>JAUNZO010001099.1:237500-1602657 GCA_031894775.1 Chloris gayana | reverse complement strand
GAGGCAACTCAAGTTTATATGCATTATCATTAATCTTCTCAATTATCTTGAAAGGACCAGCACGCAGCTCTAGGCATTAACTTAGACTTTCTCAACTCAGGAAACCGATCCTTTCTCAAGTGCAACCATACTAAATCACCCGGTTCTAATGTAACTTCCTTTACCTTTACTACCAGCAATCCTATACTTTTCAGTCATCTTTTCAATGTTGTGCTTAGTTGTTTCATGCATTTTTAAAATAAACTCAGCACGTTCCTTAGCATCAAAGTGAACTCTCTCACTAGTAGGCAAAGGCAAAATATCAATAGGAGCATGGGGATTAAAACCATACACTACCTCAAAAGGACTTACCTTGGTGGTCGAATGTGTTGCACGATTGTATGCAAACTCCACATGAGGCAAACATTCCTCCCACATCTTCAGATTTGTCTTTAAAATAGCTCTCAACATGGTGCCCAATGTGCGGTTCACTACCTCGGTTTGGCCATCAGTTTGTGGGTGACATGTTGTAGAGAACAACAACTTCGTTCCCAACTTATTCCATAGAGTGCGCCAAAAATGACTCAAGAATTTGGCGTCACGATCTGAAACAATAGTAGAAGGCATACCATGCAAACGAACAATCTCTTTGAAAAATAGATCAGCAATATGAATAGCATCATCACTCTTATGACAAGGTATAAAGTGAGCCATCTTAGAAAATCTATCCACGACAACAAAAATACTATCCCTCCCCTCTTAGTCCTAGGCAGTCCTAAAACAAAATCCATAGAAATATCCGCCCAAGGTATTGAAGGAACAGGAAGAGGCATATACAAACCATGTGGATTCAAGCGAGACTTCGCTTTTTGACAAGTAGTGCAGCGAGCCACAAAACGCTCAACATCTCTTCTCAACTGTGGCCAAAAGAAGTGTGTGGCCAACACATCCGCCGTCTTCTTTGCACCAAAATGTCCCATCAATCCGCCTCCATGCGCTTCCTGTAACAACAAAAGACGAACGGAACCAACTGGAATGCAAAGACGGTTAGCTCTAAACAAATATCCATCATTTATCACAAACTTGTTCCATGTACGACCCTCTCTACAATGCAGCAAAACATCTTTAAAATCAGCATCAAGAGCATATTGTTCTTTAATTGATTCAAGCCCAAAAATGCGACAATCAAGGTGTGACAACATAGTGTATCGTCTAGACAAAGCATCGGCAATCACATTATCCTTCCCTTTTTTATGCTTGATAATATAAGGAAAAGACTCAATAAACTCAACCCACTTAGCATGTCTACGGTTCAAATTACTTTGAGAACGAATATACTTAAGCGATTCATGATCAGAATGAATAACGAATTCCTTAGGCCATAAATAATGACGCCATGTTTGCAAAGAACGTACAAGAGCATATAATTCTTTATCATACGTAGAATAATTCAGAACAGGGCCAGTTATCTTTTCACTAAAATAAGCAATAGGTTTGCCATTTTGCATCAAAACACCACCAATGCCAATACCACTAGCATCACACTCAAGTTCAAAAGTCTTACCGAAATCTGGTAGTTGCAGCAGCGGTGCATGTGTAAGCTTGTCCTTCAAAGAGCTAAAGGACTCGTCGTGTGCTTTGCTCCATTGAAACACAACACCCTTCTTTGTCAACTCATGCAACGGTGCAGCGATAGTGCTGAAATCTTTGACAAAGCGGCGATAGAAACCTGCAAGACCAAGAAAACTTCGAACCTGTGTGATGGTTTGGGGCTGCGGCCAGCTAGCAATAGCGTCAATTTTCTTGTCATCCACCTCTATACCCTGTGGAGTAACAACATAGCCAAGAAAAGAAACTCGATCGGTGCAAAAGGTGCACTTCTCAAGGTTAGCAAATAAACGTGCATTTCTTAAAGCAGTAAAAACAGCACGTAAATGATCCATATGTTCATCTAAAGACTTGCTGTAAATCAAGATATCATCAAAGTAAACCACCACAAAACGCCCAATAAAAGCCCTCAAAACCTCATTCATTAAGCGCATGAAAGTACTAGGTGCATTAGTTAACCCAAAAGGCATTACTAACCACTCATACAATCCGAATTTAGTTTTAAAAGCTGTTTTCCATTCATCTCCAAGTTTCATTCTAATTTGGTGGTAACCACTACGCAAGTCAATTTTAGTGAAAATTAGAGAACCGCATAACTCATCAAGCATGTCGTCTAGCCTAGGAATAGGATGACGATAGCGAATAGTAATATTGTTAATGGCTCTACAATCAACACACATGCGCCAGCTACCATCTTTCTTAGGAACCAAAAGTACAGGAACAGCACAAGGACTAAGGCTTTCTCGTACATACCCGCGGTCCAAAAGGTCTTGGACTTGTCGCTGAATTTCCTTTGTCTCCTCGGGGTTGGTCCTATAAGCAGCACGGTTTGGCAAGGTAGCTCCCGGAATCAAATCAATTTGATGTTCTATTCCTCTCAAAGGTGGTAATCCAGGAGGAATCTCAGCTGGAAAAATATCCTCATACTCCTGCAAAAGGTTAGTGATAGCAGAAGGCAAAGAGCTAGCAATATCATCAAAGGAATACAAGGCTTGTTTGCATATCAAAGCATAAAAAATATCATCATTAGAAATTTCAGCAAGGTCTGATTTTGTAGCAAGCATAACACGGCCTTTCAAATTAATCCCATCTCCCTTAGAAATAGGTGCAGACTTATCCTTTATAGGTGGGAAAACTGAATTAGCAACTTGCTGATTTTCAGATTTAGAATTATTCAAAGAAGCAGCGCGTTCTCTATCAGCTTGTACAATTTCAGCAGGGGTCAAAGGTACTAAAGTAATTTTCTGTCCTTTATGCATAAAAATGTATTTATTACTTCTACCATGGTGTGTAGCATCATTATCATGTTCCCAAGGACGACCCAATAAAAGTGAACAAGCTTGCATAGGAACCACATCACAATCAGCATAATCCGAATAAACACCAATGGAAAAAGGAACTCTACAAGTTTGTGTTACCTTAGCTTTTCCCGAGTCGTTTAACCATTGAATGTGGTATGGATGAGGATGTGGTCGTGTGGCCAAACCAAGCTTCTCAACCAGATCTGAACTCACCAAGTTGTTGCAGCTTCCTCCATCAATGATCACACGTGCTCGTCGATTCTTGATGACGAAGAAAATCTGGAACAAGTTGTGGCGTTGTATCTTTTCAGAAGTCTGAATTTGCGTGCTAAGTACACGCTGCACAATGATGTTCATGTAACCCGAAGTGTCTTCACCACCAAGTACATGGCCCTCGTTGGTGTCGTCGGCGACTTCGTCTTCATCATTATCTTCTATGTCGGAGGTGTTGATGTATCCTCCATCTTCAGTGGCCACATATGCCCGCTGACTTGGACAATCTTTCTGCACATGGCCCAGTCCATGGTAGCGGTGGTACTGAATGTTGGAAGTGCGTCCCGTCGAGGCGACCGATGAAGCACTTTGAGCAGGACCCTGCACAGAATTTTTACCTGAATTTGCAGGGCGTGTAGGAGGTGCGTGTGGGGCTGCCATAACACCACTCGCGGACGCGGGAGGCCGTTTACTTGCTGGTGGAGATGGCCGGGAAGAAAACCCCGAAGATGGCGTCGACCGTGGGGTGTAAGAACGCCTGCTTGTACTGCAGCTCCTCTGTTGCTTCTCCCGTCCCTGTAATTCTTTCTCTGCAAGCATAGCAAACTGGAACAACTGGTTGATGGTGTTAAACTCCTTATAATCAACAATGTCCTGTATATCACGTCTCAAACCAGAGTAAAAACGATCAATAGAGCTCTCATTATCCTCTACTATCATGCAGCGTTGTAAACCCTTTTGAAGCTCACCATAATAGTCCTGCACAATTTTATCCCCTTGTTCTAAGCGCTGAAGTTTTTTGCGTAAATCTCTATGATAAGAAGGAGGGACAAAACGATCACGCATAGCTTCCTTAAGTTGAGTCCAAGTTACGGGAATATCATCAGCAGTTAGAGAATTCCACCAAATGATAGCAAAATCTTTAAATTCACTAGTGGCTTGTCTAACTCTATGCTGCTCAGGAACTAGGTGCCCACTAAATTTTTGCTCTACTGTCATCTCCCAATCAAGGTAACCCTCCGCATCATATTGCCCCGAAAAAGGTGGAATAGTAAACTTAATCTTAGCATAAGGATCATCAGGGGCTCGATTATTGTTACCTTGTTGTCGATGTTGGCCACCCATACCTTGGGTATTCAGTTGTAGACGCCGGTGAAGCCTTTGTGCTCGTATAGCTGCGTCATCGACGTCGACAGAGGCATCATTCACCGTGTCATCTTTTCTGTTTCCACCGACATTGCTACCGGCCTCATCTTCGTGGATCTTCACACGGTTCTCCACCTCGGTCAGCTTGCCAGTCAACGTTGTCGCCACTTCTGCTAGAGTATTAACCGTGTCTGTCATCTTGGACAACCGCTTATCCATCCGCTCAATCTGGTTGCCGAGATTGAGTTTGTTGATGCCGTCGGTAACGGCTTTGTTAACAGCTTCTGTCATCTCCTCACGTGCCCTGTCAAGAACAGATTGAAGCTGCCCTTGACTAACACACTCGTGGAAATCTTTAGGGGTGCCAATGTCTGCATCATCTCCTGCCATAGCAAATACCAAAACAGGAACAAACAGTGAAGGTTATCCCTAATAAACACTACTACTATGGTGGACAGTGGTGACTCTCACAAAAGCAAATGGAACGTCTTACCAAGTTCTTACAAGGGTCTTACCAAGCAAGGCAAAGGATACCTAGAAGGCGTGTACCACGATTGCAAGGGTCAAAAACCTGTGCTGTCCAGAAGTAGTATGTGGAGCTAGGAGGGCCAAATATGTGAGTGGAAGACAATTCAAAAACAGATAGTAATGCTGAATAAATGTCCAAAGCTACTTGTCCTTAGTTGCTGGTCTACACGTATCCTAGAACAGTAGTGCAGGCAAAGCAAGGATGACAGGCACAAAGGAAACAAAGCAAAAGGTAACGAGCAAGGAAGAAACAGACAACTAGACAGAAAAAGCAGGCCAAAATCCTGTTTTGTCTTTTAGCACTAGTAGAAATCCTAAATTTTTCTTTTTTGATATTATTTTTTTGATATTTTTCTTCCACTCGGAGGCAACAAAATAGGAACCACGCAAAGTTTCAGGTCAAACAGAGAAGGAATGTGACCTACAGATTTTCCGTAAGATGCAGCGACGACGGGTTCCAAACTTTTTCCCTCGGATCAGTGGGCTTAACTATTTTTTTTGATTTTTTCGAGATTTTTCGTGCCCGAAGAAATTTTTTTCTACCCAATTTCAAAAAAAAAATTTTCCTAATTTCGAGTCCGTATGCGAAAGTTATGGCTGTTTGAAGGAAGGGACTCCGAATTAGGGTTTCGGTGGACGGAATTGCAATCGGGTAGGATTTTTTTTTAGTTTTTTTTTTGACAATTAATGTATGCAACAGAAACGAAGGTCTTGGTCGTGGGGTGTTGAGTTCTAGATGAAAAGGGTGGGAGTGTAGGGTGGGACTATGGTGGATGTAGCGGAGGTGACAAAAACTCCCGAGACAGAGTAACCTTGAGGGAATTCGGCTAGGGTTTCGAGGGCACAAAACTGTCGACAAGAACACGAACTAAACCAGCAACAAAACAATCACTAGGACACAAACTCAACACTACGGACTCTGAAATTGAAACATGCAAAGGCTAAACACGGCTTGGACAGGACGAACCCTAAAACTAAAATTTTTTTTGGCTTTTTTGTGGATGATAGGATAATAAAGAAACAGACTAAACTAAAGGTAGGGCGAACCTGACGGTGCACCTGAAGCTCTGATTACCACTTGATGTGAACTAGGGTCCCGATCTTCCGAAAGGTTCAGATAACTCTTGATTTGGTGAAGATGTGACACACGTCGATCCGGCTCCTGAACAACATGTTCGAACCCCGCAATCGCAGCACCACGTCCTCTATGGTTATCAACCGGCGTTGCACGGTTGACCTCGCCCGGAAGGCTAATCCCTGCCTGCGAATCAAGAACACAAGCAAGAACAAGAAAGAACGCAACCAAATTTACAGATGTATGATTAAACTCACAAGTTGGGGTCTCACAAACCGATGAACGGTGAAACTGTCTAAGCAGAATAATCTAAGCAAAACCCAACCCTAACATGGGTGGCGGCTACTGCTAATAAAGACTTGGGGACGTGCAAGAACCCCCTGGACGCTCCCCTAATGGGCTCACACGAGATACACGGCCCAAAGGCCAAAAACGGTGACGCAGCACCAAAAACAGATTCTGGACGTTCCAATGTTTCGATGATTCCTGGCGCCTCCGGATGAAATTTGCCGTGGAACTGGTTCCACTAGAAAGCTTATGAAATTATCTTTCCATCCATATGTAGAACGTCCAAATCCGACTTCGTATGCGATCTGGGCGTCTATTTTCATTCAGACTGTTCCTGGACTCCGAAACAGACTCGAAGTCGACTTGGTTTGGGCCTCCACAATGCCTTGCGCCTCTTGCTGGACCTCCACGCCTCCAAGCCCTATTCCATTCATATTATGGTCCTCTCCTTGATTCCTAATCATAATAAAATCATTAGGTAGCAAACTATTCTCAAAATTATGAAAGGAAAGACTTAGGAACGAGCTCACCTCTAAATTTAATTGTCGGGCGCGAGCTCTAGTGATTGGTCCTTGAATGTTCAGCGGAGGAGTGTCATTTGTATCCAAAGGAGTGATGTCCTCATCACAAGGGCCAACCTTGTCACCGCTTTCCAACACATGCACTTCCCCGTACGGTCTTCAATTTAATCATATGAGAGGTAACAATATTTGAAACCTAAACCGAGAGGTCTCCAAACCACTCGGTGTTGCTACCGGTGACTCATTTAAGCATAGCCATTCTATCGAAAAAAGATTATACCTATCCAAAGACCATAGGCAATAGGGATAATAATGCAACTAGGGTTGCGATCAACTCCTAAACGTAAGTGCACAATACATAAACATAGACATATGTGAATTTAAACCAAAAACTAAACAAGTGGGATTATGCACCGGGGCTTGCCTTGGCTTTGCTCGAAGTTAGCACTCTCAATCAAGTTCATTTCAGAGGGATCCTCTTCGTGATCTCTTTCTCCGGTCGGGGTCCCTATATGTATGCAATGCATGATGTAAGTATGGTTGCATACACAGATATTTAGTTCATGGAACCTTCTCAATAATGATTTAAAATGACAATGTGTTCATGAAATGAACATGCTTATGTGTGAAATATGATGCTTGCATATGGATGATAAACCATAATTACATGTCAAGGGGATAAACTTCTAATTAAGAGAAACATTGACTGTGTATCATAAAGGCACATGCTCTAGGTTGAAAATGACACATGATTATGGCAAGTAATTTGTATAAGACTTAGCTAGTGTACTATATGGCAACATGAGCATGGCATATGATGTATTGAAGACAAACCTAAATCAACTACCTTGCTGCCATGTACATGAAAGAGGGCATGGTAGATGATGATTATGCATGAAGTGCAAAGCTTAAAATGAATTATGCACATAATGGTATATGGCAGTACATGAGGCAATGATTATGACTTAACATTCCTAAACATTAATTCTATGGTAGAACATGATTTTCTCATAATAAGCACCAGCAACAAATAATACGATATTTTTGCTTGCATTTTTCCCAATTAAATCTTTATAGGCAAATATGTGCTATCTAAGCATATAATGATGAAAACATGTAAGAATGCACCAAAGTCATGTACCAGAGGGTCCAATATGTTATGTAAAGTGTTCATGTCAATTTTTCTTAAACTTTACATTCTTCAAGATTTAAATATGGGTTTTAAAAGCTTAACAAGATGCCATTTCTTTTTGCATAAAACTTTATTTTCTTGCACAGAAACATTGGTAGAACATTTGACCTTTGCAAAGTTCATGTTTCAAGTATTCCAAAACATTTTAGTTTGCATTTTTCTCATTTTTATTTTGGGAGATATGAATTTGTTTAAAGTAGCTAACAGATTTACCATTTTCTGGATTTAGGGTGTGTAAACAGTAAAAATAAAAATAAGATTTCATGTGTAGCTTTGGATCTTCTATTTCCCAAGGATAGGGCTGTGATTTGAGCATAATAGAAGGTTGCAAAAGATGGATAAGAAAGTGATACAACCATGGTGAGCTGAAGTTCAAGAAAAAGCTCACCGGAGAAGCAAAAATCAACGGTGAAACTAGAAGTAGTATTCATGCCATACCTAAAGGGAGAGCTTGATGATAAACCAAAAACAAACCATGCAAGTGTTGGAGGGAGTCCAAGTGAAGGCCTTTGCTGCCCTTGCTCATGCCAAGGTGAGCCATGGCATGGAGTTTGAAGGTGAGTAGCCATGGTGGTTGTTCTTGGAGAGGAGAAGAAAAGAGGAAGAAGATGAACACTTGAGTTGGGCTCTTGACCGAAGAGAGAATGAGGGAGGGGAGCCTTTGTACGTGGTGCTGGCTTTGTGCTGGCTACTTTGGGTGTTCCTTGGTAGAGATGGAAGCAAAGAGATAAGAGAGGAAGTGGGTCCTACAAGTTGGAAAAATCTGCCAACCTTACTGTTGTAGTCAAGAAAAAATCAACGTGATTTTTGTTGGGGTTGCCAATTTTTGTGGTGGTGTAGAATGAAATTTGGGACAACTTTTATATAGAACTTTCCTCGAGATTCGGCCTACAAAAATTAATAAAAATCCTACACCAGAATCTGTTTTCTGCTTTAACTGAATTTGTATGTTATTTAACCTTTACCAAAAATTATGGTAACATCACTAAAATTTCTATTTTCCAATACCCTTCATGATTATGCAAAATTATTGGTATGGTTATGTTAACATTTTTTTTAAGTGTGTGCATAATAACCTATAGGTACTATCGAGAGCACTTGCATTATGAGTTAAATATTGCAATATGGCTATATGTCATTCTATGCACATCTTAACAGAGCAACTTATAGAAAGAAATTAAGAAATAAAACACTTCCAAATACAATCCTCATGATGAAACATAACTTTTATTATGATTGAGCACCGGAAGCAAATATGAATTTTCATAAGCCTTTCCTATGATGCAAGGACAATGCAAAAATAGTGTACTTATGAAAAATGTTAAAATTTATCATGACATGATCAAATGCACCAGAACCATGTGTGATATGATGAAACATGCTAAATGAAATGGTGTGTTTAAATTTGGTGAAGTTTTATTTACAAAACCTTTTCATTTTAAGTCCAATCTAGGGCTTATTGTGAAGCCTTCTTAAGGGGCCTAAAACATAACATTTTGCCATAGAAAATGGGTAAACAAATTAGGGTCATGTAAAGTACATTCCTTAAGGATTCTAACGAGTGTTTATTTACCTCATTTGGATGTGTGTAGAAAACGTTATGGAATTTCTAAAATGCAATGTTGTTACGTTCCCTTAACGGGATAGCACATTAAAGTACTTGGATCTTTTGTTTTTCCCACGGAAATTACTTTTATCATGCTACCATGGAAAAGTACAGATTCTCTACTTTCCAATGAGTGTTTGTTCAAGTATTTTGGATCCAGGATATGAAAGTTACGCAATTTTCAAAATGCACTCCTGTTAAGCTGCGTGGTCGTGATAGCAACTTATGGTTGCTAAAACATTCATTTTTGTCATATAAACATATATGTTCATTTGATTCGTTTCAAATTACAAGTTTCAAACGTTCCATAACATCTTGAATCGTTCAAATCCGAGCTCTAGAATTAATGTTGTGCAATTTTTAAAATGCTTGAAGTTCACGGATTTTACACATGCCAGCGCGTTTTTTCAAATTTTTTCTAAGTGTTGGGCGCGCAGGGGGTCATCGAGAGACGGCGGTGGTGCTCACCGGCGTTGAGCTAGGGCTCGCCGCAGGGGCTGTGCTTGGCTGCCTGTGCGTTACTCGAGACGGTGCATCTACCGGTGGTGGTGGCGAGGCGGGAGAGTGAGCGGAGCATAGCTCACGACGGCAATGGCGGAAGAGGCAAGCTCCGGCATGGGAGCTTGTGCTCGCCACCGAGCGAAAGAAGGGGCGGTCAAGGCGGGGGCTTCACCTTCACACGGAGAAGCGCGGCGAAGGGTCGGTGCAGGCGGAGGAGTGCTGGAGATGGCTGGCGTCAACGGGGTGGCGGTGCGTGGTGACCGGCGGTGAAGAAGAAGGGGATTCCTTCGCCGTGCGGGCTCGGCTTGACCTGGGAGGGAAAGGGATGGTCAGCTAGGCCCTTGAGCATCTTCCGAGAGGCGGTGGCGGAGCATGAGCTCACCCGAGCGCGGCGCAATGGAGCTCGCCGGCGTCGAGGGGAAAACGGGAGCTTCTCGGATCCTTTTGGAAATTGAGGCTCGCGAGAGGGGAGGAGGAGGCTGGGGACCGGGTGGGAGGCTGTGAAGGAGCTGGGCGAAACAATTGCACGCAAATGAGGCAGCTACGGGGACGAGAGGGGCAGCGCACGGTAAAAGTCGAGGCGGCGGCCATGGCGGAAGTCGCCCCGGCCATCGACGGCCGTGGGCGCCGGCTTCCGGGCGATGGACGACGCGTGGGGCTGCACGGGCGCGCGAGGACGGGCGGTGCCTAATCCGGCATGGGCGCCGGCGGCGAGCGCCGCTGGCCGGTGGCCACGGCCACTGTGCCATTGCTATTCCCGAAGTTCCTACTTATTTACCATTTTGCCATCGAGTACTGATTCTGTTTTTGTCCATAGAAATTAATTCGCTTGGTATTTTTGCAAACCAAAATTTGTGAGGGTTCGGTGTATTATGATGAGCAACATTCTGCCTTGAAAATTTATTAAAACTTCGAGAGGTCAAATACACTTTTCTGCCTTTAGGTAATTGTTCTAGGGGTTTGTGCCATGAGAAGAATTACACAAAAATGTCCTAAAATCATGTTTTGATCTCCTCTAGAAGGATCTGCAAAAATATTTGCATACTTTTGTTGAGGATTCTTGAGTTTTAAATAGTTGGGTTTAAACTACATTTGAATTTTAAATTTTTTCCAAATATGCTAATTCATTATTTCATGTGTTCACTCCATTAATTAGTGCTAAATTCCTGTAATTAAGGTATTGACATTGCTTACGTGCTATTATGTGACATGAGATGTCACATTCGGAAGGATATCTCTCTCAATCAAGACCCGGCATTTGAAGACCCTAACTCTGTTGTAGTAGCTCCGGGCAAGCCCGGGTGCATCCTCCCAGTTTTTAAGTTTTTATTTTCAGTACCACAATGGCTAGACTGTATAGGATGTATTGTGCATTAAGTCTAGGTATTTGGCTGAAAATCCACCGCATTGTCCCGGATGAATCCTATGTAGATGTTATACTGGTACAGTTAGCCTACTAGAATTTTTGCTATGCTAAATTCTAGGATCAACGGTACACAAGGTCAATTACTCAATTGCTAGTAGAACAAGTTGTTAATCACATGTTTAAGTAAATGGAAACCGAACGAGTCTGTTTTGGAAAGACCAAAGGCAAGGGCCTAGATAGGGCTTGTCTCGCAAGGTGGCAGATCGTTCATGCAAACAACTAAAAGTTGAAATATGGACGGGCCGAGTAGAGGTAAGGGCAAGCACATCCGCCTTGCGAGGGCATGGTTTGCAAGGTTGTAGCTCCGTTTGTGTCGGTTGAGGATCGTATCGTTGTTGGGCCCTTCGGACAAGTTTTGAACTGTACTTAGTACATGCTAGTTTTATTGGGGACTAGTAAACTTATGTAGCATTGGATGTTATACTATGGAAGATAACCCTGGTCTTCGGTCGTTGTACCCGAGCAAGGAGTGGGTAGTAGGCTCACGACGTTACTCGATGAGCTGCTAGCCACTTTGGAGATCCGGTACCCTTCCTGCTTGAATGACACCTTTGTGAAAGGTTGATATACGTGTTCATAAATGATGCGTATGTCGTGTGCTTCGGGCTTTTCCCAGCTGGTGTCAAATTGATATGTATCACTCTCCCTCACAATAATGAGTACACTCTTGTTCACTGAGTCACATCGTAGTAATAACTTGAATTTAAATTCTAAATGCTAATGGTACTTGCTTGGTTATTATTGTTGAAGATATTACATTGATATATTTATGCTACACTTGTATTTATGTTTCTCTTGTATGATCACGGTATTTACTTTGATAATATTAAACTTGGCAATAATACTGAAAGTAAGGATCCACTGCTTAGTCGCTGTTTTATACCATGAAAATCAGTACACTCCTCTCGAGCCTTGCATGTCTAGGAGTCGGTTACGTGAACCATTTGACGAGATCGATCTTGTTGAGCTTTAGTTGCTCGGGCTTTGTGCCAATGTTGTTTTTCAGGTAATATAGATGATGCATATTAATTGCCTGTTGGTGTACTGCCCTGGGACTTACGGACCCCAAAGGGTTGGTCTTCTCATTGGGAAGCGTAGCCTTGCCGCTGCTTGTGTTTGGCTACGTGATTATCCGTATGGGCTCGGATTAATCACCACCGCATGTATCGTCGAGATGTATATTTGTAGACGTTAATTATCGCTTCCGCTTCCGTATTTTCAGAACTGAACTTGTTCAATTTCTGTTGTGTTGTGGTTACGAAGACCACAATCAACAAGGAATGGGCCAGCCCAAGCCGTCCCGGAGTTGTGGATGGGCTGTGGGACTACGAAGGTCCTTGGGCTAGACCTATTGGAGAGGAACAGGAAAACTACGAAGGGACTACGAAGGGACTAAGTGGTTGGGGGAGTCACGAAGGACCCCATACGAAGGCTCTCATTTCTATTACAGTGATATTACGGGGAGAGTCCAAATCGGGCTGATGTGATGGGCTGAGAGAGTATTTATAGCCTCATGCTCTCTCAACCATTATTAGTCACTATCAGCCCCCCACAAATTACACTTATGCCCTCTATATTCTATCTACTCTTGGGCTGAATTCCCTCTTCATGACCTTCTTGGGCCCTGGCTATGCCAAGTCCTCCCCTCCAAGTGCTTCTCCTTTGGGCCGCCGGGCATGTGAGGCACTTATTCCATGGCCTTGTTGGGCCTATTTCCTTCCGAGGCCGGCCCATCGGGGTAAGGTGGTGATCTTCCCCCAACGGTAGCCCCTCACGAGTTAGCTCCGCCTTCGGTAGGACCGAAACGGTGATCCCGAAGGATCTCCACCTTACACCCCCCCTTTTCGAGACTGCTCGGAGGCGCCTCCTCTTCACTAGTTCTTCGACCTGCATTGCTTGAAATAACGAGAGAAACAACGAAGGAGAAACATAACATTCATGCACATACAAAAACGAAGGCACTTCTTTATTATTACCAGCGAAGCCGATTACACTTGGACTGAAGGACGCTACCAAAAAGAGAAAAAGATAGAGTAAGGGGTGATGCACATTGGTCCGGAGACCAGCCTCGAAAGCCACGGCTAGGCCAACCAAAAGGGTTCCGTTGACCTGAAGAAATGCGACTACCTGCCCACCTTCGAAGGATGGCGGTGACCCTCCCGGGTCACGGTTCGCGGGGACTTAGTCACCGTCATCGGGGTATACCCTTCGCCGACCAAATGGTCTTGCTTAGACGGAGGCTAGCCTTGGCTTTGTCCAGCTAGGGTGACGACCTTGATGGCTTCAGCCATCGAGCCTCCAATTCTGGTCCTAGGATCTTCAAGGTGTGACAATAAACCCTCAAGATCTGTTAGGAGACCTACCCTATCGGTCACAGAGCCGGACAGTTCCTTCTCGGCGTGATCGTACTAAGGTATAGCCTTCGAGGAAGAAGCGAGGCTACGGCGGCACTTTACCATCGAGCTTCGCTGAATACAGCCCCGCGTACCACTCGCCTTAGGAAGCGCAGCGTACATGTGACCTCGGTGAAGTCGCTTGGTAAGCGCGTTGCGCACCCTTTGAAGTCGATTGGGGAAGCGCGACGGCTATGGAAATCTATCCTTCGGGCTTCCTCTTATTGCAAACCGAAAGGCCCAATTTTGCATCTTGCTAGTGTTTAGAAAGCTGGAGAGTAATGTTGTGAGGTTTGAAGGCGAGAGGCCTTGCTCCCCTTCTATAGGCTATGTCCATGCTTATGTGGCATGGGGGAATCCAAGATCGACAAGGTTACGTGTCGATTTATTGGAGGACGGTGGGCCACGTCACCGTGCTTATCCTTCCACATCCTCGATCTTATCCATACACCGTTACTTGGGCCACTACAAGAAACTAGGCATATAGATACGTTAGCCTTGCTATGTTTTGTGAAGCGTGTCTACGCGGGCCACCTCCAGCTCGTAGCTGCGGTCATTGAAACGTTCACCAAAAGCGACTCAAATACGTGGGTATCTACCGCAAATGTCTCGGGAAATTATTAGTTGAGAAAAAGGCGCAAAATATCTTTTTTGTAGTCAACCCTAACCGATCCCCGATCTTCTAGTTCTAGACGCCGCCGCTCTCCTAGGATCCTAGATATCTCTCTTCGTTTCCCCGGGCTCATTGCCGATGGTGTCACAGAAATCAGCGTCACCACTTCGGCTTCTGCGTCTAATCGTCGGCCTCTCTCGTAACTACACCACATTGGCGAAGGTACGTCAACTTCGATGCGCTAATCACTTCATCTAATTTAGGAAGTTTCATCCTGGATCTAGCTTGCTTTCGTATGCGCGTATGCATTGTGTGTTCTAACTGGTGCTTGTGGTGATATATTATACTACACGTCGTGCTAAGGGAATATGCGTGGGTGAAGATCTAAGTTTGGGTGCGCCTCCATTGAAGATGTTAGCAACCGTCGAGGTGTCCTGCTGTGATTTCTAGTAATAATCTACCATCAATGACCCGCTTTGTTTTCCCTATCCTACTGTATTTGATTTCTTTGGATCTGTGTGTGCCTCGATTCTAGACCATGCCTAACTATAATCTGACACACGTTCAGATCTTGTAATCTGATTGTTTTTATTTTTTCAGCGCAATTCTGACTCTCCCTCAAAATGGATTGTCCAGTTTTTGACTACAGGATGATTAACGGTTGACGCAGCTTCAAGAATTGGTCAATGAAGTGCAAGAGATTTCCTCCGTCCAGCACCAGAATTGATTTAATTCTTCATGCATTTGAGTAAGCAGCAAAATCTGTTTTTCTTGCTGGATCACTTTGTCAGTTTTTAACATTTTTATTTGTGTTTCAGGACCATTGAGGAATCTGAATGGAAATGGTGAAAGCATTATGTAATTTTTCAATCATTCACGAGAAGGGTCTTCGTAGAACTTATTTTGGTCGCGGACTTATCATAACGCACTCACTCAGAACGTTTTCGAAGAATAATTGATCATGTTTATTGTGTCATTAAATGCCTCGGCTAGTGCACTAGCCGTTACGCGCAATCCCAGGCGGCACGCTCATAAAGAACAGCCGCATTAACTCGTAGGTATCCACGCGGTTATGCTTCCTCGAGATGCGTGTCCACACTTGAAGAGGCGCGACTGCTCGTATAACGCGCCCGCTTGCATAGGATGGACTGCTTTCGAGGCGTCGCGGTAAACCAGACCTCCTACTCACTTTCACCGCGCCCGTCGACTCACTTGCTTATTCATCTCGCCAAGCTCTTGCCCTTGTTTCATGTCCTCGCTTTCGCTTCGAAGCCATAGCCTTTGATTTCAAGCGTTACCTTTCGTTTCGAAGCCTCAGCCTTCGATTCAAAGACTCGACCTCCGTTGCTAAGCCTTTCGCCTTCAACCTTCGGTATGACAGGACGTCACACCGGCCAGCGCGTTGGTCCGAGCAATACGAAGCCTCCCAGCTCTTATCCGGGCCCAAGCTCTGTAACCGAAGCCCAGCTTGACAAATGGACCGAAGAGCACGACCGCTTCATTCGGGAACGCGCCCACATTCCCGCACCGGAGGAGACAACTCCCGTTGTCACACCCCTATCCCGAAAGATAGTTAAGTGTGGTACGGATCGCCTTGGGAGATGATTGACGAAGCAACCATACATAGCATCACATGAACAAACATACACGAATTGCAAGGTTACGTAATTAAGTCTTGATTACAGCATAAAGTTCAAATAAAAGACACATTAGGTTCGAATAAAAATCTTACATAACCATGATCTTTGTTCGAAATAAAGTGCGGAAGCGAAATTAAACAACTCGACGATACATAGGTAGCTTAAATGAACCATGCCGGCCTAGGCCATGGCTCACTCATCATGGGTCGGAGAGCTAGGGACCCACTCAATGGTCCATTCTTTGGGCTCTTCTCCATCCCAAACAACCTTACCACAACAATCGCAAAACCCGGCTTGCGGGAAACCCGTAAATAAACATGTAGTGGCAAAGCCTCGAGTATCTAACATACTCCGCAAGTCTTACCCGTCAAATTGGTCTTCTAAGACCGACTCCTAGATGCATGGGGCTTGGACCGGTTTAACTTGGCATTTTGCGTAAATAGCACCTATGCTAATTAGGTTGGCAATTTTTATGACTTAGCCAAGTTAATAGGGTTGTCGCATAACGGAACTTTAGTGAGCATACTAACAATACAAGAGTTTGCAATACAAATTTAATATCAATATAAAACAGCAAGCTCTTCATCCTCTTTCCATTACTACACATTGCGAACTGCTCGAATCAAGTGGTACTCATTAACCGAGAGGAAACGGCGATAATTATCGAATTATTAATCCTGCAGGAAAGAACCCAAATGCACGACATACGCATCATTTAAGAACACGTATGGCCACCGTTCGCGAGTTCATCATAAAGTAAAACACGGGGCCACCGACCCCGAGTACACGTCCCCTTGCGACCGTTCAACAACGCGCCCAAGGCTTAACCCGTGTACTCTCCAACGGTCTCAACCCGTGCAACCACCGTGCCATACACATCACCTCCGGGTCGGTGAGATATCCGGCTCACTTTACAACTTACAAGCTACATAGGTTTTTCAATCCCCATAAGAAAGGTATGCAAGTGGTACACAACTCAAACTTGTTCGCGGAGCCACAACGGGGTGTTCTCAATTTTAACCAAATTCATCATGTTCAAATTTAATCATAGCCATAAGTGAGATTCCCATTCTATCGTTGACTCCATAGGCATAGCATAGCATTTCTGACGAGGATATGACACATAATGAACATAGGACATATAGGAATTTTATGCATGTGGATTTCCAATCAATTCCTAAAACTTAAATGCACATTCATCATCCTTAATAAAGTGATAAAGAAAGACATTTCAAAATAGTAGGAATGCACCGGGGCTTGCCTTGAGAGTGATCGAAGTTAGCACTAGCCTCACAAGCGTTGAGTGTTGCAATCGTCTCTTCCGGCGGGTTCAATTCGGCGTCGTCACCTAGAAGACGAAATGCAATGCATAAGTAACACGAACACAAGGTCGATGATGATGGCAATGCATATGTGCTGTTTTTGTAAGGATGCTCATGAATGAGTTACCCAAAGCTTTGTTTAATTAAACCCTAGCAAGCACGAATATAACTCTTGTTCTCTTTAGGAAAATTAATTAGATGAACAAGCATAACTCTACTAACACATGAACAAGGACTTAAAACATGGACATGGGTGCTGTGTTTCATGTAGGTTCAGCACTAAGGTTTAGCAAGTTTTTAAAATGCAATTCGAAGAAACTTAGGCTTAAGTGTTTAGCATCGGATGCGATGACGATTGCACTTTAAATAAGAATTCGATTTCAAAATTAACACAGGCGTGAAATACATGCAACCTTCTTACTAATCCTGCCATGAAGTGCTAGGGGACATGGTGAATAGTGGAAATTACATCAACATGCAGAAACATAAAGCCAATTACACATGTGCTGAAATTAACCTTTTAGGGATTTAGATCTAGGGTTTGCAAAAATAATTATTTAACATGCTCGAAAATTAACATGGACTTTTCTATACATGAAAAGTACTAGGAGGGAATTAATTACAAAGTTTCATGCAAAAATAATTTACACGGATTTAATTAAAAATTAAATACAGATAATGCAAGAAATGCAGTAACTTGAAAAATATGTAATGAAATGCAGGTCTTTTAGTGCCAAAAATTCATGTATGCTTGGGTGAAGGTTTTGGCCAAGTGGCATCCTCTTTAGATTTATAATTTTAAAGTTATGACTTAGTTAAGTTTTCCGGGGTTGACATTTGTCATTTTTGTAAAAATATGAAAACTTTCGAATCTGACATGCTCATGTTACTTTTATGAAAGTAAAGGTCTTCTAGTTTCCAAAATATTTTAGTTTGGAATTTTTGGACATCTCAAACACAAGATATGAATTTTTCAAACTTGAAAGAAGTTCGGATCTGTTTACGAGATTGCCACTAGGGCAAATTTAAAAAAGGGGTGGCGCGGGCTCCGGCGTGCGGTGGCCGGCGCCGGTGAACTCGAGCGCGGCGGTGCCCTGGGGCAGCTCATGGGCTGGGCTTGGGCCAGGGGAGAGCTCGCGCGACGGCGAGTCCGTGGGTTAGGGTTTCGGAGTCCCGCGGCGGCCGGAGGCGGCGCGCGACGAGCGGCGGCGCTTGCGGGAGGTCCGGCGGTGGCGCGCGCGCGGCTCGAGGAGCGAGAGGGGGAGGGGCATGGCCCGTGAGCATCACTTGAGTATGCGGATCGACGGCGTGAGGTTGGACGGTGGTGCGGATGGCCGGAGAGGGGGCTCCACGCGGAGGTGGCGCAACCGGCGGCGGCGGCGGTCTGTTTTCTCCAAAATTCCGGTGACCGGCTGCAGGGAAGGGGAGCTGGTCGGGGGGAGGAAGGGAAGGCTCTTGCGTGCAACTTGGCGAAAGAAATAGGGGTGCGCGTCCCGCCTAGCTTCCGCGCGACGGCTTTTCTCCTCGTGTGCGAGCTGCGAGTGGAGAGGAAGCAGGGCGGCGGTGCAGCGAGGTGCGAAGGGAGCTGGGGAAGTGGTTTTTGGTGAGAGGAGGCGATGGGAGCTTGGCCTCCGTGCCAATTATCGGCGCGGGGAGGACGGCGGCAGAGCGGGCAAGGCGGACAGGGCGGAGGGGCTTCAATTCCCGGCCGCTCCTGTTGGTCGGCGGGTACAGGGGCGGTTGGGAGTTGGGCAGGGCCTGCGTGGCGATGTGACAGGGCGGAGCGGGGCGCGTGCGCGGCCTGGCGGCTCGCCGGACCGGCGGTCGGGCCGCCATTGCCCCGTGGGCAACGAGTGTCGGGTTTGAATTTTTGAAATTTGAATCTGCCGTTTGGAAATTCGGGTAAAATTCATAGTTCTGTTGCTCCAAAAATAAAACCAAAAAGATGGGGAGCTCCTGTATGATGTGCTTGAATTTTCATCTTTGAGTATGAAGTTCCAAATGTGTCTCCAAAAATTCGTACAAAATTCATAAACAGGAACGTTTCAGATTTGAATTTGAATTTTTGGGCATTCAAAACTTTATTCAAAATTTTTGTAAAAATGCTGTAAATTCATCTTTTTACATGAGAAATGCATTGGTGCAAAAATATAGGGGTGGTGTCTTTATAATTTTTGCATTTCCCTTAGGGCTAGGTTAGGGTTAGGGTTTAATCTAAGTTTTCCTTTTTCTCTTTTTATTTTTCTTCCGAGTAATTAGCATTAGTGCTTAGTGCTCCATTAGTGCTGTGATTAGGGTACTAATTACTTACTTAACCTTAATCGTGACAGGGGATGTCACACCCGTGGTGCACCCCAACCGTCTTATCATCTTCGCCAAGCTGCTCGAAGGCGGCCTTCGATTTCCTCGCTCCCGGTTTGTGGGAGATGTGTTGGATCTCTTTGGGCTGGAGATCGAACAGATTTCCCTCAACGAGCATGATCCGGCTGTCCATCTTGGAGTGGGCTTTCCGGATGGAAGGAGCGGAGCCTTCTGCCGAGGCCTTCGCCGCCACGCACCAAGCCACCCGGCGGCCGCTGAATAGCCCGCCGGGTGATCATATGTGGCTGAGTTTCATGTGCATGGCCCTTCGGCCCCGCGACGGCATGGAGCATCTCGTGCCCGCGAAGGCCTACAAGGGGCATTCGGGTAAGACCATGTTCCGGAAATGGTTTTACTACGAGCAAGACCCCAACCGCAACCTACACTCACTCCGGACGGAGATCGGCTACATTGGTCCCGGAGGTTGCGGTGGACGCCGAGGTTCGGAGGCGCATCGACTTGTTGCAACGGATTGCTCGAAAGGTGTCAATGAAGGACTTGTGCGAAGAGTTCCTCACGGCAGGAATTATGCCTCTTCGCCATGATTGGGTTTCCGTTTTTACGCTTGACGCGACCGGCAAATCCTTGAACTTCAACCTCGGCTTGCTTCCCGGTAAGTGCCTAAAGGACTCTTCGTTGTTACTTATCTTTGCAGTGCATTTTTGTAGACTTTACCGACGGTATCGTACGCTTTTCGAGCTAACCCTTGAAGAGATCGAAGAGCGATCCTACTATCTTCTTGGAGGGGTGAAAGCCGACGAGTCGGCTCGCATGGAGGCGTGTGGATAGACCGAGCCGTCTAAACCGGGTGTATCTTCCGAAGCACCCGGAGGCTGTTCTCGCCTCCTCACGCGGTTACACCGAAGGGGGAAGGCGGAAGCGCGAAGCTTTACTCCTCTTGTGCCGTCCGATGATGAGGGCGATGACGCGTAAGATGGGGACACTTCTCCGAGGGACGATCGGAGCGTTTTGGGGGATTTGCGGGGTCCTTTGAAAAAGGCAGCCCCCAAGCGCAAAGCTATGCGCGTGAAGATTAAGCGCTCGTGGCTGTCCTTCCCGTCGTGCGCGAAACGGACAGCGATGAAGCCGACGATGAGGTAGAAGGCGAAGTGCGCGACAATGCCCTCGCGAACTCCCCACCCCGAGCTATCTCTCCGAATGGGATGCCCACGGCCTCCTCCGGCTATGATATAGCCGGCGAGGCCGGAGGGTCTACTATGGCCCCCGGTATGGGGTTCGGAGTAGGAGCTCCGAACTTCAACTTTCCCAACTCCTCCTCCTCCGAGGACGAAGACAACGTTGCTCGAGATGAGCAAACTCGATCGGAGGAGGCGGAAGAAGTTAACAACCCTGCTCCCGCCGATGGGGCCCACAGGCCTCCGCCTTCATCTCGGCCCCTAGCCCCTAGCGACGGCCCGCGAGCGAAATGTCGCTCAAACCGACGACAAAGCGGGGGGGAAGGCTACTCAAGCACACACCTCAAGCAGCGGGGAAGGCACCTCCGATGAAGGTGCGCCGGGCCAGGGAGGTGGCAAGGGCTTCATGGGGGTGCTCCCTCGCGGGATCGCCTCTTCCATTTCGAAGATGGGGCTTCGTCTTGCCAGGGCCTTGAATACACCGGCCGCATGCTCGGACTTATGCCAGGAGGACCGAAGTCCGCAAGAAGTAGACGGGAAGGAGCTTATCCCGCATCACCATGAAGGTATTTCTAGTTCCCGTTTAACTTATGCCAAAACCAAGTTTAGATTGTTCTAACACCCATTGATCCGCATTGGCGGGGGCACCGCTTGCTCGTTATTTGTCGAAGGGTACCTACGTTACGGAGGTTACCGACCTTAAGCGAGCGCCTACGCAACTCCGATGATGCTCTTGTTCAAGAGTAGACAAAATATGCCAAGATGTCTGCGCGAGCACGAAGAGTTGTAGAAGGCATCTTCGGAACACACGATGACTCGGGAGCGGAGGATTGATCGGTTGGGGCGGGCACTCTTCGATGCCGAAGCCACCATCAAGACACAAGCCGAGGCCTTGGAGATGGCCCGCCAAAGCATGTTGGCGACAGAGTCCCTTGGCTTGAGGAACCGGGAACTCACGAACCGGTTCCGAGATTTTCCGTCTTCGCCGGGCGTCGTTTGCCCTAAGCCGGCTCACGAGCACGGCAATGCTCTCGCAAGCCTCCGCTCGGATGTCCTCCGGGCTTGCCGCCGCGAAGGCTGCTTCGATCCGGTGGGGCCACCATCGCGCTCGCGTGGCTTGGACAGCTGCATTCCGGGTGGTGAAGGCCATTGGCACCTTTTCCTCCAAGCGAGTCAAGGAGGGCGCTCGAGACCTCCGCGAGGTATGCGGCGCAGACTATGCCGCCTTCAAGGAGGCCCGGGCCGACGTGGCCGTCGCGGACCGGTACTTTGGCCGGGAGTTTTGGGCGAACGCGGAACCGGGCCGTGCCGGCGGCAGCTGCGACGCAGGCCGGGCCTTCCCATGCTACTATGGATGAAGGGGCCGCAGACCGCACCGAGATCGGAAACATACCCGAGGCTGCCCGCGAAGGCGAGGGTCATTAGACCGGAAGCCCTTCTTCGCGGCCTCGGGTGTGAATCTTTCCTTAGTATTTTCTAAGTTTTTGGTAGTTTATCCTCTGCTATGTAATTGTCTTCGTAAGCGTTTAGCGCTCCGAAGGTGCTTATTATACTTAGGTTTCATGGTAATATATCAACAATTTCGCCCCACTTCTTTTGTTAGGAATTTTCCGGCTTCGACGAGATATATGAAATTTCGGAGGAAGCTATTATCGAGGATGCTTTACCTCACCGGCTATTGATTCTGGGGACT
Source organism: Chloris gayana (assembly GCA_031894775.1). Lineage (NCBI taxonomy): Eukaryota > Viridiplantae > Streptophyta > Magnoliopsida > Poales > Poaceae > Chloris > Chloris gayana. The sequence goes on along the minus strand of JAUNZO010001099.1, from coordinate 1,580,115 downwards.
CCGAAGCCCCTGTCCCTTTTGGGTTACCGGAACTCAAGCTGCGCAGATGGAAGCGAGTATAACCCTGGAGGGGACACTTAGCGAATTCGTGGCCTTTGTCAATGATCGCAATGGCCGGATCAAGGCTGCCTTTCCAAAGGTTACCCCGGAGGTGCATGCTGCCCGACGTGCTAGACGTGAGCGCCTTTGGGCCTCCTTGGGACAACTGCCGGAGGTTAAGGTCAAAACGGAGCCCATCGATGTTTCAAGTGATAGCGACTCCGCTCCGGTGGATGCCGAGGCCCTTCGAGCTCGTGTGTCTTCGGCCAAAGGTCGACATGCTATTGCCACCGACTTAGCTCGGCGTAAGAAAGAGCTTGAAGAGATGGAGACCGCAATTAGCCGTAGCCGCTCTCATCTTTCGTAGCTAGAAACGGAACGCTCATACTTAGAATCCGAGTGTAATATAGAGGTGTAATTTACGAAGGGGCCTTTCGGGCCCCTCTTTCTGTTACATTATGAATAAAACAGTTGTTTTCATATTTTGCACGCATTTTTAGTATCTAAGATGGGGTTTCCATGCTTAGCCTTCTCGGTGTTACTTTTCCCGAGGCATTAGGCCGTAGTTGCTCTCAAGTTTGCTTTGTCTCGGGAGTTTTTGTCACCTCCGTTGCATCCACCATATTCCCACCCTACACTCCCACCCTACGACCGAGACCTCCTCCTGTTTCCGTTGCATACATTACTCGTCAAAAAAAACAAAAAAATCCTACCCGATTGCAATTCCATCCACCGAAACCCTAATTTGGAGTCCCTTCCTTCAAACAGCCACAACTTTCGCATACGGACTCGAAATTAGGCAAAAATTTTTTTTTTGAAATTGGGTAGAAAAAAATTTCGCATCTGCTCGTGCCCGCTTCGCCGGGCAGGAAAAATCTCAAAAAATAGAAAAAAATAGTTAAGCCCACCGATCCGAGGAAAAAAGTTTGGAACCCGTCGCAGCTGCATCTTATAGAAAATCTGTAGGTCACATTCCTTCTCTGTTTGACCTGAAACTTTGCGTGGTTCCTATTTTGTTGCCTCCGAGTCGAAGAAAAATATCAAAAAAATAATATCAAAAAAGAAAAATTTGTGATTTCTACTAGTGCTAAAAGACAAAACAGGGTTTTGGCGTGTTTTTTGTGTCTAGTTGTTGTTTCTTCCTTGCTAGTTACCTTTTGCTTTGTTTCCTTTGTGCCTGTCATCCTTGTTTTGCCTGCACTACTGTTCTAGGACACGTGTAGAACAGCAACTAAGGACAAGTAGCTTTAGACATTTATTCAGCATTACTATCTGTTTTTTAATTGTGTTCCACTCACATATTTGGCCCTCCTAGCTCCACATACTACTTCTGGACAGCACAGGTTATTTCGCATAAATTTTTAGGTTCGCCTATTCACCCCCCCCTCTAGGCGACTTTCAAGGTGGCATGCCCGGCAAATCATCCGGGAACACATCGGGAAATTCACACACTACCGGTATGTCCTCTAATTTTTTTGCTTCTAGGTGCTGAATTCGAGCTCTAGAAATTTTTGGACATGGCAGAGATAAAACCGATGGGCCGTATAGAGGTGAATTTAAATGTACTTCCCGAGTATCTATGTGTAGGACAGCCCTATGCAATTTCATCCATCTCATCCCTAGTATCACATCTATTCCTTGACCATTTAAAATAATTAGTGGCGAGAGGTATGTATTTCCGCCAAGTTCAAGGGGGACGTTTCTTACTTCCCGATTTGTACGAATTAAGCCACCGGGAGATGTGATAATGTATGGAGTTTGCAAGATGGTAGACGATAGATGCAATTTATCCACACATGCTTGACTAATAAAATTATGTGTGGCGCCGGAATAAAAAAGAACGAAAGTGGGATGTTCAGAAATGGAAAACATACCCGAGAGGACTGGTTCTCCGGCCTGCACATCTTCGACCATGGTGAAATTTACACGGCCGGTCTTGGTGGGGGTTTTGTTGTGGCTGTTGTTGCTGTTGCCGCGGTTGTTATTATTGACATTATTACCGCGGTTGTGCTGATTCTGATTATTCCCACCATTGTTGCCGTTGTTGCGGCGAGGATGTGGGCACTCTCTCGATGAAATGACCAACGCCGCCGTAGTTAAAGCATGGCTGCTGCGGGGATGGTCCGGCACTCTGGTTGTGCTGCTGGGAGGAATGTTGGTGATCACGGTGCTGATAGGAATTGTGGGGCGCACGATAAGGCTGCTGGAAAGTAGTGCGTTGCCCACCCATTGGAGGCAGCGGGACACGGAATTTCTGACCAGTGGGGCTGGTCACTGCAAGCTTGAACTTGTGAGATGGCGCAGCGGATGAACTTCCGGCAGTGCGCTTCCTCTTCTTGTCATCCTGGTTGACGCGAATGACGTCCTCTTCATTGAAAGTGCCATTCAAGAGAGCAAGACGGTCTTGCAGTTTCGGATTCGGGCCCTTTCGAAAGCATTCACGCTTCTTCTCATCGGTGTCGGCGTGATAAGAAGCATACTCGGACAAGGTAGTTGAATTTCCAAGCATACTCGTTGCACAGTGCTGGAGCCTTGCTTTAGGTCAACAAATTCCTGAAGCTTCCTTCTCATGACACCGTCGAGAATGTGGTGTGCTCGGAACGCTGCCGAGAATTCGGGCCAAAGCACTCGATGATCCGTGGGGAGTGCAGCGGTGTAGTTTGCCCACCACGCACTAGCCGACCCACGAGCTGCTGTGCTGCAAACAGAGTCTTCTGGTGCTCGGTGCAGTTCAGGAGAGCAAACTTGGACTCCACAATATGCAGAAAATTATCTGCTTCCAGGGGGTCCCTTGCTTCGAGAGAATGATGGCGGCTGAGTCGCCCGGAAATCCCCATAGGAAGTAGGACGGGGCTGCGGTGGAGGGGCTGCTGCTCGGCATTATTGTTCCGGCTCGCCAGGAACAAACGAAACATCTCGTTCTAATTATGAACGAGCTGGTCCACAGCAGTCAACGGTGGTGGAGGAGATGGCTGCGACGAAGCACCCTCCCCGAAGGGTCCACCGTGCGACGAGTGTTCACCATCTGTCACACAATTTAATCATACCATTAGTCCCAGCATTTCGGAGCCATAGACAATGATAATAATTAAAGGACATGATAGGAACATGAAATTTCAGAATGCACCCATAAAGGAAAAATCTCATTAGAAGCTGAAAATGGCGGAATGAAAGCCTTGAACAGGAAATTTCAGATTGCATTAACATGGAAAGTTTTTGTTATGATCTGAAATTGACGGAATAAAAGTTTGAACACGAAATTTCAGATCACACTTAACAGGAAAGAAATTTCATTATGATCTGAAATTAACGGATGAAACATAGGTTTATTAAACCTAAACTTAGTGGTTCATATATTTCGATTTGCAACCCATTTGTACACAAAAGCGTGCGATATTTACACTTCCTAGCACGTGGGTGAGACATCCGGACTTATCCAGGCCTAGCTAATTCATCGTACCTTCCACGCTGTCATATCTACACAAAACACAGCGACCGCGACGTTCTTACGTACGTACAAGCCACTAGTTTTAGTTCTTAGTACACTACCATTAATTTTACAAGTTTTTTCTTAGCACTATCCAGCAGTCTAGGCATCACTTTCGGTGTCTTCCGGGTTGTTCACGTCGGAAGCACCGCTAGCGGCATCGTTCCCGTTGTTCGCCGGGTGGTGGTGGCTGCAACAGGTTCCAGTGGGCTGCCAGCAACGCCTGGTGCTGCTGCTGTAACTCTGCCAACCGGTGCTGGAGGTTTCGTGACATCCCTCCGGGACACCCAGGAATCGGTACGGAGGGACACTCGACGAAACGAGTTACAACGAAACATCATCTCATACAAGCCGAGTATATACATCATGGTATAATACAACCAGGTTTTCGAAATACAAACATTGTACAACGGAAGCATAATACATTAATGAAGTTTAACAATCTACGAGTCTTGCAGCAGAAACTTGCACTTTACAACAAAGATCACTAGCGTGATGTACCGAGCCCGTCGTACATCACGATACTCCTTGCTCAGGACGTCGGGATCTGTTCCCACTTGAGGGAACCACCCTCGGAACACGGATCCTCTTCCGGACCACTACCGTGACAGTCGTGGAAGCACGACTCGGTCCCGAAAAACATAACGAACAAACCTTGAGTATTCTAATACTCAGCAAGACCGACCCGTCAACAGGCACGCTAAGGCCGACGCCTAATATGCAAAGGCTTTCCGGTCGTGGAGTTGACTCTTTTGCGAAAACAGCTCTAATGATTGATCCTTACTTTCAAGTTTTAGCTCGAGTTAAGTTCAATAGAGAACAAGGTTTTGCAGTCTACAACTACTGCAATCAAGTTTGCAAGAAAAGATCATTTGTGACCAACAATCCTTTCATCTCTCATCCTCATCTTTCAGTTGATTACTACGATGTGACGAGCTAAACAAGCGGTACTCATTACGGCGAGGGACAGCGATTCGAATCGATTTATACCAGCTGGCAAAACCCGACTACACGACGTATACGCACCGCACCGGTCGTATACGACAACTTTTCCCGCTAGCACCTAACAGCAGACTAGCCATTTCCAACTCCCCGGAAGTATGGAGACGCCACGAGCTGGCAAAACCCGACTACACGATGTATACGCACCGCACCGGTCGTATACGATAACTTTTCCCGCTAGCACCTGACAGCAGACTAGCCATTTCCAACTCCCCGGAAGTATGGAGACGCCACGACTATCCTCGTGGTCGACCCATCTCCCTCCCGTGAGACTATCCTCTCACCGACAGCCAAGAAAGAGAGCCGGCTACGCTACATCTCCGAGGCGATAGGGTACGTCGGCTTGTCGGGCCCATGATACCAAGCATGTAGTACGGTACGTTCAAACTTGTTCAACTAAGCCGACAACGGTACGGTCCTTGACCGACACGGACGGGGCTACCACCTTGCAAGACCTCATCTCCGTCTTGCCCTTTCTCCTACGGGGCCCGTCCGGTCTCAACTTCATTAACACTCTCATCATCTTTAGTGTCAACACATAAACTCTTAAAGCCTCCATGCTTTAAGTGCCCTAACCAGCTACCGTTGCCACTATGAATTAAGCTTAGCCTCTATCGAGCTACCTGTACCAAGTATAGGATATAGACGGATGGAAACCTACCATAATGCATCTAGGGTGTCAACCAAAACCCTAACACCTAATGCACAAGCATAACTCGTACTATGTGATAAAAGAAAATATTTAAAAACATAGGTAGGATGCACCGGGGCTTGCCCGGATTCGAGTCGGAGTCGGCTTTCTCGTGGGTTGGTCGACTTCGAAGCTTCCGTCTCCGCCTCGACCTCGGACGGAACCTCGATCACGCGGGACCTAGGTCGACCAACAATACAATACGTCGCGAATCACAACCATGCATGCATGAATGTACATGATATGATTATGCAAGGGTTTCCTTAAATGCGTTCATTAACCAACAATTACTGATTCATTATGTTCGAGTAATTAACAACTAACAATTAACAATTAATCATGCTCGTTAACTAATACTTAATCCTGGTCATTAATTAACAATTAATCTTGTTTATTAAATAACAAATACTCATGTTAATTAACAATTAATCATGTTCATTAATTAACAATTCATGATTAATCATTAATCAATGATACATAGAGTACTAAAGTGGGATCACATAAAATGACGGTGTTTATGTTTAATTTTTTTGGAAAACAAACTTAACGAAAACTTTCGTCTGCAGTATCTCTAATTTTTTAAATAAATTTATTTTTCAAAATCAAACAATAATTAGCATAAAATAATAGATTATCTTAATTAAAGGAAGGTAATTAATTAAACTATGAAATTATAATTTCTCAAAATATGCATTTGAATACATAACTAAATAGAGAGTAATTTTATGAATCTAATGCACTTTGTTTGGCATTTTTCTGATTTTTGTGGAATTTTCCACGAATTTTTGAAGTTTAGATAAATCCTGAAAATAAAGAAAAACGTGAATAATAAAAGGACCTTTGGGCTGGTAGGATTGCAGCCCAGTGGGCAAGGCGGCCCACTAGGGCGCACGGCCCAGGAACGCCTCGGAGTTCCACCAGCAGGACGGGCATGCGGTGCTGCAGCACGCGCACAGGATGCACTCGTACAGCCCGTCCAACTTCTTCCTCTCCGCCGGCGACTGCGCGTGCTCCCGCCCGGGCACGAGCGGCGGCTTCTTGGTCTTGAGCCAGTGCTCCATGGACTTGTACTGCTGGTAGAAGGCGGTGAGGTCTACGACCAGGTCCTTGACGACGAACATGTGCGGCAGCGGCGTGACCATGCTGGGCCGCGAGGTGTCGGCGTCCACGGCTTGAGGCAGGCCACGGTGTTGACGTCGTCGATGCTCATGGAGATCACGCACCAATTGGAGGAAGAACGAAACGAGGAGGCTCACCGTGTGTGGAGTATTTTGCAGGAACGTGGATGGTGGTCGCCGGTGACGTCCTCCCGGGAATCTTCAAAATACTCTCTGAAAACTCAACCAAATGGATCGAGGTTTCTTCCCATAGCTTTGGTGGGTTGATGCGCATCGATCTGCAGCCTTGGTCTGAGCTGGGATGGAGTGTAGCGGCGGCGCAATGGAGCTCACAGAGTGGCAGCTATGGTGGGTGTCCTCTGGTGCGAAAATACAGAGAGGGAGACAGACGCACGACTTGCGGCTTTATTGCGGACGACTAGAGGAGCAAGCTGCTGCGTGGACAGGCGGGGCTGCGTGGCACGAGCTGGCCAGGGCGCGCGGCCAGAAGAGCTGCGTGGCGCCGGCGGCAAGGCGGTGCGGGGTGAGGCGGTTCGGAGGGGAAGAAAAGAAAGAGATTTGGCCACTGGCCTGTTTTGGAATTTTTGCAAAAACGTCCTTCGGTTTTTACTTAATTGAAAAGCATACTTCCAAGGCTCGAAAAATTTTGCGAAAATTCAGGGATACATTTGAGAATATTCTGGATCTTTTTCCTTTTAGGACGAAGTTCAAATTCCAAATAAATGTCGAATTAAAAATTCAAGTTGAAATTAAAAAAGAGACGCTTTCATTATTGCTTGTGGACATTTTTACAAACTAAAATAATTTCGTATCAACTCCATAAATCTCTTATTGTTATATTTAATCAACAGAGAATGTTAAACTCCAAAATTTCTTTTGTTTAATTTCCTCCTTTAAGAATTTGATTTTAACTTAGGTTAAATTCATTATTTTATGTGCATTTTTACACCATATGAAATAGCTTTAAAAATGCAACATGATGACATGATCATGAATGACATGAGATGCACTTTTGTTTGTGAGGGTTGTTACAGCCCTCCCCTTATAGGAATCTCGTCCCGAGATTCACGATTCGAAACGCCTAGACGATGGTACTAAAGCGAGTTGGGGTAGTTGGATCGGAGAAACTTTTCGGGTTCCCATGTAGCTTCTAGCTTCCGAGGGATTGCTCCACCGAATCTTGTAGAACCGGAGGATTCGATGTCGAGTCACTCGATCCTTGGTGTCGAGCACTCTGCTCGGATATTCGTCGACGTCAATCTGATCATGAATCGTTCCACATTTGTCTGTCGAATGTGTACTAGTGGTTTCAAACACGTCTTTCTTTGAGATATGTGGAACACCTTGCGAATTCCGATAAGTGTGCTTGGTAATTCCAACGATATGCCCCGGCTCCACATCTTTCTTGAATTGGAAAAGGTTCGATATCTTGTGGAGCTAACTTTCCTTAATTCCAAATTGTCTGGATAGCTTTGGTAGGAGATACCTAGAGATAACTTAGTCTCCGACCTTGAGCACTATTCTCGACGTCCCTTATCTGGTTTGTCGAGATTTAGCTCTCTTTAGGTTCTGTTGAATGAGGCTTACTTGCTCTGTGGCATCGTTTGCTAGATCCGATCCCAATATTATTCTCACTCCAAGTTTTGACCAATTCAACGGTGTACGACGACCACGACCGTATAGAGCTTGGAACTGTGACATTCCAACGACTTTCTTGATAGCTGTTATTGTATGAAAATTCTTCTAATGGTAGGCATCTTTCCAAACATAGCAAGACACAAGCTCGAAGCATATCTACTAAATATTGGTTGATTCTCTCTGTCTGTCTATCTGTTTGAGGGTGAATAAGCTAAACTTCGAATTAACCTCGTTCGCAATGACTCATGTACTTGCTCCCGTAATCTGGTTACAAACCGAGCTCCTTGATCCGAGATGATGGTCTTTGGTACTCCATGTAGACAGAAAATACGGTGATGTATAGTTCCGCATATTTCTCGGCGGTGTACGAGTATGTACCGGTATGAAGTGAGTCGACCTTGGTCACCTGTCCATTATGACCCACATAAAGTCATGCTTCCGTGGAGTTAACGGTAAGCTGGTAATGAAATCCATACTCATATCTTTCTGTTTCCACTCTGTAATACTCAAAGGTGGAAGTGGACCCGCTTGCTTCAATTGCTCTGCTTTGACACGTCGACAAGTATCACACTCGTTGACATACCTCACTACTTCTCGCTTCATGGTTGTCGACCAGAATCTTTTCTTTAGATCTTGATACATTTTGTTGGTTCCAGGATGAATAGAACACTTAGATGTATGTGCTTCATCCTTTACCTTTTTGCCAAGTTCCGGGTTCTTAGGCGCTACTAGCCTATTCTTGAACCGAGATCACATCTTCGCTATCTTCTCGAAAACACTTCCTTTCACCCTTCTTAATTCGTCTTTAATGTGACTCATACCAACGTCCTTCTTTTGAGTTGCTACCACTTCTTCGCAAATGGTAGGAATAAGAGCCAATTACTCATTACTTCATATGGAAGGATCCGAAGATCGAGGCTCGCTAATTTCCTCTTTAGATGCTTCGATCAATAGCTGAGTCGTGAGATTGTTGCAATGAGCCTTTCGACTCAAGGCGTCGCCTACGACGTTTGCTTTCTTGGGATGGTAGTGAATCTCGACCCTCTATCAGCTCTAACCATCTTGGTTGGCGTATGTTTAGATCCGCTTGAATGAAGATTTATTTGAGACTCTTGTGGTCCGTGTATAGATGTACCAACCTTTCCAATAGATGGTGTCTCCAGCTCTTCATTGCTAGAACCACACTGTTAGTTCCAGCCCTGTGTTGGGTACTTGTTCCTCCTGTCGCCTCGGTCATCGAGACGCATAGGTACTCACTCGACCCTCTTGCATTAGAGAACATCCAAGTCCGAGTGCTCGAGGCATCACAATGCACCTCAAATGGCTTGTCGAATCTGGTCGAGCTAAACACCGGTGCTTGCTAGTGGGTAACTTCTTCAATGTCCGAAAAGCTTCTTTACCTTCATTGTTCCATTCATACTTTTTATCCTTTTTCCACAATTTGATCATTGGCTTGGCACTCTTTGAGACATTAAAAATGAATCTTCTATAATAACCGACCAACCCTAAGAAGCTTCGGATCCGTGTGACCGATTTTGGTGGCTTCCAACCCAATACTTCTCTAACCTTACCAGGATCAACGACATTTCCTTCTGCGATATCACGTGACCTAGGAATGATACCTTTTTCAGCCAAAACTCATACTTACTGAATTTGGCATCTAACCGATGATCCCTTGGATGTTGGAGTAGGGTCGTTAAACGTTCCGCATGTTCCTCTTCGACTTGGAATAGATCAATATGTCGTTGATGAATACCATGACGAACTTGTCCAGCTCTGTCATATACACTTAGTTCATAAGGTACATTGGTTAGACCAAAGGACATCACCAGGTACTCATAACGTCCATATCCGGTAGAGAAAGCTGTCTTCGTATATCTTCCGCTCTAATCTCGATCCGATGATATCCGGAGCGAAGATCCATCTTGCTAGCACTTTTGCTCCCATCAACCGATCAAACAAGATGTCATTCCGAAGAAGTGGATACTTGTGCTTAATGGTCTCTGCACTCAAGGTTCGACAATCCGCACGTAACCTAAATGTTTGATTCTTCTTCTTGACGAACAATGCTTGTCATCCTCAAGGTGATGAACTCGGGCAACATATATCTCTTATCCGAGTAATTCCTTCACTTGTACCTTTACTTCGCCAGCTCATTGGGTGGCATCCGATACTGGTCTTCTCGATATGGATGCGAGTCCTTGGTTGAAGTTCTCTCTTGAATTCTCTCGCCCGATCAGGTGGTAAACCTGGTAAGTCTTCCGGAGAACATCAAGGTATTCGCAAACTGCAGGAATGTCTTCCAAACTTTTACCGGTAGTTTTATAGATCACCGGAAAAATAGCTTGGGAAGAAGTCAACTGAAGACAATCTCGTCCATGAAGAGGAGAGTTCGGATGAGCTGCAAAAGCATCTATATCCAGGATCGCCTTATAATACTTCATCCATCTCATGCCAAGAATCGCATCAAATCCTTGCCCGTCTAAGACTATAAAGGAGTTGGGATGATCCTTACGACTCGACTTCAATGATATCTCCGTAGTACTTTGATCTGCAAGTCTGTTACCCCAGGTGATAATATGAGATATGGATAATCATCTTGCATGACGGAGGGTTATATCTTGGACATATCCTCTTGCTTGATGAAGTTGCGGTTTGCTCCCGAGTCAAATAACATACTGGCAGCATGATGGTTGATAGAGAACAATCCAGCTATGACTTGCGACCCTTTCGGAATCTCCTCGGATGTGGTAAAGTCGACATGACCCGTCTCCATCTTATCTTTACTTGCATGATTCTGTCGACCAACTGCTTTCCTTTGGGAACACTTGAGTAATTCTGCTTTGTTGGTGCGACACAATCTTGAGCCAAGTGTTCAAGACAACCACCGTTATAGCATGGATGATCAACGGATTTGTGGCGTCGAGGATAAGGGACGTATACTCCATAGGTCCGATTGTTGAACCGCTGAACAGGAGAACCTCCGTTGCCGATACTCGAGGTGACCGTTATAACATAGGCTCGAACCTCCGATCTGCTGCGGAAATGTAGACTAGATGAAACTTGGATGATACCTTACTTCCTTGTTCACCGGCTGATCTCTTCTTAGTCTTCTCTTCTTGATAAGCATGAAGAGCATCCGCCATGAGTATCGCCTCACTTACAAACTCATTGAAACTAATCTCTCGATCCAAATTTAGATGTCCGGGTGTTTGTTGTCCACGTCTATCACCTTCATGCCGAGATCGGGAGTCACGAGATTTATAAGGGGTTGGTGAAAGTCAATGATAAAGGAAAAGATTTAACTGGAATGGTTGAGCTTATGAAACAACATGGATTCCAAGAGATGTGACAGTGCTTTCGTCTGTCTTGGTGTTGAAGGAAATATAGGCTTAAGATATTTATAAGGATAATTGCACCGATGAGTTTCCAATACAATATTCTTCTTTTCGGTTGCGTACCCTAGGTTATACACCATCCGTTCGGAAGAACATTATATTTGGATTCTCTGCTAGTTTCAAAATAGAGTATGCATTTCCATATCGCTCATGTTTGACTTTGAGAAGCGCTCAGGCGAACCAGGCACAATTTGAAGGCAAAATGGCAATTTAGAAGTGCAAAACACCCATTTCCAAACTAGCTCTTGGTACAACTTAGTCTAGTCGAAAAGGGAATTATTCTTTCTCAAATGGAAGTCACTCAAGAATCTTCAAGGAAAGATAAGTTCATGATGTAATTGAGTGAAAGAAGGAGAATGACTTTGAGACTAGGAATAGTCATCTCATAATACTGGTATCTTATGATCCAGAAAGTTCTATCTAGATGAAGAGTCCGAAAAGAAATCAAAATGGCTATTACTCGGAGGGAGAAAGAGAACTTTTGGTGGCTACAAGTGGTAGTTGACCGGTCATCCGGTCGGATAAGGCCTAGAGCAATCGAAGTGGCATCGGTGACTAGTTTCTGGATTCTTTACTCATTCATTTCGTCCTTCTCGCTCTTCCCTGGAAGGTTATTGGACTTGTTCAAGCTCCAGTATATCATCATGTGTCCGTCGGATGTGCATCTAGGTATTTAACCCTTTCTTTGGCAGTTGTAAGTTGTTCATCCTAAGATTTTATCTTTAATCTATCCTCTTTAAATCCCTAGTTCTCATATGGGGCTCCTTGATAATACACATGATCGTCCTCGTATTTGATTGCCTTTGATCATCTCGTATATGAAGATCTTAAATTTCCCCTTTCTATTGTCTCCGTGTGAGAGTTCTTCTCGCCTTCTATGTCACTAGCATAAACCTCTTCCGGTGCCATCCGTAGGAAACTAACTCTATACTACGATACTAACTAAGTATAACCCCATCTTTTTAATATAGCACTCAACATGACATGATGCATGCTCGGCGAGTCTACTATACGTACTATAGTATATAAAACTACAACGAATAGTTAGCACTTCCCAAAACCCGAACGTCGAACAGCTTAGTAAAAATCTAACTATTCTACATCCTTATAGGCTCCGTATTCTCTCGTGCTCTAAGCGCATTAAACGTGTTAAGTTTTGAAAACAAGCTTGTAATGATGTACTTGTTGCCTCCGAACCGCTCCGATACCAGTCGGCAAAACCCGACTACACGACGTATACGCACCGCACCGGTCGTATACGACAACTTTTCCCGCTAGCACCTGACAGCAGACTAGCCATTTCCAACTCCCCGGAAGTATGGAGACGCCACGACTATCCTCGTGGTCGACCCATCTCCCTCCCGTGAGACTATCCTCTCACCGACAGACCGAGAAAGAGAGTCGGCTACGCTACATCTCCGAGGCGATAGGGTACGTCGACTTGCCGGGCCCATGATACCAGCATGTAGTACGGTACGTTCAAACTTGTTCAACTAAGCCGACAACGGTACGGTCCTTGACCGACACGGACGGGGCTACCACCTTGCAAGACCTCATCTCCGTCTTGCCCTTTCTCCTACGGGGCCCGTCCGGTCTCAACTTCATTAACACTCTCATCATCTTTAGTGTCAACACATAAACTCTTAAAGCCTCCATGCTTTAAGTGCCCTAACCAGCCTACCGTTGCCACTATGAATTAAGCTTAGCCTCTATCGAGCTACCTGTACCAAGTATAGGATATAGACAGATGGAAACCTACCATAATGCATCTAGGGTGTCAACCAAAACCCTAACACCTAATGCACAAGCATAACTCGTACTATGTGATAAAAGAAAATATTTAAAAACATAGGTAGGATGCACCGGGCTTGCCCGGATTCGAGTCGGAGTCGGCTTTCTCGTGGGTTGGTCGACTTCGAAGCTTCCGTCTCTCGCCTCGACCTCGGACGGAACCTCGATCACGCCGGGACCTAGGTCGACCAACAATACAATACGTCGCGCATCACAACCATGCATGCATGAATGTACATGATATGATTATGCAAGGGTTTCCTTAAATGCGTTCATTAACCAACAATTACTCGATTCATTATGTTCAGTAATTAACAACTAACAATTAACAATTAATCATGCTCGTTAACTAATACTTAATCCTGGTCATTAATTAACAATTAATCTTGTTTATTAAATAACAAATACTCATGTTAATTAACAATTAATCATGTTCATTAATTAACAATTCATGATTAATCATTAATCAATGATACATAGAGTACTAAAGTGGGATCACATAAAATGACCGTGTTTATGTTTAATTTTTTTGGAAAACAAACTTAACGAAAACTTTCGTCTGCAGTATCTCTAATTTTTTAAATAAATTTATTTTTCAAAATCAAACAATAATTAGCATAAAATAATAGATTATCTTAATTAAAGGAAGGTAATTAATTAAACTATGAAATTATAATTTCTCAAAATATGCATTTGAATACATAACTAAATAGAGAGTAATTTTATGAATCTAATGCACTTTGTTTGGCATTTTTCTGATTTTTGTGGAATTTTCCACGAATTTTTGAAGTTTAGATAAATCCTGAAAATAAAGAAAAACGTGAATAATAAAAGGACCTTTGGGCTGGTAGGATTGCAGCCCAGTGGGCAAGGCGGCCCACTAGGGCGCACGGCCCAGGAACGCCTCGGAGTTCCACCAGCAGGACGGGCATGCGGTGCTGCAGCACGCGCACAGGATGCACTCGTACAGCCCGTCCAACTTCTTCCTCTCCGCCGGCGACTGCGCGTGCTCCCGCTCGGGCACGAGCGGCGGCTTCTTGGTCTTGAGCCAGTGCTCCATGGACTTGTACTGCTGGTAGAAGGCGGTGAGGTCTACGACCAGGTCCTTGACGACGAACATGTGCGGCAGCGGCGTGACCATGCTGGGCCGCGAGGTGTCGGCGTCCACGGCTTGAGGCAGGCCACGGTGTTGACGTCGTCGATGCTCATGGAGATCACGCACCAATTGGAGGAAGAACGAAACGAGGAGGCTCACCGTGTGTGGAGTATTTTGCAGGAACGTGGATGGTGGTCGCCGGTGACGTCCTCCCGGGAATCTTCAAAATACTCTCTGAAAACTCAACCAAATGGATCGAGGTTTCTTCCCATAGCTTTGGTGGGTTGATGCGCATCGATCTGCAGCCTTGGTCTGAGCTGGGATGGAGTGTAGCGGCGGCGCAATGGAGCTCACAGAGTGGCAGCTATGGTGGGTGTCCTCTGGTGCGAAAATACAGAGAGGGAGACAGACGCACGACTTGCGGCTTTATTGCGGACGACTAGAGGAGCAAGCTGCTGCGTGGACAGGCGGGGCTGCGTGGCACGAGCTGGCCAGGGCGCGCGGCCAGAAGAGCTGCGTGGCGCCGGCGGCAAGGCGGTGCGGGGTGAGGCGGTTCGGAGGGGAAGAAAAGAAAGAGATTTGGCCACTGGCCTGTTTTGGAATTTTTGCAAAAACGTCCTTCGGTTTTTACTTAATTGAAAAGCATACTTCCAAGGCTCGAAAAATTTTGCGAAAATTCAGGGATACATTTGAGAATATTCTGGATCTTTTTCCTTTTAGGACGAAGTTCAAATTCCAAATAAATGTGGAATTAAAAATTCAAGTTGAAATTAAAAAGAGACGCTTTCATTATTGCTTGTGGACATTTTTACAAACTAAAATAATTTCGTATCAACTCCATAAATCTCTTATTGTTATATTTAATCAACAGAGAATGTTAAACTCCAAAATTTCTTTTGTTTAATTTCCTCCTTTAAGAATTTGATTTTAACTTAGGTTAAATTCATTATTTTATGTGCATTTTTACACCATATGAAATAGCTTTAAAAATGCAACATGATGACATGATCATGAATGACATGAGATGCACTTTTGTTTGTGAGGGTTGTTACAGACTTCATATCTCCGTCAACAATTGGTTCATGTTAGCACTGAGTCGTCTCGAGTCGTCAGTAGAGAAACATCATGGTTGCTCGTTGTGAGTGGATGGTCTCATCCTTCGAGCAATAGCTGTCTTAGCTACATTCAGCTTGTTCAGCGCCTCAATCTGTTCCTCATCACGGAAAGTGGCCATCTGCTCATCTTCCGAGTTTTCCCGCTCGGCTCGTTCCTTTGCCCGATCCGCGACAACACGCGAGTTATCGCCGAAGACAAGGTCGTCCTGCACTTCCTTGAGACGCGTCGAGTCTTAAACTCGGCACTAGAACTACCCGGTCCCTCGCGAGCGTGGAATTCGATGGTGCAACACACGGAACACGCGATTTTAGACGAGGTTCGAGCCTCTCGATGGAGAGTAATACCCTACGTCCCGTGTGTTATGTATTGCCTTTAGTAGATTGCTAATTGCAAGATCTCGGAGAGTTTTCGGAGCGTCCTCGCTCCGCCTTATATATCCGAGGGAGCTAGGGTTACATGCGAGTCCTAGTCGATTACACAAATTACATATATGGGAACTCTATCTCTAGCTTTCCTTATTGATTCGATTCCTAATAGACTACAAATTGCTCCTTTACTTGTTTCTCAAGTTATCATACGTCGGTCTTGATACCCGCCTTATCTCCATACCGGTATATAGAATCATCTCGTTATTCCAGATCGGTTAGGAACCAGTCTATTGGCTATCTCTGCCAGCTTTATCTTCATCGATTTGTTACCGTGTCTCTGCGTATCCATTCCTTTATCATCCGTATACCCATAAGGCAAGTATACGACAACAGACCTCGAGTAATTTTTAATTTGACCTTGAATAAGACCAACCGGTCTTCCGCATGTTGGTCTTCATTCCATGGTAAAATTAAAAAGAACTCTAATCTGCTGCAATGTTTCTTCTTTCTTCGAGGCGCTTCGAAAAGCCCAAAAAATCAGTGTTTTTATCCTCCATATCACCTAATTAGGAAACACAAAAATCATTGCATATTCTTCTTCCGGTGCACCGATTAGGTGCACCCAATTGAGTATAGCCCCGACTCTTGGATCATTTGAACTCCTTTCAAATAATGCAAGAGTCCATTAGTTGATTCTTCATTATTTCCTTTAATATGAAATCTCTACAGAACGCTCCTTTCACTTTTCTATTATCTTTCACTTCCCGCGATCTCCACAGCACCGCTCTTGAATACGGTGCACCGATCAGGTGCTCCTAATTAGGTATAGCCCCGACTCTTGTATCATTTGAGGCTCGCAAATAATGCAAGAGTCTTTCTGGATAGACTATGCTTTATTATTATCCATTAAACCACATCCTTCTTAGCAATTTCTGCCAAGAGCACACTTTTAAGACCGATCGAACCAGTCATACCGCATATCCTTTTAAGACCGCTTAAATCAGTCTTAACTTTATCATTTTTAGTTAATTTTAACTAAGAAGCAAAAATCTTGTTTGATCGGACCAGCTTTATTTCCCAGATTCTCACATCGACTCGAGTCTCCAAGGCCTATAATCAATCGGATGATTAACACCCATAGCCTAAGGCATCCATTAACATTGAGTTAGGTAAGGTCTAACTCTTTCATACTCGCTAAATTATGAAATTTAGCATTACATTAATCCAGATCCGAAAAATCCATATTTCAGACCGCTTTTCTGTTTACAGAAAATTTCTCATGACCGTAGTAATCACGATGACTTATCCTTATGGCCGTTCGGTCATAATTAGCGCAAATTAATAACAAATCTTTAATATCCTTATGGCCGTTAGGTCATAATTGCACGATCACGACATAAGTCATTTAATGCCAAATTCACCGGGCCGTAAAAAATAGCCCAATAACTTTTGAGCCCCTAAGCCCAGCTCGGGTGCTTATAAAAGAAATCGAAGGGTCGACCTAGGTCAAACCCATTCCCGAAACTCCATACGTGCCCGTCATACGCCCTTGTTCTTCGGACATCACGATCATTGTTCTTGCCATCCGCACAAACCAATCTTAGATTTCCTTTTTTCATCTTTCAAGATGGGCAAAAAGAAATCTGTTGCCAACCCTGCGTCTTCCTCTTCCGTTCGTCGCGACCAGCCTCCCATTCGGTGTTCAAGATCTAGGTTGCGAGCAAAGTCACCGAAACACCACTCAATGATGCAGTTCGTGACGGATACCTTCCTCCTCAACCAATCTTGAACTGGAGTGTCCCTACCCCTGGCCAAGTCCCATGGGGAATAGACGACTCTCGGCAATTAGTTTTCAAATCTTTTTCCTCCGTGGCCTTGATCTCCCTTGCTGCTCCTTCTTTAGGGGTCTTCTTTTCTTTTACGGATGGGAGTTAGTAAATCTCAACCCTAACTCCATCCTACATATCGCTTTCTTCATCCACCTTTGGGAAGCTTTCCTTGGAGTCCTCCCCCACTTCAAGTTGTTTCAATATCTTTTCCAAATCCACCCACTTTCCTCATCGGACCGCCGAGCTGCGGTAGGTGGGGTAGGAATTCAATGTTGGAGTGCAGATGAATACTTCTCTATCTCCCTGAATAAAAGCATAGCCCATTGGAAAAATGGGTGGTTCTTCCGTGATAATCCCCACCTGCACTCCCTCCTTTCAGCGTCAAGGTAGCCAAAAATTTCCCTACCCCGACTAGCAGGGAGAAACTCAAAGAAGATGAAGAAATCCTCGCTCTCTTGGCTTGTATCAAGTATCTAAAAGAAGTCAAAGGTGTCACCGCCGAGACAGCTTCTTTGGAGCTTCATAGTGCGAGGGGTCCAGCCACTAAAAAGCAAGAACATCCGAGCATGGTGCTTCAATGAAGATGTGGCCATTCCACTCGGACGGAACTCTTCTCCCCGACGTAGAGCGGTTAGAAATCCGCCTCAAGCAAATGCTCCAACCAAAGCCGGACCTATCGGGACATCAAGGAGTGGATCCGGCCTTCGGTATGTCAAACCCTCGACATCCTGTAAGTATTCCTCTCCTTATTTTCGAATTTTGTTACATTTAATCTTCGTCCTCTTATTCAATTTTAATTGTGAAATACAGAAAATGGATAATTTTAGAAGTCACCCCCTCTTCCTCCTAACGATACTTGGGGGAAAATTATGAAGGCAATATCGCTCCTCTCGCTGTTCAGGCTGATATTACTCAAAAGACTTCGGACCGGTCGTATCCTCGCCGCTCAAAGCATAGCTCCGAAGATATCCAAATCCGGAAAAGTGGTTCAAGCACCTAGTACAAAGAAACGTACTACTTCCTTGACCATCGGCAGACCAATTGTGCCTTCCACTTCTATATCGAGGCGACACGCGTACGGAGGCGCAAAAACTTGAAGATCGGGGAAAGAAGAGGAAGCGGTCGAGAGGGATCGCCAAGCCTCACAAGCTGCTTTTGAAGCCGCTATCGGGAAACCTCAAGGAACCCCCTATCGACGGATTCTCCGGCCAACGTTCCCAAGAGATCCCGATATGGAATTCGGACCGGTCCTTCATCGGGTGGCGCAGGGGAACCAGTCTCATCGCCGCAAGTCCAACCAGCGGCAAAAGGGCTGCAGAGGGCTCCAGTGAAGATACTCAAGGTCCCTCCAAGAAGATCAAGACCTCTACCGGCTTTAAGAAATAAAGCTTCTATTCCCTTCTGAATCATTTTCAACCCGGTCTTATAGTGCTCGCCACTTTTTCGCAGAATCCCTTCTAATTTCCAAGCTAGCATAGCTAGCTTTCTAAGAAATAAAGCTTCTACTCCTGCCCCGACCGGTAGTGCTTCCACTACCCCCTATGCTGCATCTCTAGCCGGCGCCAAGCCTTCTAAAGCTCAAAGTGCGGCATCCGTAAAGGAAATTCCTGCCGCCTCTAGTGTAGAAGCTTCATCCCAAGTGACCGAAGAACAAGTTATCAACGTCGAGAGCTCATCGACCTTCCTCCGTAGGCTACTCTGTTCCAAGTTCCTCCGAACTCCCATTGGGACCGATCCGGGTGGAAGAAATCCGTCGCCGACCTAGGACGACGCGCAAAGCTCCGGAGAGCCCAAACCGGCCAAAATGGTAGTCGTAGACGTTGAAGTGGACAGCTCAAGTGGAGCTAGAAAGTTCATTGCAATAGCTCGGTGGGATGCCCTTCGGGAAGAGGAAGCCCTAAAGAACTTCTCCGAATCCGCCGGGTATATCCTGTTACTTTACTAATTCCTTCGAATAATATTTTCTTTATAATTTGATCTTTTACTTCTTCCTCCTTTTAGGTCATTATAAAAAACTCCGAAGCCAAAAATGCAATAATCGCTCGTCCGGAGGAAGAACCGTACCACAATCAAGAGCGGTTGGTTGAACTTGAATCTCGGACCGCCGATCCGAAATCCAAGGAAACCGATCTCGCTGAAGAGGGAGGCCAACCTGATGAGCACCCACCGGTTGATGGAGGAACGCCGGCAAGAGATCATTAAGCTCCGCAAAGAAGTGCGAAGTAATTCTTTTAATCTTATTTGCACATTTTGTATTTTCCTTCTTCTCTCTCTCGACAGGTCATGTTTTTGTTTCAGCACTTGAAAATCTTGTTGCCGCCCATAAAAAGGCGGAAGAAATTCTTTCGGAGAAAACAGCTGCCCAAGAACAAGTCTGTGCTGGAATGTTCGCAAATTGAAGAACAGCAAGCAGCCCGTATCGGAGAGCTGGAAGGCGAGCTCACTGCCAAGGATAATATCCTTGCGCAGACTCTGCGTTCCAACAATGCTTGGAGGCTGACAATGCTCGTCCGAAGGCTGAATTGCTCGAGGCTCGGAAGCCGTAAAGACAGTGCAGACATAGAAAGAGAGTGCTGTAAGGAAAGCCCATGAATCTGCCCAACTCGCGCTCAAAGCTAAGGAAGAAGAAATTCAGCGTCCGCTAAAAATTGCAACCAAGCTGAGAGAATCAAATGTCAACGAGTAAAGGCAGATTCAGGGCCGCAGAAGTTAGACACGGACATAAACTTCTTCTTTTAGTAAATTCCCTTTTGACACCGGTCTATACTCGACAATTTTTCCTTTGTCCTTTTCTAGAACTTGCTGCAGGCACGGTGAGAACGCTCGAGTATCCGAATGGCGGCCAAGCTATTGATCCGAATGAAGTAGATCTCGAGACCGCTATCCGGGCTTTCCCAAGAAGGATCGAGAGAACATTCCAAGATGGTTGCCGCAGCAGGAGGAGGTCACATTGCCGCCATAATCCAGTCTTGGACTCCGGTCGAAGATTGTGATTTCAACTTCATCAAAGATGGCGCCCACCCGAACACTATTGAAGATCAATTCAATGAGTCGAAGAACTCGCTCATTAGTACCGTTTCGGAACCGATAGAGGATGTTCCTCTTGATCCGATGGGTGTTCCCCTGAATGTAGCTACGGCAGCCCTTGCTCCGGATCAAGACGCTTAAGATGCAGCAGCCGCCGCTAGGCAGACGGTAGAAGATGATTTTGAAGATCTTGATGCTGATTTATTGTCATCTCCTTCCGATTCTGAGGAAACAATTGATGACAAATTAGCTGAAAATCCTAAGACCAGGGATACCAAGCACTTCCAGCAGATCCTACCCAGTAGATACTTGTCATAGGGCCAGCTCTCTTTTGTAACCAAACAATTCTACCATCATGCTATTATATTTTGTCTCGTTATCTTTTCTCGATGGTAGTGAAGTTTTAATAGCTTTTCCCTTTCTTTGTGAATACTGGTTTCAAAATATCACCATCTTATACCTTACTAACTAGCTTCTTTATCCGAGCAATGAAGCAGCCTACCAATCATAAAGAAAATATCAACAGATTTCCTTTCCTAAATATCACCGATTGCTCTTAACACAGCAGCCTACCAATCATAAAGAAAATATCAACAGATTTCCTTTCCTAAATATACCAGTCTTAAGCTGAAAAACAGACCGCTCTCAACACAGTAGTCTCATCGACTAAATGACTGGTCTTATTTTTCAGGAATAGCACTATATCACAGACTGCTCTTAACACAAGCAGCCCACGACTCGATAAGTTAATTCAAAATTAAAATATCGAGACACAAAAAGCAAACACATTCACATTAGATATTAAAATTACTTTATTATAATATGATGAAGTTTACAAGAAATACTTTTAAGTATAAAAACGACTGAAGCTGTTCAATATTCCAAGAATTTCGAATTTCTTCTTCTTCCAAGGTCATAAGCCTATAAGCCCCTGGTCCGGAGACCGATTTAACCAAAAAGGTCCCTCCCGGACCGGTGACAACTTATGCCTGTTCTTGTTGGACTGAATCTTCCGAAGAACCAAGTCTCCTACTTGGAATTCCCGCGTACGCACATTGGGATCATGATATCGACGCAACCCCTGGTGATATTTTGCCGCTTGAATCGGAGCTTGGTCCCGTAATTCTTCTGCCGCAATCAACTCAACCTCGACGCTGGTCTTCATATTTCTCTTGTTTGAAATATCGTACCCGAGCCGACACCATATTCAGTTCCGTAGGTAACATGGCTTCAGACCCATATACCGAGAGAAAAAGGAGACTGCCCCGTAGCTCAACTAACATTAGTGCGTAGTCACCAAAGCACCCAAGGCAACTCCTTAACCCACTTTCCTGCGTACGGTTTCAAGCGGTCAAAAATTCTAGGTTTAAGACCGGTCAGGATCATTCCATTGGCTCGTTCCACTTGCCCATTGCTCCGAGGATGTGACACCGAGGCATATTGTATCTTAATCCCCAAGCTATCAAGCATAATCCTTAAAAAATTCCAAAGTGAATTGAGGCCCATTGTCAGTGATGATACCGTGCGGGACTCCAAAACGCACAAAAATATTCTCGTAAGAACTTGATCGCTCGAGCAGTGGTCGTGCTGGTAACGGCTTCAGCTTCAATCCAGCTTGGAGAACTTATCTACTGCCACAAAAATGTGCGTGAATCCTCCTGGTGCTCTTTTAAAAGGTCCAACAATATCCAGCTCCCAAGTAGAAAAAGGCCAAGTCATCGGAATTATCTCGCAACTCATGAGCCGGAGTATGTGGTCTGTCCGCGAAAAATTGACATCCTTAGCAATTTTTAACCACCTTGTGTGTATCGTCCACGACTATGGGCCGATAAAATCCTTGTCCGAACACTTTCACGACTAGTGTCTTCGAAGAAGCATGATTGCCAAAAATTCCCTTATGCTCGTCTTCAAGCAACTGAACGCCATTAGAGACCGATACACACTTCATCAAAATATTAACACCACGCCCGTACAGCTCTCCTTCAAGAATCGGATAACTGCGTGCTCGGACCTCCAATCTTTGCTTCTCCACCTTATCTTCCGGAGTTTTACCAGATCGTAAATACTCAAGGTATGGGGTACGCCAATCGAGTCAATGATCATAACGTCAAGTGACCGAATATCTTCCGGCGAGATTGTTTCCTCGGCGTTGACGACATTCTCGGTCTTGTCCGGTAAGACTGTTTCCTCGATCGGTCTTTCGATATCGCTTTCTCCGCTCTGGTCCTTCAAGACTCGCTTCATCCACTATCTCCGTAATAGTAGCCTCGCGCTCCATCTTTATGGATGGATTATCCAGTACTTGAAGGAAAACACCAGCTGGAACCACTTGTCTTGATGACTCTAGTCCGGCTAACTCATCCGCAGCAAATTGTTTCCGTGCAGTATATGAGAAAATCGAAGACCATCAAATTTGTCTTCAAGCTTCCCGACCTCTTGACGATAAGCGATCATATGATCATCATGAGCGTCCCATACCTTGTTAACCTGACTTATTACCAGCATCGAAGCACCATATACATCTAATCGCTCGACTCCCAATGAAACAGATACTCGGAGTCCATGAAGCAAAGCTTCATACTCGCAATATTATTAGAGGCTACGAAATGCATTTGTAATACATATCGGAGTGGTTCTTTCGTGGGGTGAGAAGTACGACCCCAGCCTCCGCGCTCGAAAGCTGCAGGGACCCATCAAAGAACATCTCCCAATACTCCAACATCCGAATCCCTGCGGGATTTGTGTCTCCAACCACTCGTTATGAAATCAGCTAAAGCCTCGTCCTTTGATAGTCGTCTGCGAAGAAAATGTAATCTCATATTGCCCAAGTTCTATAGCCCACTTGGCAACTTGGCCCATCGCCTCTCGGTTTCGCACAATATCCCCAATGGCAAACCTAGTCTTAACTTCAATGGGATGCGCTTGGAAATAGTGTTTCAGACTTTCGAGAGGTTATCACTACAAGCATATATTAACTTCTAGTAATCGGAGATACCGCATCCGTGATTCAGTAAGAACTTCACTTGCAAAATATACCGGATGTTGCACCAATTGCAGATATCCTTCTTCCTTCCGGCCGACCGCCAATACCGTGCTCACCACATGAGTTGTTGCGGAAATATATAACTGAATGGTCTCATCCGGTTCTGGAGGTACCAATACCGGAGGATTGCTAAGGTATTCCTTGAGCTGATCAAACGCGGCCTGCGCCTCGTCTCGTCCATTCAAACTTATCTTGCTTCTTAAGCAACTTGAAGAACGGAAGTCCACGGACTCGTAGCCTTGAGATGAAACGGCTAAGCGCAGCCATAACGTCCTTCAAGCAACTCGGGGTTTCATATTGATAATTGTCCGGATTTTTTCTGGCTTAGCTTCGATGCCTCGCCATGACACCAGGTATCCCAGCAATTTTCCGGAGCGGACTCCAAACATGCACTTTCCCGAATTAAGCTTCATGGAAAAATTCCGCAGATTATCGAAGGTCTCTGCCGAGTCGAGAGAAGATCTTCGGTTTTCTCGGATTTCACCACTATATCATCGACATAAGCTTCTGCGTTCCTTCCCAATAGCGAGTCCGGACAACGTTGTATGCCGTGCTGATAAGTAGCTCCGACATTTTTTAACCCGAATGGCATGGTTGTGCAGCGAGTATGCTCCGAAGGGGGTGATAAACGCAGTCTTTATTTGATCTTCAACTTTCGGAGGGATTTGATGGTACCCCGAATAATCGTCGAGGAAACAAAGACGTTCGCAGCCAGCGGTCGAATCAACAACTTGGTCAATTCGAGGCAGCGTGAAAGGGTCTTTGGGGCAAGCTTTGTTGAGATCGAGTATAATCGACACACATTCTTAATTCTTTAGTATTCTTTTTTGGTACAAGGATCTGGATTGGCAAGCCAATCTGGATAATACACCTCCCTAATGAACTTAGCTGCTAACAACCTAGTTAACTTCTTCTTAATGGCCTCCTTGCGGTCTTGAGCAAACCTCCGGAGCTTCGGCCACCTGGAAGATGATATTCTCCTTCCTGTAGTTCTCCTTTGTCCCGAAAGTCACCGGCAGAGAAATCTGCCCCAAAGGATAGCTGTTTCGACCGGGTATTATACCATGAAATGGGGAAACGCTGCGATCCACGTCGGCTACAGAGAGGCCAAGCTCGGCAGAGTTTTAGCAAAAAGGATATCCAAGCAACTTCCCCATCAATGAAAGTTCTCTTCAATCGCACCTTCGAACGATAGGATCCGGAATGAGCGGGTATCTACCAGCTTTACGTAGTACTTCGGGATGATCAGCCCTATCGAACGTGATCGGCACCTCGGACCACTCGTAGATATTCGGGGGTAGCGGGAGCAATGGCGTTGACCTCTCCGAGCGCCAACTTCGCTTTCGCTTTGACTCGTACGCATCGGGGCCTCCATGGATCATGTTTACCTCCCTCGTTGGTTCGTGAAAACCTTCGTCATCTTCATTATCATCATGCTCTTTATCCTTGCCCTTGTCGTCTCTCCGGTTCCTGTGTCCGGACTGGAGTGCTACCTTTATAGCGAATTGAGCGAACGTCCTTAACAGGAAGCACTCTTTAGCTTTATGATTCCCATTATGAATCATGCAAGGGCCCTCCGAAGTGTTTCGAACGAAAGTCGTTCTCTCGGACCTCTCTTAGGAGGTGCCGGCCGATCTCCTCCATGAGACCGGTCGACAGCTGCAACAAGGTGATCAGCCTTGCGCTTGTTGTTATTCTTGGATCCGGACTCGGTTGCCTTGGTCGTGCTTCGGCTCCTTCCCTTTGTTCCTGCGCAAATTGACCACGTTTGATTCACCGAGCAGCATAGTCATCTGCTATCTTGAAGAACTCGACGCCGTCAAGGTAAGGTTCCGATTACGCCTTCCAATCTTGTGAACTAATGCTTCACTCCGGACGCCGACTTGAAACGCCGCAATTACCTCGCTGATCGGGAACATTGGGGATTAAGGCCTTCTTGTTGCGAAACGCTCGATGAAGACCGTGAGAGTCTCGTCGGGCTTCGCTTCGGCTTGTTGAGGTCGAAGTAGTTCCCTGGTTTCTCACAAGTCGCCCGAAAATTCTCCACGAACTTTTTGGTGAGATCACCCCAAGAAGAGATAGATCTCTCGGGTAAGGATTGCAACCACAAGCGTCCAGCTGTTCCATGCACATGGGGAGGTAATTAGCTAGCACAAAAGTATCTTCTCCTGCTGATCGGATGGCGGTAGTATACATGCGGAGCCACTCGGCGAGAGGCGCTTTGCTGTCATACTTGTCAATGACCCCGAGGCTTAAATTCCCGGCGTATAGGGATCATGTAGTGCTCATAATCTTCTAGACCGGTCCGGACCGGTGAAGGAGATCGCCGACGAGGGTAATGTCGGTAGTTACGATCCCTGTCATCATCGGAGTAGTCATAGTAGCGATCGTCTTGATATCTATCTCCCGAACCATCATGGCGGTCGTTGTTCACCTGCTCCGTAGGCTGTGAAGGAGGAGGCGGAGGCGGAGGCGGAGGCGCCGCTTGACGATCATTGTACCTCGTCGGGGTTCCCCGTCGCCGTCTCTATTGTCTCGTCCTCTTCGATCTCTCGGTGTCACGACGATCGTCTCTTCTTGGCCGGTCATCCCGATGAGCATGTTGATTGCCGTGCCCTTGATGATCATTGCGCGGAGGATTTTCACCAGGGGGCTTCGCCGAAGCAGCCGGCTCACGCCGTGGCGAGTTAGTTACATGTGGGTGAGGTGGGGAAAGATCTCGCGGACGATCATCAACAGGACCGGTCCGTAGCCTCTCATCTTCTTCTTGTCTCCTGTGCTATTCCGTCCTCTCTACATGGCGATCGATAAGCATGTTACGAGCGTCATGATTGCTGTTGAGCGGTACGCGTAAATCTTGGTCCGGAGCTCCTTCATTCCGAGATCGGAGTGTGTCGAGGCCAAAGCCTTCCGCCGGAAGAAGCTCCTTCGGACTAGGCTCTTGCAGGCCGCTCCGAGCGAGAACGCGAGCGACCGGAAGATTCAGCTCTGTCATGAACGAGTTGATTTGTTTGTAGAGCAGCCGCATCTACCAAATTCAAGGCGCGTTGCATCCTCGGCGTCGCATTGAAGACTTCCTCCTGTATTGTCTCGAGAATTTGCTTTACTCCCACAATGTCGTGGACTGGTGACGTGAAGAAGTGGGTGCCATTTAATTCCACCTCCATAGAGCTCAAATCCAATGCTCTACTCGAAGAACGATGGCGCCTTCCACTGCGGCACCCACGTTGGCGTTATATCCTCGGGGATGTTTCCTTCGGGTCTCCGGATCGCTCCGGAAACGGACCGATGGCGGGGCAGCGGTCGCAGAACGCTTCCACTCGCCCGACTAGTGCCGGCGACGTTTGCGCGATGATTCGCAGCTGAAGGTTGCGGAGGTTGTTCATCTCCGTCCGCTTCGTTTGTCTCACGTTGGCGGCGGTTAGCTTGGTCTTCCGCCATCCTAGCATCTTCAGCAGCGACTTCCTCGGGAGTGAGTTCTTGAAGAACCGGACCCGCCATGGACACTTGGAAGAAGGCTGGAGACCCTTCCTCGAAGTCGCTACCAAGCTCGCGGGTGTCGGTGCGAGACGTGAGCGGTTCGATGATTCGCGCTAAAGCTGCGTCGGATCTGCAAGGTTTCGAACAAGAGGTGTCGACCGTGGCGGGTGATCACGCTTCGGAAGTCGTGGCCCGGCTACGAGTCGGATTCATTAGATGTAACTTTCCGACGGAATCGGCTTCAAAGTCGAGGGACCCGAAACGGATCTTGAAGCCGGGGCGAAGTCGACGACGAGCGAAGAGGCCATCGAACTCACCGAAAACTCGCCGAGACCCCTTCCGGCACGCCAAATGTCGAGTCTTAAACTCAGCACTAGAACTACCCGGTCCCTCACGAGCGTGGAATTCGATGGTGCAACACACGGAACACGCGATTTTAGACGAGTTCGGGCCTCTCGATGGAGAGTAATACCCTACGTCCTGTGTGTTATGTATTGCCTTTAGCAGATTGCTAATTGCAAGATCTCGGAGTGTTTTCGGGGTCCCTGCTCCGCCTTATATATCCGGAGGAGCTAGGGTTACATGCGAGTCCTAGTCGATTACCCGAATTATATATATGGGAACTCTATCTCTAGCTTTCCTTATTGATTCGAGTCCTAATAGACTACAAATTGCTGCTTTACTTGTTTCTCAAGTTATCATACGTCGGTCTTGATACCCGCCATATCTCCATACCGGTATATGGAATCCTCTGTTATTCCGGACTCGGTTAGGAACCGATCTGTTGGCTATCTGTGCCGGCTTTATCTTCATTGATTTGTTACCGTGTCTCTGCGTATCCATTCCTTTATCATCTCGTATACCCATAAGGCAAGTATACGACAAGACGTGCAATCGAGCAGCATTCTCCTTTCCCAGCTCAGCAATACGGGCAATCAGCTGCTTGTTAACGTCTCCGCCGGATAGTAGTCATCGGAGACATCCGTCGGCCGATCGGTGAGATCTTCCACCTCGGACCTCAACTGGTTCCTTTCGGCCATGAGCTGTCTCGCGTCCATCTATAGATCATGATTAGAATACATTTTTAAGCAGCAAGGTTATTAACATTCAAGTGTTTAAAAAGTCAATATAATGTATTTAATCGGAATGACGAATAACGGGGCTTAAACAATTACAACGTAAACCGGCTCTGTAAAACTGTCTCTGTTATCATCCATTTTCACCTCTGTTTGAACAGTAAATATTACCAAAACTTATAACCAGATGCAAGAGACTTTCCTAAGCTTTCCAACGCATCCTAAAACACGTAAAAAACTTAAGCGGATCAAAAGTTACGGCAATTTTCAACGCTATCGTTTTCTGCCAGGGTTTCTGCAATTTCCGGGAGCATATCATGAGCTTTCCGAATGGGGTAGATCACTCCATTTGGATAAGTGACGCAAAAGTTATGGCAATTTTTGTGAGGCACCCGAATCTGCCAATCCGGCGATTCGGCAAAAACTCCACTCCACTTTTATTCTGGTTATTATGACGAGTGTGATGGCACACATCATAAGCTTTCCGGATTGTATTTGATCGTTTCGTTTGAGTGAACGGTTTGAAGGTTACGCCCGTTTTCGTGAAATCGATAATCGGTTAGGGTTTTTGGTACAGATCGGGTGAATGTTCTGCCCGATTTCAGATTACTTGTACGTATGGTTTTGAAATTTTTGTGAGTAGTTCATGATCACATTTTAGCGTTCCTGATCAAGTGGATTATGCAAATGTTATGCATGGCATGAATCATGACAAGGAATGTCGTTTGACCTACGTCCTTTCCAAAACAAAAGGGGCGTGATCGGTATATATAACCGACCACTCGCTGTTTGTGGCAACACACACACGATCTCATCATGGAAACTACACGATCTATGTTTCGTGATTAGCGTACCTGCAGAAGACCATTTCAGAAACATTACATCAAATTCAAAAGAAACTATGAAAAAATATTCCACAATTTCATCCATTTCTTCATAGTAACGGTTCATAGAAAGAACCGCCTCGTGGATTGCCACGAGCCAACATTGTCCCGTTACTTCCGCGGGCACAGAGCACTAATTTAAATTGCAAACATACCGGGCTGGGCCGTAGTTGCAAAATTTAAACAAGCATACACAACTACTCCTATTATAGACCTTAATTGGGCTTTCTAGGTCGTTACACACCGTAAAAACGTGTTGGTGATTTTTAGAACGATTCTTAGTGCACGACATATCCCGATATGGCTCGATACCAGCTGTGACACCCCTACCTTGCAAAGCAAGAGAGATTGTTGCACAGGATCATACCGGGAGACATTCGACGAAGCGAACGTACATTGCACATAGATTAACGATACATTCATTCACCAACTACATAGTCATATGAAATGTGCGAGTAGCAACTTTTACATTAAATAAAGTAGTTATTACAATACGTATATATTTAAATTCGAATACAATACTATAGTGTGGGATTTTAGGGCTACGAGTACTTAATCAACATTTGTGGAAGCTTAAACATCTCGACGATACATATATACAACGTATATGGAGAACCACACCAGCCCATATGGCGTGGCTTCACTCTTGACTTGGTCAAGCGGGAATCCACTCCATGGTCCACTCTCGAGGTTCCTCACCTTGGCACACAAACTTCCCGCAGCAATCACGATAATCGGGTTGCGAGATTCCTAAAATGAATTTAAGCGCAAACCCCGAGTATCTAATATACTCCGCAAGGCTTACCCGTCAAAAATGGTTCTAAGAACCGACACTAGCATGCAGGGGATAATAACACACCCTCCGTATACTCACAAACCTGTGCATCCACCGTGACCAACACTTTGCACAAAGGGTGGAGATACCGTCCAACACTACGAGTCTCAAGTTACATCAGTTTACCAACTCCCATACGAAGGTATGCATTTGGTGCACAACTCAATACTTGCTCACGGAGTCACAACGAACAGTCCTTAACCAACACGCACGGGGCTATGGCGAACAAGGGCCAACCTTGTCACCGCATCCTACACATGCACTTCCCGTGCGGTCTCCAATTTAATCATGTTAGAGGTAACAATATTTGAAACCTAAACCGAGAGGTCTCCAAACCACTCGGTGTTGCTACCGGTGACTCATTTAAGCATAGCCATTCTATTGGAAAAAGATTATACCTATCCAAAGACCATAGGCAATAGGGATCATAATGCAACTAGGGTTGCGATCAACTCCTAAAAGTAAGTGCGCAATACATAAACATAGACATATGTGAATTTAAACCAAAAACTAAACAAGTGGGATTATGCACCGGGGCTTGCCTTGGTTGGGTTCGCAGTTAGCACACTTTCAGCTGGTGCCCTCCTTGATCTTTAGTTCCGGTCGGGGTTCCTATATGAATGCAAATGCAGTGCATGAGCATGAGCTGATTCTTTATTACATAGTTCATGGAACTTTCTCAATAAGAACATGCAATGAAATATTTGCATGAAATAAATATGCTCATGGAATCAGATGATTTGTCATGATGATGAAATACATGGGTTATGTCATGGAGACAACCTTCTAATTATGAAGAATATTCATTATTTAGTAAAAATGCACATGCTGATTTCGCGATCAAGAAGACAGGACAGAGTTCATTATTGATATGAGTGCGACAAAATAACTATATGACTAGGTGCTGCCATGTGATCATTTATAGTAATTGTATCCATGCATTAATATTTATATGACACAATCTGGGAATAAATTTATTTACATGCACTTCTTGGTATACATCAGTACTAAATCTTTTCCTTATTAATCAGTATGCAAGAGTTGATGCACATTTTCTTAGGATGAAGTTTTATCTTTTCTTTATACATCGAGCACTCTAAGCAATTACATTTTATGTGGATTTTCTACAATTAATTCTACATAACATATGACTGTTCTTGCCCAAAAGATAAACATGATCATGATATGCTTAAATGTACCAGGGAGATGTGCAAAATGTTTAATCATAACAGAAAAGAAAAAGGCAAATTTGAACTTGATTAATTTCCCCGATTTTACTTTGGCTAAGTCGGTTGTCGACCTTATCGCGAGGCCATCTTAAGGTGCCTTCAATTCACAAATTCGCTATAAAACTTGGGTGAACCAAATAGGGTCGTGTAAATTACGTGTTTCAAGGATTAAAACGGATGTGGATTTGCCTTATTTGAATTTGTATTTCAAAAGTTATTGAATTTCAAAAATGCCAAGTTGCCATGGTTCTTAACAGATTAGCACATTGAAGTACTCGTATCTTTTAATTTTTCCACAGGTAGTGCCTAGATTATGCTACGATGGCAAAGTGCTCATCATCTACTTTCATTTGAGCGTTTGTTCAAACATTTTGGATCCAGGATATGAAAGTTACACAATTTTTAAAATCCAATCTTGTTAAGCTGCATGGTCATGATAGCAACTTGAGGATGCTCAAACATTTATTTTTGCCATATAGACATATGTGTTCATGTGTTCCATGTCAAAGAACAAGTATCAAGCTTTTCAAAACATTTTGAATCGTTCAAATCCGAGGTCTAGATTTAATGTTGTGCAATTTTTGAAATTCTTGAAGTTCACAGAATTTTCAGCGATAATTCAAATTTTTTCTTTGGCGCGAAGGGGGCTCGTCCGAGCGGCGGCGGTGCTCGCCGG
The DNA here is from genome assembly GCA_031894775.1 of Chloris gayana. NCBI lineage: Eukaryota > Viridiplantae > Streptophyta > Magnoliopsida > Poales > Poaceae > Chloris > Chloris gayana. The sequence continues at coordinate 1,548,292 of JAUNZO010001099.1, read as the reverse complement.
CGTTGATCTAGGGCTTGCCGCAGGGCTGTGCTTGGCCACCTATGCGTTACTCAAGACGGTGCGTCTACTCGGTAGAGGTGGCGAGGCGGGAGGGGCGACGGAGCTCAGCTCGCGCCGGCAATGGCGGAAGGGAAAACTCCGGCGTGGGAGCTCATGCTCGCCACAGCACGAAAGGAGGGGCGGCCAAGGCTGAGAGGTGTGACATGAGCTCACCCGAGCATGGCGCAATTGAGCTCGCCGGCGTTGAGGGGGAAACGGAAGCTTCTTTCGATTTTTGAGAGATTGCGCTGCTCGGGGAGGGGGCGAGTGCTGGAGTTGTGTGCTGGAGTTGTGCAGGAAGGTGGGGAAGCACTTGTGCACGAAATGAAGGGCTGCGGTGCGGGGAGAGGCAGCGTGCGGGGAAGACCTAGGCGACGACGGCCATGGCGAAATTCGATCCCGCCATCGACGGCCGTGAGAGCAAGCTTCCATGCGAAGCGAAGAAGTGATGCGCGACGCGTGGAGCTGCACAGCGCTGCGAGGACGGAGCTGCCTAATCGCGGCATGGGCGCCGGCGGCGAGCGCCGTGGGCGGGTGGCCCCGGCCACTGTTCCACTCTGTTCAAATTATATTCTCCGAATTTACAATTTTGCCAGTAAATCATTGGTTCTGATTTTTCCCATCAAATTTAATTCGCTTGGAATTTTTGCAAACCAAAATTTTTGGGGGTTCATTGTATTATGAGGAACAACTTTTGTTATAGGAAAAAGTTCGGATTCGTCCGGGACAAATTTATAACAATTGATGAACAGGTGTTGTTCTTAACTTAGTTTGAATTTTCCTAGGACTTTGTGCCACTCCAAAAATTCAGGAAAAATGTCCTAAAATCTTAGTTTGATGTGCTCTACCAGATTATATAAAAATATGTGATTGCTATCATAGGAAAATGTGGAGATCTCATTAGCTAGGGTTTTGGGCAATCGAAACCCTAATAAACCCTAATGTGGTATTTTATGTGAATTTGGTCATTGATTAATATTTTTCACATGCGATTCATTCCTTAACACGGTGAATTCATGAATTTGTGACACGGGGTGTCACATTAAGGAGTTTAACACCATCAACCAGTTGTTCCAGTTTGCTATGCTTGCAGAGAAAGAATTGCAGGGACGGGAGAAGCAACATAGGAGCAGCGAGTACAAGCGAGGCCATCTTACACCCCACGGTCGACGCCGTCCTCGGGGTTTTCTTCCCGTCCATCTACACCAGCAAGCAAACGGCCTCCCGCATCCGCGAGTGGTGTTACGGCAGCCCCACACGCACCTCCTACACGCCCTGCAAATTCAAGTAAAAATTCAGTGCGGGGTCCTGTTCAAAGGGCTTCATCGGTCGCCTCGGCGGACGCACTTCCAACATTCGGTGCCACCACTGCTATGGACTCGGCCATGTGCAGAAGGATTGCCCAAGTCAGCGGGCATACGTGGCCACCGAAGATGGAGGATACATCAGCACCTCCGACATAGAAGATGATGATGAAGACGAAGTCGCCGACGACACCAACGAGAGCCATGTACTTGGTGGAGAAGGCGCTTCGGGTTTCATGAACATCATTGTACAGCGTGTACTTAGCACGCAAATTCAGACTTCTGAAAAGATACAACGCCACAACTTGTTCTAGATTTTCTTCGTCATCAAGAATCGATGAGCACGTGTGATCATTGATGGAGGAAGCTGCAACTACTTGGTGAGTTCAGATCTGGATGAGAAACTTGGTTTGGCCACACGACCACATCCTCGTCCATACCACATTCAATGGTTAAATGACTCGGGAAAAGCTAAGGTAACACAAACTTGTAGAGTTCCGTTTTTCATTGGTGTTTATTCGGATTATGCTGATTGTGATGTGGTTCCTATGCAAGCTTGTTCACTTTTATTGGGTCGTCCTTGGGAACATGATAATGATGCTACACACCGTGGTAGAAGTAATAAATACACTTTCTACAAAATCAGACCTCCTTGCTACAAAATCAGACCTTGCTGAAATTTCTAATGATGGTATTTTTTATGCTTTGAAATGCAAACAAGCCTTGTATTCCTTTCATGATATTGCTAGCTCTTTGCCTTCTCGCTATCACCGACCTTTTGCAGGAGTTTGAGGATATTTTTCCAGCTGAGATTCCTCCTGGATTATCAACTTTGAGAGGAATAGAACAGCAAATTGATTTGATTCCGGGAGCTACCATGCCAAACCGAGCTGCTTATAGGACCAACCCCGAGGAGACAAAGGAAATTCAGCGACAAGTCCAAGACCTTTTGGACCGCGGGTATGTACGAGAAAGCCTTAGTCCTTGTGCTATTCCTGTACTTTTGGTTCCGAAGAAAGATGGTAGTTGGCGCATATGTGTTGATTGTAGAGCCATTAACAATATTACTATTCGGTATCGTCCTCCTATTCCTAAGCTAGACGACGTGCTTGATGAGTTATGCGGTTCTCTAATCTTCACTAAAATTGACTTGCGTAGTGGTTACCACCAAATTAGAATGAAATTTGGGGATGAATGGAAAACAACTTTTAAAACTAAATTCGGATTGTATGAGTGGTTAGTAATGCCTTTTGGGTTAACTAATGCACCTAGTACTTTCATGCGCTTAATGAATGAGGTTTTGAGGGCTTTTATTGGGCGCTTTGTGGTGATTTACTTTGATGATATCTTGATTTACAGCAAGTCTTTAGATGAACATATGGATCATTTACGTGCTGTTTTTACTGTTTTAAGAAATGCACGTTTATTTGCTAACCTTGAGAAGTGCACCTTTTGCACCGATCGAGTTTCTTTTTTGGCTATGTTGTTACTCCACAGGGTATAGAGGTGGATGACAAGAAAATGGACGCTATTGCTAGCTGGCCGCAGCCCCAAACCATCACACAGGATCGAAGTTTTCTTGGTTTTGCAGGTTTCTATCGCCGCTTTGTCAAAGATTTCAAGCACTATCGTCTGCACCGTTGCATGAGTTGACAAAGAAGGGTGTTGTGTTTCAATGGAGCAAAGCACAAGAAGAGTCCTTTAGTGTAACAACCCTAACAATTCAAAGTGCATTCCATGGCATTCATCATCATGTCATCATGATCATTTGGGCAAATATTTAATTTTGTTAAGAAATGCACATAAAATAATAAATTTAACCTAAGTTAAAATTAAGTTCTTAAAAGAAGAAATTAAATAAAAGCAATTATGGAGTTTAACATTTTCTGTTGGTAAAACATAATAATAAAAGATTTATGGAGTTGATACGAAATTATTTTATTTTGTAAAAATGTCTACAAGAAATAATTAAGGCTTATCTTTTTAATTTAAACATGAATTTTTATCTCAAAAAATATTTAGAATTTGAACTTTGGCCTAAAAGGAAAAAGATCCAGAATATTCTCAAATGTATCCCTGAATTTTTGCATAATTTTTCGAGCCACGAAAATACAATTTTCAATTTTGTAAAGCAGCAAGGGCCTTTTTTCAAAACATTGAGCTTATCTCTTTCTTCAATCTCTATCTCTGCTCTCTGCGTTGACTGCCGATGGCACGCTGCTACCGTGCCCTCGCCTTTGCGCGCCACGCAGGCACTCCCGGCCAGGTAGCTGCTTGCTGCCTCCAGCCGCTGCAGGATAGGCCGAGCCCAACGCTATCCTTTCCCTCTCTCCTGTGCGCAATTCCTTCTCTCTCTTTAGCTCAGACGCAAGAGCTACAACACCACCACTCTCTGCATCACGGCGTCCGGCCACCACACCGCAGCCCTGAGCAAACCACCACCACCAAAAGATGCGCATAAACATGCTAGAGCTCTAGGAACAAACGACTTCCCAAATAGCCTCCCGAGCTGTGCGTATTTTGAAGATATCCGGAACAACATCGCCGGCGACCACCATCGGCTTCCGTGCGAAATTCTCCACCTGTGGTGCGTTTCGTTGCATGCTTGTTGTTCCAGTGTGTGAGAAACTCTCTGTAGCACCTTTCTGACCTTTTTATTCCTTGGTTAATGAGTCAAAGTGGCTGCAGACCGAACGGATTCGCCTGTTCTTCCTCAGCTCCGGGCGCCGCCGCCTCTGCCTCTGTGGTGCGCACCCGCTTCCGGCAACCCCTGATCTCCACAAACCCGATGCCGGTCTTCGCCATGTTCCTGTGAAGCTCCAGCGTCAAACCATTCATCTTTTGGTCAATCACGGTGAGGACGCACCTTCGCCGAACCTCTCCTCCACCCGCTTCTCCCCGTCGACATACTCCGGCAGGCCGCCGCCACCTCCGGCCGCCGTGGCCATGGCTGGCCAGTCTGAGCTCGAGTGGGCCGCGCGCGCGTCATGGGCTGCCCGCCCATGGGCCCGATCAGATTTGGCCCAAGTGAGTTCCAATGTTTTTCGAATTTATTTGATTTCAGATTTTATTCAAACTTCAAAAATTCGTAGAAAATTCCACAAAATCAGAAAAATGCCAAACAAAGTTCTTTAGACTTGTAAAATTATTTCCTATTTGATTATGTATTCAAATGCCTATTTTGAGAAATTATAATTTCATAGTTTAAGTAATTACTTTCCTTTAATTAAGATGAGCTATTATTTTATGCTAATTATTATTTAATTTTAAAAAATGAATTTCTTTAAATATTTGAGGTACTGCAGACGAAAGTTTTCGTTAAGTTTGTTTTTCAAAATTAAACATAAACATCATCATTTCATGTGATTCCAATTTCAGTACTTTATGTGTTATCACATGTCATTAGGTAATTATTAATTGCTTGATTAATAAGAACGATTAATTATTAATTAATGAACCTAAGTAATTGTTAATTAATGAACATGATTAATTATTAATTAATAAACATGATTAATTATTAATTAAGGACCATGATTAAGTATTAATTAATGAGCATGATCAATTGTTAATTATTAATTAAGGAACCCGATTAGCTATAAATGTTTAATTAATAAACAGGATGAATTATTACTTGTTAATAGTTAGTTGTTAATTACTGAACACAATTAATCCGTAATTGTTAGTTGGTGAACATATTTAATGAAGCCTTTGCATAATCATATCATATACATTCATGCATGTATGATCGTTGATTCGCAACGTATTGTTGGTCGACCTAGGTCATGGCATGATCGAGGTTCCGTCCGAGTTCGAGACAGAGACGGAACGTCGAAGTCGACCAAGACACCGAGGACGCTAACCCCGACTCGAATCAAGGCAAGCCCGGTGCATCCCACCTATGCTTTTAAAGTCTTTTCTTTTATCACGAGTTAATGAGTCGTAATTGTGCATTAGGTTATAGGAGTTGCTTGATACCCTAGATGCATGAGATAGGTTTCCAATTGTTTATGCTATACTTGGTACAGGTAGCTCAATAGAGTTGACGATCGCTAAGCTTAAGTTATAGGGAATCGGTAGAAGACGAGTGGTGTCATACACTACTCGCGAGATATAGGGTAATGACTGGTATATTATTACTAAGAAGAATGATAAGAGAAAGATGAGAGTGGAAGTGAAGATGTTAACAAAGCCGAGACCGAACGGGCCCCGTAGGAGAAAGGGCAAGACGGAGATGAGGTCTTGCGAGGTGGTAGCCTCGTCTCGTGTCGGTCAAGGACCGTACCGTTGTCGGCTTAGTTGAACAAGTTTGAACGTACCGTACTACATGCTCGGTATCATAGGCCCGAGCAAGCTAATGTACCCTACCGCCCTAGAGATGTAGCCTAGCCAACTCTCTTTTGCCGATCGTTAGTGAGAGGTTAGTCTCACGGGAGGGAGATGGGTCGGCCACGAAGGAAGTCGTGGAGTCACCATACTCCCGGGGAGTTGGAAATGGCTAGTCTTCCGTCGAGTGCTAGCGGGAAAAGTTGTCGTATACGACCGGTGCGGTGCGTATACGTCGTGTAGTCGGGTTTTGTCAGCTGGTATAAATCGATTCGAATCGTTGTCCCTCGCGATGAATGAGTACCGCTTGTTTAGCTCGTCACATCGTAGTAATCAATCGAAAGATGAGGATGAGAGACGAAAGGATTGTTGATCGGAAATGATCTTTTCTTGCAAACTTGATTGCAATAATTGTAGACTGCAAACATTGGTTCTAATAAACTTAATGTTGAGCTAAAACATTGAAAGTAAGGATCTATTATTAGCGTTGTTTTCGCAAGAGAGTCAACCCCACAGACCGTAAAGCCCTTGCATACTAGGCGTCGGCTTTAGCGTGCCTCGTTGACGGGTCGATCTTTGCCGAGTACTAGAATACTCGGGGTTTGCTCGTTATGTTTTCAGGACCCGAGTCGTACTTCCACGACTCGTACGGTAGCTTTCCGAACGAGAGCATTGTCCCGAGGGAGGTTCCCTCCAATGGCAACGGATCCCGACGCCGTGAAGGAGAAGGACCATGGTGTACGACGGGCTCGAGTACATCACGATGAGCGTTTGGTAGTGTTTTGTTGTATAAAGTACAAATTTCTCGCTGCAAGACTCATAGGTTGTTAAACCACGTTAATGTTTATGCTTCCGCTGTCGGATGTTTGTATTTTGAAAATCTGGTTGTATTATACCATGATGTATATATTCGGCTTGTATGAGATGATGAATCGTTGTAACTCGCTGCGTCGAGTGTCCCCCTGTACCGATTCTTGAGTGTCCGGGAGGGGACGTCACGACTGGTATCGAGCAATACAGGGGCAACAGATACATTGTTTACAAGCTCGTTTTCAAAACTTAACCCGTTTAGCACGTTTTTATTACGCGAGAGTACGGAGCCCATAAGGATGTAGAATAGTTAGATTTTTACTAACTGTTTGACGTCCGGGTTTTGGGAAGTGCTAACTATTCGTTGTAGTCTTATATACTATGGTACGTATAGTTAGACTGCAGAACATGCATCATGTCATATTGAGTGCTATAATAAAAGTTAGGGTTATACTTAGTTAGTATCGTAGTGTAGAGTTAGTTTCTTATGGAGGGCATAAGAAGAAGTTTATGCTAGTGAAACAGAAGGCAAGAAGAATTCTCACACAGAGGCAATGGAATGGGGAAATTTAAGATCTTCATCTACGGATGATCAAAGTCAATTAGAGGGAAGGACGATCATGTGTAGTTATCAAAGAGCCCTATATGAGAGCTAAAGATTTAAAAGGGATAGATTAAAAGATGCCGGTTTAAATGGGTGCTATAGGTGAATCTTGGGATGAACAACTTGCAGTTGTCAAAGCAATAGTTAAGCAACTAGAGGCAGATCCGATAAAGACACGTGATGAGACACCGGATCTTGATGAAGCTAATAATTTTCCAAGGAGGAGCAGAAGGACGAAATGTATGAGTAGAAGAATCCCGGAGCTAGTCACGGATGCCACTTCGATCGCTCTAGGCCTCATCCGAGCAGATGACCGGTTAACTATCACTTGTAGCCACAAAAAATTCTCTTTCCCTCTCCAGTATTAGCTATTTTGAGTTCTGTTCGGACTCGTCATCTCGACAGAACATCCGAGATGATAAGATTTCAAGTACTATGAGCGGACTCGTCCTAGTCCGAAAGTCATTCTCCTTCATTCACTCAATTACCTCATGAACTTATCATTCCTTGAAGTTCTTGAGTAACTTCCATTGAAGAAATAATCATCACCTTTTTGGACTAGACTAAGTTGTACCGAGAGCTAGTTTGGAAAGAAGTGTTCTGCACCTTCAAATTGCCATTTTGCTTTTGAATTGTGCTCGGTGCGCCTAGGCGCTTCTCAAAGTCAAACATGAGCGATATGGAATTGCATACTCTATTTTGAAACTAGAAGAGAATCCAACTATAATGTTCTTCCGAACGGATGGCGTATAACCGATGGTACGCAACCGGAAAGAAGAATACCGTATTGGAGACTCATCGGTGCAATTATCCTTCTAAAGATCTTAAGCCCATATTTCCTTCAACACCCGGATAGACGAAAGCATTGTCGCATCTTTTTGGTAATTCATGTTGTTTCTCAGTCTCAACCCCTCTAGTTAAATCTTTTCCTTCATCCTCGACTTTTGCCAAACCCTTTTTAATTTTGTGACTCCCGATCTCGAGCATAAAAGTGATAGGTATTGACAACAAACACCCTGACGTTCTAAATTTGGACCGAGGAGCTAGTTTAAATGAGTTGGTAATTGATGCTACATTCATGGAGGATGATCTTCGTGCTCATCAAGAAGAGAAGACTAAGAAGAGAGCAGCCAGTGAACAAGGAGGTGAGGTACCTTCCAAGTATCACCTAGTCTACATTTCTTCAACGGATCGGAGGTTCGAGCCTATGCCATCGGGTTCCATTTCTTACCGGCCACCTCGAGCATCGGCAACGGGTGTTTTCCCCGTTCAGCGATTCAACAATCGGACCTCTCGAGTATACGCCCCTTATACTCGATGCCACCATCCGTTGATCATCCATGCTATAACGTTGGTTGTCTTAGACACTTGGCTCAAGATTGTGTCACACCAACAAAGCAAAATTTTTCAACGCGTCCTCAAAGGAAAGCGGTTGGTCGACTGAAGCATGCAAGTAAAAATGATAAGATGAAGACTGGTCGTGTCAACTTTACCACATCCGAGGAGATTCTGAAAGGGTCACAAGTCATGGCTGGTTTGTTCTCTATCAACCATCCTGCTGCCAATATTCTATTTGACTCGAAGCAACCCACAACTTCATCAACAAGGGATATGTTCAAGAATATAACCCTCCGTCACGCAAGAGGATGTATCCAAATCTCATATCATCACCTTGGGGTAATACACTTGCAGATCAAAGTACTACAGAGATACCCTTGAAGTTGAGTCGTAAGAATTATCCCGCCTCCTTTATAGTCTTAGACGGGCAAGGATTGGATGCGACTCTTGGCATCAAATGGATGAAGTCTCATAAGGCAGTATTGGATATAGATGCTTTTGCAGTTCACTTGAACTCTCCTTTTTCACGGACGAGATTGTCTTCCGTGGACTTCTTCCCAAGCTATTTTTTCGGTGATCTATAAAAATATTGGTAAAAGTTTGGAAGTCATTCCTGTAGTTTGCGGATACCCCGATGTTTCCAGAGGACTTATCAGGTTTACCACCGGATCGGGCGAGTAGAGTTCAAGATAGAGCTTGAATCGGGGACTCGCACCGATATTAAGAAGACCGTATCGAATACCACCCAATGAGTCGACGAATTAAAGGTACAACTGAAAGAGTTATTGGCCAAGGAATATATTCGCCCAAGTTCATCACCTTGGGGATGACCAACATTGTTCGTCAAGAAGAGGAATCAAACATTGAGGTCATATGTGGATTATCGACCTTTGAATGCAGTGACCATCAAGCACAAGTATCCACTACCTCGAAGTGACATCTTATTTGATCAACCGATGGGAGCAAAAGTTTTCTCCAAAATAGATCTTCGCTCCGGATATCATCGGATCGCGATTAAAGCGGAAGATATACCAAGGATAGTTTCTCTACCATATATGGACTTTATGAGTACCTGGTGATGTCCTTTGGTCTAAACAATGTATCAGCGCAATTCATGTATCTCATGAACTCGGTGTTTATGCCGAATTGGATAAGTGTGTCGTGGTATTTATCGACGACATCTTGATTTATTCCAAGTCGGAGAAGGAACATGCCGAGCACTTAAGGAATTGTGCTACAACGTCTAAAGGATCGCCGGTTAGAGGCCAAATTCGAGTAAGTGAGAGTTTTGGTCGAAGGAAGTACCATTCCTAGGTCCGGTGATATCAGCGGAAGAAGTGACTCGTTGATCCTAGTAAAGTTAAAGAAGTATTGGATTGGAAGCCACCTAACTCGGTCACACGGAGCCGAAGTTTCTTAGGGTTGGCGAAGCTACTATAGCGAGGTTACTCCAAACTTCTCAAAGAGTGCCAAGCCAATGACAAAATCTCCGGAAACGGACAAGAAGTATGAATGGAGCAAGGAAGGTGAAGAAGCTTTTCGGACATTGAGGAAGTACTCGCAATAGCACCGGTGTTAACTCGACCGGATTCGACCAAGCCATTTGAGGTGTACTTGTGATGCCTCGGACACAAGACCTGGATGTGTTCTAATGCAAGAGGGTCCGATGAGTTGCCTATGCATCTCGACGAGCATAGGCGACAAGAGGAACACTACCGACACATGACTTGAAATTAGCAGTTGTGGTTCTAGCATTAAAGAACTAGAGACAATATCTATTGGAAAATTTGGTACATCTATACATAGACCACGAGAGTCTTAAACAAATCTTCACTCAAGCGGATCCGAACAGTGCCAATGAAGATGGTTTGAATTAAGGATTATGATATCGAGATCCATTACCATCTCGAGAAAGCCAATGTCGTAGCCGATGCCGTGAGTCGGAAAAACTCATTGCAACAATCTCACCGCCCGACTATTGATCGAAGCATCTAAAGAGGAAATGAGTAAGCCTAATCTCCGGATTCTTCCATATGGAGTATTGAGTAGTTGGCTCCTATTCCTATCATTCGTGAAGAAGTGGTAGCAACTCAAAAGAAGGACGTTGGTATGAGTCACATTAAAAGACGAATTAAGAAGGGCGGAATGAAGTGTTTCCGAGAAGATAGTGAAGATATGATCTGATTCGGAATAGGCTAGTAGTGCCTAGGGACTTGGAACTTCGCAAGGAGATAATGGATGAAGCCCATACATCTAAGTATGCTATTCATCCGGAAACCAACAAAATGTATCAAGAGTCTGAAGAAAAAGATTACGCGAACAAAAGGTATGACAATGAATGTGACACTTGTCGACGAGTAAAGGCGGATCATCCGAAGCAAGCGAGTCCACTTCCACCTTTGAGTATTCCGAATGGAAATGGAGTGATATTAGTATGGATTTCATTATCGGCTTAACCTTAACTTCACGAAAGCATAACTCTATTTGGGTCATCGACGACGAGTTAACTAAATCTGCTCGTCTCACACCCGTACATACTACCTACACGGCAAAGCAATGTACGGATTTATACATTGCTCGTGTACTCTGTCTACATGGAGTACCCAAGACCATCATATCGGATCAAGGAGCTCAATTTGTGTCAAGATTTCTAGAAACAATTGCATGAGTCGTTGGGAACAAGGTTGATTCGAAGCTCGACGTATCACCTCAAGCGGATGGACGGACACGAAGAATCAATCAATATCTAGAAGATATGCTTCGAGCAACAAAGATTGGGAAAGATGCTTACCGGTAGCAGATTTCTCATCCAATAACAGACTATCAAGAAAGTACTTGGAATATCACGTTTCAAGCTCAGTACGGTCGTAGGTCGGCGCACACTCGTTAAATTGGTCGGAATGTGGAGGTGAGAATAATAATATCTGGACCAGATCTAGTAAAGGATGCCGAAGAGCAAGTAAGCCTCATTCCGAGAGAACCTAAAGAGAGCCAAATCTCGACAAATCGGATAAGAGACGTCGAGAATAGTGTTCAAAGTCGGAGACCAAGTTAACTCCAAGTATCTCCTACCAAAGGTGTTCAACGGTTTGGAATTAAAGGCAAGTTAGCACCACGCTACATCGGATCCTTTCTAATTCCGAAAAGAGGTGGAGTAGTTACATATCGTTGGGAGTTACCAAGCACACTTATCAGGAATTGACAAGGTATTCCACATATCTCAAATGAAGACGTACTGGAACCACCGGTAGACATACCGACGACAGATGTGGAACAACTACAGCTAGATTTGACATATGATGAACAATCGATCCAAGTTCGGACACCAAGGATCGATCGACTCGACGTCGAACCCTCAAGTTCTACAAGATTCAGTGGAGCAATCACTCGGAAGTCGAAGCTACTTGGGAACAAGGAGATTTCCTTCGATCCAATTAACCGGAGTTCTTTAGTACCACCGTCTAGCCGCTTGATCGTGAATCTCGGACGAGATTCCTAGAAGGGGAGGGCTGTAACAACCCTAACAGATAAAAGTGCATCTCATGTCATTCATGATCATGTCATCATGTGCATTTGGGAAAATATTTAATTTTGTTAAGAAATGCACATAAAATATCAAACTAACCTAAGTTAAATTAAGATCTTAAAAAGACAAATTAAATACAAGTAAATTATGGTGTTTAACATTTTCTGTTGGTTAAACATGAAGGTAAAAGATTTATGGAGTTGCTGCGAAATTATTTTATTTTGTAAAAATGACTACAAGAAATAATTGAGGCTTTCCTTTTAATTTAAACCTGAATTTTTTTATCTCGAAAAATATTTAGAATTTGAACTTTGGCCAATAACAAAAAAGATTCAAAATGTCTTTATCTTCATTCCTGATTTTTCGTGTAATTTTTCAAGCCTTAGAACTTTGATTGTCAATTTTGTAGAACCGCAAGGGCTTTTCTGCAAAGTGCCCGCCTTATCTCTTCAACCTCTATCTCCATTCTCTCCCGCACGTATCACCTGCTGCCTGCATCTTGTTGCTGCGCTGCCCTCGCCCCTGCACGCCACGCAACCAGTCGTGCCACGCAACAGCTTGAGCATCTGCTCGTCCGGATAAAGCCCAGAGGTGGGCGCCCCTTCTCCTCTCTCTTCCTCCCGCTTTGCCTCACCAACCTATGCGCCATGGCTGCCACTTCTAAGTTTCGTCGCGCCACTGCTACGCTTCACCTCGGTTCGAACCAACACCACCTAGAGCTGCGCCATGGAATTCTCAAGCCTTAGAAAGAAGCCACATCCAAAACCGTCAACGGAGCCCGGAGTATTTCGTGTTTTTCCCGACGACTCCCTTGGCGACCTTCCTCTGTGCTGCCACAAAATCCTCCCTCTCTGATGCGTCTCTTGCTGCTATTCTTTATCCTAGGTGTTCCAAACTTACTCCTCTTCCTCCTGGGTAACCATTAGGGTGTCCCGTCCCAGGTTCGTCCGAATTTCGTCATCTTCTACGAGCTTCGACCGTCGTCGCCTCTACCTCCACGACGAGTGACACTCTCCAGCCATCTCCAAGGTCTAAAAACACCTTGCCGGCGTTGCTCATGTCCCTACGATGCTCATGAAATTTTTTCCCCAAATTTCATCCACTACGGCGAGTTTACGACGCCGCCGAACGTTCTTCTCCGCCGTTGCTTGCCGTTGGCATCCTTCCGGCTGCATCCTGCTACCGTTGACCCCACCGTCAGACTCGTTGTGTCACGCTGAAGCCGTGGAGTAGGTTACCGGCCAGGTTTCGATCGCCGATGCCGCTCCGGGGCTCGCGCCGCCGCCTCTGGCCGCCGTGTGCCATGGCTGCCGTGTTCAGCTCCAGGCTGGGCCGCGTGCAGCTGGGCCACCTTGCTGCTGGGCCAGCCCATTGCTCCCAGCCGCAGACCTTTAATCCTGTTGCGATTTTATCCATTTCCAGATTTATTCAAACTTCCAATATTCGTAGAATATCCATCCAAATTCAGAAAAATGCAAAACCAAGTTTGTTGGATTCATAAAATTATCCTCTATTTTATAAGGTGTTCAAATTTCTATTTTTAGTTCCTGTTTTTGTAGTTTTATTAATTTGCTTTAAGTCGATTAAAGATAATTAGTTATTTTATGCTAATTAATATTTATTTTTGATAAATGAATTTCTTTAAATAAAAGAGGTACTGTAGACGAAAGTTTTTGTTAAATTGATTTCCCAAAATGAAGCATAAACATCGTCATTTCATGTACTTGTATTTTATCATTTCATGTATTATAGCATGTCGTTATTTCATGTCGCTCATAATATAGGCTTAAGCTACTAATCGCCAATCGTCGATGCATTTGTCACAAGTCATACCTGGCATGATCATGCATGCATGTTAGTGACTCGCGATGTATCGTTAATTGTTGTAGCATGCAAGGTCGCCCTACAGGAGGAAAGGATTCGAAGAGATGATCATGGAAGTCAACTACATCGAAGACCACGGATTGTGAAGTCGTTCTACAAGCCGCCGAGGTGAATCAAGAAGGAGAAATCATCAGCGCTAATGACGCACCGAACGAACCTAACTACGCTACGATTAAAGGCAAGCCCGGTGCATCCCACCTATGATTTTAAAGTCTTTTCTTTTGTCATAGTTAATGAGTCGTGATTGTGCACTAGGTTATAGGAGTTGCTTGATATCCTAGATGCATGAGTAGGATTCCTATGAGTTGTTAGCCTTATGTTGGTATGAAGAGCTCGACACTCGCTAAGCTTATGTCATAGGTCATCGGTAGAAGTCGGGTGGCGGCAACACTACTCGCGAGATATAGGATAATGTTTGGTTCGGATATGCTAAGTGGATTGATAAGAGAAAGTTGAAATTGAAGGAGAAGTTTGAAAATGAAATTGAGACCGGACGGGCCCCGTAGGAGAAAGGGCAAGACGGAGATGAGGTCTTGCAAGGTGGTAGCCCCGTCTCGTGTGGGTCAAGGACCGTACCGTTGCTCGGCTTAGTTGAACAAGTTTGAACGCACCGTACTACATGCTAGTATCATGGGCCCGAAGAAGCCGATGTACCCTATTCACCCTAGAGACGCAGCGTAGCCAACTCTCTTTTCCCAGCTGTTAGTGAGAGGTTAGTCTCACGGGAGGGAAATGGGTCGCCCACGGATGAAGTCGTGGGGTCGCCATATTCCCGGGGAGTTGGAAATGGCTAGTCTCGCTGTCAGTGCTAGCGGGAAAAGTTGTCGTATATGACCGGTGCGGTGCGTATACGTCGTGTAGTCGGGTTTTTGCCAGCTGGTATAAATCGATTCGAATCGCCGTCCCTCGCCGTAATGAGTACCGCTTGTTTAGCTCGTCACATCGTAGTAATCAACTGGAAGATGAAGATGAGAAAGGAAAGGAATGTGATCTATTCCGATCTTTTCTTGCAAACATGATTGCAATAGTCTGTAGATTGCAAACATAGATGTTAATGAATCCTAATGTTGAGCTAAAACATTGAAAGTAATGATCCACCTCTTAGTGCTGCTTTCGCAAATGAGTCAACCCCACAGACGTAAAGCCTTTGCATACTAGGCGTCGGCCTTAGCGTGCTCGTTGACGGGTCGGTCTTCCCGAGTATTAGAATACTCGGGGTTTCTTCGTTATCTTTCAGGGAACGAGTCGTACTTTCATGACTTGTATGGTAGCTTCCCGAAAGAAGAGCAATGTCCCGAGGGAGGTTCCCTCCAATGGGAACGGATCCCCACGCCGTGAAGAGGAAGGACCGTGGTGTACGACGAGCTCGAGCACATCACGATGACGCTTCGGAGTACTTTTGTTGTATAAAGTACAAATTTCCGCTGCAAGACTCGTAGGTTGTTAAACTTCATTAATGTATTATGCTTCCGCTGTACGATGTTTGTATTTCGAAAATCTGGTTGTATTATACCGTGATGTATATATTCCGGCTTGTACGAGATGATGAACTCGTTGTAACTCGCTGCGTCGAGTGTTCCCCTATACCGAGTCCTGGGTATCCCGGAGGGATGTCACATTTAGCTCTTTGAAGGACAATCTTACACATGCACCGCTGCTGCAACTTCCGATTTCGGTAAGACTTTTGAACTTGAGTGTGATGCTAGTGGTATTGGTATTGGTGGTGTTTTGGTGCAAAATGGTAAACCTATTGCTTATTTTAGTGAAAAGATAATCGGCCCTGTTTTGAATTATTCTACGTATGATAAAGAATTGTATGCTCTTGTACGTTCTTTGCAAACGTGGCGTCATTATTTATGGCCTAAGGAATTCGTTATTCATTCCGATCATGAATCGCTTAAGTATATTCGCTCTCAAAGTAATTTGAACCGTAGACATGCTAAGTGGGTTGAGTTTATTGAGTCTTTTACTTATATTATCAAGCATAAAAAAGGGAAGAATAATGTGATTGCTGATGCGTTGTCTAGACGATACACTATGTTGTCACACCTTGATTGTCGCATTTTTTGTCTTGAATCAATTAAAGAAAAATATGCTCTTGATGTTTACTTTAAAGATGTTTTGCTGCATTGTAGAGAGGGTCGTACATGGAACAAGTTTGTGATAAATGATGGATATCTCGTTTAGAGCTAACCGCCTTTGCATTCTAGTTGGTTCCGTTCGTCTTTTGTTGTTACAGGAAGCGCATGGAGGCGGATTGATGGGACATTTTGGTGCAAAGAAGACGGCGGATGTGTTGGCCACACACTTCTTTTGGCCACAGCTGAGAAGAGATGTTGAGCGTTTTCGGCTCGCTGCACTCGCTTGTCAAAAAGCGAAGTCTCGCTTGAATCCACATGGTTTGTATATGCCTCTTTCCGTTCCTTCAATACCTTGGGCGGATATTTCTATGGATTTTGTTTTAGGACTGCCTAGGACTAAGAGGGGGACGGATAGTATTTTTGTTGTGGTGGATAGATTTTCTAAGATGGCTCCCTTTATACCTTGTCATAAGAGTGATGATGCTATTCATATTGCTGATCAGTTTCCTGAGTTGAGAAAGTCTAAGTTAATACCTAGAGCTGCTAGTCCTTTCAAGATAATTGAGAAGATTATTGATAATGCATATAAACTTGAGTTGCCTCCCGAGTTCGGGGTGAGTTCCACTTTTAACATTGCAGACTTGAGTTGCCTTATTTGGGTGAGGAGCATGCGCTTGAGTCGAGGACGACTCCTATTCCAGAGGGGGAGGATGATGAGGACATCACTCCTTTGGATACAAATGACACTCCTCCGCTGAACATTCAAGGACCAATCACTAGAGCTCGCGCCCGACAATTGAATTTAGAGGTGAACTCGTTCCTAAGTCTTTCCTTTCATAATTTTGAGAATAGTTTGCTACCTAATGATTTTATTATGATTAGGAATCAAGGAGAGGACCATAATATGAATGGAAGAGGGCTTGGAGGCGTGGAGGTCCAGCAAGAGGCGCAAGGCATTGTGGAGGCCGAAATCAAGTCGACTTCGACTCTGTTTCGGAGTCCAGGAACAGTCTGAATTAAAATAGACGCCCAGATCGCATACTAAGTCGGATTTGTACGTTCTACATATGGATGGAAAGGTAATTTCATAACCTTTCCAGTGGAACCAGTCTCATATCAAAATGCGTCAGGAGTCGCCGGGAATCATCAAAACATTGGAACGTCCAGAATCTGTTTTGGTGCTGCGTCACCGTTTTTGGCCTTTGGGCCGTGTATCTCGTGTGAGCCCATTAGGAGAGCGTCCAGGGGGTTCTTTCACGTCCCCAAGTCTTTATTAGCAGCAGTCACCACCCTTGTTAGGGTTGGGTTTTGCTTAGATTATTCTGCTTAGACAGTTTCGCCGTTCATCGGTTTGTGAGACCCCAACTCGTGAGATTAATCATACATCTGTAAATTTGGTTGTATTCTTTCTTGTTCTTGCTTGTGTTCTTTATTCGCAGGCAGGGATTAGCCTTCTTGGCGAGTCAACCGTGCAACCCTGGTTGACAACCATAGAGGATGTGGTGCTGCGATTGCGGGGTTCGAACGTGTTGTTCGAGAGCCGGATCGACGTGTGTCACATCTTCACCAAATAAAGAGTTATCCGAACCTTTCGGAAGATCGGGACCCTAGACCACATCGGAGAGAGATGATGATATGGTTCTCTTTGTGAAGAGGTTCAACAAGCACATGTCAAAAAGAAGCTTCAAGAAGAACGATCAAGACAAGAGCAAATTGAGGAAAGCCAAAAATAAGTGCTACATTTGTGGAGACAAAGGTCATTTCATGGCGGAGTGTCCGGAGAACTACAAGAACAAGCAAAACAAGAAAGTTGACAAGAATTACAAGAAGCATAGAAAGTACCGTCGGGTGAAGCACACATTGGGCAAGAATGGAACTCCGATGGATCATCTTCCTCCTCCGAGTCGGAATCGATGAAGAGAAGGGAGGCATTGCATCACTTGCTATTGGACTCACACCGACTAACACCTCCTTGTTTGGAAGCTTGACCGATGATGAAGATGACACCGGGCACAAGTGCATGATGGC
Source organism: Chloris gayana (assembly GCA_031894775.1). Classification (NCBI taxonomy): domain Eukaryota; kingdom Viridiplantae; phylum Streptophyta; class Magnoliopsida; order Poales; family Poaceae; genus Chloris; species Chloris gayana. Next base: position 1,530,355 of record JAUNZO010001099.1, on the reverse strand, counting down.
CAAAGGCTCCAAGGTAAATGTCAATGGAAGTTCTCAAATTTCTAACATGTTTGACTTGTTGGACATCATTGAGCAGGAAAAGGACACTAATGAGAGGCAAGGGGAGGTTCTTGAGAAACAAGAGGAACTGCTTGTTCAAGAGAAGCAAATGGTGCTTGAACTTGAGAAGCTCCTAGAAGTTGAGAGGAAGAAAAATGAGGACTTGGTGAAGTCTCTCAAAGTGGCTGAAAAGATAGTGAGACACATAAAGTCACAAATGTGTCACTTCAAGAGAAGTGTGATGACTTGTAAAAGGCTCACAATTCTCTTAAAGTGCAATTTGAGGAAATTAAGTGTAACACTACTTCCTCTCAATCCTCGTCTTGCCCCTCATCTAGCAATGAATGTGCTTGGTGCCACAAGATTGATATTGAAGCTTGCACAAGTAACGTCAAGATCATTGATGACTTGAAGAAGCAAGTACAAGTGCTTGAAGAACAAGCACAAAAGAAAGTGAAGGTCATTGATGATGTTAAGGCCGAGTATGCAAGAGGTGCATCCACCAATACAACGCGGCCACGTGTGAAGGATGGCATTGGATACAAGCAAGGTGACAAGCACAATGCAGGAATCAACAAAAATGGCACCGAATTCATCAAGTTCACCAAGGAGGGTGAATATCAATCAAAAGAAGCAAGTCAAGAAGGAGAAGCCAATCAAGAACACTAATAAATCTTCTCTTATTTGTGATTTGCGTACTAACGTAACTAACCCCTCTTGTGCTCTCTTTAATGCTTTCGATGCAACCTATGTGCTAATGAGGAACAAGCATGGCCGCGTCTATGCAAAATATGTTGGGCCACGCAACAATACTCACAAATCTTGTGTGTGGGTGCCCAAGGCACTTGTTACTAATGTGAGAGGACCCAAGCAAATTTGGGTACCTAAAAATAAAGCTTAAATTGTTTTGTAGGAATACTCCTCCGGCGGTTCATCTTGGGTGGTGGATAGTGGATGCACCAATCATATGACCGAAGACAAGAAAATGTTTGAATCATTTGAGCCAAGCAAAGAAAGAAATGAGTATATCACCTCCGGAGACAACGGAAAAGGCTATGTGTTGGGTTATGGTAACATTCCTTTAACTTTTCCGCATTCCCTTTCGAAGGTTGTGCTTGTGGATAACGTTGACTTCAATTTGTTGTCTATTTCACAACTTTGTGGAATGGGCTACAATTGCTTGTTCAATTATAAGGGTGTGATTGTCTCAAGGAGAAGTGATAGCTCGATTGCTTTTGAGGGTGTGCTCAAAGAAAAGCTTTATGTTGTGGATTTTACCGTGGATAAAGCAAAATTTGACACATGCTTAGTTGCAAAGTCCGACATGGGCTGGTTGTGGCATAAAAGACTAGCCCATGTCGGTATGGGAAATCTTCACAAGCTCCAAAAAGGCGGTCACATCCTTGTACTAACGGATGTTTGCTTTGAGAAAAATAAAATTTGCGAGTGCATGTCAAGCCGGAAAGCAAGTTGGAGCACCACATCCATCTAAGAACATCGTGACAACTACAAGACCGTTGGAGATGCTACACATGGATCTTTTCGGTCCCATTGCCTACATTAGCATTGGCGGTAACAAATATGGCCTTGTCATCGTTGATGATTATTCTCGCTTCACGTGGGTATTCTTTTTGTGTGATAAAGGTGAAGTGAAGGATGTACTCAAGTCATTCTTGAAAAGAGCACAAAATGAATTTGAAGTGAAGATCAAGACCATAAGAAGCGACAATCGTATCTGTCACACCCCTATCCCGAAAGATAGATTAGTGTGGTACGGATCGCCTCGGGAAATGATTGACGAAGCAACCATACATAGCAACACATTAACAAACATACACGATTTGCAAGTTTACATAATTAAGTCTCGATTACAACATAGAGTTCCAAGAATTTAAGTTTACATAACCATAATCTTTGTTCGAAATAAAGTGCGAAGCAAATACATAACACGACGATACATAGATAGCTTATGTGAACCATGCTGGCCTAGGCTACGAGTCACTCATCATGGGCCGGAGAGCTAGGAACCCATTCAATGGTCCACTCTTTGGGTCCTCTCCATCCCACACAACCTTACAACAACAATCGCAAAACCCGGCTCATGGAAATCCTGAAAATACACATGTAGTGGCAAAGCCTCGAGTATCTAGCATACTCCGGAAGTCTTACCCGTCAAATTGGCCATCTAAGACCGACACCTAGATGCATGGGGCTTGACCGGTTTAACTTGGCATTTTGCATAAAACGACACCTATGCTAATTAGGTTGGCACTTTTATGATTTAGCCAAATTAATAGGGTTGTCGCATAAAAGAAACTTTAGTGAGCATACTAGCAATACAAGAGTTTGCAATACAATTTGATATCAATATAACACAACGAGCTTCTCAATCCTTTCCTCTTACTAAACATTGTAGACTGCTGGAAACAAGTGGTACTCATTAACCGAGAGGAAATGGCGATAATTATCGAATTATTAATCCTGCAGGAAAGACCCAAATGCACGACATACTCATCATTTACGAACACGTATGGCCACCGTTCGCGAGTTCATCATAAAGCAAAACACGGAGCCACCGACCCCGAGTACACGCCCCCTTGCGACCCGTTCAACAACGTGCCCAAGGCTTAGCCCATGTACTCTCTAACGGTCCTCAACCCGTGCAACCACCGTGCCATACACATCTCCTTTGGGTCGGTGAGATATCCTGCCCACTCTACAATCCACAAGCTACGTAGGTTTATCAATCCCCATAAGAAAGATATGCAAGTGGTACACAACTCAAACTTGTTCGCGGAGCCACAATGGGGTGTTCTCGATTTTAATCAATTCATAATTTTCAACTTTAATCATAAGCCATATGTGAGTGTCCCATACTATCGTTGACTCTATAAACATGGCATAGCATTTCCAACGAAGGTATGACACATATTCTACATAGGACATAAAGGAATTTATGCACGTGGATTTCCAAATCAATTCCTAGAACGTAAATGCACAGTCATCATCCTCAATCTAGTGATGAAAGAAAAACATTTTCAAAACAATAGGAATGCACCGGGGCTTGCCTTGAGAGTGATTGAAGTTAGTACTAGCTTCACACGCGTTGAGAGTAGCGGTGGTTTCTTCCGGCGGGATCAATTCGACGTTGTCACCTAGGGAATGAAATGCAATGCATAAGTAACATGAATAAAAGATTGATGATGATGGTAATGCATAGGTGCTGTTTTGTATGAATGCATGTGCACAAGTTGAGTAAAACTTAGCTTCGGGGAATTTCTAGTATGCATAGATACATAAACTTGCTCTCTTTTACTAGGGTTAAATTAAATTACCAAGTGTGGACATATAAGGGCAAAACAATGGTTTAAGCAATAATACATGGGTGCTGTGGTCAACATGGCGAGTCATGTTTAAATTGATGATCAAAATCTTAAAGCGAGTTAAATGCATTTAGGGTTAGGAGTGAAATTCATCATCACATACGATGACGGTGTAACCCTAAATCAAGAACTTGATTACCAAATTAACACATGCATGAATTTAACGGAAACTTTCTACCAAACCTACCATGCTGGACCAAGTGACATTATGGAGAGTGAGATTTACATAAACATGGAAAAATATAATTTCTAGGAACATAAAACAATTTTTATTTGTGCTGAAATTAACCTTTTCTTGAATTAATCAAAGGGCAGCAAAAATAATTATTTAGCATGCTCAAAATTGAACATGGGATTTTATGCAAGTGTGCATGACTATCATGAGTGGATTTACCAAGTTTCATGCCAGAATAATTTATATAGATTTAATTAAAAATTAAGTACGAGAGAATGCCATAAATGTAATAACTTGAAAATACACAACGAAATGTAGATTTTCCAGTGCCAGAAATTCCAGGGTGCTCATATGCAAGCTCTGTCCATGTGGCATTAAATTTGGATTTATATTTTTAAAGTTATGACTTAAGTGATGTTTTGTCGATTGACTTTTAACATTTTTGTAAAAATATGAAAATTACCAGATCTGACAAGCTCATGTTACTTTTCAGAAAGTACATGTTTTTTAGTTTCCAAAATATTTTAGTTTGCAATTTTTGGACTTTTGGATCGAACAATATGAAATTTTCAAAATGCAATAAAGTTCAAGCTATTTACGGAAATGCCACTAGCAAATTTTAAACCGGGGCGGCGGCGCGGGCTCCGACGTGGGTTGGTCGGCGCCGGCGAGCTTGCTCGCGGCAGCGCGCTAGGCTGGCTCATGCTCCGTGCTTTGGTGGAGATGTTGCACGTGGTGAGGGGAGCACGATGGTGGGGGCGGTGGGGCCTAACGGCGGCGGGAGAGAGGGGTAGGGTCCGGGAGCACCACCCGAGCACGGAGAGCAGCGGCGTGGGCTCGGGCGGCGTGGAGGTGGACCGGGAAGGCGGTTCGACGGAGGGGCGCGGCCGACCGGCGGCGGCGCTCCTCGTTCTTCTCCAAATTCCGATGAGGTTACCGAGGGACGGGAGGAGCAGGTCAAGTGGGAGCTAGGGAGTAGTTCTGCGCGTCACCTTGACAAAGAAATGGGGGACGGGGGCTTGCCTAGACCGAGCTAGGGGCGGTGGCGGCCATGGCGGGCCTCCGGGCAGGCGGCGGCGATTTTCTCGCGCGCGAGCTGCGGAGGAGGAAAGGGGAAGGCGGCGGTGCGAGGAGATGCGAGAGGAGGATGGGCGAGCTTGTGGGGGCGTCGGTGCGATGTGGCGTTGGCTACCGTGGCATTTTTTAGAGGGGAAAGGACGGCGGCAGGAGGGGAGCAGGCGGGCGCCATTAACTCCCGCAGCGCCCGGTTGGCCAGCGGGTACAATTCTGGTTGGGAGCTCGTCCAGCGTGGCGTGGTGACGGGACTTGGCGAGGTGTGCGCATGCGCGGCCTGCCGGCTCGCCGGACCGGCAGTCCACGGCGGCTCGCCCGGTGGGCAATAGTGCTCGAGTTCGATTTTTTAAATTTAAATTCTGGCTTGCTGAAATTCACTAAAAACTATGGTTCTGGTGCTCAAAAATTTTAAAATAAAAATATAGGGAGCTTCACAATGAAAAGATGCAACTTTTTAGTTTTAGGTCAAAGTTTTGGTTCAGCTTCCAAAAATTCAAAGAAAATTCATAAACATGGTGGTTTTGAATTCAAATTTGAATTTTTGAGCTTTTACAATTTTGTTCAAAATTTTTGCAAAAATGCTGTAAAATCATCATTTTGCATGAGTAATAAGTTCCTACAAAAATATGTGGGTAGTTCTTTTATGATTTTTGCATTTTTCTTAAAGCTAGGGTTTAGCCCTAGGTTTTTCCCCTTTTCTTGATTTTTTCCCATTTTTGTTTTTCTTGCTTTCTTTTGAATGATTAGCATTAGGGTTGCAGTAATGGTGTCATTAAGATCTAACTTAGGTCATTAATGTTAATTCGTGACATGGGATGTCACAGCCCTCCCCCTTAAAGAAATTCTCGTCCCGAGAATCGCAAGTAATTAAGGAGAGGGAGTGCGAGAATTACCGATTTGTGTGATGCGAGAAACTCGGGAAAGTTCTTCTCTAGAAAATCCTCTTGTTCCCAAGTTGCTTCTTCCTGGGTGTGATTACTCAATTGCACTTTATAGAAGGTGATGGTGCGATTGCGAGTTACCCGATCGCTTTGATCGATAATCCGGACGGGGTATTCGGGGTAGGAGAGATCTTCTTCTAGTTGCTCGGTGTCGGCAATGAGCACATCTATCGAAGGCCTCAAGCATTTCTTGAGTTGTGAGACATGGAACACATTGTGCACAGGAGAAAGACTTTCCGGTAATTGCAATCGGTAAGCAATCGCGCTATGCTTTTCCACAAACGGATAGGGTCCGATATAGCGGGGTGCTAACTTTCCTTTAATTCCAAATCGAGACACGCCCTTGTTCGGAGAGACACGAAGATAGACATGATCTCCTTCTCATATTCCAATGGGCGTCTCCTCTTGTTAGCATATATAACTTAGCGAGATTGTGTGCCTTTCATGTTGGGTTGAATTTGTCGGACTTTTTCTTCGGCTTGAGTGACGAGATCGGGACCAAAATTAGTTCTTTCACCCGCTTTCGACCAATTCAAAGGTGTACGACAAGAATGACCATACAATGCTTCAAATGGTGACATTCCTGAACTCTCTTGATAGCTATTGTTGTACGAGAATTCGGCGAATGGGAGGCAATCATCCCAATTTCCTCGATTTTCCATAGCACATGCTCTCAAGATATCCTCCAAATATTGATTCAACCTTTCGGTTTGTCCATCCGTTTGAGGGTGATAAGCGGAACTTCTAATGGGAGTGGTACCAAGACAAGAATGCAATTGCTCCTAAAAGCGAGATACAAATTGCGGACCTCGATCGTAAACAATGGTTTTGGGTACTCCATGCAAACATCGCACTCTCGAGATGTATAGCTGGGTATACTTCTTGGTATTATAGGTAGTATGGACGGGAATGAAATGCGCGGATTTGGTTAATCTATCCACAATATCCCAAATGGAATCATGCTTCTTCGATGTGAGAGGCAATCCAACGATAAAATCCATAGCAATGTCCTCCCACTTCCAAACGGGAATCTTCAATGGATTCAATAATCCGGCTTTTCTCAAGTGATCGGCTTTTACCCGTTGGCAAGTATCGCACTCGGCCACATACCGTGCAATTTCACGCTTCATGCGTGTCCACCAAAACTTTTCTCTTAGGCCGTGATACATTTTATTGCTACCTGGGTGTATGGAATATTTAGATAAATGTGCCTCATCCATTATTTTCTTCCGTAATTCCAAATCCTTCGGAACAACGAGACGTTGGTTGAACCATAATACACCATCGGCATCTTGTCGGAAACAAGTAGCCTCGTCTTTTTCTATCTTTTGCCGAATAAATTCCATTCCTTCATCCTTCTTTTCTGCCTCAATAATTTCCTCATGAAGGGTAGGAATAAGAGCTAGATTATACAACGAGCCATAGGGAATAACTCGAAGGCTTGGTTCACTAAATTCTGAATTTTCCGAGTTCTCCATAGAACAACCGGTAATATAATTGCATCGGTCCTTGTGACTCAAGGCGTCGGCAACCACATTAGCTTTACCCGGATGATAGTGAATTTCCAACTCATAATCCTTGACTAATTCCAAACATCGATGTTGCCCGATATTCAACTCTTGTTGGTTGAAGATATATTTGAGACTCTTATGATCGGTGTAGAGATTGACAAGGTTTTCAAGTAGATAATGCCTCCAAGTTTTCATAGCAAGGACAACCGAGGCTAGTTCCAAATCATGGGTAGGGTAGTGTTGTTCATGCTTACGAAGTAGACGGGAAGCATAAGCAATGACACGACCTTCTTGCATTAGCGCACATCCTAGACCGGTGCCGAACGCATCACAATACACGTCGAACGGCTTGGTGATGTCGGCTTGTGCTAACACCGGAGCGGAGGTCAAATGCTTTTTGAGAGTTTGGAAGGCTTCTTCACATTCACGGCTCCATTTAAACTTAGCATCCTTTTCCAATAATTTTGTCATAGGCTTGGCTATGCTTGAAAAATTGGGAATGAATTTCCGATAATAACCGGCAAGACCGAGAAAGCTTCGAATTTGTCTCACCGATCTTGGGGACTTCCAAGTAAGCATTTCTTCAACTTTACTCGGGTCAACGGCAACACCTTCCGCGGATATGATATGACCCAAGAAAGGAACTTGCTTCAACCAAAATTCACATTTGCTAAATTTGGTATATAATTGAAGATCACGAAGCCGTTGGAGAACAATGCAAAGGTGTTCGACATGCTCTTCATTGGACTTCGAATAAATAAGAATGTCGTCAATGAAGATCACGACAAACTTATCCAACTCGGGCATAAAAACCGAATTCATCAAGTACATAAAATGAGCCGGAGCATTTGTAAGCCCAAAAGACATGACGAGATATTCAAAGAGACCATACCGCGTAGAGAATGCGGTTTTTGGAATATCTTCGGCTTGGATTTTGATTTGATGGTAGCCGGATCGGAGATCAATCTTAGAGAAGACCTTAGCACCAACTAGTTGGTCAAAGAGAATGTCAATCCAAGGGAGTGCATATTTATTCTTGATAGTCACCGCATTGAGAGGGTGATAATCCACACATAGATGTAGCGTCTTCTCTGTCTTCTTCACAAAGAGAGCGGGACATCCCCACGGAGAAGAACTAGGGCGAATATATCCTTTACCCATAAGCTCACTTAATTGCTCTTTTAGCACCGCTAGTTCATTGGGAGCCATCTTGTACGGTGTACGGAATATTAGGGCCGTACCGGGTTGGAGCTCAATTTTAAACTCAACATCCCGATCGGGAGGCATGCCCGTAAGTCATCCGGAAACACATCGGGAAACTCACATACCACGGGAATATCCTCGATCCTTTTTCCCTCAAGATGGTAGATTTTGGAGGTGGATGATTTCGGATGGGGTAACCGGAGAATAGATGAACCATGGAGTGGTGAGTTTAGGTGATCTTCTCGGGAATTGATGTGCAAAACGGCTTTATGGATTTTCATCCATCTCATACCTAGGATTATGTCTATTCCTTGCCCTCCTAGAATTATGGGAGAGGAGGGGTATACTTTTCTCTCTAGGTTTAGGGGTACTTGACTCAATTCTAGGTTTCTTTTTATTTTTCCACCGGGAGATGTGATGATGTAGGGAATATCCAAAACGGTAGGAGTGAGTTGTAAGGTTTTTGCACATGCTTGACTAACGAAATCATGAGTTGCACCGGAACAAAAAAGAACCAAAGTGGAGTGGAAGATTGATTGCGGTTCCCATTTCCATTATTCCCATTGCGGTTTTGATTGTTGTTGCCACTTTCGGAACCATTATTGTTGTTGTTGTTTGCCGAGTTACGTGTCGGAACACCGCCCGGGCGTCCACAATTAAAGCACGAACCTCGAGGACTGGGTCTACCACCTTGGTATTGCTGCTACGGAGGGCGAGATGAGTTGTTGTGCTGCTGATTTCCACCGTGAGAGTGGTGGTGCTGCTGTGGCACAAATTGGCGTGATCCCCCGTCGGCGGTAATGCGGCCCGAAACTTCGTCCGGACGTGGAAGTGATGGCCACATTGTACTTAGGCGGAGCAGAGCCGGATGGATTTCCTACGGCAAGCTTCCTCTTCTTGTCCTCTTGGTGAGCACGGATAGCATCTTCTTGCACAATCGCGGCACTCATCAAGTCATTAAACGTGCCGGTGGTAACTTGAGCAAAGCGATCTTGCAACTTCGGGCTTAGCCCCGAACGAAAGCTATCCTTCTTCTTGTCATCCGTGTTGGTGTGATGGGATGCATATTGATCCAAGTAGTTGAACTTCCGTGCATACTTTTGCACGGTTCCGGTACCTTGCTTCAAATTGAGGAATTCTTGCAACCTGCGCTTCATGAGACCGGCTGTGACATCCCATGTCACGATTAGGCCTAAGCACGTAGTTAAAACCCTAATGACATCACTAATGGGGCACTAATGCTAATCACCCAAAAGAAAAATAAGAAAAATCTAGATTAAACCCTAACCCTAACCTAGCCCTAGGAGAAGTGCAAAAATTATAAAAGAATTACCCACATATTTTTGCACCATCTTGTTGCTTATACAAAATAACGATTTTACAGCATTTTTACAAAATTTTTGAACAAAGTTTTGAACGCTCAAAAATTCAAATTCAAATCTGAAACTGCACTGTTTGTGAATTTTGTATGAATTTTTTGGTACAAAACTGGAACTTCGACCCAAAATAAAAGTTGTAGATCACATCATGCTGAACTACCAGTTTTTCTGGTTTAATTTTTGGAGCAACAGAAGTACCATTTTCGTTCAAATTTCAGAAACGAGATTTCAAAATTCGAAAACAGCAGCTCGAGCTTCTTCCCCAACGGGCAATGGCGGCCGGTGCCCGCCGGTCCGCCACCCCTGCCACCAGCGCATGCCTGCTGCGCCCCGTCCTATCACCCCCACGCCCCAACGCACCTCCCCAACCATTTTGGTACCCGCCGGCCAACAGGACTCACCGGAATTGAATGGGAACAGTACCTCCGGCCGCCCATCTCCTCTCGCCTCCTTCCTGCTCCCATTAGAAAATGGCACCGAGGCCAAGGTCTCATCTCCAAGTGCTTCAAACTGCGCTCTCACATCCCTCTCTAGCTTCTCCAAGCAGCAGCAGCACCTCCCTCTCCTTGCCGGCGAGCACACGGAAGAAAAGCTCATCGCCTCGCTCCGTTCCGTTCACCATGGCCGCCACCACCCGCTGCTCGTCCTAGGCAGCCTCTCGTCCTCCGATTTCTCCCCAAATCGATGCGCAACAACCCCTGCAGCTCCTCCCTAACCCGCTCCCTCTGTCTCGCAGCAGCCTTGCCGGATTTCGAGAAGAAACTAAGGCCGTCGTCACCGCAATCTCTACCCCCACGACGAGCCACAACTTCCGGCCTTCTACCTCGACACCGGACCCCGTGCCGCTCTTCTCCATCACGAGGTGAATCTCCCAGACCTTGTTTCCCAGCTTTTCGTGCTCCGTACGCACCGCAAGCCGCCGCCGAAGTAGTCCCCGACCATCGCCGTCGATGTCGCCGCCTTCCGGTCATCGCCGCCGGCCGGCGACCACTAGAGAAGACTCCCCATACCTCTAGCCATGTTTTGGTGATGGTCCCACCCTTTTTCCCCCACTACAGCAGCCTACGGCGAGGTCTCCGGCCGAATTCCGGCGAGTCTATCCCGAGCTCCCTGGGGAAGACACGTAATGGCAATTTCGTAAATAGACCCGAACTTGTTTGAGTTTGAAAAATTCATATCTCGCGTTTGAAATGTCCAAAAATTACAAACTAAAATGTTTTCGAAACTAGAAGATCTGTACTTTTGTAAAAGTAACATGAGCTGGTCAGATTTGCATGTTTTCATATTTTTACAAAAATAATAAAACTCAACCCCTGAAAACTTAACTAAGCCATAACTTTAAAACCATAAATCCAAAAGGGATGCCACTTGGCCAAAATCTTCACCCAGGCACACATGAATTTCTTGCACTGGAAGATCTGCATTTCATCTTATTTTTCAAGTTATTCCATTTCTTGCATTCTCTGTATTTAATTTTTAATTAAATCCTTGTAAATTATTTTTGCACGAAACTTGGTAATTAATTTCCGCTTAGTACTGTTCATGTGTAGAAAAGTCCATGTTGATTTTTGAGCATGTTAAATAATTAATTTGGCGAACCCTAGATCTAAATTCCTAAAAGGTTATTTCCAGCACATGTATAAATAGTTTTATGTTTCTAGAAATTATGTTCCTGCATGATTAGGTAATTTCCACTTGTTCACCATGTCCCCTAGCACTTCATGGCAGGTTTAGTCAAAAGATTTCATGTATTTCACGTATGTATTAATTTTGAGATCGAATTCTTATTTTTTTTAAAATGAAATCGTCATCGCATGTGATGCTAAAACACCTAAGCCTAGGTTTCTTCGTTTTGTATTATAAAAACTTGCTAAAATGTTAGTGCTAGAACTACAAGAACCTCAGCACCCATGTCTAGGCAATCAAGTCATTGCTCATTTATTAGTAGGGTTGTGCTTGTGCATGTAATTAATTTCTCGTAAATAAAACATAAGTTGTACTCATGCTTATTAGGGTTAATTAAACAAAGCTTTTGGTTAATTCATTCATATACATCCTTACAAAAACAGCACACATGCATTGCCATTCTCATCGACCTTGTATTCATGTTACTTATGCATTGCATTCCATCCTCTAGGTGACGACGTCGAATTGAACCCGCCGGAAGAGACAATTGCAACGCTCAACGCTTGTGAGGCTAGTGCTAACTTCGATCACTCTCAAGGCAAGCCCCGGTGCATTCCTATTATTTCGAATGTCTTTCTTTATCACTCTATTAAGGATGATGAATGTGCATTTATGTTTTTAGGCGTTGATTGGAAATCCACATGCATAAATCCCGATATGTCCTATGTCGCTTATGTGTCATATCCTCGTTAGAATTGCTACGCAATGTTTATGGAGTCAACGATAGATTGGGGATCTCACTCATGGCTTATGATTAAATGTGAACATGATGAATTTGGTTAAAATTGAGAACACCCCATTGTGGCTCCGCGAACAAGTTTGAGTTGTGTACCACTTGCATACCTTTCTTATGGGGATTGATAAACCTATGTAGCTTGTAAGTTGTAAAGTGAGCCGGATATCTCACCGACCCGGAGGTGATGTGTATGGCACGGTGGTTGCACGGGTTGAGGACCGTTGGAGAGTACACGGGTTAAGCCTTGGGCGCGTTGTTGAACGGTCGCAAGGGGGACGTGTACTCGGGGTCGGTGGTCCCGTGTTTTACTTTATGACGAACTCGCGAACGGTGGCCATACGTGTTCTTAAACGATGCGTATGTCGTGCATTTGGGTTCTCTCCTGCAGGATCAATAATTCGATAATTATCGCCGTTTCCTCTCGGTTAATGAGTATCACTTGATTCGAGCAGTTCGCAATGTGTAGTAATGGAAAGAGATGGATTAGCTTGCTGTTTTATATTGACATTAAATTGTATTGCAAACTCTTGTATTGTTAGCATGCTCACTAAATTTCTTTTATGCAACCACCCTATTAATTTGGCTAAGTAATAAAATTGCCAACCTAATTAGCATAGGTGCTATTTATGCAAAAAGGCCAAGTAAACCGTTCAAGCCCCATGCATCTAGGAGTCGATCTTAGATGACCAATTTGACGGGTAAGACTTGCGGAGTATGTTAGATACTCGAGGCTTTGCCACTACTTGTTGATTTACGGGTTTCCCGCAAGCCGGGTTTTGTGATTGTTGTGGTAAAGTGGTTTGGGATGGAGAAGAGCCCAAAGAGTGGACCATTGAATGGATCCCTAGCTCTCCGACCCATGATGAGTGAGCCATGGCCTAGGCCGGCATGGTTCATTTAAGTTATCTATGTATCGCCGAGTTGTGTATTTCTCTTCCGCACTTTATTTCGAACAAAGATCATGGTTATGTAAGACTTATATTCGAACCTAATGTATCTTTTATTCGAACTCTATGTTGTAATCAAGACTTAATTATGTAACCTTGCAAATCGTGTATGTTTGTTAATGTGATGCTATGTATGGTTGCTTCGTCAATCATCTCCCAAGGCGATCCGTACCACACTTAACTATCTTTCGGGATAGGGGTGTGACACGTGGTATCGAGCCGACTTGGGATTTGCGTCACGTTAACACTCATTCTAAAAATCTTAAACCCCGTTTTTGTGTCACGGTGAGGTACCAGTCTAGATAGAAAGGCCAATATAAGGACTATATAGAATGGTGGCAAAACTAACCCCGTGTTATGATTGTTTAAATATTTTGTAACTATGACTTTGGCAAAGGTATGTGATTGAGTGTTGTCAATTTTTGCATGATATTGTTAGTGTGACTCGAATATACTCTTATTCGAGAGCTCCCCATGTGAGGCGAGGTGACATGGATTTATTTTTGGCTTGTTTCTTTTAAATTTGATGTAATGTTTCTGGAATCCCTCTCTTGCAGGTACATAACAACGTTTTAGTTCATGTAGTATCGTGTGAGAGGTGTGTGTGCCACCGATGCGCTTGCCCGATATTCGTATCGGCGGGCGCGGTCTTTTAAATTTTGTGAGGACGTACGAAACGACATTTTGAGCATCCATCATACTCGCATATCATGTCATCATATCAAGCATATACATGTGAACTTGTCTAAAGGAAACAATCACAAAAAGAAATTGATCACCTAACTAAAATTCCACAAAAGTTTGAAAAACGGAAAACAAAACATGGCAGAATTGTTAGGTTTCACGAAAATGGACATAACTCTCTCCATACTTATCCAAATAAGGCAAATAAAGATTTTCTGGAAAGCTTGTGTTATGCCCTTCAACAAAATTCTAATCTCTGGTCGTGAAAAATTTTGGAACGTAGCTAGAACTGCCCATTACAGAGAGCTATTCTGGAATTCCAGGATGTGCTCCGGTTCTGTCCCGGTCGTAGATCGTTCATAACTTTCAAACGACAAGTCGGATTGAGCTGTTCTAGGATGCGTTGGAAATCTTAAGAAATTGTCTAAAACCATTGTAACAAACTAAAATTTTAATTCTGTCCAGAAACAGGAGTACAGATCGAGTTTCTGTAGCAGGTCGTATCTGTCCAGAAAGCTGAACCATGTTAGGATTGCGCGGAAAGTTTTGTTGCTTCTTTTTGCTAAGTTGGTGCCATTCCATCATTCATGCTCTACTTATTTAGCATGTTTTGTTGTTGGATATTGAGTTTTGACTTGTGTTTCAAAATTCTCCGACAGATGGCCCCCGGCAAGCTCATGTTGGACCGTGAGAACCTCGCGAGGCGGGTGCTCGAGTTGGAGCAGGAGCGTGCTGCCCTGCAGGCCACCCTCACCACACGCGACGCCGAGCTCACCACCCGCGACGCCGAGCTCGACGCTCGCGCCGCCGAGCTTGCTGCCCGCACCGCCGAGCTAGCCGAGCGCACTACCGAGGTGGACACCCTCCGTACGCAACTCGAGTATAGCGAGACGGAGCGTTGGAGTTTCTTCGAGCAGCTCCACGACGCCAACCTTGCCCTTGAGGGCAATGGAGCTGCCGCTCTGCAGGCCACGCTCGATGAGCGTGATGCCCAGCTCACCGCCGCGAATGAGGAGAACTACATCCTCTCCGGCCAGGTGGATGCCCTTCTTGAAGAGAAGGATGAGTTGCAGGTTACTCTCCTGGAGACTCGGGGCGCTAGGGATGCTTTGAAGGGAGACCTCCAGAACGCCCAGGCGACCATCGCGCATAACAACGCCACCATTGAGCATCTCCAAGCCGCCAACGACGCCCTGCACGCCATCCTTAATGGCGGACCTCCCGAGCCACTTGAGATCATCCCACCCGAGGATGACGTGGAGATAGATGATGGTGAGGATGCTTCCGACGTCGAGGACGGAGCACCACCCTCTCCCATGAGGGGTGACGACGACTACTACGGCGATGACGACGAGTAGTTGTCACGACCGGTAGTCGTAGCTCTATGTGTTGTAGGACTTGTAATCTCGTGAGGCATGTAACCGTGTATGGAAAACGATCCGCGTGTTGTTAATTAAGCTCTCCGAGATTTGTGTTTGTTTATGGGTCACATGTGATGTAACCTAAGACCGTGTTGTATCGGATTCGTGGTTTCCCGTGTATCAAAAATTTCTATCATGTCGCTAGCTATGTTGGAATCTATGGAATATGTGTGTTGCCAATGCGTTATGCTTATTTCATCAATATTTCCTTCGTACATGCACGCTGAAATTTTTGGTCCCTTATGTCCAATGTTATGTTTTCTTGCTATTTTAGCTCTTGGTCTAATGAGCTAACATGAGAAAATTTTCATATATGACAGATGGCGAACACCCGTCGTGGC
Organism: Chloris gayana; assembly: GCA_031894775.1. NCBI lineage: Eukaryota > Viridiplantae > Streptophyta > Magnoliopsida > Poales > Poaceae > Chloris > Chloris gayana. The sequence goes on along the minus strand of JAUNZO010001099.1, from coordinate 1,514,835 downwards.
GAAGCTTCCGGCAGTGGTCATGGTGCGAGGGAAGAGCAACTCCCTAACCCTCCACCTCTCACGCCGTTGGAACAACTCGTGTCCAACCAAAATGAGATGTTCCGCTTGTTCTTTGCAAGCCAAACCAACCAAGGACAAGGCCAAGGACCGCCACCCCAAGGGCCGAGGAATTCCACCTATGCCGACTTTTGGGCCACTCAACCGCCCAAGTTTGGTGAAGCTACTACCGACCCCTTGGAGGCGGATAATTTCCTTCGCATCATTGAGTCGAAGTTTGCTCTCCTCAATTGCACATCGGAGCAAAAGGTTCTCTTTGCGGCTCAACAACTTCGTGGCTCCGCGAGTGCATGGTGGGCAAGTTTCACCGCCGCCCTTCCCACCGGTACTCAAGTGAAGTGGCCGGACTTTTGCACCGCGTTTCGCGTGCATCACATCCCCGCCGGTCTCATGAAGCGCAAGTTGCAAGAGTTTCTCAATTTGAAGCAAGGTACCGGAACCGTGCAAGAGTATGCACGGAAGTTCAACTATTTGGCTCAATATGCATCCTATCATGCCGACACGGATGACAAGAAGAAGGATTGCTTTCGTTCGGGGCTAAGCCCAAAGTTGCAAGATCGCTTGGCTCAAGTCACTACCGGCACGTTCAATGACTTGATGAGTGCCGCAATTGTGCAAGAAGATGCTATCCGTGCTCACCAAGAGGACAAGAAGAGGAAGCGTGCCGTAGGAAAACCATCCAGCTCCGCTCCGCCCAAGTACAAGCTAGCTATCACTTCCCCGTCCGGACAGAAGTTTTGGGCCGCATTGCCGCCGACGGGGGATCACGCCGGTTGTGCCGCAGCAACACCACCACTCTCACGGTGGAAATTAGCAGCACAACAACTCCTCTCGCCCTCCGCAGCAACAATACCAAGGTGCTAGGCCCGGTCCTCAGGGTCCGTGCTTTAATTGTGGACGTCCGGGTCATTTCGCAAAGGATTGCCGTGTTCCGACACGTAACCCGGGCAACAACAACAACAACAATGGTTCCGAAAGCGGCAACAACAATCAAAACCGCAATGGGAATAATGGGAATGGAAACTGCAACCAATCTTCCACTCCAAATGCTAAGAATGGCCGAGTCAACTATACCACGGCCGAAGAGATTCAAGCGGGAGAACCGATACTTTCGGGTATGTTTTCGGTCAACAACCACTCCACTTTGGTTCTTTTCGATTCCGGTGCAACTCATGATTTCATTAGTCAAGCATGTGCAAAAACCCTACAACTCACCCCTACCGTTTTGGATATTCCCTACATCATCACATCACCCGGTGGAAAAATAAAAACAAACCTAGAGTTGAGGCAACTACCACTAAACCTAGAGAGCAAAGTATACCCTTCCTCTCTCATAATTTTAGGTGGGCAAGGAATAGACATAATTCTAGGTATGAGATGGATGAAGCTCCATAAAGCCGTTTTGCACATCGATTCCCGAGAAGTTCACCTAAACTCACCACTCCATGGTCCGTCTATTCTCCGATTACCCCATCCGAAATGCTCCACCTCCAAAATCTACCATCTTGAGGGAAAAAGGATTGAGGATATTCCCGTGGTATGTGAGTTTCCCGATGTGTTCCCGGACGACTTGCCGGGCATGCCACCCGATCGGGATGTTGAGTTTAAAATCGAGCTCCAACCCGGTACGACACCAATTTCCCGTAGGCCGTACAAGATGGCTCCCAATGAGCTAGCAATCTTGAAGGAACAATTGGGTGAGCTTATGGATAAAGGGTATATTCGCCCTAGTTCATCTCCGTGGGGATGCCCCGCTCTCTTTGTGAAGAAGAAAGACAAGACGCTACGTCTATGTGTGGATTATCGCCCTCTCAATGCGGTAACTATCAAGAATAAATACCCACTCCCTCGGATTGATATTCTATTTGATCAACTAGTTGGTGCTATGGTCTTCTCTAAGATTGATCTCCGATCCGGTTACCACCAAATCAAGATCCGCGCCGAAGATATTCCAAAAACAGCATTCTCTACGCGGTATGGTCTCTTTGAGTATCTCGTCATGTCTTTTGGGCTCACAAATGCCCCGGCTCATTTCATGTACTTGATGAATTCGGTCTTCATGCCCGAGTTGGATAAGTTTGTCGTGGTCTTTATTGACGACATTCTTATTTATTCGAAGTCCGAAGAAGAGCATGCCGAACACCTTCGCATTCTTCTCCAACGGCTTCGTGATCATCAATTGTATGCCAAGTTTAGCAAATGTGAATTTTGGTTGAAGCAAGTTCCGTTTTTGGGTCATATCATATCCGCGGAAGGTGTCGCCGTTGACCCAAGCAAAGTTGGAGAAGTGCTTACTTGGAAATCCCCAAGATCGGTGAGACAAATCCGAAGTTTTCTTGGTCTTGCCGGCTATTATCGGAAATTCATTCCCAATTTTTCAAGCATAGCCAAGCCTATGACAAAATTGTTGGAGAAAGATGCTAAGTTTAAATGGAGCCGCGAATGTGAGGAAGCCTTCCAAACTCTCAAGAAGCATTTGACATCCGCTCCGGTATTAGCCCAAGCCGACATCACCAAGCCGTTTGACGTGTATTGTGATGCGTCCGGCACCGGTCTAGAGTGCGTACTAATGCAAGAAGGTCGTGTCATTGCTTATGCTTCTCGTCAACTTCACAAGCATGAACAACACTACCCCACCCATGATTTGGAACTAGCTTCGGTTGTCCTTGCTTTGAAAACTTGGAGGCATTATCTACTTGGAAATCTTGTCAATCTTTACACCGATCATAAGAGTCTCAAGTATATCTTCACCCAACAATAGTTGAACATGAGGCAACGTCGATGGTTGGAATTAATCAAGGATTATGAGTTGGATATCCATTATCATCCGGGTAAAGCTAATGTGGTTGCCGACGCTTTGAGTCGCAAGGATCAATGCAATCACGTTACCGGTTGTTCTATGGAAGATTCGGAAATTTCAGATTCTAGTGAACCAAGTATTCAAGTCATTCCCTATGGTTCATTATATAATCTAGCTCTCATTCCTACCTTTCGTGAGGAAATTATTGAGGCACAAAAGAAGGATGAAGGAATGGAATTTATCCGGCAAAAGATTGAGAAAGATGAAGCTACATGTTTCCGACAAGATGACGATGGTGTATTATGGTTCAACCAACGTCTCATTGTTCCGAAGAATATGGAATTACGGAAGAAAATAATGGATGAGGCACATTTGTCTAAATATTCCATATACCCCGGTAGCAATAAAATGTATCGCGGCCTAAGAGAAAAGTTTTGGTGGACACACATGAAGCGTGAAATCGCACGGTATGTGGCCGAGTGCGATACTTGTCAACGAGTGAAAGCCGACCACTTGAGAAAAGCCGGATTATTGAACCCATTGAAGATTCCCGTTTGGAAGTGGGAGGACATTGCTATGGATTTTATCGTTGGATTGCCTCTCACATCAAAGAACCATGATTCGATTTGGGTTATTGTGGATAGATTGACCAAGTCCGCGCATTTCATCCCCGTCCATACCACCTATAATACCAAGAAGTATGCCGAGCTATACATCTCAAGAGTGTTATGTTTGCATGGAGTACCTAAAACCATTGTTTCCGATCGTGGTCCGCAATTTGTATCTCGCTTTTGGGAGCAATTGCATTCTTGTCTTGGTACCACCCTCATTAGAAGCTCCGCATATCACCCTCAAACGGATGGACAAACCGAAAGATTGAATCAATATTTGGAGGATATCTTGAGAGCATGTGCTATGGAAAATAGAGGAAATTGGGATGATTGTCTTCCATTCGCCGAATTCTCGTACAACAATAGCTATCAAGAGAGTTCGGGAATGTCGCCATTAGAAGCGTTGTATGGTCATTCTTGTCGTACACCCTTAAATTGGTCGGAAGCGGGAGAAAGAACCAATTTTGGTCCCGATGTTGTCACTCAAGCCGAAGAAAAGGTTCGACAAATCCAAGCCAACATGAAAGCCGCACAATCTCGCCAAGTGAGTTACGCTAACAAGAGGAGACGCCCATTGGAATTTGAGAAAGGAGATCATGTCTATGTTCGTGTCTCTCCGAATAAGGGCGTGTCTCGGTTCGGAATTAAGGGAAAGTTAGCACCCCGCTATATCGGACCCTATCCGATTGTGGAAAAGCATAGCGCGGTTGCTTACCGATTGCAACTACCGGAAAGTCTTGCTCGTGTGCACAATGTGTTCCACGTCTCTCAACTCAAAAAATGCTTGAAACCTCCAATTGATGTGGTCATTTCCGACACCAATCAACTAGAAGAAGATCTCTCCTACCCCGAATATCCCGTCCGGATTATTGATCAAAGCGACCTAGTAACTCGCAATCGCACCATCACCTTCTATAAAGTACAATGGAGTAATCACACCGAAGAAGAAGCAACTTGGGAACAAGAGGATTTTCTAGAGAAGAATTTTCCCGAGTTCCTCGCGTCACACAAATTGGTAATTTTCGCACTCCCTCTCCTTAATTAGTAGCGATTCTCGGGACGAGAATTTCTTTAAGGGGGAGGGCTGTGACATCCCATGTCATGATTAGGGCTAAGCAAGTAGTTAAAACCCTAATGACATCACTAATGGGGCACTAATGCTAATCACCCAAAAGAAAAATAAGAAAAATAAAAGAGAAAAGGAAAAACCTAGATTAAACCCTAACCCTAACCTAGCCCTAGGAGAAGTGCAAAAATTATAAAAGAATTACCCACATATTTTTGCACCATCTTGTTGCTCATGCAAAATAACGATTTTACAGCATTTTTACAAAATTTTTGAACAAAGTTTTGAACGCTCAAAAATTCAAATTCAAATCTGAAACTGCACTGTTTGTGAATTTTGTATGAATTTTTTGAAACAAAACTGGAACTTCGACCCAAAATAAAAGTTGTAGATCACATCATGCTGAACTACCAGTTTTTTTGGTTTAATTTTTGGAGCAACAGAAGTACCATTTTCGTTCAAATTTCAGAAACGAGATTTCAAAATTCGAAAACAGCAGCTCGAGCTTCTTCCCCAACGGGCAATGGCGGCCAGTGCCCGCCGGTCCGCCACCCCTGCCACCAGCACACGCCTGCTGCGCCCCGTCCTGTCACCCCCATGCCCCAACGCACCTCCCCAACCACTTTGGTACCCGCCGGCCAACAGGACTCACCGGAATTGAATGGGAACAGTACCTCCGGCCGCCCATCTCCTCTCGCCTCCTTCCTGCTCCCATTAGAAAATGGCACCGAGGCCAAGGTCTCATCTCCAAGTGCCTCAAACTGCGCCCTCACATCCCTATCTAGCTTCTCCAAGCAGCAGCAGCACCTCCCTCTCCTTGCCAGCGAGCACACAGAAGAAAAGCTCATCGCCTGCTCCGTTCCGTTCACCATGGCCGCCACCACCCGCTGCTCGTCCTAGGCAGCCTCTCCTCCTCCGATTTCTCCCCAAATCGATGCGCAACAACCCCTTGCAGCTCCTCCCTAACCCGCTCCCTCTGTCTCGCAGCAGCCTTGCCGGATTTCGAGAAGAAAAGAAGGCCGTCGTCACCGCAATCTCCACCCCCACGACGAGCCACAACTTCCGGCCTTCTACCTCGACACCTGACCCCGTGCCGCTCTTCTCCATCACGAGGTGAATCTCCCAGACCTTGTCCCCCAGCTTTTCGTGCTCCGTACGCACCGCAAGCCGCCGCCGAAGTAGTCCCCGACCATCGCCGTCGATGTCGCCGCCTTCCGATCATCGCCGCCGGCCGGCGACCACTAGAGAAGACTCCCCATACCTCTAGCCATATTTTGGTGATGGTCCCACCCATTTTCCCCCACTACAGCAGCCTACGGCGAGGTCTCCGGCGAGCTCCGGCCGAATTCCGGCGAGTCTATCCCGAGCTCCCTGGGGAAGACACGTAATGGCAATTTCGTAAATAGACCCGAACTTCGTTTGAGTTTGAAAAATTCATATCTCGCGTTTGAAATGTCCAAAAATTACAAACTAAAATGTTTTGGAAACTAGAGGATCTGTACTTTCGTAAAAGTAACATGAGCTGGTCAGATTTGCTTGTTTTCATATGTTTACAAAAATAACAAAAGTCAACCCCTGAAAACGTAACTAAGCCATAACTTTAAAACCATAAATCCAAAAGGGATGCCACTTGGCCAAAATCGTCACCCAGGCACACGTGAATTTTTGGCACTGGAAGATCTGCATTTCATCTCATATTTTGCAAGTTATTGCATTTCTTGCATTCTCTGTATTTAATTTTTAGTTAAATCCTTGTAAATTATTTTTGCATGAAACTTGGTAATTAATTTCCTCTTAGTACTGTTCATGTGTAGAAAAGTCCATGTTAATTTTTTAGCATGTTAAATAATTAATTTGGCGAACCCTAGATCTAAATTCCTAAAAGGTTATTTCCAGCACATGTATAAATAGTTTTATGTTTCTAGAAATTATGTTCCTGCCTGATTAGGTAATTTCCACTTTTCACCATGTCCCCTAGCACTTCATGGCAGGTTTAGTCAAAAGATTTCATGTATTTCACGTATGTATTAATTTTGAGATCGAATTCTTATTTTTCAAAAATGAAATCGTCATCGCATGTGATGCTTAAACATCTAAGCCTAGGTTTCTTGGTTTTGTATTATAAAAACTTGCTAAAATGTTAGTGCTAGACCTACAAGAACCTCAGCACCCATGTCTAGGCAATCAAGTCATTGCTCATTTATTAGTAGGGTTGTGCTTGTGCATGTAATTAATTTCTCGTAAATAAAACATAAGTTGTACTCATGCTTATTAGGGTTAATTAAACAAAGCTTTTGGTTAATTCATTCATATACATCCTTACAAAAACAGCACACATGCATTGCCATTCTCATCGACCTTGTATTCATGTTACTTATGCATTGCATTCCATCCTCTAGGTGACGACGTCGAATTGAACCCGCCGGAAGAGACAATTGCAACGCTCAACGCTTGTGAGGCTAGTGCTAACTTCGATCACTCTCAAGGCAAGCCCCGGTGCATTCCTATTATTTCGAATGTCTTTCTTTATCACTCTATTAAGGATGATGAATGTGCATTTAAGTTTCTAGGCGTTGATTGGAAATCCACAAGCATAAATCCCTATATGTCCTATGTCACTTATGTGTCATATCCTCGTTAGAATTGCTACGCTATGTTTATGGAGTCAACGATAGATTGGGGATCTCACTCATGGCTTATGATTAAATGTGAACATGATGAATTTGGTTAAAATTGAGAACACCCCATTGTGGCTCCGCGAACAAGTTTGAGTTGTGTACCACTTGCATACCTTTCTTATGGGGATTGGTAAACCTATGTAGCTTGTAAGTTGTACAGTGAGCCGGATATCTCACCGACCCGGAGGTGATGTGTATGGCACGGTGGTTGCACGGGTTGAGGACCGTTGGAGAGTACACGGGTTAAGCCTTGGGCGCGTTGTTGAACGGTCGCAAGGGGACGTGTACTCGGGGTCGGTGGCCCCGTGTTTTACTTTATGACGAACTCGCGAACGGTGGCCATACGTGTTCTTAAACGATGCGTATGTCGTGCATTTGGGTTCTCTCCTGCAGGATCAATAATTCGATAATTATCGCCGTTTCCTCTCGGTTAATGAGTACCACTTGATTCGAGCAGTTCGCAATGTGTAGTAATGGAAAGAGATGGATTAGCTTGCTGTTTTATATTGATATTAAATTGTATTACAAACTCTTGTATTGTTAGCATGCTCACTAAAGTTCTTTTATGCAACCACCCTATTAATTTGGCTAAGTAATAAAATTGCCAACCTAATTAGCATAGGTGCTATTTATGCAAAAAGGCCAAGTAAACCGGCCAAGCCCCATGCATCAAGGAGTCGGTCTTAGATGACCAATTTGACGAGTAAGACTTGCGGAGTATGTTAGATACTCGGGCTTTGCCACTACTTGTTGATTTACAGGTTTCCATAAGCCAGATTTTGTGATTGTTGTGGTAAAGTGGTTTGGGATGGAGAAGAGCCCAAAGAGTGGACCATTGAATGGGTCCCTAGCTCTCCGACCCATGATGAGTGAGCCATGGCCTAGGCCGGCATGGTTCATTTAAGTTATCTATGTATCGTCGAGTTGTGTATTTCGCTTCCGCACTTTATTTCGAACAAAGATCATGGTTATGTAAGACTTATATTCGAACCTAATGTATCTTTTATTCGAACTCTATGTTGTAACCAAAACTTAATTATGTAACCTTGCAAATCGTGTATGTTTGTTAATGTGATGCTATGTATGGTTGCTTCGTCAATCATCTCTCAAGGCGATCTGTACCACACTTAACTATCTTTCGGGATAGGGGTGTGACACGAGCGGGAATGTGCTGCACGCGAAACGCGGCACAAAAATCCAGCCAATTCACTTGAGTACCGGCGGGAAGGGCGGCGGTGAAACATGCCCACCATGCACTAGCGGAGCCACGGAGTTGTTGAGCCGCAAAGAGAACCTTTTGCACCGATGTGCAATTTAGGAGAGCAAACTTTGACTCAATGATGCGGAGGAAGTTATCCGCTTCCAAAGGATTGGTAGTAGCTTCACCAAACTTCGGCGGTTGAGTCGCCCAAAAGTCGGCATAGGTGGAATTTCTCGGCCCTTGGGGTGGTGGTCCATGGCCTTGTCCTTGATTAGCTTGACTTACAAAGAACAAGCGGAACATCTAGTTTTGATTTGCCACGAGTTGCTCCAACGCCGTGAGAGGTGGAGGGTTAGGTAGCTGCTGATCCCTCCCACCTTGACCACCGTCGGAAGCTTCCCCACGACGGGTATTCACCATCTGTCACATATGAACAATTTTCTCACGTTAGCTCATTAGAACAAGAGCTAAAATGGCAAGAAAATATAACATTTGACATAAGGGACCAAAAATTTCAGATTGCATGTACGAAAGAAATAGCGATGAAATAAGCATAATGCGACGGCAACACACATATACCATAGATTTCAACATAACTAGCAACATGATAGGAATTTTTGATACATGGGAAACCACAAATCCGATGCAACACGATCTTAGGTTACAACACATGTGACCCATAACAAACATAAATCTCGGAGAGCTTAATTAACAACACGCGGATCGTCTTCCACACACGGTTACATGCCCCACGAGATTACAAATCCTACAACACATAGAGCTACGACCTCCGTTCGTGACAACTACTCGTCGTCATCGTCGTAGTATTCGTCGTCACGCCTCATGGGAGAGGGTGGTGCTCCGTCCTCGACGTCGGAAGCATCCTCACCATCACTCATCTCCACGTCCACCTCGGGTGGAATGATCTCAATTGGCTCGGGAGGTCCGCCATTAAGGATGGCGTGCAGGGCGTTGTTGGCGGCCAGGAGGTGCTCTATGGCGGCATTGTTCCGCGAAATGGTCGCTCGGGCGTTGTGGAGGTTGCCCTCCGGAACATCCCTAGCACCCTGTGCCTCCAAGAGAGTAACCTCCAACTCGTCCTTCTCCTCAAGAAGGGCGTCCACCTGTTCGGAGAGGATGTAGTTCTCCTCATTCGCGGCCGTAGGCTGTGCCTCACACCTCATTCGGTGTGGCCTGCGGAGCTGCTCGTGGGGGTTCCAATGCTCCGCCTCGCTATACTCGAGCTGCGTACGGAGGGTGTCCACCTCGATGGTGCTCTCGGCGAGCTCGGCGGTGCGGGCAGCAAGCTCGGCGGTGCGAGTAGTGAGCTCGGCGCTGCCGGTGGTGAGGGCGGCCTGCAGGGCAGCACGCTCTGCTCCAACTCGTGCACACGCCGCGCGAGGTAACCCAAGAGTTCAATGTTCAACCTAATAGGCTTGCCAATTCTTGGGTAGGTCTCTAGTGTCATGGTCATCCGAGAAACAAAATTCTGTTGTCCTATCCACAGCCGAAGCGGAGTATGTTGCAGCCGGTAGTTGTTGTGCACAACTATTATGGATGAGACCAACTCTAAGGGACTATGGTTACAAGTTGAACCGTATTCCACTCCTATGTGACAACGAGAGTGCCATAAAGCTAGCATATAGCCCCGTTGAGCATTCGCGCACAAAGCATATAGATATTCGACATCACTTCTTGAGAGATCATTCAATCAAAGGGGATATTGAAGTGAGTCAAGTGAGAACCCATGAACAATTGGCCGATATTTTCACCAAGCCACTAGTTGAAAGCTGTTTGTGCTACTTAAGAAGTGAGCTGAACATTCTTGATCCTAGTAATGTGGCTTGAAGGATTGCACATCTGTTGTGATGTAGAGTAATTGCTTCTAAAATTAAAATTCTTCGAAAAATCCTATATGTTTTGTTTTTCAAAATATTTGGCTCTTGATCCTTGGATCATGTGGACTTGGATGTAATTATTGTTGGAGTGATTGTTTGTGGATAATTACATCCATTGAAACTTTTTTCAAAATTATTTCATGCTCATAAGTAAGTTCGAGTGTTTTAGAGCAAGAGAGGTCTCTCGGGTTTTTCCCTCAAATCCGCCAAGTCCGGATCGCCGATATCGGACAAATCCGGATGTACCGGATAATGTCCGAATTTGGCTGGACCGGACATTGTCGGGTGCCCATCGAACAATGTCCGATGGGTCGGTTTTTCACCCTTTTAACCGTGGGAACTTACCCCTTCGTTCCCATCTCCTCTTTTATCACCTCCACAACCTCTCACCTCCCAAACCGGCGGCCAGGAACCCCTCTCCTGCGATCTCCTTCCTCCTCCGATCAAAAGGGAAAAGTTTGGAGGAAAAGGTCTTCCTCCATCGGACAAACTCCGATTCCCTTTGAATCATCAAGGTTTTTACCTCTCCCTTCTCTCTATCACCTAGGGTTAGGGTTGACTTTTACAATGTGATAGGTCTCCTAGTTTTTCCTTCGATTCTAGTTGATGAAGACTGTTCCTAGGATGCTATAGATGCTTTGTATGTAGTATGGCTAGGAGTTATCGGTAGATCTATGCGTTTGAGAAAAAATGTGAAAAATCATGTGTGTACCGGACAATATCGGGGCCCGTCGGACAATATCCGTTGCTTCGGATATTATCCGGCATGGACCGGACATTGTCCGATAGACACAGAATCTTTGACATTTTCTCCTCAACCTCAAAGATACTATCGATTCTCTTCATAACTCTTCTCTTTACCTATCCATTGACTCTTGCATCCATCTTTTGACAGGATGGGTCGTTCTCTTGCCGAGAAAAGGTCAAACTATGCCAATGATGATGAGGGAAGTGCTAGATAGAAAAGGAAGCCCACAAGGTCGCCCTGAACATTGTTGATCCAGTGGAGCCGGAGGAACCTACCGAGACCGAGCGGACTATTAGAGATGTAATGTATGATCCAAATATGGAGAGGGAGCCGGTGAACTATCCGAAGGCCGGTTCGCAGGACATTAGAGTGGCAAGGGATACAGATTGGTATGCTCTCCCGCGAGATTCAAGCAGATCCTCGTTTTTGGTCTCTCTTCCAAGCCGATCGGTATATGAGTGGTATAATTACGGTTTTGAGTGATTGACGTCAATACAATTAAAATGGACTAATATTTCCAACGAGCAATGTGACATCCCATGTCACATAGTAGCATGTAAGCAATGTCAAAACCTTAAGTGCAGGAACTGAGCACTAATTAAAGGAGTGAACACATGAAATAATGAATTAGAGTATTTGAAAAATTTAAAATTCAGATGTAGTTTAAACCCAACTAATTAAAACTCAATGATACTCAACAACAGTATGTCAATATTTTTGCATATCCTTGTAGAGGAGATCAAAACAAGAATTTAGGACATTTTTGCCAAATTTTTGTGTTGGCACACTGCCCTAGAAAAATCATCTAAGCTCATGAAACAACCTCTGATCTTGATTTTTTTATCAAATTTTGCAAGCCAAATCAAAACTTTTGCAAATAACAAAAGTTGTTCCATATGTCTTGCTGAACGTGCACAAATTTTGGTTTTCAAAAATACCAAGTAGAAGATATTTATTTGAAGCAAAACAGGAACAACAGCATAGGGGCAAATTGGTAAATAAGAGGAACCTCTCAAGACACGGTGTCGCACGAGTAGCCCGGGGCCACCGGGCAGCCGCCCATCGGCGTTCGTGCTCATCCCGGCCGAACAGGCCGCCGTCCTCCTGCGCAGCGTGGCCCCACGCGTCGGTGATCGCTATGGTTGCGTTGTTTCCACACGAGAAGGCCGACCGTCCATCATCGACACCAAAGAAGGTCCCCGCCGCCGCCCAAGCAAACCCTACCCGCCGCCCCTCACTTCCAGCCCCTCTCATCCTTGCCTCAACGCATCACGAGTTCTGCCTCATCCCCGAGGAGCTCCCATGAGCACGCGCCACCCCACCCCGCAGCGGCTCGAGAGGATTTCCGTTTTCCCCCTCCGCACCACGGTTTGCCATTTGGGCCGTACCTCTTCTACGGTGAGTCATTCCTCGATTCCTCTTGCCGGTAGCGTCCTTTAGCACCAACGAACACCCATCGAGCTTGGCTCTTCTTCTGGTGCAGCGTTTCGTCGGGAACGCCAACAGAGCCACCGCCGTCCGCCGTCATGCTGCGCCTCCAGGTCGACCCGCCGTTGTGGTGAGCCTCTCCGGCCTTGGGGTCCCGTGGCGCACTCCTCGTACCCTACCGATGCTCTCTAGCCCGCGCGCCCCCTTCCTCCCGCCTCCCTCGCCGCCGGCAGCCGTGCCATCCCCGGCGCCCTCGAGCGCGCCGCGCGTCATGGCGTGGCCAGAGCGTGCTGGCCGTGCTCTCGCACCGAGCAACATTTTAAAAATCGATATGGCAGAACCGTAAAATCGATGAACTTTCAAGCAATTTAAAAATTTCATAACTTCCGTGTTAAACTTGGATTTGAACAAATGAGGACTTTCTGGAAACCTTGTGATCGGTACTTTGAAATGAACCCATTAGACTTATATGGTTATGTGGAAAAAACAAAAGTTTGAGCAACCTTAAGTTGCTATCATGGTCACGAGGCTTAATGGGATTGCTCTTTATAAATTGCATAACTTTCACCACATAACTCCAAAGTACTCGACCAAGCACTCGTTGGAAAGTTTGGAATGTGTAATTTGTCATGGTTACATAAGCCAAGTACTTTCTGTGAAAAAAATGAGAGATTCAAGTACTTTAAAGTGCTAACCCGTTAAGGGAACTTAACAACATTGCGTTTTAGAAATTCCAGAACTTTGTCTACACACATGCAAATGACGGAATTAAACACTTGTTTGAATCCATAAAGAATGTACTTTACATGACCCTAATTGTATTACCCAATTTCTATGGCAAAAAGTTAAGTTGTAGGCTCATTAAGAATGCTTCACGTTAAGCCCTGAAATGGACTTAAATAAAATAGTGTTGTAATTAAATCTTCATCCAAAATTGAGCGCACCATTTCTTTTGGCACGTTTCATCATATCACACATGGTTCTGATGTATTTGGGCATGTCATGTTATTTTTGGACATTCATGCTTAAGTACACTATATTTGCCTTGTCTTGCATGAGAAGAAATCCTTGTATAAATTCACTTTGATATTTGCTTCTGGTGCTCAATCATAAGAAAAGTTATGTTTCATCGTGAGGATTTTATTTAGAAGTGTTTTATTGCTTAATTGCTGTCTATAAGTTGCTATGTTAAAATCTGCATAGAATGACATATGGATATTGCAATATTTAACTCATATGCTTAGTGCTCTCAATATTTACCTAGGTTATTATGCACACACTTAAAAAAATGTTAACATAACCATACCAATTTTTTCACATAATCATCAAGGATATCCAAAAATAGGAATTTTAGTTATGGTACCATAATTTTTCGTAAAGGTTAAATAGCCCCACAAATTCAGTAAAAGCAGAAAACAGATTCTGGTGTAGGATTTTTATTAATTTTTGTAGGCTGAATCTCAAGAAAAGTTCTATATATAAGTTTTCCCACATTTCATTCTACACCACCATAAAAATTACCAACCCCAACAAAAATCATGTTGACTCGCTCTTGACTACAACAGTAAGGTTGGCAGATTTTTCCAACTTGTAGGACCCACTTCCTCTATTATCTATTTGCTTCCTTCTCTACCAACCAACACAACGAGTGACCAGCCTAAGGTCAGCACCATGTCCAGAGACTCTCCTCCCTCATTCTCTCTTTGGTCAAGAGCCCAAGTCAAATCTTCATCTTCTTCCTCTTTTCTTCTCCTCTCCAAGAACGACCACCATGCCTACTCACCTTCAAACTCCATGCCATGGTTCACCTTGGCATGAGAAGGGGCAGCAAAAGCCTTCACTTGAACTCCCTCCAACTCTTGCATGGTGTGTTTTGGTTGATCCCCAAACTCTTCCTCGAGTATGGCATTAAGAATACTTCGAGTTTCACCGTTGATTTTTGCTTCTCCGGTGAGCTCTTTCTTGAACTTCAGCTCACCATGGTTGTATCACTTTCTTATCCATCTTTTGCAACCATCTCTCATGCTAAAATTACAGCCCTATCCTAGAGAAATACAAGATCCAAAGCTACACATGAGATCTGATTTTATTTTTACTGTTCACACACCCTAAATCCAGAAAAATGGTAAATCTGTTAGCTACTTTGAACAAATTCATATCTCCCAAAATAAAAATGAGAAAAATGCAAACTAAAATGTGTTGGAATACTTGAAACATGAACTTTGCAATAGTCAAATGTTTTGCCTAGGTTTCTGTGGAAGAAAATAAAGTTTTATGTAAAAGGAAATGGCAGCTTGTTAAGCTTTTACAACCCATATTTAAATCTTGAAGAATGTAAAATTTATGAAAATTGACATGAGAAATTTACTGTGACATCCCATGTCACGAATTAGCATTAATGACCTAGTTAGACCCTAATGACCCCCACAAATGAAACCCTAATGCTAATCGTCCAAAAGAAAGCAAGAAAAAAAAATGGGAAAAAAATCAAAAGAAAAGGGAAAACCTAGGGCTAAACCCTAGCTTTAAGAAAAACGCAAAAATTATAAAATAACTACCCACATATTTTTGCACCATCTTGTTGCTCATGCAAAATAACGATTTTACAGCATTTTTACAAAAATTTTGAACAAAGTTTTGAATGCTAAAAAATTCAAATTCAAATATGAAACTGCACTGCTTGTGAATTTTGTATGAATTTTTGGAAACAAAACTGGAACTTTGACCCAAAATAAAAGTTGTAGATCACATCATGCTGAACTACAAATGTTTTTGGTTTAATTTTTGGAGCACAGAAGTACCTTTTTGTTCAAATTTCGGAAACGAGATTTTAAAATTCGAAAACAGCAGCCCGAGCTTCTTGCCCACCGGGCAATGGTGGCCGGTGCCCGCCGGTGCGCCACCCCTGCCACCAGCGCATTCCTGCCGCGCCCCGTCCTGTCACCCCCACGCCCAAACGCACCTCCCCAACCATTTTGGTACCCGCCGTCCAACAGGACTCACCGGAATTGAATGGGAACGGAACCTTCGACCGCCCATCTCCTCTCGTTGCCTCGTCCCTGCTCCCATTAGAAAATGGCACCGAGGCCAAGGTCTCATCTCCAAGAAGGCCACCGCCACCGGAATCTCCACCCCACGACGAGCCACAACTTTCGGACTTCTCCCTCGGCACTGGCCCCGTGCCGCTCTTCGCCATCACGAGGTGAATCTCCCAGACCTTGTTCCCCAACTTTTCGTGCTCCGTATGCACCGCTAGCCTCCGCCGAAGTAGTCCCCGACCATCGCCGTCGATGTCGCCGCCTTTCCGGCCATCGCCGTCGACCGACGACCACCGGAGAGGACTCCCCATACCTCTAGCCATGTGTTTGGTGATGGTCCCACCCTTTCCCCCCACTACAGCAGCCTACGGCCGAATTCCCACGAGCTCCGGCCGAATTCCGGCGAGTCCGTCCCGAGCTCCCCGAGGAAGACACGTAATGGCAGTTTTGTAAAATATACGAACTTTATTGCATTTTTGAAAATCCATATCTTTCGATTTAAAAGCGGAAAAATTGCAAACTAAAATGTTTTGGAAACTACAAAACTTGTAGTTTTATAAAAGTAACATGAGCTTGTAAGAATTAGTCATTTTCATATTTGTACAAAAAAGATAAAAGTCAATCGATGAAAACTCATTTAAGGCATAACTTTAAAAATATAAATCCAAATTGGATGCCACTTGGACAGAGCCTGCATCTGACCACCCTTGAATATCTGGCACCGGAAAATCTACATTTCATTGAATATTGTTCAAGTTATTGCATTTATGGCATTCTCTGTATTTAATTTTGAATTAAATCCATATAAATTATTTTGGCATGAAACTTAGTAGATCCACTCGCCATAGTCTTGTACACATGCATAAAATCCCATGTTTAATTTTCAGCATGTTAAATATTTATTTTGCCGTTACCTTGTTTAAGTCAAGAAAAAGTTAATTTCAGCATATGTAAAAATCGCGTTATGTTTCTAAAAATTACATTTTTGCATGTTTATGTAAATGTCACCCCCACCATGTTACTTGGTCCAGATGGTAGGTTTAGTAAGAAGTTTCCGGTAAATTCATGCATGTATTAATTTTTGTAAGCTTGTTCTTAAATTAGGGTTACATTGTCATCGCATGTGATAATTAAAACCACCTTAACCCTAATTGCATCGATTCATGTTAAACTTTGCTCATCATTTCAAATCTGAACAATTGAGTTGTTCACTGCACTCATGCACTTTTGGAAGTAAATCATTACTTGTATACGTTAGGGCTATAAGTGGTAAATTATTTAACTCCATTTAAAAGAGAGCAAATGTATGTATTGTGCATGCTAGAAATTTCACGAGATGTTCTGCTTGTTCTTTGTAAGTCAAGCTAATCAAGGACAAGGCCAAGGACCGCCACCCCAAGGGCCGAGAAATTCCACCTATGCCGACTTTTGGGCGACTCAACCGCCAAAGTTTGGTGAAGCTACTACCGATCCTTTGGAATTGGATAACTTCATCCGCACCATTGAGTAAAAGTTTGCTCTCCTAAATTGCACATCCGGGCAAAAGGTTGTCTTTGCGGCTTAACAACTCCGTGGCTCCGCCAGTGCATGGTGGGCAAGTTTCACCGCCGCCCTTCCCGCCGGTACTCAAGTGAATTGGCCGGACTTTTGTGCCGTGTTTCACGCGCACCACATTCCCGCCGGTCTCATGAAGCACAAGTTGCAATAATTCCTCAATTTGAAGCAAGGTACTGGAACCGTGGAGGAGTATGCACGGAAGTTCAACTACTTGGCTCAATATGCATCCTATCACGCCGACACGGATGACAAGAAGAAGGATTGCTTTCATTCGGGGCTAAGCCCGAAATTGCAAGATCGTTTGGCTCAAGTTACCACCGGCACGTTTAATGACTTGATGAGTGCCGCAATTGTGCAAGAAGATTCTATCCGTGCTCACCAAGAGGACAAGAAAAGGAAGCGTGCCGTAGGAAATCCATCCAGCTCCGCTCCGCCTAAGTACAAGTTGGCTTTCACTTCCCCGTCCGGACGAAGTTTCGAGCCGCATTGCCGCCGACGGGGGATCATGCCAATTTGTGCCACAGAAGCATCACCATTCTCACGGTGGAAATCAGCAGCACAACACTTCATTCCGCCCTCCGCAGCAGCAGTACCAAGGTGCTGGACCCGGTCCTCAAGGTCCGTGCTTTAATTGTGGACATCCGGGGCACTTTGCAAAGTATTGCCGTGTTCCGACAGGTAACCCGGGCAACAACAACACCACCAACAATGGTTCCGGAAGTGGCAACAACAATCAAAACCGCAATGGGAATAATGGGAATGGAAACCGCAACCAATCATCCACTCCGAATGCTAAGAATGGCCGAGTCGACTATACCACGGCCGAAGAGATTCAAGCGGGAGAACGGGTACTTTCGGGTATGTTTTCGGTCAAGAACCACTCCACTTTTGTTCTTTTCAATTCCGGTGCAACTCATGATTTCATTAGTCAAGCATGTGCAAAAACTTCACAACTCACTCCTACCGTTTTGGATATTCCCTACATCATCACATCACCATGTGGAAAAATAAAAACAAACCTAGAGTTGAGGCAAGTACCACTAAACCTAGAGAGAAAAGTATACCCCTCCTCTCTCATAATTTTAGGAGGGCAAGGAAGAGACATAATCCTAGGTATGAGATGGATGAAACTCCATAAAGCCGTTTTGCACATCGATTCCCGAGAAGTTCACCTAAACTCACCACTCCAAGGTTCGTCTATTCTGCAATTACCCCATCCAAAATTCGCCACCTCTAAAATCTACCATCTTGAGGCAAAAAGGATTGAGCATGTCCCCGTGGTATGTGAGTTTCCCGATGTGTTTCCGGATGACTTACCGGGCATGCCACCCGATTGGGATGTTGAGTTTAAAATTGAGCTCCAACCCGGTACGGCACCAATTTCCCGTAGGCCGTACAAGATGGCTCCCAATGAGCTAGCGGTATTAAAGGAGCAATTAAGTGAGCTTATGGATAAAGGATATATTCGCCCTAGTTCTTCTCCGTGGGGATGTCCTGCTCTCTATGTGAAAAGGAAGGACAAGACGCTACGCCTATGTGTGGATTATTGCCCTCTCAATGCGGTAACTATCAAGAACAAATAACCACTCCCTCGGATTGATATTCTCTTTGATAAATTAGTTGGTGCTAAGGTCTTCTCTAAGATTGATCTCTGATCCGGTTACCACCAAATCAAAATCCAGACCGAAGATATTCCAAAAACCGCATTCTCTACACGGTATGGTCTCTTTGAATATCTCGTCATGTCTTTTGGGCTTACAAATGCTCGGCTCATTTCATGTACTTGATGAATTCGGTTTTTATGCCCGAGTTGGATAAGTTTGTCGTGGTCTTCATTGAAGACATTCTTATTTATTACAAGTCCGAAGAAGAGCATGCCGAACACCTTTGCATTGTTCTCCAACGGCTTCGTGATCATCATTATATGCCAAATTTAGCAAATGTGAATTTTGGTTGAAGCAAGTTCCTTTCTTGGGTCACATCACATCCGTGGAAGGTGTAGCCGTTGACTCGAGTAAAGTTGAAGAGGTGCTTACTTGGAAGTTCCCAAGATCGGTGAGACAAATCCGAAATTTTCTCGGTCTTGCCGGTTATTATCGGAAATTCATTCCCAATTTTTCAAGCATAGCCAAGCCTATGAAAAAATTATTGGAGAAGGACGCTAAATTTAAATGGAGCCTTGAATGTGAAGAAGCCTTCCAAACTCTCAAGAAGCATTTGACCTCCGCTCCGGTGTTAGCACAAGCCGACATCACCAAGTCGTTCGACGTGTATTGTGATGCGTCCAACACCGGTCTAGGATGTGTGCTAATGCAAGAAGGTCGGGTCATTGCTTATGCTTCCTGCCAACTTCGCAAGCATGAACAACACTACCCTACCCATGATTTGGAACAGGCCGTGGTTGTCCTTGCTTTGAAAACTTGGAGGCATTATCTACTTGGAAATCTTGTCAATCTCTACACCGATCATAAGAGTCTCAAATATATCTTCACCCAACAAGAATTGAATATGAGGCAACGTTGATGGTTGGAATTAATCAAGGCTTATGAGTTGGAAATTCATTATCACCCGGGTAAAGCTAATGTGGTTGCGGACGCTTTGAGTCGCAAGGATCAATGCAATCATATTACCGGTTGTTCTATGGAAAATTCAGAAATTTCAGATTCTAGTGAACCAAGCTTTCGAGTTATTCTCAATGGCTCATTGTATAATGTAGCTCTTATTCTACCCTTCGTGAGGAAATTATCGAGGCACAAAACAAGGATGAAGGGATGGAATTTATTCGGAAAAAGATAGAAAAAGATGAGGCTACATATTTCCGACAAGATGCCGATGGTGTATTATGGTTCAACCAACGTCTCGTTGTTCCGAAGAATATGGAATTACGGAAGAAAATCATGGATGAGGCACACTTGTCCAAATATTCCATACACCCCGGTAGCAATAAAATGTATCGCGGCCTAAGAGAAATGTATTGGTGGACCCACATGAAGCGTGAAATTGCACGATATGTGGCCGAGTGCGATACTTGTCAAAGAGTAAAAGACGATCACTTGAGGAAAGCCGGATTATGAACCCATTGAAGATCCCCGTTTGGAAGTGGGAGGACGTTGCTATGGATTTTATCGTTGGATTGCCTCTCACATCAAAGAAGCATGATTCAATTTGGGTTATTGTGGATAGATTAACCAAATTCGAGCATGGAGTACCCAAAACCATTGTTTCCGATCGAGGTCCGCAATTTGTATCTCCCTTTTGGAAGCAATTGCATTCTTGTCTTGGTACCACTCTCATTAGAAGCTCCGCTTATCACCCTCAAACGGATGGACAAACCGAAAGGTTGAATCAATATTTGGAGGATATCTTGAGAGCATGTGCTATGGAAAATTGAGGAAATTGGGACGATTGTCTTCCATTTGCCGAATTCTCGTACAACAATAGCTATCAAGAGAGTTTGGGAATGTCACCGTTCGAAGCGTTGTATGGTCATTCTTGTCGTACACCCTTAAATTGGTCGGAAGCGGGAGAAAGAACCAATTTTGGTCCCGATCTTGTCACTCAAGCCGAAGAAAAGGTTCGACAAATCCAAGCCAACATGAAAGCCGCACAATCTCGCCAAGTGAGTTACGCTAACAAGAGGAGACGCCCATTGGAATTTGAGAAAGGAGATCATGTCTATGTTCGTGTCTCTCCGAATAAGGGCGTGTCTCGGTTCGGAATTAAGGGAAAGTTAGCACCCCGCTATATCGGACCCTATCCGATTGTGGAAAAGCATAGCGCGGTTGCTTACCGTTTGCAATTACCGGAAAGTCTAGCTCGTGTGCACAATGTATTCCATGTCTTGCAACTCAATAAATGCTTGAAGCCTCCGATAGACGTGGTCATTTCGACACCGAGCAACTAGAAGAAGATCTCTCCTACCCCGAATACCCCGTCCGGATTATCGATAAAAGCGACCGGATAACTCGCAATCACACCATCACCTTCTACAAAGTGCAATGGAGTAACTACACCGAGGAAGAAGCAACTTGGGAACAAGAGGACTTTCTAGAGATGAACTTTCCCGAGTTTCTCGCGTCACACAAATCGGTAAATTCTCGCACTCCCTGTCCTTAATTAGTAGTGATTCTCGGGATGAGAATTTCTTTAAGGTGGGAGGGCTGTGACATCCCATGTCACGAATTAGCATTAATGACCTAGTTAGACCCTAATGACCCCCCACAAATGAAACCCTAATGCTAGTCATCCAAAAGAAAGCAAGAAAAGAAAAATGGGAAAAAAATCAAAATAAAAGGGAAAACCTAGGGCTAAACCCTAGCTTTAAGAAAAACACAAAAATTATAAAATAACTACCCACATATTTTTGCACCATATTGTTGCTCATGCAAAATAACGATTTTACAACATTTTTACAAAATTTTTGAACAACGTTTTGAATGCTCAAAAATTCAAATTCAAATCTGAAACTGCACTGTTTGTGAATTTTGTAGGAATTTTTGGAAACAAAACTGGAACTTCGAACCAAAATAAAAGTTGTAGATCACATCATGCTGAACCACCAGATTTTTTGGTTTAACTTTTGGAGCAACAGAAGTACCTTTTTGTTCAAATTTTGGAAATGAGATTTCAAAATTCGAAAACAGCAGTCCGAGCTTCTTGTCCACCGGGCAATGGCGGCCAGTGCCCGCCGGTCCGCCACCCCTGCCACCAGAGCACGCCTGCCGAACCCCGTCCTGTCACCCCCACGCCCCAACACACCTCCCCAACCAATTTGGTACCCGCCGGCCAACAGGACTCACCGAAATTGAATGGGAACGGTACCTCCGGCCGCCCATCTCCTGTGCTGCCT
Organism: Chloris gayana; assembly: GCA_031894775.1. NCBI lineage: Eukaryota > Viridiplantae > Streptophyta > Magnoliopsida > Poales > Poaceae > Chloris > Chloris gayana. The sequence continues at coordinate 1,492,904 of JAUNZO010001099.1, read as the reverse complement.
CCTCCCTGCTCCCATTAGAAAATGGCACCGAGGCCAAGGTCTCATCTCCATGTGCCTCAAACTGCACCCTCACATCCCTCTCCAGCTTCTCCAAGCAGCAGCTGCTGCACCTCCCTCTCCTTGCCGGCGAGCACACGGAAGAAAAGCTCATCGGCCGCTCCGTTCCGTTCACCATGGCCGCCACCACCCGCTTCTCGTCCTAGGCAGCCTCTCCTCCTCCGATTTCTCCCCAAATCGATGCACAACAACCCCCTGCAGCTTTGCCCTAACCGTCTCCCTCTCGTCTCGCAGCGAGCCTTGCCGGATTTCGAGAAGAAAACAGGGCCGCCGCCACCGGAATCTCCACCCCACGACTTCCGGCCTTCTCCCTCGACACCTGGCCCCGTGCCGCTCTTCTCCATCACGAGGTGAATCTCCCATACTTTGTTCCCTAACATTTCGTGCTCCGTACGCACCGCTAGCTGCCGCCGAAGTAGTCCGTGACCATCGCCGTCGATGTCGCCGCCGGCCGACGACCACCGGAGAGGACTCCCCATACCTCTAGCCATGTTTTGGTGATGGTCCCATCCTTTTTCCCCCACTACAGAAGCCTACGGCGGTGTGTCTCCGGCGAGCTCCGGCCGAATTCCGGCGAGTCTCCCTGAGGAAGACACGTAATGGCAGTTTTGTAAAATGTGCCAACTTTATTGCATTTTTGAAAATCCATATCTTTTGATTTAAAAGCCCAAAAATTGCAAACTAAAATGTTTTGGAAACTACAAAACTTGTACTTTTATAAAAGTGACATGAGCTTGTAATATTTGGTCATTTTCATATTTGTACAAAAATGTTAAAAGTCAATCGATGAAAACTCACTTAAGGCATAACTTTAAAAATATAAATCCAAATTGGATGCCACTTGGACAGCGCCTGCATCTGACCACCCTTGAATACCTGGCACTGGAAAATCTACATTTCATTGCATATTGTTCAAGTTATTGCATTTATGGCATTCTCTGTATTTAATTTTTAATTAAATCCATATAAATTATTTTGGCATGAAACTTAGTAGATCCACTCATCATAGTCCTGTACACATGCATAAAATCCCATGCTTAATTTTCAGCACGTTAAATATTTATTTTGCCGTTCCCTTGTTTAAGTCAAGAAAAAGTTAATTTCAGCAGATGTAAAAATCGTGTTATGTTTCTAAAAATTACATTTTTGCATGTTTATGTAAATGTCACCCCCACCATGTTACTTGGTCCAGCATGGTAGGTTTAGTAAGAAGTTTCCGGTAAATTCATGCATTTATTAATTTTTGTAAGCATGTTCTTAAATTAGGGTTACATTGTCATCGCATGTGATAATTGAAGACACCTTAACCCTAATAGCATCGACTCACGTTAAACTTTGCTCATCATTTCAAATCTGAACAATTGAGTTGTTCACAACACTCATGCACTTTTGGAAGTAAATCATTACTTGTATATGTTAGGGCTATAAGTGGTAAATTATTTAACTCCATTTAAAAGAGAGCAAATGTATGTATTGTGCATGCTAGAAATTTCACGAAACTAAATTTTACTAAACTTATTCATATGCACTCCTACAAAACAGCACACATGCATTACCATCATCATCGACCTTGTATTCATGTTACTTATGCATTGCATTTCATTCTATGGGTGACGACGTCGAATTGATCCCGCCGGAAGAAGCGATTGCTACTCGCAACACTTGTGAAGCTTGTACTAACTTCGATCACTCTCAAGGCAAGCCCCGGTCAATTCCTATTATTTTGAAAATGCTTCCTTTTATCACTTTATTAAGGATGATGGATGTGCATTTACGTACTAGGAGTTGTTTGGAAATCCACGTGCATAATTTTCCCTATATGTCCTATGTAGAATATGTGTCCTATCCTCGATAGAAATGCTATGCTCTGCTTATGGAGTCAATGATAGAATGGGACACTCACATATGGCTCATGATTACACTCGAATATGATGAGTTGACTAAAATTGAGAACACCCCATTGTGGCTCCGCGAACAAGTTTGAGTTGTGTACCACTTGCATACCAAATTGTCCTCCACTTCACTCGCTCCTCTATGCTGATGCTCTAATTATCTGCGTTAAGCCTACTCCCTCGAAGCGACCAAAATTAAACATATTCTTGATCAATTATGTGAAAACTCAGGACAAACTCCAAGTTGGCCTAAATCTTCTATCATGTTTAACAGAAATGTTAAAGAAACTGATAAACAAATAATTAAAGGAAGTTTCCCTGTCCTAATTATGGACAACAATACGGCCTATCTTGATCATTTCTCATAATGAAAGAACTAAAGCTTACAATTTTATCCTCACCAAATTCAAATCTAAGCTGACCATTAGTAAAGCTAACAAGCTCAATCATGCTGGTCATCCGGCTTACGTTAACTCTGTTTTTGCTTCCATCCCGATTTATTACATGTCCAACATCATCATTACTAAGAAGTTTCTTTCAAAGATCAATGCTATCATTCGTAACTTCTGGTGGGCTGGAGTTAACGAAGAGCATTGCACTAATCCAATAAATTTCAGATCTTGGGATGACACCACTCTGCCTAAAACAAGAGGTGGATTGGGACTCAGAAATATGAAACATGTGAACATGAGCTTAATGCTAAATACTGCTTGTAGAATCATTCAAAACCAAGATCCTTATCTTTCTTGAATTATCAAAAGTAAATATTTCCCGAACAAAAGCTTTTGGACTGCCCAAAAAAATATTCCCAAATCTACTTTCTGGACCTCTATTCTTTCTATAAGGCCTATTCTTCGTCAAAACATTGTTTTGCATATTTGTAGAGGAAACACAAATATTTGGAATCAACCTTGGTGTTCAACCTGGGATAAACTTCATGAGCATTTAAATCTGAGCTATAATGTAGGAACCATACTAAACACCATTTTCGGATCTTTGGATCCCAGGAACAAAACAATGGGAGACCGAAAAAATCACGAAAGTTTTTGGACCTGATTCCTTGCAGGAGATACTGCAAATCCCTATCATACATGATGACCGGGACAACATTTTTATTTGGAAGACTGCCAACTCAGGTATTTGCTCATCTAAGGAAGCCTATAAATATCTTTCTTCTCAAAATCAGGCTCCTATTCCACAAATTGGGAGCAGGACTATTTCTCACTTTCCGCTTGATATCATCAAAACTATTTGGAAAGAAAAATTATCCCACCAAAGATCAAAATATTTGCTTGGAGAATTTTCAGACTTGCTATTGCTACTGGAAGCAGGGTAGGTAAATTCATTAAAAATGTAAGCAAGAACTGCTTCTTATGTGGCCAAGAAGAAAACGATGCCCATCTTTTTCTTCAATTGCACATTTGCTCGTGCTGTTTGGTTTGCGGAACCTTTTGCAATCAAAACAGACCATGTGCCAAACAACCTTCCAGGAGTTCAAGCTCAACTGAATTACATACTTTCAAACAGATCTGACAAGAACAAAACTCTTGACATTCTTCTTACTCTCTGGTATATTTGGAAAGCAAGAAATGATCTAAGATTTAATCGTAAGACTTGGACGGTAGAACAAGTTATCATTGTTTCCAGATCGGAAACAAATTTTCTCTTAAACATTACCCAGGGAGCTACTGATGCAAAACCCAATGATCCAGACGATCATCCTCATGACATAGAACAACAGAGAGTCTCAAGAAGCATTACAAACTTTGCCTACTCGGATGCCGCCTTCCCAGCAGACAATGTGGCAAGAAATTACCCAATTAGGGCAGGACTTGGCTCTTTTATTTTCAGCAGGTATCAGGAGGAGGAGGTTACAATCGAAATACAAGCGAAGGCAAGACATGCAGCCTCGGTTATTGATACGAAAGCTCAGGATATGAATTTATCTTCTAAGATAATTAAAGCTCTTGATTTGCAGGATATTGCTCTAGGTTCAGATAACCAAATACTCATCTCCACCTTGCAAAAAGGACATCCAATCTCAAGCCCTGCTAATTGGAGACTAAGGACAACTATAAGAGACATTCAAATAAATCTCCAAGGCACAAATTGTAGCTACATGAAAATTGGGAGAAGTCAAAACTCAATTGCTCATCAGCTAGCTAAGAAAGTTTTTCAGCAAAATACAAATGATCCTTGTACTCTCAAATGTACCAATTCAAATCATACTGCTCATTGCCCTGTTCTAGCAAGAATATGTCATGTATCTTGGGGTTACTATACCCCAACAGCTGTAACCTGTTGCTAATTAATAACAATCACTTGCCTTCAGAAAAAATAGTTCAAAATGGTGGCGAATAAGGAAATTCGATCTTTTTTAGGGGTAATAAGGAAACTGATGTTTTTTAAGGGCTCATAGGGTATTTTCCTAATATAAAATTTCTTGTTCTTCCAAGTCACTGCTGCTTGCTCTTCTCCAGAAACCTGCTGCTCTCCTTCCTGTGTTCCCTCAAGTAGTCCAGCCACAGGTTGCCCACACACATCACGCTGAGTAGCATCCCGGCTCAGATCACCACCGTCCACGACACCCACGCCCACGCCAGCAACCCGCCGCCGGATGCCGCGTAGTAGAACCTGACCATCCTGGTGAACCAGGCCGGCGCGAGAACGGCCCTAGCGACCGTGTACGCCGCGTAGAATGGCAGCGACAGCCCTGCGGCGAGTGGCGAGTCACACCGCCGCATCCCGACGAGCGTCCAGGCGTTCTGCGCGGCGGAGGTGGCCTCGGCGAGCGCCTCGAGTGCCAGCAGCGCGTGCGCCCCGCGGCTGTCGCGTGGCGGCACGTGGCGAGCACGTAGAGCGCTGGAGAAGCAAAAATCGACGGTGAAACTAGAAGTAGTGTTCATGGCATACCTAAGGGAGAGCTTGAGGATAAACCAAAAACAACCATGCAAGGGTTGGAGGGAATCCAAGTGAAGCCTTTTGCTGCCCTTGCTCATGCCAAGGTGAATTATGGCATGGAGTTTGAAGGTGAGTAGCCATGGTGGTTGTTCTTGGAGAGGAGAAGAAAAGAGGAAGAAGATGAACACTTGACTTGGGCTCTTGACCAAAGAGAGGACGAGGGAGGGGAGTCTCTGGACGTGGTGCTGGCCTTAGGCTGGTCACTTGTTGTGTTGCTTGGTAGAGAAGGAAGCAAAGGGATAAGAGAGGAAGTGGGTCCTACAAGTTAGAAAAATCTGCCCACCTTACTGTTGTAGTCAAGAGCAAATCAACGTGATTTTTGTTTGGGTTGCCAATTTTTGTGGTGATGTAGAATTAAATTTGGGACAACTTTTATATAGAACGTTTCTTGAGATTCGGCCTACAAAAATTAATAAAAACCCTACACCAGAATCTGTTTTCTGCTTTTACTGAATTTGTTGGGCTATTTAACCTTTACAAAAAATTATGGTAACATCACTAAATTTACTATTTTTGAATACCCTTGTTGATTATGCAAAATTATTGGTATGGTTATGTTAACATTGTTTTTTGAGTGTGTGCATAATAACCTATAGGCAATATTGAGAGCACTTGCGTATGAGTTAAATATTGCAATTCTATGCACATTTTAACATAGCAAGTTATGGACAGAAATTAAGCAACAAAACACTTCTAAATACAATCCTCATGATGAAACATAACTTTTCTTATGACTGAGCACCAAAAGCAAATATGAATTTTCATAAGCCTTTCCAATGATGCAAGGACAATGCAAAATAGTGTACTTAAGAAAAATGTTAAAATTTATAATGACATGCTCAAATGCACCAAAAACATGTGTGATATGATGATTCATGCCAAATAAAAGAGTATGTTCAAATTTTGATTCAGTTTGTTTTACAAATTTGCCTTGATTCAAGTCTGTTTGAGCCTTACCGTGAGGCCTACTTAAGGAGCTTAAAATTTGTATTTTTGCTATAGAACTTTGGTGAACCAAGCAGGTTAATGTAAAGTACATTCTACAAAGATTCTAATGAGTGTTCATTTGCATCATTTGGATTTGTCTAGCGAAAGTTATGGAATTCTTAAAATGCAAAGTTGTTCAGCGCACTTAACGGGTTAGCATCTTTAGGTGCTTGAATCTCTCATTTTTGTTAACAGAAAGTATCTGGCTCATGCAACCACTACAAACTACACATTTCAAAATTTCCAACAAACGCTTGTTTGAACCTTTTCGAGCTACGTGGTGACAGTTACGAAATTTTAAAAATGCAATCCTGTTAAGCTTCATGGCCGTGATAGCAACTTAAGGTTGCTCAAACATTCATTTTTTCATATAAACATATGTGTTCAGTTGATTCATTTTAAAGTACAAGTTTAAACTTTCTAGAACATCTTGAATCGTTCAAATCCGAGCTCTAGAGATAAAGTTGTGCAATTTTTAAAATGCTTGAAGTTCACGGATGTTTCACGGGCCAGCGCGATTCAAAAATTGAAGTGTTGGGCGCGCAGGGTAGCTCGTCGGAGACGGCGGCGCTGCTCGTCGGCGATGGGCTAGACGGCTTCGCACGAGCCAGGCTTGGCTGCCTGCGCATGGTTTTCGACGGCGCATCCGTTGGTGGGGTTGGCGAGGCGCGAGAGAGAACGGAGCATGCCGCGCGACGGCAACGCGGGTAGAGGAGGACTCTGCGTGGTGGCTCGTGCTCACCACAGCACGGAAGAAGGAGCGGCCAAGGCTGAGGGCATCACCTGTGTGTGCAGATGCGCGACGTGGGATGGGTGCAGGCGGAGGAGCTCCGGAGGCGGCCGGCGTCGACGGGGTGACTTGGTCCGGTGACCGGCGGTGGGGAAGAAAGGAGAATTCGGCATCGCCCGAGCTTGGCTCGACCTGGGAAGAAAGGAGAAGGTTAGCAAGGAGCTTGGCCACCTCCTGGAGGACCCATCAGCTCGTGAGCTCACCCGGAGGCGGCTCCAATCGAGCTCGTCGGAGAAGAAGGGTACCGGAAGCTTGTTTTTGATCCTTTGTGAAATTGAGTGTGTAGAGGGAGGGGCAGGGCTGGGAACGAGGGCTGGAGCTGCGCGAGAGTTTTGCAAGACGCGTGCGCACGAATGGGCGAGGCTGCGAGTGAAGGGGCGGCGCACGGGGAAGACCTAGGGGCGGCTGCCATGGCGAAAAATGGCAGTCGCCATCGACGGCCGTGGACGATTACTTCCGTTCAAAGGGACGGGACGATGGCTGACGCGTGGGGATGGCACAGGGAGCGAGGGCGGTGCGACGCCTAACCGGCATCCAGTGTTTACGGTTTTGCCATCGAGTGTTTATTCTGTTTTTGTCCATAGGAATTAATTCGCTTGGTATTTTTGCAAACCAAAATTTGTGGGGGATCAGTGTATTATGATGAGCAACTTTTGTTATAGGCAAAAGTCAAATTTTGCTTGTAAAATTTTACAAAAATTTTCGAACAGATGCTGTTTTCAAACTCAGTTTGAATTTTTCTAGGAAAATGTGCCACCCTAAAAATTTGTGAAAAATGTCCAAAATTCCTATATTGATCTCTTCTACAAGGATCTGCAAGAATATCGACATACTTTGGTTGAGGATTATCGAGTATTAAATAGTTGGGTTTAAACTGCATTTGAATTTTAAATTTTTCAAATACTCTAATTCATTATTTCATGTGTTCACTCTTTTAATTAGTGCTCAATTCGTGTAATTAAGGATTTGACATTGCTTACATGCTATTATGTGACACGGGATGTCACAGCCCTCCCCTTAAAGAAATCTCGTCCCGAGATTTGCAAGGAGTTATGGAGGGTAAAGATGACGGTAACGTTGGGACAAGAATGATTCAGAGTTTTGGGGTACAACCAGAAGCTTCCATGATCATGGCAAGACCATGTCGATTTCAATGTGTAAGGGTCGTGGGATCGAGATATGGATAATAGTACCAACAAGTTTCCAAACACAACATTCTTCTTTCCGGTTGCGTATCTCGGTTATACGCCATCCGTTCCGAAAAACATCATATTCGAATTCTCTCGCTAAATTCTGATTTAGCAGCATGCATTTCCGTATAGCCAATCCTTGGCTTTGAGAAGCGCCCAGGCGAACCAGCACAATACAAAAACAAAATGGCGGTTTGGAATCACATATCCACTAAATTGAATTCTGCTCTCGGTAGAACTTAGCATAATAAAAGGTTGGACGATTGATAGTTTCAGGATTTACTCGGGAGGTTTTACTAATAATGAAGGTAATGATTCCAAATGAGGGGAAGAATGAAAACAACATTGGGGTCAAAACCAATGGGTTCCGATGATTGGTTCGTGGGGTTGGAAATTGGTGGCGGACAATTGGGATAGCACCTAAAATTCATCCATGTTGCGACACTTTTGGTTACAACGTTTTGATTGCTTATTAGGTTGCCATAAGTATACAAAACACCTTACCACCTATCGTTTACGCGATTACAAGCCACCGGTTTAGTGTAGCATACTACATTTAGGCGTATCTCGGTTTGGAATTAAAGGAAAGTTAGCACCCCGATACATCGGACCCTATCCGATTGTGGAAAAGCATAGCGCGATTACTTACCGATTGCAACTACCGGAAAGTCTTGCTCATGTGCACAATGTGTTCCATGTCTCACAACTCAAGAAATGCTTGAAGCCTCCAATAGATGTGGTCATTTCCGACACCGAGCAACTAGAAGAAGATCTCTCCTACCCCGAATAGCCCATCCGGATTATCGATCAAAACGACCGGGTAACTCGCAATCGCACCATCACCTTCTATAAAGTGCAATGGAGTAATCATGCCGAAGAAGAAGCAACTTGGGAACAATAGGATTTTCTAGAGGAGAACTTTCCCGAGTTTCTCGCGTCACAAAAATCGGTAATTTTCACACTCCCTCTCCTTAATTTGTAACGATTCTCGGGACGAGAATTTCTTTAAGGGGGAGGGCTGTGGCATCCCATGTCACGGTTAAGTGTTAATGACCTAATTAAGACCCTAATAACGCCATTAGTTCAAACCCTAGTGCTAATCACCATAATTAAAGTAAGAAAAAGAAAAATGGAAAAAATCACAAAAATTGGGAAAACCTAGGGCTAACCCAAATAAATATTTGAAAATTTCAATAGCACTACCCTCATATTTTTACACCATCATGTTGCTCATGCAAAATCATGAATTTAAAGCATTTTTACAAAATTTTTGGATCAAATTTTAAAAGCTCAAAAATTCAAATTTGAATTCAAAACTGTGCTGCTAATGATTTTTGTACAAATTTTTCGAATCAAAATTTGAACTTGGACCCAAAATAAAAGTTGTGGCTCACATCATGCTAGACCACCAGAGTTTTTGGTTTAATTTTTGGAGAACAGAAACGCTGTTTTGTTCAAAAAAACCGAAGCTAGATTTCAATTCAAATTTTCTTCCCCAACCACTGTTGCCCACCGGACACGCCGCCACGGACGGCCGGTACGGCGAGCCGCCAGGCCGCGCACGCGCCCGCCGACCCCCTCCAATCTGCCATGCCACCCTGGCAACCTCCCCAACCACCCCTATACCCGCCGGCTAGCAGGAGCGGCCGGGTATTTATTCTTGATAGTCACCGCATTGAGAGGGCGATAATCCACACATAGACGTAGCGTCTTGTCCTTCTTTTTTCACAAAGAGAGCGGGACATCCCCACGGAGAAGAACTAGGGCGAATATATCCTTTGTCCATAAGCTCACCCAATTGCTCCTTCAAGATTGCTAGCTCATTGGGAGCCATCTTGTACGACCTACTGAAAATTGGTGCCGTACCGGGTTGGAGCTCAATTTTAAACTCAACATCCCGATCGGGTGGCATGTCCGGTAAGTCATCCGAAAACACATCGGGAAACTCACATACCACGGGAATATCCTCAATCCTTTTTCCCTCAAGATGATAGATTTTAGAGGTGGAAAACTTTGGATGGGGCAATCGGAGAATAGATGAACCATGGAGTGGTGAGTTTAGGTGAACTTCTCGGGAATCGATGTGCAAAACGGCTTTATGGAGTTTCATCCATCTCATACCTAGGTGAAAGTTGCCTAGAGGGGGGTGAATAGGCAATCTAGATAAAAACCTGAAATTACAACACTTAAAAACAAATAGGTCAAATCGCCACCGACGGAACTTCCGTCACCGACGGAACTTCCGTCGGGGTGGTGAGATGAAAATCCTAGGGAATGGAAAGGGAGAGGAAATCTCACGATTCCACTTGAATGGAAACTTCCCTTTTTGCCTTGAGAGTGTTGTACCTGCAGGAATTTAGTAGACACGCAATACACAAGTAGATCGGGCTAAAATACACCCGAGAGATGAACAAGCAAACACACAGACAAAAACAAACAAGAGAGGCGCGGAGATTTTTCACCGAAGTTCGGACCCCTCACAGAGAGGTTCCTACGTCTCCGTTGAGGAGCTCACAACGAGCCGGGTTTCTTTCAACCCTAATCCTCCCAAGCAACCACAAAGGTCAAGCTTGGTTTTCTTCTTCTTCCTTGGATTCTTTTCCTTGCGGAGGCGAATCTCAACCTTCACAGACTTCCCAAGGCTCACCACAAGCTTGGGAGCTCTAGGGCAACACCTAGCCAATCTAGGAGAACGAATCTCCAAGAGTAACAAGTGAAGAACAAGATTAGTTGCTAGGGGAAGATGTGCTCTAGGTTGGGTTGATGCTATCAAGCTTGGAATCAAGATGGGAGCTCACTCCAATGGCTTTGGATCTCAAGAAGAGTGGAGAGGAGTGAGAGAGAGAGCTTGAGCAAGATCCGAGTGTTCAAAAAGCACCAGCACTTTTTCTCACGGGTTAGGTCAAAGCTTTATATAGTGTGGGCTCCAAAAGAGCCGTTGCTCAAGTTCAATGATTGGTCTTGACAGAACTTCCGTGGGTGACGGAAGTTCCGTCACCCCATTAGGTCAACTACGAAACACCCAGGACGGTACTTCCGTTCGAGTTAGAACTTCCGTCCAAAACTCTCCGGAACCGACGGAACTTCCGTCGAGGCTAGATTTGAACTGGAAAACCCCGGGAACGGTACTTCCGTCGCGTCTGGGACTTCCGTCTCAAACTCTCCGGAACCGACGGAACTTCCGTCGGGAGTGGAGAAGAGAGGAAAAGATAGGCTTTTTGATCGTCGTTGAGTTGGTATTTTGGTTTCAAGTTGTTTGAGAATAACTAGAGCACATTCTTCCCTGCACGTAAGATCGCTTCACCCCTCTTAATAGTTTGGCATACCTATACTCAAGAAGCTATAAATCTAAACTTGTCATCTTTGCTTTTTGAGTACTTGATCACTTTTTAATTGAGGGGTTTACTTTCTCAAATTGTGGATACTATCATTTTGTTATCCTGCACAATGACTCAATAACCACATTAGAGCTTTTAATCATTTGTCATTTATCACCAAAACCCACAAAGGGGCCTAGTGCATCTTCAATCTCCCCCTTTTTGGTGATTGATGACAAATAATTAAAAGGTATAACAAAAGACCAAAAACGGAAAGAACAAAAACAAACAAAATATAGCGGAGCTCCCCCTAAAGAGATGCATGGGTCACACAAACATGTGAGAGAGCTCCCCCTATATTTTGTGCTTGTGGGGTGCCTAAAAACAAGGTGCACAGGTGACAAGATTAAGTGTGAAGACGAAAAGAAAACAGCACAAGCGCAAATAGCTTCACACCACATAACGCAAGCCACATATATCAATAAACTAAAAAGCACCACATTAAAGCATTAAGCAACCATCATCTATCATTCAAGCACATAGTTTGCAAGGAATGTAAAGAACTAGCCCTATTACAATAGAGCACAAATCACATAGTTCCATACAAGAGTTCCCTTAAGTTCCAACAACTAAGATAGATAATGACTAAGATAAAAGAAAGTAGTGATCCCTTTTTCTCACTCTCTCCCCCTTTGGCATCCAGGCACCAAAAAGGAAGAAAGGAAGGAGAGTAAGATAGGAGATCACTCGTCGCCCTCCCTGCCCTCCAAAGTCCTCCTCTTCATCTTCTTCATCTTCAGCAAAGGCTGCATGGGAGCTTTGACCACCGTCACCGCCGAGGTACGGAGCATAGTCCTCGAGCTGCCACCGATAGACAGGAGGAGGTGCATCCTCCTCTTCCTCGGATCCTGGAGGAGAGACCTCGGCACCCCGTGACCTCATGAATTGCTTCATCCGCCTAGCATTCTTCTTGATGCCCCGCTCTGTTCTTGTGAATCTCAACTGCATTGGCGGTGCACACATTGAAGATGGACTTGAGTGCTCCCATGAGGCGAGAGGTGGGAGAGCCTTCCCGGCGAGGAGTTGCACCGCTAGATGCACCAACCGGAGGTGGTGCGCTGCGCTTCTTCTTTGCTCCACCTTTGATCATTAGCCGTAGTGGACGATGCTTGCATTCCTTGTCAAAGGTCAACTTGGTGACACCCTCAATCACAGCCATAATCAAAGGAGCATAGGGAAGTGTCATCCTAGTGTTCACGCTGCGCCTGCTAATCTCCTCAAAGATAAAGCCCATGACACAAAAAGGAGTAGCGTCGGGAGCAAACCTCATAAGCACGTTCCTAGACCAAGCAGCAAGCTGATCATTGTATCCATCCTTGGGTACAATAGTCCGGCGAAGGATCCGGTTGAGGTAGAAGTAATAGGGCGAGAGACCCTTGGTCCGTCCATACACATAGGGGCCATCCTCATACATGAAGTGCAAAGCTGCCGCAGGAATGTTCTGCTCATTGGTGAGGCTCTCATGATTGTCATCTCGGTCGACTCTAGCAGATTGAAATAGGAGGCAAACACTCTCCAGCTGCACTCATACTGCTGCCCTTGAGTCATCCATAAGATCTTGTGACGGTTGGTGTCGATGTACAGGGTGGCATAGAACCGACGGATAATTTCCTCATTCCAATCATGGCGGAAAGCCATGAGGTCATAAACTCCACGGGCCCCGCACACATCTATCACTTGATCAAAAATGGGATCATTTTTGTTCTCCATGTATTTCCAATCTATCCACCGATGCTGATGCAGCCTCTAAGATTTCTTCCGCATGTCAATGAAGAACGTGTAGTAATATTCTTGTTGACCCCAAAGGTGGAACCTCGGATCCGATGCCTCTCTCTCCCGTACACCGCGGGGATCCGTCCTTCGCAGCTCATCCAGCACGGAGGGGTGCCGCCTCATATCACAACGTCCATAGGTGCCGATGTAGACCGGCGCTCGCACCCGAACATCACCAATGGCAGCATCCGCAGCAGCTGCCCCTGATCGATCACGAGCAATCCCCTTGCCCTTGCCTCTTGCATCTAGATGCGGTGTGCGCTTGACCACCCGCTTGCGCTTGAGCTTTGATCGAGATGGCAAATCCTCATCACTCGTCCGAAGATGGAACTTCTTCCTCAATGTCCTCATCGGGTCTCGGTTCCCGAATGGTTGGCCCGCTGCTCTTCCTCGCCCGTGTGCTTGGTACGAGTCATACTCGACAAGAGAGAAGGAAATGATAAGAGCTTGGTCGAATAGGATAGGTAATGTGTCAATGTGGGCCACTTCATGAGTGAAGTTACGTCGAGACGGAACTTCCGTCGTGGACGACGGAACTTCCGTCCTGTCAGGACTTCGCCCATGTAGTTGACCAAACCAACACAAAATCTATTCTACCCACTAGTGCTAGACAAGTACTTGAGTATCCCAAAGTGCTAGACACTATTCTACTCAAGATAGACCAACAAGCTACTAGCATTGACCAAGATTTGAAAAAGAAGGGGTTTCAAGATCCATACCAAATCCACACGAAGGAGAGCGCGGATCCACGGAAGAAGTTGAGGAACGGAAGTGCCGTGGGATGGGGAAGCTTTCCCACGGATCACTTGAGCTTTTCCTTGGTTGAAATCGCAGATCGCCAATGGAGCTCACGAGCTAGGGTTTGGGAGGAGAGAGAAACCGTGGAGAGTTATGAGGAAGAAGAAGGAAAAGAAGGGGTCGGGTTCCCCTTAAACCCGCACATGACGGAAGTTCTGTCAAAACCGAGAGAGTTTTGCACGGAAGTTCCATCAAGGAACGGAAGTTCCGTCCCGTTGACGCCGGTTTTTGACCAAGGGACCCATTGTCGGCGACTATAGGTCAAAAGAGGGCCGGTGGGCAGTAAGGCCGACGGCCGCTTGGGCGAGTAAAGGCGCGTCCCTCCCGGGAATCGTGCGCGGACGCCAACGAGAAGGGCATAACATTGATGGGCCCGGCCCACGTCGTAAAATTAGAAATAATAGTTTAATTTTGGAAAAAAGATCCTAGTCGGTTAGGAAATCGACCCGAAGAGGGTCCGAGTAGGATTCTTTGTGCCGAGTATAAATACATACTCGGATGTAACATGTAAACTCGATTCACATCCAATACAACTTTCGGCGCATCGCCAAACCCTAATTTTCTGTCAAGTCTTTACTCGTTTTCGCGCGGGATCTTCGGGGCTCCGGTCGACAATAAGTTGGCTTGACAAGGTAATTATGTTGTCTAGTTCTCGGCGCATTGTTCGTAATTAGATGGCTTAATTACTAGTTATCCGGCGACTAGATCTGTTCTCGATCGGCGTAGTGAGTATCGGCCGGGATGAGTCAAGTTGACCTGGTCCGGGCTCGTGGCGGAGGTAGTTTGACTTGTCCCGCCTCCCCGTTCCAGCCTTTGTTCCAAACGCCGATTGGCTCGGATCTGGTCGTTCGAGTCACGTAGCCACTATGAGAATTCTTTTACATCTTGGCCGATTCGATCGTGCAGATTCGGTTGACGTGTCCTGTGTTTGCCTTTGCGATAGTTGACTTGTCCTAGGCGCATGCAGCCGATTGGCTAGGGTGTAGATTTACTTTCATAGTTAAGGCATTTATGATTGTGCTTGTCCTGAATCGGCCGGGCGTGCGCGGCCGTTAGATCTGGTCCGATCGCGTGCCATCGCTTGACTTGTCCTGTTGGAGCGACCGGTCGATTTGGGATCTGCGTGGTTGTATTTGTCTTACTCGTTCTTTCGGAGTGTTTAGCCGATTGCTTATCACGTTCATTAGCTGTTTTATGTTTAATTAGTGCCAAATCTGTTAAAGCTGCCTTTGAATCTGAGTTATTAGTATGATTTTATTGATCATCATTATACATTTAGATAGATCTAAATAATTCATCGCTATAATCAATGGCAGAATCGGCCGAATACCCGATCGGCCGATTCACGGATCTCGATTGATGATTAAACCATCTTCTTGCTATCAAACGAATTACATCCTATTAATAATTACCTTGTTTGCATTTTATTCGATAATGCATCCCTGCAAAGTCTTAATGATTTGATCGCTATCGACGAAATCGGCTGCTAGCCACCGATTGCATGTTATAGCGTCGGCCGATTCCGTATCGTTCATATCACAGTTCGTTCGCCTGGCATTTAATACATAAATGGATAGGCCGTATCGTTCCTCGTCGATGGCCGATTCTGTTTATCTTACGCCATAATCGGCCATGACCGCACATCGGTCTATCCGGGCCGATGACCCGGAATTTTACACCTTTTATTGTCTTTGTTGGTTTGCAGGAAAACCATCCGGCACGCACCAGCGCACACGAGAATTGGCGAGCTGAGCCGGTCCGTTGGGAGCATAGGGCCCTGCGTCGCCGGGGTTTCGGTGGACTCTCCGGACAACGGTGTGTCGACGACTTTTGACGTCAACACGTCTTGTCCTGGTTCAGCCCTTTTCTCGAAGAATTTTTGAGAAAAAAGATTTGAAGTTTGGAGACCTAGGTTGGAACTTGGGGTTGCCTTCACTTGTGGATAGCCAGCAATCAACCATAGAGAACAATATCCACAAGATGGGCAATATGATCACAAGATCAACTTCAAATATTTTCAATACGAGAAATAAGCTTTATTTTTGCAAATAGTTTTCTTTTGAGAGAATGACAACAACAATCAAGATCACCAAGATGCGCAAAAATTCATTCCACATTAGAAGAATCAAGTATATTAAGTTCACTCCTAAGCTCACAAAATCTCTTTTCATCTAATGGCTTGGTGATGATATCGGCTAGTTGTTTATCGGTTCTCACATAGCTAATCTCAATGTCCCCTTTGATTGAATGGTCTCTCAAGAAGTGGTGCCGGATATCTATATGCTTAGTCCTATTGTGATCAATGGGGTTGTATGCAATCATGATGGCACTCTCATTGTCACATAGGAGGGGAACTTTGGTCAAAGAGTATCCAAAGTCTTTTAGAGTTTGTCGCATCCATAAGAGTTGTGCACAACAACTACCGGCTGCAACATACTCCGCTTCGGCTGTGGAAAGGGCAACGGAATTTTGTTTCTTGGAGGACCATGACACAAGGGACCTACCCAAGAATTGGCAAGTCCCGGAGGTACTTTTTCTATCTACCTTACATCCGGCGTAGTCGGCATCGGAGTAGCCAACTAGCTTGAATTTGGCGCCCTTAGGAACAACAACCCTATGTTTGGAGTGTGAACTAAATATCTCAAGATTCTTTTAACGGCCACCAAGTGGCTCTCGTTTGGAGCGGCTTGAAATCTTGCACACATGCACACACTAAGCATGACATCGGGCCTAGATGCACAAAGGTAAAGCAAAGAGCCAATCATGGAGCGATATACCTTTTGGTCGACCGCCTTCCCATTCACATCCAATCCTAGATGACCATTTGTCTTCATTGGAGTTTTGCTTGGCTTTGCCTTGCTCATATCAAATTTCTTGAGGATGTCTTGGGTGTACTTGGTTTGACTTATAAAAGTTCCATCTTCTAGTTGCTTGACTTGAAAGCCTAGAAAGAACTTCAACTCCCCCATCATCGACATCTCAAATTTCCTAGTCATAATCTTGGCAAACTCATCACGAAGGATTGGTTAGTAGAACCAAATATTATGTCATCGACATATATTTGGCATACAAATAAATCACTTCCAACTTTTCTAGTGAAGAGGGTAGGATCGGCCTTGCCCATTATGAAGCCCTTGTCGATGAGGTATCCCTTGAGGTGTTCATACCAAGCTCTTGGTGCTTGCTTGAGCCCGTAGAGAGCTTTGTGGAGCTTGTACACGTGGTGAGGTTTCTTCGGATCTTCAAAACCCGGTGGTTGTTGCACGTACACTTCTTCTTGAATTGGACCATTGAGGAATGCACTCTTCACATCCATTTGATACAACTTGAAACCATGATGTGTAGCATAGGCGAGCAATATGCGAATTGACTCGAGCCTTGCTACCGGTGCATATGTTTCCCCAAAGTCCAAACCTTCAACTTATGAGTAGCCTTTTGCAACAAGTCTTGCTTTGTTCCTCACCACCACACCATGTTCATCTTGCTTGTTGCGGAACACCCATTTGGTTCACACAACATTTTGCTTGGGCCGTTCCACCAGTGACCACACTTTGTTTCTCTCAAAGTTGTTCAACTCTTCTTGCACGGCCACCACCCAATCCGAGTCTTGCAACGCTTGTTCTACCTTAAGAGGTTCCAAAGAGGAAACAAACGAGTAATGATGGCAAAAGGTAGCGACTCGAGATCTAGTGGTTACCCCTTTTTAAATGTCACCAATAATGTTATCAACGGGATGATCTTTTTGTATGCTTTGGCGCACTCGGGGTTGTTGGGGCCTAGGTGCATCTTCTCCTTCTTCTTGTGGTTCGTCTTGATGATCATCACCTCCACCATCTTGTTCTTAATCTTGGTTGTTGCCTTCTTTTTGAGCTCTTGTGTTGTCTTGGCCTTCTTCACATGCTTGGCTTGAGCAACTTGCTTTGGTTGATTCATGTTGTTGCTCTTGTTGTTGAATTTCTTCTTGGGCTGCTCCTTGAATCCAATGCCTTTGTTGCCATTGAACTTTCTTTCCTCACTAACAATTTTCTTAGCTAGTTCAACTTGAGACGCTCTCTCAAGATTCTTGACCTTGTTAGTGAGATCCTTGATTGTCACCTTATCGGTGGCAATGTTGTCAATGTCAACTCCCTCACATCTTACACACTTTTTGCTTGATGAAGATTGCATTGACTCAACGTTGCTTTTGTACGTCAATGTGCTACTCTTGAGGACTTCAATCTCTCCTTCCAACAACTTGTGATTCTCTTCAAGAGATTCACACTTTGTTTGGAGTGAGAGGTTGATGTCTTCAAGTTTAGCATTTGACTTGTTTACCTTTGTAAGGCAAAGAGTCAACTCCTCGTTCTTCTCTCTTTCTTTCTCAAGCAAGATCTTCAACTCTTTAATCACATCAAGCTTCTTGATGAGCATGTTTTCTTGCTTGTCCACCATCTCTTCGCTCTCTTCAACCTTCTATTGCATTATCCCTAGCATTTTCACCATATCTTGCAAGGAGGAGACTAGCTCCTCCTCATCATGGTAAGAGGAATTGACAAGAGGTTTAGCTTGTACCTTGTTTTCTTTGGCTATGAAGCATTTGAGGGCGTCATCCTCATCGTCGGTGAGGTTGTTGAAGAGTGATGATTTGGCCGGCGTCAGGCCATATGCAAGATTGGCAATCCCTCCTTCTTCATCTTCATCATCATCATCATCTGGAGACATATTGTTGGCCAATGTGAGCTTGACCCTTGAATGGTTTCTTGAAGTTCTTCTTCTTGATGAATTTCTCCTTCTTCTCTTCCTTTCCATTTAGTTGAGGGCACTCCGCAATGAGGTGCCCCAGGTCATGACAATGGTAGCACTTTCTTGTAGATCTTCTTGCCCTTGCTTTGTCAAAGCTCTTCTTGGTAAAACCGTTGTTGATCGTGAACTTGCCAAATTTCTTCACAAACAAGGCAAGCTCTTCATTGTCTTCTTCAATCTCAATTTGGTCCACCTCCACAACTTCTTTCTTTTTGGCCTTGAGTGCCACATCTTGCTTGCTTGTGCTTTCATCTCCAATTAGCACACTCACTCTCTTTCCCTCATCATCACGGCTTTTGTGAGCAAGGATTCTCCCAATTACTTCATCCGTGGAGAATCTATCAAATCCTTCCTTTTCTTCAATGATCGTACAAAGTGTTGAATTCCAAACTCTTAGTGACATTAGAAGCTTGAGATTCACTTCTTGTTCTCTCACGTCATCTCCAAGTGACCTTCGCTCATTCACAATGTCCAAGAGCCTATCATGTGTTTGTTGAGGGTCTTCGCCCTTCTTCATCACAAAGAAGTTGAATTGATTTTTCAGCACTTGCATCCTTGACTTCTTCACCACATCGACTCCCTCATGAACTGCAATGAGCTTGTCCCATATAGCTTTGGCATTCTCTAGTCGGGACACCTTAGAGTACTCTTTAGCACTCAAAGACGAGAGCATTGCCGACACGGCTTGCGCATTGCGATGTATGTTGATGTTGTCCATTATCGTGTGTCTCTCCTCATCCTCAATCACATATCCTTTCTCAACCACTTCCCACACGGGCGGACCAATTGACAGCAAGTACATCTTCATCCTATGCTTGTACCAACTGAAATCTTTTCCATCAAACCATGGTAGTCGTCCACTACCGCCACTATTCACATTTGCCACATCATTATAGTTGAAGTTGTACCTTGTGTCCAACTTCCCACCACTTGTGCCATCCTTGGCAAATGGATTTCTTTCCTCATCGGTGTTCCCTCTCTTGATGGGACTATTTTCCCCTCCAACAAATTCCCCCGACATCTTTTCTTCTCAAGCGGTTAAGCTCTTCACGAGAAGACCTGCTCTCGATACCAATTGAAAGTTGCCTAGAGGGGGGGTGAATAGGCAATCTAGATAAAAACCTGAAATTACAACACTTAAAAACAAATAGGTCAAATCGCCACCGACGGAACATCCGTCGTGGTGGTGAGATGAAAATCCTAGGGAATGGAAAGGGAGAGGAAATCTCACGATTCCACTTGGAATGGAAACCTCCCTTTTTGCCTTGAGAGTGTTGTACCTGCAGGAATTTAGTAGACACGCAATACACAAGTAGATCGGGCTAAAATACACCCGAGAGATGAACAAGCAAACACACAACAAAAACAAACAAGAGAGGCGCGGAGATTCTTCACCGAAGTTCGGACCCCTCACAAAGAGGTTCCTACGTCTCCGTTGAGGAGCTCACAAAGAGCCGGGTTTCTTTCAACCCTAATCCTCCCAAGCAACCACAAAGGTCAAGCTTGGTTTTCTTCTTCTTCCTTGGATTCTTTTCCTTGCGGAGGCGAATCTCAACCTTCACAAACTTCCCAAGGCTCACCACAAGCTTGGGAGCTCTAGGGCAACATCTAGACAACCTAGGAGAACGAATCTCCAAGAGTAACAAGTGAAGAACGAGATTAGTTGCTAGGGCCTAGGGGAAGATATGCTCTAGGTTGGGTTGATGCTATCAAGCTTGGAATCAAGATGGGAGCTCACTCCAACGGCTTTGGATCTCAAGAAGAGTGAAGAGGAGTGAGAGAGAGAGAGCTTGAGCAAGATCCGAGTGTTCAAAAAGCACCAAGCACTTTTTCTCACGGGTTAGGTCAAAGCTTTATATAGTGTGGGCTCTAAAAGAGCCGTTGCTCAAGTTCAATGATTGGTCTTGACGGAACTTCCGTCACCCCATTAGGTCAACTACGAAACACCCAGGACGGGACTTCCGTTCGAGTTAGAACTTCCGTCCAAAACTCTCTGGAACCGACGGAACTTCCGTCAGCCCAGACGGAACTTCCGTCATGCTAGATTTGAACTGGAAAACCCTGGGAACGGTACTTCCGTCGCGTGTGGGACTTCCGTCTCAAACTCTCCGGAACCGACGGAACTTCCGTCACCTGCACGGAACTTCCGTCAGGAGTGGAGAAGAGAGGAAAAGATAGGCTTTTTGATCGTCGTTGAGTTGGTATTTTGGTTCCAAGTTGTTTGAGAATAACTAGAGCACATTCTTCCCTCGCACGTAAGATCGCTTCACCCCTCTTAATAGTTTGGCATACCTATACTCAAGAAGCTATAAATCTAAACTTGTTATCTTTGCTTTTTGAGTACTTGATCACTTTTTAATTGAGGGGTTTACTTTCTCACATTGTGGATACTATCATTTTGTTGTCCTGCACAATGACTCAATAACCACATTAGAGCTTTTAATCATTTGTCATTTATCACCAAAACCCACTAAGGGGCCTAGTGCATCTTCACTAGGATTATGTCTATTCCTTGCCCTCCTAAAATTATGAGAGAGGAGGGGTATACTTTTCTCTCTAGGTTTAGTGGTACTTGCCTCAACTCTAGGTTTGTTTTTATTTTCCACCGGGTGATGTGATGATGTAGGGTATATCCAAAATGGTAGGAGTGAGTTGTAAAGTTTTTGCACATGCTTGACTAATGAAATCATGAGTTGCACCGGAATCGAAAAGAACCAAAGTGGAGTGGTTGTTGACCGAAAACATACCCGAAAGTACCGGTTCTCCCGCTTGAATCTCTTCGGCCGTGGTATAGTTGACTCGGCCATTCTTAGCATTTGGAGTGGATGATTGATTGCGGTTCCCATTTCCATTATTCCCATTGCGGTTTTGATTGCTGTTGCCACTTCGGAACCATTGTTGTTGTTGTTGCCCGGGTTACGTGTGGGAACACGGCAATCCTTTGCCAAATGGCCCGGACGTCCACAACTAAAGCACGGGCCTTGAGGACCGGGTCTAGCACCTTGGTATTGCTGCTGTGGAGGGCGGGATGAAGTGTTGTGCTGCTGATTTCCACCGTGAGAACGGTAGTGCTGCTGCGGCACAAATTGGCGTGATCCCCCGTCGGCGGCAATGCGGCCCGAAACTTCTGTCCGGACGGGGAGGTGATGGCCAACTTTTACTTAGGCGGAGCGGAGCCGGATGGATTTCGTACGGCATGCTTCCTCTTCTTGTCCTCTTGGTGAGCACTTATAGCATCTTCTTGCACAATTGCGGCACTCATTAAGTCGTTGAACGTGCCGCCGATGGTGACTTGAGCCAAACGATCTTGCAATTTCGGGCTTAGCCCCGAAGGGAAGCAATCCTTCTTCTTGTCATCCGTGTCGGCATGGTTGGATGCATACTGAGCCAAGTAGTTGAACTTCCGTGCATACTCTTGCACGGTTCCGTACCTTGCTTCAAACCGAGGAATTCTTGCAACTTGCTTCAAACCGAGGAATTCTTGCAACTTGCGCTTCATGAGACCGAGGGGAATGTGATGCGCGTGAAACGCGGTGCAAAAGTCCGGCCAATTTACTTGAGTACCGGCGGGAAGGGCGACGGTGAAACTTGCCCACCATGCACTAGCGGAGCCACAGAGTTGTTGAGACGCAAAGAGAACCTTCTGCTCCGATGTGCAATTGAGGATAGCAAACTTCGACTCAATGACGCGGAGGAAGTTATCCGCCTCCATAGGATCGGTAGTAGCTTCACCAAACATTGGTGGTTGAGTCGCCCAAAAGTCGGCATAGGTGGAATTCCTCGGCCCTTGGGGTGGCGGTCCTTGGCCTTGTCCTTGATTAGCTTGGCTTGCAAAAGAACAAGCGGAACATCTCGTTTTGGTTGGACACGAGTTGCTCCAACGGCGTGAGAGGTGGAGGGTTAGGTAGCTGATCCTCCCTCCCACCATGACCACTCGCCGGAAGCTTCACCACGACGGGTATCACCATCTGTCACATATGAACAATTTTCTCACGTTAGCTCATTAGAACAAGAGCTAAAATAGCAAGAAAATATAACATTTGACATGAGGGACCAAAAATTTCAGATTGCACGTATGAAAGAAATATTGATGAAATAAGTATAATGCGATGGCAACACACATATTCCATAGATTCAAACATAGCTAGCAACATGATAGAAATTTTTGATACACGGGAACCACAAATCCGATACAACACGGTCTTAGGTTACATCACAAGTGACCCATAAACAAACACAAATCTCGGAGAGCTTAATTAACAACACGCAGATCGTTTTCCATACACGGTTACATGCCTCACGAGATTGCAAATCCTACAACACATAGAGCTACGACCACCGGTCTTGACAACTACTCGTCGTCATCGCCGTAGTAGTCGTCGTCACCCCTCATGGGAGAGGGTGGTGCTCCGTCCTCGACGTCGTAAGCATCCTCACCATCACTCATCTCCACGTCCTCCTCCGGTGGGATGATCTCAAGTGGCTCGGGAGGTCCGCCATTAAGGATGGCGTGCAGGGCGTCGTTGGCGGCCTGGAGATGCTCTATGGTAGCGTTGTTCCGCGCGATGGTCGCCTCGGGCGTTCTGTAGGTCTCCCTCCAAAGCATCCCTAGCGCCCCGAGTCTCCAAGAGCGTGACCTCCAACTCGTCCTTCTCCTCAAGAAGGGCGTCCACCTGACCGGCGAGGATGTAGTTCTCCTCATTCACGGCGGTAAGCTGTGGCTCACGCTCATTCAGCGTGGCCTGCAGAGCAGCTGCTCCGTTGCCCTCAAGGGCGAGGTTGGCGTCGTGGAGCTGCTCAAAGAAACTCCAACGCTCCGCCTCGCTATCCTCGAGCTGCGTACGAAGGGTGGCCACCTCGGTAGTGCGCTCAGCGAGCTTGGCGGTGCGGGCAGCAAGCTCGGTGGTGCGAGTAGTGAGCTCGGCGTCGCGGGTAGTGAGGGTGGCCTGCAGGGCAGCACGCTCCTGCTCCAACTCGTGCACACGCCGCGCGAGGTTCAACATGAGCTTGCCGGGGCCGTCTCGTCGGAGAATTTTGAAACACAAGTCAAAACTCAATATCCAACAACAATACATGCTAATAAGTAAAGCATGAAAGATGGAATGGCACCAACTAGCAAAAGAATGCAACAAAACTTTTCGCACAAGACCTAACACGGTTCAGTTTTCTGGACAGATTTGACCCGTTACGGAAACTCGATCATTACTCCTGGTCCTGGACAGAATTAACCTTTTTGTTTGTTACAAAAGATTTAGATAATTTCTTTATTTTTCCAACGCATCCTGGACCAGCTCAATCCAAATTGTCATTTGAAAGTTATGACCGATCTACGACGGGGACAGAACCGGAGCTTTTTCTGAAAATCCAGAACAGCCCTCAGTAATGGGCAATTCTAGCTACGTCCCAAATTTTTGCAAGACCTGAGACTAGAAAATTGTTGTAGTGCATAACACAAGCTTTCCAGAAAGTCCTCATTTGCTTTATTTGGTTGAGTATTGAGAGAGTTATGCTCGTTTTCCTGAAAGTTAAAATTCTGCCATGTTTTTAGGGTTTCGGTTTCCAACATTTTGTGAGAATGTACTATGTGAAGAAATTTTCATGATTGTTCCATTTAGACAAGTTCATATGCATATGTTTGACATGATGGATGATATGCAAGTGTAATGGATGCTCAATATGTCGTTTCGTACGTCCTCACAAAAATTAAAAGAACGCGCCCGCCGATAGGAGTATCGGACAAGCGCATCGGTGGCACACACACCTCTCACACGATACTACACGTTCTAAAGCGTTGTTATGTACCTGCAAGAGATGGATTTCAGAAACATTACATCAAATTCAAAAGAAACAAGCCAAAAATAAATCCATGTCACCTCGCCTCACATGGAGAGCTCTCGAATAAGAGTGTATTCGAGTCACACCAGTATAATATTATGCAAAAATTGACCACACTCAATTACATACCTTTGACAAAGCCGTAGTTGTAAAATATTTAAACAATCATAACACGGGGTTAGTTTTGCCACCATTCTATATAGTCCTTATATTGGCCTTTCTAGCTAGACTCGTACCTCACCGTGACACAAAAACGGGGTTTAAGATTTTTAGAATGAGTGTTAGCGTGACGCAAATCCCAAGTTGGCTTTGATACCACGTGTCACACCCCTATCCCGAAAGATAGTTAAGTGTGGTACGGATCGCCTTGGGAGATGATTGACGAAGCAACCGTACATAGCATCATATTAACAAACATACACGATTTACAAGTTTACATGATTGAGTCTCGATTACAACATAGAGTTCTGAATAAAAGATACATTAGGTTCGAATATTAAGTTTACACATTAGGTTCAAATATTAAGTTTACATAACCATGATCTTTGTTCGAAATAAAGTGCGGAAGCGATTACATAACACGACGATACATAGATAACTTATGCGAACCGTGCCGGCCTATGTCACAGCTCGCTCATCATGGGTCGGAGAGCTAGGAACCCATTCAATGGTCCACTCTCTCGGGCTCTTCTCCATCCCACACAACTTTACCACAACAATCGCAAAACCCGGCTTGCGGGAATCCTGAAAACACACATGTAGTGGCAAAGCCTGAGTATCTAGCATACTCCGCAAGTCTTACCCGTCAAATTGGTCATCTAAGACCGGTTTAACTTAGCATTTTGCATAAAACGGCACCTATGCTAATTAGGTTGGCACTTTTATCACTTAGCCAAATTAATAGGGTTGTTGCATAAAAGGAACTTTAGTGAGCATACTAGCAATACAAATTTAATATCAATATAAAACAGCAAGCTTCTCATTCTCTTCCTCTTACTACACATTGTAAACTGCTCGAATCAAGTGGTACTCATTAACCGAGAGGAACGGCGATAATTATCGAATTATTAATCCTGCAGAAAAAGACCCAAATGCACGACATACGCATCATTTAAGAACACGTATGGCCACCGTTCGCGAGTTCATCATAAAGCAAAACACGGGGCCACCGACCCCGAGTACACGTCCCCCTTGCGACCGTTCAACAACGTGCCCAAGGCTTAACCCGTGTACTCTCCAACGGTCCTCAACCCGTGCAACCACCGTGCCATACACATCACCTCCGGGTCGGTGAGATATCCGGCTCACTTTACAATTTGCAAGCTACATAGGTTTACCAATCCCCATAAGAAAGGTATGCAAGTGGTACATAACTCAAACTTGTTCGCGGAGCCACAATGTGGTGTTCTCAATTTTAACCAATTCATCATGTTCAAACTTAATCATAAGCCATAAGTGAGATCCCCATTCTAGCGTTGACTCCATAAGTGTAGCATAGCACTTCTAACGAGGATATGACACATATGGTACATAGGAAATATAAGGATTTATGCACGTGGATTTTCAAGCAACTCCTAGAACTTAATGCACATTCATTATCCTTAATATAGTGGTAAAAGAAAGACATTTCAAAATAATAGGAATGCACCGGGGCTTGTCTTGAGAGTGATCAAAGTTAACACTAGCCTCACAAGCGTTGAGTGTTGCAATCGTATCTTCCGGCGGAATCAATTCGGCGTCGTCACCTAGAAGATGAAATGCAATGCGTAAATAAAAGTATACAAGGGCGATGATTATGATGATGCATGTGTGCTGTTTTGCATGAGCACATATGAATATGTTGAGTGAAAGTTTAGTTCGTGAAACCCTAGTAAGCATAAACATATAACTTGCTCTCTTTTAAAGAAGTTAATTACATTAACAAGTATAACCCTAATAATACATGAGCAAGGACTTAATACATGGGCATGGGTGCTGTGGTTAACATGTAGGTTCGGAATCTAAGTATTAGCAAGTTACATGCAAACCGATGAAATTTTAGGGTTAAGTGCTTATCATCGCATGCGACGACGATGCAACCCTAAATCATGAACTTGATTACAAAATTAATACATGCGTGAATTACATGAAACCTTCTTACTAATCCTGTCATGAAGTGCTAAGGGACATAGTGGAAAGTGAAATTTACATGAACATGCAAAAATATAGCTTTTAGATGTATAAAACCATTCATACATGTGCTGAAATTAACCTTGTATGGAATTAATCTAGGGTTAGCAAAAATAATTATTTAGCATGCTCAAAATTTATCATGGGATTTTCTACACATGCACAGGACTAGGAGTAAATTAATTACCAAGTTTCATGCAAAAATAATTTATACAGATTTAAGTAAAAATTAAATACAGAGAATGCAAGAAATGCAATAACTTAAACAATATGTAATGAAATGCAGATCTTCCAGTGCCAGTAATTCAAGTATCCTTATGTGAAGGCTCTGGCCAAGTGGCATTAATTTTGGATCTATATGTTTAGAGTTATGACTTAGATGAGTTTTCATTGATTGACTCTTAACAATTTTGTAAAAATATGAAAACATCCAGATCTGGCCAGTTCATCTTATTTTTATGAAAGTACAAGTTTTGTAGCTTCCAAAACAATTTAGTTTGAAATTTTTGGACTTTTAAACCGGGAGATATGAATTTTTCAAACTCAAATGAAGTTTGGCCCTATTTACGAAATTGCCACCGGGCATATTTTGAACGGGCGGCGCGCGCGCTCCGACGAGCGGCGGCTGGCACCGCCGAGATCCGACGCGGCGGCGCTCTGCGGCAGCTCGAGGCCTGGCCTTTGGCGGAAATGATGCACGCGGCACGGGAACGTGAGGGTGGGGTTGGCGAGGTCCCGCGATGGCCGAAGGCGGGCCGCGGCGAGCGGCGGCGCCACGGGAGCTCCGGCAATGGCGCGCGTCGTGGTGGAGGGAGAGAGAGAGAGAGGGTTGGTCCGGGAGCACCACCTCGTGAAGGGGAGTCGCGGCGTGGGCTCGCTCGAGGTTGGGGACGACCGGAAATGTGAGCGGCGGCGACGGCGGCGGGATTCTCTTCAAATTCCCGGCGACCTGGAGCAGGGAGGGGGAGCACGTCAGCAGGGGGCTCGAGCATGACCTTACGCACGAGATGGCGAAAAAGGAAGGGAGAGGCGGCCCACCCGCACGGCGCGCGACGCGGAGGGGCTCGGGCGGCGGCGGCGATTTCACCTCTTGCGCGAGCTGCGGGGAGGGAGAGAGCAGGGCGGCGGTGCGGAGAGGAGAGGAGGAAGCTGGGCAATGATTGTGGCGAAGAGAGGGATGGGGACTCGGCCTCCGTGCCATTTCTTTAGGGGAGCGGCCGGACGGGGAGGCGGCGGCCGAGCGGAAGGCCTTCAATTCCGGCCGCCGGGTACAAATGCAGTTGGGGGCTGGCAGGAGGGTGCGTGGCGACGTGACAGGGCAGAGCGGGCCGCGTGCGCGGCCTCGGCGGCTCGCCGGACCGGCGGTCGGGCCGCCATTGCCCGGTGGGCAACAAGTGTCCGGTTTGAAATTTTGAAATTCGAATCTGCTATTTGGAAATTTGGGTGAAATTCATACTTCTGATGCACCAAAAATTAAAACAAAAATATGGGGAGCTTATGCATGAGATGCTCTAATTTTCATGTTATAGTTTGAAGTTCTAAATTGGCTTCCAAAAATTCATAGAAAATTCAGAAATAGATGCATTGTGAATTTGAATTTGAATTTTTGAGCTTTTGAAACTTTGTCAAAAAATTCTATAAAAATGCTGTAAAATCATCTGTTTGCATGAGGAATGCAGTGGTGCAAAAACATGTGGGTGGTATTTTTATAATTTTTGTATTTTTCTATGGGGCTAGGGTTTTGCCCTAGATCTCCATTTTCTTTTATTTTTCTCATTTTCTTTTTCTTGTTTTCTTTTTGTAGGATTAGCATTAGGGTTTGCATTAGGGAGGTAATTAGGGTGTAATTAGGTGCTTAATCTACCGTTCGTGACATGGGATGTCACAAAAATTTTCACGGGGCACTCATGATAAGTGAGATCCTTTCCTATCGTCAATTCCTCGATAGGCAACTCGTTCCTCCGGCACTCGTAGATATTTCCTCAATTGGGAGACATGAAAAACATCATGAGCATGTGACATATGCGGGGGTCTAGCTGGCCTTTGTCGCTCCGCCATGACTCTCCGGCATGTATCACACAGGGCCACATACTCTACTATCGCTCTCATGATTCCGGACCACCAATAGCGAGTCTTCGGATCATGATACATCTTAGTGCTTCCTGGATGCATAGAGTATGCTGAATTGTGGGTTCTCGGTGTATCAACTCCTTAATTTCCATAACATCCGACACACAAATCCGTTGCTTGTACAAAAGTGTTCCTTGATCGTCAACGAGTGAAACCTAGGGCCTTATTCTCCTGGGTCTCGTAACTTAATCTCCTCGAGTGGCAAGCATCCTCATGCTGTCCTTTCCCAATATCACTCTCTAGTGTAGACTCCACTTCCATTGCAACGGCTTCCATGTTAGTCACCCAACCAAGATTAAGCTTCTCAAACTCTTCACATATTTCTCGCGGTAACTCTCTAATAGCCAAAGTGTTCAAATGAGACTTCCTACTCAGTGCATCTGCGACCACATTTGCTTGCCTGGATGATAGTTGATCTCCAAATCATAGTCCTTGATGAGTTCCAACCATCGGCACCGCCTCGCATTCAAATCCGATCGAGTGAAGAAATATTTCAAACTCTTATGATCCGAGTAGATCTCACACCTCTTCCCAATGAGATAGTGTCTCCAAATCTTAAGAGCATGAACTACTCGCTAGCAATTCCAAGTCATGCGTGGGGTACTTCTCCTCATGCTTTCTCAAATGCCTAGATGCATATGCCACGACTCGTCCTTCTTGCTTGAGTACACATCCTATTCCTTGTCCACATGCATCACAATAAACAGAAAAAGGCTTCTCCATATCGGGCATGGTCGGAACGGGTGCTGCGGTAAGCCTCTTCTTCAACTCCTAGAAACTAGCTTCCCGCTGAGGTGTCCACTCGAAAGTCTTTCCTTTCTCCAATAATTCTGTCATAGGCTTTGCTATCTTGGAAAACCCTTCAATGAACCGTCTCTAGTATCCTGCCAAACCAAGGAAACTTCTGATCTCTCGAGACATTCTGCGGTGACTTCCAACTCAACACATCATCAACCTTACTAGGATCCACGGATATTCCCCTTTCCGACATGACGTGACCAAGAAAAGCAACTTCTCTCAACCAGAACTCACATTTACCGAGCTTAGCATACAACTGATTATCCCTAAGCTTCGCAGAACAAGACGAAGATGTTCCTCATGTTCTTCCTCATTCTTCGAGAATACCAAGATATCATCAATAAAAACAACCACGAACTTCAGAGCTAGCTGCATCTTCAGAGCCAAGTATCATCGGGGCTGCGTCGATATCATGATCGCAATGTGCGTACACGGGAATTTCAAGTGGGAGATTTGGTGCTTCGGAAGATCCAGTCCAATAAGAATAAGCACAAGTTGTCACCGGTCCGGGAAGGACCTTTTGTGGTTAAATCGGTTTCCAGACCGGGGCTTATAGGCTATGACCTAGGAGGAAGAGGAAATTCCGAATTCTTGGAATATTGATCAGCTTCGTCGTTTTTATTCTTAATAAAGCATCTTTGATTTTATTGTACTTTTTCCTAGTAATATAACAAAGCATCTTTGATTTCGGATATGAATATGTTTGTGTTTTTTATGTATCAATATTTTAATTTTGAATTAATTTATCGATTCAGGGGGCTGTTGTGTTAAGAGCAGTCTGTGAAATTATGAAATTCTAGGGGCTGCTGTGTTAAGAGCACTCTGTGAAATTAGGAAATTCAGGGGCTGCTGTGTTAAGAGCAAGTATGTGAAATTACGAAATTCCTAAGTAACTAATACCAGTCATTTACTAAAGCCGGGGGGCTGCTATGATTAAGAGCAATCTGTAAGATTATTTACTTATGTTTTTTAGCCTCGACTGGTTTGTTTGGGAAAGGAAATTTTAAGCATCTCTTTTGAAGTACCGGTACGTAGGTTGAGCAATCTGTGATATTATGTAATCTTAAACCTTAAAGACTGGTTATTTTTCTTAAAGTAGACTATTGCTATGAATTGCGATCTGTGGTGATTAGAGCCAGTATTCAATCATAGTGAGTTTAAGTCAAAATAATCATCGTTGCTTAGATATAGAATTTGACCAAGTAGGAATAAGATAATGAATTCTTGTTTACCGGTATAAAAAAGAGAAGAAGTCGGACACTAAAACTTCAGCATAATCAAAAGTATAAATTACAAAAGCATTGTGAGAAAATTATTTGTTCAGCAAAACAAAAGACTCGGTACTACGAAGGACAACTACCGAGCAGGTCTGCTGGAATCGCCAGTATCCTTGGTCTTAGGGCCTTCATCGCGTCTATCATCAAGCTTGTCTTTAGAATCGGAGGAAGAGAGTAGTAAATCTACATCAAGATCTTCGTACTCATCTTCCATTGTTTGTCTAAAGGCAATAGCAGCATCTTGAGCGGCTTGACCCGGAGCGGGGAGTGCTGCAGCTTCATTCAACGGGATACCAGTCGGATCCACAGGAACATCTTCAATTAATTCAGAAACGATACCAATGAGTGAATTTTTCAACTCATTGAACCGGTCTTCAGTAATCTCTGGATGGGCACCTTCTCTCGATGAAGTTGAAATCGCAATCTTCAACCGGAGTCCAAGACCGGATTATAGCAGCAATATGCCCTCCTCCCGATGCGGCGATCATCCCGGAGTGCTCTCCGATCCTTCGGGGGACATCCCGGATGGCAATTTCAAGATCTAGTTCATCTTGCTGAATGGGTGAACCCGCGTTTAGATATTTGAGCGTTCGCGTACTGCCTCGTAGCAAGTTCCGAGGAAAACGAAAAGGTATGGGAAAGGTTATAAGTGCTGACCGGTATTAGAAAGTGTTTCCAAAACAAAAATAGGAAGAAGGAACTTATGCATGTGCCTAATGTCTGCAGCTCCGAACTTGCCCTTGATGTTGATATTTGAAGCTCTCAAAGCATGGCTTCGCTCTTCGAGCAGGCGCTGGATTTCATGTTTTTTAGCTTTCGGAGCGAGTTGAGCAGACTCATGCACGGTCCTCAAAGCACTTTCTTTCTCCGCTTGAGCTGTCTTGATAGCTTCCAGTGCTTCAGCCTAGCTCTGTTTTCAAGCGAGCATTGTCGGTGCCGTGGTTACGAAGGCCACAAGCAACGAGTATTGGGCCAGCCCAAGGTGTCCCGGAGATGTGGATGGCTGCGGGACTACGAAGGTCCTTGGGCTAGGCCTAATGGAGATGAATAGGAAAGCTACAAAGGGAATAAGTGGTTAGGGGAGTCACGAAGGACCCCATACGAAGGCTCTCATTTCTATTACGGTGATATTACAGGGAGAGTCCAAATCTGCTCGATGTGATGGGCCGAAAGAGTATTTATAGCCTCATACTCTCTCAACCCTAATAGTCACTATCAGCCCCCACAAATTACACTTATGCCCTCTCTGCTTTATCTACTCTTGGGCTGAATTCCCTCTTCATGGCCTTGTTGGGCCTTGGTTGGGCCAAATCCTCCCCTCCAAGTGCTTCTTCTTTGGGCCGCCGGCATGTGAGGCGCTTGTTCCATGGCCCTGTTGGGCCTATTTCCTTCTAGGCCAGCCCATTGGGGTAAGGTGGTGATCTTCCCCCAATAGTAGCCCCTCATGGGTGAGCTCCGCCTTCGGTAGGACCGAAACCGTGATCCCGGAGGATCTCCACCTTACACCCCCCCCCGTTTCGGGACTACCCGAGGCGCCTCCACTTCACAAGTTCTTCGACCTGCATTGTTTGAAATAATGAAGAGAAACAACAAGGGGGGCACATAGCATTCATGCACGGACAAAAACAAAGGCACTTCTTTATTATTAGCATCGAAGTCGATTACATTTGGACTGAAGGACGCTACCAAAAAGTGAAAAAGAAAGCGTAAGGGGTGATGCACATTGGTCCGGAGACTAGCCTTGAAAGCCACAACTAGATCAACTAAAAGGGTTCCCTTGACCTCGAAGGAGTGCGACTACCTGCCCGCCTTCGAAGGATACCGGTGACCCTCCTAGGTCACGGTTCACCGGGACTTAGTCACCGTCATCAGGATATACCCTTCGCCGACCAAATGGTCTTGCTTAGGCGGAGGCCAGCCTTGGCTTTGTCCGCTACCGTGACGACCTTGAAGGCTTCAGCCATCCGAGATTGGTCCTAAGTTCTTCAGGGTGTGACAATAAACCCTCAAGATCTGTTAAGAGACCTACTCTATCAGTCACACAGCCTAGACAGTTCCTTCTCGTCGTGGCTATACTACGGTATAGCATTTGAGGAAGAACCGAGGCTACGCCGGCACTTTACCCTGGCGCTTCGCCGACTACAGCCCTCGAGTACCCCTGCCTTAGGAAGCACAGCGGACACGTGACCTCAATTAAGTCGCTTGGTAAAACGTGTTACGCACCCATTGAAGTCGATTGGTGAAGCGCGAAGGCTATGGAACTCAGTCCTTCCGGCTTCCTCTTATCGCAAACCGAAAGGCCCACGTTTGCATCTTGCTAGTATTTTTAGAAAGCTGGAGAGTGATGTTGTGAGGTTTCAAGGCGAGGGCCTTGCTCCCCTTATATAGGCTATGTTACCGCTTATGTGGCAGGGGGAATCCAAGTAGTGATAAGGTTACGTGTCGGATTTTTTGGATGACGGTGTGCCACGTCACCGTGCTTATCCTTCCACCTCCTCGATCCTATCCATACACTCGTTACTTTTGTACTTCACTACAGTAGCTTTGTCCTTTGCTACATTAGCTTTGCTTGTCGTTATGCCCAACTACCATTTTCACTTCGTTAACCGAACTCGATTATTATGTCCGAAGGCAATTGGTAGGTCAAGGGGATAAGTATATCGCAAATTAAAACCATATTACCGCTGGATCGAAGGCTCTTCGTAGAGGTTGTTTTGGCCACGAGCTTATGATAATGGATTTACTTAGAACATCCGCCAATAATAATTGATCATGTTTATTGTGTCATTAAATGCCCCGGCTAGTGCACCAGCCGTTACGCGCAATTCCAGTGCGGCACATCGTTAAAGGACAGCCATATTAACTCGTAGGTATCACGCGGTTACGCTCCGTCGAAATGCGCGTCCACGCTTGAAGAGGCGCGATCGCTCATATAACGCGCCCGCTTGCATGGGATGCACTACGTTCGAGGTGTCGCATCTTGAATGCTACCCTAATTTTACCGCCTATATAAGGAGAGGTGCCACGGTAAGCCAAACCTCCTACTTACTTTCACCGCACCAGCCCACTCGTTTTTTTGCCTCACCGAGCTCTCGCCCTTGCCTCTTGCCATCTCTTTCACTTTCGAGCCTTAGCCTTCGATTTCGAGCTTTAACCTTCGTTTCGAAGCCTCGGCCTTCGATTCAAGGACTCGCCCTTCGTTTCAAGGTCTCAGCCTTCAACCTTCGGTATGGCAAGACGCCGCACCGGCCAACGCATTGCTCTTAGCAACACGAAGACCCCTAGCTCGTACCTGGGCCCAAGCACCATGACTCGAAGCGTGACTTGACAAGTGGGCCCGCGAGCCACATCGGAGCTTCGTTCGGGATCGCGCCCACATTCCCCTCCGGAGGTGACTACCCTAGTGGCGCGGTCGGGCCGGCTTATAATCTTTGCCAAACCGCTTCAAGGTGGCCTTCGATTTCCTTGCTCCCGCTTCGTGGGTGAAGTGCTGGATCTCTTCGGGCCGGAGATTCAGCAGATCACCCTCAACAAGCATCCTCCGGCTGTCCATCTTCGAGTGGGCTTTCCGGATAGAGGGAGCAGAGCCTTGCACTAAGGCCTTCGCCGCAACGCATCAAGCCACTCAGCGGTCGCTGAATAGCTCCGCCGGGTGAACATATGTGGCTAAGTTTTATGTGCGTCGCCCTTCGGCCTCGCGATGGCATGCAGCACCTCGTGCTCGCTAAGGCATACAAGGAACATTGGGGCAGGACCATGTTCCGGAAATGGTTTTACTATGAGTAAGACCCCAACCGCAACCTTCAATTGCTCCGGACGGAGATCAGCTACATCGGTCTCCCGGAGGTTACCGTGGACTCCACAGTCCAGAGGCGCATCGACCTTGCCCGAAAGGTCTCGATGAGGGACTTGTGCGAAGAGTTTTTCACCGCTAGAATTATGCCTCTTCGCCAAGATTGGGGCTCCGTTTTCACCCTCAATGCAGCTGGAAAAACTCGAACTTCATTCTTAGTCCGCTTCCGTGTCGCTATCCTGGAGGGTTCTTCGTTGTTATTCATCCTTGCATTGCGTTTCCCCTATTTTTACTAACTATGTGATATGCTTCGCAGACCTGTCCCTTGAAGAGATCGAGGAGCGATCCTACTACCTCCTTGGCGGGGTGAAGACTCGCCGAGTTGGCTCCCATGGAGGCGTGCGGGCAAACAATCCGTCTCGAACCGGGTGTACCTTCCGAAGCACCCGGAAGCTATTCTGCCTCCTCATGCCGTTGCTCCGAAGGGCGGAAGGCGGAAGCGTAGAAGCTTTGCTCCTCTTGTACCGCTCGACGATGAAGACAGTGACGAAGAGTGTCGAGTCTTAAACTCAAGCACTAGTACTACCCGGTCCCTCACGAGCGTGGAATTCGATGGTGTAATACACGTAACACACAGGAACACGCGATTTTAGACAGGTTCAGTGCCCTCGAATCGAGAGTAATACCCTACGTCCCGTATGTTATGTATTGCCTTTAGCGATTTGCTAATTGCAAGATGTCGGAGAGTTTTCGGGGGTCCCCGCTCCGCCTTATATGTCCGGGGAGCTAGGTTTACAAGCGTAGTCCTAGTCGATTACATGAATTACAAACATGGAATTCTATCTCTAACTTTCTTTATTGATTCGAGTCCTAATCAGACTACAAATCGTTCAATATCTTGCTCCTCAAGTCATTGTATACCGGTCTTAGTATCCGCCTTGTTTCCATACCGGTATACAGGATCTTCGTTATCCTGCATCGGTCGAGGACCGTCCGTTGCCTATCGCCATCGTCTTTATCTTCCTTAATTTGCCACCATGTCTCTGTGTATCTATTCCTTCATCATCTCGTATACCCATAAGGCAAGTATACGACAGCAGCCCCCGAGTAATTTTTGATTTAACCTTGAATAAGACTAACCAGCCTTCCGCCTCGTTGGTCTTTATTCATGGTAAAATTAAAAAGAACTCCAATCTGCTGAAAACTCGTTCTTTTTTCTTCACAAGTGCTTTATAAGAAGCCCAAAAAATTATTGTTTTTCACCCTTCATATCACCTAATTAGGTAATCGTAACTTATTCTTCTCACGGTGCGCCGACTAGGCGCACCCAATTGGTATAGCCCCGACTCTTGGATCATTTGAACTCTTTTCAAATAATGCAAGAGTCTACTAGTTGGTTCTTCATTATTTCCTTTAATATGCAATTTCTTCAGACCGCTCCTTTCAATTTCCATCTTTTCCTTTTCCACGATCTCTACAGACCGCTCTTTGAATACGGTGCACCGGTCAGGTGCACCTAATTTGGTATAGCCCCCGACTCTTGTATCATTTGGGAATCACAAATAATGCAAGTCTTTCTTGAGAGACTATGCTGTATTATTTCCCATCAAATCACATTTCTCTCACCAATTTATGTCAAAAATATATTTTCCAGACCGGTCATACCGGTCAGAATTTCATATATCTCGTATATCTTCACCAGTTTCACATAACAGATCGCCTAAATCAGTCCGAACTCATAATCCATTTAGTGAAATCTCACTAAGTGCCAAAATTCTTGTTGATCAGACCAGTTTATTCCCTATATTCTCACAAATGACTCGAGTCTCCAAAGCCAAAATCAGCCGGATGATTAACACCCATAGCCTAAGGCATCCTTTATCACCGAGTGATGTAAAATCTAACTCTCTCATACTACTGAATTATAAAATTCAGTATGACTTTAATTTTCATCTGAAAATTTCCATATTTCAGACCGCTTTTTACTTTCATAAAAGCACGACGGCATATTCTTATGACCGTTAAGTCTCAATTAACGCAGATAACAGTATCATTAACTTCCTTATGGCCATTAGGTCATAATTGCATGGTTACGACAATAAAAATCCATCGGGCCTTTAAAATGGCCCAATAACTTTCCAGCTCCCGGCCCATCCCGGTGTCTATAAAAAGAAACGAAAAGTCGACCTAGGTCAACCCTCGCTCCCAAAAGCTCATACGCGCTCGCCATTCTTCTTTGCGCCGTTGCTCTTTCCTTCCACATTAACCAATCTCAACCTTTCCTTTTCCATCTCTTAAGATGGGCGAGAAGAAATCCATCGCCGTCCCCTCATCTTCTTCCTATGTTCCTCGCGATCAACTTCCTTTCGGCATCCAAGACCTTGGTAGCAGCAAGGTCACCGAAGCCTCCCTCAATGAGGCAGTTAGTCATGGGTATCTTCCTCCCCAACCTATCCTAAATTGGAGCGTTCCTTCTCCCGGCCAAATTCCATGGGGAATACATGAGTCTCAACAATTGGTTTTTAAGGCTTTTTTCCTCCGCAGTCTCGAACTCCCTTGTTGTTCCTTTTTCGGAGGACTTCTTTTCTTTTACGGATGGGAGTTAGTGAACCTCAACCCTAACTCCATCCTACAAATTGCCTTTTTCATCCATTTGTGCGAAGCTTTTCTTGGAGTTCTCCCCCACTTCAAGTTATTCCAATATTTGTTCCAAATCCGCCCACTTCCGTCATCGACCGCCAAGCTGCAATTGGTGGTGTAGGAATCCAATGCTCGGAACGTAGACGAATACTTCTCCCCGTCCTTGAACAAGAGTATAGCCCATTGGAAAAAAGGATGGTTCTTCCGTGACAATCCCCACCCATCTCTTCCTGCCTTCGGCGTCAAAGTAGCCAAGAACTTCCCTACCGCAGATACCAGGGAAAAACTCAAAGAAGACAACGAAATTCGCGCCCTCCCGGCTTGAATTAGATATTTGAAGACCGTCGGAGGTGTCACCGCCGAGACAGCTTCTCCGGAGCTTCATAGTGCGGGGAGTCCAACCTCTTAAGAGGCAAGAGCACCCTGTCCGGCTCTTCAACGAAGACACCGCCATGCCCTTGGATGGAACTCTCCTCCCCGACAAGGAGCGGTTAGAAGTTCGCATCAAGCAGATGCTGCAGCCGAATCCGGACCTATCTAGATGCACAAGAGTGGGTCCGGCTTTCAGCTCATGCAATCCTCGTGATGCCGTAAGTACCTCTTCCTCGTTTCTTCAAATCTTTATTGCTTATTACCATCATTTACTTACAAAGATTCAATCTTTATAATTGCAGAAAATGGACAACTACAGAAGTCATCCTCCTCTTCCTCCTAATGACACTTGGGGAGAGGATTACGCCAACAATGCCGCTCCGCTAGTCGTTCAGCCTGGTCCGACTAAAAGGCCCTCGGACCGGTCTTTTCCTTTGCCTCCCAACCTAGTCCCAAAAATCACAAAGTCCGGGGCCGTGGTTCAAGCTCCTAGTACAAGAAAACTTACTACCTCCTTGACCATTGGCAGACCTGCTACTTCTTCCGCAGTTCCTCGGCGATACCCGCTCGTAAGCGCAAAAACTTGAAGACCAACGGCGAGAAGAAGAAGCCGTCGAAAGGGATCGCCAAGCTGCTCCGGCGATCCTCGAAGCTTCATTAGGGAAAACCCAAGGTACCTCTGCCTCGGTTGACCCTTTATCGAAGTTTCCCAAAAGGTCCCGGTATGGTCACCGGACCGGTCCTATTGATGCTCGGAGATTCAGCTCCAACTCCGCAAGTCAATCCAGCGGAATAAAGAGCTGCAGATAGTAGTGGTGGGGTTTCCCAAGGCCCACCCAAGAAGGTCAAAACCTCCACCGGCTTCAAGAAAGCTTCCAAGTAAGTTTTCTAGATTACTAATTCTTTTCTGAATCATTTCATCTCGCCAAAGCTCCAAAACCGCCGAAGCTCTTTACCCTAATCTTATTAACTTTACTTTTTTTTTAGGATCCCTTCTAACTTCCAAGCTAGCATAGCTAGCTTTCTAAGAAATAAAACTTCTTCAACAGCTCCCGCTAGCAGCGTTTCTACCACTCCTCCCGATGTGCCGCATACCGGTCCCGCTCGTGGCGCTTCCTCTCGGACCGGTCACATTCCCGCTTCCACTCCTTCTCGCTCCAATCACGGAACCTCAGGGTGCGGCATCCACAGAGGAACTCCCCGTCGCCCCTAGCATAGAAACCGAAGAAGAAGTTACCATTGCTGAAGGTTCATCCTCCGGTAATCCTCCTCAAGCTACCTTGTTCCGCATTCCTCCGTAGCTATCATTGGGGCCGGTCCGGACGGAAGAAATTCCTCGCCGGCCTAGGACAACACGTAGATCTCCCGGAGAGCCAAAGCCGGCTAGAATGGTAGTTGGTGATGTGGAAGTAGATAGTTCGAGCGGGGCCAAAACCTTCACCGCCACAACTCAATGGGACGCTCTCCAGGAAGAAGAAGCCTTAAAGAATTTTTCGTAATCCGGCCAGGTATATCTTCTACTTCAAAATCTCTTTTAGGCAATCACATTTTAATTATTAACTCTCACAATCTTCCCTTTAGGTTCTCCTTAAAAGCTCCGAGGCCAAGACCGCCATTATCACCCGCTTACGGGAAGAACTCAACACCAATCAAGAACGATTGGGTGAGCTGGAAACCCAGCACCGCCAGTCCGAAGGCTAAGGAGGACGATCTTCGAAGAGAGAGGCCAATCTGCGTAACACCCATCGAATGATGGAGGAGCGCCGGCAAGAAATCATAAGGCTTCGTCAAGTTAATCGTAGTAATATTCTCAATTTTTCCCTTTATATTCCATATATATTATTTAACCGGCTCCCTTCCCGACCAGTCCTACTCTTGATTTCAGCGCTTGAGAACCTTGTCGCTCCTCACAAAAAGGTCGAAGAAATTCTTACTCGAAAAAGCAGCGGCTCAAGAACAAGCACTTGAAGAAGGTTCTCGTGTCGAAGAACAACAAGCGGCCCGGATTGGAGAACTCGAAGGCGAACTCACCGCTAAAGATAGCATTTTGGCTCAAACCCTTCGCTCCAACAAGATCCTAGAGACCGAGAACTCTAGCTTGAAAGCTGAACTTGCTCGAAGCCTTAGAAGCAGCGAAATCAGCTCAAGCGGACAAAGAGATCGCCCGAAGACCGCCCAAGAGTCCGCCCGACTTGCTCTCCGGACAAAAGATCGCGAGATTCAACGTTTGCAGAAAATCGAAGCTAAGCGGAGAGAGTCAAACACTAAAATCAAGGGCAGGTTCGGAGCTGCCGAGATCGAGCACGGGCGTAAGTACCGGTCTTTCTTGTTCATCCTTATGTCATCTTTTGAAAATACCGGTCTTTCTCTTGAATATTTGCTTGTTCTTTTCAGAACTTACTGCAGGTACTATTCATACTCCGGAATATCTCAATGGCGGTCGGACTATTGATCCCAATGAGATAGACTTTGAGTCCACCATCCGGGCAGTCCCGAGAAGGATCAAAGAGCATTCAAGGTTGGTCGCTGCTTCAGGAGGGGGACACATCGCCGCCATAATCCAGTCTTGGACTCCGGTCGAAGATTGTGATTTCAATTTCATCGTGGATGATGCCCACCCCGACACCACCGAAGACCGGTTCAATGAGCCGAGGAACTCACTCATTGGTACCGTTTCCGAGTTGGTGGAAGATGTTCTCGTTGATCCGTCGGGCATCCCTCTAAACGTAGCACCAGCAGCTTTCGCCCTGGATCAAGATGCTCAAAATGCTGCAACCGCCGCCGTGACGTACGATAGAAGATGCCTTCGAAGATCTTGATAGAAATTTACTAGTAACATCTTATGATTCTGAGGAAACGCTGGATGATAGGCTCGAAGGAAATCCCAAGATCGGTGACACCGGTACTTCTAGCGGTCCTGCTTAGAAATCTTTGTAATAGGGCCATTTTGTAATCGAACATCTTGATCATTACATTGTTTACTTTTAAATACCAGTCACTTTTCTTTTTATATGAATACTGGTTTCACCATCATACTTACTAACTTATTTACTCAAGATACGATGGTTATTTCAACTAGATAATTATGATCAAATTTTGGCTCTTAATCAAGCACAGATCACAATTCATAATTATAGCTTACTTTAACAAAATCATGTAGCATGAGCAAAAAAGTTAATTTGTAAGATTTTAAGATTTCTCAAACTGTCCTTAACACAACAGCTTACCAATCAGTATTCATAAGAAAGAATGCTATACAATATCCTTTCCTGAATATACCAGTCTTAACCACAAACTTATAATTTAAGTAGACCGCCCTTATCACAAAGCAATCCATCAACTAAATGACTGGTCTTATTATTCAGGAATAGCAAAATATCACAGATCGCCCTTATCATAGCAAAATAACAACATATCACGATCGCTCTTATCATAGCAGAATAGCAAAATATCACAGATCGCTCTTATCATAGCAGAATAGCAAAATATCACAGATCGCTCTTATCATAGCAGAATAGCAAAATATCACAGACTCACTCTTATCATAGCAGCCCCCTGGCTCAATAATTTAATCCACAATTAAAGTATGGAGACACAAAAAATAAACACATCATCATTAGATAAAATTACTTTATTATAATAAGAAAAACTTTACAAGAAATACTCTTTAAGTATAAAAACGACTGAAGTTGATCAATATTCCAAGAATTTGGAATTTCTTCCTCTTCCAAGGTCATAAGCCTATAAGCCCCTGGTCCGGATACCGATTTAACCAAAAAAGGTCCTTCCCGGACCGGTGACAACTTATGCCTGTTCTTGTTAGATCGAATCTTCCGCAAAACCAAATCTCCTATTTGGAACTCCCGTGTGCGAACATTACGATCATGATAGCGACGCAAGCCTTGTTGATATTTGGCGGCTTGAATCGGAGCTTGATCTCTCAATTCTTCCGCAGCAACCAGTTCAACCTCGACGTTGATCATCATACTTTTCTTCATCATAATATCGAACCCGAGCTGACACCATATTCACTTCAGTAGGTAACATGGCTTCGGATCCATATACCAAAGAAAAAGGAGACTGTCCCGTAGCTCGCTAACATTAGTGCACAACCCCCAAAGCACCCAGGGCAATTCCTTAACCCATTTTCCTGCATATGGCTTCAATCGGTCAAAAATTCTTGGTTTAAAACCGGTCAAAATCATTCCATTAGCTCGCTCCACTTGTCCATTGCTCTGCGGGTGTGCCACCGACGCATATTGCACTTTGATCCCCAAATTCTCAAGCATAATCCTAGAAGAGCTCGAAGTGAATTGAGGCCCATTATCAGTAATAATACTGAATGGAACCCCAAAACGCACGAAGATGTTCTCGCAAAAACTTGATTGCGCGAGCTGTAGTCGTACTAGTAACTCGCTTCGACCTCGATCCACTTGGAAAACTTGTCTACTGCCACAAAAATATGCGTGAATCCTCCCGGTGCCCGCTTAAAAGGTCCAACTATGTCCAGCCTCCAAGTAGAGAAAGGCCAAGTCATTGGAATCAATTGCAACTCTTGAGCCGGAGTATGAGGTCTGTCTTGCAAAAAACTGGCATCCTTGACAATTCTTAACCACTCTATGAGCATCATCCGTCGTCGTAGGCCAATAAAACCCTTGTCCGAATAGCTTCCCAACCAATGTCTTTGAAGAAGCATGATTTCCGCAAATTCCCTTGTGTACGTCTTCAAGTAACCGAATGCCATCGAAACCGATAAACATTTCATCAAGATATTAACTCCACGTTTCTATAATTCTCCTTCGAGAATTAAATAACTGCGGGCTCGAACTTCCAATCTTTGCTTCTCCACCTTGTCTTCTGGAGTTTTACCAGATTGCAAATAGTCAAGATACGGAGTACGCCAATCAGAATCAATAATCATAACATCCAATGGCTGAATATCACCAGACATTGGACTCGCCTACTATCTTTCCCGGTAAGATCGCATTATCGATCGGTCCTTCAAGACCACTTTCTCCTCCCGACTTTTTGAGACCGCCTCGTCCGCGATTTCTGTAATAGTAACCTTGGGCTCCATCTTTATAGATGGTTTATCCAACACTTGAAGAAAAACGCCAGGAGGAACCGCTCGTCGCGAAGACCCCGGTCTAGCCAACTCATCCGCGGCAGAATTATTTCCGCGCAGTATATGAGAAAATCGCAAACCATCAAATTTATCTTCAAGTTTCCGAACCTCTCGACGGTAAGCGATCATATGATCATCATGAGCATCCCACACCTTGTTAACTTGGCTTATCACCAACATCGAATCACCATAGATATCCAATCGTCGGACGCCTAGCGAAACGGCTAATCCGAGCCCATGAAGCAAAGCTTCGTACTCCGCCGTATTCTTGGAGGATCGAAAGTGCATTTGTAACACATATCTCGAGCGGTTCCTTTTGCGGGGTGAGAAGTACCACCCCAACCCCGCGCCCGAAAGCTGCAGGGACCCATCAAAGAACATCTCCGAATACTCCAATGCTTGAATCTCTCGCGGAACTTGTGTCTCCAGCCACTCGTTATGAAATCAGCTAATGCTTGTCCCTTAATAGCCGTTCGCGAAGAAAACGTAATTTCATACTGGCCAAGTTCTATAGCCCACTTAGCAACTTGACCAATCGCTTCTCGGTTGCGAACAATATCTCCAATGGCAAACCCGGTCTTAACCTCAGTAGGATGCGCTTGGAAATAATGCTTCGACTTCCGAGAAGTTATCACTACAAGCATATATTAGCTTCTGCAATTGGAGATATCGTATCTTTGATTCAAGTAAGAAATTCACTTACAAAATAGACCGGATGTTGCACCAATTGCAGGTGTCCTTCTTCCTTCCGATCGACCGCGTGAACCGTGCTCACCACATGGGTTGTTGCGGAGATATATAACCGAATAACCTCGTCAGAGCTCCGCGGGACTAATACTGGAGGGTTACTGAGATACTCTTTAAGTTGATCAAGCGCAGCTTGTGCTTCACTAGTCCATTCAAACTTATCTTGTTTTTTGAGTAACTTGAAGAACGAAAGTCCTCGTACTCCCAGTCTTGAAATGAAACGACTAAGAGCCGCCATACTGCCCGTCAACTTCGGACATCCTTCAAGCAACTCGGGGTTGCATGTTAACAATCGTCCGAATCTTTTCCGGATTGGCTTCAATGCCTCTCCATGACACCAAATAACCCAATAACTTCCCGAACGAACTCCAAATACACACTTCCCAGGGTTTAACTTCATGGAAAAATTTCGCAGATCATCGAAGGTCTCTACCAGGTCGAGAGAAAATCTTCGGTTTTCGAGATTTGACCACTATATCGTCAACATAAGCTTCTGCGTTCCTTCCCAATTGCGAATCCAAGCAACGTTGTATGCCGCGCTGATACGTAGCTCCGACATTTTTCAATCCAAATGGCATAGTTGTGTAGCAGTATGCTCCGAAGGGGGTGATAAACGCGGTCTTTATCCGATCGTCAACCCTCGGCGGTATTTGATGATACCCTGAATAAGCATCAAGGAAACTAAGACGCTCGCAGCCGGTGGTCGAATCAACAACTTGGTCGATTCGAGGCAGCGCGAAAGGGTCTTTGGGGCAAGCTTTGTTGAGATCAGTATAATCAACACACATTCTTAATTCTTTAGTATTCTATTTTGGTACAAGCACTCGGATTGGCAAGCCAATC
The DNA here is from genome assembly GCA_031894775.1 of Chloris gayana. NCBI lineage: Eukaryota > Viridiplantae > Streptophyta > Magnoliopsida > Poales > Poaceae > Chloris > Chloris gayana. The sequence goes on along the minus strand of JAUNZO010001099.1, from coordinate 1,448,568 downwards.
TGGATGATACACCTCCCTAATGAACTTAGCTGCTAACAACCTAGTTATCTCTTTCTTGATAGCCTACTTGCGGTCTTGAGCAAACCTCCGGAGCTTCGTTTCACCGGCTTCGCATCGGGACGCACCAATAGTGCGTGCTCAATCTTCTCCCTTGGAACACCCGGCTTGTTAAAAGGCTGCCAAGCGAAGATATCCCTATTTTCCTGGAGGAAAAGAATGAGCGCGCTTTCCTATTTATCCCCCAAGTCAGCCCCTATATGGGTGACCTTGGAGGGGTCCGACTCATCAAGTCTGGACAGTCTTGGAAACCACCGCATCGGCTTTCAATTTCTCCTTTGCAATCTTCTTGACCGGAACTTCATCCTCTAATCTTGCCTGAACTTCCAAAGCTTCAGCTGCTTCCCCGATCTCTCGACGTTCAACTTCCGAATTGGCCCGAGAGGCCAACTCGTGTTGTGCACCTCACGAGCATAAGCGGTCTTGATATCACCCGGAATGACAGGACCCCATTTGGCCCAGGCATCTTCAACATCAAATATTGATAATTTGGGATGGCCATAAATTTTGCCGGAGCCGGTCTTCCGAGGATAGCATGATACGCTGAGTCTATGTCAGCCACTCGAAAGATGATATTCTCCCTCCTGTAGTTTTCCTTCGTCCCAAAAGTCACCGGCAGAGAGATCTGTCCCAAGGGGTAACTATTCCGCCCTGGTATTATACCATGGAACGGTGAAACACTGCGCTCTAAATCAGCTACAGTCGAGGCCAAGCTCGGGCAGAGTCTTAGCAAACAAGATATCCAAGCAGCTTCCTCCATCAATGAAAGTTCTCTTCGATCGCACCTTCCGAACAATGGGGGCCAAGATGAGTGGATATTTACCAGCCTTCGGTAGTACCTCCGGATGATCTGCCCTGCTGAATGTAATGGGGACCTCGGACTATCGGAGATACTCGGGAGTAGCGGGAGCAACAAGCATTAACCTCCCGGAACGCCAATTTTTGCTTCCGCTTCGACTCATATGCGTCCGGGCCTCCATAGATCATGTTCACCTCTCGAGCTGGTTCTTGAAAGCCTTCGTCATCTTCATTGTCTTCACGATCCTTATCCTTGCCCTTGTCATCCTTCCGATTCCTGTAGGCGGACCGGGGTGCAACCTTCAATGCAAACCGAGCAAACAGCCTTAACAGGAAGCACTCCTTAGCTTTATGATTCCCGTTATGGATCATACAAGGGCCATCCAGAAGTGTTTCAAACGACAATCGTTCTCTTGGACATCTCTTAGGAGGCGCCGGCCGATCTCCTCCATGAGACCGGTCGACAGCTGCAACAAGGTGATCGGCGTTGCGCTTCTTGTCGTTCCTGGATCCAGATCGGTTGCCTTGGTCATGCTTCGGTTCCTTCCCTTTGTTCCCGCGCAAATTGACTACATTCGATTCTCCAGCAGCGTAATCGTCCGCTATCTTGAAGCACTCGACGCCGTCATGGTGAGGTTTCGATTTCGTCTCCCAATCTTGTGAACCAATGCTTCACTTCGGACGCCGACTTGGAATGCAGCAATTACTTGCTGATCGGGAACATTGGGGATTAAGGCCTTCTTATTGCGAGAATCGCTCGATGAAATCGGTGAGGGTCTCGTCGGGTTCTCGCTTCAACCTATTGAGGTCGAAGTAATTCCCTGGTTTCTCACAAGTCGCCCGGAAGTTTTCTACGAACTTTTTGGTGAGGTCTCCCCAAGAAGAGATGGATCTCTCGGGCAGGGATTGCAACCAAGCGTCCAGCCTGCTCCATGCACATCGGTAGATAATTAGCTAGCACGAACGTGTCTCCTCCTGCCGACCGAATAGCGGTGGTGTACATACGAAGCCACTCAATTGGAGGTGCCTTGCCATCATACTTGTCAATGGCCCCAGGCTTAAATCCCCTAGGGTATTTGCAGATGCGTAAATCTCGCGTGAAAGCGGGGATTACGGAGTATTCATCATCTTCCGGACCGGTCCAGACCGGTGACGAAGATCGACGGCTAGGGCGATGCCGATAATTGCGATCCCCGTCATCGTCGGAATAGTCGTAATAATGGTCATCTTGGTATCTATCTCCCGAGCCACCCCGTCCATCATTATTCACCGGCTCCGCGTGCCGTGAAGGAGGCGGAGGCGGAGGAGGTGCCGCTTGACGATCATTGCTCGCTGGTTCTTCGTGTTCGATGGAGGCGGAGGCGGAGGTGCAGCTTGACGATCATTGTTTGTGCGCCGGGGTTCAACGTCTCTGTCCCGGTTGTCTCGCCATCTTCGGTCTCTAGTGTCACGGCGATCATCCCTTCCGGGTCGTTCATCCCGATGACCATGCTGATTACTATGCCATCGATGATCGTTGCGCGGATAATTTGCATTGGGGGCGGCGCCGTAGTAGCCGGCCCGTGATGTGGAGAATTGTTCAAACACGACCGTGGCAGGGCAAGATCCCGTGGATGATCATCGACATGACCAGTCCGTCGCCTCTCATCTTCCTCATGTCTTGTACGCTCCTCCGCCCTCTCTCGCATGGCGATCAATCAGCATGTTCCGAGCATCACGATTCCCATTGAGCGGTACACGCAAATCTTGGTCCGGAGCTCGTTCATGTGCATCCGCAATCGGGGTGTGCCGGGGTCCAAGCCTTCCACCGGAGGAAGCTCCTTCGGACCGGGCCCTTGCCGGTCGTTCCGAATGGGAACGCGAGCGACCGGAAGATTCCGCTCGATCACGGACGAGCTGATTTGTGTGTAGAGCCGCCGCGTTAACCGGATTCAGCGCGCGCCGCAATCCCGGCGTAGCATTGAGGACTTCTTCCGGTATTGTGTCAAGAATTTGCTTCACTCCTACAATATTGTGGACAGAGCGACGTGAAGACTCGAGCACCATTCATCTCTACTTCCATGAAACTTAAATCCAAAGCTCTACTCGGAAGATCGATGGCGTCTCCCGCTGCGACATCCCCGTCGATTGTTGTATCCTGGAGAATCGTCCGGGCCTCCGGACCGGTCCGGCAGCGGGCCCGTGGTCGGGGAGCGGTTGCAGGAGCGCTTCCTCCGGCCGCAGCAGCAGCACTTGTGCGTGGATCCGCAGCTGAAGGTGGTGGAGGTTGTTCATCTCTATTTGCTTCTTCCGCTTCACGACGATCGCGTTCAGCTTCAACTCTCACCATGGTTGCTTCTTCTTCGGCAGCTTCCTCGAAGTGAGTTGGTGGATAACCGGTCCTGTCATGAATACTTGGAAGAAGACCGGAGCGTCTTCCTCAAAGTCATTATCCAGCTAGCTAGAGCGGCTTATTGCCGCTGCCCGAGCACCGGTTTGAGGCGCAAGCGCGGGGGTCCGATGTTTCGCGCTAAAGCTACGTCGGATCCGCTAAGTCCTGAATCGGAGGTACCAACCGTGGCAGGTGATCGCGCTTTAGAAGCAGCAGCTCGTCAACGAGTCGGATTCATCAAAGACAATTTCCCGGCCGAGTCGGCTTCAAAGTCGAGGGACCCGAAGCGAATCTTGAAGCCGGGCTCGAAGTCGACGACGAACGAATTGGCCATCGAACTCGCTAGGAACTCGCCGGGACCCCTTCCTGGCGCGCCAAATGTCGAGTCTTAAACTCGGCACTAGTACTACCCGGTCCCTCACGAGCGTGGAATTCGATGGTGCAACACACGTAACACACAGGAACACGCAATTTTAGACAGGTTCGGGCCCCTCGAATCGAGAGTAATACCCTACGTCCTGTATGTTATGTATTGCCTTTAGCGATTTGCTAATTGCAAGATGTCGAGAGAGTTTTCGGGGGTCCCTACTCCGCCTTATATGTCCGGGGGAGCTAGGTTTACAAGCGAGTCCTAGTCGATTACATGAATTACATACATGGAATTCTATCTCTAACTTTCTTTATTGATTCGAGTCCTAATCGGACTACAAATCGTTCAATATCTTCCTTCTCAAGTCATTGTATACCGGTCTTACGCCTTGTTTCCATACCGGTATACAAGATCTTCTGTTATCCCGGACTGGTCGAGGACCGATCTGTTGCCTATCGCCATCGTCTTTATCTTCCTTAATTTGCCACCATGTCTCTGTGTATCTATTCCTTCATCATCTCGTATATCCATAAGGCAAGTATACGACAAAGAGGCTGACAACACTTCTCCGGTGGGCGATTAGACCGCCTCCGGAGATATGCGGGGCCCTTCGCGAACGACAGCTCCCAAGTGCGAGCTAAACAAGTGAAGATCAAGCGTTCTACGGTTGTCCTTCCCGTCGTGCGCGAGCGAGCGGCGACGAAGCCGACGATGAAGAAGAAGGTGAATGCGCGACGATGCCCCTGCGAACTCCCCTCCCCAAGCTGCCTCTCCGGCTGTGGTGCCCACGGCCTCCTCCGACTACGATACAGCCGGTGAAGCAGCGGGGTCAACTATGGCCCCTAGTTTGGGGTTCGGAGTAGGAGCTCCGAACTTCAACTTTCGAAACTCCTCCTCCTCCAGGAAGAAGACAACGTTGCTCGGGACGAGCAAACTCGATCGGAGGAGGCGGAAGAGGTTGACAGCCCTGCTCCTGCCGATGGGGTCCGCAGGCCTCCGTCTCTGCCTTCATCTCAGCCCCTAGCCCTCGGTGACAGCCACGAGCGAAATGTCGCTCCAACCGACGAGGGGGGGCTACTCGAGCACACACCTCCGACAGCGGAGAAGGCACCTCCGATGAGGGTGCACCGGGCCACGGAGGTGGCAAGGGCTTCATGGGGGTGCTCCCTCACGGGATCGCCCCTCACAACATTGGTTCGGTTTTGAAGCCCGAAGACTTCGAAGATGGGGCTTCATCTTGCCAGGGCCTTGAATACACCGGCCACATGCTTGGACTTATGCCAGGTGGACCGAAGTCTGCAGGAGATGGATGGGAAAGAGCTTATCGAAAGCTTCTCTCGCATCACCATGAAGGTATTTCTATTTTCTCGTTGTCGCTTTTGCCAAAACCAAGTTAAAGATTACTCGACACCCATTGATTCGTATTGGAAGGGGCGCTGCTTGCTCGCTATCCGTCGAAGGGTACCTACGTCATAGAGGTTACCGACTTGAAGCAGCGCCTTCGCAACTCCGATGATGCTCTTGTACAAGAGCAAACGAAGTATGCCATGTTGCTGCGCGAGCACGAAGAGCTGCGAAAGCGTCTTCGGAGCATGCGAGTGGCTCGGGAGCGGAGGATCGATCGGTTGGGGCAGGCACTCTTCGATGCTGAGTCCACCATCAAAACACAAGCCTAGGTCCTGGATGTGGCCCGCCAAAGCATGTTGGCGATAGAGTCCCTTGTCCGGAGGAACTTGGAACTCATGAACCGGTTCCGGGACTTTCTGTCTTCGCCGGGCGTCGTCCGCACCGAGCCAACTCATGAACAAGGTGATGGCCTCGCAAGCCTTCGCTGGATGTCCTCCGGGCTTGCCGCCGCGAAGGACGCTTCGATCCGGTGGGGCCACCACCGCGATCGTGTGGCTTGGACAGCTGCGTTTCGAGTGGTGAAGGCCATTGGCACCTTTCCCTCTAAGCCGCTTAAGGAGGGCGCTCGGGACCTCCGCGAGGTGTGTGGTGCAGATTATGCCGCTGTTGACGCCGGTTTTTGACCAAGGGACCCATTGTCGGCGACTATAGGTCAAAAAGGGCCGGTGGGCGTAAGGCCGACGGCCGCTTGGGCGAGTAAAAGGCGCGTCTCTCCCGGGAATCGTGCGCGGACGCCAACGTAAGAGCACAACATTGATGGGCCCGGCCCACGTTGTAAAATTAGAAATAATAGTTAGTTTTGGAAAAAGGATTCTAGTCGGTTAGGAAATCGGCCCGAGGAGGGTCCGAATAGGATTCTTTTGCCGAGTATAAATACATACTCGGATGTAACATGTAAACTCGATTCACATCCAATACAACTTTCTGCGCATCGCCAAACCCTAATTTTCTCGTCAAGTCTTTACTCGTTTGCGCGGGGATCTTCTGAGCTCCGGCCGACGACACGTTGGCTTGACAAGGTAATTATGTTGTCTAATTCTCGCGCATTGTTCGTAATTAGATGGCTTAATTGCTAGTTATCCGGCGACCGGATCTGTTTTCGATCGGCGTAGTGAGTATCGGCCGGGATGAGTCAAGTTGACCTGGTCCGGCTCGTGGTGGAGGTAGTTTGACTTGTCCCGCCTCCCCGTTCCAGCCTTTGCTCACGGCGCCGATTGGCTCGGATCCGGTCGTTCGAGTCACGTAGCCGCTATGAGAATTCTTCTACATCTTGGCCGATTCGACTCGTGCAGATTCAGCTTGACGTGTCCCGTGTTTGCCTTTGCGATAGTTGACTTGTCCTAGGCGCATGCAGCCGATTGGCTAGGGTGTAGACTTACTTTCATAGTTAAGACGTTTATGATTGTGCTTGTCCCGAATCGGCCGGGCGTGCGCGGCCGTTAGATCCTGGTCCAGCTCGCGTGCCATCGCTTGACTTGTCCCGTTGGAGCGACCGGTCGATTTGGGATCCGTGTGGTTGTATTTGTCTTACTCGTTCTTTCTGAGTGTTTAGCCGATTGCTTATCACGTTCATTAAGCTCGTTTTATGTTTAATTAATGCTAAACCTGTTAAAGCTGCTTTTGAACCCGAGTTACTAAGTATGATCTTATTGATCATCATTATACCTTTGGACAGATCTAAATAATTCACCGATATAATCAATGGCAGAATCGGCCGCATACCCGATCGGCCGATTCACTGGATCTGATTGATGATTAAACTATCCTCTTGCTACCAAACTAATTACATCCTATTAATAATTGCTCTGTTTACATTGTACTCGATAACACATCCCTCGCAAAGTCTTAATGATTTGGTCGTTTACCGACGAAATCGGCTGCTAGTCACCGATCGCATGTTATAGCATCGGCCGATTTCAGTATCGTTTGTACCACGCTTCGTTTGCCTAACATTTAATACATAAATGGATGGGCCGTGCTGTTCTCTCGTTCATGGCCGATTTTGTCTATCTTACGCCGTGATCGGCCATGGCTGCACATCGGTCTATCCGGGCCGATGACCTGGAATTTTACACTCTTTTATTGTCTTTGTTGGTTTGCAGGAAAACCATCCGGCACGCACCAGCGCACACGAACATCGGCGAGTTGAGCCGGTCCGTTGGGAGCACAGGATTCTCGCGTCAGCTGGAATTTCGGTGGACTCTCCGGACGACGGTGTGTCGGCGACTTTTGACGTCAACACACTTTTTGGCACGCCCAGTGGGACTAAAGCAACCAAGATCAAGATGTCGTACATGCAGTGCAATCGGGGAGGACGGAACACCAATGGTTGATGCCGAGAATCGGCCGATTTTCGCTCCAGTCCCTCTCGAGACGGATGACAAAGGGCATGGAGAAGTTTCGATGATAACGGGGTTTCGGCCTGGGGAAAAATGACAACAGAACAAAAGCTGCAGTACCAGGAATACCTGGCCGAAGCAATGAAAAAGTACTTTCAAGCCCCGACAGCTGACACGTGGCAGAGTGGCCACAAAAGGAGACTTCCTCGCATTCTCGCATCCGGAAGAACTAGACCAAATCAAAGCCCGAGACTCGCCGGATGCCAACCAACTCGGTGATATGGTCAACTCGTCCGTTCATCATGCCCTAATCAATCAATCGTGCGTGTTGACCAACACCATCGGGAATTTGATCAAGGACACAATTGATGGCAGTGCTGTTCATCGAAGGGTATTCTGGACCTGCATACACTCAGCCTTTCGGCACTCCTCGTACGGTCGAATCAGTGGAATTAGCCTCCGAGTACCATACCGCAGGAAGGGTTTCAGCCCCGTACGGCATGCCACCTCACCTATGGCCTGGCAAGGACAATGCAAATGCAAGTACCAGTGCAACCCAGCCAGGCAAAGAGGATGACAAGTGGCCCCAAGAAGTCGGTAACGGAAGAAGGCAACAGACAAGATGTACAACAGCCGACTTCTCGAGTTGGGGGCAGCAACCAATGTGGCAGCGGTCCCACGGATGGCACAAGCAACCCAATTTCTTCTACGTACCAAATATCGGCCCGAGTGGAATTGAGAACTCACCTACTATAGTACGGCCGATATCCGGTATTCCACAACCAACCGTCGGGGGACAGGGATTCATGATCGGACGGCCGATCCAATCGGCCATGAATTATGGAATCGCTCCGCAGACATTATTCCCGCTACTAGCACCGGGATTTCCGGAACGGCCAGCTTGATACACCCAACTCGGGGACAGCCCAATACAGCTTATATGACGGGGACCGGATCAGCAACTCGCTGGACCCAATGATATGAATAGCCTCATGGCTAAAATCGCCGATATGATGAGAGATCAATTCGATTTGAAGCCTAAAGAGAAGAGTGCATTATATCGGCGACCTTACCCTCGATCGGATGGATTCCGTGGCTTTACCCAATAAATATAAAATTCCCGAGTTTTCCAAATTTTCCGGGCAAGATAATACATCGACTATGGAGCACATCAGCCGATATGACGCACAGCCTTGGTGAGGCGTCTACTCGGGAGGCTTTGCGGGTTAGGTTATTCCCACTCGTCATTGTCCGGATCGGCCTTTTCATGGTTTGCTTCACTGCCGCCCGGTTCTATTCAAAGTTGGGCCGATCCGGAGAAAAGGTTTCACTCGTACTTTTTACGGGCATCACCGAGCTTAGTTTGTCCGATTTAATGGCAGTAAAACAGAAAACCGGGGAATCGTAGCTGATTATATACGGAGGTTCAGGACTCGAGGGACGATGCTACAACCTCGAACCCGACAGAGCAACAGCTTGGCCGAAATTGCTTATGCGGGGTTATTCTCCAACATCAAAGAAAAGTTTACCCCACATGAGTTTGATGGGCCGGCACAACTGACACGAAGGGCGCTTGGCCAGGAAGAGAATCTCCAGCTCACCAGGAATCGGCGATATCGTGTAGCTTATGCTGATTTTGACGGTGAAGATGATGAAGAGGAAATTAATGCAGTTGAGTGGACTAATAACAAACGGCCGATATTTTCTCCGCATGTCAATCCTAAAGAGAGAAAATATGATTTTGATTTATCTAAGGCCGATGAGATATTTGATCAGCCGTCGTGGAAAAGAAAATCCAGCTTTCGCCTCATCACAAGATTCCTACGCCGGAGGAGTTGAAGAAAATGGCTAAGTGGTGCAAATGGCATGGAAATTCACATCATAACACCGTTGATTGTTATGCTATGAGAGATGAGATCCGAAGGCAGCTTGACAAGTGGGATATTGCGAGCAGCTGATGTGAAGAAGAAGATGAAAGTTGATGGGCACCCTTTCCCTACTAATACGATGTACATCAATACCATCGGTGGTGGATCAGCTGGTTTCATACGCCGATATGAGAGGAAGAGGGAGAGGGAAGAAAGAGATCAAGTGGCACATGAACAGGAATCTATCGACCAAAGTCAGCAAGACAGTGCAAAGCGTGATCCGCCGAGAAGATTTTGACCCACACCGGGATTGTCCTTTCTTTCAGCATCGCTGGGACCGAAACATGAAGCTTCCATCTATCGAGAACCGTCCGCAGTGCACCGGCCGGGAAGAGTATCGTGACGTCGGGTCGTCAAATTACCAGTGGACTGGCCGATTGGTCGCAACTATGAATCTCGACAATCGGCCCCCGTAAGAGCAATCGACTACGATCACGGGTATGATGAACGAAGATACGTAGTGCCAAAGAGAACCTCTGTTCACGATCGATCGGGGCCAATCAATGATGAAGAAGAGTTCGATTACCAATACCATGAAGATTCGAGAGGTGATCAAACCGAGAACGAAGGTCAGTGGTGCCTCGGTGGTTTGCTCAAGAAAACCCAAAAGAGGAGGCTTCAAAGAATGCGTTGTCTGGAAATCAAGGGTGGACGCCATTACAGAGATGACCAAGATGATGAGCCCAAGCCCAAGAAGCAATGGAGGCCGAAAGTGCAGTCTCAGTGGTCCGGCCGAAGCCGCGGTGAATATGATGTCACCGATGCCCAGGATTGTCGGATCGGCCGATGAAAATTCGGCCGAAGAAGAACCAGCTTGGGGAAACTTCGGAGATTCCGTGGACACCGGAATCAGCGGTATTTGATAAGCCGGTCAACTCCGATCATTTGCACCTCAAGGCATTATACATTAGCGGCTATGTCAATGGGTCGCCGATGAGGAAAATGTTGGTCGACGGAGGAGCGGCAGTCAATGTCATGCCGACTACTACATACCGCAAGCTCGGGAAGACGCCGTAAGAAATGATAAGGGCTAATCCGACGCTCAAGGATTACAGCGGGAGAAGCCAAGATGTGCGTGGGGCCGCAATAATGGAGATCACTCGTAGGCAGCAAAACCATACCCACCACTTTTTTCATCATTGACGGGAAAGGTGCATACACAACTTTGTTAGGGAGAGACCGGATTCATGCCAATTGTTGCATCCCCTCAACCATGCACCAGTTGTTTGATTCAATGGGTCGGCAACAAGGTCGAAATCGTGCGGGCCGATAAGTCTCGTAACCATTGCAACCGCCGATTTCGAGTTTGCTCGGTCTAGAGAGCTTGCCTTGTTTATCGGGCACGTATTGGGATGCGGAGGCCATAAACATCACGGATGATGGAGTTATTGTGACCGGGGGTCGGTACTCCCGGCTGCTCCGATGGGCCCCACAGAGAATTGACGGACAATCGGCCGATCGATATACACACCGAAGACATGGTGAGTCGGCCGATTGATGAACCGTAAGACGGGAAATTAGGCCACGGTTTTGTGTCGGCCGATGAATTAGAAGAAGTGGATATAGGGGATGGAGACAAGCCTCGCCGACATATATTAGCAAGAAATTGTGTAAAGAAGTAAGAGATGAATTGGTGGCCTTATTGGAAGAATTTAAGGATTGTTTTGCTTGGGATTATAGCGAGATGCCTGGACTCACCCGATCGATTGTTGAACATCGGTTGCCCACTAAACCCGGATATCGACCATATAAGCTGTGGGGCTCTAAGATTGACCCTAGGTATTATGAAGCCGTCAAAGAAGAGATTATCAGATTGTATGAAGCCGGCTTCATCAGTGCCATGCCGATATGCGGAGTGGGTTTCTAGTATTGTGCTCGGTGGAGAAGAAAATGGAAAGATGCGGGTCTCGCATTGACTTCAGGAATTTGAATAAGGCAACTCCGAAAGATGAGTATCCAATGCCAAACGCCGATTTGTTGGTTGATGCAGCCACGGCAACAAGATTTTGAGCTTTATGGATGGAAATGCTGGGTATAATCAGATTTTGATGGCCGAGGAAGATATATCGAAAACGGCATTCGGATGCCCCTGAGCGTTGGGACTATATGAGTGGGTTGTCATGACCTTCGGACTAAAAAATGCTGGTGCTACATATCGAGGGCCATGAATTTTATATATCACGATTTGATCGGCCGATTGGTGGAAATTTATATTGATGATGTCATGGTGAAATCAAGATCGGTTGGAAGTCATGTGGCTGATCTCGTGGAAGTGTTGAAGAGGACAAGACAATACGGATCGAAGATGAACCCGCTCAAGTGTGCGTTTGGTGTCTCAACTGGACAATTTCTGGGGTTTATTGTGCATGAAAAGGGAATTGAAGTCGGCCCTAAGAGTATTGATTCTATCGTAAAGTTGGAACCGCCGACGAACAAGACGAAGCTCCAGTCCCCGATCGGCAAGATTAATTTTATTAGGCGATTTATCTCAAACTTGTCCGCCGACTTGATGTGTTTACGCCATTATTGAAGCTCAAGGCCAGCCAAGAGTTTCGTGGGAGCCGATCCATCAAAAGGCTTTAGAAGATATCAAGAAATATTTGGTGTCCCCACCAGATGATGGTTCCGCCAAAGTCGTGCACACCCTTTAAGTTATATTTATCGGCCGATGATAGGTGCATCGGCTCAAGCATTGACTCAAGAGCAGGAGGGAAAAGAGCGGGTCATATTTTATCTCAGCCGCAAACCGATTGATGCAGAAACACGGTATCCGTAAGTGGAAAGGTTATGTCTCTGTCTCGTATTTTTCATGCACGAAATTAAGGCATTATCTCGTTGGCCGAAGAATGTACTCGTCGTTTGCCAGTGCCGATGTCGTAAAGTATATGCTATCGGCTCCGGTCCCCAAAGGCCGGTTGGGCAAATGGATGTTGGCAATTGCGGAGTTTGATTTAGGCTATGAATCGGCCAAAGCAATGAAAGCACAAGTATTGGCTGATTTAGTGGTGCAACACGGTGAACACTCGCCGGATATGTTGAACCAGTGCCATGGACGGTGTTCTTTGATGGTTCGATTTGCAAAGAAGGAAGTGGAATCGGCTTGGTTGTTGTGTCGCCTCTGGGGCAGTACGTGGATACTCTATTACAGATGGAGGCGTACACCAACAACCAAGTCGAATACGAGGCAAGTATTAAAAGGATTGGAATTACTCATCGATGCCGGGCTGATTTTGTGGAAATTTTCGGAGATTCCTTGTTGGTTGTGAGTCACCGGCCGATGAGTATGAGTGTAAAGATGAAATATTGTTGCAATATCATAGAAAGTGCCGAAGTTAATGAAAAGGTTCAAGTGTGTTAAAGTCAGCCATATACCAAGAGAGCAGAATTTTGAAGCAAATAACTTGGCTCACCTAGCATCCGGATATCGGCTCGCCGAAACAGACTTAGAGATAGCTGATATTGAAGAAGCCGATTGGCGTACGGAAATTCGAAAATTTTTGAGCAATCCATCCCAACCTACAGATAAGAAGATAAGATATAAAGCTTTGAAGTATGTTCTGTTGGATGATCGACTATTTTTCAAGACAATTGATGGGGTGCTTCTCAAGTGTATTGATGACACCGAGGCAAAAGTGGTAATGAGCGAAGTACATGATGGGATTTGCGAACGCATCAATCGGCCCATAAGATGAAGTGGCTGCTAAGGCGAGCTGGTTATTACCGGCCGACAATGTTGGCCGATTGTTTCAAATATTACAAGAGTTGCCAAGACTCGCGTAAATTCGGCCTATACAGAGGGCGCCCGCATCGGCTATGAATCCAAGAATCAAACCTTGGCCGTTCGTAGGTTGGGCCATGGATATGATCGGCCGATAAATCCAAGCATCGAGCAAAGGGCATCAGACATATTGGTAGCTACAGATTACTTCACAAAATGGGTTGAAGCAGCGCCCTATCGTAAAGTTTCGACGGCCGACGTGATAACGTTTGTTAAAGAGCATATTATTTATAGGTTTGGGATTCCAGAGACAATCACAACAGATCAAGGATCAGTATTCACGTCGGACGAATTTCAATCTTTTGTTGATGAGATGGGAATTAAGTTGATTAATTCATCGCCGTATTATGCCCAAGCCAATGGACAAGTCAAGCGGCGAATAAGAGTCTGATCAAGTTAATCAAGCGGAAAATACAAGAGTATCCTCGTAAGTGGCACATGAAATTGATGGACGCTTTGTGGGCTTATCGTATGTCACGGCATGGAGCTATGCAAGTTGCGCCAGTATCAGCTGGTATATGGGCACGAAGCCGCATCGCCATGGGAGACAACTATCAGCTCCGGAAGGATTGAGTTGCAACAAAAGCTTTCGGCCGATCAAGTACTACGGATTGATGATGGATGAATTAGAAGATGTAGTACAAAATCGGCTGGATGCATTGGAGAAAATAGAGCAGAATAAAGCAAGGGTCGCCCGCCATTATGATAAGAAGGTTGTGCAGAAACAGTTTAAAGAGGGCGATTTGGTCTCGGAAGCTTAGGATGCCGATCGGTGTGAAGGACAATCGGTTTGGTAAATGGTCGCCTAATTGGGAAGGACCTTATTTTATTAGCCGATCGGCACCGGGTAATGCATATATTTTGAAAGAGTTAGAAGGGGAAGAATTCGGCCGAGCACTTAATGGAAAGTATTTGAAGCAAGTATTATCCTAGTATTTGGATTAACTCATAGTGTTCGGCCTAAAAGAGACTACAGCCGATGTCGATGCACATCGCTTGAGACGGCCGATACCGAGAGTATCGCCCTTAGCCCAAAAAATATATGAAAGTAAGACAGAGGAAGTCACCGATAAATTAGCCGATGTTTGAACATCGCTTTCGATGGCCGATATGATTGTATATCGCCCTTAGTGCAAAAAAAATGTTTACAACCAAAACTTTGTTCAAAGTCCTATTACACCTAAGCATAGTCAACGGCCTCAGCGCGGGACAAGAAGTCTTGGACAGCAGATAGTGCGCGGCCAGCGTGGAGTCGAGTTTGGCCATGACCAATAGGTCATCCTCGATGGGGCCGACATCAGCTTGCGCCGCGGCGACCATCTTCTCGGCCGTTTGAATGGCTTCGTCCGTCGTCTTCTCGCCGAGCCGCCACATCGGCCGACAACCGTGCAATAGTAGCTTCCAAGGCCGCCGCCGCCTCCTCCTTGAAAGCCGGAGATGCTCTCAAATCGGCAATCTCCTGGTTGATTGCTTGCAGCTCATCCCGCCGATTTGAGAGTTGCTCTTGCATCTCCCGGGTCTTCCGGACCTCCTCCTCGGAGCGCTTGATGGAGTTATCGGCGAGTAACGCAGCTTGCCGCTGCTCCGCATGGCGAGCCAAACGCCGCCGGGCACGAGTGAAGTCCATTTGCCGCACTCCATGTATGCCACGCGGTGCGAGCATCGCGCACATCCTCCGGAGCTCAGTCCGGACCTCCAAGTACCGGGCCCTTATGGGTTGTGCGTCGGCCACCAAGCGACCAACGTAAGAGGCCTCAAGCCTACGCGCGATTTCGGCCATGGTGGTAAGACTAGAAGCAGATACCAAAATCGGCGCGGGACGAGGGAAGCCGAGCGCCCGGAATACCAAGGAAAATAAGGTGAAGTTAATAATCGAAGCAAATCAAGAAAATAAAAAGGAGATAGTAAAAACAAACCCGCGAAGCGTCGATGCGAAGTGGCCGGACGTCTATCGGATGAGCCATTGAACCCACAGGTTCGTGTGTTTCAATCAGCTCTCGGCCGGCCGATCCCCTTTCAACAAGCAGCATCCTCGGAGGCGGCATCGTGCACATGGCCAGCTTGTTCAGGATCGGCGGGCTCATCGGCAGGCTCATCGGCAGCAGTGCTCGCAAGAGAAGCCGCGGGCGGCTCCCGGCCGGCCGATTCTTCGTCGCAGCGGTGCCTTTGGGAGAAGCCGTGGGCGACACACGGCCGGCTTGTTCAACTTCGGCGGCAACATCGGGAGACGCAGCCGATCCGAGTGAGTTGGGTTTTCCGTAGGGTTCGGATCGGCCCGGCTTGGTATGACTTCGAGCTCCGAAGTCGTTTGAATCGGCCGATCGGTGTCGGCGTCCTGGTCGGTGGAGGAGTTGATAGGCGGATCGGCCTATCGTGCGTCGGTGTCCGGCCCGAGGAGGAAGAACCGCCGATTCCCGCAAAGAACTCATAGTTAGACTATGTAAAGTAAAGAGGGAATCGGCGATCATGCAATAATAACCCGACGCGGCGGAGATGGTTCGTCGAAGTAGTCCGGGTCGGACGGCGCGCAGGTCGCTTTAACAGCCGCGCGGTGGCGCTTCGGGGCTTGAGTCGGCCTTGCGGTCGGCACATTAGCCTTCCTCTTTCTCGATGGCGGCTGTTTTGGTCTTGACCTTGCGGGCAGCCGGTGCCCTCGAATCATTGCCGCAAAAGCTTGGGCAGGAGTACGATCGGTGAAGCCGATGTTTGGAACAATTGGGCTCGGCATCGTGCACGCGATCGGCCGGCCATCGATACTCCGGGTCGGCGGCTCCTCCGTGTCCGACTCGAAAAAGAATATACAAGGGTGAGCATTTAGAGTGGCCGGTTTCATCTACAAAATCGGCCTTATGGAAATAGATCGGCTACACATACCTCGGCGAAGGCTTCGCTCAGGACTAAGCCGGAGAAGAATGAAGCAAGTGTTCCGCCGCGGAGGTGCCGGTTCCACTCGCCCCACCAGCGGTCGAAAAGGCGGGTGCTCCAGGGCGCCGGGAAAATCCGGCTAAGTCGCCAGTGACGACATCGGCGGTGAGGCCGACGAGCCAATTCCATTGAACGGCGTTGTCGACGGTAGCCCGCGCCTTTATTTGCCCCACATAGAAGAGGCCGGGGGCAACCGGCCGAAGCCGAATTGACGGGCCGCCACCGACGGGTGGTAGAACTCATAGGAGCAGAGAGCCTTGCTCCCGGCAGCGAGTCCCGTCGGCAGCAGACGGGGCGGAGGCGGTGGTGAAGATCTTGACCGCCTCCCCGTCGGCCGTTGGGAAGGTGGGGTCGATCGAAAAGGAGTATCGTATCCCTTCTCGAAAAAATCAATGTACGGATACCAATCCGTACTTTCATTGTTGAGGCCCTTGTAAAGGGCAGCGAACCGATAAGCCGGGGTGTCATCCGATATGGCCGCCCCGGAGCCATGGATAGCGCTTCCCCGAAGGAAATACACCGGCTGGATCGGGGCGTGGCCGATTCTCGCGTGATTGCCGGGGAAGGTGAGGACACCGAGGTCCGGATCGATGGCCTTGGTGGTGTGAAGGGACAACCACATCCGGATAAACCACCAAGGGCCACCCAGTGTTCTTGACCGATCGGCCAAAACGCAACTCCACCGAAACCCGGTGAAGAAGGAAGTACGCCGACCCTAAAAGATATTTGCCCATAGGAAGGGCATAGCCGTCGGCCGATCTATCGGCTATCGGCAGGAAGTTGTTTGTGGGGCTCACGCTGACCCCACAAAAGAAGAAGTGGTCAAGCCACATGTTGAGAAAGGCAACGTGCTCGCGGCGATCGACCGAGCCGTGCCCCTTGTTGTAGGTCTCGGATATAGACCTTCCAACCCCCGGTGTCCTTGGGATTGATCCGGTGGGTGGACTTGATGCGGATGGCGTCCGGGGTGGCCTCCGCCGTGATATTCAAATCGGCCAACATGACCGTGTCCAGGAGGGTCATGGTAGCCGGCCGTGCCCGAACATGAAGCAGTTCAGGGCATCCGACCGGAGATAAGAAGCGGCCGCTAGCAATGGTTCGTTCTTGTGGTGATCGGCTAGAGAGAGTTTGATGGCATGGGCGATGCCGATGTCGGCCCAAACTTGCCGATGGGCGGCCGATACCCGGTTATACCAATCCCGCCACCCCGCAACAGGAGTCGGCCATGACCTAAAGCTACCTGGACCACTCGGCCGATAATGGAGATTGTTGCCGAAACGGGACCCGGTTCGTTTCGGCACGTATAAGATCCGTGGGGTCCGGATCGCCCATGGGGCCCAAGAAGAAATGGGTCGGGATGTTAGAAGGGATGACGATTTGGTTCCGGATCTCCTAAAAACAAGGAATAGGGCTAAAATGAGAAACAAGACGGAAAGAAGATAGATTGTGAAAATGAACAAGAACAAGAACACAAAGAAAATTGCAAAAGTAGAGAAGAGGGATGCCCGAATGTACATTACCTCCGGAACGGCGTTGGTGGTGGCGACGACTCGGTCGGCGGCGGCGCGCAGCAGCAGCAACGAGTGGGATTCATGGTCACCGGAGAGAAAACGACGGCGGCGCGGTGGGAAGTTGAAAAGGCTCGAAAAGGGCAAAGGTCGCTAGAGCAGGGGAAGATGAAAGCCAAAGGAGAGGAAACAGATGGGAAATGACCAGGGGTAACCCCGGCTTTTATGAAGAGGTGACGGCAGTAAAACCGGCGCAAGAAAAGAGGATAAATCAGTCCGACGCATGCGTTGCATACCCCGCACCGGGGGACATGTGTTGACGCCGGTTTTTGACCAAGGGACCCATTGTCGGCGACTATAGGTCAAAAAGGGCCGGTGGGCGTAAGGCCGACGGCCGCTTGGGCGAGTAAAAGGCGCGTCTCTCCCGGAATCGTGCGCGGACGCCAACGTAAGAGCACAACATTGATGGGCCCGGCCCACGTTGTAAAATTAGAAATAATAGTTAGTTTTGGAAAAAGGATTCTAGTCGGTTAGGAAATCGGCCCGAGGAGGGTCCGAATAGGATTCTTTTTGCCGAGTATAAATACATACTCGGATGTAACATGTAAACTCGATTCACATCCAATACAACTTTCGGCGCATCGCCAAACCCTAATTTTCTCGTCAAGTCTTTACTCGTTTTCGCGGGGATCTTCGGGGCTCCGGTCGACGACACGTTGGCTTGACAAGGTAATTATGTTGTCTAATTCTCGGCGCATTGTTCGTAATTAGATGGCTTAATTGCTAGTTATCCGGCGACCGGATCTGTTTTCGATCGGCGTAGTGAGTATCGGCCGGGATGAGTCAAGTTGACCTCGGTCCGGGCTCGTGGTGGAGGTAGTTTGACTTGTCCCGCCTCCCCGTTCCAGCCTTTGCTCACGGCGCCGATTGGCTCGGATCCGGTCGTTCGAGTCACGAGAGCCGCTATGAGAATTCTTCTACATCTTGGCCGATTCGATCGTGCAGATTCGGTTGACGTGTCCCGTGTTTGCCTTTGAGATAGTTGACTTGTCCTAGGCGCATGCAGCCGATTGGCTAGGGTGTAGACTTACTTTCATAGTTAAGACGTTTATGATTGTGCTTGTCCTGAATCGGCCGGGCGTGCGCGGCCGTTAGACCTGGTCCAGCCGCGTGCCATCGGCTGACTTGTCCTGTTGGAGCGACCGGTCGATTTGGGATCTCGTGTGGTTGTATTTGTCTTACTCGTTCTTTCGGAGTGTTTAGCCGATTGCTTATCACGTTCATTAAGCTGTTTTATGTTTAATTAATGCTAAACCTGTTAAAGCTGCTTTTGAACCCGAGTTACTAAGTATGATCTTATTGATCATCATTATACCTTTGGACAGATCTAAATAATTCACCGATATAATCAATGGCAGAATCGGCCGCATACCCGATCGGCCGATTCACGGATCTCGATTGATGATTAAACTATCCTCTTGCTACCAAACTAATTACATCCTATTAATAATTGCTCTGTTTACATTGTACTCGATAACACATCCCTGCAAAGTCTTAATGATTTGGTCGTTTACCGATGAAATCGGCCGCTAGTCACCGATCGCATGTTATAGCATCGGCCGATTTCGTATCGTTTGTACCACGGTTCGTTTGCCTAACATTTAATACATAAATGGATGGGCCGTGCTGTTCTCTCGTTCATGGCCGATTTTGTCTATCTTACGCCGTGATCGGCCATGGCTGCACATCGGTCTATCCGGGCCGATGACCTGGAATTTTACACTCTTTTATTGTCTTTGTTGGTTTGCAGGAAAACCATCCGGCACGCACCAGCGCACACGAACATCGGCGAGTTGAGCCGGTCCGTTGGGAGCACGGGATTCTGCGTCAGCTGGAATTTCGGTGGACTCTCCGGACGACGGTGTGTCGGCGACTTTTGACGTCAACAGCCGCCTTCAAGGAGGCCCGGGCCGACGTGGCCATCGTGGATCGGTACTTCAGCTGGGAGTTTTGGGCGCCTTCGGGGCTAGAACTCGCCCGCGCCGCTGCCTTGGAAGCGTCGAACGTGGAACTTGACCGTGCCGGTGGCACCTGCGACAGAGGCCGGGCCTTCCCATGCTGCCATGGATGAAGGGGCTGCAGACCGTGCCGAGATCGGAAACATACCCGAGGCTGCCCACGAAGGTGAGGGTCCTCGGACCGGAAGCCCTTATTCGCGGCCTCGGGTGTGAATCTTTCCTTAGTATTTTCTAAGTTTTTGGTACTTTATCCTCCGCTATGTAATCGTCTTCCTAAGCGTTTAGCCCCACTTTTTTTGTTAGGAATTTCCCGGCTTCGACGAAACATATGAAATTCCGGAGGAAGCTATCATCGAGGATGCTCTACCTCACCGGTTGTTGATTCCAAGGGACTCCGAAGCCCCCGGTCAACTGCGCAGATGGAAGCGGAATAACCCGGAGGGGACACTTAGCGAATTCGCGGCCTTTGTCAATGATCGCAATGGCCAACTCAAGGATTCCTTCCCAAAGGTTACCCCGGAGGAGCATGTGGCTTGACATGCTAGATGCGAGCTCCTTTGGGCCTTCTTGGGACAACCGCCGGAGGTTAAGGTCAAAACGGAGCCCATCGAGGTTTCAAGTGATAGTGACTCCGGTCCAGTGGATGCCGAGGCCCTTCGAGGTCGTGCATCTTCGGCCGAAGGTCGAGCTTCTATTGTCGCCGACTTAGCTCGGCGCAAGAAGGAGCTTGAAGGGATGGAGGCTGCAATTAGTCGCAGCCGCTCTCGTCTCTCGGAGCTAGAAACAGAGCACTCATACTTAGAATGTGAATGTAATATAGAGATGTAATTTACGAAGGGGCCTTCGGGCCCCTCTCTCTGCTACATTGTGAATAAAACAGCCTTCTCGGTGTTACTTTTCCTAAGGCATTAGGCTGTAGTTTCCTAGCATCGAAGTCATGGAGGTTTCCCGAGTGCTTCGGGTTCTAAGTTGGGGTTTCCAATCTTAGACTTCTTGGATTAATCTTTCCATGGCATTGAGCCGTAGTTGCCCGAGCGTCAAGGCGTTAGGGTTTCTAAGCACCTTGGTACCATAAGTTGAGGCATGCATGCATAACAGAGACATTGATGAAAGCATTTTTTTCATTGATAGAAATATTTACAAGCCGACCTCCCTTGCACGATGCCCAGGACTCAACACTAACCGAAGACTCTCGAACTACAACCCCTAGACATAAACATCTTTGTGCAGGACTCGCCTTGCAACACAAAACTCCTAAATTTCGACCATAGAGACTCGGATCATGCGAAGGAAGGGAATGAAGTACCTTAAACTTAAAACCGACAACATGCTCGAAGGCATGCTTCATAATTGCTGGTAGGCTTTTCAAAAAGAGACTTGACCAAAAAGCAGCTTCCCTCCATTTTTGAAGGAGCCTCATATGTAGAACTTCTTGAGAGTATCGGCATTGAAGGTGTGTGGTATGGGAGTTCCATCAAGCTCGAGCAGATGATAAGCTCCTTAATGAATAGATTTGTCGATCACGAAGGGTACCAGCCACTTGGTGTTTAGTTTGGTTACATGCACCAGGTTTCTCCTCAAGACGAGGTCCCCAGGTAGAAACTCTCTTGGATGCACCTTGGTGTTGTATGACTTTTCCATAGATGAAATGTACTTGTGCAGATTAGCGACGGGTTGCAAGCGAGTTTCTTCCATGAGATCTTTGGACACATCTTCATCATCCGCCGGAGGCCTTGTGGTGCGGAAGGAGCCTCGCTTGAATTTCTTTAGAGGTTACAGCTCGCAGCTCCATATAGGAGCCGGAAGGGTTAGAAACCAGTTGGTCTTGTAGCGGTTGTTACGATTGACCACAAGACATTGGGGAGCACCTCCGCCCATTTCCGGGGAGGCCGACAAGAACCTTCGAGATTGCTGTGAACACATTGCCATTCATCCATTGGACAGCCCCATTTACCCTTGGGTTGGTCACCGAGATTTCACACTTCTTGACACCGATGCTAAGGCAGTATTCCCGAATTCCAACCCTTCGAACTGCTTGCTGTTATCCACTCGTGAGCTCCACCGGCACTCCGAAGCAGCATACCACATTCTTCCGGAAGAACTTTCGGGCATTCCTAGCTGTGATTTGTACCAACGGCTCAGCTTCGACCCATTTGGAAAAGTACTCAACTGCCACTTCGCAAACCGAAAGCCCCCGGTGCTGCTGGCAATTCCCCAACAATATCAATCCCCCATCTTGCTAGCGGCTAGACCGCAGGTATTGGTCGCAACGTGGTGGCCGGCAAATGAGACTGTCGCCCCATCCACCGACAATCTGAGCAAACTTGCACCGGATCCTCTCGCATCCCTTATGGCCGTTGGCCAATAGAAGCCTTGTCCGAATGCTTTTGCGACCAAGGCTCTTGGAGCCAAGTGAGAAGAACAAGATCCCTTGTGAATTTCTCGCAAGAGTTGTATTCCTTCAGGCTGACCGAGGCACGTCGGTAATGGGGCACAGACTCCCCCTTGTACAACACTCCTTCAATCGAATGTAGCCCCTAGCTCCGTGTTGCATCCGCTGCTCCTCCAACCTGTTGTTTGGCATATAACGTTTCTCAATGAACGCTCATATCGGGGCACGCCAATCCTTCAAAACCAATGCCGAACTTTCTTAATTTGGTTGCTAGTGGTGGCTGCGAGATGAAGTGTTTCGTGCAACACATCCGGCTGAAGAGGGCCCCGTCCGGAGGCTGCTTTTGCAAGCAAGTCGGCTTCCTTGTTTTCTGTCCTTCGAATGTTTCGACCTCGAACCCCATCACTATGACCTTCCGAGGATACGCAGCCATTTCCGGGTCAAGCGTCCCGTAACCCTTCGCTAGTTGCTCCGCTGCCAACCGAGAATCACAATACACAATCACTCTCTGCGCTCCCAGTATTCTAGCTTGCCTTAGCCCTAAGAGGATGCCTTCGTATTCAGCTGCGTTGTTTGTGGTTTGAAAAGCTAACTTGGCAGAGTACCTTAGCGTCCGGCCGCTGGGAGATGTAATGACCGCAACACAGCCGACACTAGAGACTCCCCACGCACCATCCGTATGAACTGTCCAAATTGGTTCCTCCGGGGCATACCGACTCTCTACCTCCGAATTACCATTGGGAGTCCATTCAACGAAGAATTGTGCTAACACATCCGACTGAATGGCTTTGCATGTCACGAAGGTGTGACATCCCCTTTCGGGACAACCAGGAATCGGTACGGAGGGACACTCGACGAAGCGAGTTACAACGAGTACATTCATTCATACAAGCCAGAATATATAAATTATGGTATAATACAACCAGGTTTTCGAAATACAAACAATTCTGTAGCGGATATTTATTTCAACAAAAGTGTTTAAACTAGACGAATCTTACAGTGAAAGTTAAATTACAGCAAGAGACCTTCTAGAACAACTAACGTGATGTACTGAGCCCGACGTACACCACGGATCTTCGTGCTTCACTTCGATGTGTCGTGTTCCACTAGAGTGAAACTTTCTCGGGGAGCTGCTCGTCACCAAGGAAACTACCGCACGAGTCAAGAGGGTATGACTCATGACCTGAAAAACATAACGAACAAAGCCCCGATTATCTAATACTCAGCAAGACCGACCCGTCAAAAGGCACGCTAAGGCCGCTACCAAGTATGCTCGGGCTTTCTGGCTGTGGGTTTACTCAGCTTGCCAAAACAGCACTAAAAATGGATCCTTACTTTCATGTTTTTGCTCAAAGTTAAGTTTATTAGGAATCAATGTTTGAAGCCTACGTGTACTGCAATAGAGTTTGCAAGCAAAAGATTATCTTTCCATCCATCATCTCTTCCTTTCTCCTTTCATTCCTCGTGATTAACTACGATGTGACTAAGAGAACAAGCGGTACTCATTACTGCGAGGGACAGCGATTCGAATCGATTTCACCAGCTGGGCAA
Source organism: Chloris gayana (assembly GCA_031894775.1). Classification (NCBI taxonomy): domain Eukaryota; kingdom Viridiplantae; phylum Streptophyta; class Magnoliopsida; order Poales; family Poaceae; genus Chloris; species Chloris gayana. The sequence goes on along the minus strand of JAUNZO010001099.1, from coordinate 1,425,126 downwards.
ACCCGACTACACGACATATACGCACCGCATTGGTCGTATACGACAACCTTTCCCGTTAACTCTTGATAGAGGCCGGTCCGTTTCCAACTCCCCGGGAATATGGAGACCCCACATGATACCCGTCCTCGACGTTATTCGTGAGCGACCACCAATCCCCTCCCAGGGAGACCTCGTCTCAAAATAAACAAACACCACCAGCAAAGAAAGGTGGCTACGTCGAACCACTAGGGAGTTAGGGTACATCGGTTTACTAGGCCCATAAACACCAAGCATCTAGATCGGTACGTTCAAGACTTGCTCAAGCACAGCCAACAACGGTACGGTCCTTGATCGACACGAGACGGGGCTATCACCTTGCAAGACCTCGTCATTGCCCTTTCCCTACGGGTCCCATCCGGTCTCAATTTCATCAACATCCTCTTTAGCTTAATGACAACCACAACAAACGAGTTAAAGCCTCCATGCTATAAGTTCACCCGAACAACTACCGTTGTGACTATGAATTAAGCATAGCATCTTATCGAACTACCTGTACCGAGTATATCAGGAATAATGGAATCTTAACTCATGCATCTAGGGTGTCAATCAATCCCTATCTCTTAGTGCACAACATAACCTAGGTACTCGTGATAAAAGTAAGACTTTAAAACATAGGTAGGATGCACCGGGCTTTCCTTTAACCGGAGCGTAGTTAGGTTCACTCGGTGCAGCGATAGCGTTGATGATCTCTCCCTCTTGATTCACCCTGGTTGCTTGCCGAACGACTTCACAATCCATGGCCTTCGAGTGTAGTCGACTTTGACGATCACCGCTTTGAGATCCTTGCCTTTTATGGAACGATCTCGTGCTCTAGGACTATTAAAGATACACCACTTGTTAATGACATGCATGCATGATTATGTAATACAAGACATGCGATGACGCTACCGACGAGCGATGATGAGTAACTAAGGTCTATGCTACGAGCGACAGGAAATAACGACATGGAATGATGCATAAAATGACGATGTGGATTACATGAAATGATAAAGGAATATGCTTATTTACGGAAAATTGAAATAACACAAACTTTCGTTTGCAGTATCTTCTTTGTTAAAGAAAAATATTTATTGAAATTAAACCCTAATTATCATAAAATAGCTAATTATTTTAAATACACAAGGCAAGGAAATTAATTTTTAGAAAAACTACAAAATACAGGAATAGAACAATATATTTTGAATTAACTATAAAATAGATCATAAATTTATGAAGCCAACAAAACTTGTTTCACATTTTTCTGAATTTTCTTGAATATTTTATAAATTTTGCAAGTTTGCACAAACCCTAAAAATAAATAATTCGCGAAAAAGATAAAACAGGCTCCGGGCCTCATTGACTGGGCCGGCCCATTAGTGCATGTGGCCCAGCTCGACAAGGGAGCCGCGGCTATTGCTGGCGGTGGCCGGAAGGTGGCGGCGCGGCCACCGGAGTTAGCCAATAGGGGACAAAACTCGACGGAGACATGGGTACGGTCTCGGCTCAGCGAGGAAAACACTACGGCAGGGTCGCCTTTGCCGGAGAGTCATCGAAAACATGCCGGCGGCGAGAGGCAGCCATGACGCGGCTCCGACGAGGTCGCTAGCTCGCCGTGGTGTGTAACTTTTTGGGAAAAACGTGCGGGAAGTACCTACGGAGCAAGAGAAAGAACGACAAGGTGGTGGTAGACCTCGGGGGTGGCTGGAGCTTGGTGTTCCACGGCGAGGTGGTAGGCGCCGGCGGAGGGAGCCGAGGAAGAACGGCAAAATCCGGAGAGCCCCGCATGGGAACCTCCACGGTAAGTTGTTGAGGAGGTAGGGGAAGAATTACGTGCAACCGGGCTCAAGAATCGTGTGGAACGACTCACCAACAGAGACGAATTTGACGCCGAGGTGGTGGCGCCCCAATGGCGATCTCCCGGAATAAGGATCAATTGGCCCAAGTCACGGTGGTATGGCACAAGAGGGAAACATGGTAAGCTGCGGGGCGAGCTAGCGAAGCTTACGGTGGGCCCGCAGTGGAGTAGGGATGTGATAGTGGCGCTAGCTCGTGCGGTGGGGTGGGAGGAAAAGAAAGGAGGCGCCGGTTTGGGTTTATCTTGGTCGGCCAAGGGGTGACGCAATGAGCGGAGTAGTTACGTGGCACACGCAGAGGCGGCGCGCGGTCGAAGAAGCTCCTAGCCTCCTAGTGCTGCAGCGGCGTAGAGAGCAGAGAGAAAAAGAAGCCGACGAGTGGGGATGGTTTGGCAATTTTGCAAAAGATCCCCGATCGTCGACAAAATTAGAAAACATGTTTTTGAGACTCGAAAAATTACATGAAAAAACAGGGTCGCAGATGAAATCATTTCGAAGGTTTCTCGTTATAGGAATAACTTCAAATGCCGGATAGTTTTTGAAATAAAAATTCAAACTTTAAACTATTTTTGAGAATTAAATAAATTGATTTGGCTATTTCCTAAATCCATTATATTTTAGGAAAAATGCTCAAAATCCATTTAGTCACATGCTTGACTAAAATATTTTTGAAACCCATCAAACTTTTGCTAAATTGGAACGTTTTTTAAAATATAACTTAAATTTGACAAGGTTTTGAATTAAAGTTTTAAATTTTCTTTTTTTACACATAAAATCATAGCATTGCTTTTGCAAACAATATGGTATGATGCTGATGACATGAAATGCACATTTATTTTATTAGGGTTGCTACAGCCCTCCCCCTTTCAGGAATCTCGTCCCGAGATTCAAAAACGTCGCGGTTGTCCAATGGTGCCAAAAAACTCCGGAGTTTGATCGAAGGAAGTCTTCTTGTTCCCGAGTTGCTTCAGCTTCGAGTGATTGCTCCATTGGATCTTGTAGGACTTGATGGTTCGATGGTGAGTTACTCGATCCTTCGTGTCAAGAATCTTGATAGGATGTTCATCATATGTCGGATCGGGTTGTAATTGTTCCATATCTGCGATAGGCACGTCCAATGACGGCTTTAAGCACTTCTTCAATTAAGACACGTGGAACACATTGTGAATTCTCGATAAGCGTGCTGGTAACTCCATGCGATATGCAACCGATCCACATCTTTCTTGAATTGGGAAAGGTCCTATGTAGCGTGGAGCTAACTTTCCCTTGATTCCGAATCGCTGGACACCTTTGGTACGAGAGACTCGAATATAGACTTGATCTCCTATGTTGAATGTGAGCTCTCGATGTCTCTTATCTGCATAGCTGACCTGTCGGGACTTAGCTCTCTTAAAATTTTGTTGAATCGGACGTACTTGCTCTTCGGCAGCCTTTACTAAATCCGGTCCAATATTACTCTTTCTCCACTTTCGGACCAATTGAATGGTGTGCGACAGCTTCGACCATATAGAGCTTGGAATGATGACATTCCAGCGCTTTCCTGGTAGCTGTTGTTGTAAGAGAATTCCGCTAATGGCAAACATTTCTCCCAATCCTTGCTATAAGTTAAGACACACGCTCGAAGCATATCTTGAAGATACTCGATTGATTCTTTCTCCGTGTCCATCCGTTTGGGGGTGATAAGCTGAGCTTCGAATCAACCTTGTTGCCAACGACTCATGCAACTCGCTCCCAAAATCTGGATAAAACCGAGCTCCTCGATCCGAGATGATGGTCTTGGGTACTCCATGTAAACAAAGCACACGAGCAATGTATAGATCAGCATATTGTTTCACTCGGATATGTAGTATGTACAGGTATGAAATGAGCAGATTTAATTAACCTGTCGACAATGACCCGAATGGAGTTGTCCTTCCGTGAAGTTAATGGTAAGCCGACAATTAAATCCATACTAATATCTACCCATTTACATTCAGGAATGCTCAAAGGCTGAAGTGGACCTACTTGCTTCGGATGATTTACCTTCACTTGTCGACAAGTGTCACACTCATTGACATACCTTGCTATCTCTCGTTTCATTCTTATCCACCGAACCTTTGCTTTAGATGTTGATACATTTTGTTGGTTCCGGGATTAATAGAGTGAGTAGATGTATGTGCTTCATCCATTATCTTCTTGCGAAGTTCTAAGTTCTTAGGCACTACTAGCTTATTCTTGAACCAGATGACCCCTTCACCATCTTCTCTAAAGCATTTGACTTCACCCTTCTTGAGTCGTCTTCTAACGTGCTCTATACCAATATCCTTCTTTCGAGCTGCTACCACTTCTTCACGAATGGTAGGGATAAGAGCAAGATTGGTTAGGACTCCATAAGGAAGAATCCGATGACTAGGCTCACTATCATCCTCTCCGGATGCTTCGTCAATAGCTGAGCTTGTGAGGTTATTGCAATGAGCTTTCCGACTCAAGGCATCAGCCACGACATTCGCTTTGCCAAGGTGGTATTGAATCTCTATCTCATAATCCTTGATCAGTGCTAACCATGTTCTTTGACGCATATTCAGATCTGCTTGAGTGAATATCCTTTCTCCAATAAATCCTTCAATTGTACCTTAAGCTCTTGCTAGCTCATTAGGCGACACTCAATACGGTCCTTGAGATGTTGGTGTCGTTCCTTGTTAAAGTTCTATTTTAAATTCCACTTCTCAATCTAGTGGTAGTCCTGGTAAATCAACTAGGATGGCATTTGGATATTCTCGGACCATTGGTATTTTCTTCCACATGTGTACCCTTGATCTTATGAATCACCAAGAGAAAAGTTCTTTACGAGACCCCTTAGTTGTAGTAAGGTTGACGAATCTTCACTTAGCGTTGTTGGGTAGGTTCTTCCGGTAGATTGGTCCTTGTCGTTGAGGGTGAGGTGAATGACTCTGTTGAGAGCTTGCTAACTCATCTCTTCCTAGCACCTATATCGTTGTTCTCCCTATTTGGTTCTACCTACAGATGATGTTTACACTCCCATGTTATCCTAAGGTTGAGAGCTTAGCGACTACCTTAGTCCTCAAGATGACTACGAGTGTGTCCAAAGGCTGCAGGATCCTTGAAGACTCTTATAAACTCACTGATCAGGATACGGACAATGACTCGCTGGTCCAAATTTAGAATGTCATGGTGTTTGTTGTCAATATCTATCACTTTCATGCCGAGATTAGGAATCCTCACTTATTCAGGAGTCGTGAGATTTATAAGGGGTTGGTGAAAGTCTATGATGAAGGAAAAGATTTAACTGGAATGGTTGAGCTTATGAAACAACATGGATTACCAAAAGATGTGACAAGTGCTTTCGTCTGTCTTGGTGTTGAAGGAAATATAGGCTTAAGATATTTATAAGGATAATTGCACCGATGAGTTTCATAGACAGTATTCTTTTTTCCGGTTGCGTACCCTAGGTTATACGCCATCCATTCAGAAGAACATTATATTTGGATTCTCTTCTAGATTCAAAATAGAGTATGCATTTCCACATCGCTCATGTTTGACTTTGAGAAGTGCTCGGGCAAACCGGCACAATTCAAAGGCAAAATGGCAATTTGAAAGTGCAAAACAACCATTTCCAAACTAGCTCTCGGTACAACTTAGTCTAGTCAAAAAGGGGATTATTACTTCTTCAAATGGAAGTCTCTCGAGAACTTCAAGGAAAGATAAGTTCATGATGTAATTGAGTGAAAGAAGGAGAATTACTAAAAAAATAGGAATAGTCAGCTCATAATACTGGAATTTTATCATCCAAAAATTTCTTCGAGATGAAGAGTCCGAACAGAAATCAAAATGGCTATTACTGGAGAGGGGAAAGAGAAGTTTTGGTAGCCACAAAAGTGGTAGTTAACGGGTCATCCGCCTCGGATGAGTGGTAGGCGCCGGCGGAGGGAGCCGAGGAAGAACGGCAAAATCCGGAGAGCCCTGCATCGGAACCTCCACGGTAAGTTGTTGAGGAGGCAGGGGAAGAATTACGTGCAACCGGGCTCAAGAATCGTGTGGAACGACTCGCCGCGAGAGACGAATTTGACGGTGAGGTGGTGGCGCCCCAATGGCGATCTCCCGGGAATAAGGATCAATTGGCCCAACTCACGGTGGTATGGCACAAGAGGGAAACATGGTAAGCTGCGGGGCGAGCTAGCGGAGCTTACGGTGGTGGCGGCTTGCCGGGGATCGCCGGAGGCGGCCTGCCCGCGAGTGGAGTAGGGAGGCGATAGTGGCGCTAGCTCGTGCGATGGAGTGGGAGGAAAAGAAAGGAGGCGCCGGTTTGGGTTTATCTTGGTCGGCCAAGGGGTGACGCAAGTAGCAGAGTAGTTACGTGGCACGCGCCGAGGCGAGCGCGCGGCCGAAGAAGCTCCCGATGCTGCGGCGGCGCGAGAGCAGAGAGAAAAAGAAGGCGACGAGTGGGGATGGTATGGCAATTTGGCAAAAGATCCCCGATCGTCGACAAAATTAGAAAACATGTTTTCCGGACTCGAAAAAATTACACGAAAAAAACAGGGTCGCGAGATGAAATCATTTCGAAGGTTTCTCGTTATAGGAATAACTTCAAATGCCGAGATAGTTTTTGAAATAAAAATTCAAACTTTCAACTATTTTTGAGAATTAAATAAATTGATTTGGCTATTTCCTAACTCGATTATATTTTAGGAAAAATGCTCAAAATCCATTTAATCACATGCTTGACTAAAATATTTTTGAAACCCATCAAACTTTTGCTAAATTGGAACGTTTTTTAAAATATAACTTAAATTTGACAAGGTTTTGAATTTAAGTTTTAAATTTTCTTTTTTTACACATAAAATCATAGCATTGCTTTTGCAAACAATATGGTATGATGCTGATGACATGAAATGCACATTTATTTTATTAGGGTTGCTACAGCCCTCCCCTTACAGGAATCTCGTCCCGAGATTCAGAAACGTAGCGGTTGTCCAATGGTGCCAAAAAACTCGGATAGTTTGATCGAAGGAAGTCTTCTTGTTCCCGAGTTGCTTCGGCTTCCGAGTGATTGCTCCATTGGATCTTGTAGGACTTGATGGTTCGATGGTGAGTTACTCGATCCTTCGTGTCAAGAATCTTGATAGGATGTTCATCATATGTCGGATCGGGTTGTAATTGTTCCATATCTGCGATAGGCACGTCCATCGACGGCTTTAAGCACTTCATCAATTAAGACACGTGGAACACATTGTGAATTCTCGATAAGCGTGCTTGGTAACTCCAAGCGATATGCAGCTGATCCACATCTTTCTTGAATTGGGAAAGGTCCTGTGTAGCATGGATCTAACTTTCCCTTGATTCCGAATCGCTGGACACCTTTGGTACGAGAGACTCGAAGATAGACTTGATCTCCTATGTTGAATGTGAGCTCTCGATGTCTCTTATCTGCATAGCCGACCTGTCGGGACTTAGCTCTCTTAAAATTTTGTTGAATCGGACGTACTTGCTCTTTGGCATCCTTTACTAAATCCGGTCCAATATTACTCTTTCTCCACTTTCAGACCAATTGAATGGTGTGCGACAGCTTCGACCATATAGTGCTTAGAATGGTGACATTCCAGCGCTTTCCTAGTAGCTGTTGTTGTAAGAGAATTCCGCCAATGGCAAACATTTCTCCCAATCCTTGCTATAAGTTAAGACACACGCTCGAAGCATATCTTCAAGATACTCGATTGATTCTTTCTGTGTGTCCATCCGTTTGGGGGTGATAAGCTGAGCTTCGAATCAACCTTGTTGCCAACGACTCATGCAACTCGCTCCCAAAATATGACAAGAAAAAGGTGGAACGGTAAACTTAATCTTAGCATAAGGATCATCAGGGGCTCGATTATTGTTACCTTGTTCTCGATGTTGGCCACCCATACCTTGAGTGTTCTATTGTAGACGCCGGTGAAGCCTTTGTGCTCGTATAGCTGCGTCATCGACGTCGACAGTGGCATCATTCACCGTGTCATCTTTTCTGTTTCCATCGGCGTTGCTACCAGCATCATCTTCATGGATCTTCACACGGTTCTCCACCTCGGTCAGCTTGCCGATCTACGTTGTCGCCACTTCCGCTAGAGTATTAACCGTGTCTCGTCATCTTGGACAAACGCTTATCGATCCTCTCAATCTGGTTGCCGAGATTGAGTTTGTTGATGCCGTCGGTAACGGCCTTGTTAACAGCTTCTGTCATCTCCTCACGTGCCCCGTCAAGAATAGATCGAAGCTGCCCTTGACTAACACACTCGTGAAAATCTTTAGGGGTACCAGCGTCTGCATCTTCTCCTTCCATAGCAAATACCAAAACAGGAACAAACGAGTGAAGGTTATCCCTAATAAACACTACTACTATGGTGGACAGTGGTGACTCTCACAAAAGCAAATGGAACGTCTCACCAAGTTCTTACAAGGGTCTTACCAAGCGAGGCAAAGGATACCTAGAAGGCGTGTACCACGATTGCAAGGGTCAAAAACCCGTGTCTGTCCGAAGTAGTATGTGGAGCTAGGAGGGCCAAATATGTGAGTGGAACACAATTCAAAAACAGATAGTAATGCTGAATAAAAGTCCAAAGGTACTTGTCCTTAGTTGCTCGGTGTCACACCCCTATCCCGAAAGATAGTTAAGTGTGGTACGGATCGCCTTGGGAGATGATTGACGAAGCAACCATACATAGCATCACATTAACAAACATACACGATTTGCAAGGTTACATAATTAAGTCTTGATTACAACATAGAGTTCGAATAAAAGATACATTAGGTTCGAGAGGGCGAGAGCGAGCGGAGCTTGGCCGGGGAGCATCACCTGAGCACGAAGAAGGGCGGCGTGGGGTCGTGCGGTGGGGAGGCGGGCCGGAACCGGGGTCTCGTCGGCGGGGTGGCGCGGCCGGTGCGATGGCGGCGTGGTCTTCACCAAATTGCCGGCGAACTCCTGCACGGTAGGGGCAGCCACATTAGGGGAAGCTAGCAGGGGCCTCCGTGTGTCGCCTCGGCCAAGAAATAGGGCATGAGCACTCGCCTAGCCGAGCTGTGGGCGGAGGCGGCCATGGTGGTTCTCCGGGCGGCGGCGGCTCTTTTCTCCGATTCACGCGCCGGCGAGGGAAAGGAGACGAGGCAGCGGTGCGAGGAGGTGCAGAGGGATGTAGGCGAATGATTGGAGGCGCTTAGATGGGGCCTTGGCTCCCGTGCGGTATTTTCCAAGGCGGAGTGGCCGGGCGGTGCACGGCCGGCGAGGAGGGGGAGGCGCGGCCTTCAATTCCCGGCCGCTCCTGTTGGCCGGCGGGTACAGGGGCGGTTGGGGAAGTGGCAGGGCTTGCGTGGCGACTAGACGGGGCGGGCGCGTGCTCGGGGCGGCGGCCAGGCTGGCCGGACGGGCGGGCGCCGCCGCCATTGCCCACTGGGCAATGAGCTCGAGTCCAAATTTTGAATTTTGATCTGAGTTTTGAAAGTTTGGCTGAAATTCGTGGTTCTGGTGCTCCAAAAATGAAACCAAAAATATGTGGAGCTTCATCACGAAGGGCTTTAATTTTCATCTTAAAGTTGGAACTTCTAAAAGTGTCTCCAAAAATTCATACAAAATTCATAAACAGGAACGTTTCAGATTTAAATTTGAATTTTTGGACATTCAAAACTTTATTCAAAAATTTTGTAAAAAATGTTGTAAATTCATCTTTTTACATGAGCAATGCAGTGGTGCAAAAATCTAGGTGTGGTGTCTTTATAATTTTTGCATTTCCCTTAGGGCTAGGTTAGGGTTAGGGTTTAATCTAAGTTTTTCCTTTTTCTCTTTTTTATTTTTCTTTTAAGTAATTAGCATTAGTGCTTAGGGCTCCATTAGTGCTGTGATTAGGGTTTACTAATTACCTACTTAACCTTAATCATGACACGGGATGTCTCAGCCCTCCCCCTTAAAGAAATTCTCGTCCCGAGAATCGCTACGAATTAAGGAGAGGGAGTACGAAATTTACCGATTTGTGTGACGTGAGGAACTCGGGAAAATTCTTCTCTAGAAAATCCTCTTGTTCCCAAGTTGCTTCTTCTTCGGTGTGGTTACTCCATTGCACCTTGTACAAGGTGACGGTGCGATTGCGAGTTACTCGGTCCTTTTGATCAATAATCCGGACGGGGTATTCGGGGTAGGAGAGATCTTCTTCTAGTTGATCGGTGTCGGAAATGACCACATCTATCGGAGGCTTCAAACATTTCTTGAGTTGAGAGACATGGAACACATTATGCACACGAGCAAGACTTTCCGGTAGTTTCAATCGGTAAGCAACCGCGCTATGCTTTTCCACAATCGGATAGGGTCCGATATAGCGGGGTACTAACTTTCCTTTAATTCCAAACCGAGATACACCCTTATTCGGAGAGACACGAAGATAGATATGATCTCCTTTCTCAAATTCCAATGGGCGTCTCCTCTTATTAGCGTAACTCACTTGACGGGATTGTGCGGCTTTCATGTTGGCTTGGATTTGCCGGACCTTTTCCTCGGCTTGAGTGACAAGATCGGGACCAAAATTTGTTCTTTCTCCCGCTTCCGACCAATTTAAGGGTGTACGACAAGAATGACCGTACAACGCTTCAAATGGTGACATTCCCGAACTCTCTTGATAGCTATTGTTGTACGAGAATTCGGCGAATGGGAAGGCAATCATCCCAATTCCCTCTATTTTCCATAGCACATGCTCTCAAGATATCCTCCAAATATTGATTCAATCTTTCGGTTTGTCCATCCGTTTGAGGGTGATATGCGGAGCTTCTAATGAGAGTGGTACCAAGACAAGAATGCAATTGCTCCCAAAAGCGAGATACAAATTGCGGACCTCGATCGGAAACAATGGTTTTAGGTACTCCATGCAAACATAACACTCTTGAGATGTATAGCTCGGCATACTTCTTGGTATTATAGGTAGTATGGATGGGGATGAAATGTGCGGACTTGGTTAACCTATCCACAATAACCCAAATTGAATCATGCTTCTTTGATGTGAGAGGCAATCCAACGATAAAATCCATAGCAATGTCTTCCCACTTCCAAACGGGAATCTTCAATGGTTTTAATAATCCGGCTTTTCTCAAGTGGTCGGCTTTCACTCGTTGACAAGTATCGCACTTGGCCACATACCGTGCAATTTCACGCTTCATGCGTGTCCACCAAAACTTTTCTCTTAGGCCGCGATACATTTTATTGCTACCGGGGTGTATGGAATATTTAGACAAATGTGCCTCATCCATTATTTTCTTCCGTAATTCCATATTCTTCGGAACAACGAGACGTTGGTTGAACCATAATACACCATTGTCATCCTGTCGAAAACATGTAGCTTCGTCTTTCTCGATCTTTTGCCGAATAAATTCCATCCCTTCATCCTTCTTTTGTGCCTCGATAATCTCCTCACGAAGGGTAGGAATGAGAGCTAGATTGTATAATGAACCATAGGGAACGACTCGAAGACTTGGTTCACTAGAATCTGAAATTTCCGAGTTTTCCATAGAGCAACCGGTAACGTGATTGCATTGATCCTTGCGACTCAAAGCGTCGGCAACCACATTAGCTTTACCCGGATGATAATGGATTTCCAACTCATAATCCTTGATTAATTCCAACCATCTACGTTGCCTCATATTCAACTCTTGTTGGGTGAAGATATACTTGAGACTCTTATGATCGGTGTAGAGATTGACAAGATTTCCAAGTAAATAATGCCTCCAAGTTTTCAAAGCAAGGACAACCGAGGCTAGTTCCAAATCATGGGTGGGGTAGTGTTGTTCATGCTTGCGAAGTTGACGAGAAGCATAAGCAATGACACGACCTTCTTGCATTAACACACATCCTAGGCCGGTGTCGGACGCATCACAATACACGTCAAACGGCTTGGTGATGTCGGCTTGGGCTAACACCGGAGCGGATGTCAAATGCTTCTTGAGAGTTTGGAAGGCTTCCTCACATTCACGGCTCTATTTAAACTTAGCATCTTTCTCCAACAATTTTGTCATGGGCTTGGCTATGCTTGAAAAATTGGGAATGAATTTCCGATAATAACCGGCAAGACCAAGAAAGCTTCGGATTTGCCTCACCGATCTTGGGGATTTCCAAGTAAGCACTTCTCCCACTTTACTTGGGTCAACGGCGACACCTTCCGCGGATATGATATGACCCAAGAAAGGAACTTGTTTCAACCAAAATTCACACTTGCTAAACATGGCATACAATTGATGATCATGAAGCCGTTGGAGAACAATGCGAAGGTGTTCGGCATGCTCTTCTTCGGACTTCGAATAAATAAGAATGTCGTCAATAAATGTCACACCCGGTTTTAACGACCAAAACCGAATGCATCCGTATGCGTGCCCGGGAACAAGTTTTCACGCACACAGGACAAATAATGTGATAAAAGAACAATGTCTTTAATGAATCGAATACTTACATCGATATTGTCTCAAAGGACTAAATACAATATACGCTAGCGGAAGACTCCATAACACCACAGGCAATCGACCGGGGTTTCGCACGCCTAGACCTTTCTCATCGGTGGTCTTCACCATCTTCCGAGCAGCAGTAGTTGGTAGCAAAAAGGAAATAGCAAGAGTGAGTACATGTCGTACTCAAGCAAGTGTGGGAATACATGACATGTAAGCTGAATGAAAGGAAGGCTAACACATGGCTTGCAATAGAAAGCACCTACACTAGTCAAGTTAATTAAAACAACCTATTTACTAGGTGAAAAATATTCCAACAAGGCTACCCCACCTGTTAACCACCGCAAGCTACCCTACTTGCAGCAAACCACACTACAGAGTTACCCCGCCTGTAGCAAAACAAACTACAGGTTACCCCGCCCGTAGCCAACCACACTACAGGTTACCCCGCTCGTAGCTCACCTCACTACAAGTTACCCCGCTTGTAGCTACCAAAGGGTTACCCCACCCAAACCATCCCTCTAGTTCTCGTGAGGATCCGGGCCGTTCGTGACCGTGAACACGGCTGTTAGTAACAGCTTTTACACTCTGCAGAGGTTGCACAACTTTACCCACAGGTCGGTGATTCCATCACTTTTCGGTGACTAAAACCTCTATTATGCCAGCACACTTCCTAAGGTATGAGGCCAAGAGATCACCGCAAGGTCTTTTCTAAGGACTTCCCGACTTGCAAAACGTCCATGCTAAGGTTTCACCGCCGTAAAAGTGACGCATCACCCGGAGGCCCCCTCTTGCACCGTGGCTTCAAGTACTCCGCCTTTCCTCGCCCGAATCCGGAAGACACCTTCTTCCTTCATCCTTCCTCGACGCTTGCAGAACTGGGAAGCTACCTCGGTACTAAACCTTACCTACCCATTATCAGCCCCGTGCTTTGTGCGGAAGTCCCGGGTTGCCGCTCCAAGAACCGGTCCTTATGATCCCCAACAGGTACTACCGCAGCCCAATAGTACTACTACGAGTACCGTGCATTCCCGCACCATCATCCACATCCTCCTGTCGGGATCACCTAAGTTCCATGTTGCTAAAAAGCATGCCCCAATTCATGATCATTATGTTCAAGTGAATAATTAATCAAGCTTAGCATTTAGTTCAGTTTGAACCCCATTAAAAGCAACTAGCAATGACGTACCCATCCTAACATACTACACCATAACCAAGGCGACAAGGTAGAATAAGGAACAGGGTATGACACAAATAGGATTCAAATTAAATCGTAATGCATGTAATGTAAATTCAGAAAGTAAGAAAGTAGGCGCAATGTGCATCAAGGACACTTGCCTGTTTCCCTTTGCTCGCTGCTCATGTCTTCAAGTCTTGCTCTTGAGTTCTTCGGAAAATACGTTCCTCTATTTAACGTCACACCGATACAAACATGCAAGAAACAAGCATACAAGCAACCTAAGAAACAGTACACCAAACAATACCTAATGAATATGAAAACAGTACTAATAAATAGTACTCGTCGCTACGATCTCGTGAGCCCAAGAATCGGCTTAATCGGAGTTACGAGTGAAAAGTTACGAAGGTTTCAAGATCTAGGGTTTAAACCGCAAATTAAGGATCATTTTGTAAATATGGAAAAGTTCAAGGACTAGAATGTAAAAAGGTTAAGGTCTTAAAAATATAAGTTTATAAAACACGAGTGTTCATTTTGCAAAAGAACACGATTTAATGTGGTTTGAGAAAACAGAGGTGAAACGTAATTTAATACAAGGTTAGGGGTGTTTCAGTAAAAAGGCCATAATTAAAACATTGAAGTAAATATGGCTTAAGGACTTAAAAAGAGTTTAACAATTAGCTAAAAGTCTTAACGAGAAAGGATTAGGTCAAAAACAGAACCAAAACAAAAGCTAGGGTGGCTTTTATGAAATAAAGGGCATAAACGTAATTAACTATAGACTTAGGTGATTAGCATGTAAATTTATCTAATCATAAAATATACGTTCGTAAAATTAACAAACTACAAGGGTTGATTTACAAATTTTATAATCCTAGCATGCGACAAGGATTAAAACAGAATTTAAATAAACCTATGGTTGGATTTTATAAATAGAAGGGACCTAATCATTAATTTACAAAAGCTGTAAGGGCCTATTTATAAAATAGCCAAGTCCAGGGACCTATTTGTAATTTTCAAAAAGTATTGGGACTAAAATATAAAAGTTCGGGACCGAAATATAATTTACGAGAAACCTAGGGTGGTTTTTGTAAAAGTGTCGGACCTAAACATAAATAAATATAACCACGGGGTTTTATTTGTAAAAATACCATTTAATAGGGAACCAGGGGCCTAAACATAATTAAAACTAAAAATAAGGGAGTTTATGTAAAAGTGGAGGGGTTCTTAATTAATTGATTAAAACGGCGGGGGCTTATTTGCAAAACCGCCACATAACGGTTCGCCCTTCTAATCCGGACCGTCCCTCGCGAGATCCGACGGTGCAGGGTGCTCCGGCCGGTTTTGGTCGACGCCGGCGAGATCCCGCGGCGGCGCATCGCCGGAGCTAGCTCGATCTACGTCTACGGGGCTCCATTCCTCGCCGTGATGGGTCCGGGAGAGAGAGGAGAGGATGACGAGCTCACCTAGGGGTCTCGCGGGGGTGGAGGAAGCCGGGGGCGGGCTTGCGACGGTGAGGTGGAGGCGGAGCGCTCCGGCGGCGATGCTCGTCCCCGTCGGTCGCCCAAACTTCGTCGCGTCGGCACCGGTGGCGACGGCGTCGTGTTCCGGGGCTTGGCGAAGGGTCGTCGGGCGTCGGGCGGCTCCGTGCGGCGTCGCGTCGAGCTTAGGGCTTCGGCTCCAATGGCGGCGGCGTTGCCGGTGGCCGTGTGGCACGGGCGGCGGCGGGTCTTCGGGAAAAGGGTGCAAGAGAGGCGAGGCTCTCCTATTTGTAGGGGCGCGGAACACGGGGCCGGCCGTGGCACGCACGCCAAGGTTGGCCACGGCTAGGGTTTCGAGTGGTCGGGCTCGAGCGGGCCTGCGGGCTTGCGGGGCTAGCGGGCCGGGGTGGGGCTGGCGCCGGGCTGGCGAGGAGCCGGGCTCGCTGGCAGGCCGGGGAAAGAAGGGGAGAGAGCCGGGCCGCGAAAAGAAGTGGGAGAGTCGGGCCGGGGAATTCAGCCCATTGATCGAAGATAGGTTCTCTTCTTTTCTTTTTATTTTCTTCTTCCTATTCTATTTCTATTAGCTAAATAAATACAAATAATTCTATTCGAAATTTCAAATGAAATATTCATACAATAAAGACCAAATGTAACAAATCAACATGCATGCATTTCAGCCAAAATATAACCTATATTAATTAATTAAATTTAGAAAATAAATGGCTTTTGCATAAAAGGGTTTATAAATTGTCTTTTTAAAGCCAATCTTTAATCAACTAAAGACAAACATTTTAATTGTTTGGAATTACCTTGGAGCCAAAACAAAATAAAATACTTTAAACAAAAAGATAAATATTATTTCATAAATTCTTTTATAAACCTCATGTATTGATAAAAGAAAGTATTTTTCATAGATCTATATTTGCTTTAATCAAATACGAGTTAGTTGATAAACCCTTTTCACACATTTAAAATATTTAGACCATAAATCAAATGTATTTCTCAAAGCAAAATCTTTTATAAAT
This sequence comes from Chloris gayana, assembly GCA_031894775.1. Lineage (NCBI taxonomy): Eukaryota > Viridiplantae > Streptophyta > Magnoliopsida > Poales > Poaceae > Chloris > Chloris gayana. The sequence continues at coordinate 1,409,129 of JAUNZO010001099.1, read as the reverse complement.
CAAACTTTAATTAGTTTTGGAAATAACTCCTTTTTCTCACATGAAATGACAAAGCTCTCATTTTGTTTTCAAAGTGAAATACCTTGTATAAAATAGTGCCTTTTGAAATAAATTTATTTTCGTAAATGAAAAGTATTTCGTAAATAAATGTTTCTTTAGATCAAACAACTCTTTGGTTCACATAAAATGACAACACTTCTACTTTTCTTGCAAATAGAAACTACCTTGTGTGAAATTTTGCTCTCTAACATAATCAAATAAAATCTTTTATTTAAGTCATTTTCATAACCAAAACAACATCATATGTTCTTTTGGAAAAATTCATTATTGAAACTTTACAAACCAAAATAATTGTTTGAGTTTAAAAGATAATCTCTTCCTCTTAAACAAGAAAGAAAGCAAAATACATTTATAATATTATCCTTTAGATAATATTTAAATATGCTTTAAAAAGTTTTAAAATTTTGTGAATTTCATGCACATCCCGAATTCGAAATTCCGGGGTGTTACAAGGCTACCCCCTTAACAGGAATCTCGTCCCGAGATTCGGCGTGGCTAGCAAGAAATTTTAGGTGGGTGATCTTTTCCTAACGGAATCTAGGGCTTCACACTCGATTGTACACGTCCGTCATGACTTTTCCAACATCCAACGGTCTTGTATCCATACGTCTTACTCTCATCGTATATGACGCATTTCTTAAGATTCCATTCCGAATAGATGGTGTTGATCTCTATCCTGTAATTAGACGTAACCGTCAAAGAACAACGACATTACCATTCCATATTCTCCAAGGTAAATATCACTTAATCGTAAGGGCTCATTGTCTTGATAACATTATTCAAACGACTCAACAACCATAATACTTGGAAAAATTAAACAAACTACTAACAAAACACTATTGCCCTCTTGATCGGAAATCCATTGATCAGCTTCGGATTTGCATTTCTTCATGGGTGGGAATTCTTTACTTGCCTCTTGTTGCACGTGTTGGAACCTCTTGGACTAGGATGTCACATTTGCTGCGGGAGTTGACGGCGTCGTGTTGTGGTTGCTATCGATATTCCCTTTTGTTGGTTCTTGGGACACTCAATAGCATAGTGTCCTTCCTCTTCGCAACGGTAACAAATTCCATGCCTCGGGATGACTTGAGCTTTATCGGATCCTTCGAGGCTTCACACTTGAATTGAGGAAATTCGGGGTGTATACCGGAGCTTGAGGGGCGATCATCTAGTGAACAACGACTCATTGCGTGACTAAGCGTTTCAGTTTCCACCTGCCTCATGAACAACCAAGGTCCAAGTTCGATGGAGTAAGTTTTCTCATTGGACACTTATCGGCGTAATGGCCGTATTGCTCACAACCGAAACACATTATATCCTTCCTTGGGCAAGTCTCGAAGTAGTGACCATGTTTACCACAAAGTGAGCATTGATTCCTTCCAAGTGTGGGCCTTCGGAAAAATCCATTGGAATCACCTCTTCGGAAACTCCTCTTTCTAGAGGGTTGATGCGATGTCGTAGGCTCACGTTGGGTGATCTGAAGAAAACATGGGTGACCACGACGTTTGCAGCAATAGCAAGCTTCACGGACTCGAGAGTTCTTGTAGTGCTGATCCGGAGTTTCAGTACCACTATCCGACTTGAGCTTCTTCTTATTTTTGACATGCTCTCTTCGTCCAAGGCTAACAAGCTGCGAAGTGATCTGTTGGTCGTTAGAAACTGGTCGTGACCTCTTCATTGGGGATTTACCAATCTTGTTGTCCTTGCTTGGAGCTAGTGTAGGGGAGGATGAACTGTCATGGATGTTGTTCTCCTCGGGATTAAGACTACTAGCGATGGTTCCAATTCTTAGGTTCATCATCCGAGAAAGTGGATTCGTTTTGGGCATAGGAGGAGAGAGTAGAGAATGGGGTGAAGAAAGGAGGAAAAATGAGGAATAGCGAAACTAATACCCATTAATGCAAAACAATAGATGTAGTGACAAAACTAAAAGCTTCGCAATTACACCTTCGAGACAATCAAAGATCCAACTCAAAACAAGACACACCACAAATCAAGCACTTAACCTAAATTGTACATCGACTCGACGTTCTAATAAACGTTTAACTGCTAAAGGGCACTACTACTAATCCTCCTCATCTTGGTTTGGTACAACGTATGCTTGGGGAGCGCGACTTGCAATCTTCCGTGGAGGCGACTCAGGTGCCTCTTCTTCCAATTCTTCATCCGAGGACAACTCCAATTCTTCGGGTAGACGACGCTTCAGCTTGCGGTTAATCCTCATAGCCTCGGTGTACTTATCATGCCAAAAGTCCACTTCTTCCGCATTCTCATCCAACTCTTTCGTGAGCACCTTGGCGAGAGCCACTTGCTTCTTAAGCTTCCAATTTCCTTGTTCCTCCACCGGGTCTACGTGGATGTAGGTGGATCCGCTTGCTCGTTGAGGGAAATGAGCATACTCTGTCTCTTCCAAATAAGCACGGGACCTTGAGCGAGTAACCGGGATGGCTTGGCGAGCAGCATCACGAATTCTAGCAAAGAAACTTCTCCTCGGGGCAATGGCTTTGTGAGTTCTCTCAATCTCATGAGCTCCTTCAACAGGTTCTCGTGCATAGATGAGCACATGGACGTCCCAATGTGGCACCGATCCTTCAATGACTTCTCTAGCTCCAAAGTACTTTGGTGGCTTCACGTATCCTATTTCTTGCAGCATCTCCCAAAGCATGTTAGGAAGTCTCCCAGCACTTAGTCCATCACTCTCAACTCACGAACCTCTTGATATGGTAGTGGAACTTCCATCATTTCTTGTTCCACTGCTTCCTCGCCATTGCTAGGGACGATCTCGAGGAGCACGGCTGAAACTGCAGTTGCGATCGACGGTCTTGGCTCGTGCTAGCTATAAAATGTTTGGAACAAAAATAGTTTTAGCAAAATGAGACAAAAAGCAAGAAGTTGCTTAAGCAAAGAATGACACTAGAGGGAGAGAATCATAAGAAAGAATTTGTAGGAAAGAAGTGTAGAAATTTTCCAATATAGTTTCTATTTCAAAACAAAATACTCTTAGAGGTGACAATCCTTCCTAGGCTTGCGTCCTACGGTCGACAAGGCGTACGTCCTACGATCGACAAGGCGTACGTCCTACGGTCGACAAGGCTCGATACCACTTTGTCACACCCGGTTTTAACGACCAAAACCGAATGCATCCGTATGCGTGCCCGGGAACAAGTTTTCACGCACACAGGACAAATAATGTGATAAAAGAACAATGTCTTTAATGAATCGAATACTTACATCGATATTGTCTCAAAGGACTAAATACAATATACGCTATCGGAAGACTCCATAACACCACAGGCAATCGACCAGGGGTTTCGCACGCCTAGACCTTTCTCATCGGTGGTCTTCTCCATCTTCCGAGCAGCGGTAGTTGGTAGCAAAAAGGAAATAGCAAGAGTGAGTACATGTCGTACTCAGCAAGTGTGGGAATACATGACATGTAAGCTGAATGAAAGGAAGGCTAACACATGGCTTGCAATAGAAAGCACCTACACTAGTCAAGTTAATTAAAACAACCTATTTACTAGGTGAAAAATATTCCAACGAGGCTACCCCACTGTTAACCACTCGCAAGCTACCCTACTTGCAGCAAACCACACCTACAGGTTACCCCGCCTGTAGCAAAACAAACTACAGGTTACCCCGCCCGTAGCCAACCACACTACGAGGTTACCCCGCCTGTAGCTCACCTCACTACAAGTTACCCCGCTTGTAGCTACCAAAGGGTTACCCCACCCAAACCATCCCTCTAGTTCTCGTGAGGATCCAGGCCGTTCGTGACCGTGAACACGGCTGTTAATAACAGTTTTACACTCTGCGAGAGGTTGCACAACTTTACCCACGGGTCGGTGATTCCATCACTTTTCGGTGACTAAAACCTCTATTATGCCGAGCACACTTCCTAAGGTATGAGGCCAAGAGATCACCGCAAGGTCTTTTCGAGGACTTCCCTGCAGCACTGTTTCACCGCCGTAAAAGTGACGCATCACCCGGAGGCCCCCTCTTGCACCGTGGCTTCAAGTACTCCGCCTTTCCTCGCCCGAATCCGGAAGACACCTTCTTCCTTGATCCTTCCTCGACGCTTGCAGAACCGGGAAGCTACCTCGGTACTAAACCTTACCTACCCATTATCAGCCCCGTGCTTTGTGCGGAAGTCCTGGGTTGCCGCTCCAAGAACCGGTCCTTATGATCCCCAACAAGTACTACCGCAGCCCAATAGTACTACTACGAGTACTGTGCATTCCCGCACCATCATCCACATCCTCCTGTCGGGATCACCTAAGTTCCATGTTGCTAAAAAGCATCCCCCAATTCATGATCATTATGTTCATGTGAATAATTAATCAAGCTTAGCATTTAGTTCAGTTTGAACCCCATTAAAAGCAACTAGCAATGACGTACCCATCCTAACATACTACACCATAACCAAGGCGACAAGGTAGAATAAGGAACAGGGTATGACACAAATAGGATTCAAATTAAACTGTAATGCATGTAATGTAAATTCAGAAAGTAAGAAAGTAGGCGCAATGTGCATCAAGGACACTTGCCTGTTTCCCTTTGTTGCTGCTCATGTCTTCAAGTCTTGCTCTTGAGTTCTTCGGAAAATACGTTCCTCTATTTAACGTCACACCGATACAAACATGCAAGAAACAAGCATACAAGCAACCTAAGAAACAGTACACCAAACAATACCTAATGAATATGAAAACAGTACTAATAAATAGTACTCGTCGCTACGATCTCGTGAGCGCAAGAATCGGCTTAATCGGAGTTACGAGTGAAAAGTTACGAAGGTTTCAAGATCTAGGGTTTAAACGCGCAAATTAAGGATCATTTTGTAAATATGGAAAAGTTCAAGGACTAGAATGTAAAAAGGTTAAGGTCTTAAAAATATAAGTTTATAAAACACGAGTGTTCATTTTGCAAAAGAACACGATTTAATGTGGTTTGAGAAAACGAAGCGTAAACGTAATTTAATACAAGGTTAGGGGTGTTTTCGTAAAAAGGCCATAATTAAAACATTGAAATAAATATGGCTTAAGGACTTAAAAAGAGTTTAACAATTAGCTAAAAGTCTTAACGAGAAAGGATTAGGTCAAAAACAGAACCAAAACAAAAGCTAGGGTGGCTTTTATGAAATAAAGGGCATAAACGTAATTAACTATAGACTTAGGTGATTAGCATGTAAATTTATCTAATCATAAAATATACGTTCGTAAAATTAACAAACTACAAGGGTTGATTTACAAATTTTATAATCCTAGCATGCGACAAGGATTAAAACAGAATTTAAATAAACCTATGGTTGGATTTTATAAATAGAAGGGACCTAATCATTAATTTACAAAGCTGTAAGGGCCTATTTATAAAATAGCCAAGTCCAGGGACCTATTTGTAATTTTCAAAAAGTATTGGGACTAAAATATAAAAGTTCAGGACCAAAATATAATTTACGAGAAACCTAGGGTGGTTTTTGTAAAAGTGTCGGACCTAAACATAAATAAATATAACCACGGGGTTTTATTTGTAAAAATACCATTTAATAGGGAACCAGGGGCCTAACCATAATTAAAACTAAAAATAAGGGAGTTTATGTAAAAGTGGAGGGGTTCTTAATTAATTGATTAAAACGGCGGGGGCTTATTTGCAAAACCGCCACATAACGGTTCGCCCTTCTAATCCGGACCGTCCCTCGCAGATCCGACGGTGCGGGGTGCTCCGGCCGGTTTTGGTCAACGCCGGCGAGATCCCGCGGCGGCGCATCGCCGGAGCTAGCTCGATCTACGTCTACGGGGCTCCGTTCCTCGCCGTGATGGGTCCGGGAGAGAGAGGAGAGGATGACGAGCTCACCTAGGGGTCTCGCGGGGGTGGAGGAAGCCGGGGGCGGGCCTGCGACGGTGAGGTGGAGGCGGAGCGCTCCGGCGGCGATGCTCGTCCCCGTCGGTCGCCCAAACTTCGTCGCGTCGAGCACCGGTGGCGGCGGCGTCGTGTTGCGGGGCTTGGCGAAGGGTCGTCGGGCGTCGGGCGCTCCGTGCGGCGTCGCGTCGAGCTTAGGGCTTCGGCTCCAATGGCGGCGGCGTTGCCGGTGGCCGTGTGGCACGGGCGGCGGCGGGTCTTCGAGAAAAGGGTGCAAGAGAGGCGAGGCTCTCCTATTTGTAGGGGCGCGGAACACGAGGCCGGCCGTGGCGCGCATGCCAAGGTTGGCCGCGGCTAGGGTTTCGAGTGGTCGGGCTCGAGCGGGCCTCGCGGGCTTGCGGGGCTAGCGGGCCGGGGTGGGGTTGGCGCCGGGCTGGCGGGGAGCTAGGCTGCTCGGCAGGCCGGGGAAAGAAGGGGAGAGAGCCGGGCCGCGAAAAGAAGTGGGGGAGTCGGGCCGGGGAATTCAGCCCATTGATCGAAGATAGGTTCTCTTCTTTTCTTTTTATTTTCTTCTTCCTATTCTATTTCTATTAGCTAAATAAATACAAATAATTCTATTCGAAATTTCAAATGAAATATTCATACAATAAAGACCAAATGTAACAAATCAACATGCATGCATTTCAGCCAAAATATAACCTATATTAATTAATTAAATTTAGAAAATAAATGGCTTTTGCATAAAAGGGTTTATAAATTGTCTTTTTAAAGCCAATCTTTAATCAACTAAAGACAAACATTTTAATTGTTTGGAATTACCTTGGAGCCAAAACAAAATAAAATACTTTAAACAAAAAGATAAATATTATTTCATAAATTCTTTTATAAACCTCATGTATTGATAAAAGAAAGTATTTTTCATAGATCTATATTTGCTTTAATCAAATACAGTTAGTTGATAAACCCTTTTCACACATTTAAAATATTTAGACCATAAATCAAATGTATTTCTCAAAGCAAAATCTTTTATAAATCAAACTTTAATTAGTTTTGGAAATAACTCCTTTTTCTCACATGAAATGACAAAGCTCTCATTTTGTTTTCAAAGTGAAATACCTTGTATAAAATAGTGCCTTTTGAAATAAATTTATTTTCGTAAATGAAAAGTATTTCGTAAATAAATGTTTCTTTAGATCAAACAACTCTTTGGTTCACATAAAATGACAACACTTCTACTTTTCTTGCAAATAGAAACTACCTTGTGTGAAATTTTGCTCTCTAACATAATCAAATAAAATCTTTTATTTAAGTCATTTTCATAACCAAAACAACATCATATGTTCTTTTGGAAAAATTCATTATTGAAACTTTACAAACCAAAATAATTGTTTGAGTTTAAAAGATAATCTCTTCCTCTTAAACAAGAAAGAAAGCAAAATACATTTATAATATTATCCTTTAGATAATATTTAAATATGCTTTAAAAAGTTTTAAAATTTTGTGAATTTCATGCACATCCCGAATTCGAAATTCCGGGTGTTACAATAAAGACCACGACAAACTTATCCAATTCGGGCATGAAGACCGAATTCATCAAATACATGAAATGAGCGGAGCATTTGTAAGCCCAAAAGACATGACGAGATACTCAAAGAGACCATATCGCGTGGAGAATGCGGTTTTTGGAATATCTTCGTCTCGGATCTTGATTTGGTGGTAACCGGATCGGAGATCAATCTTAGAGAAGACCTTAGCACCAACTAATTGATCAAAGAGAATATCAATCCGAGGGAGCGGGTATCTTGATAGTTACCGCATTGAGAGGGCGATAATCCACACATAGACGTAGCGTCTTGTCCTTCTTTTTCACAAAGAGAGCGGGACATCCCCACGGAGATGAACTTGGGCGAATATATCCTTTATCCATAAGCTCACCCAATTGCTCTTTTAAGATTGCTACCTCATTGGGGGGCATCTTGTATGGCCTAAGTGAAATCGGTGCGCTGCGGGTTGGAGCTCAATTTTAAACTCGACATCCCGATCGCGTGGCATGCCCGGTAAGTCATCCGGGAACACATCGGGAAACTCACATACCACGGGAATATCCTCAATCCTTTTCCCCTCGAGATGGTAGATTGTTGAGGTGGAGAATGTGGGATGGGGTAATCGGAGAATAGACGGACCATGGAGTGGTGAGTTGAGGTGAACTTCTCGGGAATCGATGTGCAAAACAGCTTTATGGAGCTCCATCCATCTCATACCTAGAATTATGTCTATTCCTTGCCCACCTAAAATTATGAGAGAGGAGGGGTATACTTTTCTTTCTAGGCTTAGGGGTACTTGCCTCAACTCCAGGTTTGTTTTTATTTTTCCACCGGGTGATGTGATGATATAGGGAATATCCAAAACGGTAGGAGTGAGTTGTAATGTTTTTGCATATGCTTGACTAATGAAATCATGAGTTGCACCCGAATCAAAAAGAACCAAAGTGGAGTGGTTGTTGACCGAAAACATACCCGAGAGTACCTGGTTCTCCCGCTTGAATCTCTTCGATCGTGGTATAGTTGACTCGGCCATTCTTAGCATTTGGAGTAGAGGATTGATTGCGGTTCCCATTTCCATTATTCCCATTGCGGTTTTGATTGTTGTTGTTGCCACTTCCGGAACCATTGTTGGTGTTGTTGTTACCCGGGTTACGTGACGGAACACGACAATCCTTTGCAAAATGACCCGGACGTCCGGAATTGAAGCACGGACCTTGAGGACCGGGCCTAGCACCTTGGTGTTTCTGCTGCGGAGGGCGGAATGAATTGTTGTGCTGCTGATTTCCACCGTGAGAGTGGTGGTGCGGCTGTGGCACGAATCGACGAGATCCCCCGTCGGCGGTAATGCGGCCCGAAACTTCCGTCCGGATGGGGAAGTGATGGCTAGCTTGTACTTGGGCGGAGCGGAGCCGGATGGATTTCCCACGGCACGCTTCCTCTTCTTGTCCTCTTGGTGCGCACGGATAGCATCTTCTTGCACAATTGCGGCACTCATCAAGTCATTGAACGTGCCGGTAGTGACTTGGGCCAAGCGATCTTGCAACTTCGGGCTTAGCCCCGAACGAAAGCAATTCTTTTTCTTGTCATCCGTGTCGGCATGATAGGATGCATATTGAGCCAAGTAGTTGAACTTCCGTGCATACTCTTGCACGGTTCCGGTTCTTTGCTTCAAATTGAGGAACTCTTGCAACTTGCGCTTCATGAGACCGGCGGGAATGTGATGTGCGCGAAACGCGGTGCAAAAGTCCGGCCAATTCACTTGAGTACCGGCGGGAAGGTGTGACATCACCTCCGGGACACCCAGGAATCGGAACAGAGGAACACTCGACGAAGCGAGTTACAACAGAAACATCATCTCATACAAGCCCGAATATATACATCATGGTATAATACAACCAGGTTTTCAAAATACAAACATTCGCGTGGCGGAAAGTGACATTTAGTGGAGTTTAACATCCTACGATTATTCAGCGGAAGCTTGTCTATCATACAACTCAAAAGACTTCACGAAACAACGTGATGTACCGAGCCCTTCGTACATCACGGTCCTCGCTCATCAAGGTGTGGGGATACGTTCCCACCTGAAGGGAACCTCCCTCCGGACATTGCTCCTCCTCGGGATAACCGCCATACAAGTCGTGGAAATACGACTCGTTCCCTGAAATGGTAACGAACAAACCCCGAGTACTCTAATACTCAGCAAGACCGACCCGTCAACATGGCACGCTAAGGCCGACGCCTAGTATGCAAAGGCTTTACGGCTGTGGGGTTTACTCCTTTGCGAAAACAGACATTAAAGGGTGGGTCCTTACTTTCGGTGTTTTAGCTCGGTATTAAGTTCATTAGCCTTGGGGTTTGCAACCTATCACTATTGCAAACAAGTTTGCAAGACAAGATCGAGATATAGATCAATTATCCTTTCATCTCTCATCTTCGTCTTCCAGTATTTACTACGATGTGACGAGCTAAACAAGCGGTACTCATTACTGCGAGGGACAGCGATTCGAATCGATTTATACCAGTGGCAAAACCCGACTACACGACGTATACGCATCACACCGATCGTATACGACAACCTTTCCCGCTAGCACCGACAGCAGAGTAGCCATTTCCAACTCCCCGGAAGTATGGCGACGCCACGACTTCCCTCGTGGTCGACCCATCTTCCTCCCGTGAGACTATCCTCTCACCGACAGCCGGCAAAAGAGAGGCGGCTACGCTACATCTCTCGGGGCGATAGGGTACATCAGCTTGATGGGCCCATGATACCAGCATGTAGTGCGGTACGTTCAAACTTGTTCAACTAAGCCGACAACGGTACGGTCCTTGACCGACACGGACGGGGCTACCACCTTGCAAGACCTCATCTCCGTCTTGCCCTTCCTCCTACGGGGCCCGTCCGGTCTCAACTTCATTAACACTCTCCTCATCTTTAGTGTCAACACAAAAATTCTTTAAAGCCTCCATGCTTTAAGTGCCCTAACCAGCTACCGTTGCCACTATGAATTAAGCTTAGCCTCTACTTGAGCTACCTGTACCGAGTATAGAGTAAACAAACGGAAACCTACCATAATGCATCTAGGGTGTCAACCAAATCCTAACACCTAATGCACAAGCATAACCGTACTATGTGATAAAGTAAAATATTTAAAAACATAGGTGGGATGCACCGGGCTTGCTTTGAGTCTGTTCGAAGTTAGTCTCCTCGGCGGTCGGGTCGACTTCGAGATCCCCGGCTCTCGACTCGCCCTCGGGTGGAACCTCGATCACTTCGAACCTAGTCGACCAATAATACGTCGCGAATCATCACCATGTATGCATGAATGAGGATGATATAATCATGCAAAAGCTTGGTTAATTATGTTCATTACCAACAATTACTGATTCATTACGTTCAGTAATTATCAACTAACAATTAACAATTAATCATGCTCGTTCATTACTTGTTTAATCAAGGTCATTAATTAATACTTAAATATTAATCATGTGCATTACTTAATAATTAATCACGTTCATTCATTAATAAAGTCCCATAAGTAATAATTAATGATTATTGCTTAATCACCTTAGTTAATTTACAAGTTAAAGATAAGCATGTTCATTAAACAAGTATTAACAATTAATTATGCTGATTAACACATGTTTAATTAAGATCATCATTAATTAGCTTTGTTTCCTTAACTTACTTAATTAAGGTCACCAATTACTTAAGTTGAATAATTAATGAATTATTCTAATTTATTAGGCAATAATTAAATAATTTCCTTAAATGATTAAAGACTAATGCATTGTGATCATATAAAAATAATATACTTTAAGTTTAATTTTGGAAAATAAACTTCATTATTAATTTCGTCTGCAAGTATCTCCTTCATTAAATAAAATTACTTTTCCTAATTAAACATTTTATTTACATAAAATAATAACCTTTCTTTAATCAAAGAAAGTAATTAACTACTAATTATAAAATAAATTTATTCAAAATACATATTTTATTTCACCAATGGATCGATCTCATTTTTCCGAGTTAAACAAAGTTGGTTTGGTATTTTTCTGAATTTTATTGAATTTTCTACGAATTTTGAAAATTTAAATTCAATTACGTGACACACGGAGGGCCACGGGATTGGCCACACCCGATCCCACGTAGCCACACGCGATCCCACCCGCGTGTGGCCCGCGGTGTGGCCTCGCCGCGGCGGCGCGACCGGTGGCGGCGCGACGGCCGGAGTTGGCCGGGCGTCGAGCAAAGCTCGCCGCGAAGACACCTAGAGCACCTACACGGCGTGGCGAAACTTTTGGTGTGACGAGGCGGAGCATGAGCTCGCCTCCGACTATGCCGACGGCGAGATGCGGTGGCGGGTGAAGTCCGGCGGCTTCGTGAGCTCGCTAGGGTGGACCAACACACGAACGGTTTGGTTCCGGAGCTTCGTAAGACTCTCACGAAGACCGGCATCCACATGCTACCGACCAAAGATGGCCGGAACAGGGCCCGCATCGGGAGCCAAAGAGGGACCGGCGGTCGAACTCGGGAAAGAACCGGATTCCGGCCACCGTGTTTGAAAAATTTAACCAATAGATGGCCTAGGGAATAAAGAGTAGTATAGTGCACACCATGGAAGAAGAAATGAGGGAAATAACGCACCGGAGCAAGAGAATTGCGGAGCGGCGGCCGGGCACGTCGGGGGTTGCCGCTTTGGGAAGAACGGCTTTGATCTTTGATGTTAGGGCAGCTCGTCGGGAACGGAGACAATGCGCAGCTCCGGCATGAGCGTGCGGAGCGGCTGGTGGTGGTGGCTCGTCGGAAGATGGCCGGAGGCGGCCGGACGGCGTAGCTCTAGAGAGGCGGCAATGGTGGGGAGAGGAAATGAGAGAGAGAACGGGATGGGGTCGCCCTGGTTTTATCCATGCCGGGGAAAGGTTGAAGCGGGGCAACATCCAGCTACGTGGAGTGAGAGGAAGAGGGCGCGCGGCCGGGAGCTGCTGCGTGGCTCCGGCGGCAAGGCGGTGCGGCGAGGCGGTTCGAGAGAGAGAGAGAAAGGAGAATGACAAAGGGGCCCGGGTCATTTTACATAAAACCCCCGGGTTTTCGACTAATTAAAAAGCAGGTTTCCGGGGCTCCAAAAATTCCACAAAAATTCAGGGAGATATTTGAAAGTGTTTTAAACATTTTTCCTTTTAGGTCCAGGTTGAAATTCCAAACTGGTTTCGAATTAAAAATTCCGAGATAAATTAACAAAGGAAGCTTTGTTTATTTCTTGTAATTATTTCCACAGAGCAAAATAATTTCAGGATAGTTTTATAAATCTTTGTTTATGATATTTGAGCCAGAGAAAATGTTAAACATGAATTCTCTTCTCATTTTATTTCTTTTTAAGCACTTCCTTTAATCTTTAACTAGTTTGATATTTTATGTGTATTTTCTCTAACAACAATTCAATATTTTCACCATGCACAAGATGATATGCTTATGAATGACATGAAGTGCATGTTTAGTATTTAGGGTTGTTACAGCCCTCCCCTCTTACAGGAATCTCGTCCCGAGATTCATGATTGAAGCGACCGAGCAGCGAGTACTAAAGAACTCGGGGTAGTTTGATCGGAGAAACTCTTCTTGTTCCCAAGTAGCTTCAGCTTCGAGTGATTACTCCATTGAATCTTGTAGAACTTAATGGTCCGATGACGAGTCACTCTATCCTTGGTGTCGAGAACTTTGATCGGACGTTCATCATATGTCAAGTCCGGTTGTAAATGTTCCACTTCAGTTGTCGGTATATCCACTTGGTGGTTTCAAACACTTCTTTAGTTGAGATACGTGGAATATGTTGTGTATACCCGACAAGTTTGCTGGCAACTCCAAACGATATGCTACAGCTCCACATCTTTCTATGATTGGAAAAGGTCCGATGTATCGTGGTGCTAACTTGCCCTTGATTCCAAACCTTTGAACACCTTTGGTAGGAGATACTCGAAGATAGACTTGATCTCCAACTTTAATTACCAACTCTCGACGTCTTTTATCGGCATAGCTGATTTGTCGCGATTTTGCTCGCTTGAGATTCTGTTGGATTAGACGGACTTGTTCCTCTGCATCCTTTACTAGGTCTGGTCCGAAGATCACTCTTTCTCCGCTTTCGGACCAATTCGGAGGAGTGCGACAGACTACGTCCATATAGAGCTTGGAACGGTGACATGCCGGCACTCTCTTGATTGCTGTTATTATAGGAGAACTCTACCAAAGGTAAACACTTCTCCCAATCTTTACCATAGGTCAAAACACAGTGCTCGAAGCATATCCTCGAGATATTGATTGATCCTTTACGTACGTCCATCTGTTTGAGGATGATATGCTTGAGCTTCGTATCAACTTGGTTCCCAAAGATGCTTGTAATTGTTCCCAGAATACTGGAGACAAATTGTGTTCCTCTGTCCGATATAATGGTCTTCGGCACTCCATGCAAACGAGAGAATTCGAGCAATGTAGAGTTCTCGCATACTTCTCGGCGGTGTACCGAGTATGTACCGGTATGAAGTGAGCGAGACTTCGTCAACCTGTCCACAATAACCTAGATTGAGTCATGCTTTCATGGACTTAGTGGTAACCCAACGATGAAATCCATGCTTGATGTCTTCACACTTCCATTCGGGAATACTTAAAGGTTGTAAGGGTCCTGCTTGCTTCAAGTGCTCAACTTTGACTCGTCGACAGATATCACATTCATTGACATACTTGGCTATTTCTCGCTTCATGCGTGTCCACCAAAATCTTTGCTTTAGATCTTGATACATCTTGTTGGTTCCGGGATGAATAGAATACTTGGACATGTGAGCCTCATCCATGATTTTCTTACGAAGGGATTGGTCTTTTGGTACAACCAATCGATTCTTGAACCAAATAACTCCTTCACTATCTTCTCGGAAACATTTAACTTCGCCTTTCTTGAGTCGTCTTCTTATATGTCCCATACCAACACTCTTCCGTTGAGCTGCTATTACTTCCTTACGCAAGGTAGGGATAAGAGCTAGACTTGTTAAGGTTCCATACGGAATAATCCGAAGATTCGGTTCCTCACTTACGGGTGAAGATGTTTGCGCCACGAGTTGAGCCATGAGTTTAGTGCAATGAACCTTGCGACTTAAAGCATCGGCTACCACGTTTGCCTTGCCGGGGTGATAGTGAATCTCCAGCTCATAATCTTTGATTAACTCCAGCCATCTTCGTTGGCGCATGTTCGAATCAGCTTGAGTGAAGATGTACTTGAGACTTTTGTGGTCCGTGTATAGGTGTACTAAATTCCCCAAGAGGTAATGTCTCCAACTCTTTAATGCAAGTACTACTGCTGCTAGTTCCAGATCATGGGTAGGATAGTGTTCCTCATGACGCCTTAGTTGTCGAGATGCATAGGCAATCACTCGTCCTTCTTGCATTAGAACACACCCAAGTCCTGTTCTCGATGCATCGCGAGTACACATCAAAAGGTTTTGTCGGATCCGGGTGAGCAAGTCTCGGAGCTGTGGTCGGTAATTTCCTTAAGGTTCGAAAAGCTTCCTCACACTCTTGACTCCATACATACTTCTTATCCTTCTCTAATAGTCTGGTCATTGGCTTGGCGATCTTTGAGAAATTAGGAATAAACCTTCGTAATAACCAGCCAATCCTAAGAAGCTTCGAATTTGCAAAATCGACTTCGGCGGCTGCCAATCCATTACTTCCTTAACTTTGCCGGGATCAACTGCCACTCCTTCAGCTGATATCACATGTCCTAGGAACGGCACTTCCTTCGACCAAAACTCACACTTGCTGAACTTAGCATAAAGCTGATGATTCCTTAGTCGTTGTAACACCACTCGTAAGTGATCAGCATGTTCCTCTTCGACTTAGAGTAGATTAGGATGTCGTCAATGAACACTATGACAAACTTGTCCAGCTCCGGCATGAATACGGAATTCATGAGGTACATGAAGTGTGCTTGGGGCATTAGTCAATCCAAAAGACATCACCGAGATACTCATAAAGCCCATACCTGGTGGAAAAGGCGGTCTTCGGTATATCTTCGGTTCTCATCATAATCGATGATATCCTGAGCGAAGATCTATCTTGGAGAAGACTTTAGCTCCCATCGGTTGATCAAACAAGATATCAATTCTTGGAAGAGGGTACTTGTTCTTGATAGTAACGGCATTCAAAGGCCTATAGTCCACACATAGCCTTAACGTCTCATCTTTCTTCTTCACAAACAAGGCGGAGCATCCCCATGGTGACGAACTTGGTCGTATGTACCCCTTGTCCAATAATTCCTTTAGTTGCACCTTCAGCTCTGCCGACTCATTTGGTGGCATCCGGTATGGTCTCCTTGATATTGGTGCTGTTCCAGGCTGTAATTCTATCTTAAACTCTACCGCTCTGTACGGCGGTAGTCCCGGTAAGTCATCCGGAAAGACATCCGGGTACTCACAAACTATGGGTATATCTTCCAGGACTTTTACTTACCACCTTATTAACCATTGGCAGCATAGCTCGGGGAGAAGTTAAGAGTAAGCAATCTCGGCCATGAACAGGAGAGTTCGGATATACGGCTCGAGATGCTATATCCAATACTTGCCTTATGGAAATCCATCCATTGCATGCCAATAATTGCATCTAACCCTTGCCCATCTAATATGATCAATGAAGTGGAATAAACCTTGCTACCCAATTTTAATGGCATATTGGCAGCTTCCTCATTAGTAAGAATTTTACCCCAGGTGTTGAAATGATATGAGCACATAACAACTTAGATGGCATGATATGATGCTTAGCAACATATGACTTGCTGATGAAATTATGCGTAGCTCCCGAATCAAATAAAACCATAGCAGGATGATCAGCGATAGAAAACATACCCGCTAAGATTTGTCCTCCTTCGGGTAGCTCCTCGGCCGTAGTAAAGTTGGCACGGCCAGTCTTCACTTGTGTATTCTTGGCGGGTGCCCTTGGCTGGTTCTGCGGCTGCCCTTGAGGTCCGGGTGCATATGGTGCCTTCGAGGATATGGACAAGCTGCGGTAATAATGTCCTGAACGGCCACAATTGAAGCATGGCGGTCCATTCTGCTGCGGTGCTTGACCCATCGGTCGGGGATTCTAGAAGTTCTGTTGCTGATAGGGCGGTTGATACTGATTCGGCCGCTGTTGCTTGTGGTTCTTTGGGGTGATTGATTCTGCCGGTAGAAATTGGGACGAGAGGGGGTATGCTGATAACGCTGACTCGACGGTGCGGTGTAGACCAGCCTGTACTTTGAGGGTCCCCCACTTCCTTGTCCAATAGCCGGCCTCTTCTTGTTCTTCTCCGTCGATGAAGACGGATAGAGTCTTCCAGTGCAATAGCGTCGCTCACAAAGTCGGTGAAGCTATCGGTCTTGTTCAGCACCAAGCGAGGCCGTAGCTTGGTACTCATTCCTTCCTTGAACAGATTCTTCTTCTTGGCATCTGTGTCCACATGTTCGGGAGCATGCTGAGCAAGGCGGTTAAACACCTTGGAATAGGCGTGAACATTCATATCTCCTTGCTTCGGTGAGAGAAACTCCTTTCTCTTCGATTCATTAAGCCTTACGGAATATGATGCTCTCGGAAGGCTTTAGTGAACTCTGCCCATGTAACTTGATGTCCTGGAGGAAACATTGCTTTGTAGTTGGCCCACCAAGCTCCAGCAAACCCTTGCAATTGCTGAGAAGCGAAGAGGGTCTTCGATGATCCGTATATGGAAACAACTCCAGCTTCGACTCGATGGTGCGAAGCCAATGATCAGCTTCCAATGGTTCCCCTGCATCCGAGAAGGTCGGAGGGCGAGCCGATAAAAAGTCGGAGAAGGTCACCCTGTCCTCCGGTGCATTGCGGCCCTGGTGACGTTCCTGGGGAGCCGTGTTACGAACCAATTGCTCCAATAATTCTCGCTGCTCCGCGCGAGAATCCGATACTGATTGCAATAGCTTGAGCCGAGTGTCGGGGGTGGTGGTGGTATTCCCGCCCGCGTTGAGAACTCTCGGGCTCATCGCGTCTTCTTCTTCCAACCATTCTGTCCAAGGGAAAATTTACGTTAGACATCTTCATTCCAACATAATAATGGGAGAAACAGGAATGCGTAGATGAGAACTCGAGATCTTATGCATCAATCCATCTTTATTAAAAACACCACCAGATCCGGAAACACATGTTTATACATCCACGTTACAACGATTTCTATGATACACTCATGCATGAGTACATCACGCCCGTTATTTAACTAACGCCTAGTGTACATACTAGTTTCCTCACTCGCTACTAGCTAGCACTCTACTACTCGTCACGAAACCTGGAAGTCACTTCCGGCTCACGGAACTGCCCGCCTCGGATTCTGCATCCTCCAGTCATGGAATCTCCGTGAAGTCTATGACTGAATCCACATCCATTATCTCTTCGGGATCCTCCTCCTCTTCTTCAGATTCAGCCTCCATAGGATTCTCCGGCGCTACTGGTTCATCTCCTAGAGGTTGTTGTCCTATTGCTGCATCCAGCATCGCATTGTGTGCTTGCGGTAGATCTTGCTCTAGCCGAGTGATCGGTGCCTGCGCGTTTGCTAGTTGCTGATCCTTAAATTGATTATGCTGCTCCTTGTTTAGCAAGCTGCGCCTCTCTAAGTGCTAACAACTCCTCCTTTTCCTGTAGCTGTCTCTCCGGCCTGACCACACGGACATCCTCCCTTGATCCTCTTACTTCACTCACACCCGTACTTGTGCTTGTCCATCTCGTGGAGAAGTAAGAGTATCGGATATAAGTAGAACTAATTCCTACTAGTTCGACACATTTATTTATTCTAACAACTGCATATATATATTATTACTACTTCCTTGCCATTAGTTATTGTTTGTACAAACTCAAACCCACTTCTCGTACACTCCCAACTGCCCAACCTCCGCTAGTACCCTATATACATCTGACCTATGTCGGTAAAATGTGGCTACCCTCCTACATTAGTGGAAACTCAACACACTAAGCCGACGACGCGTGATCGTCGCCGTCGACGCGACGTCCCCAGTGGCGAAGTGGGTGGTGGCTCGTAGTCCATCCCGGAGACCTCCTCGGCGTCGTCCGGTGGACCCTGCTGCTGCCACTGCTGCTGCAACTGCTCGAACTCCTCAATCAGGTCGTCGTGGTCGTGGAGCGGTGCGTGGTGTGCCTCGGCTAGCCCGTCGTGCTGCATCGCAGTCGACCCAGCTCGACCTCGCTCGGGACCGAGAACCTCCACCAAGCTGGTTCCGCTGTCGTCGTCACCAACTCGCCCGTAGCTCGTGCTCGTCGCACGCGGCGCGGCGGCGTCTCGCTCCTCGGTCATCGCGGTCAGCTGCTCGTCAAAGGCGATGACCGCCTCTCGGTACTCGTCACGAGCGTGGGCCACCTCCACTATCCGCGCCTCCGGCTCGGCGATCCGGCGTGGGACCTCCGGACCCGTGGGACCTCCGGACCTCCCGACGGTCCACTCGACGGCGGTGCTTCCAAGCACCCAAGCTGTCGGTCCCGACTCTGGGTCCTCGGCTCTAGGCTGTGAAGCTGCTGCTCCGGCTCGGCGACACGTGCAGCTCGTGCCTCCTCCTCCTCCTGGGCGCGCTTCCTACCACGAGTAACCAGCATCTGCAGGGGAACATGTTTAAACAGGTTAAACACTTCTTCCCACGAGACGAAAACGAACGGAAAAACTTACAAAGTACTACGAACTAGCTAAGTACATACCCAAGTATTTAATTTGTGCATAATATGACATGATGCAAGCTCGCGGACTAACTACACGTACCATAGTGAGAAACTACGACGAATAGTTAGCACTTCCCAAAAACCCAAACGTCAACCGGTTAATAAAAAAATCTAACTATTCTACATCCTAATAGGCTCCGTACTCTCTCGTTGTCTATCGTATGAGCGTGTTAAGTTTTGAAAATAGACTTGTAATGATGTGCTTGTTGCCTCCGAACCGCTCCGATACCAGCTGTGACATCCCCTCCGGGACACCCGGGAATCGGAACAGGAGGAACACTCGACGAAGCGAGTTACAACGAAACATCATCTCATACAAGCCCGAATATATACATCATGGTATAATACAACCAGGTTTTCAAAATACAAACATTCGCGCGGCGGAAAGTAACATTTAGTGGAGTTTAACATCCTACGATTATTCAGCGGAAGCTTGTCTATCATACAACTCAAAAGACTTCACGAAACAACGTGATGCACCGAGCCCTTCGTACATCACGGTCCTCTCTCATCAAGGTGTGGGGATACGTTCCCACCGAAGGGAACCTCCCTCCGGACATTGCTCCTCCTCGGGAAAACCGCCATACAAGTCGTGGAAATACGACTCGTTCCCTGAAATGGTAACGAACAAACCACGAGTACTCTAATGCTCGGCAAGGCCGACCCGTCAACATGGCACGCTAAGGCCGACGCCTAGTATGCAAAGGCTTTACGGTCGTGGGGTTTACTCCTTTGCGAAAACAGCATTAAAGGGTGGGTCCTTACTTTCGGTGTTTTAGCTCGGTATTAAGTTCATTAGCCTTGGGGTTTGCAACCTATCACTATTGCAAACAAGTTTGCAAGACAAGATCGGATATAGATCAATTATCCTTTCATCTCTCATCTTCGTCTTCCAGTATTTACTACGATGGGACGAGCTAAACAAGCGGTACTCATTACTGCGAGGGACAGCGATTCGAATCGATTTATACCAGCTGGCAAAACCCGACTACACGACGTATACGCATCACACCGATCGTATACGACAACCTTTCCCGCTAGCACTTGACAGCAGAGTAGCCATTTCCAACTCCCCGGAAGTATGGCGACGCCACGACTTCCCTCGTGGTCGACCCATCTTCCTCCCGTGAGACTATCCTCTCACCGACAGCCGGCAAAGAGAGCCGGCTACGCTACATCTCTCGGGGCGATAGGGTACATCAGCTTGTCTGGGCCCATGATACAAGCATGTAGTGCGGTACGTTCAAACTTGTTCAACTAAGCCGACAACGGTACGGTCCTTGACCAGACACGGACGGGGCTACCACCTTGCAAGACCTCATCTCCGTCTTGCCCTTCCTCCTACGAGGCCCGTCCGGTCTCAACTTCATTAACACTCTCCTCATCTTTAGTGTCAACACAAAAATTCTTTAAAGCCTCCATGCTTTAAGTGCCCTAACCAGCTACCGTTGCCACTATGAATTAAGCTTAGCCTCTACTTGAGCTACATGTACCAAGTATAGAGTAAACAAACGGAAACCTACCATAATGCATCTAGGGTGTCAACCTAACCCTAACACCTAATGCACAAGCATAAGCTGTACTATGTGATAAAGTAAAATATTTAAAAACATAGGTGGGATGCACCGGGGCTTGCCTTGAGTCCGTTCGAAGTTAGTCTCCTCGGCGGTCGGGTCGACTTCGAGATCCCGGCTCCCGACTCGCCCTACGGTGGAACCTCGATCACTTCGGAACCTAGTCGACCAATAATACGTCGCGAATCACCACCATGTATGCATGAATGAGGATGATATAATCATGCAAAAGCTTGGTTAATTATGTTCATTACCAACAATTACTGATTCATTACGTTCAGTAATTATCAACCAACAATTAACAATTAATCATGCTCGTTCATTACTTGTTTAATCAAGGTCATTAATTAATACTTAAATATTAATCATGTGCATTACTTAATAATTAATCACGTTCATTCATTAATAAAGTCCCATAAGTAATAATTAATGATTATTGCTTAATCACCTTAGTTAATTTACAAGTTAAAGATAAGCATGTTCATTAAACAAGTATTAACAATTAATTATGCTTGATTAACACATGTTTAATTAAGATCATCATTAATTAGCTTTGTTTCCTTAATTACTTAATTAAGGTCACCAATTACTTAAGTTGAATAATTAATGAATTATTCTGATTTATTAGGCAATAATTAAATAATTTCCTTAAATGATTAAAGACTAATGCATTGTGATCATATAAAAATAATATACTTTAAGTTTAATTTTGGAAAATAAACTTCATTATTAATTTCGTCTGCAGTATCTCCTTCATTAAATAAAATTACTTTTCCTAATTAAACATTTTATTTACATAAAATAATAACCTTTCTTTAATCAAAGAAAGTAATTAACTACTAATTATAAAATAAATTTATTCAAAATACATATTTTATTTCACCAATGGATAGATCTCATTTTTCTGAGTTAAACAAAGTTGGTTTGGTATTTTTCTGAATTTTATTGAATTTTCTACGAATTTTGAAAATTTAAATTCAATTCCGTGACACACGGAGGGCCACGGGATTGGCCACACCCGATCCCACGTAGCCACACGCGATCCCACCCGCGTGTGGCCCGCGGTGTGGCCTCGCCGCGGCGGCGCGACCGGCGAGCTGCGCGACGGCCGGAGTTGGCCGGGCGTGGAGCAAAGCTCGCCGCGAAGACACCTAGAGCACCTACACGGCGTGGCGAAACTTTTGGTGTGATAGGCGGAGCATGAGCTCGCCTCGACTATGCCGGTGGCGAGATGCGGTGGCGGGTGAAGTCCGGCGGCTTCGTGAGCTCACTAGGGCGGACCAACACACGAACGGTTTGGTTCCGGAGCTTCGTAAGACTCTCACGAAGACCGGCATCCACATGCTACCGACCAAAGATGGCCGGAACAGGGCCCGCATCGGGAGCCAAAGAGGGACCGGCGGTCGAACTCGGGAAAGAACCGATTCCGGCCACCGTGTTTGAAAAATGAAACCAATAGATGGCCTAGGGAATAGAGAGTAGTATAGTGCACACCATGGAAGAAGAAATGAGGGAAATAACGCACCGGAGCAAGAGAATTGCGGAGCGGCGGCGGGCACGTCGGGGTTGCCGCTTTGGGAAGAACGGCTTCGATCTTTGATGTTAGGGCAGCTCGTCGGGAACGGAGACCATGCGCAGCTCCAGCATGAGCGTGCGGAGCGGCTGGTGGTGGTGGCTCGTCGGAAGATGGCCGGAGGCGGCCGGACGGCGTAGCTCCGGAGAGGCGGCAATGGTGGGGAGAGGAAATGAGAGAGAGAGAACGGGATGGGGTCGCCCTGGTTTTATCCATGCCGGGAAAGGTTGAAGCGGGGCAACGACCAGCTGCGTGGAGTGAGAGGAAGAGGGCGCGCGACCGGGAGCTGCTGCGTGGCTCCGGCGGCAGGGCGGTGCGGCGAGGCGGTTCGAGAGAGAGAGAGAAAGGAGAATGACAAAGGGGCCCGGGTCATTTTACATAAAACCCCCTGGGTTTTCGACTAATTAAAAAGCAGGTTTCCGGGGCTCCAAAAATTCCACAAAAATTCAGGGAGATATTTGAAAGTGTTTTAAACATTTTTCCTTTTAGGTCCAGGTTGAAATTCCAAACTGGTTTCGAATTAAAAATTCCGAGATAAATTAACAAAGGAAGCTTTGTTTATTTCTTGTAATTATTTCCACAGAGCAAAATAATTTCAGGATAGTTTTATAAATCTTTGTTTATGATATTTGAGCCAGAGAAAATGTTAAACATGAATTCTCTTCTCATTTTATTTCTTTTTAAGCACTTCCTTTAATCTTTAACTAGTTTGATATTTTATGTGTATTTTCTCTAACAACAATTCAATATTTTCACCATGCAGAAGATGATATGCTTATGAATGACATGAAGTGCATGTTTAGTATTTAGGGTTGTTACGGAAGGGCGGCGGTGAAACTTGCCCACCATGCACTAGCGGAGCCACGAAGTTGTTGAGCCGCGAAGAGAACCTTTTGCTCCGATGTGCAATTGAGGAGAGCAAACTTTGACTCAATGATGCGGAGGAAATTATCCGCCTCCAAGGGATCGGTAGTATCCTCACCAAACTTGGGCGGTTGAGTTGCCCAAAAGTCGGCATAGGTGGAATTCCTCGGCCCTTGGGGTGGCGGTCCTTGGCCTTGTCCTTGGTTGGTTTGGCTTGCAAAGAACAAGCGGAATATCTCATTTTGGTTGGACACGAGTTATTCCAACGGCGTGAGAGGTGGAGGGTTAGGGAGTTGCTCTTCCCTCGCACCATGACCACTGCCGGAAGCTTCGCCACGACGGGTGTTCACCATCTGTCATATATGAAAATTTTCTCACGTTAGCTCATTAGACCAAGAGCTAAAATAGCAAGAAAACATAACATTGGACATAAGGGACCAAAAATTTCAGCTTGCATGTACGAAGGAAATATTGATGAAATAAGCATAACGCATTGGCAACACACATATTCCATAGATTCCAACATAGCTAGCAACACGATAGAAATTTTTGATACACGGGAAACCATGAATCCGATACAACACGGTCTTAGGTTACATCACATGCGACCCATAAACAAACACAAATCTTGGAGAGCTTAATTAACAACACGCGGATCCTTTTCCATACACGGTTACATGCCTCACGAGATCACAAATCCTACAACACATAGAGCTACGACCACCGGTCGTGACAACTACTCGTCGTCATCGCCGTAGTAGTCGTCGACACCCCTCATGGGAGAGGGTGGTGCTCCGTCCTCGACGTCGGAAGCATCCTCACCATCACCCATCTCCACGTCATCCTCGGGTGGGATGATCTCAAGTGGCTCGGGAGGTCCGCCATTAAGGATGGCGTGCAGGGCGTCGTTGGCGGCTTGGAGATGCTCAATGGTGGCGTTGTTATGCGTGATGGTCGCTTGGGCGTTCCGGAGGTCTCCCTCCAAAGCATCCCTAGCGCCCTGAGTCTCCGGGAGAGTAACCTCCAACTCATCCTTCTCTTCAAGAAGGGCATCCACCTGGCCGGAGAGGATGTAGTTCTCCTCATTCACGGCGGTGAGCTGGGCATCACGCTCATCGAGCGTGGCCTGCAGAGCGGCAGCTCCATTGCCCTCAAGGGCAAGGTTGGCGTCGTGGAGCTGCTCGAAGAAACTCCAACGCTCCGTCTCGCTATACTCGAGCTGCGTACGGAGGGTGTCCACCTCGGTAGTGCGCTCGGCTAGCTCGGCGGTGCGGGCAGCAAGCTCGGCTGCGCGAGCGGCGAGCTCGGTGTCGCGGGTGGTGAGCTCGGCGTCGCGGGTGGTGAGGGTGGCCTGCAGGGTAGCACGCTCCTGCTCCAACTCGAGCACCCGCCTCGCGAGGTTCTCACGGTCCAACATGAGCTTGCCGGGGGCCATCTGTCGGAGAATTTTGAAACACAAGTCAAAAATCAATATCCAACAACAAAACATGCTAAATAAGTAGAGCATGAATGATGGAATGGCACCAACTTAGCAAAAGAATGCAACCAAACTTTTCGCACAATCCTAACACGGGTTCCATTTTCTGGACAGGTTTGACATGTTACGGGAACTCAATATGTACTTCTGTTTCTGGACAGAATTACAATCTTAGTTTGGTACAAAAGTCTTAGACAATTTCTTATGCTTTCTAACGCATCCTAGAACAGCTCAATCCGACTTGTCGTTTGAAAGTTATGAACGATCTACGACAGGGACAGAACCGGAGCACATTCTGGAATTCCAGAATAGCTCTCTGTAATGGGCAGTTCTAGCTACGTTCCAGATTTTTTCAAGACCAGATACCAGAAGATTGTTGTAGTTCCTAATACAAGCTTTCCAGAAAGTCCCTATTTGCCTTATTTGGATAAGTAATTTGGAAGTTATGCTCATTTTCGTGAAAGTCAAGAATTCTGCCACGTTTTGCCACGTTTTAGTGTTTCGGTTTTCAACCTCTTGTGAGAATTAAACTAGGTGATCAAGTTTTCGGTGATTGTTCCATTTAGACAAGTTCACATGCATATGCTTGATATGATGACATGATATGCAACGATGATGGATGCTCAATATGTCGTTTCGTACGTCCTCACAAAATTGAAAGACCGCGCCCGCCGATACGAATATCGGACAAGCGCATCGGTGGCACACACACCTCTCACACGATACTACACGAACTAAAGCGTTGTTATGTACCTGCAAGAGATGGATTCCAGAAACATTACATCAAATTCAAAAGAAACAAGCCAAAAATAAATCCATGTCACCTCGCCTCACATGGAGAGCTCTCGAATAAGAGTGTATTCGAGTCACACCAGTTAATATTATACAAAATTGACCACACTCAATTTCATACCTTTGCCAAAGCCGTAGTTGCAAAATATTTAAACAATCATAATACGGGGTTAGTTTTGCCACCATTCTATGTAGTCCTTATATTGGCCTTTCTATCTAGACTCGTACCTCACCGTGACTCAAAAACGGGGTTTAAGATTTTTAGAATGAGTGTTAGCGTGATGCAAATCCCAAGTCGGCTCGATACCACGTGTCACACTCCTATCCCGAAAGATAGTTAAGTGTGGTACGGATCGTCTTGGGAGATGATTGACGAAGCAACCATACATAGCATCACATTAACAAACATACACGATTTGCAAGGTTACATAATTAATTCTTGATTACAACATAGAGTTCGAATAAAAGATACATTAGGTTCGAAATAAAGTCTTACATAACCATGATCTTTGTTCGAAATAAAGTGCGGAAGCGAAAATACAACTCAACGATACATAGATAACTTAAATGAACTATGCCGGCCTAGGCCATGGCTCACTCCTCATGGGTCGGAGAGCTAGGGACCCATTCAATGGTCCACTCTTTGGGCTCTCCTCCATCCCAAACAACCTTACCACAACAATCGCAAAACCCGGCTTGCGGGAAACCTGTAAATCAACATGTAGTGGCAAAGCCTGAGTATCTAACATACTCCGCAAGTCTTACCCGTCAAATTGGTCATCTAAGACCGACTCCTAGATGCATGGGGCTTGACCGGTTTAACTTGTCCTTTTTGCATAAATAGCACCTATGCTAATTAGGTTGACAATTTTATGACTTAGCCAAATTAATAGGGTCATTGCATAAAAGGAACTTAGTGAGCATGCTAACAATACAAGAATTCGCAATACAATTTATATCAATATAAAACAGCAAGCTAATCAATCTCTTTCCATTACTACACATTGCAGACTGCTCGATTCAAGTGGTACTCATTAACCGAGAGGAAACGGCGATAATTATCGAATTATTAATCCTGCAGGAAAGACCCAAATGCACGACATACGCATCATTTAAGAACACGTATGGCCACCGTTCGTGAGTTCATCATAAAGCAAAACACGGGGCCACCGACCCGAGTACACGTCCCCCTTGTGACCGTTCAACAACGCGCCCAAGGCTTAACCCGTGTACTCTCCAACGGTCCTCAACCCGTGCAACCACCGTGCCATACACATCACCTCCGGGTCGGTGAGATATCCGGCTCACTTTACAACTTGCAAGCTACATAGGTTTACCAATCCCCATAAGAAAGGTATGCAAGTGGTACACAACTCAAACTTGTTCGCGGAGCCACAATGGGGTGTTCTCACTTTTTAACCAAGTTCATCATGTTCAAGTTTAACCATAAACCATAGGTGAGCTTCCCCATTCTATCGTTGACTCCATAACCCTAGCATAGAATTTCTATCGGAGATATGACGCCTACTCTACATAGGACATATAGGGAATTATGCACGTGGATTTCCAAACAATTCCTAGAACTTAAATGCACAATCATCATCCTTAATAAAGTGATAAAGAAAGACATTTCAAAATAATAGGAATGCACCGGGGCTTGCTGATGAGGACATCACTCCTTTGGATACAAATGACACTCCTCCGTTGAACATTCAAGGACCAATCACTAGAGCTCGCGCCCGACAATTAAATTTAGAGGTGAGCTCGTTCCTAAGTCTTTCCTTTCATAATTTTGAGAATAGTTTGCTACCTAATGATTTTATTATGATTAGGAATCAAGGAGAGGACCATAACATGAATGGAATAGGGCTTGGAGGTGTGGAGGTCCAGCAAGAGGCGCAAGGCATTGTGGAGGCCCAAACCAAGTCGACTTCGAGTCTGTTTCTGAGTCCAGGAACAGTCTGAATTAAAACGGACGCCCAGATCGCATACGAAGTTGGATTTGGACGTTCTACATATGGATGGAAAGATAATTTCATAAGCTTTCCAGTGGAACCGGTCCCACGTCAAATTGCATCTTGAGTCGCCGGGAATCATGGAAACATTGGAACGTCCAGAATCTGTTTTTGGTGCTGCGTCACCGTTTTTGGCCTTTGGGCCGTGTATCTCGTGTGAGCCCATTAGGGGAGCGTCCAGGGGGTTCTTGCACGTCCCCAAGTCTTTATTAGTAGCAGCCGCCACCCATGTTAGGGTTGGGTTTTGCTTAGATTATTCTGCTTAGACAGTTTCGCCGTTCATCGGTTTGTGAGACCCCAACTTGTGAGTTTAATCATACATCTGCAAATTTGGTTGCGTTCTTTCTTGTTCTTGCTTGTGTTCTTGATTCGCAGGCAAGGATTAGCCTTCTGGGCGAGGTCAACCGTGCAACGCCGGTTGATAACCATAGAGGACGTGGTGCTGCGATTGCGGGGTTCGAACGTGTTGTTCAGGAGCCGGATCGACGTGTGTCACATCTTCGCCAAATCAAGAGTTATCTGAACCTTTCGGAAGATCGGGACCCTAGTCCACGTCAAGTGGTAATCAGAGCTTCAGGTGCACCGTCAGGTTCGCCCTACCTTTTAGTTTAGTTTGTTTCTTTATTATCCTATCATCCACGAAAAAGCCAAAAAAAAATTTTAGTTTTAGGGTTCATCCTGTCCAAGCCGTGTTTAGCCTTTGCATGTTTCAATTTCAGAGTCCGTAGTGTTGAGTTTGTGTCCTAGTGATTGTTTTGTTGCTGGTTTAGTTTGTGTTCTTGTCAACAGTTTTGTGCCCCTCGACCTTTGAAACCCTAGCCGAATTCCCTCAAGTTTACTCTGTCTCGGGAGTTTTTGTCACCTCCGCTGCATCCACCATAGTCCCACCCTACACTCCCACCCTTTTCATCTGGAACTCAACACCCCACGACCAAGACCTCCGTTTCCGTTGCATACATTAATCGTCAAAACAAAAAAACAAAAAAAAAAAATCCTACCCGATTGCAATTCCGTCCACCGAAACCCTAATTCGGAGTCCCTTCCTTCCAACAGCCATAACTTTCGCATACGGACTCGAAATTAGGCAAATTTTTTTTGAAATTGGGTAGAAAAAAATTTCGCATCTGCTCGTCCCCGCTTCGCCGGGCAGGAAAAATCTCGAAAAAATCAAAAAAAATAGTTAAGACCACTGATCCGAGGAAAAAAGTTTGGAACCCGTCGCCGTTGCATCTTACAGAAAATCTGTAGGTCACATTCCTTCTCTGTTTGACCTGAAACTTTGCGTGGTTCCTATTTTGTTGCCTCTGAGTGGAAGAAAAATATCAAAAAAATAATATCAAAAAAGAAAAATTTGTGATTTCTACTAGTGCTAAAAGACAAAACAGGGTTTTGGCCTGTTTTTGTGTCTAGTTGCTGTTTCTTCCTTGACTAGTTACTTTTTGCTTTGTTTCCTTTGTGCCTGTCATCCTTGCTTTGCCTGCACTACTGTTCTAGGATACGTGTAGACCAGCAACTAAGGACAAGTAGCTTTGGACATTTATTCAGCATTACTATCTGTTTTTGAATTGTGTTCCACTCACATATTTGGCCCTCCTAGCTCCACATACTACTTTGGACAGCACAGGTTTTGACCCTTGCAATCGTGGTACACGCCTTCTAGGTATCCTTTGCCTTGCTTGGTAAGACCCTTGTAAGAACTTGGTAAGACGTTCCATTTGCTTTTGTGAGAGTCACCACTATCCACCATAGTAGTAGTGTTTATTAGGGATAACCTTCACTGTTTGTTCCTGTTTTGGTATTTGCATATGGCAGGAGATGATGCAGACGTTGGCACTCCTAAAGATTTTCACGAGTGTGTTAGTCAAGGGCAGCTTCAGTCTGTTCTTGACAGGGCACGAGAGGAGATGACAGAAGCTGTTAACAAAGCCGTTACCGACAGCATCAACAAACTCAATCTCGGCAACCAGATTGAGCGGATGGATAAGCGGTTGTCCAAGATGACAGACACGGTTAATACTCTCGCAGAAGTGGCGACAACGTTGATCGGCAAGCTGACCGAGGTGGAGAACCGTGTGAAGATCCACGAAGATGAGGCCGGTAGCAACGCCGGTGGAAACAGAAAAGATGACACGGTGAATGATGCCACTGTCGACGTCGATGACGCAGCTATACGAGCACAACGGCTTCACCGGCGTCTACAACAGAACACCCAAGGTATGGGTGGCCAACATCGACAACAAGGTAACAATAATCGAGCCCCCGATGATCCTTATGCTAAGATTAAGTTTACTATTCCACCTTTTTCGGGGCAATATGATGCGGAGGGTTACCTAGATTGGGAGATGACAGTAGAGCAAAAATTTAGTGGCCACCTAGTTCCCGAGCAGCATAGAGTTAGACAAGCCACTAGTGAATTTAAAGATTTTGCTATCATTTGGTGGAATTCTCTAACTGCTCGATGATATTCCTGTAACTTGGACTCAACTTAAGGAAGCTATGCGTGATCGTTTTGTCCCTCCTTCTTATCATAGAGATTTACGCAAAAAACTTCAGCGCTTAGAACAAGGGGATAAATCTGTGCAGGACTATTATGGTGAGCTTCAAAAGGGTTTACAACGCTGCATGATAGTAGAGGATAATGAGAGCTCTATTGTTCGTTTTTACTCTGGTTTGAGACGTGATATACAGGACATTGTTGATTATAAGGAGTTTAACACCATCAACCAGTTGTTCCAGTTTGCTATGCTTGCAGAGAAAGAATTGCAGGGACGGGAGAAACAACAGAGGAGCAGCAGTACAAGCAGGCCTTCTTACACCCCACGGTCGACGCCGTCTTCGGGGTTTTCTTCCCGGCCATCTCCACCAGCAAGCAAACGGCCTCCCGCGTCCGCGAGTGGTGTTATGGCAGCCCCACACGCACCTCCTACACGCCCTGCAAATTCAGGTAAAAATTCTGTGCAGGGTCCTGCTCAAAGTGCTTCATCGGTCGCCTCGACGGGACGCACTTCCAACATTCAGTGCCACCGCTGCCATGGACTGGGCCATGTGCAGAAGGATTGCCCAAGTCAGCGGGCATACGTGGCCACTGAAGATGGAGGATACATCAGCACCTCCGACATAGAAGATGATGATGAAGACGAAGTCGCCGACGACACCAACGAGGGCCATGTACTTGGTGGCGAAGACACTTCGGGTTTCATGAACATCATTGTGCAGCGTGTACTTAGCACGCAAATTCAGACTTCTGAAAAGATACAGCGCCACAACTTGTTCCAGATTTTCTTCGTCATCAAGAATCGACGAGCACGTGTGATCATTGATGGAGGAAGCTGCAATAACTTGGTGAGTTCAGATCTGGTTGAGAAGCTTGGTTTGGCCAAACGACCACATCCTCATCCGTACTACATTCAATGGTTGAATGACTCGGGAAAAGCTAAGGTAACACAAACTTGCCGCGTTCCTTTTTCCATTGGTGTTTATTCGGATTATGCTGATTGTGATGTGGTTCCTATGCAAGCTTGTTCCCTTTTATTGGGTCATCCTTGGGAACATGATAATGATGCTACACACCATGGTAGAAGTAATAAATACACTTTTATGCATAAAGGACAGAAAATTACTTTAGTACCTTTGACCCCTGCTGAAATTGTAGAAGCTGATAGAGAACGAGCTGCTTCTTTGAATAATTCTAAATCTGAAAATCAGCAAGTTGCTAATTCTGTTTTCCCACCTATAAAGGATAAGTCTGCACCTATTTCTAAGGGAGATGGAATTAATTTGAAAGGTCGTGTTATGCTTGCTACAAAATCAGATCTTGCTGAAATTTCTAATGATGATATTTTTTATGCTTTGATATGCAAACAAGCCTTGTATTCCTTTGATGATATTGCTAGCTCTTTGCCTTCTGCTATCACTGACCTTTTGCAGGAGTTTGAGGATATTTTTCCAGCTGAGATTCCTCCCGGATTACCACCTTTGAGAGGAATAGAACATCAAATTGATTTGATTCCGGGCGCTACCTTGCCAAACCGCGCTGCTTATAGAACCAACCCCGAGGAGACAAAGGAAATTCAGCGACAAGTCCAAGACCTTTTGGACCGCGGGTATGTACGAGAAAGCCTTAGTCCTTGTGCTGTTCCTGTACTTTTGGTTCCTAAGAAAGATGGTAGTTGGCGCATGTGTGTTGATTGTAGAGCCATTAACAATATTACTATTCGCTATCGTCATCCTATTCCTAGGCTAGACGACATGCTTGATGAGTTATGCGGTTCTCTAATTTTCACTAAAATTGACTTGCGTAGTGGTTACCACCAAATTAGAATGAAACTTGGAGATGAATGGAAAACAGCTTTTAAAACTAAATTCGGATTGTATGAGTGGTTAGTAATGCCTTTTGGGTTAACTAATGCACCTAGTACTTTCATGCGATTAATGAATGAGGTTTTGAGGGCTTTTATTGGGCGTTTTGTGGTGGTTTACTTTGATGATATCTTGATTTACAGCAAGTCTTTAGATGAACATATGGATCATTTACGTGCTGTTTTTACTGCTTTAAGAAATGCACGTTTATTTGCTAACCTTGAGAAGTGCACCTTTTGCACCGATCGAGTTTCTTTTCTTGGCTATGTTGTTACTCCACAGGGTATAGAGGTGGATGACAAGAAAATTGACGCTATTGCTAGCTGGCCGCAGCCCCAAACCATCACACAGGTTCGGAGTTTTCTTGGTCTTGCAGGTTTCTATCGCCGCTTTGTCAAAGATTTCAGCACTATCGCTGCACCGTTGCATGAATTGACAAAGAAGGGTGTTGTGTTTCAATGGAGCAAAACACACGACGAGTCCTTTAGCTCTTTGAAGGACAAGCTTACACATGCACCGCTGCTGCAACTACCAGATTTCGGTAAGACTTTTGAACTTGAGTGTGATGCTAGTGGTATTGGCATTGGGGGTGTTTTGATGCAAAATGGCAAACCTATTGCTTATTTTAGTGAAAAGATAACTGGCCCTGTTCTGAATTATTCTACATATGATAAAGAATTATATGCTCTTGTACGTTCTTTGCAAACATGGCGTCATTATTTATGGCCTAAGGAATTCATTATTCATTCTGATCATGAATCTCTTAAGTATATTCGTTCTCAAAGTAATTTGAATCGTAGACATGCTAAGTGGGTTGAGTTTATTGAGTCTTTTCCTTATATTATCAAGCATAAGAAAGGGAAGGATAATGTGATTGCCGATGCTTTGTCTAGACGATACACTATGTTGTCACACCTTGATTGTCGCATTTTTGGACTTGAATCAATTAAAGAACAATATGCTCTGGATGCTGATTTTAAAGATGTTTTGCTGCATTGTAGAGAGGGTCGTACATGGAACAAGTTTGTGATAAATGATGGATATTTGTTTAGAGCTAACCGTCTTTGCATTCCAGCTTGGTTCCGTTCGTCTTTTGTTGTTACAGGAAGCGCATGGAGGCGGATTGATGGGACATTTTGGTGCAAAGAAGACGGCGGATGTGTTGGCCACACACTTCTTTTGGCCACAGTTGAGAAGAGATGTTGAGCGCTTTGTGGCTCGCTGCACTACTTGTCAAAAAGCGAAGTCTCGCTTGAATCCACATGGTTTGTATATGCCTCTTCCCGTTCCTTCAATACCTTGGGCGGATATTTCTATGGATTTTGTTTTAGGACTGCCTAGGACTAAGAGGGGAGGGATAGTATTTTTGTTGTTGTGGATAGATTTTCTAAAATGGCTCACTTTATACCTTGTCATAAGAGTGATGATGCTATTCATATTGCTGATCTATTTTTCAAAGAGATTGTTCGTTTGCATGGTATGCCTTCTACTATTGTTTCAGATCGTGACGCTAAATTCTTGAGTCATTTTTGGCGCACTCTATGGAATAAGCTGGGAACGAAGTTGTTGTTCTCTACAACATGTCACCCACAAACTGATGGTCAAACTGAGGTAGTGAACCGCACATTGGGCACCATGTTGAGAGCTATTTTAAAGACAAATCTGAAGATGTGGGAGGAATGTTTGCCTCATGTGGAGTTTGCATACAATCGTGCAACACATTCGACCACCAAGGTAAGTCCTTTTGAGGTAGTGTATGGTTTTAATCCCCGTGCTCCTATTGATATTTTGCCTTTGCCTACTAGTGAGAGAGTTCACTTTGATGCTAAGGAACGTGCTGAGTTTATTTTAAAAATGCATGAAACAACTAAGCACAACATTGAAATGATGACTGAAAAGTATAGGATTGCTGGTAGTAAAGGTAAAAGGGAAGTTAAATTAGAACCGGGTGATTTAGTATGGTTGCACTTGAGAAAGGATCGGTTTCCTGAGTTGAGAAAGTCTAAGTTAATGCCTAGAGCTGCTGGTCCTTTCAAGATAATTGAGAAGATTAATGATAATGCATATAAACTTGAGTTGCCTCCCGAGTTCGGGGTTAGTTCCACTTTTAACATTGCAGATTTGAAGCCTTTTTTGGGTGAGGAGCATGAGCTTGAGTCGAGGACGACTCCGATTCAAGAGGGGGAGGATGATGAGGACATCACTCCTTTGGATACAAATGACACTCCTCCGTTGAACATTCAAGGACCAATCACTAGAGCTCGCGCCCGACAATTAAATTTAGAGGTGAGCTCCTTCCTAAGTCTTTCCTTTCATAATTTTGAGAATAGTTTGCTACCTAATGATTTTATTATGATTAGGAATCAAGGAGAGGACCATAACATGAATGGAATAGGGCTTGGAGGTGTGGAGGTCCAGCAAGAGGCGCAAGGCATTGTGGAGGCCCAAACCAAGTCGACTTCGAGTCTGTTTCGGAGTCCAGGAACAGTCTGAATTAAAACGGACGCCCAGATCGCATACGAAGTCGGATTTGGACGTTCTACATATGGATGGAAAGATAATTTCATAAGCTTTCCAGTGGAACTGGTCCCACGTCAAATTGCATCTTGAGTCGCCGGGAATCATCGAAACATTGGAACGTCCAGAATCTGTTTTTGGTGCTGCGTCACCGTTTTTGGCCTTTGGGCCGTGTATCTCGTGTGAGCCCATTAGGGGAGCGTCCAGGGGGTTCTTGCACGTCCCCAAGTCTTTATTAGCAGCAGCCGCCACCCATGTTAGGGTTGGGTTTTGCTTAGATTATTCTGCTTAGACAGTTTCGCCGTTCATCGGTTTGTGAGACCCCAACTTGTGAGTTTAATCATACATCTGCAAATTTGGTTGCGTTCTTTCTTGTTCTTGCTTGTGTTCTTGATTCGCAGGCAAGGATTAGCCTTCTAGGCGAGGTCAACCGTGCAACGCCGGTTGATAACCATAGAGGACGTGGTGCTGCGATTGCGGGGTTCGAACGTGTTGTTCAGGAGCCGGATCGACGTGTGTCACATCTTCGCCAAATCAAGAGTTATCTGAACCTTTCGGAAGATCGGGACCCTAGTCCACGTCACTTGCCTTGAGAGTGATCGAAGTTAGCACTAGCCTCACAAGCGTTGAGCGTTGCAATCGTCTCTTCCGGCGGGTTCAATTCGGCGTCGTCACCTAGAAGATGAAATGCAATGCATAAGTAACATGAATACAAGGTCGATGATGATGGCAATGCATGTGTGCTGTTTTTGTAAAGATGCACATGAACGGATTAACCAAAAGCTTTGTTTAATTAAACCCTAATAAGCATGAATATAACTCTTGTTCTATTTACGAGAAATTAATTACATGCACAAGCATAACCCTACTAATACATGAACAAGGACTTAAAGAGGGACATGGGCGCTGTGTTTCATGTAGGTTCAGTATTAAGATTTAGTAAGTTCTTAAAATGCAATTCGAAGAAACTTAGGCTTAAGTGTTTAGCATCACATGCGATGACGATTTCACTTTAAATAAGAATTTGATCTCAAAAATTAACACATACGTGAAATACATGCAACCCCTTTACTAATCCTACCATGAAGTGCTAGGGGATATGGTGATTAGTGGAAAATACATAATCATGCGGAAACATCATTTTAACATGTGCTCAAAAAAACCTTTTATAGATTTAGATCTAGGGTTTGAAAAAATAATTATTTAACTTCCTCAAAAATTAACATGGACTTTTCTACATATGAAAAGTACTAGGAGGGAATTAATTACCAAGTTTCATGCAAAAATAATTTATACAGATTTAACTAAAAATTAAATACAGAGAATACAAGAAATACAATAACTTGAAAAATATGAGATGAAATGCAGATCTTCCAGTGCCAAAAATTCATGTATGCCTGGGTGGAGGTTTTGGCCAAGTGGCATCTCATTTAGATCTATAGTTTTAAAGTTATGACTTAGTTAAGTTTTCATGGGTTGACTATTGTCATTTTTGTAAAAATATGAAAACATGCAAATCTGTCCAGCTCATGTTACTTTTATGAAAGTACAGGTCTTCCAGTGTCCAAAACATTTTAGTTTGTAATTTTTGGACATTTCAAACGCGAGATATGAATTTTTCAAACTTCAACAAAGTTCGGATCTAATTACGGATTTGCCACTAGGGCAAATTTAAAAAGAGGCGGCGCGCGGGCTCCGGCGGATGGTGGCCGTCGCCGGTGAGCCCCAGTGCGGCGACGCTGCAGGGCAGCTCGAGGTCCGAGCTTTGGCGGGCATGACGCGCACGGTGCGGGGAGCACGATGGGGTTGGCGGTGGGGCCTAACGGCGGCCGGAGAGGCGGCGCGGCGAGCGGCGGAGCTCGCGTGGCTCCGGCGAGCTCGCGCGTGCAGCACGGAGGGCGAGAGCTAGCGGGGCTTGGCCGGGGAGCATCACCCGAGCACGGAGAAGGGCGGCGTGGGGTCGTGCGGTGCGACGGCGGCGTGGTCTTCACCAAATTGCCGGCGAACTCCTGCACGGTAGGGGCAGCCACGTTAGGGAAAGCTAGCAGGGGCCTCCGTGCGTCGCCTCGGCCAAGAAATAGGGCATGAGCACTCGCCTAGACCGAGCTGTGGGCGGAGGCGGCCATGGTGGTTCTCCGGGCGGCGGCGACTCTTTTCTCCGATTCACGCGCCGACGAGGGGAAAGGAGACGAGGCAACGGTGCGAGGAGGTGCAGAGGGATGTGGACGAATGATTGGAGGCGCTTAGATGAGGCCTTGGCTCCCGTGCGGTATTTTCTAAGGCGGAGGGGCCGGGCGGTGCACGGCCGGCGGGGAGGGGGAGGCGCGGCCTTCAATTCCCGGCCGCTCCTGTTGGCCGGCGGGTACAGGGGCGGTTGGGGAAGTGGCAGGGCTTGCGTGGCAACTAGACGGGGCGAGCGCGTGCACGGGGCGGCGGCCAGGCTGGCCGGACCGGCGGGCGGCGCCGCCATTGCCCATCGGGCAATGAGCTCGAGTCCAAATTTCGAATTTTGAATCTGTGTTTTGAAAGTTTGGCTGAAATTTGTGGTTCTGGTGCTCCAAAAATGAAACCAAAAATATGTGGAGCTTCAGCACGAAGGGCTTTAATTTTCATCTTAAAGTTCGAACTTCTAAAAGTGTCTCCAAAAATTCATACAAAATTCATAAACAGGAACGTTTCAGATTTAAATTTGAATTTTTGGACATTCAAAACTTTATTCAAAAATTTTGTAAAAAATGTTGTAAATTCATCTTTTTACATGAGCAATGCAGTGGTGCAAAAATCTAGGGGTGGTGTCTTTATAATTTTTGCATTTCCCTTAGGGCTAGGTTAGGGTTAGGGTTTAATCTATGTTTTTCCTTTTTCTCTTTTTATTTTTCTTTTAAGTAATTAGCATTAGTGCTTAGTGCTCCATTAGTGCTGTGATTAGGGTTTACTAATTACCTACTTAACCTTAATCGGGACACGGGATGTCACAGATGGTCTACACGTGTCCTAGAACAGTAGTGCGAGCAAAGCAAGGATGACAGGCACAAAGGAAACAAAGCAAAAGGTAACTAGCAAGGAAGAAACAGACAACTAGACACAAAAAACAGGCCAAAACCCTGCTTTGTCTTTTAGCACTAGTAGTAATCACAAATTTTTCTTTTTTGATATTATTTTTTGATATTATTCTTCCACTCATAGGCAATAAAATAGGAACCATGCAAAGTTTTAGGTCAAACAGAGAAGGAATGTGACCTACAGATTTTCTCGTAAGATGCAGCGACGACGGGTTCCAAACATTTTCCCTCGGATCAGTGGGCTTAACTTTTTTTTTTTTTTTGATTTTATGAGATTTTTCCTATGCATCAAAGATGGGACGAGCAGATGCGAAATTTTTTTCTACCCAATTTCAAAAAAAAAAAATTGCCTAATTTTGAGTCCCTCGAATTTTCTCGTAAGATGCAGCGGCGACGGGTTCCAAACATTTTCCCTCGGATCAGTGGGCTTAACTGTTTTTTTTTATTTTATGAGATTTTTCCTGTGCATCAAAGAAGGGACGAGCAGATGCGAAATTTTTTTCTACCCAATTTCACAAAAAATTTGCCTAATTTTGAGTCCGTATGCGAAAGTTATGGCTGTTTGAAGGAAGGGACTCCGAATTATGGTTTCGGTGGACGGAATTGCAATCGGGTAGGATTTTTTTTTGTTTTTTCGATGATTAATGTATGCTATGGAAACAGGAGGAGGTCTTGATCGTGGGGTGTTGAGTTCTAGATGAAAAGGGTGGGAGTGTAGGGTGGAACTATGGTGGATGCAGCGGAGGTGACAAAAACTCCTGAGACAAAGCAAACTTGAGGTAATTTGGCTAGGGTTTCAAGGGGGCACAAAACTAACGACAAGAACACAACCTAAACCAGCAACAAAACAATCACTAGGACACAAACTCAACACTACGGACTCTGAAAGTCAAACATGCAAAGGCTAAACACGGCTTTTTCGTGGATGAACCCCAAAACTAAATTTTTTTTTTTAGCTTTTTCATGGATGATAGGATAATAAAGAAACAAACTAAACTAAAGGTAGGATGAACCTGACGGTGCACCTGAAGCTCTGATTACCACTTGATTTTCACTAGGGTCCCGATCTTCCGAAAGGTTCGGATAACTCTTGATTTGGCAAAGATGTGACACACGTCGATCCGGCTCCTGAACAACACGTTCGAACCCCGCAATCGCAGCACCACGTCCTCTATGGTTATCAACCGGTGTTGCACGGTTGACCTCGCCAAGAAGGCTAATCCCTGCCTGCGATTTGAGAACACAAGCAAGAACAAGAAAGAACGCAACCAAATTTGCAGATGTATGATTAATCTCACGAGTTGGGTTCTCACAAACCGATGAACGGCGAAACTGTCTAAGCAGAATAATATAAGCAAAACCCAACCCTAACATGGGTGGCGGCTGCTGCTAATAAAGACTTGGGGATGTGCAAGAACCCCCTGGACGCTCCCCTAATGGGCTCACACGAGATACACGGCCCAAAGGCCAAAAACGGTGACGCAGCACCAAAACAGATTCTGGATGTTCTGATGTTTCGATGATTCCCGGCGACTCCAGATGAATTTTGACACGAGACTAGTTCCACTGGAAATTTTATGAAATTATCTTTCCATCCATGTGTAGAACGTCCAAATCCGACTTCGTATGCGATCTGGGCATCTATTTTAATTCAGACTGTTCCTGGACTCCAAAACAGACTCGAAGTCGACTTGATTTGGGCCTCCACAATGCCTTGCGCCTCTTCCGGACCTCCACACCTTCAAGCCCTCTTCCATTCATATTAGGTAAAATTTGCTGCTGGACACTCTTCAAACGTGATATTTGCTAAAAGACACTGAACTGAAATTCATTTGCTCCTGGACACTACAAATGAACTAGATGGAGTGTCCTGCAGCAAATGAATTTTAGATTAGTGTCCTGTGGCAAATGACACGCTTGTAGAGTGTCCTGCAGCAAATTCTCCCTTCATATTATGGTCCTCTCCTTGATTCCTAATCATAATAAAATCATTAGGTAGCAAACTATTCTCAAAATTATGAAAGGAAAGACTTAGGAACGAGCTCACCTCTAAATTCAATTGTCGGGCGCGAGCTCTAGTGATTGGTCCTTGAATGTTCAGCAGAGGAGTGTCATTTGTATCCAAAGGAGTGATGTCCTCATCACAGCCGCTGAGAAAGCCACCGGAACGTCCATCCATTTGTGCTACATGAGAGAGACTTGCTACATGAGAGACTGCCTATTGTAATCTCTGCGCTGTCTCTTGGATGGAATGTCCCTCGCTATTTCCTCCGGTGATCATGAGGATTGTCCCCTTGGATCCCCGACTACATGCATACTGAGCTGGCTCTGCCGATGGAGCTTGATGCATCACCCTTGATCCTGATCGATGAGCCTCGGGGGTTCGGATTGTCGGAGAAACAGACGATGCCTGCTCAAGCCGAGGTAACGGTGGATGAACCGGCTGTGTGGACCTTTATGACGAAGCGTAAAGGGGTGGGACATAGGGCATTGGGAATGGTAAGAGCGGCGGTGGTGGCAGCGCCTCCGAAGGAGTGAGAGGTGTGTAATGACCGGTGTGCATTATCGAGCGAGGGCCTTCGGGTTGTCCCTTCTGCCTTGCTGCACACATTGCCTTGATTTCTTCACGAGTTGTTGGTAGTATAATTTGCCCTTGAGCCATGATAATAGCAGAAGAAGCCCTGTGGCCTATTTCCTGAAATATTCCTACCTCGGCCTCTACCACGTCCACCTCCTCTATGACCGCTTGATCGAGAACACCCTGCGGCTGTTCCGAATGGTGATTTTCTTGCTGAGGGAGGTCTTGCTCCACATTGTACACATTCCTTGACATCTTCTCGCTGGTTTCCATCATGCCTGAACTCATCCGAACGCTTCTCCCCCTTCGGTCGGATTGATGACGCCAACCTGCCATGGCATTTTGTATATCTTCCTACTTTCCCCCACTTGCTGAGCACGTAATGTACTCATACGTTTGTTGCCTCTCTTTTTGCATCATGTCACAATTCATAAGTGAAGGCCGAAGGCACGTCATTCGAGGAGACGATGAAGTGGTGGTCTAGGCCTGCGGTCTTCCGATCGACTTCCTGTGGGAGCTGAAGGACGCCAACGCTTAGTTTATCTTCCGCTGCAATGTAATCTTTTACTTTAGACCTACGGGTCCTTGATGTAAAGATTTAATGAATTAATAAAGATATTGTTCTTTTATCACAGAATTTGTCCTGTTGTGTGAAAAGTGGATCCCGAGCACGCATACGGATGAATCCAATTTCGGTTATTGAAATCGGGTGTGACAGAGCGAATGCCACGTCATCGGTTCAGCATCCTTGGGGTTGGCGAACAAGCGTCTTATCCGATCGACAACCGCTAGGTACCGGATGACCAAGGCAGGAACCTCCGTTTGTTCGTTGTCATCGATCGTGATGCTTTTCTTCGTCCGCCTCACATTCCTGTTGCTCTTCTTTCCACTAACAACCGATGTGTCCGCATCATAGTCGTCCTTGCACTTGTACCGACTACGCTTGCATCTTGGGCATCTCACGGCGTCCTTGTATTCCCCCGATACAATATGCAATGATTTGGGCATGCGTGAATCTTTTGCACGCCCAACGAAAGTGGGGTTATGATCTTAGCAAAATAGGTGCTTTTTTTGCAACAAGTTGGGCTTCGATGAGAATGTCCGAAAGGAGTTCCAACAAATCCGGATGATCGGCGCAGTCAAATGTGACTAGGAGTTCCGACCATTTGAGGTAAGTCGGGGTCGCGGGCTCCGCATCGAAGACC
The DNA here is from genome assembly GCA_031894775.1 of Chloris gayana. Classification (NCBI taxonomy): domain Eukaryota; kingdom Viridiplantae; phylum Streptophyta; class Magnoliopsida; order Poales; family Poaceae; genus Chloris; species Chloris gayana. The sequence continues at coordinate 1,367,889 of JAUNZO010001099.1, read as the reverse complement.
TCGCGGTGCTTGAGCTTGACGAGAGCGTCGGCCTGCGCGAGCGTCGGAGCTCGCAAATATCATCGGGCAACCCTTCGCCCGAGGGAAGCCTTCGCCCTCCTCATCGCCGGCGTCGCCCTCGACTCCGGCGTTCTCCTCCTAATCTCGTTGGGGCGCCCCTTCCTCCCCCGCTACGTGGAAAACTTCTTCATCGGCGAGCAGTCCTTCATCGGGTGCTTGACAGGGAACTCGTGGTTGGGGCACGGCCCGTTCCACTTCTTCTCAAAGTGATTCGGGGGTCTTTATTGGGCTCCTTCCCGCCCTTCTTCTCGGTCACGGCCACCAGGGGCCGTCGCTCGACCACGACTTATTATTCTTGTTGGGCTTGGAGCCGGAGGGACCTCCGCCGGCGTTGCCCGCGGCTCCGCTTACCCTTGCCCTTATGGGGGTGTCACGGTAGAGGAGGGCTCCGACCGCCTCCTCGTCCGAAGCATGGCTCGTGGCGATGTCGAGGAGCTCCCGAGCTGTTCGCGGGCAGCTTCGCCCTAGCTCGTGAACGAGAGCCTCGTAGTTTGTTCCGGAGAGGAATACACCCAAGACGTTCGCGTCGACGACGTGGGGAAGTTCATTGCAGCGCCGGAGAAGCGCCGAATGTAGTCCCGGAGTGAATCGTTCGGCTTTTGCCGACATTTTTCAACTCCCGGGGTTTGCCCGGACGGGCACACGTGGCCTGAAAGTTTCCCACGAACACCTCTCGCGAGTAGGCCCATGAATGTATCTAGTTCGCGGGCGGATGCTCTAGCCGGGTTCGTGCCGAGTCGGCGAGATATAGCAGCAAATTTCGAATGATGGAAAGATCGTCATTCGCGCCGCCCGCTCGGCAGGCAAGGCGATAGTCCTCTAGCCGAGAGGGAGGGATTCAACTCTCCCACATACTTGGTGACCGTCGTCGGTGGACGGGAACGCGGAGGGAAGGTCGCTCCCCTAATGGCGGAACTAAACACCCCGAGGCCCCGGGGTCCGGGCTTCGGCTCCGGTTGTGCTTGACGTCGCCCCGGCCGCCACGCCAAGGGTGGCGGACGAGCTGTTGGCCCGCATCATCCTGAGCGCGTCGCCGCGCATTGAGGGTCGAGCGCGCGTCACGCGCTGTGCTGGTGTGAGAGTGCACCGACTGCCCGGCCTCGAGCTGGCCCGGTTGCGTGGGCTGCCGCACGGAAGTGCGTATCGAGCCTCCCGCTTAGGAGTCACGACGGCCGGCGCCGGCACGTTGGTTTGACGGCACAGCGCGCCGCCGTGAACTGTCCGCATGCTGCTCCGCCGCCTTAGCGAGGAGCGTGGCCATCTCCGTCTCGCACTCGTTGTGCTTCCGGGGTCGGCTGCACGGGGAGGGTCTTTAGTAGCGCCGCTGCCGTAGCGACGTTTTGCCCAGCACGGGAAAGTGCTGGGCTTCGCCACCGTCGTCGTTGGCTATTTGCTGGTTGACACGGCGTGGTCTCCGCCGCGCGTTGCACTCCGCGTGCCGACACTCGCTGCTCTAGCTCCCGCTTTACCGCAGCGAGCTTCCTCCAGCTCCGGTCGCCTGGCTCGAAGGTGAGCCGGCAAGTCGTCACCGCACGGGGCGCAGTGTGTGCACGTTGGGCTGCCGGAGTTCCGGGAGCGCCGGGCTCTAGCACGGCCGATCCTCCAGGCACTCTGCGCGCCCGCTCCTGCAGCATGCACCATGTTGTACTTGCGGGTGAGGCCGTAAGCCTCATCGCAGCTGCCCTGGTCTGAATATTCGTCCTCCCCCACGTCGAGGAGGTCAAAGAAGGATTCGGAGGGATGAATCACCATCCCCGGGAGTGCGCTCGGTCGCGGGACCGTCACTTTCGCCGTGACGCGCGTGGCCATGGGCGGCGAGAAAGTCCGAGGCTCCCGAAACGCACCGTGGTGCCGGGGCCCGAAGCAAAGCTCGGAGTCGATCATCCATGTCGTGGAAGAAGAGAGCAATCGGCGAAAACGCGCAACGATCCCCTTCTGGCGTGCCAACTGTCGGTGTTCGAACCACCAGCTGTAGAATTTGTCTCGGGGCTACGCGTTTTAGACCGGATGGTACACAAGGGAAGACACGAGAGATTTAGGCTGGTTCGGGAAAGCTCCCTACGTCCGGCGGGGGTGGTGTCGCGGCGCTCATGTTCCTTGCGTCGGGTGAGTAACGGGGTACGAAGTGGTGGGAGAGGAGCGTGCTCCAAGTACCGTGTGTGTGTGCGCATGTCAAAGCTTGAGAGTGTGAGAGCGTGAGTGTTAGGGCCTGTCTTGGAACCGAGAGATTCTACCCCTTTATAGTCGCAGGGGTGAAACCCGAGTTACGGGAAAGAGAGAGAGAAAGAAAGAGAGAGAGAGAAAAGTTGTATGCTCGGTCGAATGCCCGTGCCGTCCCGTCGGTCTTCTTCCTCGCGTGTATTTGAGGCAGGTTGACCGAGCGGTCGCGTCGTTCCCGTAGCCTCGCTGCGTCGTGGTGGAGTGCCCCGCATTCGGCGGAGTCATGGGCGGCGTCATGGTAGAGTGGTTGGAGGTGACATGCCATGCCCGTCCCTCTCTCGTCGAGCACATTGATGGTGAGCCCAAAGTCGAGGTCGCGGGGTAGCTCGTTCGAACCTCGAGCTTGCTAGCGAAGGTCGTGCGGGACGGAGTGTAACTCAAGCTCGACCTCGAGTTACACCTGTCGACGGGTATGATGGGATGGGTCGTACCGCCGTACGTCGATGAGACGATGGCTGCTCCTGGAAACTTCGGTCCATGCCAACTCGTCGAGGCTACGGGGCGGCACGGGGACGGCACGGGAGCAGGTGGTGACCGGAGGGATGGGGCGCGAACCCCCGCCAATGATTTTCGAGTAGCGCCCACGTGGGCGTTGGGGTGGGTGGAGTTATTGCGGTTGGTAGTCGAGCTTTGAGGTCGCGCTCGAAGGTGCGAGGCGAGCTTCCCGAGTAAGACGGACAGGGTCGTGCGAGGCTGGCCTCCTCGAGTTTGGCGAGCAAGGTCAAGCTCGCCATCTGCCGACATCTTTTCCGGCGGGCTCGTACGGGGGTAGGCGCGACCTCCTCCGCGGATATGGTTTCACTAATCCACCGTTAAGTAGGCTCGGAGGGTGCCACGTGGCAGCACTAATCTTTCTCCCCGACAGAGTTGATGGCTTCGTTCGGCTGCTTTTCTTTGCTTTTGCCCTTAGCCTTCTAATTTCCCTTGTGTGTTCCTCGTGCTTGTGCTTCTCCTCTAAGAGATCTTCCTTTTCTTGCAATAGTTTGTCCCTCTATTCTCGCTTCGTGGAGGAGTTTGCTTTTTACTTCTTCGAGGCTGAATTGTGCCTTCGGAGCTCTTCCGGTTCCTTGAGTGGTGTCTCCCTGTCCCCTAAGGTGTAGGTGTCTTCGAGGCTCATCTTCTTGTATTGGTTGCAATTTGCTCGAGTTGTCACCTGTCTCCCCCTTTGCTTGTACCTTCACCACCGGCCGAGGCGGGTGATTGTTAGAGTCGAAGTGTTTGCGACCCTTTGGCTTGAGGTAGTGGCCTCCGGTTTGGTACTCAAAGCGACGGGGCCGTTTCGGATGATCTTGCAGGCAGCTCTTATAGAGGCCGAGCCGCTGCAGCTGTTCTTGTATTTCTTTTCATCGTGAGTTTGATCTTCGAGCTCACGCACGGGCTAATTTTGGTGTGCTAAGCGGCTAAGGTAGGGCGCACTTAGCACACCGAACACAATAGAACGAATATGCGGAGTATGAAAGAACGAAGTGGCAAGATAACGAGATCTTAGTATAAGTGGAGTTAACTTGCTGATTACATGTGTCTTTACAAGTGACCCTTGGGCTCCGTTTATAGTCCAGGGAGCCACATTTTACAAGACAATCATACCCTTCGCCGAATGCCATAATCCTACGATGAGGCGGTAACTCCCGTGGGCATTTCGAGAAAGCCGAATGAAACCGCAATGCTCGTGGCGTAGCTGGCTGCTTAGCTAGGACGCATTCCGGCCCCTCGCTTCGCTTCGCTCCGGAGCTCCACGCTCGCCAAGCTTTGTCTCGCCGGATGGTTGCTCCGGTGGTCGAGGCCCTTCGCACCGGGGGCTTGGCCCTTTCTTGGGCTCGCTTTCCCTTCGCCTCGAGGTGCCTGCTTTGTTTACGGTGCCTCGCACCGTTCGGAGCCCTCTACTTGTTGCTTGAAAACGAAACTCGGCGTTAGTGTGAGAAATATGTGCTTGGGGTCCTGGGTGTTGCCTCCATGAGCTCGACTCGCGTCGGGCCCCCAGCGAGTAACAATCCTGGTGTGCTAAGCGGCTAAGGTCGGGCGCACTTAGCACACTTAACACAAGAGAACGAATATGGGGAGTGTGAAAGAACGAAGTAGCAAGATAGCAAATCTCGGTATAAGCGACCCTTTACAAGTGACCCTTGGGCTCCCTTTATAGTCCAGGGAGCCACATTTTACAAAACTATTATATCCTTGGCCGAATGGCCTAATCGTACTATGAGGCGGTAACTCCCGACGGCACTCCGGGAGAGCCGGCCGAAACCGCTGCTTAGCTGGGACGCACTCTTGCTTCGCTTCGCTCGGCGCTTCGCGCTCGCGCCGCTCCGCCTCGCCGGACGGTAGCCCCGCGGGTCTTGGCCCCTTCCTCACGCCATCCGGTGACCTGTGCGTGCAGCTTGAAGACAAAACTTGGCGTTAGTGTGAGAAATATGTGCCGGGGGTCCTTGGCATTGCCTCCGTGCGAAGCCCGGCTCGCGTCAAGCCCCCAACACTCACGGGCACAAGGCTGCCCACTCACACATGAAGGATTCTATATTTGTGGCTAATCAACGGGAGCTCAAGGTTTGGTGTGTCAAATATACCGTGACCACGGACATCCGAATAGTTTTATAGACTCGTAGAGGTTGGTACACTTTACCCACAAGCTATATGTTCTTAAATACGGAACACATAACGCTGCCACCGCAACTAGGCACGCTCACAAGTCGCCCTCGAATGCCCGGGGATCCGACGCATATGACACAAGCATACCGTCGACTATATATGTGCCAAGTATTGGACTTCCCCAAATAAGTGATCCCTGGACCTCCGTCATCAACTACACCCGGTGGAACTTCTTGCTGTGTAACCCAAGGTGTGGTGCACGATCCTGCCGGTAATAGGTTATGTGGTTGTACACTAAATCACCAATTTGGGGTATGAAGAACCGGTCCTTATATGGCAGGGAAACACACATCCATCGCAAATGGACAACACCTCATCATCTAGTATTCTACGCCAGTACTAGGAGTTTCAGCCACGACCGGTGACATTTCCCACCCAACTTCACCTTAACACGGTTGGTCTAATCACCCACCCATTAACACACACCACCAAACACATTTTCACACATTTTCATAAACAAGGTCTATGATGACGAGATAGTAATAGTTCCTAAGCATGATACTACAATATTATTAACATAGTTAACAATACATCTAGGTTGATTCCAGTGTTCTAATGGCAATCAAGGGTATAATGTTCGCATCTATCGTGATTTGAACATTATCATACAACGATTGGGTTTAGCAAAATAATTGCAAGGAATAATGCAAATTAAGAGTAGCTTCCTATATAGGTGCGAGCACAAGAAGAGTAATAGGATCAATCATGATCAAGGAATTGATAAAGCTTGCCTCCTAACGCGTCCTCGAAGTCCTCCTCGTAGTCGGGGTCCTTGGGCTCTTCCTCCTGGTTCCCCTCATCTAAAATAACGAAGGTAAAAAGTACGTAAGCTATGTCACATAACGGTGTTAGAGTACGTAAGCTATGTCACATAAAATAACGAAGGTAAAAAGTAATAACATGGAAAAAACCAAATAAAATGAAGTGAGGAGGAAGGCTCCAGGGGCTAGGGTTCGTTACGACGATTCTAACGACGTCGGAATCGCACTGAAACGGAGCTACGGTTGAAAAGTTATGGCTCTCGAAAGTTCTAGGGGTGTTTTTATAAAAATGGCTAGGTTTTTTATAAGAAAAATATAAATTAATTTGGTAATTCCTGGAAAGTGGAGGGGCTAAAATGCAAAATCTATGGGTTGTTAATTAAACGAGGGAAAAGGCTAGGGGCTATTTGTATATGTGGCTTTCTCGGGATGTTTATTTTCCTATTGAAAGATTGTGAATTGATGCTAAGTAATGTATATTTCTTATAATTAGAACGTTGTCCCCATGATATGACCTACACAACTCATCATCATAATAAATCATCTCACCTATGAGCATGTTTATTTCATGCAACATTTTATTGAATTTCGTTATTGAGAAAGTTGCATGAGCTAAGTAATTATGAATTCGCTCATGCTCACGCATCGCATTGCATTCATATAGGAACCCCGACCGGAACCGAAGATGAAGGAGGGCACCAGCTGGAATTGAGCGACTTCGAGTGTGCTAGCTGCGAAACCAATCAAGGCAAGCCCGGAGCATAATCCTATGTTTTTAAAATTCCGTCTTTATTTCACTTAAGTCGATGTTGTGTACTTGTGCATTTACGTTCAGGAGTTGATCGGAACCAAGTTGCATTAGATCCTTGTTTCCGTAGTTTTTGGATAGGTATAATCCTGATCGCTAGATGCTATGCTAAATAAATCCATCGGTAGCAACACCGAGTGATTTGGAGATCACCCGGTCTAGGGATGAATTTTGGTTACTCTCACATGAATAAATTGGAGACCGTACGGGGAAGTGCATGTGTAGGGTGCGGTGACAAGGTTGGCCCTTGTGCGCCATAGCCCCGTACGTGTCGGTCAAGGACCGTTCGTTGTGACTCCGCGAGCAAGTATTGAGTTGTGTACCAAATGCATACCTTCGTATGGGAGTTGGTAAACTGATGTAACTTGAGAGTCGTAGTGTTGGACGGTCACTCCACCCTTTGTACAAAGTGTTGGTCACGGTGGATGCACGGGTTTGTGAGTAGACGGAGGGTGTGTTATTACCCTTGGACCCGACGCTTCGTGGTTGCATGTGGAATGGACACTCGGAGGCGGACCCGGCTCACATCTATGATAATCTTGTGAAAGGTGGCCATACGTGTTCTTAAATGATGCGTATGTCGTGCATTTGGGTTTCCCCTACAGGGTGTAAATCGATATATATCGCCGTCCCTCGCGGTGATGAGTACCACTTGTCTCGAGCATAATGCTTCGTAGCTATAAAGAGAAGATGACAATGAAACTTGCTGTTTTTATAGAAATAAATTATGTATTGCAACCATGTTTGTTAGAATTGATCACTAAATTTGTGTTTATGTCTCCACCCTTTTAAATTGGCTAAAACATGGAAGGTTTAAATTACGTAGTTGCTGTTTTCGCAAAATTCAGCAAGCCAGGTCAAGCCCCTGCATACTAGTGTCGGTTCCTAGAACCATTTTTGACGGGTAAGCCTTGCGTAGTATATTAGATACTCGGGGTTTGCGCTTAAATTCATTTTCGGTAATCCCGTGGCCCGATTATCGTGATTGCTACGGGAAGTTTGTGTGTCAAGGTGAGGAACCTCGGGCGTGGACCGTGGAGTGGATTCCCGCTTCACCGAATCAAGAGTGAGGCCACGCCGTATGGGCTGGTGTGCTTCTCCTATCTATGTTGTATATATGTATCATCGAGATGATTACGCTTCCGCAAAATGTTCATTAAGTAATGTAAACTTGAATTCCTCACTCTATGGTATTGTAATCCGAATTTAAAGTTATGGATTGTAATAACTAAATTATCAAATACAAAAGTTGCTACCCGCGTACTTAATATTGTCATGTAAATGGTGATTTTATCGTTAATGTATGTGCAATGTACGTTCGCTTCGTCGAATGTCTCCCGATACGATCCTGTTCGACAATCCCTCTTGCTTTGCAAGGTAGGGTGTCACAGCAAACAGAAATTGGCAATCGGGAAATCAATGCTTGTCGCTCCGAGCAAGCTGCTAAATATCTACAGTGGTCGGAAGTACCAATTACATTCAGCAGGGACGATCCGATATGGCAATCCCGAACTACTAGTATTTGATGCTGACGATGCCCGGTCCAAAGGGGTTTTGTGTAAGGTACACAGTACCGAGTTTGTGACACACGTCGATTCGGAGGAAGAACGTCAAGAAATCAGGCAGGCAGCTAGCCTCCTTGAGGTACAAGAGCCACTTGAAGAAGAGGGACCATCTAAGAAGATCGCCACGGAAAAATTGAAGGCTCATGCGGTCGTTTCCAAGACTATTCAACTTGACGAGACGGATCCTTCCAAGGTCACCCATATTGGGTTTGATCTTTGGGATAAATAGGAAAGCGTGCTCATTCTTTTCCTCCAGGAAAATAGGGACATCTTTGCATGGCAACCTTCGACATGCCGGGTGTCCCTAGGGAGAAGATTGAGCATGCACCGTTGGTGCGTCCCGATGCTAAGCCGGTCAAGCAGAAGGTCCGGAGGTTTGCTCAAGACCGCAAGGAAGCAATTAAGTAAAAATTCTTGCCGATCCAGTTCTTGAACCAAAGAAGAATACTAAAGAATTAAGAATGTGCGCTGATTATACTGATCTCAACAAGGCTTGTCCCAAAGACCCATTCGCGCTGCCTCGGATCGACCAAGTTGTTGATTCGACTCGCTGGCTACGAGCGTCTTTGTTTTCTTGATGCTTATTCTGGGTATCACCAAACTCTTGAAGGTTGAAGACAAAATCAAGACTGCGTTCATCACTCCCTTTGGAGCTTACTTGCTACACAACTATGCTTGTTTGGTCCGAAGAATGTTGTCGCGACTTACCGGCGTGGTATGCAACGCTGTGTTGATTCACAAATTGGAAGGAATTCCGAAGCACATGTGGATGATGTATTGTCTAAATCCTAGAAAGCTGAAGATCTTTGATCCGACCTGGTAGAGACCTTTAGCATTATGCGGAACTTTTCCGTTAAGCTTAACCCTGGCAAATGTGTGTTTGGGGTTCGATCCGGAAAGTTACTTGGATATTTGGTATCGTGGCGTGGCATAGAGGCTAATCCGGAAAAGATCCGGACGAATGCCAGCATGAAACCTCCTAGCTATTTGAAGGATGTGCAGAAATTGACTGGGTGTATGACCGTTCCGAGCCGTTTGATTTCAAGACTGGGGGTCGGAGGTCTTCCTTTCTTTAAATTGCTCAAGAAGCAAGATAAGTTTGAGTGGATAGATGAGGCTCAAGCCGCATTTGAATAGCTCAAGGGATATCTCGATAATCCGCCGGTATTAATACCATCAGAACTTGATGAAACTATTCAGTTATACATATCCGCGACGCCTCATGTTGTGAGCATGGTATTAGCATTCGATCGGATGGAAGAAAGACATCTGCATTTGGTTCAGCACTCGATATACTTTTTGAGTGAGGTTCTGACGGAATCAAGGATACAATATCTTCAAATGCAGAAATTGATATATGCTTGTTGTGATAACATCACGGAAGTTGAAGCACTATTTTCAAACACATCCGATCGAAGTCAAGACCGGGTCTGCCATCGGGTATGTAGTGCGTAATCGGGAAGCAATTGGTCGAGGTTGCTAAGTGGGCTATAGAGCCTGGTCAGTATGAAATTACTTTTTCCTCGCAAACAACTATTAAGGGACAGGCATTGGCAGATTTTATCACTGAGTGACTCGAGACTCAAATACCGCATGCAATTTACAATTTGGAATATTGGGAAATGTACTTTGATGGGTCCCTGCAGCTTTCGGACATGGGGGCAGGAGTACTGCTTTTTACTCCGCAAAAAGATCCATTGAAGTATGTATTGCGGATGCACTTTCGAGCTTCAAATAATGATGCAGAATATGAAGCCTTGCTTCATCGACTTTGGGTAGCTATCTCGCTGGGTGTCAAGCGTTTGGATATTTATGGAGACTCCGTGCTTGTGATTAGTCAAATTAACAACGTATGGGATGCTCATGACAACCATATGATGACTTATAGACAGGAAGTTCGAAAGCTTGAGAATAAATTTGACAGTCTATGTTTTTCTCATATATTGCACGGAAATAATTCTGTTGCGGATGAGTTAGCCGGACTAGGTTTTTCGAGGCGAGCAGTACCGCTCGGGGTATTTCTTCAAGTTTTAAGCAAACCATCTATTATGATGGCTCGGAAAATTACAGATACGAGAAATGAAGACCAGAGATGCAGTCTTGGGAGAAAAGGCCGGTGAGGCGATCTTACAACATGAGATTGGAAAGGTAGTTCAAGATGGGGTAGAAGCGGTAGGAGTAGATCAATTGCCTGAATTTATGGTGATCGATTCTGATTGGCGTACCCCATATATTGAGTATTTGCGGTTTGGTAAAGCGTCGGAAGTAAGGATAGAGCGGCATAGGTTGGAAATCGAGCAAGGAATTATCTACTTGTTGAAGACGAACTTTATCGGCGAGGAATCAACATTTTGATGAAGTGTGTATCTGTTTCCGATGGAATTCAAATGTTGGAAGAAATTCACAAGGGAATTTGCGGAAATCATGCTTCGTCAAAGACTCTGGTTGGAAAAGTGTTCGGACAAGGATTTATTGGCCTACGGCGGTTGATCATGCTGATCAAGTAGTTCAAGCTTGTCTAGGATGTCAATTTTTTGCACGGCAACCCCATACTCCGGCTCATGAATTGCGTATGATTCCAATGACTTGGCCCTTTCCATCTTGGGGGCTGGATATTGTTGGACCATTCAAGAAAGCACCTGGAGGTTTTACTCATATTTTCGTAACAGTTCATCGGTTTTCCAAATGGATTGAAGTTCGAGCAGCTACTAGTACAACCACCGCTCGAGCAATCAAATTTTTGCAGAATATCTTTGTCCAATTTGGAGTTTCGCATTGTATAATTACAGATAATGGACCGCAATTCACCTCGGAATTCTTCAAGGATTATGCTGAAAGCCTAGGAATCAAGATACACTACGCTTCGTTTCACATCCGCGAGTAGTGGGCAAGTAGAGCGTGCAAATGGCACGATCTTAACCCGTCTTAAGCCCAGAATTTTTGACCGCTTAAAACCATACGCTGGAAAATGGATGAAGGACTTACCTTGGGTGTTATGGGGGTTGCGCACGAATGTAAGTCGTGCTACGGGACAGCTCTCCGTTTCTCTGGTATATGGATCTGAAACAATGTTGCCTACGGAAGTGAATATGGTTTCCACCAGGGTGCGGTATTATGATGAAGACAAATACGATGAACAACGTGAATTTGAGTTAATTGCTGCGGAAGAATTACGAGGTATCATAATCACAATGTGCGGACGTGGAAATTTCAAGTGGGCGATTTAGTGCTCGGAAAAATTCAATCTAATAAGAATCGGCATAAGTTGTCACCCGTCTGGGAAGGACAATTTGTGGTCAAGTCGGTTTCCGGACCGGAGGCTTATAGGCTTATGACCCACGAGGAGGAGGAAATTCCAAACTCTTGGAATATTGATCAACTTCGTTGCATTTACACCTAAAGATTTTTGTAGTTGGTGTCTTTTGTAACGTCATGCGAATAATAATATAATTCCTTTTGGTTCCTGGTGATGATTATGTTGTGTTTTTGTGTCTCGGTCCATTAATTTTGAATTAACATACCGACTTAGGGGGCTGCTATATTAAGAGTAGTCTCGTGAATTTATGTAACTTCTAAGTAATAGTACCAGTCATTTATTCTATATGGCATGATCTTGTTAATAAGACCGCCTCTATCAACTATATGTTGTGCTAATTAGAGCTAACGATTACGTTGTTGTAGGTTTGTGTGGAATTAACCATCATTGCTTAGTTATAGATTTGATTGGTAGACTTAGGAGGGGAAATCTGGGAATTTTTTATTGAGTACTTATCATATTGTGTTATGACTCAAAATGTTAATTTTCTTTAACATTTTGAGCTAGGGGCTGCTGTCTCGAGAGTAGTTCGGGATAATATGTAATGTTAAGTCATAAGACTGATCATTTTTTCTATACGTCACGATTTTTTTAAGTAGACCGCCATTATGAGTTAAATTCTGTGCTGATTAGAGCCGGTAATTAGTCACAATTGGTTTGAGTTCCAATAACCATCGTTGCTTGGTTATAGACTTGATTAGTGGACTTAAAATGGTAAAATTGGTATTTTGGAAAGATGGTTATTCAAGTCAACATTATGTTTTCAATATATACACCGGTCTAGACCACTGCAGTCTTGCACGTAAAGAGTTTGCTATGTATGAAAAATAATGAAGATTGGACATAATTGAAAGGATATATATTACGAAACATTCACACAAAGTATTTTTGCATACACAAGATTAATTACACAGAAAAGTCTATTGAGCAGGACCGCTAGAGTCACCGGTATCACCGGTCTTGGGATCTGTGGTCAACTCTGTCATCGATTGTTCCCTCGGATTCAGATGCCGAATATAGAAGATCCATGTGTAAATCATCATATTCATCTTCTAGGTTTTGTCCGAATGCTGCAGCGGTGTCTTGCGCGGCTTGATCTAGGGCGGGAAGAGACGCAACTTCATTCAGCGGGGCACCGAGGCGGATCCGAGAGGAATATCTTCAATGAGTTCTATCACGGTACCAAGGAGTGACTTCCTTAACTTATTGAACCGGTCTTTAGTAGTCTCCGGATGGGCACCTCATTTGATAAAGTTGAAATCACGAGTCTTCGACGAGAATCCAAGACCGGATTGTTGCGACGATGTGTCCTCCTCCCGCAGCGGCAATCATTTTGGAGTGCTCCCCGATTCTTCGAGGAGCATCCCAAATGGCACTTTCCAAGTCCATGTTCTCTTGCTGAAGAGGTTGACCTCCATTCAGATATTTGAGCACCCGCTTACTGCCTACGAGCAAGTTCTACAGAAAGAAATTTGGAAAGAATATTAGAAATTCAGACCGGTAGTTAAAGACCGCTTCTCGGAAAGATAGAGGAGAAGAAACTTACGTCTATGCCCGATGTCCAAGATCCTAAATATACCCTTGAAGTTGATGTTGGAGGTCCTCAACTTGGCCTCACTCTTTAATAGACGTTGGATTTCATCTTCCTTCGCCTTGAGTGCTAATTGAGCGGACTCGTGGGCGGTCTTGATGGCATTTTCTTTCTCCACTTGCACGGTCTTAGCAGCTTCAAGCGCTTCCGCAAATTGAGCTTTGAGCTAAGCATTTTCATTCTCAATGATCTTGTTGGATCCGATAGCCTCGTGACAGGATGTCGTCCTTGGCGATAAGCTCGCCTTCCAACTCACCAATGCGGGCAGCTTGCCTCCGCACGACTCGCGAGCCTTCTTGAAGGGCCAAATCTTACGCAACAGCTTTTTCGGTGAGGATCGTTTCTGCCTTCTTGTGGGCTGCAACAAGATCGTCAAGAGCTGAAGAAAAACATTTAAGACCGGTTATGATATTTCAAACAAAGACAAGATGATTGAGATTAGTCAACTTAGTCGAGATTTACTTTAAATTTCTTGTTAAGGCGGATGATGTCTTGCCGACGGTCTTCCATTATGCGATGGGTATTCGGGAGATTTGATTCCCGCCGCCGAAGGTCCTCTTCCTTGGATCTCGGATCGGCGGTCCGAGACCTAAGTTCGAGTAGCTGGTCCCGAGTCCGGTGCAGTTCTTCTTCTAGTCGAGCTATGATAGCACTCTTAGCTTCGAGTTCTTCGAAGAACCTAAAAAGAAGGCAAATAATATAAAAATTGTAGTTATGAAGATTATAAATACCAGGTAAGGAATGAGAAATACGTGACCCGACTCGGAGAAGTTCTTCAAGGCCGCCTCTTCTTGGAGGGAATCCCATTTGGCCGTCGTAGTAAATGTTCGAGCTCCGCTGGAACTGTCGATTTCTACATCGCCAATCACCATTTTGGCGAGCTTTGGTCCAGTTGGAGTCTTGTTAGTGGTCCTTGGCCGGCGGGGTACTTCTTCGATCTAGACGGGTCCTAGTGGGAGTTCCGGAGCATTCCGGAATAACGAAGCTTGAGGAGGGAAATCACCGATCGACGTGTCAATATCGGTGGTTTCAGTATTAAGCTGCTACTCGGCAGTTTTTGTAGCGAAGCACCAGCAATCTCTTGTTCTTCCGTTGAGGCGACAGGGGGTTCCTCTCTGGTTGCCGCACCCTTGGCTTATGAGCTCTGTTTGGCAATTGTTGTCGTTGGTTCGGGAGCCGCGGTCTTGTTGCTGATAGCTGTCTGGAGTGGTGGAGGGAATATTTGACCTGTTTCTCAACAGGCCCGCAATATTGGTTTGAAGGTTTGGAGTCATCCTGCAGATAAGACAAAGTTAAAGACTGGAATAATATAATGATGATCCTGGGTAGTGAAAAGATCAAGGGGAACTAAGTGAAGAATGTTTATGTGGTCGCTTTCTTGTTCTCATTGAACAACCATCCAGGTTCAGATTGCCTCTTGATTGGCTGCACACCCGGGACTATAAAACAACAAAGGATGGTTTCAGTTGAGACGCCTTTTCACTTCCATCAGATTCTAAATCATGGCAAGCACGGCAATCACTTCTTCATCCTGTTTGAGGTTTTCTCTGGTGTTTTTGGAGTTCCAAGAAGGAACTTCTCTCGCTACACTGGCCTTAAAGGGTGGAAGAGCGAGGATAAGGGTTATCGTAGATGAACTACTCTTGTTTCCAGTTGGCTATGCTCTTATTGGGAGAAAGAGGAAAGTATTCCTTGGCATTCTAGATTTGAATCCCAACTCCGCCAACCGCATAACGATTGTTGACAGATGGGAGTGGGTGGATTTGAAATAAATAAAGAAAAAGATTGAAATGGGGGCGGATGCCCAAGAAAGCTTCACAAAGACGAATGAAGAAGGCTATTTGGATGATAGAATTGGGATTTCGATTCACTAATTCTCATCCAGTAAAAGAAAAGCAAGTCGCGAAAGAAGGAGCAGCAAGGAAGATCATGGCCATGGAGAAAGAAGGATCGAAGTACCAATTGTTGGCAATCATCAATTCCCCATGGGACTTCACCGAGTGTAGGAGCGGCCCGGTTGAGTATTGGTTTTGGCGGAAGAATTCCGTCACGAACCATCTCCTCGAGGTTTGCCTCCGTGATGTTACTATCTCTCGGTTCTTGAACCCCGAATGGGAGTTGATCACGAGGGATATTGGACAAGGTGAAGGATTGGCGGAAGATTTCTTCTTGCCCATCTTGAGGATTAGAGAGGAAAATGGAGATTAACTTTTTTGGGAAGGATGAGATGCAAGAACTCGGATCGCAAAGTCCGAAGATCAAGGAAGGATTGTGGGTGTGTCTGCGGTCATTTGGGAACGGGTTTGACCTAGGTCACCCCTTCGTATCCTTTATAGGTACCGGAGTTGGGCTCGGGGGCTGGAAGTTACTAGGTCGTTTTTTACAGCCCAATGAGTTTTACCTGCGTAATTTATTCATTTAGGCCCGATTATGTAATTATGACTTAACGATCATAAGGAATCGATCAACGTGATTGATATAATCACGAGGGCTCTTTTGCAGAAGTAAGGCGGTCCGAAATACGGAGTATTCGATCACAGGAATGATATAAGTACCAAATTGAATAATTTGGAGGTATGATAAAGTAAGATCGAAGACAATTTGGTCTTGCCTAACTATTATATTGTGAAAATGGATGCCTTAGGTTACGGATGTTAATCATCCGGATGATTATGGGCCTTGGAGACTCGAGTCGATGTGAGAAAATGGGAAAAGCTGGTCCGATCAACCCGAACTTTTTGCTCTTAGTTCAATATGACTAAGTAAGATTGTTTTGAGCGATACTGTTATATGATAAGATGTGAAATCTAGGAAATTGTGAAGTTATGACAGGGGTGACCGGTCCGAAATATGCGCTTAATGGAATGCAGTTGATATGAGTTATGATTTTGCAGAATTGAATGTAGCATAATTCCATGAAAAGGACTCTTGCATTATTTGCGATATCCAAATGATACAAGAGTCGGGGCTATACCTAATTAGGTGCACCGACCGGTGCACCACGTTCAAGAGCGATCTGTAGAGGTCGCGGGAAATGGAAAATCAAGGAAATCAAGTAGTGGACTCTTGCATTATTTGAAAGAAGTTCAAATGATAAAAGAATCGGGGGCTATACCCAATTGGGTGCACTTGACCGGTGCACCATATTTTGAGGGCGATCTGCAGAAGATCGCATGAGGTATACGAGAATTTTCATATACCTAATTAGGTGGTGTGGAGGATAAAATATCAATTTTTTGACTTTTTGAAGTCATCTTGAAGGGACAAGAAGTATTACAGAAGATCGGAGTTCTTTTTAATTTCACATCGGAATCGGACCAACATGCGGAAGATTGGTCGGTCTTATTCAAGGTCAAATCAAAAATTACTCGGGGGCTCTTGTCGTATACTTACCTTATGGGTATACAATCATCAAAGGAATGGATAATTAGAGATATGGTGGCGTATCTATGAAGATAAGACTGGTGGAGAGGGCCCACATAGTGGTACCCGACCAGTATGAGATATTAGAAGGTTCCATATACCGGTATGGGAATAAGGCGGACATAAAGACCGACGTAATATAACTTGATTGACAAGTAAAGGAGCAATTGTAGTCTCGTTGGGGCTCTGAATCAATAAGGAAAGCTTAGAGATAGAGTTTTCGAATATGAAATCCATGTAATCGACTACGACTCGCATGTAACCCTAACTCCCCTTGATATATAAGGCGGAGCGGGGACCCCGAAAGCTTGGCAATTAGCAATCTGCTAAAGGCAATACATAACATACGGGACGTAGGGTATTACTCTCAAGCGAGGGGCCTGAACCTGTCTCAAATCTCATGTTCCTGTGTGTTTCGTGTGTTGGACCATCTTTATTAATTTTCTAAAAATCGTAGAAAATTCAAGAAAAATCAGAAAAATGCCAAACAAAGTTCATTAGATTCATAAAATTATTTCCTCTTTAGTTATGTATTCAAATGCCTATTTTGAGAAATTTTAATTTCATAGTTTTATTTAATTACATTCTTTTCATTAAGATAATCTATTATTTTATTCTATTTATTATTAAATTTTTAGAAATGAATTTCTTTAAATAGTAGAGATACTGCAGACGAAAGTAATTATGACAATTGTTTTCCAAAATTAAACTTAAACACCTGTCATTTTATGTAATCCCAATTCATTATCTTATGTGTTATTGCATGTCATTAAGTTATTATTAATTATTAATTAATGAACATGATTCATTAGTAGTTATTAATTTTTAATTAATGAACATCATTAATTATAAATTGTTAAATATTAATTAATAAACATGATTAATTATTAATTGTTAATTGTTAATTAATGAACATGATTAATAAAAATCTTTGCATATCATATCATGTACATTCATGCATGCATGGTTTGTATTCGCGACGTATTGTTGGTCGACCTAGGTCTCGACGTGATCGAAGTTCCGTCCGAGGTCGAGACAGGAGACGGACACTTCGAAGTCGACCAAGCACATCGAGGAAGCTTACCCCGACGTGAATCAAGGCAAGCCCGGTGCATCCCACCTATATTTTTAAATGTTTTTCTTTTATCACGATCGGTTGAGTCATGGTTGTGCACTAGGTGTTAGGGATTGATTGACACCCTAGATGCATGAGTAGGATTCCTATGTTACATGTTTATCCTCTCTTGGATTTTGTATCTCGATAGTTGCTACGCTTATTTCATAGGGCTACGGTAGAAGTCGAGTGGTGCTAAGCACGACTCGTGAGCTTATACGGTCCGATCTTAAAGCATGGAGGCTTTAAGTTGGTTGATGTCGTTCAAGTTGAAGTAAAGATGAAGATGAAGATGAAATTGAGACCGGACGGGCCTGTAGGAGAAAGGGCAAAGACGAGGTCTTGCAAGGTGGTAGCCCCGTCCGTGTCGATCAACGATCGTACCGTTGTTGGCCCTGCTGAGCAAGTATTGAACGTACCGAGTTGCATACTGGTGTTTATGGGGCCAGGAAGCCGATGTAACCTAATTGCCCTAGTGGTTGGACGTAGCCCATCCCCTAATTGGGTGGAGAATGAGGCGAGGCCTCATGTCTCAAAGGGAGAGGAATGGATGGTCGCTCACGGATAAAGTCGAGGACGGGTATCACGTGGGGTCCCCGGGTTCTCGGGCGGATGGGAAACTAACCCGACCACCGTTAGGAGTTAGCGTGAAAGGTTGTCATATATGACCAATGCGGTGTGTATATGTCGTGTAAACGGGTTTTCCCAAGCTGGTGAAATCGATTTGAATGGCTGTCCCTCGCGAGTAATGAGTACCGCTTGTTCACCGTGTCACATCGTAGTTAATCAAGTGAAAGATGGAGGAACAGAGATGAAAGAACTGTTGGTCAATGATCTTTTCTTGCAAACCGATTGCAGTAGTTGTAGGCTGCAAACATTGGTTTCTAATAAACTTAATTTTGAGCTAAAACTTGAAAGTAAGGATCAACCATTAGTGCTGTTTTCGCAAGAGAGTCAACTCCACAGCCATAAAGCCTATGCATACTAGGCGTCGGCCTTAGCGTGCCTCGTTGACGGGTCGGTCTTGTCGAGTATTAGAATACTCGGGGTTTAATTTTTATGTTTTCGGGACCTGAGTCGTATTTCCACGACTTGTACGATAGCTTCCCGGAAGAGGAGCAGGTGTCCCGAGTGTGGTTCCCTCCAATGGGAACGTATCCCCACGCCGTGAAGAGGAAGGACCGTGGTGTACGACGGGCTCAGTACATCACAATGAACGTTTAGTAATATTTTGTTGTATAAAGTACAAGTTTCCGCTGCAAGACTCGTACGTTGTTACACTACAATAATGTTTATGCTTCCGCTGTACGATGTTTGTATTTTGAAAACCTGGTTGTATTATACGATGATGTATATATTCTAGCTTGTATGAAATGATGCACTCGTTGTAACTCGCTTCGTCGAGTGTCCCTCTGTACCGATTCCCGGGTATCCTGGAGGGGATGTCACAGCTGGTATCGAGCAATTTAGGTGCAACGAGTACATTGTTCACAAGGTTGTTTCAAAACTTGACACGTTTAGCACGTTTCGCGTACAAGAGAGTGTGGAGCCCTATAAGGATGTAGAATAGTTAGATTTTTCCCTAACTGTTCGACGTTCGTAATTTGGGTAGTTACTAACTATTCGTTCTAGTTTCGTGTACTATAGTGTGTATAGTTAGTCTCCAGAGCATGCATCATGTCATTTTGAGTGCTATAATATAGGGTTTTGGGGATTAGATCAAGTTAGTATCATAGTGCATAGTGACTTCTCTACGGATGGCACGAGATAAGGATCATGCCAGCGAAATCGAAGAGGAGGATTGTCGTCTGCATTTATCAAGGGAAAAGAAACCAAGGAGCACTACATAAGAACTAGCAATTTAGAAGGGCAAATTAAAGATGCTCGTACGAATGTGTACTACAAGTAAATCGGGGTTGGAATGAGAGATAGTGCACCTCTTCTATATACACTTGCTTGTGCTTTGGAATTTTAATGTATTCTACCGTTGGTCTCCTTATATTCTATCTTTGGATCAGCGACACTAATACCAAGTTTATAACAGAATGGCACAAACTAGAAGAGGAAGCTATCCAGAAAGCTCTCGAGCAAGATGTTCGAGAGCCAACATCGATTCCACCTACCCTGGCACAAGCTATTGCCACTATATTGGAGTCTCGTGAAGAGCAACGGGAACTTCTTCGGCAACTTGTTCAGAATACGGCCCCACAGGCCGGTGGTCAAGATCAGCATGCTCCACCAGTTCACGTTACATATTCGAATTTCATGGCTACTGGTCCACCCAATTTTTTAGATGAGGGAGATCCTCCGGAAGCAGACCATTGGTTACGTACTATCGAGTCAAAGCTGGAGCTCCTACCATGCACAGATTATCGGAAGACTATCTTTGCTGCTCGAGCAACTAGAAGGATTTGTTGGAGCATGGTGGGCTAATTACAAGGCAATGATTCCCGAAGGTCACCAAGTACTATGGCAAGAATTCACAAAGGCTTTTCGGGAACACCATATTTCTGAAGGTATCATGAACCAAAAACGTAAGGAGTTTCTAGCGCTCGAAGCAAGGTGATATGACCGTACACTCCTATTCAAAGTTGTTCAACCGCCTCGGCTCCATATGCTCCTCCGAATCTGGACACCGACGCCAAGAAGAAGGAATGCTTCAAGCAAGGACTTACTACCAAGTTACAATCCCGGCTTGTTTTGGACAGAGGAGTTAGTTTCAATAAGTTTGTAAGCGATGCTATACTCATGGAGGATGCTCTTCGTGTTCATCAAGAAGAGAAGACTAAGAAGAGAGCAGCCGATGAACAAGGAAGTGAGGTACCCTCCAAGTATCGTCTAGTCTACACTTCTGCAGCAGATCGGAGGTTCGATCCTCAGCCATCAGGTCCCATTTCTTACCGGCCACCTCGGTATCAGCAACGGGTGTTTCCCCGTTCAGCGGTTCAACAATCGGACTTATCGAGTATACGCCCCTTATCCCAAACTCCACCATCCGCCGACCATCCATGCTATAACGGTGGTTCTCTTGGACACTTGGCTCAAGATTGTGTCGCACCAACAAAGCAGAATTTTTGTCACACCCATATCCCGAAAGATAGTTAAGTGTGGTACGGATCGCCTTGGGAGATGATTGACGAAGCAACCATACATAGCATCACATTAACAAACATACACGATTTGCGAGGTTACATAGTTAAGTCTTGATTACAACATAGAGTTCGAATAAAAGATACATTAGGTTCGAGTTTAAGTCTTACATAGCCATGATATTTGTTCGAAATAAAATGCGGAAGCGAAATACACAACTCGACGATACATAGATAAGTTAGATGAACCATGCCGGCCTAGGCCGTGGCTCACTCCTCATGGGTCGGAGAGCTAGGGACCCATTCAATGGTCCACTCTTTGGGCTCTTCTCCATCCCAAACAACCTTACCACAACAATCGCAAAACCCGGCTTGCGGGAAACCTGTAAATACACATGTAGTGGCAAAGCTCGAGTATCTAGCATACTCCGCAAGTCTTACCCGTCAAAGTGGCCATCTAAGGCCGACTCCTAGATGCATGGGGCTTGACCGGTTTAACTTGGCATTTTGCATAAATAGCACCTATGCTAATTAGGTTGGCACTTTTAGCACTTAGCCAAATTAATAGGGTTGTTGCATAAAAGAAACTTTAGTGAGCATACTAGCAATACAAGGATTTGCAATACAAATTTATATCAACATAAAACAGCAAGCTATTCATCCTCTTTCCATTACTACACATTGTAAACTGCTCGAATCAAGTGGTACTCATTAACCGAGAGGAAACGGCGATAATTATCGAATTATTAATCCTGTAGGAAAAGACCCAAATGCACGACATACGCATCATTTAAGAACACGTATGGCCACCGTTCGCGAGTTCATCATAAAGCAAAAACATGGGGCCACCGACCCCGAGTACACGTCCCCCTTGCGACCGTTCAACAACGTGCCCAAGGCTTAACCCGTGTACTCTCCAACGGTCCTCAACCCGTGCAACCACCGTGCCATACACATCACCTCCGGGTCGGTGAGATATCCGGCTCACTCTACAACTTACAAGCTACATAGGTTTACCAATCCCCATAAGAAAGGTATGCAAGTGGTACACAACTCAAACTTGTTCGCGGAGCCACAATGGGGTGTTCTCAATTTTAACCAATTCATCATATTCACATTTAATCATAAGCCATAAGTGAGATCCCCAATCTATCGTTGACTCCTAAACATAGGATAGCATTTCTAACGAGGATATGACACATAAGCGACATAGGACATATAGGAATTTTTATGCACGTGGATTTCCAACCAACTCCTATAACTTAATCCACATTCATCATCCTTAATAGAGTGATAAAGAAAGACATTTCAAAATAATAGGAATGCACCGGGGCTTGCCTTGAGAGTGATCGAAGTTAGCACTAACCTCACAAGCGTTGAGTGTTGCAACCGTCTCTTCCGGCGGAATCAATTCGGCGTCGTCACCTAGAGAATGAAATGCAATTGCATAAATGATATGAACACAAGGCCGATGATGAGAGTAATGCATGTGTGCTGTTTTTGTAAGGGTGCATATGAATATGTTAATCAAAAGCTTTGTTTAATTAAACCCTAGTAAGCATGAACATAACACCTGTTCTCTTCAAGGAAATTAATTACATGAACAAGCATAACCATAATAATACATGAGCAAAGACTTAAGACATGGACATGAGTGCTGTGTTTCATGCAGGTTCAGAAACTAAGGGTTAGCAAAGTTTAAATGCAAATTGATGAAATTTAGGCTTAAGCGTTTATCATCACATGCGATGACGATTGCACTTTAAAACAAGAATTCGATTCCAAAATTAATACATGCACGAAATTCATGAAACCTTTTTACAATTCCTGCCATGAAGTGCTAAATGACATCGTGGTACGTGAAGTTTACATGAACATGCAAGGATATAACTTTTAAATGCATACAACCATTTATACATGTGCTGAAATTAACCTTTTATGAGATTAATCTAGGGTTAGCAAGAATAATTATTTACCATGCTCAAAAATTAACATGGGAATTTTTTGCACATGCAAAGTACTGGGAGGGAATTAATTACCAAGCTTCATGCAAAAATAATTTATATGGATTTAATTAAAAATTAAATACAGAGAATGCCGAAATGCAATAACTTGACAAACATGCAATGAAATGCATATCTTCCAGTGCCAATAATTCAAGTATGCTTAGGTGAAGGTTTTGTCCAAGTGGCATTATTTTTGGGTCTACAGTTTTAAAGTTATGACCTAGTTAAGTTTTAAGGGGTTGACTTTTGTCATTTTTGTAAAAATATGGAAACATCCAGATTTGGCCAGCTCATGTTACTTTTATGAAAGTGTAGCTTTCGTAGATTCCAAAACATTTTAGTTTGCAATTTTTGGACATTTCAAACGGAAGATATGAATTTTTCAAACTCGAACAAAGTTCGGGTATAATTACGAAATTGCCTCTAGGGCAAATTTAAACAGGGCGGCGCGCGCTCCGGCGAGCGGCGGCCGGTGCCGGCGAGCTCGCTCGCTGCGGCGCTCTAGGGCTGTGCATGCCTCGAAACTTGGTGGGGGTGACGTGCGCGAGACGACGGTCCTCGTGGGCACGGTTGCGGGGCCTAGAGGTGGCCGGAGCGGGCCCGCGGCGAGCGGTGGCGGCTGCGGTGTCTCCGGCGACGGCGCGCGTCCGGGTTAGAGGGAGAGAGGGAGCGGGGTAGGGCCGAAGAGCTTCACCTCGCGATGGGGAGTAGCGGCGTGAGCTTGGACGGCGTGGAGGTGAACCGTGGAGGCCGCTCGACGGAGGGGTGGCGGACCAAGTCGACGGCGGCAGCGATTTTCTCCAAAATTCCGGCTACCGGGGCACGGCAGGGCAGGGGGTCAAAGGGAGAGGTGGGGATACCCCTTGCGCATGCTTTGGCGAAGAAGGGAGAAGAGCCCGACCTTTCTAGGCGGTGGGCGACGCGGCGGCGCTCGGGACGGTCATGGCGCGGCGGCGGCTCCAATTTCCGGCCGTGCGCGAGCTTCGGGGGAGGAGGGAGCAGGGCGGCGGTGCGATGAGACGCGGAGGGAGCCGGGGCAATGATTGGGGCGCTCTAGATGGGACCTTGGCTCCCGTGCGGAGTTTTTCTAAGGGGAGGAGGCGGGCGGTGCACGGCCGGCAGGGGAGGCACTACTAGAAAACATCCCCTATAGGTACGCTTTATTTAAGGTCTAGATACTTTTATTTTGTCTCAATCAAAATATAGAGACGTTTTCATAAATCGTGTCCGAGGCGTCTCCGAACGTGCCGTGTCAAAGCTTGGTAAATACGATTTTTGAAAACATATCTATTGAAGTAAAAGACGTTCAGTAGAGATGCTATAAAGCATTGATATGTTTATAGATACGCTTTCATGAATGTGTTTATGTATTGGAGTAGACACGATTTTATTGATACATTTGAACTGCGTTTCTACCAATATAGGCACGTTGTATATAATGTTTCAAAAATATTTTTGTAAAACTTCTTCTAAGCGATTGTCTTATTCATGCAATTAGTAAGAATTGAACCTACGACCTCTTTGTTTTCTACAAGCTCATCTAACCATCTCACCTAGGAAACAAAGTTGTTTTTCTTTGACCACATATTCTTTTATACTCATGTTCTCTTAGTGCTTTAACGTCTCTGGGATTTTCAATAGCGTGTCAAAATTGTCTCTAAATGAGGGTAGATACGATTAAAACGTGTCTAATATCATCTCACTTTTTACACGGTTTCAATAACGTGTCAAAAAACATGTATTATGTCGTTGGATACGGTTAAAACATCTCTAAATATCTTATCATTTTGAGATGCCCTCAAAAAAATGTCAACAAGTGTCTTTATGTTGGATGCCAATGGTTCAAAGCATGTCTAAAGTCGTAACACTTTGTGATGTTTTAGAAAGCATGTCAAAAAATGTGTTTATCATATTATTAACATTAAAGCGTCTCTAAGATCATGTCATATTGACACATTCTTAAAATCGTGTCAAAAAGTGTCTCTAGCTACTGATGTAGACACGCTTACAAAAACGTAACAACATAAACATGTCCGGAGGCTATTTTTCTAGTAGTGAGGAGGGCGCGGCCTTCAATTCCCGGCCGCTCTGTGACACCCCCACCTCGCAACGCGAGATGGATTGTCGAACAGGATCGTATCGGGAGACATTCGACGAAGCGAACGTTCATTGCACATGCGTTAAGGATACATCCACCATTTTCATATACATGTTTAGATACATGAGTGACATATTTTATATCTGAAGTTCAAGTTATTATTATACATAGAGTTCGAAATTCAGATTTAATATACATTAATATACAATGAGCGGAAGCGTAAGGATAATCTCGACGATAGTTGCCTAAAATGTGACACATCAGCCCGTAGATGTGCCCACTCTTCTCGACAATCTCACCTGCACAAAAATGTTAACAACAAAGCCCTGAGTATCTAATATACTCCGCAAGTCTTATCCGGCAAAAATAGTTTCTAAAACCGACTCCTAGTATGCAGGGGGCTGACCGGGTTTGCTGGAAATAGCCAAAAATAGCACCTATATTTTTCTGAAATTTCAGGTTTTAGCTATATTCAAAGGGTTGGGACGTGAATATAAATTTAGTGAGCATTTCTAACAAAACATGGTTGCAATACATGAAGTAATTCTTCAAAATCAGCAAGCTTCTTCATCATATTCTCTTTGTTACTACGATGTAATCTGCTCGAGACAAGTGGTACTCATCACCGCGAGGGACGGCGATATATATCGATTTACACCCTGCAGGGAAACCCAAATGCACGACATACGCATCATTTAAGAACACGTATGGCCACCTTTCACAAGATCACCATAGATATGAGCCGGGTCCGCCCTCCGAGTGTGCATTCCACATGTAACCACAGTAGCGTCGGGTCCAAGGGTAATAACACACCCTCCGTCTACTCACAAACCCGTGCATCCACCGTGACCAACACTTTGCACAAAGGGTGGAGTTACCGTCCAACACTACGGCTCTCAAGTTACATCAGTTTACCAACTCCCATACGAAGGTATGCATTTGGTACACAACTCAATACTTGCTCGCGGAGTCACAACGAACGGTCCTTAACCGACACATACGGGGCTATGGCGAACAAGGGCCAACCTTGTCACCGCATCCTACACATGCTCTTCCCCGTACGATCTCCAATTTAATCATGTGAGAGGTAACAATATTTGAAACCTAAACCGAGAGGTCTCCTAACCACTCGGTGTTGCTACCGGTGACTCATTTAAGCATAGCCATTCTATCGAAAAAGGATTATACCTATCCAAAGACCATAGGCAATAGGGAACATAATGCAACTAGGGTTACGATCAACTCCTAAACGTAAGTGCACAATACATAAACATAGACATATGTGAATTTAAACCAAAAAAACTAAACAAGTGGGATTATGCACCGGGGCTTGCCTTGGCTTTGTTCGAAGTTAGCACTCTCAACCAAGCTCAATTCAGCGGGATCCTTCACGTGATTTCTTTCTTCGGTCGGGGTCCCTATATGTATGCAATGCATGATGTGAGTATGGATGCATACACATATATTTTGTTCATGGAACTTTCTCAATAACGAAATCTAATGCAATGTTTGCATAAAATAAATATGTTCATTGGAGATGAAGATGATTTCTTATGATGATAATTTATACAGGATATGTCATGGGGACAACCTTCTAATTAAACGTAACATAGACTGTGTATCATAAAAGCACATGGTCTAGGTTGAAAATGAAACACGAGTATGGCAAGTAGTTTGTATAAGACTTAGCTAGTGTGCTATATGGCAACAGGAGCATGGCATATGATGTATTGAAGACAAACCTAAATGAACTACCTTGCTGCCATGTACATGAAACAGGGTATGGTAGATGATGATTATGCATGAAGTGCAAAGCTTAACATGAATTATGCACATAATGGTATATGGTAATACATGAGGCAATGGTTATGACTTAACATTCCTAAACATTAATTCTATGGTAGAACTTGATTTGCTCATAATAAGCACCAGAAACAAATAATATGATATTTTTGTTTGCATCTTTCCTAATTAAACCTTTATATGCAAATATGTGCTAGCTAAGCATATAATGATAAATATGATGAAAACATGTATGAATGCACAAAAGTCCTGTACCAGAGGGTTTAATATGTTATGTAAATTGCTCATGTAAATTTTCATAAATTTTACATTCTTCAAGATTTAAATATGGGTTTTAAAAGCTTAGCAAGATGCCATTTCTTTTTGCATAAAACTTTCTTTTCTTCCACAGAAACCTAGGTAAAACATTTGACCATTGCAAAGTTCATGTTTCAAGGATTCCAAAACATTTTAGTTTGCATTTTTCTCATTTTCATTTTGGAAGATATGAATTTGTTTAAAGTAGCTAACAGATTTACCATTTTCTGGATTTAGGGTGTGTGAACAGTAAAAATAAAATCAGATTTCATGTGTAGCTTTGGATCTTTTATTCCCCAAGGATAGGGCTGTGGTTTGAGCATAAGAGATGGTTGCAAAATATGGATAACGAAGTGATACAACCATGGTGAGCTAAAGTTCAAGAAAGAGCTCACCGGAGAAGCAAAAATCGACGGTGAAACTAGAAGTAGTGTTCATGTCATACCTAAGGGAGAGCTTGGGATCAACCAAAAACAAACCATGCAAAGGTTGGAGGGAGTCCAAGTGAAGGCTTTTGCTGCCCTTGCTCATGCCAAGGTGAGCCATGGCATGGAGTTTCATGGTGGGTAGCTATGGTGGTTGTTCTTGGAGGAGAAAGAAAAGAGGAAGATGAAGACTTGACTTGGCTTGGATCTTGACCATATGCAGGAGGAGGGGGACGTCCTGGTGAAGTCCCTGAGGTGTACAACCGGTGGGAGACTTAGGAGAGAAGGAAACAAAGGGATAAGAGAGAAACGGTGGGTCCCACAAAGTTGAAAATTCTGCCACTGGTACTGTTGTAGTCAAGAGTAAGTCAACGTGATTTTTGTTGGGGTTGCCAATTTTTGTGGGTGTGTAGAATGAAATTTGGGACAACTTTTATATAGAACTTTTCTTGAGATTCGGCCTGCAAAAATTAATAAAAATCCTACACCAGAATATGTTTTCTGCTTTTTACTGAATTTGTAGGGCTATTTAACCTTTACCAAAAATTATGGTAACATCACTAAAATTCCTATTTTTGAATACCCGTGATGATTATGTAAAAATATTGGTATGGTTATGTTAACATTTTTAAGTGTATGCATAATAACCTATAGGCAATGTTGAGAGCACTTGCATTATGAGTTAAATATTGCAATATGGCTATATGTCATTCTATGCACATTTTAACATAGCAACTTATAGAAAGCAATTAGGAAATAAAACATTTCTAAATACAATCCCCATGATGAAACATGATTTTTCTTATGATTGAGCACCAAAAGCAAATATGAATTTACATAAGCCTTTCCTATCATGCAAGTACAGATGCACCATAATGTGCTTTAACCAAAAATGCTAAAAATTATTATGACATGCTGAACTGCACCAGATACATGTGTGCTATGATGATTCATGCCAAATTAAAGAGTATGTTCAAATTTTTACTAAGTTTGTTTTACGAATTTGCTTCGATTCAAGTCTGTTTCAGCCTTAACGTGCGGCCTACTTAAGGGGCTTAAAACTTAACTTTTGGCTATGAAACTTGGGTGAACGAAGTAGGGTCATCTAAAGTACATGTTCCAAGGATTCCAATGAATGTTCATTTGCATGATTTGGATTTGTGTGGCGAAAGTTATGGAATTTGTAAAATGCAAGGTTGTCACGGTTCCTTAGTGGATTAGCACTTTAAAGTACTTGGATCTTTTATTTTTCCCATAGAAAGTACTTGGATTATGCTACCATGGAAAAGTATACACCATCTACTTTCTAACGAGCCTTTGCTCATGAAATTTGGATACAGGACATGGAAGTTACATAATTTTTTAAAATACAATCTTGTTAAGCAGCATGGTCACAATAGCATCTTAAACTTGCTCAAACATTTATTTTTGCTACATAACTATACGTGTTCATGTGCTCCATGTTAAAGTACAAGTCACAAACTTTTCAACGCATTTTGAATCGTCCAAATCCGTGGCGTAGGTTTAAAGTTATGAAATTTTTAAATTTCTTGGCGTTTACCAAAAACTTTAGCGTGATTCAAATTTGCTTAAGTGTGGCGCGCGGCGGGGAGCTCGTCGGAGCGGCGGCGGGGCTCGTCGACGATGCGCTAGGGCTCGCCGTAGCGGCCGGGCTTGGCCGCCTGCGCATGATTTTGGATGGTGCGTCGTTTGGTGGGGGTGGTGAGGCGGGAGAGCGAACGGAGCACCGCTCGCGACGGTCAATGGCGGACACGGCAACTCCGGCGTGGGAGCTCGAGCTCGCCATTGCGCGAAAGAGGGGCGGTCATGGCTTAGAGCTGCACCTTCGCACGGAGAAGCACGGCGCAGGGTTGGTGCAGGCGGAGGCGGTCCGGAGATGACCGGCGTCGACGGGGTGGCGGCGCGTGGTGACCGGCGGTGAGGAAGAAGAGGAATTTCTTCACCGTTGTGGCTTGGATCGACACTGGGATGAGGCAAGGACGTTTGTTAGGGCCTCGCGCACGTACCGGAGGCACGGGTGACGCATGAGCTCACCCGAGCGAGGGCGGATTTGGGCTCGCCGGTGCTTGAGGAGGAAAACGGGGGCTCCTCGGGTTCTTTTGGAAATTGGGGGTCGCGAGATGGCGGAAGGAGGCTAGGAGCTGGGTGGGAGCCGCTCGGGAGCTGGGCGGAGCAATTGCGTGCAACGAGGGGGAGCTGCGGTGCGGGGAGAGGCGGCGCACGGGAAAAGGGCGGGGCGGCGGCCATGGCAGAAATTCTCCGGGCCATCGACGGTTGCGCGAGCACGCTTCGGGCGAAGGAGGAGACGATGGCCGACGCGTGGGGATGGCACGGGGAGCGAGGACGGTGCGGCGCCTAACCGGCATGGGCGCCGGCGGCGACGCCTACGGCCGGTGGCCCCGGCCACTGTGCCATTGCTGTTCCAAGAAGTTCCCACTTATTTACGATTTTGCCATTGAGTGTTGATTCTGTTTTTGTCCATAGAAATTAATCTGCCTGGTAGTTTTGCAAACCAAATTTTGTGGTTGTTCCCTGAGTTGTGAGGAGCAACTTTTGTTATAGGCAAAAGTTCAAATTTTGCTTGTAAAAATTTACAAAAATTCATGAACAGGTGCTGTTTTCAAACTCAGTTTAAATTTTCTAGGAAAATGTGCCACCCTAAAGATTTGTGAAAAATGTCCTAAATTCCTATTTTGATCTCCTCTACAAGGATCTGCAACAATACCGACATACTTTGGTTGAGGATTATTGAGTTTTAAATAGTAGCCTTTAAACTGCATCTGAATTTTAAAATTTTTAAATACTCTAATTCATTATTTCATGTGTTCACTCCTTTAATTAGTGCTCAATTCCTGTAATTAAGGTTTTGACATTGCTTACATGCTATTATGTGACATGGGATGTCACAGCCCTTCCCCTTAAAGAAATCTCGTCCCGAGATTTGCAAGGAGTTATGGGGAGGGGGGGTAAAGATGACGGTAAAGTTGGGACAAGTAATGATTCAGAGTTTTGGGGTACAACCAGAAGCTTCCATCATCATGGCAGACCATGTCGATTTCAATGTGTAAGGGTCGTGGGATGGAGATACGGCTAATAGTACCAACGAGACTCCAAACATAACATCTTTCTTTCCGGTTGCATATCCCAAGTTACACGCCATCCGTTCGGAAAACATCATATTCGAATTCTCTCACTAAATTCTGATTTAGCAGCATGCATTTCCATATAGCCTATCTTTGGCTTTGAGAAGCGCACTGGGCGAACCGGCACAATACAAAAACAAAATGGCAATTTGGAATCACATATCCACTAAATTGAATTATGCTCTCGGTAGAACTTAGCATAATAAAAGGTTGGACGATCGAGAGTTTCAGGGATTTACTAACAAGGAAGGTAGTAATCCCGAGTGAGGGGAAGAATAAAACAAGTTGAGTCGAGACCAAACGGTTTCGATGATTGGTTCGTTGGGTTGGAAATTGGTGGCCGACAATTGGGATAGCACCTGAAATTTCTCCATGTCGCAAAGATTTTTGGTTACAACGTTTTGATTGCTTATCAGGATGCCTTGAGTATACAAAAGACATTACCACTTATCGCTTACGCGATTACAAGCCACTGGTTTAGTCTAGCATACTACATTTATTTGCATACGCTACACAGAGCTGATAAAAATACCTAAGCATCACTAAGGCACGACAGGGTAGTTGATATCGAAATCGTTGTTAGCGGCGTCGTCATTATTATTTGCCGGAGGTGGTGGATTTTTGAAACAAGTTAAATAGCATGGCCAACATAGTATTATTCCAAGTGAACTAGCATAATCTATGTAAGATGAAATGTGTATTAAAAGAAGGCAATTAGACTTGGCAATGACATTGGCAATTCTGCCAACTACCGACAATGCCCAAAACAGGTTACAAGGTCTTGCTGTTTTACCTCTGGTATGAACATTAAAAATTACCCAAAACATTGACAAAGGGCTGGATAAATTTGCAAGCTTTCCAACGCATCTTAAAACACGTAAAAATCTTAAGCAGGATCAAAAGTTACGGCAATTTCCGACTCTACCGGGTTCTGCCAAAATTTCTGGCAACTCTGGCAACTTATGACAATTCGACTTGCTCTCTGTTTTCGCCTATTTGACCACCTTAACGAATTTTACTGACCAACTTGATAGAAAATAAAATGTGGATCATATCATGAGCTTTCCAGAATGGGGTAGATCGCTTTATTTCGATAAGTAACGCAAAAGTTATGGCGATTTCAGTGAAACACGCAAAATCTGCCAATCTGGCAACTTTTGCTAGGGTTTCGGGTAGGTGTATTTTTGTTCGTTTAGACTTCTTTTTCATCCTGATTGTGATTACAGGGTTGTGGCACATATCATGAGCTTTCTAGATTGGGGTCAATCATTCCATTTGGATTAGCAACCAAATAGTTATGATCGTTTTCGCAGAACTGATTATTGGGTGGAAATTTACTGGTAATCGGGTGGTATTTATATGGCTGATTCATGTTTTCGTGTGTTTTCGATATCGTGACTTGATGAGTCATTTATGTTTGATAAATTTGAATTCGTGCATATATGTGATATGCATATGTTATGAATGGCATGAATGATGAGATGAACATGCCGGTGCCTACGTCCTTTCCAAATTAAAAGGCGTGATCGGTATATAGCCGACCAACTCACAATTTTTGTGGCAACACACACACGTTCTCAACACGATTGCTACACGATCTATGGGTCGTGGTTAGCGTACCTACAGAAGATCCATTGCAGAAACAGTACATCAAACTCAAAAGAAATTACAAAAATAAATCACAGTTCTACTATCATATAGAGTAACGATCCATTGAAGGGATCGCCTCGTGGATTGCCACGAGCCAACATTGTCCCGTATTATTACTTCCGCGGGCACGGAGCGCTAATTTTAAATTGCGAACATACCTTGGCCAGGCCGTAGATGCAAGAAATTAAACATTCATAACCCAGGGTTAGTTTGCCACCTTCTACTACTATTATAGACCTTAATTGGGCTTACTAGGTCGTTCCTCACCGAAAAACGCGTTTGCAATTTTTAAGAATGATCATTAACGTATGGCATATCCCGATTTAGCTCTGATACCAGCTGTGACACCCCCACCTCGTAGCGCGAGATGGATTGTCGAACAGGATCGTATCGGGAGACATTCGACGAAGCGAACGTTCATTGCACATACGTTAACGATACATCCACCATTTTCATATACATGTTTAGATACATGAGTGACATATTTTATATCTGAAGTTCAAGTTATTATTATACATAGAGTTCGAAATTCAGATTTAATATACATTAATATACAATGAGCGGAAGCGTAAAGATAATCTCGACGATAGTTGCCTAAAATGTGACACATCAGCCCGTAGATGTGCCCATTCTTCTCGACAATCTCACCTGCACAAAAATGTTAACAACAAAGCCCTGAGTATCTAATATACTCTGCAAGTCTTATCCGACAAAAATGGTTTCTAAAACCGACTCCTAGTATGCAGGGGGCTGACCGGGTTTGCTGGAAATAGCCAAAAACAGCACCTATGTTTTTCTGAAATTTCAGGTTTTAGCTATATTCAAAGGGTTGGGACGTGAATATAAATTTAGTGAGCATTTCTAACAAAACATGGTTGCAATACATGAAGTAATTCTTCAAAATCAGCAAGCTTCTTCATCATATTCTCTTTGTTACTACGATGTAATCTGCTCGAGACAAGTGGTACTCATCACCGCGAGGGACGGCGATATATATCGATTTACACCCTGCAGGGAAAACCCAAATGCACGACATACGCATCATTTAAGAACACGTATGGCCACCTTTCACAAGATCACCATAGATATGAGCCGGGTCCGCCCTCCGAGTGTGCATTCCACATGCAACCACAGTAGCGTCGGGTCCAAGGGTAATAACACACCCTCCGTCTACTCACAAACCCGTGCATCCACCGTGACCAACACTTTGCACAAAGGGTGGAGTTACCGTCCAACACTACGGCTCTCAAGTTACATCAGTTTACCAACTCCCATACGAAGGTATGCATTTGGTACACAACTCAATACTTGCTCGCGGAGTCACAACGAACGGTCCTTAACCGACACATACGGGGCTATGGCGAACAAGGGCCAACCTTGTCACCGCATCCTACACATGCTCTTCCCCGTACGGTCTCCAATTTAATCATGTGAGAGGTAACAATATTTGAAACCTAAACCGAGAGGTCTCCTAACCACTCGGTGTTGCTACCGGTGACTCATTTAAGCATAGCCATTCTATCGAAAAAGGATTATACCTATCCAAAGACCATAGGCAATAGGGAACATAATGCAACTAGGGTTACGATCAACTCCTAAACGTAAGTGCACAATACATAAACATAGACATATGTGAATTTAAACCAAAAAAACTAAACAAGTGGGATTATGCACCGGGGCTTGCCTTGGCTTTGTTCGAAGTTAGCACTCTCAACCAAGCTCAATTCAGCGGGATCCTTCACGTGATTTCTTTCTTCGGTCGGGGTCCCTATATGGATGCAATGCATGATGTGAGTATGGATGCATACACATATATTTTGTTCATGGAACTTTCTCAATAACGAAATCTAATGCAATGTTTGCATAAAATAAATATGTTCATGTGGAGATGAAGATGATTTCTTATGATGATAATTTATACAGGATATGTCATGGGGACAACCTTCTAATTAAACGAAACATAGACTGTGTATCATAAAAGCACATGGTCTAGGTTGAAAATGAAACATGAGTATGGCAAGTAGTTTGTATAAGACTTAGCTAGTGTACTATATGGCAACAGGAGCATGGCATATGATGTATTGAAGACAAACCTAAATGAACTACCTTGCTGCCATGTACATGAAACAGGGTATGGTAGATGATGATTATGCATGAAGTGCAAAGCTTAACATGAATTATGCACATAATGGTATATGGTAATACATGAGGCAATGGTTATGACTTAACATTCCTAAACATTAATTCTATGGTAGAACTTGATTTGCTCATAATAAGCACCAGAAACAAATAATATGATATTTTTGTTTGCATCTTTCCTAATTAAACCTTTATATGCAAATATGTGCTAGCTAAGCATATAATGATAAATATGATGAAAACATGTATGAATGCACAAAAGTCCTGTACCAGAGGGTTTAATATGTTATGTAAATTGCTCATGTAAATTTTCATAAATTTTACATTCTTCAAGATTTAAATATGGGTTTTAAAAGCTTAGCAAGATGCCATTTCTTTTTGCATAAAACTTTCTTTTCTTCCACAGAAACCTAGGTAAAACATTTGACCATTGCAAAGTTCATGTTTCAAGGATTCCAAAACATTTTAGTTTGCATTTTTCTCATTTTCATTTTGGAAGATATGAATTTGTTTAAAGTAGCTAACAGATTTACCATTTTCTGGATTTAGGGTGTGTGAACAGTAAAAATAAAATCAGATTTCATGTGTAGCTTTGGATCTTTTATTCCCCAAGGATAGGGCTGTTGTTTGAGCATAAGAGATGGTTGCAAAATATGGATAAGGAAGTGATACAACCATGGTGAGCTAAAGTTCAAGAAAGAGCTCACCGGAGAAGCAAAAATCGACGGTGAAACTAGAAGTAGTGTTCATGTCATACCTAAGGGAGAGCTTGGGATCAACCAAAAACAAACCATGCAAAGGTTGGAGGGAGTCCAAGTGAAGGCTTTTGCTGCCCTTGCTCATGCCAAGGTGAGCCATGGCATGGAGTTTCATGGTGGGTAGCTATGGTGGTTGTTCTTGGAGGAGAAAGAAAAGAGGAAGATGAAGACTTGACTTGGCTTGGATCTTGACCATATGCAGGAGGAGGGGGACGTCCTGGTGAAGTCCCTGAGGTGTACAACCGGTGGGAGACTTAGGAGAGAAGGAAACAAAGGGATAAGAGAGAAACGGTGGGTCCCACAAAGTTGAAAATTCTGCCACTGGTACTGTTGCAGTCAAGAGTAAGTCAACGTGATTTTTGTTGGGGTTGCCAATTTTTGTGGGTGTGTAGAATGAAATTTGGGACAACTTTTATATAGAACTTTTCTTGAGATTCGGCCTGCAAAAATTAATAAAAATCCTACACCAGAATATGTTTTCTGCTTTTTACTGAATTTGTAGGGCTATTTAACCATTACAAAAAATTATGGTAACATCACTAAAATTCCTATTTTTGAATACCCGTGATGATTATGTAAAAATATTGGTATGGTTATGTTAACATTTTTTAAGTGTATGCATAATAACCTATAGGCAATGTTGAGAGCACTTGCATTATGAGTTAAATATTGCAATATGGCTATATGTCATTCTATGCACATTTTAACATAGCAACTTATAGAAAGCAATTAAGAAATAAAACATTTCTAAATACAATCCCCATGATGAAACATGATTTTTCTTATGATTGAGCACCAAAAGCAAATATGAATTTACATAAGCCATTCCTATCATGCAAGTACGAGTGCACCATAATGTGCTTTAACCAAAAATGCTAAAAATTATTATGACATGCTGAACTGCACCAGATACATGTGTGCTATGATGATTCATGCCAAATTAAAGAGTATGTTCAAATTTTTACTAAGTTTGTTTTACGAATTTGCTTCGATTCAAGTCTGTTTCAGCCTTAACGTGCGGCCTACTTAAGGGGCTTAAAACTTAACTTTTGGCTATGAAACTTGGGTGAACGAAGTAGGGTCATCTAAAGTACATGTTCCAAGGATTCCAATGAATGTTCATTTGCATGATTTGGATTTGTGTGGCGAAAGTTATGGAATTTGTAAAATGCAAGGTTGTCACGGTTCCTTAGTGGATTAGCACTTTAAAGTACTTGGATCTTTTATTTTTCCCATAGAAAGTACTTGGATTATGCTACCATGGAAAAGTATACACCATCTACTTTCTAACGAGCCTTTGCTCACGAAATTTGGATACAGGACATGGAAGTTACATAATTTTTTAAAATACAATCTTGTTAAGCAGCATGGTCACAATAGCATCTTAAACTTGCTCAAACATTTATTTTTGCTACATAACTATACGTGTTCATGTGCTCCATGTTAAAGTACAAGTCACAAACTTTTCAACGCATTTTGAATCGTCCAAATCCGTGGCGTAGGTTTAAAGTTATGAAATTTTTAAATTTCTTGGCGTTTACCAAAAACTTTAGCGTGATTCAAATTTGCTTAAGTGTGGCGCGCGGCGGGGGCTCGTCGGAGCGGCGGCGGGGCTCGCCGACGATGCGCTAGGGCTCGCCGTAGCGGCCGGGCTTGGCCGCCTGCGTATGATTTTAGATGGTGCGTCGTTTGGTGGGGGTGGTGAGGCGGGAGAGCGAACGGAGCACCGCTCGCGACGGTCAATGGCGGACACGGCAACTCCGGCGTGGGAGCTCGAGCCCGCCATTGCGCGAAAGAGGGGCGGTCATGGCTTAGAGCTGCACCTTCACACGGAGAAGCACGGCGCAGGGTTGGTCCGGAGATGACTGGCGGTCCGGAGATGACCGGCGTCGACGGGGTAGCGGCGCGTGGTGACCGGCGGTGAGGAAGAAGAGGAATTTCTTCACCGTTGTGGCTTGGTTTGACCTGGGATGAAGCAAGGACGTTTGTTAGGGCCTCGCGCACGTACCGGAGGCACAGGTGACGCATGAGCTCACCCGAGCGAGGCGGATTTGGGCTCGCCGGTGCTTGAGGAGGAAAACAGGGGCTCCTCGGGTTCTTTTGGAAATTGGGGGTCGCAGATGGCGGAAGGAGGCTAGGAGCTGGGTGGGAGCCGCTCGGGAGCTGGGCGGAGCAATTGCGTGCAACGAGGGGAGCTGCGGTGCGGGGAGAGGCGGCGCACGGGAAAAGGGCGGGGCGGCGGCCATGGCAGAAATTCTCCGGGCCATCGACGGTTGCGCGAGCACGCTTCCAGGCGAAGGAGGAGACGATGGCCGACGCGTGGGGATGGCACGGGGAGCGAGGACGGTGCGGCGCCTAACCGGCATGGGCGCCGGCGGCGGCGCCTACGGCGGTGGCCCCGGCCATCGTGCCATTGCTGTTCCAAGAACTTCCCACTTATTTACGATTTTGCCATTGAGTGTTGATTCTGTTTTTGTCCATAGAAATTAATCTGCCTGGTAGTTTTGCAAACCAAATTTTGTGGTTGTTCCCTGAGTTGTGAGGAGCAACTTTTGTTATAGGCAAAAGTTCAAATTTTGCTTGTAAAAATTTACAAAAATTCATGAAGAGATGCTGTTTTCAAACTCAGTTTAAATTTTCTAGGAAAATGTGCCACCCTAAAGATTTGTGAAAAATGTCCTAAATTCCTATTTTGATCTCCTCTACAAGGATCTGCAACAATACCGACATACTTTGGTTGAGGATTATTGAGTTTTAAATAGTAGCCTTTCAACCGCATCTGAATTTTTAAATTTTTAAATACTCTAATTCATTATTTCATGTGTTCACTCCTTTAATTAGTGCTCAATTCCTGTAATTAAGGTTTTGACATTGCTTACATGCTATTATGTGACATGGGATGTCACAGCTCCTGTTGGTCGGCGGGTACAGGGGCGGTTGGGGAGGTGGCGGGGGCTTGCGTGGAGACTTGACGGGGCAGGTCATGCACGGGGGCAGCCACGGTGGCGCCGAGACCGGCGGGCGGTGCCGCCATTGCCCACTGGGCAATGAGCTCAAATTGGATTTTGAATTTTTGAATCTGTGGTTTGAAAGTTTGGTCGAAATTCATAGTTCTGTACACCAAAGTTTGAAACAAAAATATGGGGAGCTCCAGCATGATGTGCTTTAATTTTCATCTTATGGTTT
The DNA here is from genome assembly GCA_031894775.1 of Chloris gayana. NCBI lineage: Eukaryota > Viridiplantae > Streptophyta > Magnoliopsida > Poales > Poaceae > Chloris > Chloris gayana. The sequence continues at coordinate 1,329,770 of JAUNZO010001099.1, read as the reverse complement.
GAAGTTCTAAACTTGTTTCCAAAAATTCATATAAAAGTCATAAACAGCAGCGTTTGAGGTTTGAATTTGAATTTTTGGGCATTCAAAATTTGTTCAAAAATTTTGTAAAAATGCTGTAAATTCACCTTTTTGCATGAGCAAGGCAGTGGTGCAAAAATATGTGGGTGGTGCTGTTATAATTTTTGCATTTTTCTTAGGGTAGGGTTTAGGGTTAGGGTTTAACTAGATTTTTCCTCTTTCTCTTTTTATTTTTCTTATTCTCTTCTTGAGGTGATTAGCATTAGTGTCCATTAGTGATGTCATTAGGGTTTTGATTGCATGCTGAACCCTAATCGTGACACGGGATGTCACAATTTTTCAACGCGTCCTCAAAGAAAAGCGAGTGGATCGACAGAAGCAAGCACTGAAAAATGCTAAGGTGAAGACTGGTCGGGTCAACTTTACCACATCCGAGGAGATTCAGAAAGGGTCACAAGTCATGGCTGGTTTGTTCTCTATCAACCATCATGATGCCATTATTTTATTTGACTCTGGAGCAACCCACAACTTCATCAAGCAAAGGATATGTCCAAAAGTATAACCTTCCGTCATGCAAGATGACTTACCCACATCTCATATCATCACCTGGGGGTAATACACTTGCAGATCAAAGTACTACAGAGATACCGTTGAAGTTGGGTCGTAAGGATTATCCCACCTCCTTTATAGTCTTAAACAGGCAAGGATTGGATGCGATTCTTGGCATGAAATGGATGAAGTATCATAAGGCAGTATTGGATATAGATGCTTTTGCAGTTTACCTGAACTCTCCTATCATGGACGAGATTGTCTTCGGTTGACTTATTCTCAATCTACTCTTCCAGTGATTTCTAAGACTATTGGTAAAAGTTTGGAAGACATTCCTATAGTTTGTGAGTACCCCGATGTTTTTCCGGACGACTTACCGGGTTTACCACCAGATCGAGCGGTAGAGTTTAAGATAGAGTTACAACCTGGAACAGCACCAATATCAAGGAGACCGTATCGGATGCCACCAAATGAGCAAGCGAGTTAAAGGTGCAGTTAAAAGAGCTATTGGACAAGGGGTATATTCACCCAAGTTCGTCACCATGGGGATGCCCGACCCTATTCGTGAAGAAAAAGGACAAGACCTTAAGACTATTTGTGGATTATAGGCCTTTGAATGCCGTGACCATCGGGAACAAGTACCCTCTTCGGAGGATTGACATCTTGTTTGATCAATTGATGGGAGCCAAGGTCTTCTCTAAGATAGATCTTCGCTCGGGATATCATCGGATTAAGATCGGAGTCGAAGATATACCGAAGACCACCTTTTCCACCGAGATATGGACTTTATGAATATTTGGTGATGTCTTTTGGATTGACCAATGCACCAGCACACTTTATGTACCTCATAAACTCGTATTCATGCCAGAGCTGGACGAGTTTGTCGTGGTATTCATAGACGACATCTTGATCTGTTCCAAGTCGAAGAGGAACATGCCAATCATTTAAGGATTGTGTTGCAACGTCTAAGGGATCATCAGCTATATGCCAAGTTTAGCAAGTGTGAATTCTGGTTAAAAGAAGTGCCGTTCCTAGGGCACGTAATATCAGCCGAAGGAGTGGCCGTTGACCCAAGCAAAGTTCAAGAAGTGTTGGATTGGAAGCCACCGAAGTTAGTCTCACAAATCAGGAGTTTCTTAGGATCTGGCTGGTTACTACGGAAGATTTATCCCAAACTTGTCGAAGATTGCCAAGCCAATGACCAAATTGTTGGAAAAGGATAAGAAGTATAAATGGAGCAAGGATTGTGAAGAAGCTTTCCAGACGCTGAAGAAGTTGCTGACAACAAGCACTAGTGCTCGCTCAGCCGGATCCGACGAAGCCTTTTGATGTGTACTTGTGATGCATCGGGAACGGGACTCGGATGTGTTCTAATGCAGGAAGGTCGAGTGATTGTTTATGCCTCTCGACAACTTAGGCGTCATGAGGAACACTATCCCACGCATGATCTAGAACTAGCAGCAGTAGTTCTCGCATTGAAGAACTGGAGACACTATCTCTTAGGAAACTTGGTACATTTATACACCGACCACAAGAGTCTCAAGTACATCTTCACTCAAGCAGATTTGAATATGCGTCAACGAAGATGGCTGGAGTTAATAAAGGATTATGAAATTGAGATTCACTATCACCCGTGCAAAGCAAATGTAGTAGCTGATGCTTTGAGTCGCAAGGTTTATTGCAATCATCTCACGGCTCAACTCTTGATTCAAGCACCTCCACAGGAAAGTGGCGAACCCAATCTTCGGATTCTTCCGTATGGAGCCTTGACCAATTTGGCTCTTATTCCTACCATTCGTGAAGAGGTGGTAGCAGCTCAGCGGAAGAATGTTGGAATGAAACATATTAGAAGACGACTCAAGAAGGGTGAAGTCAAGTGTTTCCAAGAAGATGACGAAGGTGTTATCTGGTTCAAGAATAGGCTAGTAGTGCCTAAGAACTTGGAACTTCGCAAGAAGATAATGGATGAAGCCCATACGTCCAAGTATTCTATTCATCCTGGAACCAACAAGATGTATCAAGACCTGAAGAAAAGATTTTGGTGGACAAGAATGAAGCAGGAGATAGCAAGGTATGTCAACGAGTGTGATACCTGTCGACGTGTCAAAGCAGAGCATTTGAAGCCGGCAGGTCCACTTCAACCTCCGAGCATACCTGAATGGAAATGGGAAGATATCAGCGTGGACTTTATTGTTGGATTACCAATGACTCCACGGAAGCACGACTCTATCCGGGTCATAGTTGACAGATTGACCAAGTCGGCTCACTTTATACCGGTACATACCAACTACAAGACCAAGCATTATGCAGATCTATATATTTCCCGCATCCTATGTTTGCATGGAGTACCAAAGACCATCATCTCGGATCGAGGAACGTAGTTTGTCTCTAGATTTTTGGGAGCAATTACATGAGTCATTAGGAACAAGATCGATACGAAGCTCCGCTTATCATCCTCAAACGGATGGATAGACAGAGAGGATCAATCAAGTATCCGGAGGATATGCTTCAAGCATGTGTCTTGACCTATGGCAAAGATTGGGAGAAATGTTTACCGCTGGAAGAATTCTCATACAACAACGAGCTATCAGGAGAGTGTCGAATGTCACCGTTCCAAGCTCTGTATGGACGTAGCTGTCGCACACCTCTCGAATTGGTCTGAAAGTGGAGAAAGAGTAATCTTCGGACCTGACTTAGTAAAAGATGCGAGAGGAACAAGTACGTCTCATTCAACAGAATCAAGCGAGCTAAATCTCGACAAATCAGCTATGCCGATAAAAGACATCGAGAGTTGGTATTCAAGGTTGGAGACCAAGTTTATCTCCGAGTATCTCCTACCAAAGGTGTTCAACGGTTTGGAATCAAGGGCAAATTAGCACCCCGATACATCGGACCTTTTCCAATTCTAGAAAGATGTGGAGCTGTGGCATATCGTTTGGAGTTGCCAGCACATTTGTCGGGGATCCACAATATATTCCACGTGTTTCAACCGAAGAAGTGTTTGAAACCACCGGTGGATATACCGACAATCGAGGTGGAACGATTACAGACCGGACTTGACATATGACGAACCTCCGATCAAAGTTCTCGACACCAAGGATCGAGTGACTCGACATAGAACCATCAAGTTCTACAAGATTCAATGGAGTAATCACTCGAAGCCGAAGCTACTTGGGAACAAGAAGAGTTTCTCCGATCCAATTACCCCGAATTCTTTAGCACCATCGTCTAGTCGCTTCGATCGTGAATCTCAGGGCGAGATTCCTATAAGGGGGAGGGCTGTAACAACCCTAAGAAATAAAAATACATTTCATGTCATTCATGAGCATGTCATCATCTTGCATTTATGAAATTATTAATTTTGTGTTAAGAAATGTACATCAAATATCAAATTAACTAAATATTAAATTAAATTCTTAAAAAAATTTAAATAAAAGTAAATTTGAGGTTTAACATTTTCTACTGGTTAAACATCATAATTAAAGAATTATGAAAGTACTCTGAAATTATTTTGCTGTGTAAAAATATTTACAAGAAATAAGTAAAGCCTTTCTTCCGAATTTAAATATCAATTTTTAATCCGAAAACTATTTGGAATTTGACCTTGGACTTAAACGGAAAAGTGTTTGAAATAATTTTATCAACAACCCTGAATTTTTTGGGATTTTTCTAAGCTTTGTAACGGCCTTGTTTAATTAACCAAAAACCCGAGGGCGTTTTTGTAAAATTTCCCAATCGGACCCACCATTCGGTCTCTCTTCCTCCTCTATCTCTCACAGCGCCACCCTGCCGAGCCACGCAGTAGCTGCGGCCGTGCGCCCTTCCTCTCGCTGGTGCCACGCAGCTGCTCCGGCGCCACCTCAACCCTCTACTCGTCGGGATAAAAGCTCAAGCCGTGTTCTTCTCCCTCTCTCTCTAAGCTCACACCCGAAGCAACGCCGCCACCCCGTCCGCCCATCCTCGTTCTTCGCCGTCCGGCCGTCTCCGGCCGTCCCCGAGTGAGCCACCACCACCAAATGGTGCGCCCCATCTGCCGAGTCTCTAGGAGCAAACCGTTTCCCGAATCGTCTCTCGAGTTGTGTGTATTTCGAAGTTCCCGGACAACCATCACCGCCAACCACCTTGACGTCGCAACGAAATTGGAGCTTCACGGTGAGCATGTGATGGTTTCATCCCTTCGACGCGAGTGGCCGGAATCCCACTCCTTCCCTAGTGCGGCGACCGGTCCGCCTCTGCCATCACGGTGCGCACCGGGTTCCGTCCACCCCCGGCCTCCAAGAACTCGATGCCGGTCTTCGTCATGATCTTGTGAAGCTCCAGCAGCAAGCCGTTCGTCGTTTGGGCAAGCGAGGTGAGCTCTAGCCATCGCCAAAGTCTCCTCCTGCCCGCCCCTCGCCGCCGGCGTCCTTCCTGGCCGCCTCCGCCACCGTGGTCTCGCTCCGCGATTCCCCATGTCGCGCCGAGTCGCCGAGCCGCGCCACCGGCCGCCTCCCTTCCTCCCGCGCTCCTTCGGCAAACCGCCGCCCCGCTCCGGCCGCCACCCGCCATGGCCGGCGCCACACCGCAGGCCACACGGCTTGGATCCCGTGTGGCCACGCGGGATCCGGTGTGGCAATCCTGTGTCCCCTAGTGTGGCACGGAATCTTTATTAATTTTCTAAAAATCGTAGAAAATTCAAGAAAAATCAGAAAAATGCCAAACAAAGTTCATTAGATTCATAAAATTATTTCCTATTTAGTTATGTATTCAAATGCCTATTTTGAGAAATTTTAATTTCATAGTTTTATTTAATTACATTCTTTTCATTAAGATAATCTATTGCTTTATTCTGTTTATCATTTAATTTTGAGAAATGAATTTCTTTAAATAATAGAGATACTGCAGACGAAAGTAATTATGAAAATTGTTTTCCAAAATTAAACTTAAACACTATCATTTTATGTAATCCCAATTCATTATCTTATGTGTTATTGCGAGTAATTATTAATTATTAATTAATGAACATGATTAATTAGTAGTTATTAATTTTTAATTAATGAACATGATTAATTATAAATTGTTAAATGTAATTAATAAACATGATTAATTATTAATTGTTAATTGTTAATTAATGAACATGATTAATAAAAATCGTTGCATATCATATCATGTACTTTCATGCATGCATGGTTGTGATTCGCGACGTATTGTTGGTCGACCTAGGTCTCGACGTGATCGAAGTTTCGTCCGAGGTCGAGACAGAGACGAACACTTCGAAGTCGACCAAGCACATCGAGGAAGCTAACCCCGACGTGAATCAAGGCAAGCCCGGTGCATCCCACCTATGTTTTTAAATGTCTTTCTTTTATCACGATCGGTTGAGTCATGGTTGTGCACTAGGTGTTAGGGATTGATTGACACCCTAGATGCATGAGTAGGATTCCTATGTTACATGTTTATCCTCTCGTTGGTTTTTGTATCTCGATAGTTGCTACGCTTATTTCATAGGGCTACGGTAGAAGTCGAGTGGTGCTAAGCACTACTCGCGAGCTTATACGGTCCGATCTTAAAGCATGGAGGCTTTAAGTTGGTTGACGTCGTTCAAGTTGAAGTAAAGATGAAGATGAAGATGAAATTGGGACCGGACGGGCCCTGTAGGAGAAAGGGCAAAGACGAGGTCTTGCAAGGTGGTAGCCCCATCCGTGTCGATTAAGGACCGTACCGTTGCTGGCCCTGCCGAGCGAGTATTGAACGTACCGAGTTGCATACTCGGTGTTTATGGGGCCGGGAAGCCGATGTAACCTAATTGCCCCGGTGGTTGGACGTAGCCCGTCCCCTAATTGGTCGGAGAATGAGGCGAGGCCTCATGTCTCAAAGGGAGAGGAATGGGTGGTCGCTCACGGATAACGTCGAGGACGGGTATCACGTGGGGTCTCCAGGTTCTTCGGCGGATGGGAAACTAACCCGATCACCGTCAGGAGTTAGCGTGAAAGGTTGTCGTATACGACCAATGTGGTGCGTATACGTCGTGTAAACGGGTTTCCCAGCTGGTGAAATCGATTCGAATCGCTGTCCCTCGTAGTAATGAGTACCGCTTGTTCACCGTGTCACATCGTAGTTAATCAAGTGAAAGATGGAGGAAGAGAGATGAAAGAAGCTGTTGGTCAATGATCTTTTCTTGCAAACCGATTGCAGTAGTTGTAGGCTGCAAACATTGGTTTCTAATAAACTTAATTTTGAGCTAAAACTTGAAAGTAAGGATCAACCATTAGTGTTGTTTTCGCAAGAGAGTCAACTCCACAGCCATAAAGCCTTTGCACACTAGGCGTCGGCCTTAGCGTGCTCGTTGACGGAGTCGATCTTGCTGAGTATTAGAATACTCGGGGTTTGTTCGTTATGTTTTCAGGATCCGAGTCGTATTTCCACGACTTGTACGATAGCTTCCCGGAAGAGGAGCAGTGTCCCGAGTGTGGTTCCCTCCAATGGGAACGTATCCCCACGCCGTGAAGAGGAAGGACCGTGGTGTACGACGGGCTCGAGTACATCACAATGAACGTTTAGTAATATTTTGTTGTATAAAGTACAAGTTTCCGCTACAAGACTCGTAGGTTGTTACACTACAATAATGTTTATGCTTCCGCTGTACGATGTTTGTATTTTGAAAACCTGGTTGTATTATACCATGATGTATATATTCTAGCTTGTATGAAATGATGCACTCGTTGTAACTCGCTTCGTCGAGTGTCCCTCTGTACTCGATTCTTGGGTATCCCGGAGGGGATGTCACAGTGCTGCTGTCGTATACTTACCTTATGGGTATACGAGATGATAAAGGAATGGATAATTAGATATACGGTGACAAATCAATGAAGATAAGATTGGCGGAGAGGGCCCTTAGAGTGGTCCTTGGCCAGTATGGAATAACAGAAAATTACATATACCGGTATGGAAATAAGGTGGGCGTCAAGATCGACGTATGATAACTTGAGCAACAAGGAAAAAGAGCAATTTGTAGTCCGTTAGAACTCCGAATTAATAAAGAACGCTTAGAGACAGAGCTTCCGAATATGTAATCCATGTAACCGAGTAGGACTCTGCATGTAATCCTAGCTCCCCGGATATATAATGCGGAGCAGGGACCCCCGAAAAGTTTCTAAGAACTTGCAATTAGCAATCTGCTAAAGGCAATACATAACATACAGGACGTAGGGTATTACTCTCATCGAGAGGCTTGAACTGTCTAAAATCACGCGTCCTTGTGTGTTTTATGTGTTGCACCATCGAATTCCACGCTCGTGAGGGACCGGGTAGTACTAGTGCCGAGTTTAAGACTCGACACACATCATGGCTTCAAGCTATATCAAATGGATGTGAAGAGTGAATTCCTCAACGGTCCATTTCAAGAAGTCTATTTGCAACAACCACGGGGGTTTAAAGACCCAAAGAAGCCTCATCATGTGTACAAGCTTCACAAAGCTCTCTATGGGCTAAAGCAAGCCCCAAGAGCTTGGTATGAACACCTCAATGGATACCTCATCGACAAGGGCTTCACAATGGGCACGAAAAGTTGGAAGTGATTTAGTTGTGTGCCAAAAATATGTCGATGACATAATATTTGGTTCTACTAACCAATCATTTTGTGATGAGGTTGCCAAGATTACGACTAGAAAATTTGAGACGTCGATGATGGGGGAGTTGAAGTTCTTTCTAGGGTTTCAACTCAAGCAACTAGAAGAAGGAACTTTCATAAGTCAAACCAAGTACACCCAAGACATCCTCAAGAAATTTGACATGGACAAGGCAAAGCCAATTAGACTCCAATGAATACAAATGGTCATCTAGGATTGGATGTGAATGGCAAGGCGGTCGACCAAAAGGTATATCACTCCATGATCGGCTCTTTGCTTTACCTTTGTGCATCTAGGCCCGATATCATGCTTAGTGTGTGCATGTGTGTAAGATTTCAAGTCGCTCCAAAAGAGAGCCACTTGGTGGCCGTTAAAAGAATCTTGAGATATTTGGTTCACACTACAAACATAGGGTTGTTGTATCCTAAGGGCTCCAAGTTCAAGCAAGTTGGCTATTCCGATGCCGACTACGCCGGATGTAAAGTGGATAGGAAGAGTGCCTCTAGGACTTGCCAATTCTCTCGGTAAGTCCCTTGTCTGGTAGTTGTTGTGCACAACTACTATGGATGCGACAAACTCTAAAGGACTTTGGATACACTTTGACCAAAGTTCCCCTCCTATGTGACAATGAGAGTGCCATCATGATTGCATATGCCCCGTTGATCACAATAGGATTAAGCATATTGACTTCCGGCACCACTTCTTGAGAGACCACTCGATCAAGGGGGATACTGAGATTAGCTATTTGAGAATGGATAAACAACTAGCCGATATCCGACCTGATTGTTTCGACCTGATTCGAGGTGTTTGATCCTTTGATCAAGTTGTCTATCTTGTGAATATAGTTCCCATTGTTTGTATGTTGACTATTCACAAGAAAACACAACCCCAAGTTCCAACCTGGGTGTTTTTTTTCGTTAGCTTCCACGGAACTTCCGTCCCCTTCACGGAACTTTCGTCACCTCAAATTAAGTCATTGAAGATCGACTCCGATCAGGATGGAATTTCTGTCACCGACGGAACTTCCGTCATGTGCGGGTTCAAAGGGGGCCCGGCCCCTTCTTCTTCCTCATTCTTTTCCTCACCTTCTCTCTCCTCTCCAAACCCTAGCTTGGGGCTCCCTTAGAGATTGGCGATTTCAACCCGGGAAAAGCTAAAGGAATCCGTGGGGAAGGTTCTCCACCCTTCGAACTTCCGTTCCCCCATCATCTTTCGTCGATTCACGTGCTCCATCACTTGGATTTGGTATGGATCTTGTTTCTCAACTTTCCTTTGATTTGGTCAAATGCTAGGAGCTTGTTGATTTCCCTTGAGTAGACTAGGTCTTAGGACTCTAGTATACTCATCTTTTGTCAAGCTCTATCCGTGTAGTGGTAGGATTCACCGATTTGCCTAACCCTATGATCGAAATCCTGCCAGGACGGAAGTTTTGTCATCGACGAAGTTTCGTCTCGACGAATCTTGTCCGTCAAGTTATGCGGATCGATGAATCATTCTACCTACTTGATTTGATCCATATCCATTCCATTGATTCTTTCATATCGGACAATGCCACGCACAAAGACCTCGGGCGAGAAAGAACAGAGGGCCCATTATTCGAGAGCCCATGGATGATGTGGAGATTGAGGAGGAGGAGGTATCGAAGAGTGAGGAAGTGCTTCCTCCTCGCTCTACCATGAAGAGAAAGTGTGTTGCAGGTTGATTTCCATCTCGGGACAACAGAGAAATGGGGAAGGGACCAACTAGTGATCAGCATGTGGCAGCTGGTGATCAACCATTGGAGCATGGTGATGTGATTCGTGGCTTGCAGGTGCGGGCACTCGTGTATATTGGTTCTTATGGGAGAATTGATCAAAGGAAGCACCCTCATGTGCTTGATGAGCTCGGAACGAAGAATCCTCGCATTGTGAGAATCAAGGAGGCCTCCGATCCAAGGTTTCATTTCTGGGGCCAGCAGGACAATTATCACACTTTCTTCATTGACGTGAAGAAGTCCCATAGGTTGCACCGGCATCGGTGGATTGATTGGGAGCACTTGGAGTCCAAGAAGAATGCCATTTTTTATCAAGTCATTGATGTTTGCGGGGCACGTGGAGGGTACGATCCGATGGCATTTAGATATGATTGGAATGAGGAAGTCATTTGCTAGTTCTATGCCACCTTGTTCATTGATCGCTCCCAAGCACAAAGTGATGTGGATGACCCAGGATTAATAATTCGATAATTATCGTCGTTTCCTCTCCGTTAATGAGTACCACTTGTTTCGAGCAGTTTACAATGTTTAGTAAGAGGAAAAGAATGAGATGCTCGTTGTTTTACATTAGTATCAATTTGTATTGCAAACTCTTGTATTGCTTAGTATGCTCACTAAAGTTTCTTTTATGCAACAACCCTATTAATTTGGTTAATCCTAAAAGTGCAAACCTAATTAGTTAGGTGTTGTTTTTATGCAAATGCCAAGTGAAACCGGTCAAGCCCCATGCATCTAGGTGTCGGTCTTAGATGGCCAATTTGACGGGTAAGACTTGCGGAGTATGCTAGATACTCGGGCTTTGCCACTGCTCGTGTATTTTCCGGATTCCCGTAAGCCGGGTATTGTGATTGTTGTGGTAAGGTTGTGTGGGATGGAGAGGAGCCCAAAGAGTGGACCATCGAGTGGGTTCCTAGGTCTCCAACCCATGAGGAGTGAGTCGTGGCCTAGGCCGGCATGGTTCACATAAGCTACCTGTCGGTGTTCGAACCACCGGCGGTAGAATTTGTTCGGGGATCACGCGTTTTAGGCCGGATGGTACATAAGGGAAGACACGAAAGATTTAGGCTGGTTCGGGAGAGCTCCCTACGTCCGGGCGGGGTGGTGTCGCGGCGTCGTGTTCCTTGCGTCAAAATGTAAAGTGGAGTACGGGAGTGGTGGGAGAGGAGCAAGCCCTAGGTCCCGTGCGCAAACAAGCGTGTTGGGTGTATGAGTGTGAGTGATGCGTGTCTATGTGTGTGTCCTCCTGCGCGTGAGAAAGGCTCGAACCCCTTTATAGTTATAGGAGTGGAGCTCGAGTTACAGGAGAGAGAGAGAGAGACGAGAGATGGTTAGTCGCGGGGTCGGTCGAGCGTCGGTGCTTGTCCCGTCGGCCTTCTCCCCGTGCGTGCTCGGCGTGGTTGATCGGGCGGTCACGTCGCTCCCGTAGCCGGCGAGTATCGGGATGGAGTGCTCCGCGTTTGAAGGAGCCGTGGATGGCGTCGTTACGAGTGGTTGGAGTAGACAGGCCATACCCGTCCTTCTCCGTAAGGCGCAAAGATGGCTTGGGCATGGTCGAGGCAGGGGGATAGCTCGCTTTGTCCTCGAGCTTGCCGGCGAAGGTCGACCTCGAGTTACGGGGGCATGACGGGGGATCGTACGTCCGTACGTCGGCGAATAATGGCTTCCCCGGAGGTTTCGGTCCATGCCAACTCTCGTCGGACAACGAGAACGGCACGGGGACGGCACGTCCTGTCGGCGTGGGCTGACGGGAGCGGTGGTGGCGAGGAGGGATGGGGTTTGGACCTCCCGCCAATGATTTCCGAGTAACGCCCACGTGGGCGCCGAGGTGGTTGGGAGTTAATGCGGCTGGTGATCGAGCCATGAGGTCCTGCCCGGAAGTCGAGTGCGGAGCTCGAGCGAGGAGGTCGAGCGGCCATGGTCGTGCGGGACGGAACTCCTCGACCAAGTCGGTCATGGTCGTGCGGGACGGAGCTCCTCGAGTAAGGCCGTGGGGTCCGGCTTCGGCGTCCGCCGAGTTGTCTCCGGTTCGATTGTATGTGTGCGGGCCAACCTCTTCCGTTGACGGGGTTCCGCTAATCCTTTGTTAAGTGGGCCCGGTCGCCGCCACATGGTGGCGTTAATCTTTCTCCCCGACAGTAGCCCCCGAGCCCCGGGGTGAGTCCAGGACTTGCCGGGGATCCCTCGAAGAGGCGGGGAGTCGTGTTCGTGTGGTTTTTGTGGGAGTTGTTTATCCGCCGGATGCGCGCGAGCCCGTCCGGTGGACGGTGGCTCCCGAGCGGAGGATAAGTCGAAGACTTATGCTTTGGTTGAATTGCGAACGAAGTGCGGTCCCGCCGTCGGACCTCGTGTTTGCGATGCCGGCGCCCGAGCCCCTGCGTGATGCGGACGATCGATCGTGGTGCGGTTCATCTTAGCGTTTTCCCCGTCCGCGTCACATTCGTACGACGGAGGATAGAGCAGATCCATGATTCGCTTAGAAAGACCGACACGTGGGGCTCGATGAGCTCGATAACAGGAAAAGTTTGAGTGAAGTTGCGGTTTCCGTCGAGGAGATTCCGTCGAGGCCCGCTGGGGGACAACTTCATCAATCCGTGCGGTCGCCCTCAATTGGGACCCGAAACCGTTCGTTAGGTTCCGGGGCTCGATGCCTCTCTACGGTGAGATTCCCCTTAGTCGAGGTCGACTCGGACTCGAACGTGTCCGGTCGATGCCCGTTGCGCTCGCGCGCGTGGGTCGCGGTCGCTCCGTGGACCCATCGATGTTACTCCCGGCTCGGTTTGGAATGCTCGAGTCGGCTGTCGAACCCTTTCGATTTGGCCAGCCTTAGAACCTCGGCTGGGTGGGGCCGTCGAGACAGTGATTCGATCCCTTATCCCCGCTTACCTTCGAGGTCGAGCCTCGGTTTGGTCGAGTTCCGAGGTCGGGCGCTTTACCTTGAAGGGAGTTCGTAGGGAGTCGAGGGACCTCCTCGGGCGTGTGCCCTTTCTCACCTCTGCTCGCATGTGAGAGAATCCGAAATGACGAGGGAGGACGAGAGGGGAGCGTGGGAGTTTTACCGTCTCGGCTTCCATGGTTAGGAGATCGAGGCATGTCCTCATCCGTTCGTCGGCGTGTAGTGGTGGGCCTGCGTGGTATGGATTCGGTTTCCCTCGGTAGTGGCGGGGCCCGCGCAATTAGTACGGGCGGTGGAGCTGCAGACCTGGAAATAGTGGCGTGAAAACCGGGGCGGAGGAGTTCAGAAATTTTACCGGGGTGGTGGTGATCGTGGGACCCACAACGGAGCCGAAGGGTCGTGGCCGCCCGGCGCAGCCGCCTATTTAAGCCGCCGCACGCCGTGGCCTTTTGCTTCCATGCGTCATCGCTTTTTGCCTTTGCCTCCGCAAGCCCTAGCCTCTCGCTTCTCCGAGTCCTAGCTTTCGTCTTCCTTGCGCAGCCCCCGAGCCCTCCCGTCCTTGTTTCCGCCATGTCGACTTGGACTCGCTCCACGACGACGAGGGCTGACCTCGACCGGTTGGTGGCGCAAGGATTGTTGCGCGAGCGCGGCCCGATAGGTGGTGGAGGCTCCCGGGCAACGAGCCGCGCCCGGAGCCGCCCCGGGGCTACGTTGTCTCGTTCTTACACTTCCACGAGCGCGGCTTGGGGACGCCGGGGAATGATTTCCTACGGCCGATGATGTTCCGGAACCAAGCGGAACTTCACCACCCGAACCCCAACGGGATCCGGCAGTCGAGCACCTTCGTTGCTCTCTGCGAGGATTTCTTGGGGATGGCGGCCAACCTCGACTCGTGGAGGTACTACTTCCGCATCAACCTCTATCGGAGGCGGAACTCCATGGGCGAGGAAGTTCCCGCGCATGTCGGTTGCGCGGGGATTGTGATGAAGAAGGATCGGGGGAGGGACTACATTCCGGTGACCACCCGCTCGTCGAACCGGGGGTGGCACCCGAAGTGGTTCTACCTTCGCCAAGATCCGGCGCACCCGTTCCCGGCCTTCGAGGGCCGGGTCTTTCGAGGAGGCCGCGGACGAATGGAGGTGGGGCTGCCCCGCGCCGGCCGGGCCCAAGTCGACATGATGATCGAAGCGATCCGGCACCCGACCCGGTTCGACGTCGACGCGATGGTGGTGGTGGGCTCCTACCACAAGCGGATGTTCGCGCCGCCGATGCGGCGCTCGATGCTGATGCACTAGGTGTCGAGTAACGACCGCGTTGTCCCGGACACGATGATGGCGGTGCAAGAGCTCGACGACGACGCCGTCGCGCTGCGCGTCGGGAGCGCACCGGGGACCGCCGCGCGCGCCCGGCCCGTACAGGGGCCCCTCACATGAAGCCGCACCCGCAGGCTCTCGATGTGGTGAGTCAACTCAACCTGCAGCGCCTCATTGCACGTTCGAGTTTTTCTACGCGCGTTTGTTAACTCGTCGTTCGTTTGCAATCCGCTTGGATCCCGCTCTCTCGACGCTCCGAGCTGCAGCTTCCCGAGGAGGCGGATCGGAGGGCAGCCAATCTCCTTCAAGCCGCGAGAGGAGCAAGCCGAGAGGAAGGCGGCCAAGGATTTGGCTGCGCGACTCGAGGTTGGAGAAGGTGGCCCGAGACGTCGAGCACCAAAGGAAGAGGGAGGTGTTGACGGTCCTTACGATCCATTTTTACCGTCAACTTTATGCACCTTTTGAAATCATATCCACCACCAAGAGTAGACATAGGGCTTTTATCTAACCATTTCCACAAGTCTTGGTGAATTCGTGAGTGCGGGTGCAATCCATATGAAAACGGGGACAAGTATGCATAAAACATGGGCTTCGCACTTGCCGAACTTTCCCCGACATAAAAGACAACTCTCTCAGCCCAAAATCCGGAGAAACGAGGCTCCAACTCTATCCCTAGCAAGCTGGACCAAGGAAGGAAGCAACACGGAGAGCCACCACGAAGAAGACCGGACCCAGTGGGGCCCGGCCCGGTTCGGCCGACCTGGATTTGGGTTCGGCGAAGCTGTGGTGGTGGCCCCAGCGGCCCATTTTTCTCCGGCGGTTCACTACCGACGTACGGAGGTCGGTTCCACCTGCATTAAATGCCACCGACGTCGGGAACCGCCTCCAAGTTGCCGACCTTCCAAGGCTATAAATAAAGGGCTATACCCCCCTCTCTCAACACACCACCAACATCAAGATAGAAGACAAAATTCTCATCCTTAGGCCAAGGGCCTCTTGTATCTTAGTAGAATAGGAGAGAGGGCAAGGAAAAGGAAGGAGTGTTCCTCCCTTTTATAAAGTGGAGTAGTATTTCCTTTCCTTTTACCTTGGCGTGTAAACACTCTTTTAGGTGATTTATACGTGGTGATCTACTTATCTATCGTGACATATCTTTGTTAGACGTAATTCTTGTTATACTTGTTTACGGGATCATCGCTTCGCAAGAAGTGCTCTAGCTTTCCGAACTCGGTTCTAGGCCGAGGCTAGAGTAGCGGTCAATAGCATAGACGTGGTGTCTAGGCTGGAGATCGCCTTTGTTTGCTTGTGTGCCCCACGGTTTGTAGAGGTAGGTGGCAGGAAGTGACAGCCCTGTCATCCAAAGGAACCCTCCACGTTCGGGTACATAGTAGAGCTTTCAGTAGACCGGAGTGGCTTGGCGAGACCAAGCCTAAGACGGTGCCCGAAGTAAACAAGTCTAGCTTGCGTTCGTCTACCTTTAAAGGATAAATAGATAAGAGTCACCCTCTCGACCCTATTTTGCTACGTTGTCTTGGTTGTCCTTGGGTAAACTAACCTTGTTGCAGAAATACTCCGTTCCCTGCGGATATAAATACGATACCTTGGAATACTCCCGGGTGAAGTGCTACAACGGTATTCCGTGCGCTTGCGGATTTATTCGTGACGTAAGAAATACCAACAAGCATTTACGGCGCCGTTGCCGAGGAACGGTTGTTATCTTTGTAACGAATCAGGTTTGCCCTCGTAATCTATCTTACTTACCGTTCTGTTTTTATTTTTCCTTACATTCAAAATTTCACAAAAACATATCATGGAGTCACACCCAACCATCCAATCCTTCTCCACTCCACGGGGTGAATTCTTAGAGCCACCATCATCATCACAACCTATTTCTTCACCTGGCTATGAGTTCTCCCCCGATTACATTTCGATGATTAGAGGTTTATCCTTTTCGGGTTTTAAACATGAAAATCCTTATGAACACTTGCGAGAGTTTGAACATTTGTGTTCATGCCGATTGATCCATGGCATGACACAAGAAACATTGAAGTGGAAGTTGTTTCCCTTCTCTCTCAATGAGAAGGCGAAGCAATGGTACACTTACACCGCTAAGAGAGTGAACGGTGATTGGAAAGAATTGCGAGACAAATTTTGTCTAGCATTCTTCCCCGTATCTCGTATCACTTCTCTACGAGCGGAAATAATAGGCTTTCGACAAGAAGAAAAGGAAACCTTAAGTGCGTCATGGATTCGGTTCTGTTCTCTAACGGACTCCGGACCAGAATTATTGCTCCCCGAACCCGTTTTATTACAACACTTTTATTCGGGATTGAGCAACGATACCGCACTTTATCTTGACACGGCCGCGGGTGGGTCTTTTTCTCATAAGACCATAGCGGAAGCACACGAACTTTTGGATCGAATTGTGGAAAACACACCTTTTTCCGCTGACTTACTCGTTGAGCCGAAGTCAAAAGATGAAGAACTCGTTATGCAAGAAACACAACAATTGGTGCCTACAAAGGTAGACCCAACACTCGAGTCCTCATCTAACACAAGAGCAATGATAGAGGAAGATGAACCTCTTGAGTTCCCTTTTGAGTTTGAGGAAGAAATTTTTGAAAATTTTGGAAACACCTCGAATTACACATGGGTAAAGACGCCACCTCCTTCTCCTCCCGATCCTCCTAAAAACCCTTTTCATAAGGAGGATATGACGGAGAATCATGGGAAAACCGTTTTCACCACCACCACCACTCAAAATCCTTTGGAGAATCCTCATCACAATCATGAACCACTTGAGCAAGTGAAGTTCATATCCCGAACCCGATCGCTCGAGCCTTCATTATATGAGGATGCAAAGTTTTCCACCCATGAAGAGGATGAGTTTGACGAAACCTTTTATGCCTATGAACCCAAACGGTCCTCTTCACCATTTGAGCCTTTTCCCTACGGCCCTTCACGCACCGTTCTTGATGATGATCAAGAACTTTTTGAAAACAAACCTTGGGCCATGGAATTTCATGAGGCATCGACTCTAGAATCTAAAGAGGAATCTTTGAATGAGCATGGGAGCTTCTTCTTTGAACAACCACATGACACATGCTCACATCATGAATCTCTAGGGTCAATGCATGTTAGTGCCAACACCACTTCTGCTGCCCACAACCACCTTGGTGCCTTGTTTTGCTATATGTTCTTTAGGATGGTTGTAGATACTTTTGTTTATCATAAATATTGCAAATATCGTGCTTGTATATTGTTGGCACTAACCTTGCGGGTCCTTCTCAGGGACTTTATTGACAAATCATGATGATGGAGAAAAGTCTTGCTCATCGGACTTAAAATGATGATGCCCTTGCCGATAGGATAATCGGTAGTTATCTCATATTTGCTTCCTCCATATTTGATTTTCTCCTCAACATGCATATTCGGATTTTTTCTGATTTACTGGTGAAAAAAAAAATATATATATATATATATATATATAAATGCAAACCATTTGTTCTTCACATGCATGTTTGTTTTCCCACCGGACACCGCATTCCTTGCATATTTGCTTTACTGCATGTTTGAATTGTTCCAAACCATTTTGGGATTCTTCAACCCTTTTTGTATTGGAAAATGAGTTTGAGGCAATCTTTTTATGAAAAATGCTTTGAGCAAAATTTTGGAGGAATTTTGGCACAACTCCCTACGGCTTTCTAACACATAGCCATCATGGGGTTGTCAACCAAAAATGGACTTCATTTCATTATATTGGTTTTCAAGAGTGCTTCGTGCCTTCACTTACACTCCACTCAAGCACTCTCTTCCAAAATTCTTACTCTTGCATTTTCCGAGAATTTTTATTGTTTGCCCCAAGTTCAAGAAAAAGATTTTTCCTTCTCTTTCTCCTTTTGGTTTTTCCATTTGAATAATTGGAGTTTCTCCAAAATAAACTCCCTCCTTGTTGGAATCATTCTCCAACTCCTATTTTGTTCTTTTTTTTTCTCCTTGAAAAAAAAAAAATAAAATCTGAGAGAATAAGTTTGGTAAAATTTAACTCGACCCAACCTTTTGGAAAATGCTTTGAGCAAAAGTTTTGATGGAATTTTGGCACAACCCCCTTGACTTTAAAGCCTATAGCCATTATGGGGCTGTTGACCAAGTTAAACTTTATTTCTTTTTGGATGCAAGGGTGTTTGAATTCTTCAATTTCATCCCTTCTGCATTCAAGCACCCTTAAAAGCTAAATTCTTGCTCTCGCATTTCCCCAATTTTCCACGATATTTTGTCTCAAGTTTAAGAAAAAGATTTTCTCTTTGGTTTTCTTATTTGCATAGTTGGAGTCCTTCAAAAATAAACTTCTTCCATCTTCGATCGTCTCCAACTCTTCTTTTTTCTTTAGAAATTTATTCTCAAAGAAAAACAATTTTGAGACAAACCATTTTGGCTTTTCGTCCGGAAGTTAAGAAAACGGTTTCCCTTTCTCTTCTTTTCTATTTGTTTAATAAATTAAGTTGCGAAAAAAAAAAAAAATCCTTGCAAAGGCAACCGACGGGAAATCCATTTGGTTTTCACTAACATAACCCGTGCTCGAGTTCGCTTTTGTGTTCTTGCTCTTATGTGCAGCCGGGAGAAAGGACAATAATCAGCTCATCAACACGTTGAAAAAGGCGACAAGTTCAAGCACAAGTCACCCCAGACGTGACACATACTCGTCCCCCTCCATTGAGCTCATGCCTAATGTGAGAAGGTTGGCATGAAGAGCCTCACGAAGATCCCATGGAGGAGGACCTTGATGAAAACAACATGTCAAGACTCCTTTTCGACACCAACCTTGTTGTGGTGTGCGAAATGAAGGAACAAGCCTACAACTTCAATTTGATATCTACTGCACAACAAAGGTATGACCACATTTTTTGCTAATAATTGGAAGCCCAAGGGTGATATGGTTTTTATTCGTGTGGGTGAGTATGGCTCCCACCTACTTACCACATGATTTTCCATGCATCCTTGTAGTAGTTAGGCAATGGTACTACCCTTTGGTTCTCCCATAGGGAGTATCACCCTTCATGCATACATCCTTGCTATCTACTAGGCTTTCATAAGCATTGCTTATCAAACTTTGAGCCTACAAACTCCTGATCTTCACAAGCATGCTCATTGGCAATGAATCATATTCCTTCTTGTGCTTGATGCATGGTTGGCTTGCTATGACTTGTGTTCCTCAAAGCAATCATAGACATATCTGTATGAGGAATGAGCTTAGAATCCTCTCGCCATGGTTAACGATATCAAAATCCCTCCTATGCAATGCATGAATGGTTAAGAACTTTCCAAGCAATTAGGACTTCTTGAGTGCACCTCGTTGTTTTATCATATCACTCCTAGAGTTGGGGCTTACACTTGTTTCAAGTTTTCATATCACTAAGCCCCAAGTTGTTTTTATCAACGAGGAATATCTTGCCCATGATCGCACTCAAACATGGTCCACATGACATGCTTGTGCCTTTCTTCCTCGGCTGTACAAATGAGGTCCGGTCATCTAACCCGGGACCTTGTTTGTATGTGCTCCGAAAGCTAACCTTGCCTCTCCAAGTTGGAGGAAATTGCTTGCAGGAGTAGTGTTTTTGGCAGGATTCTCGGGTGCGAGAGAACAAGTGTGGGGGGAGATCTCTCGAGTTTTCATCACGCACATGCTCGAGATCTCCCCACCAAAACATTGCACCAACATCACAGCCACACTTGCACAAAGGCCTTCCACAATCACATTGGGTTCAACCCCAAATCAAACGCCATGAGCAAAAGAACAAGTGTGGGGGGAGGTTCCCTCCCCACAAAGGTAACTTGTATCGCAACTTGCATCCTTTTTCTTCCACCTTGAAAATGTCAAAATAAAATAAAAATTATAAAATGAAAAATCGAATAACACTTGAAAAAGAAATAATAAGTAAGGTGCTTCATCTCTCTTTTGTTTCAAACACATAAGGCACCTAAAGTTTAATTCAATAAATCTAGGCTCCCCGGTCTTTAACCCCGGTAGAGTCCTCTTTGTCTTCGCTTTGTTTTTGTTTGTTTCGAATAAATAAAGCGAGATACAAGAACAAGTGTGGGGGAGATCTCTTTAGTTCTTCATCACGCACACATTTGAGATCTCCCCCACCAACATGATGCACAACATCGCACTAATCGACACAAAAGAAGGTGGAGCCATCGAGACAAGAAAGCAAGGTTTGGCCGAACCTTTGGTTCGATCAAATATCCTATGGTCCACTTGGCCTCCACTTCACCCAAGGCGATGGTTTGCGCATTCTACCCCACTACTCTATCTCTCCAATTCATGAGTTAAACCAACCTTTTGAGCCAATCACTAAAATTTAACTCAAGAATAAAATGAACGTTATTGTTCCCTCAAACTACATGCTTCTAGACGGTTGGCCTGCATACTCTTTATTCCTCGCATCATATCTTGTTGCTTGTGAACACCAATCTCATAGGAACCCATGTTTATCTAAGTTGTTGGCGAATGTGATATGGTTGGATGAGATGAATCTTGCTCCTCCTGCATAGAGTAATTGGGTATTTATCTTGAAAAATTTAAAATTTATAGCTTCATGCTCCTCAATGATCTTATATTCCCACCAAAGCCATATGTTGATCACATTGCAAAGCCTACACACATATGCTTTGCTTGTCATTGCATTGAGCTTTATCAAAATTGTGTGACCCTAGTGAGAAGCTTGTTATACTCTCATGATCAAGATCACATACACTCCACCTCACATGCTAAACTTCTACCTTGGAAGTTAAGCAATACGCCCATCTATCCACCAAAATAAATACTCCACATTATTACCCTTCTCTCTCAAGTTATCATCGGAGACATGGCTATGCAAAAGAAAGAATAATCCCTGCTCATACAAAAGTAGAGCATGTTGAAAAAAAAAAAAAAAAAAAAAAAGAAAGAAGAAGAGAAAAGAAAGAAAGAATCATAAGCCATGTCCTCCTCGAACAATCAAAAAGAGAAGGAGAGAATGAACACAAAAAGGAGTACAATTTCCACAACACCACCCTCATACACACTTGCACATCTTGATCACGGTTGTATGACTTGCATTCTCCATGGATCCACTCTTTTGGTTCAGCAAAATATGTGATACAAGTATGCCTCTCTTTCATTCCCTACCAAGCTCCACATAAAGCCTTTTGTAGAAGTAAGATGAAAAGAGGAAAATCATGCCTTGGTGAGGAACCATAAACATTGAGCGATTTGAGAGTGATCATTTGAGGAGTATGAGCCATGTTTTTACTTTGAAAATCTATCAAAAACCCGAGTTACTCGGCGAGAGGGAGTTATGATGACTTGAATCATGACCGTTCCATTCCTCAACCGCCCAAGATTACATGGTAGACACATCAAAGTTCACGGGTGCAGGTATGGCTTGGAATAATTTGTATGCTAGCATCATACCATGAGAAGTATGCTCCCGCTTATGCTCACTAGCTTTACTCGAGGACGAGCAAAGAGCTAAGTGTGGGGGTCTTGTTGACGGTCCTTACGATCCATTTTTACCGTCAACTTTATGCACCTTTTGAAATCATATCCACCACCAAGAGTAGACATAGGGCTTTTATCTAACCATTTCCACAAGTCTTGGTGAATTCGTGAGTGCGGGTGCAATCCATATGAAAACGGGGACAAGTATGCATAAAACATGGGCTTCGCACTTGCCGAACTTTCCCCGACATAAAAGACAACTCTCTCAGCCCAAAATCCGGAGAAACGAGGCTCCAACTCTATCCCTAGCAAGCTGGACCAAGGAAGGAAGCAACACGGAGAGCCACCACGAAGAAGACCGGACCCGGTGGGGCCCGGCCCGGTTCGGCCGACCTGGATTTGGGTTCGGCCGAGCTGTGGTGGTGGCCCCAGCTGGCCCATTTTTCTCCGGCGGTTCACTACCGACGTGCGGAGGTCGGTTCCACCTGCATTAAATGCCACCGACGTCGGGAACCGCCTCCAAGTTGCCGACCTTCCAAGGCTATAAATAAAGGGCTATACCCCCTCTCTCAACACACCACCAACATCAAGATAGAAGACAAAATTCTCATCCTTAGGCCAAGGGCCTCTTGTATCTTAGTAGAATAGGAGAGAGGGCAAGGAAAAGGAAGGAGTGTTCCTCCCTTTTATAAAGTGGAGTAGTATTTCCTTTCCTTTTACCTTGGCGTGTAAACACTCTTTTAGGTGATTTATACGTGGTGATCTACTTATCTATCGTGACATATCTTTGTTAGACGTAATTCTTGTTATACTTGTTTACGGGATCATCGCTTCGCAAGAAGTGCTCTAGCTTTCCGAACTCGGTTCTAGGCCGAGGCTAGAGTAGCGGTCAATAGCATAGACGTGGTGTCTAGGCTGGAGATCGCCTTTGTTTCTTGTGTGCCCCACGGTTTGTAGAGGTAGGTGGCGGGAAGTGACAGCCCTGTCATCCAAAGGAACCCTCCACGTTCGGGTACATAGTAGAGCTTTCGTAGACCGGAGTGGCTTAGCGAGACCAAGCCTAAGACGGTGCCCGAAGTAAACAAGTCTAGCTTGCGTTCGTCTACCTTTAAAGGATAAATAGATAAGAGTCACCCTCTCGACCCTATTTTGCTACGTTGTCTTGGTTGTCCTTGGGTAAACTAACCTTGTTGCAGAAATACTCCGTTCCCTGCGGATATAAATACGATACCTTGGAATACTCCCGGGTGAAGTGCTACAACGGTATTCCGTGCGCTTGCGGATTTATTCGTGACGTAAGAAATACCAACGGGAGGCGTACCGGACGGCGGGGCTAAACCCTTATCTTGCCTCGACCACCTCGACCCCCATCCCCATGGACTCAGGGATGACGGCGGAGCCGGCGAGTTTGAGACCGATGGGGAGACCCCGTCTGTCTGCTCCCGCCGAGCCATCACCTCGGCCCTCGAGTCCTCCGCCCCCTCGTCCTCGACCTTCGCGGCCGGTCCCTCGAGTCGGTCCGCGACACACGGGGGCGAGTCGAGCTCCCGGACTAGCGAGGCGTCTCACGCGGAGAGGACGGGGACCAGCGTGGACCCCTTCTTCGGGTCGGAGGTGGTGGATCTTACGGCGAGACCCTGCCGTGGACGCGAGGGTGGCGACGAGAGATGATCACCGAACTAGTCGGAGGCGGGACGGACCTCAACCGCATGCTAGCTGTGCCGGGGACGGCATGGCGGATGGCGTAGATTTGCGACGTCTTCCCTCCGCCACCTTCAAGGACGTGGTGCCCGCGCAAGGTTCCGAGCGCTCGGGCGTTGCGAGCCCAAGAGTCCAGCCGGACTGTCCCGAGCCGGCGAGGGCGATGCGGAAGATCGGCGTGCGGACGCGCATGCCGATGTCCTTAAATCGGGCTGCGGCCGGTGAACAGAGCCTCGCGACACGCGGACGCGCGTGCCGATGTCTTTAAACCTACTACGCCCGGCGGGGAGGCGCTGCGGGGCCCACGCTCGACGCCGAGGGTGCCCGCGGAACCCGTCGAGGATGAGGCGCGGGTTGTGGTCGACCCGGCGTTGGCTGCCGGGAAACGCGTTCGTGAGGGCGAGCACGGCAATGGCGGGCCCGCAACCCAAGCGCACGGTGCCGCCGAGGAGGAGGGCTGCGGCCACGACTCTTCGCAAGTCGCCGGCCTCCTCGACGGCGCGAGCCGCAAGGGCGAGGAGGGCCGACGTCGAGGTGGCGGCTACGGCGGCCATAGGGACGGTAGGGCGGCGGCGGAGTCTAGCCATACTCCGGAGTTGCCTCCGGATCGGAGGCTTTCGAAATTCGTGGCGGCCTCGCGTCGGCGGTGCGAGGGTTCCTATCCCAACTCGAGTCGGAGGCGGGAGAGGCTGTTGAGGGCGGCCGGTAAAGCCCGCACCGGCTTGGAGGCGCCTTTGCCGGGAGGAAGCTCTTCGGGCGGCGAAGGAGACGGCGGAGCGCGAGGCGGAGTAGGCGCGCCGTGCAAGGGAGGCGGCCCTGGCATCCCTGGTGAGGAAGCCGCCTCGGCGGTGAAGAAGGTCAAGGAGGCGCTCCAAGCGGAGGCGAGAGCTTAGAGCGGAAGGGCGAGGCCGTGGCGAAGGTCTCCCACCGGACCGCGTCCGGCTACCTTAGGGAGCTCCAAGTGCGGCGGGCTGAAAGGGAGAGTAAGGACTCGAAGCCTTTCTCTTTTCGACCTCTAAAAAATGCCTTCGTCATTTTCTTGATTTCTCAAGCTCGAGTTTCTAACGTGGAGGTCTCTTGATAATGCGAGGGCTGGAGCAAAGGTTGGTCGTGGCGGAAGCGTCGCAGAGAGGAGCTCGACGCCGCGGCTGGGCCACGCATTCGCCGACGTCGAGGTCGAGCGGAGCGTCGAGACCGCCCTGTCGGAGAAGATCAGCGCGGTGGTTCGAGGAGCCGGGCGCTCCGCTGTGCGCGCGACCTTCACGGTGCTGGTGTCCCACTACGAAAATCTTGACTTCGGGGCCGTCGGCACGGGACTTGTTCCTGGCTTCGCCGGCGCCGAGTTGGAGTCGGTCGAAGGCTGAGACCCGCGTGGACGCCAATTCTCTTGCTGCAAAGCTCGAGGAGGAGCCCCTCCCCAAGATGTAGAAGAACTAGGGGATTACTTTTTGTCTTTGTTTTGTTATGAACAATGGAGCGTTGTTCCCCGTATGTAAATAACCATAAGTTTTTTTTAACTCGTTCTGCGCTCGACCCTTCGAGGTCTTGCTCTTTTGTCAACTGATTTTAAGTTCAATCTTGAGTATGCCTTGTCCATTACATCTGTCTTGTTGACTCGCGAAGTTAGAACCTCCGAGCCTCGTTGGACTTAGTCGCTTTTGGTGAGCGTACGCTAGGGCCGCTACGGCGCTCGAGCGTCGGCCTTCCGACCAACTTAGGCGTGAGTCCGTTTGCCGGCGACTTACTTTGTTCGTCGGCGAGATTCGAATCCGGGGTCAAGTAAAACTTAGCAAATTTTGTTCGCGAAACAGAGCTAAGTGCAACGATTTTTGTTTTTGAAAAATCGTGGTATCGCTCGCCTTCCGGCCCCGAGCGAGGCTCGACCTCGCAGCAGAGGTCGAGGATTACTGTACGTAGCGGGCGATCGTTAAAGACAAAGGAACAAATGCGAGCTTAAGGGTAGAATTTACGTAAGCTGCGCGATGTTCCAGGCATTAGTCAACCCTTGACCTTCCACTGTCTTAAGCTTGTAGGAGCCTGGCTCGATGACGCGTGTGACGATGTAGGGTCCTTCCCAAGGGGCGGAGAGTTTGTGACGATCCTTGTTTCTTTGCACTCTGCATAACACCATGTCCCCAAACGTTGAAGCCTCGATTCTTGACGTTGCGATCGTGGTATCGTGGAGCGTGGCGTCGCGTGCTTCGTCGAGCTGGTCTGCGGCATCCTCGAGCGCCGTTTGGTTTCCTTGCTCGTCGAAGGCACGGACCACGGGGCGCCGTAGTCGAGGTCGGTCGGAAGAATCGCTTCCGAGCCATAGACCACGAAATGCACAATCATCGTCCTTAATAAAGTGATAAAGGAAGACATTTCAAAATAATAGGAATGCACCGGGGCTTGCCTTGAGAGTGATCGAAGTTAGTACTAGCTTCGCAAGCGTTGAGAGTTGCAATCGTCTCTTCCGGCGGGTTCAATTCGACGTCGTCACCTAGAGGATGAAATGCAATTGCATAAATAATGTGGACACAAGGCCGACGATGAGAGTAATGCATGTGTGCTGTTTGGTAAGGATGCATATGCATATGTTAATCAAAAGCTTTGTTTAGTCAAACCCTAGCAAGCATGAACATAACACTTGTTCTTATCTAAGGAAAAATAATTACATGACAAGCATAACTCGTGGATGCATATGCTCGTGGCCGGAGCCGGGAGCACGTCGCGTGTTCTCCCCCGACCTCCCGGTCTCTACACCACTTTCCCGCCGTGTCCGCCGGCGCGGAGCTCGCGGGCATGGCGGACTACGGCGGTGGGTCCGATACCGCCGACCACCACCCCTCGCGGGAGTGCATGATGGTGGAAGACGGGGACACCAGCGACACCGACGGCATCAACGACATGGGCCGTGCGGCCCGGCAGCCGCCGGGCTCCCGGCTAGGGCAGCGCCGCCGTCCGCGGCGGTAACGCCGACGGTGCCGGGAACGCACAGCCGCACGCCGCGGTGCCGCGACGAGCAAACCCCTCCGGGAAGCCCCGAGCCCGGGAGGGGGACGACCTAGAGCAGCTGCTCCGACGCCGACGCGAGGTCGCGGAGACCGAGCGGCGATTGAAGGAGGAGCGCGAACGCCTCGAGTGCGAGGTAACGCGGCGCCGGGCGCAGCGCGAACTCGCTCGCCGGCGTGGGCGCGAAGCCCAAAGAAAGATCTCGGACGAGGCGAACCACCTCGTTCCCGAGTACGAGAGGCCCGGCCGAACGTGGCTGCGGCCGCGACATCGATGCGCGCGCTTCCGCAACCGGTCAATGAGGGCCGGCGGAGGATCCAAGAGGAGGTCGGAGACCTCCTGGACTTGGCGGCCGTCCAACGGGCCGAGCGTGAGCGAGCTCCGCCGCGCGGCGGAAAGAGGCCGGTGCCTCCTACCACACGCCAAGCCGGCCCGGGGACCGAAGGATCCGGCCCACCCAACCGGCGAGCAAAGCGGAACCGGGAACTCGCCGTCGGTTCGGCGGCGGATGGGCGAGTCGCGCGACGCACGCGATACCACGACCGCCGGCGCCGGGAACAAAACCGCGCTCCAAGGCGCGAAGCCGAGGACCACGGGTACGCCCCCGGCGCGGAGGGCGATTCGATCCGGAGGAGGATAAACCTCCGGTTATGACGGGGCCCAAGGCCTTTGGGCCTGCCATTCGGCGGGTTCCGGTAATCCGAGAAAATCGAAGCCATCGCGAAGATGGGGCCGATAAAAAACGTAAAGGGCGTGCAAAAACTCACTCGGCTGCCTCGCGGCGCTAAGCCGTTTCATCTCCCGACTCGGAGAAAAGGGGCTGCCACTTTATCGTCTGCTCAAGAAGTCGGACAACTTTGTACGGACGGCCGAGGCGCAAGAGGCCCTCGACCACCTCAAAGTCAAACTTTCAAGCGCGCCGATCTTGACTTCGCCGGTCGAGAAGGAGCCTTTGCTGCTCTACGTAGCGGCAACAAATCAGGTGGTGAGTACGGCGTTGGTGGTGGAGCGTGACGAGCCGGGAAAGGCGCTCAAGGTGCAACGGCCGGTCTACTACGTCGGCGAAGTCCTCTCCGACTGCAAGACGAGGTGGCCGAAAATCCGAGAAGGTGTTGTACGCGCTGATCATCACTCGGCGCAAGCTTCGGCACTATTTCGACTCTCATCCGTGTAACGATCGTCTCCTCCTTCCCGCTTGCTGAAATTTTGGGTAATCCGGAGGTAGCGATAAAAATCTCGAAGTGGGCGCTAGAATTAATGGACCGGGGTATAGAATACACGCACCCATCTGCCATAAAATCACACACTCGGTAGATTTCATAGCCGAGTGGACGAGAGACCCGGTTACTGTGGTTCGGGCGAAACGGATCATTGGCGGCTGTACTTTGACGGCTCCCTCACGAAGAGGGGTGCTTTGGGAGCGGATGGCAGCTCATCTCGCCGAGAGGTGCATGCATGCAATACGTCATCCGACTCAACTTTCCGGCCTCTCACAATGTGGCCGAGTACGAAGCCTTGCTCAACGGCATGAAGGCAGCGATTGATGCGGGGATCCGTAGGCTCGAAGCCTTCGGCGATTCCCGGCTCGTCGTGGATCGAGGTGATGAACGAGTCGACTTGCACCAACCCGAAGATGGCGGCTTATTGCGGTGAGATCCGCCGTCTTGAAGAAAAGTTCGATGGATTCCAAGTCAAACATGTCCTTCGGCGGGACAATGAAACGGCCGACTCATTGGCCAAGATGGGATCCAATCGGCTGCCAACACCGGAAGGCGTTTTTGCTTGCGACCGGGATGAGCCGTCTATCAAGGAGCCAACGGCGGCCGACCCACAAAGGGAGAACAAGAGCCAGCTCCGATCGAGGCCGCGGAGGTCCTGGTCGCCGAGCTTGGCGCCAACGACGACACGGCGGGTCCGGTCGATCCGACTCCCGACCACTGAAGGGGACTCGGGGGCTGCGCCCAAGTCGGCGAGATGAGCGGCGGCAGCCCTACCTCGACTATACGTTGCGGCAAAAATTGCCCCCGACGTCATGGAAGCGCGCCGACTCGCCCGACGCGCCAAAACCTTTGTCGTGATCGGCGATGAGTTATACAAAAAGGGGCACACCGGCGTCCTCCAACGCTGCATCCCTCTCGACGAGGGTAAGCGGCTGCTTCGGGACATCCATGGTGGAACGTGCGGACATCACGCCGCACCACGAAGTCTCGTTGGCAACGCTTTCCGACATGGCTTCTATTGGCCGACCGCGATCGCCGACGCCGAACAAGTCGTGCGCACTGCGAAGGGTGTCGGCATTACGCACGTAAAACACACCGGCCGGCCCGGGCCACTGCAAACCATCCCCATAACATGGCCGTTTGCCGTGTGGGGCCTAGACCTGGTCGGCCCGTTCAAAAAGGCACCGGGAGGCTACACCCACTTGCTTGTCGCCGTGGACAAGTTCTCCAAGTGGATTGAGGCGAGGCCGATAGGCAAAATCGACTCGGACCAGGCCGTAAAATTCTTCAACGACATAGTGCATCGGTTTGGAGTCCCAAACACAATCATCACCGACAACGGTACGCAGTTTACGGGAAAAAGTTCCTAAACTTTTGCGACCACTTGGGCATCCGAGTTGGCTGGTCCGCCGTCTCACACCCCCAAACGAACGGGCGGTGTGAGCGCGCAAATGGCATGGTCCTCCAAGGACTGAAACCCCGGATATTCAGCAAACTCGGAACATTTGCCGGGAAATGGGCGAAAGAGCTCGGTGCGGTGTTGTGGAGCCCGAGGACGACGCCGAGTCGAGCCACGGGTCACACTCCCTTCTTCATGGTGTACGGGGCTGAGGCCGTGCTACCCACGGATCCGGATTATGGAGCTCCGCGCATACAAGTTTTCGATCCGAGAACTCAATAAGCGTTATCTCGAAGATGCGGCTGGACCAAATCGACGAAACAAGGGAAGCTGCACTGCTGCACTCAGCCGGATACCAGCAAGCACTCCGCCGTTACCACGACCGCAAGATCAAGAAGCGCGCCTTCGAGCCCGGCGACCTCGTCCTTCGACTTCTCCGGGGGAATCAAGGCCGGCACAAGCTAACTCCGCCATGGGAAGGGCCCTACACGGTAGCCGAGGTGCTCCGACCCGGCACGTACAAGCTCAAGGACGCCAACGGAAACGTGCTCACCAACGCATGGAACATCGAGCAGCTACGTCGCTTTTACCCTTAGCTTGTTGTTTCAGTTATTTATGCAAATGAAATAAAGAGAAAACCTTTCTCTCTTTCTTGTTGTTTTCGACAAATGACGAATAAAGTCCAAATTTGCCGGCCGCCGACCCGACTCTCCGAGTCGGGGCTCCCGGCGGGTGTGCAAAGGAGGCCGTGTGCGGGTCCCGGTTGTGCCCACGGCTGCGGAACTCACACGAAAATCCCATAGTGCAAGTCCAACTCGGACGGGACCCGGAACGCCAACGACCACTCGGCCGATCCGATTGGCCGACTCGGGACTACGACGCCCCGGCGGCTAAGAGCGGCCTAAGTCACCGATCAATCGAATGAGGAATCCTAGGCTACTAGACGGTCCGAATGAGAAGGAAGCCACAAAAGGGGAACATGTGAGAAATTTTGAACGAAATTAAAACGGATAACTTGTTCACAAAATAAGCGAGTTCTTCTTCACATCTTGGCCACCGGCCGACTCGACTACTGGCCACTCGGCCGACTCAGCTAACACATTACATTATCTACTCGTCATGCGGCGACGGCGGCGGCGGGAAGGCGTGCGAGGCGAGGAGCTCGGCAAGCTTGGCGGCGATCGGCGCGGCTTTCCTCTTCATGTCCTCGATCTCCTGCTCGGAGAAGCCGGGCACCATGCCCGGCCGTGCAAGCGTGTCGAGGTCGAGGTTGTCCTCGAAGTGTGTACTGCTCCGGTACCGAGTCCACGGGACCCCGGCTTCAAAACTCTCACGCCGCAGAGCACCAAAACGATTGGTGATGGAGAGAAGGCGCGGCTCCAAATTGGTGGTCCCGGGCGGGCTGTGGCACCTCCGGCTCATTGCGGAGGAACTCGGCACCGATGCGGATTCGGTCGAGCCGAACTTCTTCCTGCCGCAGCCCGTCCGGGTCCATCTTGAGCTACGAAAATGAAAAGGGAGAAGAAATCAGGAGACATGACACCAAAAAAAAAAAAAAAAAAAAAAAAAGAAACTTACGATTAACCTCACTCTCCAACGTCGAGAGTTGGGAAGTGAGCTTGGAGACCGATTGGGAGGCGGCCTCCTTGAGCTTGCGCTCGGTGTCCGTCGCCTCGCGCGCGCTCGCCGCGTCCTCCTCGGCCTTCAACGCCCTCACCACTGCCGCCTGGACCTCGGCCGGCCGGGACTCGGCCACCTGGCGGGCGTTCGCGGCATCGGACTCGGCCTTCTTGGCCCTTTCTTCCGCCGCCTCGGCCCTCTTGGTGGCTTCGGCCGAGGCGGGACTCGGCCGCCCTGCGCGCATCATTGGCCTCGGCCGCCACCCTGGCCGCCTCGGCCCTCTCCTTCTTCGCGTCCTCGGCCTCTCGGACGGCTCCGAGGGCCTGCTCCGTGGCGCTCTGCGCCTCCGATCAAGGCGGGCCCGTTCCCTTTCTTGGAAGCGGATGCGAGCATGCTTGGCCCGGTTCATCATATCCGAGGTCCGAAAAGGAGGAGAAAATCATGAGCGAAGCAAAAAGAGACCGATATTGCGCGAAGGAATGAACACGCGCTCACCTCGGCCGGCTCCGCCGGCGGCCTGACGAGATGGAGCGCCGCGTCCAAGACGTTGGCGGCCCGACCGCGATCGTGGCGGAACGCGCCCCAAATTGTGCGCTCCGCCGGCTCGTCAAAAGTGTGCGTCGGCCCTTGGGGTCCCACAACGTGCACGACCCCCGGCTCCGGCGGCTGGCTGGTGCGGCGTGGCGGAGGAGCTCGGCGGAGGACCCTGCGGCGGAAACGGCGCGGAGTTGGTAGCCGCCGTCACCATGGCCATCGTTGGCGCCGCCGTCTGCGGCCGACCCCCGCCTTGGTGCTTGGCCGGCTGAGGGGCCGCCGGGGATGGCGCGGCGAGGGCCTCCGACCCCGGGGCCGGCTGCTTCAGAGCCCCGGCCAACGGACCCCTGCGGGATGCGCGAATCAACAAACCGAAAGACGAGAAAGAAGAAAGAAAGACGGAAGGAAGCAACACTTACCGGTACGGTTGTCGTTTGGGTGGCGGGCTGACCGCCGACCCGAGATCCTCACGCTGCCTCTTGCCAAGTGCCGCCCCGCGGGCACTCGGCGGCTGCCGCTGTCGCGGGGGCCGACGTTACCGAAAGACTCGGCGCCGTCGCCGGCTCGGCGCCACGGATAAAGAGGTCATGGAGGCCGGCGTGGCCGTGCTCGGACCCGACGGGGTCGCGGCCACCGCCGGAGCGGAGCCGCCGGCGGGCGCGATCACCGGCGCACGAACGGACGCCGACGGGGCCGCGGAGGCCATCGCTGCCATCGTCGTCGAGGCGAGCCCTCCCGCCACCGCCGGCGGCGCTGCGGTCACCACGGTCGACGTCACCGCGGCGGCCGAGGCCATCATTGCCCCCGCCATGGTCGTCGCCGCGGGGACCTGGTGTGCGGGCGGCGGGGGCGGCGTGGTGACGACCGCGGAGATCGGGGCCGCGACCCGGGCACGGCGGCCGGGGTGGTCGGCGTTGTGGTGGTGGAGGGCGCCAAAGTCGGCGCTACGGCGCCGGCATGCGCCTCGGCCTGCGGGGAGCCCGGCGCTCCTTCTGGCTCGGGCCGGCGGCGACGTGCCGACGTCGTCCGGCGGGGTCCACTTCCGGAGGGGCCGGCCGAGTCGGGCCCTGCTCGATGTCCTCCTCCTCGGCGAGCTCGTCGATGGGAGGGGACATGTCGACGAGCTCCTCGTCGTCACCCCGATCGTCGTCGTCGGAGTCGGTGCTGCTGCTCTCGGAGAGGACGATCCGGCCCGAACGGCGCCGGCGCTCCTTCTCCGCCTTCCGGCTGTTGCCGCGCCGCCTTCGGGCCTTCTTGGCGTCCTTTCGAGCTTTTTGCTCCTCGGCGCGCGCCCGATTGATGGCCGGACGTCGGCATCCTCGGGCAATGGGGCGGGGGAAGGAATGAACTGCAAACCTCTACGCAACACGGAAACAAGTGGGGGCGACAGCGCAAAAGTAGAAAAGTAAGAGAGGTCGGAACTTAAAACCGACTCAACCGAAGGCAGAATTAAAAACTTACAAACACAATCGCCCCTGTTGCGGGAGCATTGGTGGGTGATTGGGGACCGGCCAATCAAAGCGATCCCACGCGGCGGCCGTCTTCGGCATCGCCTCCGCGAGTCGGGCCTTCAACTCCCGGAGCGAAATCCGAGGGTCCGCCCGGGGGTTCACCATGCAGGTTCCCTCCCGGTTGAAGTCACTTCCCATCTCCGACATCATCCGATGCCGGGCCTGCAGCGGTGCGAGCCGGCGCGAGGTGGTAGGAGCCAATGACCCCAACGCCGGTCACGCCGGCCTGGTCGAGCGCCTCCACCGCGTCCAACGGCGCGGCGATCCCCCTCTTCTCGTCGCCGGGCACCCCGAAGTGCCACTTCTCCGGCGCGGCATTGATGAGGTTGCCGGTGAACTCGGGGAGGGGTGAGGCAGCGGTGTTCCTAAGGTAGAACCACTTGCTCGTGCCGGCCCTTGTTGGAGTCGGTGAGGGCGATGGAGATGTACTTCCTGGACCGGCCGCCCCGCGATCGGAAGGCGGCGCTGCCGATGGGGACGGCGCGAGGTTCCGGCCGCGTCCTTCTTCGTCACCAAGCGGCAATCGAAGAAGTGCTTGAATAGCTCTGAAGTGGGGGCGATCCCCGGGAAGCCCTCGCACGGCGCCACGAAGGCGGCGAGGTCTTTGGATGGAGTTGGGGTTGAGGTGCTGCAGTTCCAACCCGTAATGGTGGAGGATGCCGCGGAAGAAAGGGTGAGGCGGCATTCCCAAGCCGCGCTCGTGGAAGTGGCGGAAGGAGACGACGTAGCCGTCCGGCGGTGCCGGCGGGGCCTCATTCCCCGGCACCGGCCACTCCATGGCGTCGGTGCGCGGCATCGAGGAGTCCGCGCGCGACAAGGGCCTCAAGGGACCCGACGGTGCGGCGGGACGGAATCCAATCCGCCATGGCAGGCTCGGATCGGATGCGCGACGGTGGATTGGGGAGAAGTGAGGAGGGCGGCGGCGGCGGACGCGGCGAAGAAAGGCGAGTCGACGGAGCACGCGAGAACAAAGGAAGGGGATGGGTTTTTGCGAGCGCGAGGCGGAGAGAGGTAACCGGATGCGTCCCCCCCCTTTTTCCCTTTAAATAGCGGTCATGTCAAGCTGCCCCCGCGGCGCTTCGACTCCCGCACCTCTCTGTTCCGCGATTTAACCGGGTGCGGGGACCGAAGAGGCCGCCGCACGCGCCCGACGCGCAGCCATAATGCGAACGCAAGTTCCGCATCTACGGCGAACCGCCGCGAGATGCGCGCCATCATGGAAGGCGAACCGTTGCGCTTCGACGGCGCCCGATGACGGGCCGATTGGGCTTGGAATCCCATGAGGCCCGCAGGTAGATAAGGCTAGGGGATGAAAACGCCACGACGCCCGGTTTCCGACCCGGGGGTTCGAAGGGCGGCCCTGCGAAAGGGTTCGGACGCCCGCCCCTGGACAAAATTAAGTGAGGGGTTGTTAGAGAGGGATCCTTAGCGATCAACACCCGTGCACCGTAGCACAATGGGCATCTGCGACAAGCGTCCGAGTCCGAGTTGAAAAAGCCGTGGTCTTGAATCCCGCGAAGGGAGGGCAACGAGCCCGCCGACCCCGATCGAAAGGGGTCGGAGATCACAAAAGACGAGGCACTCGGATATGAATGAGGCCGACTCCCGCTAGTCTCCATCGGATCCCCGCTAAGGGCACGCCGAGGCCATCACTCGGACATTCCCGTTTGGAGCTTAAACGAGCACCACGCATCGAACCATCGAGGAATGACGTGGCCGCTCACTGCACGCCTCGTCTTACCGCAAAGACGCGTGGGTGTGAACGAAATAAAAAGACGAAGCAGCCCTCGGACGGATCCGAGCAACGAGCGAAGACTCGGGGGCTCGCTTTCGCAAATAAATGATAAACCGCTCAAAATTGTTAACCCTCGGCGCAAGTATTCTACTTGCCCCGAGGCTCGAGAAGCTACACCGGCGGGTGCGCTCGCGCGCACCCACGGAAAACAAATACACGGGAAAATCCGAGGGTTTGTCGAGAAAAAGCCTCGACGGCGACCCTTTGCCCCTGGCCACCGCCAAGGCTCGGGGGCTACTGTCGGGTACCTAGATTAGGGAACCCTAATCATGGTACTTAATAGCCGGCTAACGGCTCCGTCTTGTACGCATAAAGGATACGAAGTGGGGCCCGAAACCTCCGCCTCGCCCGAGCCCGAGTCGGGCGAGGTCCACGACTTCCGCCTCGCCCGACCCCGGGGCGGGTGGTTCCATGAATCTCCGCCTCGCCCGACCCTGGGTCGGGCGGGCCCACGATCTCCGCCTCGCCCGACTCGGCGTCGGGTGGGACCGCAATCCTGCCGCGTTTGCCTTTGCTTCGCGGAGAAGCGACCTCACCCACCGGATGGGGGAGGAGTTACGGCGGGCCGGTAGGCGCAATTGCGGCGCACAGGAACTCGTCTCACCAACGGGACGTGATGTGACCGGCGCGGTACCCTCTGTCCCGTTCCGCGGCGCCGCACGCTAGCGCTAGCTTAGGCTGCGAAGCGGCGTGATCATTACCAAGCCCATGATGGCACTGTGGCCGGGACGGAGGCCAAGCGATTGACGAGACAATAGCACGTAATCTGTCCTGGCTGACCAACGGTGTCCGCCCGGGCACTGTGAGGGCTACGAAAGCCGGGCCCGCGGCCTCGCCTCGCCCGACTCCGGGTCGGGCAGGTGCACCACTTCCGCCTCGCCCGGCTCGGGATTCGGGGCGGGCCCGGCGGTCCTCGCCTCTCCCGTCCGGGACTCGGGCGGGCTCGGCGGTCCCCGCCTCGCCGACTCGGGGGCAAATGGCTTCCTCATGAAGCCTCACGGGTGAACGAGGGATCGCCATAACTCCGCTCGGGAACTCACCAATCCACGGGGATCGGGTGAGATCAGCGCGGCTCCTCTTGTCTCATCTTCACGCGTCGCCCGACACCCACGGCTCGACGACAAGACGGAGGCGCCAACACCATCTCTGCCGGAGCCATGATGAACGGGAGTGACGGATGGAGACCGCCATGCGACGGGACGGCTGCCACGGTGACGGGCGTGGCATTGACTCCGGCGCTACCAATCAAGGCCGGCCGTACGCCGCACGACCGGAGCGCCCAAGCGGCCCGCATGCGAGCGAGGGTAATGCACGGCGGCCCCGACCCCGCTTGGGACGACATGTGGTAACTCGACCCCACCTGTAAGTGGCCTGGCCCTTGGACTATAAAAGGGACCCCACGCACACGCAAGAAGGGAGACACACCCCACGAGATCGGGTTAATCGAACTTATCGTACACACATCCTAGAGCGCATTGCACGCAGAGGCTTGGAGCAACCCTCCTCCCTCGCATCCTTTGTAGCTCTTTTCACAAGACGAAACACGAACAATCCTCGAAGCGGACGTAGGGCTTCGATTGCCGAACCAGTATAAACCACGCTCTCCTAAATCATCCAAGGCCCATCCGAGTAGTAGCGTCGATCCCTTCAAAACACAAATTTACTTGTCGGCCGGTTTCACAACACCGACATAATTACTTACTTAACCTTAATCGTGATACGGGATGTCACAGCCCTCCCCCTTAAAGAAATTCTCGTCCCGAGAATCGCTACGAATTAAGGAGAGGGAGTGCGAAATTTACCGATTTGTGTGACGCGAGGAACTCGGGAAAATTCTTCTCTAGAAAATCCTCTTGTTCCCAAGTTGCTTCTTCTTCGGTGTGGTTACTCCATTGCACTTTATAGAAGGTGATGGTGCGATTGCGAGTTACTCGGTTCGCTTTGATCAATAATCCGGACGGGGTATTCGGGGTAGGAGAGATCTTCTTCTAGTTGATCGGTGTCGGAAATGACCACATCTATCGGAGGCTTCAAGCACTTCTTGAGTTGTGAAACATGGAACACATTGTGCACACGAGCAAGACTTTCCGGTAATTGCAAGCGGTAAGCAACCGCGTTATACTTTTCCACAATCGGATAGGTTCCGATATAGCGGGGTGCTAAGTTTCCTTTAATTCCAAACCGAGATACGCCCTTGTTTGGAGAGACACGAAGGTAGACATGATCTCCCTTCTCAAATTCCAACGGGCGTCTCCTCTTGTTAGCGTAACTCACTTGGCGAGATTGTGCGGCTTGGATTTGCCGGACCTTTTCTTCGGCTTGAGTGACAAGATCGGGACCAAAATTCGTCCTTTCTCTCGCTTCCGACCAATTTAAGGGCGTACGACAAGAATGACCGTACAACGCTTCAAATGGTGACATTCCCGAACTCTCTTGATAGCTATTGTTGTACGAGAATTGGCGAATGGAACACAATCATCCCAATTCCCTCTATTTTCCATAGCACATTCTCTCAAGATATCCTCCAAATATTGATTCAATCTTTCGGTTTGTCCATCCGTTTGAGGGTGATATGCGGAGCTTCAAGTGAGAGTGGTACCAAGACATGAATGCAATTGCTCCCAAAAGCAAGATACAAATCACGGACCTCGATCGGAAACAATGGTTTTAGGTACTCCATGCAAACATAACACTCTTGAGATGTATAGCTCGGCATACTTCTTGGTATTATAGGTAGTATGGACGGGGATGAAATGTGCGGACTTGGTCAACCTATCCACAATGACCCAAATTGAATCATGCTTCTTTGATGTGAGAGGCAATCTAACGATAAAATCCATAGCAATGTCCTCCCACTTCCAAACGCTAATCTTCAATGGGTTCAATAATCCGGCTTTTCTCAAGTGGTTGGCTTTCACTCGTTGACATGTATCGCACTCGGCCACGTACCGTGCAATTTCACGCTTCATGCGTGTCTACCAAAACTTTTTTCTTAGGCCGCGATACATTTTATTGCTACCGGGGTGTATGGAATATTTAGACAAATGTGCCTCATCCATTATTTTCTTCCGTAACTCCATATTCTTCGAAACAACGAGAAGTTGGTTGAACCATAATACACCATTGTCATCTTGTCGGAAACATGTAGCTTCATCTTTCTCAATCTTTTGCCGAATAAATTTCATCCCTTCATCCCTCTTTTGTGCCTCAATAATTTCCTCACGAAGGGTAGGAATGAGAGCTAGATTATATAACGAACCATAGGGAATGACTCGAAGACTCGGTTCACTAGAATCTGAAATTTCTGAATTTTCCATAGAGCAACCGGTAACATGATTGCATTGATCCTTGCGACTCAAAGTGTCGGCAACCACATTAGCTTTACCCGGATGGTAATGAATTTCCAACTCATAATCCTTGATTAATTCCAACCATCTACGTTGCCTCGTATTCAACTCTTGTTGGGTGAAGATGTACTTGAGACTCTTATGATCGGTGTAAAGATTGACAAGATTTCCAAGTAAATAATGCCTCCAAGTTTTCAAAGCAAGGACAAACGAGGCTAGTTCCAAATCATGGGTAGGGTAGTCTTGTTCATGTTTGCGAAGTTGGCGAGAAGCATAGGCAATGACACGACCTTCTTGCATTAGCACACATCCTAGACCGGTGCCGGACGCATCACAATACACGTCAAACGCTTGGTGATGTCGGCTTGGCTAACACCGGAGCGGATGTTAAATGCTTCTTGAGAGTTTGGAAGGCTTCTTCACATTCACGACTCCATTTAAACTTAGCATCTTTCTCCAATAACTTTGTCATAGGCTTGGCTATGCTTGAAAAATTGGGAATGAATTTCCGATAATAACCGGCAAGACCAAGAAAGCTTCGGATTTGTCTCACCGATCTTGGGGATTTCCAAGTAAGCACTTCTCCAACTTTACTTGGGTCAACGGCGACACCTTCCGTGGATATGATATGACCCAAAAACGGAACTTGCTTCAACCAAAATTCACACTTGCTAAACTTGGCATACAATTGATGATCACGAAGCCGTTGGAGAACAATGCGAAGGTGTTCGGCATGCTCTTCTTCGGACTTCGAATAAATAAGAATGTCGTCAATAAAGACCACGACAAACTTATCCAACTCGGGCATGAAGACCGAATTCATCAAATACATGAAATGAGCCGGAGCATTTGTAAGCCCAAAAGACATGACGAGATACTCAAAGAGACCATACCGCGTAGAGAATGCGGTTTTTGGAATATCTTCGGCTCGGATCTTGATTTGGTGGCAACCGGATCGGAGATCAATCTTAGAGAAAACCTTAGCACCAACTAGTTGATCAAAGAGAATATCAATCCGAGGGAGCGGGTATTTATTCTTGATAGTTACCGCATTGAGAGGGCGATAATCCACACATAGACGTAGCGTCTTGTCTTTCTTCTTCACAAAGAGAGCGGGACATCCCTACGGAGATGAACTAGGGCGAATATATCCTTTATCCATAAGCTCACCCAATTGCTCTTTTAAGATTGCTAGCTCATTGGGAGCCATCTTGTACGGCCTACGGGAAATCGATGCCGTACCGGGTTGGAGCTCAATTTTAAACTCGACATCCCGATCGGGTGGCATGCCCGGTAAGTCATCCGGGAACACATCGGGAAACTCACATACCACGGGAATATCCTCAATCCTTTTTCCCTCAAGATGGTAGATTTTTGAGGTGGAGAATGTGGGATGGGGTAATCGGAGAATAGACGGACCATGGAGTGGTGAGTTTAGGTGAACTTCTCGGGAATCGATGTGCAAAACGGCTTTATGGAGCTTCATCCATCTCATACCTAGAATTATGTCTATTCCTTGCCCACCTAAAATTATGAGAGAGGAGGGGTATACTTTTCTTTCTAGGTTTAGGGGTACTTGCCTCAACTCTAGGTTTGTTTTTATTTTTCCACCGGGTGATGTGATGATATAGGGAATATCCAAAACGGTAGGAGTGAGTTGTAATGTTTTTGCACATGCTTGACTAATGAAATCATGAGTTGCATCCGAATCAAAAAGAACCAAAGTGGAGTGGTTGTTGACCGAAAACATACCCGAGAGTACCGGTTCTCCCGCTTGAATCTCTTCGGCCGTGGTATAGTTGACTCGGCCATTCTTAGCATTTGGAGTGGAGGATTGATTGCGGTTCCCATTTCCATTATTCCCATTGCGGTTTTGATTGTTGTTGCCACTTCCGGAACCATTGTTGGTGTTGTTGTTGTTGTTGTGGCCCGGGTTGCGTGTCGGAACACGGCAATCCTTTGCGAAATGACCCGGACGTCCGCAATTAAAGCACGGACCTTGAGGACCGGGCCTAGCACCTTGGTATTGCTGCTGTGGAGGGCGGAAGGAATTGTTGTGCTGCTGATTTCCACCGTGAGAGTGGTGGTGCGGCTGTGGCACAAATCGGCGAGATCCCCCGTCGGCGGCAATGCGGCCCGAAACTTCTGTCCGGACGGGGAAGTGATGGCTAGCTTGTACTTGGGCGGAGCGGAGCCGGATGGATTTCCTACGGCACGCTTCCTCTTCTTGTCCTCTTGGTGAGCACGGATAGCATCTTCTTGCACAATTGCGGCACTCATCAAGTCATTGAACGTGCCGGTAGTGACTTGGGCCAAGCGATCTTGCAACTTTGGGCTTAGCCCCGAACGAAAGCAATCCTTCTTCTTGTCATCCGTGTCGGCATGATAGGATGCATATTGAGCCAAGTAGTTGAACTTCCGTGCATACTCTTGCACGGTTCCGGTTCCTTGCTTCAAATTGAGGAACTCTTGCAACTTGCGCTTCATGAGACCGGCGGGAATGTGATGCACGCGAAACGCGGTGCAAAAGTCCGGCCAATTCACTTGAGTACCGGCGGGAAGGGCGGCGGTGAAACTTGCCCACCATGCACTAGCGGAGCCACGAAGTTGTTGAGCCGCAAAGAGAACCTTTTGCTCCGATGTGCAATTGAGGAGAGCAAACTTCGACTCAATGATGCGGAGGAAGTTATCCGCCTCCAAAGGATCGGATAGTAGCTTCGCCAAACTTGGGCGGTTGAGTCGCCCAAAAGTCGGCATAGGTGGAATTCCTCGGCCCTTGGGGTGGCGGTCCTTGGCCTTGTCCTTGATTAGTTTGGCTCGCAAAGAACAAGCGGAACATCTCGTTTTGGTTGGACACGAGTTGCTCCAACGGCGTGAGAGGTGGAGGGTTAGGGAGTTGCTCATCCCTCACACCATGACCACTTCCGGAAGCTTCACCACGGCGGGTATTCACCATCTTGTCACATATGAAAGAATTTTCTCACATTAGCTCATTAGTTTTGGAGCTAAAATGGCAAGAAAACATAACATTGGACATAAGGGATCGCAAATTTCAGATTGCATGTACGAAAGAAATAACAATGAAATAAGCATAATGCATTGGCAACACACATATTCCATAGATTCCAACATAGTAGCAACATGATAGAAATTTTTGATACACGGGAAACCACGAATCCGATTCAACACGGTCTTAGGTTACATCACATGTGACCCATAAACAAACACAAATCTCGGAGAGCTTAATTAACAACACGCGGATCGTTTTCCATACACGGTTACATGCCTCACGAGATTACAAATCCTACAACACATAGAGCTACGACCACCGGTCGTGACAACTACTCGTCGTCATCGCCGTAGTAGTCGTCGTCACCCCTCATGGGAGAGGGTGGTGCTCCGTCCTCGACGTCGGAAGCATCCTCACCATCACCCATCTCCACGTCATCCTCGGGTGGGATGATCTCAAGTGGCTCGGGAGGTCCACCATTAAGGATGGCGTGCAGGGCGTCGTTGGCGGCTTGGAGATGCTCAATGGTGGCGTTGTTATGCGCGATGGTCGCTCGGGCGTTCCGGAGGTCTCCCTCCAAAGCATCCCTAGCGCCCCGAGTCTCCAGGAGAGTAACCTCCAACTCATCCTTCTCTTCAAGAAGGGCATCCACCTGGCCGGAGAGGACGTAGTTCTCCTCATTCGCGGCGGTGAGCTGGGCCTCACGCTCATCGAGCGTGGCCTGCAGAGCGGCAGCTCCATTGCCCTCAAGGGCAAGGTTGGCGTCGTGGAGCTGCTCGAAGAAACTCCAACGCTCCGTCTCGCTATACTCGAGCTGCGTACGGAGGGTGTCCACCTCGGTAGTGCGCTCGGCTAGCTCGGCGGTACGGGCAGCAAGCTCGGCGTCGCGGGTGGTGAGGGTGGCCTTCAGGGCAGCACGCTCCTGCTCCAACTCGAGCACCCGCCTCGCGAGGTTCTCACGATCCAACATGAGCTTGCCGGGGGCCATCTGTCGGAGAATTTTGAAACACAAGTCAAAACTCAATATCCAACAACAAAACATGCTAAGTAAGTAAAGCATGAATAATGGAATGGCACCATCTTAGCAAAAGAAGCAACAAACTTTTCGCACAATCCTAACACGGTTTCGTTTTCTGGACAGGATACGACCTGCTACGAAAACTCGATCTGTACTCCTCCTTCTGGACAGAATTAAAATTTTAGTTTGTTACAAAAGTTTTAGACAATTTCTTAAGCTTTCCAACGCATCCTAGAACAGCTCAATCCGATTTGACGTTTGAAAGTTATGAACGATCTACGACAGGGACAGAACCGGAGCACATTCTGGAATTCCAGAATAGCTCTCTGTAATGGGCACTTCTAGATACGTTCCAGATTTTTGCAAGACCTGAGACTGGAAGATTGTTGTAGTGCATAACACAAGCTTTCCAGAAAGTCCTCATTTGCCTTATTTGGATAAGTAGTTTGGGAGTTATGCTCGTTTTCGTGAAACCTAACAATTCTGCCACGTTTTAGTTTTCGGTTTTTTCAAACTTTTGTGAGAATTTTAGCTAGGTGACCAATTTCTTTTGTGGTTGTTTCACTTTAGACAAGTTCACATGCATATGCTTGATATGATGACATGATATGCGAGGTATGATGGATGGTCAATATGTCGTTTCGTACGTCCTCACAAAATTTAAAAGACCGCGCCCGCCGATACGAATATCGGACAAGCGCATCGGTGGCACACACACACCTCTCACACGATACTACACGAACTAAAACGTTGTTATGTACCTGCAAGAGAGGGATTCCAGAAACATTACATCAAATTCAAAAGAAACAAGCCAAAAATAAATCCATGTCACCTCGCCTCACATGGAGAGCTCTCGAATAAGAGTGTATTCGAGTCACACCAGTTTAATATTATGCAAAATTGACCACACTCAATTGCATACCTTTGCTCAAGCCGTAGTTGCAAAATATGTAAACAATTATAACACGGGGTTAGTTTTGCCACCATCCTATGTAGTCCTTATATTGGCCTTTCTATCTAGACTCGTACCTCACCGTGACACAAAAACGGGTTTAAGATTTTTAGAATGAGTGTTAGCGTGATGCAAATCCCAAGTCGGCTCGATACCACGTGTCACACCCCTATCCCGAAAGATAGTTAAGTGTGGTACGGATCGCCTTGGGAGATGATTGACGAAGCAACCATACATAGCATCACATTAACAAACATACACGATTTGCGAGGTTACATAGTTAAGTCTTGATTACAACATAGAGTTCGAATAAAAGATACATTAGGTTCGAGTTTAAGTCT
Organism: Chloris gayana; assembly: GCA_031894775.1. Taxonomy (NCBI): domain Eukaryota; kingdom Viridiplantae; phylum Streptophyta; class Magnoliopsida; order Poales; family Poaceae; genus Chloris; species Chloris gayana. The sequence continues at coordinate 1,286,709 of JAUNZO010001099.1, read as the reverse complement.
TACATAGCCATGATATTTGTTCGAAATAAAATGCGGAAGCGAAACACACAACTCGACGATACATAGATAACTTAGATGAACCATGCCGGCCTAGGCCGTGGCTCACTCCTCATGGGTCGGAGAGCTAGGGACCCATTCAATGGTCCATTCTTTGGGCTCTTCTCCATCCCAAACAACCTTACCACAACAATCGCAAAACCCGGCTTACGGGAAACCTATAAATAAACATGTAGAGGCAAAGCCTGAGTATCTAACATACTCCGCAAGTCTTACCCGTCAAATTGGCCATCTAAGACCGACTCCTAGATGCATGGGGCTTGACCGGTTGAACTTGGCATTTTTGCATAAATAGCACCTATGCTACTTAGGTTGGAACTTTTATTGCTTAGCCAAATTAATAGGGTTGTTGCATAAGAGGAAATTTAGTGAGCATACTACCAATACAAGAATTTGCAATACAAGTTTATATCAAGTATAAAACAGCAAGCTATTCATCATCTCTTCTTTACTACACATTGCGAACTGCTCGAATCAAGTGGTACTCATTAACCGAGAGGAAACGGCGATAATTATCGAATTATAAATCCTGCAGGAAAGACCCAAATGCACGACATACGCATCATTTAAGAACACGTATGGCCACCGTTCGCGAGTTCATCATAAAGTAAAACACGGGGCCACCGACCCCGAGTACACGTCCCCTTGCGACCGTTCAACAACGCGCCCAAGGCTTAACCCGTGTACTCTCCAACGGTCCTCAACCCGTGCATCCACCGTGCCACGCACATCACCTCTGGGTCGGTGAGATGTCCGGCTCACTTTACAACTTACAAGCTACATTGGTTTACCAATCCCCATAAGAAAGGTATGCAAGTGGTAGACAACTCAAACTTGTTCGCGGAGCCACAATGGGGTGTTCTCAATTTTAACCAAATTCATCATGTTCAAATTTAATCATAGTCGTAGGTGAGATTCCCATTCTATCGTTGACTCCATAGGCATAGCATAGCATTTCTAACGAGGATATGACACATAATGAACATAGGACATATAGGAATTTATGCACGTAGATTTCCAATCAACTCCTAGAACTTAAATGCACAATCATCATCCTTAATAAAGTGATAAAGGAAGACATTTTAAAATAATAGGAATGCACCGGGGCTTGCCTTGAGAGTGATCGAAGTTAGTACTAGCTTCGCAAGCGTTGAGAGTTGCAATCGTCTCTTCCGGCGGGTTCAATTCGGCGTCGTCACCTAGAGGATGAAATGCAATTGCATAAATAATGTGGACACAAGGCCGATGATGAGAGTAATGCATGTGTGCAGTTTGGTAAGGATGCATATGCATATGTTAATCAAAAGCTTTGTTTAGTCAAACCCTAGCAAGCATGAACATAACACTTGTTCTTATCTAAGGAAAAATAATTACATGACAAGCATAACTCTAATAATACATGAGTAAAAACTTAAGTCATGGACATGAGTGTTGTGTTTCATGTAGGTTCAGCACTAAGGTTTAGCAAGTTTTTAAAATGCAATTCAAAGGAACTTAGGCTTAAGTGTTTAGCATGACATGCGATGACGATTGCACTTTAAATAAGAATTCGATTTCAAAATTAACACAGGCGTGAAATACATGCAACCGTCTTACTAATCCGGCTATGAAGTGCTAGGAAACATGGTGAATAGTGGAAATTACATAAACATGCAGAAACATAACTTTTAGAAATATAAAACCAATTACACATGTGCTGAAATCAACCTTTTAGGGATTTAGATCTAGGGTTTGCAAAAATAATTATTTAACATGCTAAAAAATTAACATGGACTTTTCTACACATGCAAAGTACTAGGAGGGAATTAATTATTAACTTTCATGCAAAAATAATTTACACGGATTTAATTAAAAATTAAATACAGAGAATGCAAGAAATGCAATAACTTGAAAAATATGTAATGAAATGTAGATCTACCAGTGCCAAACATTCACGTGTGCTCAGGTGAAGGGTTTGGCCAAGTGGCATCCCTTTTAGATTTATAGTTTTAAAGTTATGGCTTAGTTAAGTTTTCAGGGTTGACTTTTGTCATTTTTGTAAAAATATGAAAACATCCAAATATGACATGCTCATGTTACTTTTATGAAAGTACAGGTCTTCTAGTTTCCAAAACATTTTAGTTTGTAATTTTTGGACATTTCAAACGCGAGATATAAATTTTTCAAACTTGAATGAAGTTCGGATCTACTTACGAGATTGCCGCTAGGGCAAATTTTAAAAAGCGGCGGCGCGGGCTCCGACAAGCGGTGGCCGGCGCCGGCGAACTCGGGCGCGGCGGCGCCCGGGGCAGCGCATGAGCTGCGCTTGGCCCAGGAGGGAGCTCGTGCGACGGCAAGTTCGTGGGTGAGGGCTGCGGGGCCCGGCCGGCGGCCGGAGGAGCGGCGCTTGCGGGGGTGCGGCGGTGGTGCGCGTGCATCTCGGGGGATGAGAGGGGGAGGGGCATGGCCCGTGAGCATCAGCTGAGTATGCGGATCGACGGCGTGAGGTTGGACGGTGGTGCGGAAGGCCGGAGAGGGGGCTCGACGTGGAGGTGGCGCAACCGGCGGCGGCGGCGGTCTGTTTTCTCCAAAATTCCGGTGACCGGCTGCAGGGGAAGGGGAGCTGGTCAGGGGGAGGAAGGGAAGGCTCTTGCGTGCAACTTGGCGAAAGAAATAGGGGTGCGCGTCCTGCCTAGCTTGCGCGCGACGCGGCAGCGTCCATGGCGGCGAACGGAGGCGGCGACGGCTTTTCTCCTCGTGTGCGAGCTGCGAGTGGAGAGGAAGCAGGGCGGCGGTGCGGTGAGGTGCGAAAGGAGCTGGGGAAGCGGTTTTTGGTGAGAGGAGGCGATGGGAGCTTGGCCTCCATGCCAATTATCGGCACGGGGAGGACGGCGGCGAGGCGGGGCAGGCGGACAGGGCGGAGGGGCTTCAATTCCCGGCCGCTCCTGTTGGCCGGCGGGTACAGGGGCGGTTGGGAGTTGGGCAGGGCCTGCGTGGCGATGTGACAGGGCGGAGCGGGGCGCGTGCGCGGCCTGGCGGCTCGCCGGACCGGCGGTCGAGCCGCCATTGCCCGGTGGGCAACGAGTGCCGGGTTTGAATTTTTGAAATTTGAATCTGTCGTTTGGAAATTCGGGTAAAATTCATAGTTCTGGTGCTCCAAAAATAAAACCAAAAACATGGGGAGCTCCTGTATGATGTGCTTCAATTTTCATCTTTAGTTTGGAGTTCCAAATGTGTCTCCAAAAATTCATACAAAATTCATAAACAGGAACGTTTCCGATTTGAATTTGAATTTTTGGGCATTCAAAACTTTATTCAAAAATTTTGTAAAAATGCTGTAAATTCATATTTTTACATGAGCAATGCAGTGGTGCAAAAATATATGGGTGGTGTCTTTATAATTTTTGCATTTCCCTTAGGGCTAGTTTAGGGTTAGGGTTTAATCTAAGTTTTCCTTTTTCTCTTTTTATTTTTCTTTTGAGTAATTAGCATTAGTGCTTAGTGCTCCATTAGTGCTGTGATTAGGGTACTAATTACTTACTTAACCTTAATCGTGACGCGGGATGTCACAACGAGGAAAGTGCTGGGCTTCGCCACCGCCGTCATTGGCGATCTGCCGGTGGACGCGGCGAGCCCTTTGCTGCGCGTTGCACTCCACGTGCTGGCGCTGCTGCTCTAGCTCCCGCTCTACCGCCGCGTCTCCTCCTCGAGACCGCGGCGAGCTTCCACCAGCTCAAGCCGCCTTGCCCGGAGGCGAGCACTGTAAGTCGTCGCCGCCCGGAGGTGCACGGCCGGGCCGTTGGAGTCCCGGGAGCTCCGGGCTCGGCGCGGCTGGTCCTTCAGCACTTTGAGCGCCCGCTCCTACGGCATGCACCACGTTGCACTCGCGGGCGAGGCCATAAGCCTCGTCGCAGCTGCCTTAATCCGAGTCTTCGTCCTCCCCGGCGTCGAGGAGGTCAAAGAGGGACTCGGAGGGATGAATTATCATCCCAACGAACTCACTTCCCGCGGGGTCGGCTTACCCCAGGAGAGCGCTAAATCGTGTCGCGTTCGCCGTGACAAGGGTGGCCGCAGGGGCTGCGGTGCTGGCGGCTCGGCGCACGCCGATGTCCGCTCGAAGTGGCGGGAAAGTCAAGGCTCCCGAAGTGCACCGTAGTGCCAGGGGCCCGAACGAAAGCTCGGAATCAACCATCCGTGCCATGGAAGAATTGAAAACGGCGAAGACGCCCAACAGTCCCCTTCTTGGCGCGCCAACTGTCGGTGTTCGAACCACGAGCGGTAGAATTTGTTCCGGGGATCACGCGTTTTAGGCTGGATGGTACACAAGGAAAGAAACAAAAGATTTAGGCTGGTTCGGGAGAGCTCCCTACGTCTAGCGGGGGTGGTGTCGCGACGTCGTGTTCCTTGCGTCAAAATGTAAAGTGGAGTACGGGAGTGGTGGGAGAGGAGCGAGCCCCAAGCCCCGTGCGCAAACAAGCGTGTTGGGTGTATGAGTGTGAGTGATGCGTGTCTATGCGTGTGTCCTCCTGCGCGTGAGAAAGGCTCGAACCCCTTTATAGTTACGGGAGTGGAGCTCGAGTTACAGGAGAGAGAGAGAGAGAGAGAGAGATGGTTAGTCGCGGGTTCAATCGAGCGCCGGTGCTGTCCCGTCGGCCTTCTCCCCGTGCGTATCGGCGTGGTTGATCGGGCGGTCGCATCGCTCCCGTAGCCGGCAGTATCGGGATGGAGTGCTCCACGTTTGAGGGAGCTGCGGATGGCGTCGTTATAGAGTGGTTGGAGTAGACAGGCCATACCCGTCCTTCTCTCGTCCGGCGCAATGATGGCTTGGACATGGTCGAGGCAGGGGACCTCGAGTTACACCTATTCGACGGGCGTGACGGGGGTCGTACGTCCGTACGTCGGCGAATAATGGCTTCCCCGGAGGTTTCGGTCCACGCCAACTCCTATCAAACAACAGGAACGGCACAGGGACGGCACGTCCCGTCGGCGTGGGTTGACGGGAGCAGGTGGTGGAAGGAGGGATGGGGTTTGGACCTCCCGCCAATGATTTCCAAGTAATGCCCACGTTGGTCGTGAGGGAGCAGGTGGTTGGGAGTCAATGCAGCTGGTGGTCGAGCCATGTGGTCGTGCTTGAAAGTCGAGTGCGGAGCTCGAGTAGGGAGGTCGAGCGGCCATGGTCGTGCGGGACGGAACTCCTCGACCAAGGCGGTCATGGTCTTGCGGGACGGAACTCCTCGAGTAAGGCTGTGGGGTCCAGCTTCGGCGTCTGCTGAGTCGTCTCCCGGTTTCGAACAAAGATCATCGTTATGTAACTTAAATTGTGAACCTAATGTATCTTTTATTTGGAACTTAATGTTGTAATTCGAGAATAAATTATGTGGACTTGAAAATCATGTATGTTTGTTATTGTGATGCTATGCATGGTTGCTTCGTCAACCATCTCCCAAGGCGATCCGTACCACACTAATCTATCTTTCAAGATAGGGGTGTGACACGTGGTATCGAGCCGACTTGGGATTTGCGTCACGCTAACACTCACTCTAAAAATCTTAAAACCCATTTTTGTGTCACGGTGAGGTACGAGTCTAGAGAGGCCAATATAAGGACTATATAGAATGGTGGTAAAAACTAATCCCATGTTATGATTGTTTAAATATCTTGCAACTACGGCTTTGGCTAGGGTATGCTTGCAATTTCAATTAGCGCTCCGTGTCCGCGGAAGTAATAATACGGGACAATGACAGCTCGTGGCGATACCGCGAGGCGATCCTTTCCATGGATCGTGAGAGTAGAAATGTGATTTTTTTTGATAGTTTCTTTTATTTTGATGTACTGTTTCTGGAATCACTCTCTTGCAGGTACATAACAACGCTTTAGTTTGTGTAGTATCGTGTGAGAGGTGTGTGCCACCGAGGCGCTTGTCCGATGTTCATATCAGTGGGTGTGGTCTTTTATTTTTGTGAGGACGTACGGAAATAGCATATTGAGCATTCATCATACTTGCATATCATTGCATCATGTCAACCAAATGCATATTAACTTGTCTAAATGAAACAATCATGAAAAAATGGGTCACATAGCTCAATTCTCACAAAAGTTTGGAAACCGGAAACGAAAATGTGGCAGATTTGTTAGGTTTCACGAAAACGAGCATAACTCTCTCATTACTCAACCAAATAGGGCAAATAAGTACTTTCTGGAAAGCTCGTGTTATGCACTACAACCACCTTTTAGGCTTAGGTCTTGCGAGAATATGGAACGTGGCTAGAAATGGCCATTACAGAGAGCTATTTCTGATTTCCAGAATGTGCTCCGGCTCTGTCCCTGTCGTAGATTGAGCATATCATTGAAACGACAAGTCGGCTCGATCTGTTCTAGGATGCGTTGGAAAGACTAAGAAATTATCTACAACTTTCGTACGAATTCAAAAATTTAATTCTGCCCAGAAACAGGAGTAATTGTCGAATTTCCTGAACATGTCTAATCTCCAAAATTCTGAGTCGTGTTAGGTCTCGTGTGAAGAGCTTATTGCATGTTTTTGCAATCTCGTGCCATTCCATCTTTCATGCTTTATTTATTAGCATGTATTGTTGTTGGATATTGAGTTTTGACTTGTGTTTTCAAAATTCTCCGACAGATGGCCCCCGGCAAGCTCATGTTGGACCGTGGGAATCTCGCGCGGCGTGTGCACGAGTTGGAGCAGGAGCGCAATGCTTTGCAGGCTGCCCTCACCACCCGCAGTGCCGAGCTCACTACTCGTGCCGCCGAGCTTGCTGAGCGCACCGCCGAGATCGCCGAGCGCACCACCGAGGTTGAGACCCTCCGTGCGCAGCTCGAGTATAGCGAGGCGGAGCATTGGAACATCCACGAGCAGCTTCACGATGCCAACCTCGCCCTTGAGGGCGATGGAGCAGATGCTCTGCAGGCCACGTTGAATGAGCGTGAGGCACAGCTCACCGCCGTGAACGAGGAAAACTACCTCCTCTCCGGGCAGGTCGAAGCTCTCCTTGAGGAGAAGGGTGAGTTGGAGGATAGTCTATTGGAGGCTCAGGGCGCTAGCGATGTTCCGGAGGGAAACCTCCATAACGCCCAGGTGCCATCGTGCAGAACAACGCCACCATAGAGCACCTCCAGGCTGCCAACAATGCCCTGCACGCCATCCTTAATGGCGGACCTCCCGAGCCACTTGAGATCGTCCCACCCGAGGAGGACGTGGAGATAAGTGATGGTGAGGATGCTTCCGACGTCGAGGACGGAGCACCACCGTCACCCATGAGGGATGACGACGACTACTACGGTGATGACGATGAGTAGTTGTCACAACCGGTGGTCGTAGCTCTATGTGTTGTCGGATTGTAATCTCTTGAGGCATGTAACCGTGTAAGGAAAACTATCCGTATGTTGTTAATTAAGCTCTCCGAGATTTGTGTTCGTGTATGGGTCACATGTGATGTAACCTATGACTGTGTTGTATCGGATTTGTGGTTTCCCGTGTATCGAAAATTTCTATCCTGTTGCTAGCTATGTTGGAATCTATGGAATATGTGTGTTGCCAATGCATTATGCTTATTTCATCGCTATTTCTCTCGATACATGCAATCTGAAATTTTTCATCCCTTATGTCAAATGTGATGTTTTCTTGCCATTTTAGCTCCTAATCTAATGAGCCAACGTGAGAAAATTTTTCACATGTGACAGATGGTGAATACCCGCCGTGGTGAAGCTTCCGGTAGTGCTCAAGGTGGGAGGAATGAGCCGCTACCTAACCCTCCACCTATGACACCGCTGGAGCAACTCGTGTACAACCAAAACGAGATGTTCCGCTTGTTCTTTGAAAGCCAAGCTAATCAAGGACAAGGCCAAGGACCGCCACCCCAAGGTCCAAGGAATTCCGAGTTATGCCGACTTTTGGGCGACTCAACCGCCCAAGTTTGGTGAAGCAACAACCAATCCTTTGGAGGCGGATAACTTTTTCCGCTTCATTGAGTCGAAGTTTGCTCTCTTAAATTGCACATCGGAGCAAAAGACCCTCTTCGCGCAACCACTCCGTGGCTCCGCTAGTGCATGGTGGGCAAGTTTCACTGCCGCTCTTTTCGCCGGTACACAAGTGAATGGGACAGATTTTTGTACCGTGTTTCGCGCGCATCACATTCCCGCTGGTCTCATGAAGCACAAGTTGCAAGAATTCCTCAATTTGAAGCAAGGTACCAGAACCATGCAAGAGTATGCACGGAAGTTCAACTACTTGGCTCAATATGCTTCCTATCACGCCGACACGGATGCGAAAAAGAAGGATTGCTTTTGCTCGGGCTAAGCCCGAAATTGCAAGATCGCTTGGCTCAAGTTACCACCGGCACGTTCAATGATTTGATGAGTGCCGCAATTGTGCACGAAGATGCTATCCGTGCTCAACAAGAGGACAAGAAAAGGAAGCATGCCGTAGGAAATCCATCCGGCTCCGCTCTCGCCTAAGTATAAGTTGACAAGAAAAGGAAGCATGCTCGGCGACGGAGTCCCTTGGTCAAAAGAACTGGGAACTTATGAACTAGTTTCGGGACTTCTTGTCGTCACTAGGCGTCGTTTGCCCCGAACCCACCCATGAGGAAGGGGATGGCCTCGCCAGCCTTCGCTGGATGTCTTCGGGCTGGCTACCGCGAAGAACGCTTCGGTCCCGTGGGGCCACCATTGCGCCCGCGTAGCTTGGACAGCCGTCTTTCGGGTTGTTAAGTCCATCTGCACCTTCTCCTCGAAACATGTTAAGGAGGGTGCACGGGAACTTCGCGAGGCATGCGGCGCAGACTATGCAGCCCTCAAAGAAGCCCGAGCCGACGTGGCTGTTGCAGATCGATATTTTGGTCGTGAGTTTTGGGCATCTTCGGGGCTAGAACTTGCCCGCTCCGCTGCCCTGGAAGCAGCGAACGCCGAGCTTGGTCGTACCGATGGCCCAGCGACCGAGGCCGGGCCCTCCCGTGTTGCTGCTGCTGAACAAGTTGGGGAGCAGGCTGATCCCGAAGGCATGCCCGAGGCTGCCCGCGAAGGCGAGGGTCCTCGGACCAACAGCCCTTCTTCGCGGCCCGAGGTGTGAATCTTCCCTTAGTTTTTTAATAATTTCTATTCTTCGTTATGTAATTGCCTTCGTAAGCGTCTAGCGCTCCGAAGGTACCTTTTGTACCTAGGTCTTATGGTAATATATCGATCATTTCGCCCCACTTCTTTTGTTAGGAATTTTCTAGCGTCGAGGGAACAGACAAGATTCCGGAAGGAGCTATCATTGAGGACGCTCTTCCGCACCGGTTGTTAATTCCAGGGGATTCCGAGGCCCCTGGTCCTTTTTGGGTTAGCGGTACTCAACTTCGCGGATGGAAGCGAAATAACCCGAAGGGGACACTTAGCGAATTCGCGGCCTTCGTTAACGAGCGAAATGGCCAAATCAAGGCTGCTTTTCCCAAGGTCACCCCGGAGGAGCATGCTGCTCGTCGCGCTAAACGCGAGCGCCTTTGGGCGTCTTTGGGACAAGCACCTGAAGCTATGGTCAAGACGGAGCCCATAGATTTTTCGAGTGATAGTGACTCCGATCCCGTGGATGCCGAGGCCCATCGAGCTCGTGCCTCTTCGGCCGAGGGTCGCGTTTCTATTGCTGCAGATTTGGCTAGGCGCCAAAAGGAGCTCGAAGATATGGAGGCTGCAATTACTCGCAGCCGTTCTCATTTATCGAGCTAGAGGCCGAGCGCTCACACTTAGAGTCCGAATGTAATTTACGGTTGTAATTCACGAAGGGGCCTTCGGGCCCTCTTTCTGTCATACTTGAATAAAATAGTTCTTTCATTTTGTGCACATTTCTGTTATCTAAGATGGGGTTTCCATACTTAGCCTTCTCGATGTTACTTTTCCCGAGGCATTAGGCCGTAGTTGCCTACCATCAAAGTCATGGGGGTTTCCCAGTCCTTCGGGTTCCAAGTTGGGGTTTCCAATCTTAGACTTCTTGGATGAATCTTTCCAAGGTGTTGAGCTGTAGTTGCTCGAGCATCAAGGCGTTAGGGTTTCTAAGCACCTTGGTATTATATGTTGAAGCATGCATGCGATTCGAACGAAACGATTAAAGCAACTTTTTTCATTGATAATAGATAGGTACAAACCGACTTCCCTTGCATGACTCCCGGAACTTGACTCTTAAACGAAGACACCTAAGGACTCTCGGACACCAGCCCCTAGGCCTAGACACCTTTGCAAAGGACTTGCCTTGCAACAAAAACTCTTAAACTTGCAACCTAAGGACGTAGTCATGCAAAGGGGACAAAGGACCATACCTTAAACTTAAACTCGGCAGCATATTCGAAGACATGCTTCATAATTGCCGCTAACCCACTTGACAGTGGGGACTTAATCAAAATGAAAGGTAGCATCTTTCCGGAGGAGCCTCATATGTAGAACTTCTTGAGAGCATCGGCATTGAAGGTATGTGGGATGGGAGTTCCATCGAGCTCGAGCAAATGATATGCTCCTTGACGGATGGACTTGTCGACGACGAAGGGCCCTAGCCACTTGGTGTTCAACTTGGTTACATGTACCGGGTTTCTCCTTAAGACAAGATCCCCGGGCAGAAATTCTCTTGGATGCACCTTGGCGTTATATGACTTCTCCATAGAAGCAATCTACTTGTGTAAATTAGCCACGACTGCAAGCGTGTTTCTTCGAGGAGGTCTTTGGAGACATTTTCATCATCTGCTATAGGCCTTGTAGTATGAAAGGAACCTTTTTGAATTTCTTCGAGAGGTTACAGCCTCGGCTCCGTAGAGCAATATGAAAGGTGAGAATCCAGTTGGTCTTGTGGCGATCGTTCCGATTGACCGCAGGACATTGGGCAGGACCTCGACCCATTTTCCTTTTGGAAGGCCAACCGAGCCTTCGAAATTGCTGTGAACACATTGCCATTCATCCGCTCAACAGCCCCGTTTGCCCTTCAATTTGTTACTGAGATTTCACACTTCTTGACTCCAATACTAAGGCAGTATTCTCGGAATTCCAAACCTTCGAACTGCTTGCCATTGTCCACTCGTGATTTCCACCGGTATCCCGAAGCGGCACACCACATTCTTCCGGAAGAACCTTCGTACATTCTTAGCCGTGATTTGTACCAATGGCTCAGCTTCAACCCACTTGGAGAAGTACTCCACTGCCACCACAGCAAAACGGAAGCCCCCTGGTGCTGCCGGCAGTTCGCCAACAATATCGATGCCCCATCTTGCTAACGGCCAAACTGGTGGTATTGGCTGTAGCGTCGTGGCTGGCAAATGGGACTGCCTTCCCATCCATTGACACCCTGAACAGACTCGCACCAAGTCCTCTCGCATCTCTTGTAGCTGTTGGCCAATAAAAGCCCTGCCTGAAAGCTTTGGCGACCAATGCTCTTGGAGCGATGTGAGAAGAGCAAGACCCTTCGTGAATTTTCTGCAAGAGTTGTATTCCTTCGTTCCGACTAAGACACTTCAGCAATGGGGCACAGACTCCCCCTTTGTACAGGATTCCTTCGATTATGACATAGCCCCTTGCTCTATGCTGCATCCGCTGTTCCTCCAATCTGTTGGCTGGCGTATATCTTTTCTCGATGAATGGTCGTATCGGGGCACGCCAATCCTCTAAGACCAAGGCCAGGACCTTCTTTGTTTGATTACTGGTGGTAGCTGCCCGTTGAAGGGTTTCGTGCAACACATCCGGTCGAAGGGGGCCGTGTCCAGCAGCTGCTTTGGAGAGCAAATCAGCCTCTCTGTTCTCTGTCCTTCGAATGTTTCCGACCTCGAATGCCGCAAAGAACTTGTCTATCTCTCCGACGTTCGGGCATATGCAGCCATTTCTGGATCAAGGGTCCTGTAACCTTTCGCTAACCGTTCTGCTGCTAGCTGCGAGTCGCAAAACAAGACCACTCTTTGTGCTCCCGATATCCTGGCTCTGTCTTAGCCCCAAGAGGATACCTTCGTATTCAGCTGCATTGTTGGTGGTCCGAAAAGACAACTTAGCTGAGTACCTAAGCGTCGGCCCGCTAGGAGATGTTATAACAGCAGCACAACCGGCCCGGAGACCCCCACGCTCCATCTATGTAAACTGTCCAAATTGGATCATCTCGGTTCATTCCGACCTTCGGGCTCCGTGCTGCCGTTAGGGGTCCATTCAACCAAGAATTAAGCTAGCACATCCGATCGAATTGCTTTCCGTGCGACGAAGGTCAAATCATACCGACCTAGTTCAGCTGCCCACTTCAAGACTTTGCTCGAAGGCCTTGTCCGATTTCAGCGCATCTCTCAGTGGGTACTTTGTAGGTACCAGAATGGGATGATCGTCGAAGTACCTTCGTAGATTTTCGTGATGCCATGAGGACGGCATACAACAGCTTTTCTATAATTCCATATCCGCACCTGGCTCCAGCAAGCGTTTCGGAGGCATAATAAACAGCAGCTGCTTTGCTTCTTGCTCCTTCGTTTGATACACGAGGACCCCGCTGACCGCCTTTGGTGCTGCTGCGACATAGTGGAGGAGCGGAACCTTTGGCGGAGGTGGCTTCAAGGTAGTCAACTCGACTAAATACTCCTTGAGCTGCTCAAAAGCTACTTGATGCTCCTCTGTCCACTTAAAAACCCGCGGCCCCTTAGTATTTCGAAGAAGGGCATGCTTCGTTCCGCCAACTTGGAGATGAATCTGCTCAAAGCGACAACTCTTCCAAGTAAACCTTTGCAACTCTCTTATGGACTTTGGGGGTTCCATATCCAGAATTGCCTTGATTTTTGTTGGGTTGGGGTCGATGCCGCCTCCCGATACCATGTATCCCAAGCAACTTGCTAGCCTTGACTCCAAGCGTGCACTTGGCTGGGTTTAGCTTCATGCCCACTCTTCGAAGGTTTGCAAAGGTCTCAGCTAGATCCTTCACATGATCTTGTTCAACCATGCTCTTGATTACAATGTCGTCTATGTATGCCGCTGCATTGCGACCCAACCGATCACGAAGAGTGGCCTTGAGTGTTCGTGAAAACGTAGCTCCAGCGTTCTTGAGACCAAAGGGCATTCGGTTGTAGCAATATGTTCCTCCGGGTATTTGGAAGGCTGTCAGAGGCTGGTCCTCGGTTGCTAGCCGGACTTGATGAAAACCCGAGTAACCATAATGGAAACTCATCAACGCGGCGCCTGCCGTGGTGTCAACCAGATTGATCGATCCTTGCCGGCGGGAAATCGTCCGTCGGGCAAAACTTGTTGAGAGTTGTGAAGTCAATACACATTCGCCATTGTCCATTTGGTTTCTTCACTAGGACAGGATTGGCTAACCATGTTGTTCTGTTGATGGGACGCACCACCTCCGCATCCAATAACTTCTGCACCTCTGCCTTGAGAATAGCGATTTTTTCTTCTGTCCAATCCCTCATGCGCTGCTTTATGGGTCTCACTTTTGGGTCTACATCCGAGTCTGTGCACAGCTACAGCCTTGTCAATTCCGGTGATATCCTTAGATGACCATGCGAAGACATCTGCATTGTTCCTTAGAAAACGAAGGAGCTATGCTTCTCTTTCTTCCGATAGTCCGCATCCGATCCAAACGGTCCGGTCGGGCCGATCCACACATAACACCACCTCCTTCGTGCCTTCTTGCGGCTGTACCTTCGGCATATACTTAGGCGCAGTGGAAAGTTCCAGAGGACCAAGAGTGGCTTCACTTTTGCCAATAACGTTAATGTGTCGTTGCCCCGAGGCCATATCTACTTCAAGCCTCCTTGCCTCGGCCTCGATCCCCATACACCGTGATGACCCCCTCGGTCCCGGCATCTTCATACGGAGATAGCCATGATGGATGACAGCCAAAAACTTGTTGATGACTCTTCGTCCTAGCAACACATTGTATGGGTATACCATGTCTACTACGTCGAATCCGATATCCTCGGTCCGACTCCCCCTTGTCCATTAGGCCCGGAGAATGAAACCTTGAGAGTGATACAACCCATGGGATGAATTGGCTGTCCTCCGAAGCTCCGCAGGGGGTGTACGAAGGTTGTAGGTCCGCCTGAGTGAATCCTATTTTCTCCAAGGTATTCCATAGCAGCACGTCTCGCTGAACCGCCTCCGTCGATCAGAACCTTGTGTACATGGCAACCATGAATATTGACCCTCATGACGAAGGCATCATCGTGCGGGTATATCATCGGTCTAAAGTCAGCTGCTGAGACAGCGATCGGTACATCCATCCATCTATGAAGTCCAATCGGCGGACAAGCAGCTACGTGATATACCTGCTCGATATATTCTTTGCGTTGCCTCTTGGATGGAAAGTCTCTGCTATTCCCTCCGGTGATCATCGGGATCGTTCCCTTCGACACTTGATCGCACGCATATTGAGCTGCCTCTAGTACTTGGAACTTGCTGCATTGCCCTTGATCCTGACCGATGCGCTTCAGGAGTTCCGATCGCTGGAGAGACAGACGATGCTCGCTCGAGCTGCATTGGCGGTGGCTAATGAGCTGGCTGAGTGGTTCCGTAAGATGGAGCATATATGGGCGGAACATAAGGCATGTGAAACGGCAAGGGTGGCGGTGGTGGCGGTGTCTGCGAAGGTGTCGAAGGCGAGTAATGACTAGTGTGCATCACCGAGCGAGAACCTTCATTTTGCCCCTTCCGTCTTGCCACGCACATTGCCTTGATTTCTTCGCAATTGTTGGTCGTGTGATTTGCTCCAGGCCCATGGTAGTAACAGAAAAATCCTTGGGTCCTATTCCCTGAAAAATCCTCGCCTCAGCCTCTGCCTCGACCACCTCCTCTCGTTGCCTCCCGACCGAGATGACCCCTGCGATTGTTCCGAAGGATGACGTTCTTGCTGCGGGAAGTCCTGCTCTACATTGTACACAATCCTTGACATCTTTTGCTGGTTCCCTTCATGCCTATGCTCATCCGGGCGCTTCTCCCCCTTCGTTCAGATCGGTTACGCCAACCTGCCTTGGCGTTTTGTATGTCTTCCTCGACCCTTACTTGTCCTTCCAATATCCGGAGCAAGTGATCCAAAGTTTGCGGTCGCTTTTCCCCGATTCTTCTTCGGGCTTCACGGATATGAAGGCCCCTTGCCACGGATTCTATGACTGTCGTATACTTGCCTTATGGGTATACGAGATGATGAAGGAATGGATACGCAGAGACATGGTGGCAAATTAAGGAAGATAAAGACAATGGCGATAGGCAACAGATCGGTCCTTGACCAGTGCGGGATAACGAAGATCCTGAATACCGGTATAGAAACAAGGCGGATACTAAGACCGGTGTACAATGACTTGAGGAGCAAGATATTGAACTATTTGTAGTCCGATTAGGACTCCGAATCAATAAAGAAAGTTAGAGATAGAATTCCATATAAGTAATTCGTATAATCGACTAGGACTCGCTTGTAACCCTAGCTCCCCGGACATATAAGGCGGAGCGAGGACCCCCGAAAACTCTCCGACATCTTGCAATTAGCAAATCGCTAAAGGCAATACATAACATACAGGACGTAGGTATTACTCTCGATTCGAGGGCCTGAACTTGTCTAAAATCGCGTGTTCCTGTGTGTTTTGTGTGTTGCACCATCGAATTCCACGCTCGTGAGGGACCGGGTAGTACTAGTGCTCGAGTTTAAGACTCGATAATGATCGTGGGTTCTGGTACATCCGCCACCCGACATTTCAAATGCATGAACCTTTTAGTGAAGCTGTGCCGGTGTTTCTCCTTCTATTTGACAACATGCGGCCGGATCTCCGCTGTTCAACTCTTTGGGTGAGATCCACGAAAGTGCACCGACAAAGCTTTTTGAGCTGCCCCCAAGAGCCGATAGATTCGGCCGGCAGCCTAGAGTACCAAGTGCTTGCTATGCCCTCTAATGCTAACGGTAGAGCCCCGGCTTTGATGGCATCCCCTCCGCCGATAGACTCAACCGCTGTCTCATAGCGTATGAAGAACTCTTTGGAGTCGGTCATTCCTCCGTATACCGAAGCTTGACTCCAGCCAACCGATGTGGCCGGACCGCTGTCTGCAATTCCCAAGTTAAAGGCAATGAAGGGTCTATCTCCACTTCATGGCCGGGTCCTGCAACCGCAGTGAGAGCAGTTTGCCTTGGTAACGGATCCTCCCGCGGCTGCATCATCTCGCTCGAGCCCTTGATTCTGCGAAGACAGCTCCTGGAAGACTTCATGAGCTGGGGCCCTTTGTTCCAAGCATATTTGCTCTCTTGAGAACCTCCAATTGCTTTGTCGGCAGCTCCTCGCGTTTTGATGACGGCTTCAAGCCTCTCCTTGTACCCTTCCTCCTGCCTTGCGAATTTTTTCCATGGCTTGCTTTCTCGACTCATGCTCTTTGATCAATCTTCTCCGATTGTACTCGTGCTTCTAACCGAGCTGCCGGAAGGCTTACATGCATCTCTCTTCGAGCCTGCTCCTCGGGATCCCCAAGCGGCCTTCGATGCTCTTCCATTCGAGTTTGCTCTTCGCGCTCCGCAAATGATCCGAGTATTGTCTCCCCTCCGTGTTTGACCTTCGTGCTCGAGCATGAGGCCCGGTGCTTGTCTTCCCTTCGAGCATGCCCTTCGTGCTCGGCGAGGAGCCCCGTGTTGTCTTCCCTTCGAGCTTGTTCTTCACGCTCGGCAAGAAGTCTAGCATTGTCTTCCCTTCGAGCTTGCTCTTCACGCTCTCTTTCCCAGCTCTGTCTTGCCGAGTCCGGACGCTCCCGTTGCGAAGCGAGGTCCTCTCGGTGTAACTCGTATCGACGCTTCACGGCCCCCGTCGGTTCCAGATTGAAGTTCCTTCATTGACTACCCCCTCAGCCTTATCTCGCTAGCACACCTTCTTGACCGGACGTGCCTCCCGGCTCTGCTGTCTGTGGAACCCGAAGGGTCACCAACCCTTCGACTTCCGGTGTATCCTCCGGCCATAACGTAGGCTTTTCTCGTTCGATCCCCACGGACGGCGCCAGCTGTTGTGGTTACGAACGCCACAAGCAACGAGAATGGGGCCAGCCCAAGGTGCCCGGAGATTTTAGGGGCTGCGGGACTACGAAGATCCTTGGGCTAGGCCTATTGGAGAGGAACAGAAAGACTACGAAGGGCCTTGGAGTGCAAACCGATCACGAAGGAGTCACGAAGGACCCCTTGAGATAACTTTCATTTCTGTTACGGTCGGGTTACGGGGAGGAATCCGGCTGATGGTGAGATGGGCTGAGAGTATTTATAGTCCATACTCTCAACCCTAATTCCCCCATCAGCCCATACAAGTTACACTTATACCCCTCCTATCCTACCCACTCTTGGGCCAAATCCTTCCTTCACGTGCTTGCTGGGCCTTGGTTGGGCCATGTCCCTTCCACCAAGTGCTTCTTCCGGGTCTTGTGATGCTTGCTCTAAGTCCTTGTTGGGCCATGTTTCCCTCCGAGCCGGCCCACCGGTGTAAGGTGGTGATCCTCCCCCAACACCACCCGATCGGGATGTTGAGTTTAAAATTGAGCTCCAACCCGGTACGACACCAATTTCCCGTAGGCCATACAAGATGGCTCCCAATGGGCTAGCGGTGTTAAAAGAGCAATTCAGATGAGCTTATGGATAAAGGATATATTCGCCCTAGTTCATCTCCGTGGGGATGTCCCGCTCTCTTGGTGAAAAAACAAAGACAAGACGCTACATCTATGTGTGGATTATCGCCCTCTCAATGCGGTAACTATCTAGAATATATACCCGCTCCCTCGGATTGATATCCTCTTTGATCAATTAGTTGGTGCTAAGGTATTCTCCAGGATTGATCTCCATTCCGGTTACCACCAAATTAAAATCCGAGCCGAAGATATTCCGAAAACCGCATTCTCTACGCGGTATGGTCTCTTTGAATATCTTGTCATATCTTTTGGGCTTACAAATGCTCCGGCTCATTTCATGTACTTGATGAATTCGGTTTTTATGCCCGAGTTGGATAAGTTTCTCGTGGTCTTCATTGATGACATTCTTATTTATTCGATGTCCGAAGAAGAGCATGCCGAACACCTTCGTATTGTTCTCCAACGGCTTCGTGATCATCAATTATATGCCAAATTTAGCAAACGTGAATTTTGGTTGAAGCAAGTTCCTTTCTTGGGTCATATCATATCCACGGAAGGTGTTACCACCGACCCGAGTAAAGTTGAAGAAGTGCTTACTTGGAAGTCCCCAAGATCGGTGAGACAAATCCGAAGCTTTCTCGATCTTGTCGGTTATTATCGGAAATTCATTCCCAATTTTTCAAGCATAGCCAAGCCTATGACAAAATTATTGGAGAAGGATGCTAAGTTTAAATGGAGCTGTGAATGTGAAGAAGCCTTCCAAACTCTCAAGAAGCATTTGACCACCGCTTCGGTGTTAGCACAAGCCGACATCACCAAGCCGTGCGACGTGTATTGTGATGCGTCCGGCACCGTTCTAGGGTGTGTGCTAATGCAAGAAGGTCGTGCCATTGCTTATGCTTCCCGTCAACTTTGCAAGCACGAACAACACTACCCCACCCATGACTTGAAATTAGCCTCGGTTGTTCTTGCATTGAAAACTTGGAGGCATTATCTACTTGGAAATCTTGTCAATCTCTACACCGATCATAAGAGTCTCAAATATATGCAACAGATCGACCCACGGATCGTGATTCTCGAGGTGTTGTTTAAGTAGACACTTGATAATATAACAACTGGCCAACTTTATATTACAACAGAGGAAATAACTTCATAATTTACATTTGATTTGATTAAGTTGAAAAGAGCGGAAGTTAAACAAGTTCAAGTTTAGAGAAGTGCAGAAGCACGTAACGTTGATACGTCTCGACGATTATACAGCAAAAGGTGATAAATCCGAGCCCATACGGATTATCACTTAGCCAAGCACATTACTCGCGCGGACTAGGTCCCGGTGGGAAGTCCAGCCCTCCGGAATCAGCATATCCCAGGGCATAACACCAATAGGACATTCTAATGCATCACCTGAAACAAAAACAACAAAGGCACAAAGCTTGAGCAACTAGAGCTGAGCAAGACCGACCCGTCGGCGCTCTAAGGCCGACGCCTAGAAATGCAAAGCTCGGAGGGTGTAAAGCCATTAGCAAAGCCATTGATCCTTACTTTCATGACTTTAGCATTTATCAACTTGTGCGTAAAATAACAATGATATTAGCAACAAGAAAGATATAAATACTGTAAAGCATAAGTATGTATCATCATAGGCCGCCATAAATATCCAAAGCTTCGTTCAAGTTGTTAACTACGATGTGGCACAGTTCACAAGCGGTACTCATTACTTGCGAGGGACAGCGATACGCATCGATTTATCACCAGCTGGGAAAACCCGAGGTACACGAAATACGCATCATTTAAGAACACGTATATCAACCGTTCACCATGACATCCTACAACTTTGTAGGGTCCAAATCCTCGAGTGGGCAGCCATTCAACGAGTACCTCGTGAACCTGTCCACCCCAACGGATTCTACGACCAAGGATTCGGGTAACCTATGCCATTGCAAACTGTTAAGGTTATGCAGGTTTACTAGTTCCCATACAACTAGCATGCACTCGGTACTGTTCAATACTTGCTCAAGCAGGGCCAACAACCGACGAAAGACGGGGCTACAGCCTTGCAAGCCATGTCCTCCGAAGGCACATGCACTTGCCCTTTCACCTACGGGGCCCGTCCACGTCTCAACTTTTAGTTGTTTACACGAACGATCTGCCACCCTGTGAGACAAGCCCTCTCTAGGCCCTTGCTTTCGCTCTTTCCAAACAGACTCGTTCGGTCTCAAGATTGGCTTTTCAGATTCATTAACTTCCAAGTATCGAAGCCTCCATGTTCCGAGTACACTTAAGCAATTTATACCGATAAACTTATCACGTAAGCATAGCCAGTTTTCTATCGAACTACCTGTACCAGTGTATCACTAACATAGGTCATATCGGGAAACAATGTAGGTGGGTTTCATACATGACCTACACTTAATGCGCAAACACCCTATACATCTAGTAGTGTTATACTGAAAGGAAAAACATTTAAAAATTGGGAGGATGCACCGGGGCTTGCCTTGTGCCACAGTGGAAATGTTAGTAATTTCTGGTGCCGGATCTTGTGTTGATTCCTTCCGAAGATCCTCGACCGGCACTTCGATGTTTTGTATATTAACGACATGTCAATGTCGATAAATGCAAGTGATTCAAAGGTATGGACTATGCAAATGATTGATGATACAAACATGGCTAGGTTACAAACATGGTTCTTGAAGACATATGCATGAAATATGAACTTTATTTTAGATTGATGATTTTGCAAAAAATAAAACGTGATTATATGCATAAACATTGTCATGGAAACTTAGCATGCTCTTCTGACCTACTTATACAATATGAAGATGTGACATGAACTATTTAAAATGCATGCTAAATTTTGAATTTAAAAGATGCACAAATTATTCATAAACAAATAAATATGTTATGCACAAAATAACTACTAACATGCATACATGCAGAAACAAAAACATCAGACCATACTAATGGATAGAACACATCAAAAGGAAACTAACAAAGTTGATTTTGCACTTTTATCACATATAGATAAATAAAATATGATTTAATTAGTGTTTTGGATGAACTGATCAATCTAGGAAAAACCATCAAGAATTTCTGATGTTCAACAGGACCAGAAGCTAGAGCATGAAACAATGAATCCAACAAAATTAGATTGACTCAGTTTGGAGTTCGGAATCAAAAGATATGATTTTTGGAAGGTTAAAGCATTTTCTGGATTATTAATTCGCGAAAATGGAAAATCCTAGAACTGGACCAATGGGAAGCGAGCCACACAGAGGGCTACAAAGTTAAGGATCGGCAGTGCCTGTGGCCACACGGGATCCGGGCTAGTGTGGTCTGCCATGTGGCCATGGCGGACGACCTGCCGGAGGCGACGACGGCTCCCCGGAGTTGGCCGGACGGCGACCAACCTCGATGGAAACACGGATACAGTCTTAGCAAACCAAGTCGGACACGGTGGTGGGCATGGCATCGTCGGGAGACGTCCTGAAGGACGCCGGCGGCGAGCGGCACCTCGGGCAGAGGTTCGGCGACGGCTACAACTCGCCTCGGTTGACTAAAATTGGGGAAACAAGGCTCAGAAGGATCTACAGAACACAAGCAACAACGGCACGGTGGTGTGCGACCTTGGGGATGACTGGAGAGGTGAGCTCGACGGAGAGGTGAGAAGCGGCGGCGGCCGGTCGTGAAGAAGACAACGAAATTCCATGAAACCAGAGGGGAAATTTTGGAGTGGCGTCAAGTTGGTTGCCGGCGATGTTGTTCGGGGAATCTTCAAATTTCTCACAGCTCGAGCGATGATTTGAGGGGACGCTTGCTCCTAGAGCTCCAACAGATCGATTCGCATCAGATTGTGGTGGGGGTTGACTTGGGGACGCAGCCTGGTGGCTGGACGCCATGGTTCAGAGGACGACGGCGCTAATGGCTGTTGCAGGCCGAGAGAGGAAAATAGACAGAGCAAAAATGGAAATTGCCGGCTCAGCGTTATCTTGGTTGCGACGGGAGAGGAGCACAGCAGCTGCGTGGCTGGTTTGGCCGCGTGGCACGTAGGGCCGAGGTCAGCGCATCACCGGCGCTGACAGGAGGCGGTGCTGAGCTGGAGAGAATAATCGCGACTGGGATAAGTTTGGCAGATTTGCAGAAAAATCCTGACTATTATTTTATTCGAAACTCCATTTGCAAGCCGCAGAAAAATATGCCAAAATTCGGGGATGTACAGAACATTTCCGAACAACTTTCCTTATTGGCCAAAGATCAAATTCTGCTCTGAAAAATTTATAAAATAACCACAAGATATCTGACTTAGTGTTTTCTCTTGAGTTATTTGGGCATTTATCCTTTTTGAAAAATTCCAATAAATTCCTCATAATTTCCTTCCATTATGCCCAATTCAATAAAAATATAATATGCATATACTTTTGTTGAAGAAACGCATATTTTTGCCAGCCCAAACTTTTGACCCTTATTTATCGAATTGCTTGAATTCCGGTGACGACCAAACTTAAAATCTCTCATCCTAATTTATAAACATATGTGATCAAGTAGTAATGAAAGCGTAATGACACCAGGGGTGTCACAATATATCTTCACCCAACAAGAGTTGAATATGAGGCAACGTCGATGGTTGGAATTAATCAAGGATTGTGAGTTGGAAATTCATTATCATCCGGGTAAAGCCAATGTGGTTGCCAACCCTTTGAGACGCAGGGATCAATGCAATCATGTTACCGGTTGTTCTATGGAAAACTTGGAAATTTCAGATTTTAGTGAACCAAGCCTTCGAGTTATTCCCTATGGCTCATTGTATAATCTAGCTCTTATCCCTACCCTTCGTGAGGAAATCATCGAGGCATGAAGGAAGGCTGAAGGAATGGAATTGATTCAGCAAAAGATAGAAAAAGATGAAGCCACATGTTTCCGACAAGATGCCGATGGTGTGTTATGGTTCAACCAATGTCTCATTGTTCCGAAGGATATTGACTTGCGGAAGAAAATAATGGATGAGGCACACTTATCCAAATATTCCATACACCCCGGTAGCAACAAAATATATCACGGCCTAAGAGAAAAGTTTTGGTGGACACGCATGAAGCGTGAAATTGCACGGTACGTGGCCGAGTGCGATACACTTGAGAAGAGCCGGATTATTGAACTCCCGTTTGGAAGTGGGAGGACATTGCTATGGATTTTATCGTTGGATTGCCTCTCACATCAAAGAATTATGATTCAATTTGGGTTATTGTGGATAGATTAACCAAATCCGCGCATTTCATTCCCGTCCATACTACCTACATTACCAAGAAGTATGCCGAGCTATACATCTCAAGAGTGCTATGTTTGCATGGAGTACCCAAAACCATTGTTTCCAATCGAGGTCCGCAATTCGTATCTCACTTTTGGGAGAAATTGCATTCTTGTCTAGGTACCACTCTCATTAGAAGTTTCACCCTCAAACGGATGGACAAGCCGAAAGGTTGAATCAATATTTGGAGGATATCTTGAGAGCATGTGCTCTAGAAAATCGAGGAAATTGGGATGATGTCCTTCCATTCGCCGAATTCTCGTACAACAATAGCTATCAAGAAAGTTCGGGAATGTCACCGTTCGAAGCATTGTATGGTCATTCTTGTCGCACACCTTTGAATTGGTCGGAAGCGGGTGAAAGAATTAATTTTGGTCACGATCTGGTCACTCAAGCCGAAGAAAAGGTGCGACAAATTCAAGCCAACATGAAAGCCGCACAATCTCGCCAAGTTAGCTACGCTAACAACAGGAGACACCCATTGGAATTTGAGAAAGGAGATCATGTCTATCTTCGTGTCTCTCCGAATAAGGGCGTATCTCGGTTTGGAAAAGCATAGCGCGGTTGCTTACCGATTGCAATTACCGGAAAGTCTTGCTCGTGTGCACAACGTGTTCCATGTCTCACAACTCAAGAAATGCCTGAATCCTCCGATAGATGTGGTCATTTCCGGCACCGAGCAACTAGAAGAAGATCTCTCCTACCCCGAATACCCCGTCCGGATTATCGATCAAAACGACCGGGTAACTCGCAATTGCACCATCACCTTCTATAAAGTGCAATGGAGTAATCACACTGGAGAAGAAACAACTTGGGAACAAGAGGATTTTCTAGAGAAGAACTTTCCCGAGTTTCTCGCGTCACACAAATCGGTAATTTTTGCGCTCCCTCTCCTTAATTAGTTAATGGGGGAGAATTTCTTTAAGGGGGAGGGCTGTGACATCCCATGTCACTTTTAGGGACTAATGGACTAGTTAAGCTCTGAAGACCACCATTAGCAAAACCCTAATGCAAATCACCCCAATTAAACCTACAAAGAAAATGAGAAAAACACTAAATAAAACAAGCAAACCCTAGCCCTAAGAAAACTTCAATTTTCTCAACAGTAACACCCCCATATTTTTGCACCATCATGTTGTCCATGCAAAACCATGATTTTAGAGCATTTTTTCCAAATTTTTTAACAAAGTTTGAAAGGCTTGAAAAATCAAATTCAAATTCAAAACAGCACCGCTTCTCAATTTTTTACAAAAATATACGAGCCGAATTTGAGCATCGCACCAAAATTAAAATTGTAGATCCAATCATGCTGGACATCCATGATTTTTGGTTCGAATTTATGAGCAGTAGAAATCAAGTTTTGGATTTAATTTCAGAAGCTACAGTACCATTCAGATCCAGTTCGAATTGGAGCTTGTCCAGTGGGCAATGGCGGTTTGCCCGCCGGTCCGGCGACCCCCTGCTGCCCATGCACGCGCAACCCCATCCCGAGTCACCACGCCACCCTGGCCAGCTCCCAACCCGCTGACCCATAGGAGCGGCCAGAATTGAAGGCGCTCCCTCCCCCATGCCGACCGTGCCTTGCTGCTTCTCCTGCTGCTCCTTGAAAAAATGGCACAAGGGCCATTGCCCCTCCCAAAGCGCTGCAGCAGTCTCCCAGCACGCCTCTAGCCTTTCCAAGAAACAGCAGCACCTACCTCTCCTTGCCGGCAAGCACGAGAGAGGAAAATCTTGTCACCTTCCATGTTCTAGTCCACCATGGCGGCCTCCCCTCTCAGCTCATCCTAGGCAGCCTCTCCTCCTCCCATTTCTCCCCAAATCGATGAGCAACCACCCCCTGCAGCTCCTCCCTTACCGGCTCCCTCTCCCGTGCAGAACATTCGCCGGATTTCAAGAAGAAAGGTAGGACACCGCCACCGGAATCTCCATCCCCACGGCGAGCCACCACTCCCAGCCTTCTCCCTCGACACCGGACCCCGTGCCGCTCTTCTCCATCATGAGGTGAATCTCCTAGACCTTGTTCCCCAGCTTTTCGTGCTCCGTACGCACCGCTAGCCGCCGCCGAAGTAGTCCCCGACCATCGTCGTTGATGTTGCCGCCTTCCGACCATCGTCGCCGGCCGGCCGGCGACCACCGGAGAGGACTCCCCATACCTCTAGCCATGTTTTGGTGATGGTCCCACCCTTTTTCCCCCACTACAGAAGCCTACGGTGAGGTCTCCGGCAAGCTCCGGCCGAATTTCGGCGAGTCCGTCCTGAGCTCCCTGGGGAAGACACGTAATGGCAGTTTCGTAAATTAGTTTGAACTTTGTTCCATTTAAAAAAAATCATATCTTCTGATTTAAAAGTCCAAAAATTGCAAACTAAAATTCTTTGGAATCCTCAAGACCTGTACTTTTCGAAAAGTAACATGAACTCCTGTTAAGTTGCAGCCCATGTAAAATAATTAAATTCATAACTTTTTAAATAAAAATCCAATAAAGGTGACACTTGGGCAAAGCATGTACCTTGGTACCCTTGAGTACTCTGCACAGGAAAAGCACACTTTCATTGCATATTTTTCAAGTTATTGCATTAATTGCATTTTCTGTAATTAATTTTGCATTAATTATGTATAAATTATTTTTGCATGAAACTTGGTAGATTCAGTCCTCATAGCCCTTTTCACTTGCACAAAATCCCATGTTTAATTTGGAGCAACCTAAATAATTATTTTTGCTATCAGTTTGTTTAATTCAAGAAAATGCCAATTTCAGCATGTTAGGTTATAAATTTATGCTCATAAAAAAATATATCCTTGCATGTTTATGGTCCTATTCACTCTCCATAATGTTTCTTAGTCCTTCATGATCAGATTGGTAGGAAGTTTCCATTAATATTGCACTTGTGCTAATTACTTAATTGTTTCCCTAAGTATATCGTGAAATCATCATCACTTGTGACAATAGAAGCCCCCTTAAACCCTAAATTTAGTTTCCACACGTTTACATTTTGCTCACCACTTTGAATCTGAACCCTAATTATTAATACACAGCCCTCATGTGTTTTTGCCTAAACATGGCCTTGTCTATGTGGTACTCCTAGTTGTAGGTTATTTAACTCAATTGAAATAGTAAAAATGTGTGTTTATACAATACCACCCATCCCATGAATTTGACTTGACTTAATTATGCATAAGGAATCTATGCAAAACAGCAGACATACATCATCATCACCACTGACCTTGTATTCTTATTACTTATGCATTGCATTTCATTCCATAGGTAACGACGTCGAATTAATCTCAACGGAAGAAGCCGTTGCCGATCTCAACGCTTATGAAGCTAGTGCTAACTTCGATCACTCCCAAGGCAAGCCCCGGTTCATTGCCTTTGTTTCAAAAATGCTTTCTTTTATCACTATATTAAGGATGATGGATATGCATTTACATTGTAGGAATTGATTGCAAATCCACTTGCATAAATTTCCCTCGATAGAAATGCTATGCTATGCTTGCGGAGTCAATGATAGAATGGGACACTCACATATTGCTTATGTTACACTTGAATATGATGAATTGATAAAATTGAGAACACCCATTGTGACTCCGCGAACAAGTTTCAGTTGTGTACCACTTGCATACCTTTCTTATGGGGATTGGTAAACCTATGTAGCTTGTGAATTGTAAAGCAAGCCGGATATCTCACCGACCCGGAGGTGATGTGCATGGCACGGTGGTTGCACGGGTTGAGGACCGTTGGAGAGTACACGGGTTAAGCCTTGGGCACATTGATGAACGGGTCGCAAGGTGGACGTGTACTCGGGGTCGGTGGCCCCGTGATTTGCTTTATGATGAACTCGTGAACGGTGGTCGGACGTGTTTTTAAATGATGCGTATGTCGTGCATTTGGGTCTTTCCTGCAGGATTATAATTCGATAATTATCGTTGTTTCCTCTCGGTTAATGAGTAGCACTTGTTTCGATCAGTTTACAATGTTTAGTAAGAGGAAAAGAATGAGATGCTCACTGTTTTACATTGGTATCAATTTGTATTGCAAACTCTTGTATTGCTTAGTATGCTCACTAAAGTTTCTTTTATGCAACAACCCTATTAATTTGGCTAATCCCAAAAGTGCAAACCTAATTAGTTAGGTTTTGTTTTTATGCAAATGCCAAGTGAAACCGGTCAAGTCCCATGCATCTAGGTGTCGGTCTTAGATGGCCAATTTGACGGGCAAGACTTGCGGAGTATGCTAGATACTCGGGCTTTGCCACTACCTGTGTATTTTTAGGATTTCCGCAAGCTGGGTATTGTGATTGTTGTGGTAAGGTTGTGTGGGATGGAGAGGAGCCCAAGGAGTGGACCATCGAGTGGGTTCCTAGCTCTCCGACCCATGAGGAGTGAGCCGTGGCCTAGGCCGGCATGGTTCACATAAGCTACCTATGTGTCATCATGTTATGTAATCGCTTCCGCACTTTATTTCGAACAAAGATCATGGTTATATAACTTAAATTGCGAAACTAATGTATCTTTTGTTTGGAACTCAATGTTGTAATTCGAGAATTAATTATGTGGGCATGCAAATCATGTATGTTTGTTATTGTGATGCTATGCATGTTTGCTTCGTCAACCATCTCCCAAGGCGATCTGTACCACACTAATCTATCTTTCGGGATAGGGGTGTGACACACTCCACATATACAAAATATAGGGGGAGCTCTCCCACATGTTTGTGTGACCCATCATCTCTTTATGGGGAGCTCCGCTATATTTTGTTTGTCTTTTTCTTTTTGTTATTTGATATCCTCATCCCTTTTAATTGTTTGTCATCAATCACCAAAAGGGGGAGATTGAAGATTCAACTAGGCCCCCTAGTGGGTTTTGGTCATAAATGACAAAGAATTAAAACTTCTAATGTGATCTTAAGTACATGTGCAGGATATCAAAAGAACAATTCCCACAATGTGAGAAAGTCTACCCCTCGTACAAAAGATGAGCAAGAACTCAAAAGAAAGAGCCAAAAGAATAGATTTGTAGCTTTTCGAGTATAGGTGTGCCAAACTATCAAGACAGATGAAACGATCTTACATGCGGGGAAGAATGTGCTATAGCTTCCTAAAAATAGCTTGGAAACAAAATTGCTCCAAAAAACCAATTCCAAAAAGGCAACCAAAACCTAATTCCATCCTCTAGGATGGAAGTTCTATCCTGGGATGGAAGTTCCATTAGTTCTAGAGAGTTTGAGACGAAAGTCCCAACTCAAACGGAAGTTCCGTCCTGGGACTTGCGCTTCACAAGTTCACCACTAACGGAAATTCCGTCGGTTCTAGAGAGTTGGGGACGGAAGTCCCAACTCAAACGGAAGTTTCGTCCTGGCAGGATTTCACCTTTGACTCACAAGGGTGATGGAAGTTCCGTCACAAACGGAAGTTTCGTCGAGCCCGAACTTGACCTAGCAACGGCTCATTTTGAGCCTCCACTATATAAGGCTTTCCCCAACCCACGAGCAAAGGTGCTGGTGCTTTTTGAACTCTCTAATCTCACTCAAGCTCTCTCTCCCACTCCTCTCCACTCTCCTTGTGAGTCAAGGCCATTTGAGAGAGTCCCCATCTTGAATCCAAGCTTGAGAGCATCACCCCAACCGAGAGCACATCTTCCCTTAGCAAGCAATCTCGTTTTCAGTTGTTACTCTTGGAGATTCATTCTCCTAGATTGGCTAGGTGTCACCCTAGAGCTCCCAAGATTGTGGTGAGCCTTGGCAAGTTTGTGAAGGTTGTGACTCTCTTCCGCAACGAAAGAAGTCGAAGGAAGAAGAAGAAAACCAAGTTTGACCTTTGTGGCCACTTGGGGAGGATTAGGGTTGAGAGAGACCCGACTCTTCGTGAGCTCCTCAAGCGAGACGTAGGAACCTCTTTGTGAGGGTTCGAACTTCGGTGAAAAATCTTTGTGTCTCTCTTGCGCTTTTGTGGTGTGCACGGGCAGATTGAGGGACATTCGGGTGAACTCGGGCGCGGATCCTTGTTCCAAAGCGTGCACGAGAGTGCCCCACATCTTCCCACTCTCACCCTTGGCATAATTTGCAGAGGCCCAGGTGGAATTCGTCTTCTTCCTCACCGCCGGCAACCCTCGAGCGCAACCTCTCCGACGAGACACCATTTCTGGACCTCATCCACCACGAGCAACCCCACGATGGGCTTCTCCGTGCTAAGGTGAAGCTCCCCGACCCAGAACCCCCAATTCTCTCACCACGGGATGGACGAGCCAGGCGACCGAACATGTCACCTGCCGCCAACATCGTCGTCGGCTGCGCTCCGTCCATCCCCTGCCGCTGGCGACCCCACCAATCTACTCACCATGCCAAAACAGGCATAGGCAGCGAAATCCGGGCCATTAGCACCACCGTAGCCCTACTCGACATGTAGCGCCGCAGCTCGCTGGCGCGGGCCGCCGAGCGCCACACTTAGTTCAAATTTGAACACGGTGGCATTTTTGTAATTACAGCAAACATTCAAGGAAATTAAAAAATGCATAACTTTCGAAGTAAACTCAGGAAAATGCAAATAAATACTTTTTGGAAAGCTTGGAACTTATACTTTGCAATGAATCACTTTGCCATATATGTTTTTGTGGAGAAAAGTAGAGTTTCATGCTATTTAAGAAGCCATCATGTTTTTCTGGAGCATTACAAATTGCAAATTTAAAAGTTTATAATATGCAAACTTCACCAAATTTGACTCCAACACTCCTCACAGCATGTTTCATCATGTTATACATGAATTTGGTGTATTTGAGCATATTTGCATCATTTTGGTCATTGTATGTTATATAGCTATAGTTGCCATAATTGGTTAAATAAGCAAAATGCATGTATAAATGTTCATGTTATTTGCTTATGGTGGTCATCATGAGAAAATCATGTTTCAACAGAGAGTTTCATGGGTTAAGTAGGGAATGCTTATTTTAGGAAATAAGTAACTTAAAAACTTATTTGCTTCGGTGCTCAATCATAAAAAGTTATGTTTCATCATGAGGATTGTATATAGAATTGTGTTATTGCTTAATTAATCTTTATAAGTCGCCTTCTTAAAATTAGCATAAAATGACATATAGCTCTCATGTCATATTTAAATTATATGCAAAACCAATCAACGATGCATATAAATTTATTATGCACAACCCTACCATTTTATTGTGTTTATACAAAAATGATGCATAACCTTGCTTAGGGCAGCATTGCTTACCTAAGATTGCTAAGTTAGGATTTTTGTATATCACCATTTCCATATAGAGTAGTTATGCATAGTTTATGTTATTATTGTTCTCATCATGCCTAAACATATCCACCATGGCTCTTTTCTTATATAGGGCAGCAAGCATTGCATAAACATTTATCTCACTTTCATCATATGCTATGCTCATATTACCATGTAACATAATAGCTAGGTTTGTATGAATTAATGGCCTTGTTCATATTCCCTATTAGTATTAAGTCATAATTTTGATGCTACTTATTTTATGTTTCTTTTAATTAGAACTTTGTCTCCTTGACATATCATTATAACTCACCATCCATATGCAAGCATCATTCTCTCATGCATGAGCATGTTTATTTCATGCAAACATTCCATTGAATTTCCTTATTGAGAAAGTTCCATGAACTGAATATCTTTGTATTCATTCATACTCACATTACGCATTGCATACATATAGGAACCCCGACCGGAGGCGAGAATCAAGAGGAGCAACTAGCTGAACTAAACTCGTTGAGTGTGCTAAATGCGATCGGAACCAAGGCAAGCCCCGGTGCATAAATCCCCACTTGCTTAGTTCCGCTTTTAATTCCACATATGTCTATATTATGTATTGTGCATTTAGGTTTAGGAATTGATCGGAGACTAGTTGCATTATGATCCTTATTCCTATGGTCTCGGATAGGTAAAAGCTTTTTCGTTAGTATGCTATTTATGCTTAATGGGCTATCGATAGCAACACCTAGTGGTTTGGAGACCACTTGGTTTAGGTTTCAAATATTGCTACCTCTCACAATGATTAAATTGGAGACCGTACGGGGAATGCATGTGTAGTAATGCGGTGACCAGGTTGGCCCTGGTTCGCCATAGCCCCGTACGTGTCGGTGGAGGACCGTTCGTTGTGACTCCGCGAGCAAGTATTGAGTTGTGTACCAAATGCATACCTTCGTATGAGAGTTGGTAAACTGATGTAACTTGAGATTCACGGTGTTTGACGGTCTCTCCACCCTTTGTGCTAAGTGTTGGTCACGGTGGATGCACGGGTTTGTGAGTAGACGCAGGGTGTGTTGTTTACCCTTGGACCCGACGCTCATCTGTAGTTGCATGCGGAACGCACACTCGGAGGGTAGACCCGGCTCATATCTATGGTAATCTCATGAAAGGTGGTCATACGTGTTCTTAAATGATGTGTATGTCGTGCATTTGGGTTTCTTCTACGGGATGTAAATCGATATATATCGACGTCCCTCGCGGTGATGAGTACCACTTGTCTCGAGCAAATTACATCGTAGTAATGACATGAACATGGATATTATACTTGCTGTTTTGAAGTATTAATGTATGTATTGCAACCATGTTTTGCTAGTCTTACTCACTAAATTTATGTTTACGTTACAAACCTCTTAATATGGCTAAAACATGAATTTTTAGAAGTGGATAGGTGTTGGTTTGGTAATTTCAGCAAGCCTCGCTCGAGTCCCCTGTATATTAGATTCGGTTCTTATAACCAATTTTGACAGGTAAGCCTTGCTGAGTATATTAGATACTCGGGGTTTGCGTTTAAATTATTTTCAGGAGTCCCCAGCCCGACTATTGTCATTGCTACGAGAAATTTGTGTCGCAAGGTGAGGAGCCCGAAGATTGGACCGTGGAGTGGGTTCCGACATCACCAAACCAAGAGTGAGACCACTTCCTATGGGACGATGTGGTTTCCTATTAAGTTAATCTATATATATCGTTGACAAACGGAAGTTACTGTTCAGCTCGAACTTGACCTAACAACGGCTCTATTTGGACCTCCACTATGTAAGGCCTTCCCCATCTCGTGAGAAAAAGTGCTAGTGCTTTTTGAACTCTCTAATCTCACTTAAGCTCATCCTCTCACTCCTCTCCACTCCCCTTGAGATCCAAGGCCATTTGTGAGAGTCCCCATCTTAAATCCAAGCTTGAGAGCATCACCCCAACCTAGAGCACATCTTCCCCTTGCAAGCAATCTCAATATCACTTATTACTTTTCAAGATTTGTTCTCCTAGATTGGCTAGGTGTCACCCTTGAGCTCCCAAGATTGTGATGAGCCTTGGGAAGTTTGTGAAGGTTGTGATTCGCCTCCGAAAGGAAAGGAATCAAGATTAGAAGAACATCAAGTTTGACCTTTGTGGCCACATGGGGAGGATTAGGGTTGAGAGAGACCAGGCTCTTTGTGAGCTCCTCAACGGAGACGTAGGAACCTCTTTGTGACGGGTCCGAACTTCGATGAAAAATCCCCGTGTCTATCTTGTGTTTTTGTTGTGTGCTTGTTCTTTCCCCCTTTCGGCTTGTTTGTGCCCGATCTACCTATGTGTGGCGTGGCAATCAAATTCCTGCAACTACAACACTTCTAGGAGGTGAAGGAAGGTTTCTATTCAAGTGGAATCGTGAGATTTCGATTCTCTAGCAGCTCCTTAAGTTTTCCCCTTCGAGCTCCGACGGATGTTCCGTTGTGGGTTGAACTGATTTTTGTGTTTGAGAGTTATGATTTTCAGGTTTTAGATAAATTTCCTATTCAACCCCCCCCTTCTAGGCATCTCTCTCTCTCTCTCTCTCTCTCGAAGATGCAACTAGGACCCCTAGCGGGTTTTGGTGAAGAATGACAAAGAATTAAAACTTCTAATGTGGACTAAAGTGATTGTGCAGGATATCAAAAGTGATTTACCCACGTTGCGAGAAAGTGTACCCATCATACGGAAGATGGAACAAGTACTCAAAAGCAAGAGCTAAAAGAATAGATTTGTAGCTTTTTGAGTATAGGTGTGCCAAACTATCAAGAGGGGTGAAACGACCTTACATGCGAGGGAAGAATGTGCTCTAGTTACCTAAATTAGCTTGGAAAAAAATGCCACAAAAAGCCAAGTCCAAATAGCCAACCAAACCTCACCCCACCTTTTGGGACGGAAGTTCCGTCAATTCCGAGAGAGTTTGGGACGGAAGTCTCACTCTCAACGGAAGTTCCGTCCCGGGAATAGAGCCTCGCTAAATATCCATGACGGAAGTTCCATCAATTCCAGAGAGTTTGGGACAGAAGTCCCAACTCGGACGAAAGTTCTGTCCGACAAGTTTCTACCTTTTCTCAAAGGGGTAACGGAACTTCCGTCACGAAAGGAAGTTCCGTTGAGCCCTAACTTGACCTAACAACGGCTCCATTTGGACCTCCACTATATAAGGCCTTCCCCATCTCGTGAGAAAAAGTGCTAGCGCTTTTTGAACTCTCTAATATCACTCAAGCTCATCCTCTCACTCCTCTCCACCCCCTTGAGATCCAAGGCCATTTGTGAGAGTCCACATCTTAAATCTAAGCTTGAGAGCATCAGCCCAACCTAGAGAACATCTTCCCCTTACAAGCAATCTCGATTTCACTAGTTACTCTTCAAGATTTGTTCTCCTAGATTGGCTAGGTGTCACCCTTGAGCTCCCAAGATTGTGGTGAGCCTTGGGAAGTTTGTGAAGGTTGTGATTCGCAGTTTGACCTTTGTGGCACATGGGGAGGATTAGGGTTGAGAGAAGCTCTTTGTGAGCTCCCCAACGGAGACGTAGGAACCTCTTTGTGAGGGGTCCGAACTTCGGTGAAAAATCCCCGTGTCTCTCTTGTGTTTTTGTTGTGTGTTTGTTCTTCCCCCCCCCCCTTTCGGCTTGTTTGAGCCCGATCTACTTGTGTGTAGTGTGGCTATCAAATTCCTCCGGGTACAACACTTCAAGGAGGTGAATGAAGGTTTCTATTCAAGCGGAATCGTGAGATTTCGATTCTCTAGCAGCTCCTTAAGTTTTCCCCTTCGAGCCTTGACGGAAGTTCCTCGTGGGCTAACTGATTTTTGTGTTTGAGTGTTGTGATTTTCAGGTTTTAGATAAATTGCCTATTCAACCCCCCCCTCTAGGCAACTCTCTCTCTCTCTCTCTCTCTCTCTCTCTAAATCACCGATATGTCGAGGCCTTCCGGGCTAGTGGAGTTGTGCATGTAGAGCCTAGAGGAGCGCATGGCCGTGGCAGCAACGACGATCGACTTTAGGTTACAATACTTCTGCTGTCCGCGAGAAGAAGTCGGCCGGTCACACTTGTCTCATTAGCTCGTTCATAATTTCAGATGTTAATGAAGCATACGCAGCAACTTGATGCCCTGGTGTTGGCTATGATGAATATAGATTAGATTTTGCAACAAAATTCTAATGTCAGAATTAACATTTTTTTATTAACTCAAAATTAACTTAAGAGCCAATCCAATAGGGTAACAAGAAACATATCCGATTGTAGCAGCTAGCTGTGTGGGAGACAGGGCAAGCTGCGGTTAATGGGCCCTCTCCGGCCCTCTCCGATACTTCGTGAGGACTTAGTAGTGTTTTATTTCATACGTGTAGCACTGCTCACGGAGAAAAAGGAAACTCCGATACACGGCGATTGCCTAAAGTTGCCCTGTCATTATGGGAATATTGGAAGGAAAGTGCACGCAAGTTCCGGGTGGAATTGGGTAGTATAGGAGGGTAGAAACTACGGTGAGAAAAACATAAAATTGGAGAATGATCCCAATGCAATTTGTGTAAAAATAGTAGCATAAACAATGATTGGTCTCATAAATCACAGGGAAAGGAACACTACCACACTGACGCACTTGTAGGGGCGGCTAGGCCGAGCCGCCGCTACGCCTCCGCGAGTTATAAATGGAGGTTTGTAGCGGCGGCCCATCACCAACCTCCGTTACAAAAGGGTTTTGTAACGGTGGTTGGTATAGCCAGCCGCAGTTAATAATAACCATATTAACGGTGGTTGTAGATGCCAACCGCCGTTAACAAGGTTATTATTAACGGCACACGGAAATATAGGCTGCCGTAAATAAGGCCTTTGTAACGGCAGATTACATTACCAACCGTCGTTAATATTTGAATACCGCAAAAAAAAATTAAATTACAGTACACCGGAAATACAACAAATCTCAAAACATACACATATATTAATCACAATTCATTGACATCTCAAAACATTCACATGTATTCATCATCCAATGTTTACTTCTCAAAACAAATCACAAGTCACAAGCATATATACAATATACATTGTCTTTACATGGGAAATTATCAAGTCTATCAAACTACTTTCCTAATCCACTCATCACTATCTTCACTACCATCGTTCACGAATAGTCGTGTTGAACCACACCACTCATAGAGAGAACGATGGTCTCTAGTGCTCTCATTGTCTTCGTCGAAGAACCTGCCGATAGGAGAGATAACCTCTCCGAGCAAGAACCGACACATCCGCTCCACAATCATTAACATTTGGTCCGAAGTCGGATGTTTCGGTCCTTGCGGGAATCCTTTGTTCTTAAAATCTTGTAATATTGTTTGTCCGTTTTGGTTCTCTACCGTTAGAATTTCTTTATTAACAAGATTGCAATTATAATTAAAATCAATCGAATGTGATAAACTCAATAAAATGCACCTGTTGGTCAGTCTCTTCAACAATGGCATACATATAAGCTGGAGAAGCTATTCGCGTACAAACAAGTGTAGTAGCCACGAGTGCACACTACCTTTCACTTGTTTAATACACTATATAAAATAAAGGAAATAATTTTCTATTTTGTGAATCACACTAATAGTAGGACAACGGTGTAGAGAAGTGAGACAAATGTATCTTACCGGGAATTTGTGCCGAAAGTATATATTTTTCGGCCACCTTGGGTTGTGCGGCCCGCTAGCCTTTACATAATTCTCATATGCGCTGGTCCATCGTAAAAACGTATAGTTAGATAAAACTATCATTTCCGAATTATAGATGTCTACGATGATTAACTACGTACCAATCAATGACGCTCACGATGTCGGAGTAGCCCCTTTTGTCCAAGTCGAGGCTATCGAGGAAAAAAGGTACCCATTTCTCGGCATAAGGACAAAGCGGATCCGGTGATCACTACAAGAATGATCGTATGCGTTAGTATTCAACAGCCTTTCAATGCAAGAGAAGATGAAAAGACTTGTTGGAACTTACTTGTAGTTGTAAGGCGCGAGAATAGAACATCTGTCCTGCCACTTGATAAAGCGGTTATAGATGTAGGTTGCAACATCGAGATCTAGCTTTGGATGTCATCTCGGCCTTGAGCTGATCTAGCTCCTCGGGCTTCATCTCCTTATACTTTGGGTCCTTCTCTGTCACATCCCAAAATTTCAATTTTGGAATGTGAACCACTTTCCTACAAAAATCTTTCATTTCATAAAAAAACAATTCAAAATGATTTGTTGAATTCTACTAATTAACCATTTATTTTACTTGGTTATGAAAACATGTTCTTTAATAAATACATTTTGATTTTTGGTAATACTTTGTTGAGACAAATGCCTTTGATCTATGAAAATGTTTTTATGTACGAAAATAGTTTACTTTACAAATACATGTGATTTCTGAAAATGGTATATTCAATAAAAATAATTTTGTTTAAAGTATTTTAACTTGTAACAAGAAGCTGTTAGGTCCAAAATGTTTTCAACAAAGAATATGACTTTTTCTTATGTTTGATCAATTTGGTTATGAGACCAATTGTAATTTAGGTTATATAATTACTTGTTTGTTGCATTCATGTTGGATTAGTTGCATTAGGTTTTATTGGGTGCAAATTATATTTTTGAAAACCCAAGTAGAAATCATTTTGGAGTGATTTAGAAAAAATGGGAATTAGAAACTAGAAATAGAAAAGGAAAAGAAAAACCCTTCACACGTTCATAGGCCAATTTTCCAGGTAGCCAACTCTCCGTCGGCATTGTCTTATGTCATCTTTCCACTCGTTTCGGTAACATCGCATCCCGTTCATCTTTTATTTTCTTCTTACGAAAATACTTGGACGTATCTCTACTAAATATCATCTACATTCTCTCCACCTACCACATGCATGAACCTGGACACATTAACCTTCCAAATTCATCCCGTGCACTTGAAAGGAAAGAAAACAAGCAATTAAGCGCACAATTAATAGCATTAATCACCTTGCTTCACCCTTCCTTTTGTTCTCTCCACCAACCCCACCCCCTATAAAAACAAGGCCCCTCTCACATCCTCCCACACCCCTCAAACCGTCACCACGCTGCCAGGCTGCCGTCGCTCCACACTGCCGCTGATTGACACCGACGTTCCCGGTGATCTACCTAACCAAATGGCACGAAAATTGACCCCCTTATGTGCCATGAAGGCTTCTTCAACATATCCAAAAATTAGACCAAGAGGTGACTTGAATCAGCGGGGATCTGCTGCGCAATGAACTCTGCTCCTCGTTCCGGATCCATCCAGCACGCTTGATGGTAATGTTTATCCCATCTGTGCTTGATTCCGATCCTTTCCTGAATAGAATCCTATACCCTGTTGTGTTCCAGGAAGTTCTCATGGTGCATGCAAAAGATCCCACCATGATCTAACCTGACGAATCCAGGAACGCGAGACGGCGTCCGATCTGCCTCTGCGCGACCACATCTCATCCTCATGCATCGATCTCTGGTTGAGGTGCATTACTAACAATGCAACCTTGCATTTCACATGTTCTACACTATCCTTGATAATCTTGTTCAAACAAAATCTTTATTTGTGGAGCCAGTCCACGGGAATGCGACCACCTTCTTCATGCTTGTCCGCACGTTGCCACATCCCAGCCAAGCGCCCTGTCCACCGTGGGACTAATAGACCAGCAAGTATGGTGCAACCGACAGGTCCGTTGTGACATCCCCTCCGGGACACCCAGGAACCGGTACGGAGGAACACTCGACGAAGCGAGTTACAACAGAAACATCATCTCATACAAGCCACAATATATACATCATGGTATAATACAACCAGGTTTTTGAAATACAAACATTCGTGCGGCGGAAATATAACATTATTGAAGTTTAACATCCTATGAGTATTTAGCGGAAGCTTGTTCCATTATACAACTTAAAAGACGTAAACGATCAACGTGATGCACCGAGCCCTTCGTACATCACGGTCCTCTCTCTTCATGGCGTGGGAATACGTTTCCACCGAAGGGAACCTCCTCTCGGACATTGCTCCTCTTCGGGAAACTGCCATCCAAGTCGTGGTAAAACGACTCGTTCAGTGAAAGGTAACGAACAAACCACGAGTATTCTAATACTCAGCAAGACTGACCCGATCAACGTGGCACGCTAAGGCCGACGCCTAGTATGCCAAGGCTTTACGGCTGTGGGGTTTATTCCTTTGCGAAAAACAGCATTAAAGGGTGGGTCCTTACTTTCGGTATTTTAGCTCACGCTATGTTCATTAGCCTTGACATTTGCAGCCTATCACTATTGCAATCAAGTTTGCAAGACCGGATAAAATAGATCATTAATCCTTTCATCTCTCATCTTCATCTTCCATATAACTTACTACGATGTGACGAGCTAAACAAGCGATACTCATTACTGCGAGGGACAGCGATTCGAATCGGTTTTATACCAGTGGCAACACCCGACTACACGACGTATACGCACCTCACTCGGTCGTATACGACAACTTTCCCGCTAGCACCTGACAGCCGACTAGCCATTTCCAACTCCCCGGGAGTATGGCGACTCCACGACTTTCCTCGTGGCCGACCCATCTCCCTCCCGTGAGACTAACCTCTCACTAACAGTCGGCAAAGAGAGGCGGCTACGCTACATCTCCGGGGCCATAGGGTACATCAGCTTGCTAGGCCCATGATACCAGCATGTAGTGCGGTACGTTCAAAATTGTTCAACTAAGCCGACAACGGTACGGTCCTTGACCGACTCGGACGGGGCTACCACCTTGCAAGACCTCATCTCTGTCTTGCCCTTTCTCCTACGGAGCCCGTCCGGTCTCAACTTCATTAATACTCTCATCATCTTAGTGTCAACACAAAACCCTTAAAGCCTCCATGCTTTAAGATTCCCTAAACATCTACCGTTGCGACTATGAATTAAGCTTAGCCTCTATTGAGCTACTGTACCAGTCTGAGAATAAACAAACGGAATCCTACCATAATGCAACTAGGGTGTCAATCATTCCCTAACACCTAATGCACAAACATAACTGCACTATGTGATAAAGTAAAATAATTAAAAACATAGGTAGGATGCATCGGGGCTTGCCTTGATTA
This sequence comes from Chloris gayana, assembly GCA_031894775.1. Lineage (NCBI taxonomy): Eukaryota > Viridiplantae > Streptophyta > Magnoliopsida > Poales > Poaceae > Chloris > Chloris gayana. The sequence continues at coordinate 1,247,440 of JAUNZO010001099.1, read as the reverse complement.
CGTTCGAAGTTAGCTTCCTCGGCGACTGGGTCGACTTCGAGATTCCACTGCTCGACTCGACTTCGGGTGGAACCTCGATCACTTCGAACCTAAGTCGACCAGCAATGCGTTGCGAATCACAATCATGTATGCATGAATGCGCATGATAAAATTATGCAATGTTTCATTAATTAAGTTCGAGTAATTATTAAGTAAAGTTTAAAGCTTAATCACCTTAGTTAATTAATAAATTAGGGATAAGCACGTTCATTAAGCGAGTAATTAACCATTGATTATGTTCATTAACAAATGTTTAATCATGGTCATTAAGTATTAATTAGTTCTGTTCTTAATTATTTAGGTTTAACATTTAACAAATTATTCTGATTTATTAAGCAATACATAAATCATTATTTTAAAGGACATGTGATAGAAGGCTAATAGATTGGAATCACATAAACTAATAGAGTTTAAGTTTAATTTTGGAAAATAAATTTCATAATTAATTTCGTCTGCAGATATCTCCTTCATCAAATAAAATTATTTTTCATAATTAAACATTTTATTTACATAAAATAATAGCTCTTCTCTAATCAAAGAAAGTGATTAATTACTACTTATAAAATAAATCTACTCAAAATAAATATTTTATTTCACAAATAAATAGATCTTATTTTTCGGAGTCTAACAAACTTGGTTTGGCATTTTTCCGATTTTTAATGAATTTTCTACGAATTTTTGAAAATTGAATTTGATTCTGTGCCACACGGAAGACCACGGGGTTGGCGCACGGAATCTCCACGTGGCCACACGCGATCCCACCCGCGTGTGGCCCGCGGTGTGGCACCACCGTGGCGGCGGGCCAGCGGCGGCGCGACGGCCGGAGTTGGCCGGGAGTGGTGCAAAGCTCGCCGCGACGACACTTTCCTACTCTACGCGATCAAGCGAACCCGCTGGTGGGGACGCGCGCACATGAGCTCCACCGGAGAGGCACCGGCGGCGAGATGCGGCCATGGCGCACCTCCGGCGATGGCGCGAGGTCACCACCGTGCATAATACTTGGGAAAAGCTTGCGGCACGCACTACGGAGCATGCTCAAGCTCGTCATGAGATCAAAGGAACATGAGCAAGCTCGGAAAGGTGTGCTCACCGTGGAGGTGGCGGACGACGATGACCGGAGTTGCGGAAGAACGGCGATTGACCGGCTCTCTGTTGAACAAAAACAAGGATGAGCTACGGGAACCTCGAGCATCTAGTTGCGCATCGCTATGAAGAGAAAATAGCAACAACAGCTCACCACGGTTCACTCGAATTGTGGAGGCGGCGAGAAGAACGACGGTGAAGTGCCGTGGAGGGAAACTAGCTCGCCGCGACGGAGCGGGGGTGCTCAAGTTGATTGAAGGGTTCGTGGAGCTTCGCAGGACTGCGGCGGAGCTTCGGGAGTGGCGTCTTGGACGGGGAGAGATCGGAGCGGCGGACCGTGAGCTCCGGAGACGAGCGATAATGGCGGAAGAGGAAAGGGGAAAGGAAACTCGGCGGGAGGGGTTCTTATCTCCGGGAGAGGCGGTAAGGAAGGCAGCCGGGCCGAGCTGCTGCGTGGCTCCGAGCTGCTGCGTGGCCTGGGGTCGTGGCGCTTGGCCGGAGAGGCGGTGCGGCCGCGGGCGGTGGCGGAGCGCGGTGAGAGAGGGAGAGAGAAGAATAGAATGGCAGCTAGGCCGGTCTCGGCAATTTTGCAAAAACACCCTCGAGCTTTTGGTAAATTAAAAAGCAACCTTCCGGTCCTCCAAAAATTCCCAAATTTTTCAGGGGTTTAAACGAAAACATTTTAGGCATATTTCCTATTAAGTCCAGGGTAAAACTCCAAATCATTTTTGGATTAAAAATTCATAGTTAAATTAATAAAAGAAACTTTGTGTATTTCTAGTAAATATTTTTACAAGGAAAAAGATTTTCAGGAGATTTTCATAAATCTTTATTTATGATATTTGAGCCATAGAAAATATTAAACATAAATTTTCTGTTTATTTCATTTCTTTTTAACACTTCCTTTCTTCTTTATCTATTTTGTTATTTTATGTGTTTATCATTAACACAAAATTTGATATCTTCAAAAATGCAACAATGTGATGACATGCTCATGATGACATGAAATGCATTATTTTACGAGAGTTGTTACACTAACCCTTGCCCATCCAATATAATCAATGAAGTGGAATAAACCTTGCTACCCAATTTTAACGGCATATTGGCAGCTTCTTCATTAGTAAGAATTTTACCCCAGGTGTTGAAATGATATGAGCACATAGCAATTTGGATGGTATGATGCGATGCTTAGCAACATATGACTTGCTTGATGAAATTATGCGTAGCTCCCGAATCAAATAAAACCATAGCAGGATGATCAACGATAGAAAACATACCCGCTAGGATTTGTCCTCCTTCGGGTAGCTCCTCAACCGTAGTGAAGTTGGCACGGCCGGTCTTCACTGGTGTATTCTTGGCTGGTGCCCTCGACTGATTCTGCGGCTGTCCTTGCGGTCCTAGTGCATATGGTGCCTTACGTGGATATGGACAACTACGGTAGTAATGTCCTCGACGGCCACAATTGAAACATGGCGGTCCATTCTGTTGCGGTGCTTGATTCACTAGCCGGGATTACGAGTGTTTTGTTGCTGATAGGGCGGACGATACTAATTCGACCGCTGTTGCTGAGATTGCTCGGGTGATTGAGACTGCCGGTAGAAATTTGGACGAGAGGGCGTGTGCTTGATAACGCTGACCTGACGGTGCGGTGTAAACCAGCCTATACTTTAATGGTCCGCCACTTCCTTGTCCAGATAGCCGGCCTGTTCTTGTTCTTCTCCGTCCGATGCGGACGGATGGAATCTTCCAACGCGATAGCGTCACTCACAAAGTCGGTGAAGCTGTCGGTCTTGTTCAACACCAAGCGAGACTGCAGCTTGGTACTCATTCCCTCCTTGAACATTACAAACGTGATCTCTTTGATAAGTTGCAGAATTTGAATCAAGGTAGCAAGTCCGTTGAGGAGTATTACAAGGAGATGGAGCAGGCCATGATTCGAGCTCGTGTTCATGAGGATGAGGAGCAGTCCATGGCACGATTTCTCTCCGGTCTTAACAAGCCAATCAAACGTGTTGTGGAATTTCAGACCTACAACAATGTAGTGGAGCTAGTGCACATTGCACAAAAGGCTGAGCGGCAATTGCATGATGATGCTAAACCAAGCAAGCAATCAAGTTTCAGCTCAAAGGCATCATCAAGGGCTCCAAAATCAGCAAGGTTTGATTTGGGACGTGGCATGTTTTCATCTAACTCAAGTGCCAATTCAAAAGTTCAATCCTCCTCTGTTGGAAAATCTGCTCCATCACCAAATGAGGAGAAATCTACTCGGCAAACGCCAAACAAGTCCAATGGTACAGCCGGTTCTACATCAAAAAGTAGCGGCATTCAATGCTTCAAATGCTTGGGCCGAGGCCATGTTGCGAGGGAATGTCCTAACAACCGTGTTGTGATAGTGACCGAAGGAGGAGAATATGATTCAGCTAGTGAAGATGAATGTGAACTTCTTGCTGAAAATGACACCTTTGATAATGCACAAGAAGATGAAGGTGGTGACTATGAGGCATATCCTTTTGAGGTTGGCAACACTATTGTGGTCACCAAAACATTAAGTGTTCAGATCAAAGATGAAGAGAAGGCCCAAAGGTTCAACCTATTTCAGACCCAAGCCAAGGTAAATGACAAGTTGGTGAAACTGATAATAGATGGTGGTAGTTGTCACAACCTTGCAAGCAAGGAAATGTGTGAGAAATTTGGGCTGACCATGATAAAGCATCCACACCAGTATCATGTGTAATGGTTTAGTGACTTGTGGAGATGTCAAGGTGCAACATATGGTGAGGGTTACGTCCAACATTCATGACTACACCGACACCGTTGATTGTGATGTTGTACCCATGACGGTTCGTCACTTGCTATTGGGAAGGCCATGGCAATTTGATAGGCATGCTTTACATGATGGATTTGCAAACATATATGCTTTCAAATGGTAAGGAAAAGGTGTCAAGTTGCTGCCCATGACTCCCACTCAAATCATAGCAGCCAACATGCAAAGAAAAATGAATGAGAGTGAGGGACAAAAGAAAAACACTAGTGCTGTCCACAAATCGGTGAGTGAGCGCCACAAGCCAAACATGAGTGGAAAAGGAGAGCTTGAGAGAAAAAGCATGGTCATGGTAGCCACCAAATCTGAAATGAGAGAAATGAGAGAAAATCCCAGCTTCATGCATTTTGTACTCTTGTACAAAGATGCAATTCTTTCCACTAACGACATGACCTCTCTTCCTAGTGTTGTTTCTAATGTGTTGCAGGCTTTTAATGATGTGTTTCCGGAGGAGATACCTGCTGGTCTACCTCCACTTCGAGGGATCGAACATCAAATTGATCTCATCCCCGGAGCTTCACTTCCAAACCGGCCACCATACCGCACAAATCTGGAAGAGACAAAGGAAATTCAGCGGCAAGTGCAAGAGCTACTCGACAAAGGGTATGTGCGTGAAAGTCTTAGCCCTTGTGCTGTCCCTGTTATTCTTGTTCCTAAGAAAGATGGTACATGGAGAATGTGTGTTGATTGTAGGGCTATTAACAATATCAGTATTCGAAATCGTCATCCTATTCCTAGGCTTGATGACATGCTTGATGAACTTAGTGGTGCTGTTATATTCTCTAAAATTGACCTACGTAGTGGGTACCATCAGATTAGGATGAAGGAAGGAGAAGAATGGAAAACAGCTTTCAAAACAAAATTTGGCTTGTATGAGTGGTTAGTAATGCCTTTTGGTTTGACTAACGCACCCAGCACTTTTATACGCTTAATGAATCATGTTTTGAGGGCTTTCAATGGAAAATTTGTTGTGGTTTATTTTGATGATATCTTGATATACAGCCGTACCATGAAAGAACATGTTGAGCATATAAAAATAGTTTTGGAGGTGCTTAGAACTGAAAGGTTGTATGCTAACATGGAAAAGTGCACCTTTTGCGTCGACAAAGTTGTGTTTTTGGGCTTTGTTGTTTTAGGACAGGGAGTAGAAGTGGATGAATCAAAAGTTGAGGCTATCAAGAATTGGCCCACCCCTGTCAACGTGAGCCAAGTGAGAAGCTTTCATGGCCTTGCTGGTTTCTACCGGCGCTTTGTGAAGAATTTCAGCACCATTGCAGCCCCATTAAATGAGCTAATAGAGAAGGGTGTTGAATTTGTGTGGGGTAAGTCACAAGAAGCTGCTTTTCAAGAGCTAAAGAATTGTTTGACTTCAGCCCCATTGCTTGCTTTACCTGATTTTCAGAATGTCTTGATGCAAGATGGCAAGCCCATAGCTTATTTTAGTGAGAAACTTGGTGGTGCTCAACTGAATTATCCTGTTTATGATAAAGAATTGTATGCTCTAGTTCGTGTGCTTGAAACTTGGCAACATTACCTATGGCCTAAAGAATTTATCATTCATTCTTATCATGAGGCTTTAAAATACTTGAAAGGTCAAGCAAAACTAAATCGTAGGCATGCAAAGTGGGTTGAGTTCATTGAGTCTTTTCCCTATATTGTCAAGTACAAGAAAGGGAAGGAAAATGTTGTTGCTGATGCTTTATCTAGAAAAAGTGTTTTGCTTAATCAATTGCTGGTCAAGGTTCCAGGATTAGAAAATATAAAGGAGCTATATGCCACTGACCTTGTTTTTGTAGAACCATACTTGAAGTGTCAAGAAGGGAAAGGATGGGACAAGTACCATTTGCATGATGGGTTCTTGTTCCGAGCTAACAAATCGTGTGTTCCAGATTCATCCATTCATTTGCTCTTATTGCAGGAATCACACATGGGAGGATTGATGGGTCACTTTGGTAGAGAAAAGACTTACATGATGTTGAGTGATCACTTCTACTGGCCTAAGATGAGGCATGATGTGGAGAGGATGGTGGAGCGGTGCGTCACTTCCCATAAGGCCAAATCAAAACTGCACCCCCACGGTTTGTATACTCCACTCCCCACTCCAAATGCACCTTGGGAAGACATAAGCATGAATTTTGTTTTAGGCTCACCTAGGACTAAGAAGGGAAGGGATTCAGTTTTTGTTGTAGTTGATAGGTTCTAAAAAATGGCACATTTTATTCCCTGTCATAAGAGCGACGATGCGTCGCATGTAGCTGACTTGTTTTTCAGGGAAATTGTGAGACTACATGGCGTGCCTAGAACCATTGTTTCAGATCGTGATGTGAAATTCATGAGCTAGTTTTGGAAGACTTTGTGGGCCAGACTTGGGACAAAGTTGTTGTTCTCAACAACTTGTCACCCACAAACTGATGGACATACGGAGGTGGTGAACCGCACATTGTCCATGCTGCTACGGACAGTGATCAACAAGAATCTCAAGGAGTGGGAGGACTGCTTGCCCCATGTTGAGTTTGCATACAATAGGGCAGTCCACTCGACAACACAAATGTGCCCATTTGAAGTTGTGTATGGTTTCAAACCAATAACACCACTTGACTTGCTGCCACTTCCACTTCAAGAGCGTGCAAATATGGAGGCCTCCAAGAGGGCTGATTATGTGAAGCAAATCCACAAGAAGACCGAGCAAGAGATCGAGAAGAAGTCAAGATAATATGCTGTAAAGGCAAACAAGAATCGCAAGAAGATGATCTTTGAGCCTGGAGATTATGTTTGGGTCCATCTTCGGAAAGACAGATTTCCGGAGAAATGCAAGTCCAAGTTGCTGCCTCGAGGTGATGGCCCATTCAAGGTTTTTGATAGAATAAATGACAATGCATACAAGATTGAGCTTCCGGGAGATGAATATGCAGCGAGCAACACCTTCAATGTTGCTGACTTGTCTCCGTACCACGGTCATGAGCAATCAGAGTCGAGGTCGACTCTTTTTGAAGAAGGGGAGGATGACGAGGACATCCCTCCATTGTCAGATATTGAGCAAGACCGTCAGCTTCACAACTACACTTACGAGAAGCCAATGACCCGGGCCAAAGCCAAACAAATACAACATGAGGTGAATCTTTTCCTTAATGATTGTGAACTTGAATTTCATAAGAATCATGTATTGCCTAATGGAAGTACATTACTTGTTCTCAGGTTTGAATCACAAGACAAAGGCACGGGTTGAGCAGTTGAAGGCAAAGAGACCCAATGGAGGAAATTCAAGTTGATGCGTTAATGCACAGATTTTGAGTTCCATCTTCGTGGCAAATTCTGTACCATCCTGATTGGAGCAACCCCAAGTATTATAGATGGACAGAAAGCTCTTGAAGTCTACTTTCATATGCAACAAACGGTGCATCCATTGGACTCGTGAGTAGAGAGTTATGCTCATTTTAGTGGAGACTGCTACAGACCCTTTGTATCGCGTTGTATTCCTTTTTGCCGGTTTGGGCTTGTCCGATCTGAATAAAAAGGAACAAACTCGCAGCAGACTTAGCATTTTCGTGTCGGGCCTGTTTGGAAAGGCCCAAACCAAGCTAGGAGGGGTGTTCCTAGTATAAATTGCACTTGTACACCTGCTGGAAACCCTAACCACGAATTGAACTCAGAAAAATAGAGAAGCCAAGTGCTCTTATCCTTAGAGTTGTGCCATTGTTGCCCCCTTGAGGATTGGGAGTTTTCTCTACCATTTGTTCTTGTGTTTCCTTGTGATTTGCAAGAGCTTTGCCTCACCTTTGCGTGGTTCGGGTAGGCATCGACCAAAGCGTGTGGTTGGGCGAAATCTTTTGTCACAGGTGGCTGTTCTAGCAGCTGTTGGTGCCATCGGTTCGTCAGGTTGCACGGGTCAAGTTATCCCTCGGTCCTACGACGAGAAGATCGAGCAAGCTCCCGCATCACTATCCTTGATAATCTTGTTCAAACGAAATCTTTATTTGTGCAGCCAATCCACGGGAACGTGACCATCTTCTTCATGCTGTCTCGCACGTTGCCACATCCCAGCCAAGCGCCCTGTCCACCGTGGGACTAATAGACCAGCAAGTATGGTGCGACCCATAGGTCCGTGAACCCGGCCTACGATGTTTATGGTTTAGTTTAATTCGTGTAACCAGATAATTAGTAGACTTGTTGTTAGCCCCCTTCCATTTAGGCGAATAACGCTTAGGTTCTGTTGTTTTCGAAAAGTAACCCTAGTTTAGTTTTAATCCCAATATTTTATAATAAGCCTTTTTATTTAATGATAAATTTACTTTTATGCCCCTGAACCTTTGTATCCTAATGTTTTAGACCTAAACACCCCTGATCTTTTCATAAATTGTGTTTTAGCCCCTAAAACTTGAAACCTTCGTAACTTTTCACTTGTAGCTCCAATTTAGATGATTTTTGCGCTCACGGAATCGTAGCGACGCATACTTTCCTTTAGTAATTCTTTTATAGTCTTTTGGTATGATGTATTGTTCTGTTTCTTAGTTTTTTTGTATTTTTATTTGCATGCTTACTCGATGTGATGTAATTAGAGGACGGTCGGATCAAGGAATTTGAAGAGCAAGAGTCGAAGATTGAATCAAGAGCAAAAAGAGAAAGAGGCAAGTGTCCTTGACGCATCTTGCACCTACTTCTTTCTATCTGCACATGATTGCATTGCTGTTAAATATGAATCCTATGTGTCATGTGTTGTTCTCTACTTGTCCTTGTCGCCTGGGTGGTATTAGTTGTAGACTTGGGTAGATCATGCTTAGTTGCCTTAATTGGGTTTAAGATTTGATAAATGTTAATCTTGTTAATGATCCAGTTGAACATAATGATCATGGTTGCTTGTTTATATATTGAACATTGATTTTGGTGACGGGTGGAGGAAGCTGTGGCTGGGGTGTACCGGTAGTTCCATGGAATATTATCACCCGAATCATAAGGACCGGTTCGTGGAGCGACCATCCATGTTAAACCGTACAGCCACAAGCCAAGTATTGGCGCGGCTTGGCTTAGTATGCGGTAGATGCCAGCCGAGTACGCGCGAAGGAGAGGGGGCTGTGGCTGGGGAATACCGGCAGTCCCGGGGAGGCGTGGCGAAGAGACGAGGTCTCCGAGCCATCCGTGTCACACCCGGTTTTAACGACCAAAACCGAATGCATCCGTATGCGTGCCCGGGAACAAGTTTTCACGCACACGGGACAAATAATGTGATAAAAGAACAAATGCCTTTAATAAATCGAATACTTACATCGATATTGTCTCAAAGGACTAAATACAATATACGCTAGCGGAAGACTCCATAACACCACGAGCAATCGACCGGGGTTTCGCACGCCTAGACCTTTATCATCGGTGGTCTTCTCCATCTTCCGAGCAGCAGTAGTTGGTAGCAAAAAGGAAATAGCAAGAGTGAGTACATGTCGTACTCAGCAAGTGTGGGAATACATGACATGTAAGCTGAATGAAAGGAAGGCTAACACATGGTTTGCAATAGAAAGCACCTACACTAGTCAAGTTAATTAAAGCAACCTATTTACTAAATAGAATATGATCCAACGAGGCTACCCCACCTGTCAACCACTGCAAGCTACTCTACTTGCAGCAAACCACACGTACAGGTTACCCCACTGTCAACCACTGCAAGCTACCCTACTTGCAGCAAACCACACCTACAGGTTATCCCGCTTGTAGCAAACCACACTACAGGTTACCCCGCCTGTAGCAGACCACACCACAGATTACCCCATCTGCAGCCAACCTCACTACAAGTTACCCCACTTGTAGCTTCCCAAAGGTTACTCCACCCAAACCATACCCTCTAGTTCTCGTGAGGATCCGGGCCGTTCGTGACCGTGAACACGGCTGTTATAACAGTTTTACACTCTGCAGAGGTGGCACAACTTTACCCACAGGTCGGTGATTCCATCACCCGTCGGTGACTAAAACCTCCATTATACCAGCACACTTCCTTAGGTGTGAGGCCAAGAGATCACCGCAAGATCTTTCAAAGGACTTCCCAGTTTGCAAAACGCCCATGCTAAGGTTTCACCGCCGTAAAAGTGACGCATCACCCGGAGGCCCCCTCTTGCACCGTGGCTTCAAGTACTCTGCCTTTCCTCTCCCGAATCCAAAAGACACCTTCTTCCTTCATCCTTCCTCGACGCCCGCAAAGCCGGGAAGTTACCTTGGTACTAAACCTTACCTACCCATTATCAGCCCTGTGCTTTGTGCGGAAGTCCTGGGTTGCCGCTCCAAGAACCGGTCCTTATGATCCCAAACAGGTACCACCACACCCAACGGTGTGCAGCGGCACCATCATCGACAATCCTCCTGTCGGGATCACCTAAGTTCCATGTTGCTAAAAAGCAATACCAGTTCTTGATCATTATGTTCAAGTGGACAATTAGTCAAAATTAGCATTTAGTTCAAGTTGAACCCCATTAATAGCAATCTAAGCAATGACATACCCAGACTACAACACTACACCCAAAACCAAGGTGACAAGGAAATAGTATGGAACCGGATATGACACAATAGGATTCAAATTAAATGCAATGCATAAAAAGTAAATTAAGATAATAAAGAAGTAGGCTCAATGTGCATCAAGGACACTTGCCTGTTTCCCTTTGCTGCTGCTCATGTCTTCAAGTCTTGCTCTTGAGTTCTTTCGAAATGTACGTTCTTCTATTTAACGTCACACCGATTCAAACACATGCAAGAAATAAGCATACAAGCAAACTAAGAAACAGTACACCAAACAGTACCTAATGACTATGAAAACAGTACTAATAAATAGTACTCGTCGCTACGATCGAGTGAGCGCAAGAATCGGCTTAGTCGGAGCTACGAGCAAAAAGATACAAGACTTTTACGATTAAGGTTCTTTTTGTAAAATAACCTGATTTCGGAAAAATAATTGACTCAATTAAATCACTTCCGTAAAACAGAAACAAATAATTTAAACAATCATGAAATAATAATTTTTTTCTTGGAAACAATATATGTATTTTATTTTACAAAAGAGGAGGAGACTAGAATTATTTTTTTGTACAGAATGAGTTAGATTTAGCTATTGCTAAAGGGAAGGACCTAACTGCAAGGGGCTAGGGAACTCCGTTCCTGGTTGTGTTTGATCTAGGAGCGAGAGAATATAACGACGAACTCACCCAGAGCGTTGTTGGGATGCGAGGAGACTCAACGAAGGCTGGCGATGGCAAACGGCAGCGACGGTTGAACAGCTTGGTCGAGGAAGCGGCTGCAGCGACGAGAACTCAACGACGGCTTCGAGAATCGGCGACGCCTGCTCCAGGCTTCAATCTAGGCTTCATGACGACTTAGAGGACGGCTCCCTGGTGACAGCTTGACGATCTCGAAGTTAGAGCTCCAATGGCGGCGGCTGCGCTTAAGGTTAGCTAGCATGGACTTCGGATTAGGGCTACGAGGGCGGCGCAGCATCGTTTTATAGGGGCTGGGCAGGATCTCGCAGGCGGCTCGGAGTTGGGAGTCCAGGCGCAGCACGATGTCAAGCGGTGGAGTGATTGCGTGCGACCGGCTCGGGGCAGGCATGCTGAACTGCTGCGTCATGCATGCGGGTGCGCACGAGCTGGGCCATATGGCCACGCGCGAGATAGGTTGGGATGCCGGCTGCGTGGCGGACTTCTGGTTAGGTGCAGCTGGATTTTATATGCACGGAGCCCTAGCTGGGTACGCACGTCAAGGGCAACGGGTTCGAGTTAGACTCGAGGCGGCAGCGTACGCGGCTTTATGCGATGGCAGGGCAGCGCTGCGTGAGGTGATGCGGCGTGTTGAGCGTGCGTGCATGAGCCTGTAGCTGCTGGTGCGCTCCGCTAGAGAAAGAAAAAGAAAAGGCCAGAAGAGATAAAGAAAAACAAAGGAAAAAGGGCCGGAGCAAGGAAATTGGCCGGGGGTTTTTCTTTTTCTTTTTTTCCCTTTTCCTACTCTACTCGCTATTTCTATATACCATGCTAAACTAAATCGATTTTCTACTCGAATTTTAAAACATATTTCCACACAATAAAAACTTAATGTACTGTACCATCATGAATGCAGCAAAGAATTTATTATAACCCTAATTATTTTAATAAAAATAGGAGAGAAGCAATATAATTGGTTATAAAACAAAATTCATCAAAACAAGAGAAAGCTGGTTTTATTGGTGAAAAATATTTTAGGCTTAAACTCCTTGTTACAAACTAAAATACAATAAATAAATTCATCCTTTCTAAAATAAACTATTTTCGTAAATAGAAATTTATTTAATTTATAAAATAGCTCTTTTTCTTACATAAAAATGATAACACTGTAGTCAGTTTTAGAAAAATATTCAAACATAGGTTGAAAAGTTTTAAAATTTAGTGAAATTTATGCACAACCCAAAATTGGAGATTTCGGGGTGTTACAATCCGGCACAAGAGAGTGAGGCTGCCTGAGTGGAGGGTTTACTCCTCTAGGTTAGCGGATCTCTTAGTGGTCGCGTACAAAAGCTGGAGGACACCGTGAACCGCCTCGGAGGTGATCTCTTGGCCACACACCTCGGAAGTGTGTTATGTGTATGATGGCACTGGCATAATGGAGACTTTAGTCCACCTAACCTAGGGGACGAAATCACTTCCTCGTGGGGAAACGTGTACAACCTCTCGCAGAGTAAAAGCTGTCATGACAGCCGTGCTCACGGTCAAGAGCGGCATGGACCCTCACGCGGATTAGAGGGATGGTAATGGTTTGGATGCATGGTTCTTGGGAAGGAGACATGTGTGGTTTGGATAATTGATGGATCTCTGGAGTTACATCACATAGTAAATAGCCTCGCTTAATTAAGAAACTAGACATAGGTGCTTCTATGCCTTAAACCCTGTGTTAGCCTTTCTTGATCGGCCAATCATGTCATACTTTCCCTCACTTGCTCAGTACGTAATGTACTCATACATTTGTTGCCTCTCTTTTTGCATCATGTCACAATTCAGAAGTGAAGGCCGAAGGTACATCATTCGAGGAGACGATGAAGTGGCGGTCTAGGCCTGCGGTCTTCCGGTCCATTTCTGTGGGAGCTAAAGGACGCCAACGCTTAGTTTAATTTCCGCTGCAATGTAATCTTTTACTTTAGACCTACGGGTCCTTGATGTAAATATTTAATGAATTAATAAAGATATTGTTCTTTTATCACATAATTTGTCCTGTTGCGTGAAAATTTGATCCTCGGGCACGCATACGGATGAATCCGTTTCGGTTATTGAAATCGGGTGTGACATTCTCATTTATCCGCGGGTTGATCGCGGATTGACATACCATGTTCGGGTTGAGGTACCCGACTCTCCAATCTGGTCTATTGATTTTCTTTTTCTGAAATTCTGAATTCATCCTAAATGAAGCATAAGTCAAAAATGAACGAGATTAATGCTTGAAATATGAGAATATGTACGAGAATTGATATTTGAAATAGGAGATAGAAACATGGGGTTACTTACAAGCACCGAGAGGGTTATAAAGGTTGTGTCCACCTTGCCAAGTCTGGAACATAGTGTGAAAGTCGTTGAAATAAAATCCAAGAAACGAGTCGGCTTCATCGTTGAACACGTGTTTTGAAACTTTGCACGTGATGACCTCGACTCCAAGCTTTGATGCCTGCATGTACCGGTCGTGCAGCTTACGCATCGCGCCCGACGGGTTCTTGTACACATTCTTCGATATAAGAGGCTTGGCAAACATGAATGTCGGGTAATCCGTGTCGTCCACTGTCCTTAAATAGGTCATCATTGTAGGAGATCAATTGTCGGGACTCGACACGATCTGCGGCTTAGGAAGCCGTGGATTGCATCTCCTCTTCAATGAATCCACGTACGCTTTAATGTTTGCTTGAGTTTCGGAAGATGCAATCTTGCGCTCCCGAGTCTCCGAGATTTCGGGAGGAATCGTCTTAATTGCCTCGATGATCTTAGGCTGCTCAACCGCAACCGCTACAAACGCCTCCTTGGCGATCACCGCCAATTCTTCATGTTGAACTCCCTCTAGCAAGATCTCTTCGGAGTTAGGGAGGTTAGGGAGGATCAGGCCGTGGACAACTTCCCCGTTGTGTCATCCGCCTTTCGAGATGCCGAAGCAGCACCCGATAGATGAGACGAGTTGACCATGTGCATATTCAGCGTGTTGCCTCGCATGGGCTGATCCGAATAATGAAGACATGAAAATATCACTACCTTTCCAAATAATGAATTTCCGACGGCGTCTCGCGAGTCTCAATCCCCGTCTTATGTATAGGGTATTCAAGCTCGTCGTCCTCATGACCTCGGGACGATCTCTTGTTCGCAGACACGCACATACCCCTCGGGGATTTCGACGTTGTGGATTGTCCGCTCCGTTGTGTACGCCCGTCCCGCTGCAACCTTCCTCTTCTTTCCCTTGTATCCAAACGGGACATGGAGCTCACGAGTCGTATCATCCGCAATGTCGGCTGGTCCCGATGGCACGGAGCTGGAGGTCGGCGTAGAACTAGGCGGAGGCATAGGCATAAACCCTGCACCAATTTTAGCAAGCACATCTTCCATTTCCTTCCAAGTGCTAGGGTCTACAGGATTGAACGATCCAAATAGAGTGGGATTCTTTTCGGCCATGAACATCGGATATTGTCACCGCCACTCTATCTTCGCCTTCTCTTCCATATCTTTCTTGTGCAAGGTATGCTTCTTGTACAGCGAGGGAGCGAGAAGAAGAAGAGGAGAATCCTTCCTTCCATGTGGCAGACGAGGACACTCCTCGTACCCTCCCACCATGCTCCTTGCTGTTAAGTGCGTGCGTGAGCTGATCTCCGGGATACTCGGATTTAACAGCTCCACTTTGCATCTGCACCTTGACACGACCTTTCAAGTTTTGCAGAACTTCTTCTACCGCCGGGTCGTTCATAACAATACCTTCCTCCGTTTGATCTTAGCGAGCATAGACCCAATTCCTCGCACGCTCCTCGATACCCTCCATTTCATCGGGCTTCCCTTCCAATCTCCTCTTCTCTTCCATCTCTCTCCAAATGGAAATCTTTTTCTTGTAACCGCCTGGACCCAAGCGCCGCTTGTACTGTTCTTCCATTTGAGCTCAACCATCTTTTCACTAGTCTCCAAGGAAGACTCGTTCGTCTTCTCGCTCGACAAACCCTTTCCAGTAGTGCTGACTTATTTTGCCGTAACGTAAGGTTTTTCTTGACATAGTCGCAATTCAGCCTGGACTTGTAATCTCGCCGGATGTGATTACAGCGGCTCATCGTTGCCGTCTTCGCCCTGTCGAGATCGGCTGGTTGGAACCGGATGTTCTCCTTTATAGCATTCCACATCTCATCCTTCCTCTCTTGTGGCACGGATCGCCGATCGGGCCAAATGATTCGGCACGGATCCACGACAGTTTGCCACAACGGTTACGCCATTTTGCATGGACACCGGCGGGTTCTATTGGCGTCCCGTCTTTGGGGTCGAGAGAAGTGACTTCATAGATGCCCTCTGCCTAGTTCTACGCCGACTCGTTCACCGCGCTTGCATTTCTTGGGGTCACTTGGGCAGTCACGTTTGTGGCCGGCTCGTTGGCGTCCACATTGCTCTCTGCCTCATCTTGTGAAGCGATTTGAAGACGAGAACTTCGTCTAGGAATCTACGATGTAAGGAATAGAATTAGTACGTAGCTATTTGACGAGAAATATAAGGAATGCCATATTTGATGCGATACCTCTTCTTCGGGCATGTAGTCGGGGTCCGGGGTATGGCCCCGAGGTTGTCGAGGTGGTTGAGGATGCGGATCCTCCGGTTCCACATATCCTTCCTCTGCCGATGAATCGTCGGAAGACGATGGCCGAGGATCACCTTGAGGCGGTGTGTAGTTGATACGGCGAGGCGGGGAAGGATCGGGGTTCGTAGCCACCGACACATTCTCTCATTCTAATGGCATTTTGTCCGCCATAGGGTTAGGCTACCTTATTAGAGACGAAGAGTTTGTTAGAACAGGGATATATCTTCGTACTTGCGGGGAGACAACGAGAGGAAACAATGAGAATTGAACTACAAAATAGATTAATGTCGGGGGAAAAGATTAGCGCAGCCACGTGGCAGCATCCGGACCTACCCAACAAAGGGTTAACGCGACCGCGTCATCTCCAAGGGCTGACTCATACTCGTACGGAGCGACCAGGAAACGACCCCGACGTTTTACTCAAGAATGCCCGCCTCGCACGACCTTGACGCCTTAGTCGAGGGATTCCGTCTCGCCCGACCTTGGTATCTTGGTCGAGGGCTCCGTCCCGCACGACCTTAGCATCCCACGCGCTCGATCTCGTGACTCAACCACCAACCGCATTCAATGCCAACCGCCCCCGCGCCCACGTGGCTCGGGCCGGGAATCATTGGAGAGGAGCCCGAGCCCATCTCTCCCGTCGCCACCTGCTCCCGTCGGGGCACGCCGATGGGACGTCCCGTTCTCGATGAGTGGTAGGAGTTGGCGTGGACCGCGGGTTCCGGGAGGAGTCGCTGCCCGATAATGTACGGACGTACGATTCCCCGACACACCCGTCGAACAGGTGTAGGTCAAGGTCGAGCTCGAGCAACGCCCCGTCCCGCACGACTTCTCCCTCCAAGCTCGACTCGGGAAAACAATCACTCCCGTACCTCGACCATATCCGAAGCATCATGACGACCGACAGGAAAGGACAGGTATGGCATGTCCAAATCCAACCACTCCGTGATTAGCATCACCCGTGGCTCCCCTCGATTGCGGAACACTCCACCTCGACGCCCGTTGCTACGGGAGCGACACGACCGCCCGATCAACCCCGACGGAACGTACGACAAGGAGGATGATTGGAGAACTCCGAAGCTCGACCATCCCCCTCTCCTCTCTTTCTCCTGTAACTCGGGCCCCACCCTTATGACTATAAAGGGGTGTGACTCTTCTACGCACGGACAAGAGACAAGAAACGACTCTCACCACACACATTCTCGCACGGGACTTGGGGCACGCTCCTCTCCCATCACATCCGTATTCGCATTTCCATCTTGGTGCAAGGAACACGACGCCGTGAGACCCCCCACCGCCGGACGTAGGGAGCTTTCCCGAACCAGCCTAAACCCTTTGTGTCTTCCCTTGTGCACCATCCGGCCTAAAACGCGCAACCCCGGGACAAATTCTACCGCCGGTGGTTCGAACACCGACGGTTGGCGCGCCCGAGCCCCGGGCGAGTCCAGGACTTGTCCGGGGATCTTTACGAGTGGTAGGGGTCGTCCTCATGCGCTCCTCGTGGGAAGCGTTTTCTCCACCAGGTGCGCGCGAGCGCGTCCGGTGGACGAGTAGCCCCGAGCCGGGGGATAAGTCGTGGACTTATGCCCTGGCCGAGACGTCTTGTCGTGATGCGGTCCCGCCGTCGGACCTCGTACTCGCGATGCCAGCCCCGAGCCTTCCGCGCGTTGCGAATGGCCGATCGAGAGATGTTTCGTCTTTGGTCGTTTTCCCCATCCGCGTCGCGTTCGTACGACGGAGGGTAGAGCAGATCCATGATTTGCCCGGAAGGACCGGCACGTGGGGCTCGGGGAGCTCGATAACGGGAAAAGTTCAAGCGGAGTTGCGTTTTCTCGTCGGAGAGATTCCGTCGAGCCCGCCGGGGACAACTCCGTGAATCCATACGGTCACCCTCGATTGGGACCTAAAACCGTTCGATGGGTTTCCGACGAGGACATTACACCCTCGGACATAACCAACACTCCTCCAATACACATACATAATTCAAGGACAAAAACTAGAGCACGACAATTGAATTTACGGGTGAGCATGTTCCTAATGATCTCTTTATTTATATTTGAGAATATATTACTACCTAATGAGTTAATTATTGTTAGGAACCATGGAGATGATGATAATATGGTTAAGGAGGAGGTTAGAGGCGTGGAGGGCCAGCAAGGACGTCCATGTCAAGTTGGAGGCCCAAACAAAGTCGACTTCCATTCTGTTTCGGAGTCCAGAAAGAGCCTACACTAAAACGGACGCCCTGGTTGCATACGAAGTCCGTTTGGGACATTCTTTATATGGATGGAAAGATAATTTGAAAACCTTTCTATTGGCGCTGGTCTAATATCCAAATTCTTCCCGAGTCGTCGGGAATTGCCAAAATACTAAGACATCCAGAAACTGTCCCGGTGTTGCACCACCGTATTTTGGCCTTTGGGCCGTGTATTTTGTTGAGCCCACTTAGGGCTGCGTCCAGGGAGAGATGGACGACCCTAGGGACCTCATAAGCAGCCGCCGCCCCTTCCTTAGGGTTTGGGGTTTTGCTTAGATTATTCTGCTTAGACAGTTTCGCCGTTCATCGGTTTGTGAGACCCCAACTTGTGAGTTTAATCATACATCTGCAAACTTGGTTGCGTTCTTTCTTGTTCTTGCTTGTGTTCTTGATTCGCAGGCAGGGATTAGCCTTCTAGGCGAGGTCAACCGTGCAACGCCGGTTGATAACTATAGAGGACGTGGTGCTGCGATTGCGGGGTTCGAACGTGTTGTTCGGGAGCCGGATCGACGTGTGTCACATCTTCGCCAAATCAAGAGTTATCTGAACCTTTCGGAAGATCGGGACCCTAGTTCACATCAAGTGGTATCAGAGCTTCAGGTGCACCGTCAGGTTCCCCCTATCCTCGTTATTTTGTTTCGTCCTAAACTCCAGAAAATTGCCCTCCAAAAATAGTTATTCGTTGTGTATCTGCTGTCCTATATCCCCTTTGTGCCTCGCAATTTTTTATTTTCAGATTGTGTCTCTGAATTTTAGTCCCCGTTGTGTCGTTGTTTTTCAGCTTGAACATGTTCACGGTCTAGTTTTGGGTATGCTCTTGAGTTCCCAATAGTTTGCAGAAGGAACAGTAGCATCCGTTCCAATTTTGGGTGCAAAAAAAAAAAGAACAAAGAGAGGAAAGATTTTCTTTTTCCCTCCACGTTATGAGCTCATGTTTAGATGCTTCATTTGAGTTATAGAGTAGCTAGCTCTTGCTGTAGTTTTGTTCTAAAGAAAAAAAAAAAGTAAAAGGCAGAAAGGTGAAAAAAAGAAAAGGAAAAGCCACACCAAAAAAAAAGAGAGAAGAACGAGAATAAAAAGGAAAAGAAAGAAAATTATCAGAATTGTTTTATCCTTTTGAGTCCCTTGAGTTGAGTTGTGATATTGCTTGCTTAAACTAGGTCCGAGATAAGTTTAGACTGGTAATATAGACTAGATTGGGACTATTATTCAGTTTTGCAATTCTGAATTGAAAATTTGCAATTCCTTGCTACTATAGTTTGCCTATCCAAACTCTACATATATCCTTCTGAACAATCACAGGTTTTGACCCTCGCAATTGTTGGCTCACACTCTCCGGATATCCTTTGCTTTGCTGATAGTAAGAACCTTGTAAGACCTTGGTTAGATGCTTCCATTTGCATATTGAGAGTTTTCACTGTTCATACATAGTAGTGATAGGAAAATATACTTCGTGTTTTTTCTTGTTTGTTGCTAACAATGACAGGTGATGATATGAGTATTCTAGCACAACGAGTGTTGAGTTCTCAAATGGAGAAGATGGAGCAAAATCAAGTCAATAATTTATTCCAAACTTTCTTTGTTGTGATGAATCGACGTTGCCGTGTCGTAATTGATGGTGAAACTAGCCGCAACATTGCAAGTGCTGAGTTGGTCGAGAAGCTTGGTTTGACCACACAACCGCACCCACATCCATACTATATTCGATGGGTAAATTGTTGTGAGAAGATTAAGGTAACAAAAATTGCACGTATCAATTTTTTTATTGGTAATTATATGGATTATGCTGATTTTGATATAGTGCCTATGCAAGCATGTCATTTGTTGCTAGGTAAACTTTGGATTGATAGAAACAATATTCTGCACAATATTGTTACTAATAGATACTCTTTGAAACATAATGGTACTAAAATAATTCTTAAACCTATGAGTGCTGCAGAAATTTTAGAAGCTGATCTAGAAAGATTTGAGAGGAGAAAGAATGAGCCTTTTAGAAAAGAATGGAGAGGTTTATATGATCCAACACTTTCATCTAAATCTGAATTGATAGAAGAACAACAAAGTTTCTTGCCTATTGTTCCAGCTAATACCTTTCAGGATATACAAAAGGATGAGGATGCAGTGAAAGAAAATGAGGTGTTCACGAGCTCATGTGCAAATTCAGAACAATCACTTCATAATACAACTATTACTCTTGCTGAGAACACAGGTAATTCCATTTGTGCTACACTCACAGAAGGTGAGAATTATATTGATGTGTTGAATTTTTCCACAAACCATGCTATCATAGAGCAATTGTTAGTGGAACCATCTCTGAATTTATCTTTGTCACATGATGATTTGCTTGCTGTTCCTTGTGATAAAGAGGTGTTGTGTGCTAGTGCTTCACTTATACCTTTGCCACAACAAATGCATGAACTTGATACTTGTTCTTCTGATTCAGATGCTTGTGCTGAAATTAAGCATTTGATTCCCATTACTTGTGAAAATGTTGAGCGAAGATTGCTGTCTTCTCTAAATACTTTGGGTTATATTGAATTTGACTCTCTTTGTGATTTAAATTCTATAGAGAGGAGAATATTTTCTGAATCTGAATTGCCTTTGCTGACAAGAAACAATTTTCATGCTATAGGCAAATATGATCATAATGGTGTGTATATGGTACATAGAGTTTATATTACCTCACATCCAAAGCTACCTTGTGTTGTGCAAGAAAGTAATCAATTAACAGTCTCCACTATCGTTGAACATGTCATGTCAACTGCACCTAGTTTTGTTTTTAAGAAACAGGGTCAATCACAAGAAGGGAAGCATTGGTGGTTTCCACCTATGATATCTTCTAATACTATGGTCAAACCGAGAACATATTGCTTTCAAGTAGAGAACAATAAGAAAATGATATCCTTCGAAACAACCATTCAAGCACCAGCGACGCCGAGGACGGCTTTTCATCAAGAATGGGAGGATGATGAGGACATTACACCCTCGGATATAACCAACACTCCTCCAATACGCATACATAACTCAAGGACAAAAACTAGAGCACGACAATTGAATTTACGGGTGAGCATGTTCCTAATGATCTCTTTATTTATATTTGAGAATATATTACTACCTAATGAGTTAATTATTCTTAGGAACCATGGAGATGATGATAACATGGTTACGGAGGAGGTTAGATGCGTGGAGGGCCAGCAAGGACGTCCATGTCAAGTTGGAGGCCCAAACAAAGTCGACTTTGATTCTGTTTCGGAGTCCAGAAAGAGCCTACACCAAAACGGACGCCCTGGTCGCATACGAAGTCCGTTTGGGACGTTCTTTATATGGATGGAAAGATAATTTGATAGTGTTGCGATTGCGGGGTTCGAACATGTTGTTCGGGAGCCGGATCGACGTGTGTCACATCTTCGCCAAATCAAGAGTTATCCGAACCTTTCGGAAGATCGGGACCCTAGTTCACATCGGTTTGAGGGGCTCGATGCCTCTCTACGATGAGATTCCCCTTATTCGAGGTTGACCGGGACTCGAACGTGTCGGTCGATGCCCGTTGCGCTCGCCCGCGTGGGTCGCGGCCGCTAGGCGGGCCCATCGACGTCACTCCCCGGCTCATGAAATATTTGCTCGAGGCGGCCGTCGAACCCTTCGGATGGGCCGGCCTTCGAACCTCGGCGGGGTGGGGCCGTCGAGACGGTTTTCAGCCTCTCATCTCCCCTTACCTTCGAGGTCGAGCCCCGGTCGGTCGTCCCCAGAGGTCGAGCGCTCGACCTTGGCGGAAGTCGAATAGAGGTCGAGCCGCCTCCTTGGGACGCGTGCCCTTTCCTGTCTCTCGCATGCGGGTGAGAGAATATGGAAGGACAAAAAGTTCCGAGGGGAGCGTGGGATTTTCACCATCTCATCTTCCATGGTTCGGGAATCGAGGCGGGTCCTTATCCGTCGGTGGCGTGTAGTGGCGGGCCCGCGCGGCACGGGATTAGTTTCCTCTCGGCGGTGGTGGGACCTGCGCGAGTTAGTACGGGCGGCCGGGGCACGCGCCTGCGGCGGCGACGTGGGAAACGGGAGGAGGGAGATTTAAGACGATTTACCGGGATAGTGGCAATCATGGGGCCCGTTGTAGAATCGAAGGGTCGCGGTTGCTCGACGCAGCCCCCTATTTAAGCCGTCGCCCACCGGGTCCCTCGGCTCCCACACGCCGTCGCTTTCCACGCTTTCGCCTTCCTTGCCCTAGCTTCCGTTCTTCTTGCCTTAGCCCTCGTTCTCCAAGCTCCCGAGCTCTTTCTTCTTCTCCTCCACCATGTCGACCTGGACTCGACCCACGACGTCGAGGGCGGAGCTCGACCGCTCGGTGACGCAGGGCCTGCTGCGCGAGCGCGGCCCGACCGGTGGTGGATGCTCCCGGCAACGAGTCTCACCCACGGCCTCCCCAGGGCTATGTGGTCTCGTTCTTGCACTTCCACGAGCGCGGCACTGGGGACGCCGGGGAACGACTTCCTACGGGCGCCGATGTTCCGGAACCACCGGAGCTCCGGCATCCGAACCCCAACGGGATTCGAAGTTCGAGCACCTTCGTCGCTCTCTGCGAGGGTTTCCTGGGGATGGAGCCCGTCCTGGACCTCCGGTGGTATTTCTTCCACGTTAACCTCCATCGGAGGAGGAATTCCAGGAGCGAGGACGTTCCCGCGCACGTCGGCTGCGCGGGGATCGTGATGAAGAGGGACCGTGGTAGAGACTACATCATGGTGACCACCCCTTCGTCGAACCAAGGGTGGCACCCGAAGTGGTTCTATCTTCGGCGGGACCGGGGCATCCGTTCCCGGCCTTCGAGGGTCGGGTTTGCGAGGAGGCCCCGGAGGAATGAAAGTGGGGGTGCCCTCGTGCCGGCCAGGCACAAGATTGACATGGCCATCGAGGCGATCCGGCACCTGGCCCGGTTCAATGTCGACGCGACGGTGGTGGTGGGCTCCTTCCACAAGTTCGAGGTTCGCGCCGCCGATGCGGCGCTCAATGCTAATGCACCGGGTGTCGGGTAACGACCGCATCGTCCCCGACACCGTGATGGCGGTGCGGGAGCTCGACGACGGCACCGTTGCAGCTGCGCGTTCGGAGCGCGGCGGGAACGGCTGCGCGCCCCTGGCCCGTCCGGGGGCCCCTCCCATGAAGCCGCACCAGGACGCCCTGGATGTGGTAGGTTAACTCGACCTTTCTTGAAGCTTATTCGAGTTTTATCTTTGGTTTGCTCGCCGACCTGCCTTCTTCGTTTCTCGGTCTGCCTAGGTCCCGCTTAGTCGGCGCCCCGGGCTTCGGCTTCCGAGGAGGCCGCCCGGCGCGAGGCCAACCGCCTCCACGCTGCGGAGGTGCATGCCGAGAGGAAGGCCGCGAGAGACGTGGCCGTGAGGCTGCAGGCTGGAGAAGACGGCGCGGGCCGTCGAGCGCCGGAGGAAGAGGGAGGCCTACGGCGCGCGGGCGGAACCCCGATACGGCGTCTACCGCCTCGACCCCCGAGCCGACGGAATCCGAGGAGGATGGCGGTGCCGGCGGGTACGAGAGCGACGGGGAAACCCCGTTCGTTTGCTCTCGCCGCGCCGCCACCTCGGGCCTCGAGTCTTCGGCTCCCTCGACCTCGACCTTCGCGGCCGGCCCCTCGAGTCGGCCTGCCCCTCGCGGGGGTGAATCGAGCTCCGGGACTAGCGAGGCATCTCGCGCAAGGGGAACCGGAGCCACCCTGGACCCCCTTTTTGGGACGGAGGTGGTTGACCTAACGGTAGATCCTTCGTTGCTGCGAGGGAGGCTGCGGAGATGATCGCCGAGCTAGTCGGAGGCGATACCGATCTCAACCGTACGCCGGCGGCGCCGAGGGGAGACGGCGGATGGCGTAGATCTACGACGTCCTCCCTCCACCGCCCCGAAGACGTGGTGCCCGCGCAAGGTTCCGGCGCGGAGACGCTGCGAGCCCAAGAAGTTGGCGGGGGCAGCCCCGGCCGGCGAAGGATCGTCCGGAAGACCGGTGCGCGGACGCGCGCGTCGTTGTTTCCGAACCTGCTGCGACCGGCGAGACGGTCTCACGGCATGCGGACGCGCATGTCAATGTCTTTAAACCGGTTGCGCCCGGTGAGGGGGTGCCGCGGAGCCCTCCCCGACAATCGAAGTTCCTACGGAACCTGCCGATGGGCCATCGCGGCCGGTGGTCGACCCGTTGGTGGCCGCCGGCAACCGCGTCCGCGAAGGCGGGCCCGACGAGAGCACACCCGCGCCCAAGCGGACGGTGCCTCCGCGAAGGAGGGCGCCGCCCAAGACTTTACGCAAGTCGTTGACCTCCTCGGCGGCGCGAGCGGCTAGGTCGAGGGGACGAGCGTTGAGGGCGAGTCGACCGCCATGGTGACGGCGGCGGGAGATGCGCCGACGGAGCCTAGCCGTGCCCGGGGCAGCCTGCGGATCGGAGGTTGTCGAATTTCTTTGTTGGGCTCGCGCCGGCCGTGCGGGCGTTCTCGGCCCGGCTCGAGTCCGAGACTAGGGAGCCGATGCGGGCGGCCGGCGAGGCTCGCGCCGGTCCGGACAGGGCACTTGTCCGGGAGGAGGCTCTCGGGCGGTGAAGGAGGTGGCGGAGCTCGAGGCCGCGGAGGCGCGCCGCTCGAAGGAGGTGGCACCGGTCAAGGCCGAAGAGGCCGCCTTGGCGGCGGAGAAGGTCAACGCGGCGCTCCAAACGGAGCGGGAGGCGAGGCGGAGGGCCGAGGCCGCGGCGGAGGTCTCGCACCGGACCGCGTCCGGCTATCTCCGCGAGCTCCGGGAGCAGCGGGCCGAGAAGGAGGGTAGGTGTTCCAAGCCTTTCCTCCTTGACCTTAATCGAGTTCCTTAGTCGTTTTCTCGACTACTCGAGCCCGAGTTCTTGAAGCTCTGTTTTCTTTGCGAGGGCTGGAGCGAGAGGCGGCTACGGTGGAGGCGTCGCGGAGGGAGCTCAATGCTGCCCTGGACCGCGCGTTTGTCGAAGTGGACGCCGAGCGGAACGTCGAGGCCGCTCTGCCGGAGCGGATTGGCGCGGTGGTCCGAGGAGCTAGGCGCTCCGCCGTGCGCGTGACCTTTACGGTCGCTGGCGTCCCATTACGAAGACCTCGACTTCGGGGCCGTTAGCGCCGGACTCCTCCCCGGCTTCGCCGACGCCGAGCCGGAGTTGCTTGAAGGCCGAGACGCACGCTCCCGCCGATGCTCTAGCTGCAAAGCTCGAGGAGGAGCCCCTCCCCAAGTCGTAGAAAGTTTAGGGGATTAGTTTTTCGTTTTTGTTTTGTCAAGAACAAAGGGGCGTAGTTCCCCACTTGTAAATAACTTTAAGTTTTCTTAAATCCTTTTGCGCTTGACCCTTCGAGGTCTCGCTCTTTATCAAGCAATTTTAAGTTGAACTTGAATATGTTTCGGCCCTTTCATCTTATCTTGTTGAGTCATAAAGCTTGAGCCGACAAGCCTCGTTGAACTTAGTCATATTTGGTGAGCGTTCGCTAGGGCCGCTGGGGCGCTCGAGCTTCGGCCTTCCGACCGGTTTAGACTGTGAGTTCGTTTGCTCGCGCTTACTTTGGTCGTCGGCGAGATTCGAATTCAAGGCCGAACGAGACTTAGCAAATTTGTTCGCGAAAAAAGAGCTAAGTGTAGGCTATTTTTGTTTTCGAAAAATCGTGGTTTCGCCCGCTTTCCAGCCCCCGAGCGAGGCTCAACCTCGCGGCGGAGGTCGAGGGTCGCTGTACTTGGCGGGCGATCGCTTAAAGAAATAAAGGAACAAGTGCGAGGCTAGGGATAGAACTTACGTAATTGCGCAATGTTCTAGGCGTTGGTTAGTCCTCGACCTTCCACCGTCTTGAGCTTGTAGGAGCCGGGCTCGATGACTCGCGCCACGATGTAAGGTCCCTCCCATGGAGGGGTTAGCTTGTGGCGATCCTTGTTGCTTTGCACCCTACCGTTGACGCCGGTTTTTGATCAAGGGACCCATTGTCGCCGACTATAGGTCAAAAAGGGCCGGTGGGCGTAAGGCCGACGGCCGCTTGGGCAAGTAAAAGGCGCGTCTCTCCCGGGAATCGTGCGCGGACGCCAACGTAAGAGCACAACATTGATGGGCCCGGCCCACGTTGTAAAATTAGAAATAATAGTTAGTTTTGGAAAAAGGATTCTAGTCGGTTAGGAAATCGGCCCGAGGAGGGTCCGAATAGGATTCTTTTGCCGAGTATAAATACATACTCGGATGTAACATGTAAACTCGATTCACATCCAATACAACTTTCGGCGCATCGCCAAACCCTAATTTTCTCGTCAAGTCTTTACCGTTTTCGCGCGGGATCTTCGGGGCTCCTGGCCGACGACACGTTGGCTTGACAAGGTAATTATGTTGTCTAATTCTCGGCGCATTGTTCGTAATTAGATGGCTTAATTGCTAGTTATCCGGCGACCGGATCTGTTTTCGATCGGCGTAGTGAGTATCGGCCGGGATGAGTCAAGTTGACCTCGGTCCGGGCTCGTGGTGGAGGTAGTTTGACTTGTCCCGCCTCCCCGTTCCAGCCTTTGCTCACGGCGCCGATTGGCTCGGATCCGGTCGTTCGAGTCACGTAGCCGCTATGAGAATTCTTCTACATCTTGGCCGATTCGACCGTGCAGATTCAGCTTGACGTGTCCCGTGTTTGCCTTTGCGATAGTTGACTTGTCCTAGGCGCATGCAGCCGATTGGCTAGGGTGTAGACTTACTTTCATAGTTAAGACGTTTATGATTGTGCTTGTCCCGAATCGGCCGGGCGTGCGCGGTCGTTAGACCTGGTCCACCCGCGTGCCATCGCTTGACTTGTCCCGTTGGAGCGACCGGTCGATTTGGGATCCGTGTGGTTGTATTTGTCTTACTCGTTCTTTCGGAGTGTTTAGCCGATTGCTTATCACGTTCATTAAGCTGTTTTATGTTTAATTAATGCTAAACCCGTTAAAGCTGCTTTTGAACCCGAGTTACTAAGTATGATCTTATTGATCATCATTATACCTTTGGATAGATCTAAATAATTCACCGATATAATCAATGGCAGAATCGGCCGCATACCCGATCGGCCGATTCACGGATCTCGATTGATGATTAAACTATCCTCTTGCTACCAAACTAATTACATCCTATTAATAATTGCTCGTTTACATTGTACTCGATAACACATCCCCGCAAAGTCTTAATGATTTGGTCGTTTACCGACGAAATCGGCTGCTAGTCACCGATCGCATGTTATAGCATCGGCCGATTTCGTATCGTTTGTACCACGCTTCGTTTGCCTAACATTTAATACATAAATGGATGGGCCGTGCTGTTCTCTCGTTCATGGCCGATTTTGTCTATCTTACGCCGTGATCGGCCATGGCTGCACATCGGTCTATCTCGGGCCGATGACCTGGAATTTTACACTCTTTTATTGTCTTTGTTGGTTTGCAGGAAAACCATCCGGCACGCACCAGCCGCACACGAACATCGGCGAGTTGAGCCGGTCCGTTGGGAGCACAGGATTCTCGCGTCACCTGGAATTTCGGTGGACTCTCCGGACGACGGTGTGTCGGCGACTTTTGACGTCAACACACTTTTTGGCACGCCCGGTGGGACTAAAGCAACCAAGATCAAGATGTCGTACATGCAGCAGTCGGGGAGGACGGAACACCAATGGTCGATGCCGAGAATCGGCCGATTTTCGCTCCAGTCCCTCTCAGGACGGATGGCAAAGGGCATGGAGAAGTTTCGATGATAACGGGGTTTCGGCCTCGGGGAAAAATGACAACAGAACAAAAGCTGCAGTACCAGGAATACCTGGCCGAAGCAATGAAAAAGTACTTTCAAGCCCCGACAGATGACACGTGGCGGAGTGGCCACAAAAGGAGACTTCCTCGCATTCTCGCATCCGGAAGAACTAGACCAAATCAAAGCCCGGAGACTGCCGGATGCCAACCAACTCGGTGATATGGTCAACTCGTCCGTTCATCATGCCCTAATCAATCAATCGTGCGTGTTGACCAACACCATCGGGAATTTGATCAAGGACACAATTGATGGCAGAGCTGTTCATCGAAGGGTATTCTCGGACCTGCATACACTCAGCCTTTCGGCACTCCCGTACGGTCGAATCGGGGAATTAGCCTCCGCAGTACCATACCGCAGAAGGGTTTCAGCCCCCGTACGGCATGCCACCTCACCTATGGCCTGGCAAGGACAATGCAAATGCAAGTACCAAGGCAACCCAGCCAGTGCAAAGAGGATGACAAAGTGGCCCCAAGAAGTCGGTAACGGAAGAAGGCAACAGACAAGATGTACAACAGCCGACTTCCGAGTTGGGGGCAGCAACCAATGTGGCAGCGGTCCCACGTATGGCACAAGCAACCCAATTTCTTCTACGTACCAAATATCGGCCCGAGTGGAATTGAGAACTCACCTACTATAGTACGGCCGATATCTCGGTATTCCACACCCAACCGTCGGGGGACAGGGATTCATGATCGGACGGCCGATCCAATCGGCCATGAATTATGGAATCGCTCCGCAGTACATTATTCCCGGCTACTAGCACCGGGATTTCCGGGAACGGTCGCTTGATACACCCAACTCGGGGGACAGCCCAATACAGCTTATATGACGGGGACCGGATCAGCAACTCGCTGGACCCAATGATATGAATAGCCTCATGGCTAAAATCGCCGATATGATGAGAGATCAATTCGATTTGAAGCCTAAAGAGAAGAGTGCATTATATCGGCGACCTTACCCCGACCGGATGGATTCCGTGGCTTTACCCAATAAATATAAAATTCCCGAGTTTTCCAAATTTTCCGGGCAAGATAATACATCGACTATGGAGCACATCACCCGATATGACGCACAGCCTTGGTGAGGCGTCTACTCAGGAGGCTTTGCGGGTTAGGTTATTCCCACTCGTCATTGTCCGGATCGGCCTTTTCATGGTTTGCTTCGCTGTCGCCCGGTTCTATTCAAAGTTGGGCCGATCTCGGAGAAAAGGTTTCACTCGTACTTTTTACGGGCATCACCGAGCTTAGTTTGTCCGATTTAATGGCAGTAAAACAGAAAACCGGGGAATCGTAGCTGATTATATACGTAGGTTCAGGACTCGAGGGGACGATGCTACAACCTCGAACCCGACAGAGCAACAGCTTGGCCGAAATTGCTTATGCGGGGTTATTCTCCAACATCAAAGAAAAGTTTACCCCACATGAGTTTGATGGGCTGGCACAACTGACACGAAGGGCAGTTGGCCAGGAAGAGAATCTCCACTCACCAGGAATCGGCGATATCGTAGCTTATGCTGATTTCGACGGTGAAGATGATGAAGAGGAAATTAATGCAGTTGAGTGGACTAATAACAAACGGCCGATATTTTCTCCGCATGTCAATCCTAAAGAGAGAAAATATGATTTTGATTTATCTAAGGCCGACGAGATATTTGATCAGCCGTCGCGGGAAAAGAAAATTCAGCTTTCGCCTCATCACAAGATTCCTACGCCAGAGGAGTTGAAGAAAATGGCTAAGTGGTGCAAATGGCATGGAAATTCACATCATAACACCGTTGATTGTTATGCTATGAGAGATGAGATCCGTAAGGCAGTTGACAAGTGGGATATTGCGAGCAGCTGATGTGAAGAAGAAGATGAAAGTTGATGGGCACCCTTTCCCTACTAATACGATGTACATCAATACCATCGGTGGTGGATCAGCTGGTTTCATACGCCGATATGAGAGGAAGAGGGAGAGGGAAGAAAGAGATCAAGTGGCACATGAACAGGAATCTATCAGCCAAAGTCAGCAGCACATGCAAAGCGTGATCCGCCGAGAAGATTTTGACCCACACTCGGGATTGTCCTTTCTTTCAAGCATCGTCGGGACCGAAACATGAAGCTTCCATCTATCGAGAACTGTCCGCAGTGCACCGGCCGGGAAGAGTATCGTGACGTCGGGTCGTCAAATTACCAGGGACGGCCGATTGGTCGCAACTATGAATCTCGACAATCGGCCCCCGTAAGAGCAATCGACTACGATCACGGGTATGATGAACGAAGATACGTAGTGCCAAAGAGAACCTCTCGTTCACGATCGACCGGGGCCAATCAATGATGAAGAAGAGTTCGATTACCAATACCATGAAGATTCGAGAGGTGATCAAACCGAGAACGAAGGTCAGTGGTGCCCTGCTGGTTTGCTCAAGAAAACCCAAAAGAGGAGGCTTCAAAGAATGCGTTGTCGGGAAATCAAGGGTGGACGCCATTACAGAGATGACCAAGATGATGAGCCCAAGCCCAAGAAGCAATGGAGGCCGAAAGTGCAGTCTCAGTGGTCCGGCCGAAGCCGCGGTGAATATGATGTCACCGATGCCCAGGATTGCCGGATCGGCCGATGAAAATTCGGTCGAAGAAGAACCAGCTTGGGGAAACTTCGGAGATTCTCGTGGACGCCGGAATCAGCGGTATTTGATAAGCCGGTCAACTCGATCATTTGCACCTCAAGGCATTATACATTAGCGGCTATGTCAATGGGTCGCCGATGAGGAAAATGTTGGTCGACGGAGGAGCGGCAGTCAATGTCATGCCGATCACTACATACCGCAAGCTCGGGAAGACGCCGTAAGAAATGATAAGGGCTAATCCGACGCTCAAGGATTACAGCGGGAGAAGCCAAGATGTGCGTGGGGCCGCAATAATGGAGATCACCGTGGGCAGCAAAACCATACCCACCACTTTTTTCATCATTGACGGGAAAGGTGCATACACAACTTTGTTAGGGAGAGACCGGATTCATGCCAATTGTTGCATCCCCTCAACCATGCACCAGTGTTTGATTCAATGGGTCGGCAACAAGGTCGAAATCGTGCGGGCCGATAAGTCTCGTAACCATTGCAACCGCCGATTTCGAGTTTGCTGGTCTAGAGAGCTTGCCTTGTTTATCGGGCACGTATTGGGATGCGGAGGCCATAAACATCGCGTATGATGGAGTTATTGTGACCGGGGGTCGGTACCCCCGGCCGCTCCGATGGGCCCCACAGAGAATTGACGCGACAATCGGCCGATCGATATACACACCGAAGACATGGTGAGTCGGCCGATTGATGAACCGAAGACGGGAAATTAGGCCACGGTTTTGTGTCGGCCGATGAATTAGAAGAAGTGGATATAGGGGATGGAGACAAGCCTCGGCCGACATATATTAGCAAGAAATTGTGTAAAGAAGTAAGAGATGAATTGGTGGCCTTATTGGAAGAATTTAAGGATTGTTTTGCTTGGGATTATAGCGAGATGCCCGGACTCACCCGATCGATTGTTGAACATCGGTTGCCCACTAAACCCGGATATCGACCATATAAGCTGTGGGGCTCTGAAGATTGACCCTAGGTATTATGAAGCCGTCAAAGAAGAGATTATCGGATTGTATGAAGCCGGCTTCATCAGTGCCATGCCGATATGCGGAGTGGGTTTCTAGTATTGTGCCGGTGGAGAAGAAAATGGAAAGATGCGGGTCCGCATTGACTTCAGGAATTTGAATAAGGCAACTCCGAAAGATGAGTATCCAATGCCAAACGCCGATTTGTTGGTTGATGCAGCCGCCGGCAACAAGATTTTGAGCTTTATGGATGGAAATGCTGGGTATAATCAGATTTTTATGGCCGAGGAAGATATATCGAAAACGGCATTCGGATGCCCCGGAGCGTTGGGACTATATGAGTGGGTTGTCATGACCTTCGGACTAAAAAATGCTGGTGCTACATATCGTAGGGCCATGAATTTTATATATCACGATTTGATCGGCCGATTGGTGGAAATTTATATTGATGATGTCATGGTGAAATCAAGATCGGTTGGAAGTCATGTGGCTGATCTCAGTGGAAGTGTTGAAGAGGACAAGACAATACGGATCGAAGATGAACCCGCTCAAGTGTGCGTTTGGTGTCTCAACTGGACAATTTCTGGGGTTTATTGTGCATGAAAAGGGAATTGAAGTCGGCCCTAAGAGTATTGATTCTATCGTAAAGTTGGAACCGCCGACGAACAAGACGAAGCTCCAGTCCCCGATCGGCAAGATTAATTTTATTAGGCGATTTATCTCAAACTTGTCCGGCCGACTTGATGTGTTTACGCCATTATTGAAGCTCAAGGCCAGCCAAGAGTTTCGGTGGGAGCCGATCCATCAAAAGGCTTTAGAAGATATCAAGAAATATTTGGTGTCCCCACCAGATGATGGTTCCGCCAAAGTCGTGCACACCCTTTAAGTTATATTTATCGGCCGATGATAGGTGCATCGGCTCAGCATTGACTCAAGAGCAGGAGGGAAAAGAGCGGGTCATATTTTATCTCAGCCGCAAACCGATTGATGCAGAAACACGGTATCCGTAAGTGGAAAGGTTATGTCTCTCGTCTCGTATTTTTCATGCACGAAATTAAGGCATTATCTCGTTGGCCGAAGAATGTACCGTCGTTTGCCGGGCCGATGTCGTAAAGTATATGCTATCGGCTCCGGTCCCCAAAGGCCGGTTGGGCAAATGGATGTTGGCAATTGCGGAGTTTGATTTAGGCTATGAATCGGCCAAAGCAATGAAAGCACAAGTATTGGCTGATTTAGTGGTGCAACACGGTGAACACTCGGCCGTATATGTTGAACCAAGTGCCATGGACGGTGTTCTTTGATGGTTCGATTTGCAAAGAAGGAAGTGGAATCGGCTTGGTTGTTGTGTCGCCTCGGGGGCAGTACGTGGATACTCTATTACAATGGAGGCGTACACCAACAACCAAGTCGAATACGAGGCAGTATTAAAAGGATTGGAATTACTCATCGATGCCGGGGCTGATTTTGTGGAAATTTTCGGAGATTCCTTGTTGGTTGTGAGTCACCTGGCCGATGAGTATGAGTGTAAAGATGAAATATTGTTGCAATATCATAGAAAGTGCCAGAAGTTAATGAAAAGGTTCAAGTGTGTTAAAGTCAGCCATATACCAAGAGAGCAGAATTTTGAAGCAAATAACTTGGCTCAGCCTAGCATCCGGATATCGGCTCGCCGAAAACAGACTTAGAGATAGCTGATATTGAAGAAGCCGATTGGCGTACGGAAATTCGAAAATTTTTGAGCAATCCATCCCAACCTACAGATAAGAAGATAAGATATAAAGCTTTGAAGTATGTTCTGTTGGATGATCGACTATTTTTCAAGACAATTGATGGGGTGCTTCTCAAGTGTATTGATGACACCGAGGCAAAAGTGGTAATGAGCGAAGTACATGATGGGATTTGCGGAACGCATCAATCGGCCCATAAGATGAAGTGGCTGCTAAGGCGAGCTGGTTATTACCGGCCGACAATGTTGGCCGATTGTTTCAAATATTACAAGAGTTGCCAAGACTCGCCGTAAATTCGGGCCTATACAGTAGGGCGCCCGCATCGGCTATGAATCCAAGAATCAAACCTTGGCCGTTCGTAGGTTGGGCCATGGATATGATCGGCCGATAAATCCAGCATCGAGCAAAGGGCATCAGTACATATTGGTAGCTACAGATTACTTCACAAAATGGGTTGAAGCAGCGCCCTATCGTAAAGTTTCGACGGCCGACGTGATAACGTTTGTTAAAGAGCATATTATTTATAGGTTTGGGATTCCGTAGACAATCACAACAGATCAAGGATCAGTATTCACGTCGGACGAATTTCAATCTTTTGCTGATGAGATGGGAATTAAGTTGATTAATTCATCGCCGTATTATGCCCAAGCCAATGGACAAGCCGAAGCGGCGAATAAGAGTCCGATCAAGTTAATCAAGCGGAAAATACAAGAGTATCCTCGTAAGTGGCACATGAAATTGATGGACGCTTTGTGGGCTTATCGTATGTCACGGCATGGAGCTATGCAAGTTGCGCCGTATCAGCTGGTATATGGGCACGAAGCCGCATCGCCATGGGAGACAGCTATCAGCTCCGTAAGGATTGAGTTGCAACAAAAGCTTTCGCCGATCAAGTACTACGGATTGATGATGGATGAATTAGAAGATGTAGTACAAAATCGGCTGGATGCATTGGAGAAAATAGAGCAGAATAAAGCAAGGGTCGCCCGCCATTATGATAAGAAGGTTGTGCAGAAACAGTTTAAAGAGGGCGATTTGGTCCGGAAGCTTAGGATGCCGATCGGTGTGAAGGACAATCGGTTTGGTAAATGGTCGCCTAATTGGGAAGGACCTTATTTGATTAGCCGATCGGCACCGGGTAATGCATATATTTTGAAAGAGTTAGAAGGGGAAGAATTCGGCCGAGCACTTAATGGAAAGTATTTGAAGCAAGATTATCCTAGTATTTGGATTAACTCATAGTGTTCGGCCTAAAAGAGACTACAGCCGATGTCGATGCACATCGTTTGAGACGGCCGATACCGAGAGTATCGCCCTTAGCCCAAAAAATATATGAAAGTAAGACAGAGGAAGTCACCGATAAATTAGCCGATGTTTGAACATCGCTTTCGCATGGCCGATATGATTGTATATCGCCCTTAGTGCAAAAAAAAATGTTTACAACCAAAACTTTGTTCAAAGTCCTATTACACCTAAGCATAGTCAACGGCCTCGCCGCGGGACAAGAAGTCTTGGACAGCAGATAGTGCGCGGGCCGGCGTGGAGTCGAGTTTGGCCATGACCAATAGGTCATCCTCGATGGGGCCGACATCAGCTTGCGCCGCGGCGACCATCTTCTCGGCCGTTTGAATGGCTTCGTCCGTCGTCTTCTGCTGAGCCGCCACATCGGCCGACAATCGTGCAATAGTAGCTTCCAAGGCCGCCGCCGCCTCCTCCTTGAAAGCCGGAGATGCTCTCAAATCGGCAATCTCCTCGGTTGATTGCTTGCAGTTCATCCCGCCGATTTGAGAGTTGCTCTTGCATCTCCCGGGTCTTCCGGACCTCCTCCTCGCAGCGCTTGATGGAGTTATCGGCGAGTAACGCAGCTTGCTGCTGCTCCGCATGGCGAGCCAAACGCCGCCGGGCACGAGTGAAGTCCATTTGCCGCACTCCATGTATGCCACGCGGTGCGAGCATCGCGCACATCCTCCGGGAGCTCAGCCCGGACCTCCAAGTACCGGGCCCTTATGGGTTGTGCGTCGGCCACCAAGCAGCCAACGTAAGAGGCCTCAAGCCTCGCGCGCGATTTCGGCCATGGTGGTAAGACTAGAAGCGGATACCAAAATCGGCGCGGGACGAGGGAAGCCGAGCGCCCGGAATACCAAGGAAAATAAGGTGAAGTTAATAATCGAAGCAAATCAAGAAAATAAAAAGGAGATAGTAAAAACAAACCCGCGAAGCGTCGATGCGAAGTGGTCGGACGTCTATCGGATGAGCCATTGAACCCACAGGTTCGTGTGTTTCAATCAGCTCTCGGCCGGCCGATCCCCTTTCAACAAGCAGCATCCTCGGAGGCGGCATCGTGCACATGGCCAGCCTTGTTCAAGATCGGCGGGCTCATCGGCAGGCTCATCGGCAGCAAGTGCTCGCAAGAGAAGCCGCGGGCGGCTCCCGGCCGGCCGATTCTTCGTCGCAGCAGTGCCTTTGGGAGAAGCCGTGGGCGACACACGGCCGGCTTGTTCAACTTCGGCGGCAACATCGGGAGACGCAGGCCGATCCGAGTGAGTTGGGTTTTCCGTAGGGTTCGGATCGGCCCGGCTTGGTATGACTTCAGGCTCCGAAGCCGTTTGAATCGGCCGATCGGTGTCGGCGTCCTGGTCTGGTGGAGGAGTTGATAGGCGGATCGGCCTATCGTGCGTCGGTGTCCGGGCCCGAGGAGGAAGAACCGCCGATTCCCGCAAAGAACTCATAGTTAGACTATGTAAAGTAAAGAGGGAATCGGCGATCATGCAATAATAACCCGACGCGGCGGAGATGGTTCGCCGAAGTAGTCCGGGTCGGACGGGCGCGCAGTGCTGCTTTAACAGCCGCGCGGTGGCGCTTCGGGCTTGAGTCGGCCTTGCGGCCGGCACATTAGCCTTCCTCTTCTCGATGGCGGCTGTTTTGGTCTTGACCTTGCGGGCAGCCGGTGCCCCTCGAATCATTGCCGCAAAAGCTTGGGCAGGAGTACGATCGGTGAAGCCGATGTTTGGAACAATTGGGCTCGGCATCGTGCACGCGATCGGCCGGCCATCGATACTCGGGTCGGCGGCTCCTCCGTGTCCGATCGAAAAAGAATATACAAGGGTGAGCATTTAGAGTGGCCGGTTTCATCTACAAAATCGGCCTTATGGAAATAGATCGGC
This sequence comes from Chloris gayana, assembly GCA_031894775.1. Lineage (NCBI taxonomy): Eukaryota > Viridiplantae > Streptophyta > Magnoliopsida > Poales > Poaceae > Chloris > Chloris gayana. The sequence goes on along the minus strand of JAUNZO010001099.1, from coordinate 1,211,184 downwards.
TACACATACCTCGGCGAAGGCTTCGCTCAGGACTAAGCCGGAGAAGAATGAAGCAGTGTTCCGGCCGCGGAGGTGCCGGTTCCACTCGCCCCACCAGCGGTCGAAAAGGCGGGTGCTCCGGGCGCCGGGAAAATCCGGCTAAGTCGCCAGTGACGACATCGGCGGTGAGGCCGACGAGCCAATTCCATTGAATGGCGTTGTCGACGGTAGCCCGCGCCTTTATTTGCCCCACATAGAAGAGGTCAGGGGCAACCGGCCGAAGCCGAATTGACGGGCCGCCACCGACGGGTGGTAGAACTCGTAGGAGCAGAGAGCCTTGCTCCCGGCAGCGAGTCCCGTCGGCAGCAGACAGGGGCGGAGGCAGGTGGTGAAGATCTTGACCGCCTCCCCGTCGGCCGTTGGGAAGGTGGGGTCGATCGTAAAAGGAGTATCGTATCCCTTCTCGAAAAATCAATGTACGGATACCAATCCGTACTTTCGTTGTTGAGGCCCTTGTAAAGGGCAGCGAACCAAGAAGCCGGGGTGTCATCCGATATGGCCGCCCCGGAGCCATGGATAGCGCTTCCCCGAAGGAAATACACCGGCCGGATCGGGCGTGGCCGATTCTGCGTGATTGCCGGGGAAGGTGAGGACACCGAGGTCCGGATCGATGGCCTTGGTGGTGTGAAGGGACAACCACATCTCGGATAAACCACCAAGGGCCACCCAGTGTTCTTGACTGATCGGCCAAAACGCAACTCCACCGAAACCTCGGTGAAGAAGGAAGTACGCCGACCCTAAAAGATATTTGCCCATAGGAAGGGCATAGCCGTCGCCGCCTATCGGCTATCGGCAGGAAGTTGTTTGTGGGGCTCACGCCGACCCCACAAAAGAAGAAGTGGTCAAGCCACATGTTGAGAAAGGCAACGTGCTCGCGGCGATCGACCGAGCCGTGCCCCTTGTTGTAGGTCTCGGATATAGACCTTCCAACCCCCGGTGTCCTTGGGATTGATCCGGTGGGTGGACTTGATGCGGATGGCGTCCGGGGTGGCCTCCGCCGTGATATTCAAATCGGCCAACATGACCGTGTCCAGGAGGGTCATGGTAGCCGGGCCGTGCCCGAACATGAAGCAGCTTCAGGGCATCCGACCGGAGATAAGAAGCGGCCGCTAGCAATGGTTCGTTCTTGTGGTGATCGGCTAGAGAGAGTTTGATGGCATGGGCGATGCCGATGTCGGCCCAAACTTGCCGATGGGCGGCCGATACCCGGTTATACCAATCCCGCCACCCCGCAACAGGAGTCGGCCATGACCTAAAGCTACCGGACCACTCGGCCGATAATGGAGATTGTTGCCGAAACGGGACCCGGTTCGTTTCGGCACGTATAAGATCCGTGGGGTCCGGATCGCCCATGGGGCCCAAGAAGAAATGGGTCGGGATGTTAGAAGGGATGACGATTTGGTTCCGGATCTCCTAAAAACAAGGAATAGGGCTAAAATGAGAAACAAGACGAAAAGAAGATAGATTGTGAAAATGAACAAGAACAAGAACACAAAGAAAATTGCAAAAGTAGAGAAGAGGGATGCCCGAATGTACATTACCTCCGGAACGGCGTTGGTGGTGGCGACGACTCGGTCGGCGGCGGCGGCCGCAGCAGCAAGCAACAAGTGGGATTCATGGTCACCGGGAGAGAAAACGACGGCGGCGCGGTGGGAAGTTGAAAAGGCTCGAAAAGGGCAAAGGTCGCTAGAGCAGGGGAAGATGAAAGCCAAAGGAGAGGAAACAGATGGGAAATGACCAGGGGTAACCCCGGCTTTTATGAAGAGGTGACGGGCAGAAAACCGGCGCAAGAAAAGAGGATAAATCAGTCCGACGCATGCGTTGCATACCCCGCACCGGGGGACATGTGTTGACGCCGGTTTTTGATCAAGGGACCCATTGTCGCCGACTATAGGTCAAAAAGGGCCGGTGGGCGTAAGGCCGACGGCCGCTTGGGCAAGTAAAAGGCGCGTCTCTCCCGGGAATCGTGCGCGGACGCCAACGTAAGAGCACAACATTGATGGGCCTAGCCCACGTTGTAAAATTAGAAATAATAGTTAGTTTTGGAAAAAGGATTCTAGTCGGCTTAGGAAATCGGCCCGAGGAGGGTCCGAATAGGATTCTTTTTGCCGAGTATAAATACATACTCGGATGTAACATGTAAACTCGATTCACATCCAATACAACTTTCGGCGCATCGCCAAACCCTAATTTTCTCGTCAAGTCTTTACCGTTTTCGCGGGGATCTTCGGGGCTCCGGTCGACGACACGTTGGCTTGACAAGGTAATTATGTTGTCTAATTCTCGGCGCATTGTTCGTAATTAGATGGCTTAATTGCTAGTTATCCGGCGACCGGATCTGTTTTCGATCGGCGTAGTGAGTATCGGCCGGATGAGTCAAGTTGACCTGGTCCGGGCTCGTGGTGGAGGTAGTTTGACTTGTCCCGCCTCCCCGTTCCAGCCTTTGCTCACGGCGCCGATTGGCTCGCATCTGGTCGTTCGAGTCACGTAGCCGCTATGAGAATTCTTCTACATCTTGGCCGATTCGATCGTGCGGATTCAGCTTGACGTGTCCCGTGTTTGCCTTTGCGATAGTTGACTTGTCCTAGGCGCATGCAGCCGATTGGCTAGGGTGTAGACTTACTTTCATAGTTAAGACGTTTATGATTGTGCTTGTCCCGAATCGGCCGGGCGTGCGCGGCCGTTAGACCTGGTCCAGCCGCGTGCCATCGCTTGACTTGTCCCGTTGGAGCGATCGGTCGATTTGGGATCTCGTGTGGTTGTATTTGTCTTACTCGTTCTTTCGGAGTGTTTAGCCGATTGCTTATCACGTTCATTAAGCTGTTTTATGTTTAATTAATGCTAAACCTCGTTAAAGCTGCTTTTGAACCCGAGTTACTAAGTATGATCTTATTGATCATCATTATACCTTTGGACAGATCTAAATAATTCATCGATATAATCAATGGCAGAATCGGCCGCATACCCGATCGGCCGATTCACGGATCTCGATTGATGATTAAACTATCCTCTTGCTACCAAACTAATTACATCCTATTAATAATTGCTCGTTTACATTGTACTCGATAACACATCCCCGCAAAGTCTTAATGATTTGGTCGTTTACCGACGAAATCGGCTGCTAGTCACCGATCGCATGTTATAGCATCGGCCGATTTCGTATCGTTTGTACCACGGTTCGTTTGCCTAACATTTAATACATAAATGGATGGGCCGTGCTGTTCTCTCGTTCATGGCCGATTTTGTCTATCTTACGCCGTGATCGGCCATGGCTGCACATCGGTCTATCCGGGCCGATGACCTGGAATTTTACACTCTTTTATTGTCTTTGTTGGTTTGCAGGAAAACCATCCGGCACGCACCAGCGCACACGAACATCGGCGAGTTGAGCCGGTCCGTTGGGAGCACAGGATTCTGCGTCGCCTGGAATTTCGGTGGACTCTCCGGACGACGGTGTGTCGGCGACTTTTGACGTCAACACCTACACGAGCACCATGTCTCCGATGTTGAACGCTCGGCTCTTGACGTTGCGATCGTGGTACCGTCGGAGCGCTTGTTGGTACTTGGCAGAATGCAAAAGCGCAAGCATCATGCGCTTCGTCGAGCTGGTCTCGTCGCGTCCTCGAGGGCCGTCTCGGTTCCCTTGTTCGTTGAAGGCGCGAACCCTTGGGGCTCCGTAGTCGAGGTCGGTTGGCGGGACCGCCTCTCATCCGTAGACCATGAAGAACGGCGTGTAGCCGATCGCTCGACTTGGAGTCGTTCGAAGACTCCGGAGGACGGCCGGTAGTTCGGCTGCCCAACGACCACCGAAACGTTTCGTGCGGTCATAAATGCGCGGCTTGAGCCCTTGCAGGATCATGCCGTTGGCCCGCTCGACCTGCCCATTGGTCTCGGGGTGAGCCACGGTTGCCCAATCCACTCGGATGTGATAGTCGTCGCAGAACGCGAGGAACTTCTTCCCCGTGAACTGCGTGCCATTGTCCGTGATGATCGAGTTGGGAACGCCAAAACGATGGACAATGTCGAGGAAGAACTCGACCGCCTCCTCGGAATGGATCATGCTGATTGCTCGAGCTTCGATCCACTTCGTGAACTTGTCGACCGTGATGAGCAAGTGGGTGAAGCCCCGGCGCTTTTTCGGAGGACCGACCAAGTCTAGACCCCGCATCGCGAAGGGCCAAGTGACGGGTATAGTTTGGAGGGACCGGGCAGGCTGGTGCGTCCGTCGAGCAAAGTACCGGCAACCCTTGCATTGGCGGACAATGCGGGTTGCGTCGCCACGCGCGGTTGGCCGATAGAAGCCTTGTCGAAAGGCGTTGCCTACGAGGGTCCGTGGGCGCGGCGTGATGGCCGCAGACGCCCGCGTGTATGTCGTCGAGGAGTCGCGCGCCTTCCTCGGTCGGGATGCATCGCTGCAAGATCCTCGACACGCTGCGTTTCTAAAGCTCGCCGTCGACCAAGACGAATGACTTAGAGCGCCCGTGCAGCCGTTTCGCCTTGGTCCGGTCGGCCGGGAGCTTGCCGTGGAGGAGGTACTCGACGTATGGTGTTCTCCAATCAGCTGGCCGTGGCGCGGAGTCCGCCGGCGCGTCGATCTCCATGACTTCCGTAGCCGCTCGTGGAGGCCTAGCCCCCGAGGCCTCGTCTTGGCTCGGGTGCTGCTTCGAGTCGAGGTTGGCGCCGTGGGAAGCCTCCGGGCCCACCTCGACTGATTTTTCCTCACCTCTAGGAGTGGCGGGAGGTCGCACCGACGGTTGGAGCTGGTTGTGGGCGAAAATGCCCGTCGGGACCGGCTCCCGACTAGACGCTATCTTGGCGAGCGAGTCCGCCGCCTCGTTAAGTCGTCGGGGGATGTGCTTAAGCTCAAGCCCATCTAACTTCTCCTCGAGCTTCCGCACCTCTTGATGATAGAGCGTCGGCGTGTCATTTCGACAGCTCGACTCCTTCATGACTTGGTCGACGACGAGTTGGGAATCCCCGCGGACCTCGAGTCGTTGGATTCGAAGCTCAATGGCGATCTTCGGGCCATTGACCAAGGCCTCGTATTCGGCCACGTTATTCGAAGCTGAAAAATGTAACCGGATAGCGTACCTCATGTGTATCCCCCGGGGGAGACAAAGACGAGTCCAACGCCGGCTCCTCGGCGCATCAACGACCCATCGAAGTACATAACCCAAGTACTCTTGATCTACCGGCGCCGATGGCAGCCGGGTCTCCGTCCACTCCGCGATGAAGTCGACTAATACTCGAGATTTTATCGCCGTCCGAGGTGAGTAAGTAATGTCGTGCCCCATCAGCTCAAGAGCCCACTTGGCGACCTTGCCCGTAGACTCCCTGTTCTCAATGATGTCGCGCGAGAGGGAAAGAGCTCACCACGGTTATCGAGTGCGAGTCGAAGTAGTGGCGTAGCTTGCGTCCGGCGACCATCGGGCGTAGAGGATTTTGAGCACTTGAAGGTATCGAGTCTTTGAGTCGGAGAGCACTTCACCGACGTAGTAGACGGGACGTTGTACTTTGAGCGCGTGGCCCTCTTCCTCGCGCTCGACCACGACGGCGGCGCCGACGACCTATGTGGTTGCCGCGACGTAAAGCAAGAGTTGCTCCCCCGGGAGTGGGGGAGTCAAGATCGGAGGGTTAGCCGGGATGCGCTTCACTTCGTCGAGCGCGACCTGCGCCTCCCGGGTCCACTCGAAGTGCTCGGACTCCTTGAGGAGCTTGTAGAGCGGTAACGCCCTTTCTCCGAGCCGCGAGATGAAACGGCTTAGCGCCGCCGGGCATCTCGTGAGCCGTTGCACCCCTATGATGTTCTGGATCGTGTGACACCCCGTGTCACAAAATCAGGTTGTTACTGTACTAAATAAAATTTTGCATAGAAAACAGTAATCAACTGCCCAGTCACATGAAATAATAGGTTAAAGTCCTATTAGGGTTTTTAATATTCCAAAACCCTAGCTCTTGAGATCTCAAACTTTCTCCAAAGTGGTAACCCCAAATTTTTGCACAATCTGGTAGGACATATCAAGACATGAATTTAGGACATTTTTCTTGAATTTTTGGAACAGCACAAATCCCTAGAAAAATACAACTCTAAGCAGAAACAGCACCTGTTCAACAATTTTTGTAAATTTTTACATTTCGAATTTGAACTTTGGCCTATAAGGAAAGTTGTTCCACATAATCCACAGGACCCACAGAAATTTTGGTTTGCAAAAATGTCAAAAGGATCAAAGTCTATGAGCAATTTACAGAGAAGGACAGCAGTGGCAAAACTGTAAATAGGGAGAATAACCTTTGAACAGAAATCGGCACGATGGCCGGGGCCACCGTCAGCGGCGTTCGCCGCCGGTGCCCATGCCGGTTAGGCGCCGCCCGTCCTCGCCGCTCCGTGCAGTCCCACGCGTCGTCCATCGCCGGTTAGCTTCGCCTCGAAGCGTGCGCGCTCGGCCGTCGATGGCGGGGAGAGGACTTCGCCATGGCCGCCGCCGGGACTTTTTCCCTGCGCCGCCTCTCCTCGTGCCGCAGCCCCTCATTTGCGTGAAATTGCTTCGCCCCGCTCCTGCGCAACTCCCACCCCGTCCCCGACCTCCTCCTCCCCTCTCGCAAGCCGCAAATTCCGAAAGAATCCGAGAAGCTCCCATTTTCCCCCTCGACGCCGGCGAGCTCGATTGCGCCGCGCTCGGGTGAGCTCATGCTCCCCCTCCACCTCTAGAAGATGCTCAAAGGCTTAGCTGAACCTCACGTCCCTCCCCGGGTCAAGCCGAGCCCGGACGGTGAAGGCATTCCCTTTCTTCTCCGCCGCCGGTCACCACGCACGGCCACCCCGTCGACGCCAGCTCACTCCGGACCACCTCAGCCTGCACCGACCCCGCGCCGTTCGTCTCCGTGCGAAGGTGCAGCTCTACGACCTAGCCATTCCCTTTCCCGTGCCCTGGCGAGCACGAGCTCCCACGCCGGAGCCGCCGCATCCGCCATGGCTCGTCGCGAGCTATGCTCCGTTCGCCCCACCGTCTCGCCGCCCCCACCAAGCGGTGCGCCGTCGAAAACCGTGCGCAGGCGGCCAAGCCCGGCCCCTGCGGCGAGCTCTAACGCGTCGCCGGTGAGCTCCGCCGCCGCTCCGGCGAGCCCCCCGCGCGCGACACTTAGAAATATTTCGAATCGTGCTGAAATTTCGTAACGATTAAGGATTTTAGAAAAATCATAACTCGAGTTATACGCCACGGATTTGAACGATTCAAAGCGCATTGGAAAGCTTGTAACTTGTACTACAACATGGTGAACATGAACACCTAAGATTATATAGTAAAAATTAATTTTTGAGCAAGATGAAAACTCTATCATGACCAAGCTGCTTAACAAGATTGCATTTTAAAAATGATGTAACTTCTGGACCCCGGATCCAAACTTCGTGAGCAAGGGCTCTTTGGAAGGTATATAACTTGTACTTTAACGTAGTAACATAATCCCAGTACTTCATGTGTAGAAAAATAAAGATTTAAGCACTCTAAGATGCTAATCCGTTATGCCTGCGTGACGACTTGCAGTTTTTGAAATTCAATAACTTTTTGAATACAACTCCAAATGAAACGACTATAAGCTCGTTGTAACCCTTGAGTTATGTACTTTAAATTAACCAGCATGAATCACCTAAGTTCTATAGCAAAATATTAAGATTTGAACACCTTAAGAAGGCTTCACAGTCAGCCTGGCAGCCCAGACTTAGTTAAACAAATGGCTGAGATTTGGCTAAGCTCAAATTACCTTTTTACTTTCTGTTATGGCTAGATGATTTTTCACACTTACATGGCACAATTAAACAGGTCATAATCACGTTTATCTTTTTGGGCAAGAACGGTCATATATGACGTAGGTTTAATCGTAGCAAACCACATGAAATGATGAGTACTTATGTGCACGAAGTATAACGAAGCGATAAAACTTAATCCTAAGAAATGAGCATCTACCCTTGTATACTAAGTAATAAGGAATTACACCCTATCTTCTTGATCTCCGAAAAACCAGCATGAACATTTATACTAAACGATGGAAGGTTTACCTAATTAGAAGGTTGTCCCCATGAAACAAACCACACTTACCACCATCATGACCATATCATCACCACTCAAGAACGTGTTTAATTTATGCAAACGTTTCGTTACATTATATTATTGAGAAAGTTCCATGAACTATAACAATACGAATTCATCCATTGCTCATATACTTCATGTGCACTCATATAGGAAACCCGACCGGAGCTGAAGATCAAGGAGGGCACCAGCTTGAAGTAAGCGAGTTCGAGTGTGTTAACTACGAACCGAATCAAGGCAAGCCCCGGAGCATGACCTATGTTTTAAAGTCTCTTTATTTTCACATACGTCTAGGGTGTACTGTGCATTTAAGTTTAGGAGTTGCTCGGAAACCTAGTTGCACTAGCTTTCTATATCCTGTGGTCTTGGTTAAGTATAAGCCTAATCGCTAGTGCTATGCTTAATAATTTTATCGGTAGCAACACCGAGTGATTTGGAGATCACTCGGTCTAGGGATTAAATTTTTGGTTACCCTCACATGATTAATGGGAGACCGTACGGGGAAGAGCATGTGTAGGATGCGGTGACAAGGTTGGCCCTTGTTCGCCATAGCCCCGTATGTGTCGGTTAAGGACCGTTCGTTGTGACTCCGCGAGCAAGTATTGAGTTGTGTACCAAATGCATACCTTCGTATGGGAGTTGGTAAACTGATGTAACTTGAGAGTCGTAGTGTTGGACGGTCACTCCACCCTTTGTGCAAAGTGTTGGTCACGGTGGATGCACGGGTTTGTGAGTAGATGGAGGGTGTGTTATTACCCTTGGACCCGACGCTACTGTGGTTGCATGTGGAATGCACACTCGGAGGGCGGACCCGGCTCATATCTATGATAATCTTGTGAAAGGTGGCCATACGTGTTCTTAAATGATGCGTATGTCGTGCATTTGGGTTTCCCCTGCAGGGTGTAATCGATATATATCGCCGTCCCTCGCGGTGATGAGTACCACTTGTCTCGAGCAGATTGCATCGTAGTAATAAGAAAACATGATGATTAAGCTTGCTGTCTTGGAATCTTCCAATCATGTATGGCAACCGTGCTTGTTAGTCTTGCTCACAAAAATTTATGATTATGTTTCCACCCTCTTAACTTGGCTAAAATATGAGTTAGACAAATACTTTAAGTGCTGTTTTTGCAAGTTCACACAAGCCAGGTCAAGCCCCCTGCATGTTAGTGTCGGTTCTTAGAACCATTTTTGACGGGTAAGCCTTGCGGAGTATATTAGATACTCAGGGTTTGTGTTGAAACCATTTTCAGGATTCCCGCAGCCCGATTATTGTGATTGCTGCGGGAAGTATGTGTGTCAAAGCGAGGAACCTCGGGAGTGGACCGTGGAGTGGGTTCCCGCTTCACCGACTCAAGAGTGAGGCCATGCCGTATGGGCTGGTGTGGTTCTCCTAGTTAACTATATATATGTATCGTCGAGATGTTTACGCTTCCGCAAAGACATTATCAAGTATTGTAAACTCACTTCACTTATGTATTGTAAATCTGAAATTCGAACAATGGCTTGTAATACTTAAGAGATTATGTATGAAACTTGTTACTCAAGTAGTGTTCTCTATGTAATAAAACGCTGAATGTATCCCCGATGTATGTGCAATGAACGTTCGCTTCGTCGAATGTCTCCCGATACGATCCTGTGCGACAATCCCTCTCGCTCCGCGAGGTAGGGGTGCCACAGCTGGTATCGGAGCCGTGTCGGGATATGCCGTACACTACGGGTCATACTAAAAATCACCAACACATTTATACGGTGAGGAACGACCTAGAAAGCCCAAGTAAGGTCTACAGTAGAAAGAGATGTGGCAAACTAACCCTGGGTTATGCTTGTTTAAATTTTTGCAACTACGGCCCGGCCCAGGTATGTTTGCAATTTAAATTAGCGCTCCGTGCCCGCGGAAGTAATAATACGGGACAATGTTGGCTCGTGGCAATCCACGGGGCGGTTCTTTCTATGAACCGTTACTATGAGAAAGCTGATGATATGAGGAAGTTGAGAAGATTGTGGAATAATTGTTTTCGTAGTTTCTTTTGAATTTGATGTAATGTTTCTGAAATGGTCTCTTGCAGGTACGCTAACCACGGACCTTAGATCGTGTAGTTCCCGTGATGAGATCGTGTGTGTGTTGCCACAAAAGCGAGTGGTCGGCTATATATAGTCCGATCACGTATTTTATTTTGGAAAGGACGTAGGTTAACGGCATTTCATGTCATCATTCATGCCATGCATCACAAATTGCATGAGATAATCGATCAAGAATGCAAAAACACGGTCTCGAACAACTCACCAAAATTCTCAACACAATTCGTGCACGATATCCAAAAATCGGGCAGAAAACCCCACCCGATCGAGAACTAAACCCTAACCGATTATCGATTCACGGAAACGGCCACAACTTTTGAATCGTTCACTCAAACGAAACGATTAAACACAATTCGGAAAGCTCATAACACGTACCATCACCCTGGCACGATGATCCAAGAAAAAGTAGAGTGGGATCATACTAAAAATAACTTACCCGAAAACCTGGCAAAAGGTTGCCAGATTTCGCCGAGTCGCCGGATTGGCAGATTCGGATGCCTCACGAAAATTGCTATAACTTTTGAAGTACTTATCCAAATAAAACGATCTACCCCATTCTGGAAAGCTCGTGTTATGCCCCACATTTCATCTAATATCAGGTCAGCCAGGAAAATTAGTTAAGTCGGTCCAATAAGCAAAAACAGAGAGCCAATTTTAGTTCCCGGCGTTTCCAGAAAACCTGGCAGAAAATCCGTCGAGCCGGAAATCGCCATATCTTTTGATCCGCTTAAGATTTTTCCGCGTTCTAGGATGCGTTGGAAAGCTTAGGAAATACTCTAGCATCTGGTTATAAATTTTGGTAAATTTTACTGTACAAACAGAGACGAAATTGGGGAAAACAGAGAGGGTTCAGAACCGGTTACGTTGTAAAGGATGTCAGTTTCTTTCTATTTCCTTCCAGCATGTTAATTGAGCTTTTATTTACCCAAATTATTGATAATAATGCTGCTTAAAATGTATCCCTAACCATGATCTATAGATGGATGCAAGACAACTCATGACTGAAAGGAATCAGCTGAGATCTGAGGTGGAAGACCTCACTGATCGTCTCACCGATGTCACGGACGACTACTACTCAGCAAAAGAGGAGAACAAGCAGCTGACCGCCCGTATCACCGAGCTGGAGCAGGAAAATGCTGCCCTGACTGCACGTATCAAGGAAGTGCAGGATGACCTTATCTTCAGCGACAACCTACGTGTCGTCGCAGATAGGGCAAAAGAAAGAGCTGAGCAGGAAAAGGCAGAACATGAGCAGATGGCTACGTTCTGTGATGAGGAACGGATTGAGGCGTTAAATGAGCTGAATGCAGCTAAGACATCTATTACTCAGAAGGATGAGACCATCTACTCCCAGCAGGCCACCATGCAATTCCTGCATGGACAGCTTCAGACTGCACAAACCAACATGGACCAGCTGTTCACAGAGATAGGGAATCTCCAGCACCAGTTGGCCGCGTTACAGCAGCACCACCAGGTGTTGCTGGCAGCTCACTGGAATCTGTTGCAGCCACCACCGCCGGAGGACAATGGTGACGACGCTGCTAGCGATGCTTCCGATGTGAACAACCCGGAAGACACCGACAGCGATGCTTAGACTACTAGCTAGTGCTAAGAAAGGAACTTGTAAAATTAATGGTAGTGTACTAAAGAACAAGAACTAGTGGCTTGTACGTACGTAAGGCGTAGTGGTCGCTGTGTTTTGGGTAGGCTGACAGCATAGGAGGTACGGATGACTAGCTAGGCCAGAAAGTTCTGGACGTATAACCCCGCGCTAAGAAGTGTTAATATCGCGCGCTTTTGTGTACAAATGGGTTACACCTTGAAACATATATGAACCACTAAGCTTATGTTTAATGAATATATGTCTCGTTCTTCAAAAATTTCAGAATCATAAGAAAATTTTACTAAGTTTGAATGGTCTGAAATTATGAGTAAAAATTTTCTGGTTTTACCAATTTCAGCTCATGGAAATTAATCTCCCGGGTTATGCAATCTGAAAATTTCATACCGAAACTTTTAATCCATCAATTTCAGCACCTGATGAAATTTTCCTCCTATGGATTGCATTCTGAAATTCATGTTCATATCATGTCCCTTAATTACTATCATTGTCTATGGCTCCGAAACGCTGAGACTAATGGTGTAATTAAATTGTGTGGCAGATGGTGAACACTCGTCGCACGGTGGATAATTCGGGGAGGGTGCTTCATCGCAGCCACCTCCTCCACCACCGTTGACTGCTGTGGAGCAACTTGTTCATAATCAGAACGAGATGTTTCGGCTGTTCCTGGCGAGCCAGAACAATAATGCCCAGGCAGCAGCTCCTCCACCGCAGCCCCGTCCCACCTCTTACGGGGATTTCTGGGCGACTCAACCGCCGTCTTTCTCAGAAGCCAAGGACCCCCTGGAAGCAGATAATTTTCTGCGTATTGTGGAGTCCAAGTTTGCTCTCCTGAATTGCACCGAGCACCAGAAGACCCTGTTTGCAGCACAGCAGCTCCGTGGGTCGGCTAGTGCGTGGTGGGCAAACTACACCGCTGCACTCCCCGCGGATCACCAGGTGCTATGGCCGGAATTCTCGGCAGCCTTCCGTGCACACCACATTCCTGACGGTGTCATGAGAAGGAAGCTTCAGGAATTTGTTGACCTGAAGCAAGGCTCCGATACTTGTGCAAGAGTATGCTCGGAAATTCAACTATCTTGCCCAGTATGCTTCCTATCATGCTGACACAGATGCAAAGAAGCGTGAGTGCTTTCGGAAGGGTCTAAATCCGAAATTGCAAGACCGCCTCGCTCTCTTGAATGGCACATTCAATGAATTGGTTAGTGCAGCCATTGTGCAAGAGGACGCCATTCGCGTCAATCAGGATGACAAGAAGAGGAAGCGCACCGCGGGAAGTTCATCCGGTGCGCCACCTCACAAGTTCAAGCTTGCAGTGACCAGCCCCACTGGTCAGAAATTCCGTGTCCCAGTGCCTCCAATGGGTGGGCAACGCACTACTTTCCAGCAGCCTTATCGTGCGCCCCACCACTCCTATCAGCACCGTGGTCACCAGCACACCCCGCAGCAGCATAACCAAGGTGCCAGGCCATCCCCGCAGCAGCCATGCTTCAACTGCGGCGGCATTGGTCACTTCATCGGAGAATGCCCACATCCTCGCCGCAACAATGGCAACAACGGTGGGAATAATCAACAGCAGCACCACCGCGGCAATAATGGCAACAATAATAACCGCGGCAACAACAACAACAATCACAACAAAACCCCCACCAAGACCGGCCGTGTAAATTTTACTACGGTCGAAGATGTGCAAGCCGGAGAACCGGTCCTCTCGGGTATGTTTTCTATATCCGGACATTCCGCTCTCATTCTTTTCGATTCCGGCGCCACGCATGATTTCATCAGTCAAGCATGTGTGGATAGGTTGCATCTATCATCCACCATTTTGCAAACCCCATACACTATCACATCTCCTGGTGGCCTCATCCACACAAGCCGAGAAGCGAGAAACGTCTCTCTTGAATTAGCCGGAAAAATATATCCTTCTAGACTAATTGTTTTAAATGGTCAAGGAATAGATGTGATATTAGGAATGAAGTGGATGAGACGTCATAAGGCTGTTTTACACATAGATACCCGGGAAGTGCATTTAAATTCGCCTCTACACGGCCCGTCTATCCTCTCCTTACCGTGTCCAAAAATTTTGAGAAACCAAATTCAGCACCTAGCAATAAAGAAATTAGAGGACATACCAGTAGTGTGTGAGTTTCCCGATGTGTTCCCGAATGAGTTACCGGGCATGCCACCTGATCGGGAAGTAGAATTTAAAATTGAACTTCAGCCCGGAACCGCACCGATATCTAGAAGACCGTATAAAATGGCTCCAAATGAATTAGCTGAACTTAAGGAGCAACTCAACGAACTCCTAGACAAGGGGTACATACGCCCAAGTGCTTCGCCTTGGGGCTGCCCCGCTCTTTTTGTGAAGAAGAAAGATAAATCACTAAGGTTATGTGTTGATTATCGACCCCTCAATGCGGTAACCATCAAAAATAAATACCCTCTCCCACGCATTGATATGCTATTTGATCAACTAGTCGGTGCAAAAGTATTCTCAAAAATCGATCTTCGCTCCGGCTATCACCAAATTAAAATTCGGCCGGAGGACATTCCTAAAACCGCTTTCTCTACGAGATATGGACTTTTTGAATATCTCGTAATGTCTTTTGGACTAACAAATGCACCGGCCTATTTCATGTACCTCATGAACTCGGTATTTATGCCGGAGCTGGACAAGTTCGTGGTGGTATTCATTGATGATATCCTCATTTATTCCAAGTCGGAGGAAGAACATGCTGAACACCTCCGCATTGTGCTTCAACGACTACGAGATCATCAACTTTATGCAAAATTCAGCAAGTGTGAATTTTGGTTGGATCGAGTTCCATTCTTGGGTCATATCATTTCAGCTGAGGGAATTTCCGTCGATCCAAGTAAAGTTGCTGACGTGCTAAATTGGAAGACTCCCAAAACCGTCAAGCACATCCGTAGTTTTCTCGGACTTGCGGGATATTATCGGAAATTCATTCCAAATTTTTCTATCATCTCCAAACCAATGACAAAATTGTTGGAGAAAGACTCTACCTTCAAGTGGAGTCCGGAGTGCGAAAATGCTTTCCGATCCTTGAAGAAGCATTTAACCACCGCTCCCGTTCTAGCTCAACCCGACATCAGCAAGCCGTTTGACGTATATTGTGATGCGTCCGGCATAGGATTGGGTTGTGTTCTCATGCAAGAAGGCCGAGTTATTGCCTATGCCTCCCGCCAACTCCGCAAGCACGAGAAGTACTATCCTACTCATGATCTTGAATTGGCATCAGTAGTGCTTGCTCTCAAAACTTGGAGACATTATCTCTTGGGAAATCTGGTGCATCTCTATACCGATCATAAAAGCCTCAAATATATTTTCACCCAGCAAGAACTGAATATGAGGCAACGAAGGTGGCTGGAATTGATAAAAGATTACGAATTGGAAATTCATTACCACCCCGGAAAGGCTAATGTGGTTGCCGATGCATTAAGCCGTAAACACCAATGCAACCAAGTTGAAATCTGCTCTATTGAAAACTGCAGCAAATCTGAAAATGAGAGAAATCCTTGTCTTCATATCATTCCCTATGGTACATTACATAATTTGGCTCTTGTTCCTACTCTCCGAGAAGAAATCATTGCTGCCCAGAAAACGGATGAAGGTATGGAACACATCCGACAGAAGTTGGGTACCGAAAAGGCTAAGTGTTTCCGTCAAGATGAGGAGGGAGTTCTGTGGTTTAATAACCGTCTCGTTGTTCCTAAGAACATGGAACTACGGAAGAAAATTCTTGATGAAGCCCATCTCTCTAAATACTCCATACACCCCGGTAGTAACAAAATGTACCGTGGGTTGAGAGAAAAATTTTGGTGGACTCGCATGAAGCGAGAAGTGGCTCGTTACGTGGCCGAGTGCGACACTTGCCAACGAGTCAAGGCTGATCATCTAAAGAAAGCCGGACTATTGCACCCATTGAAAATTCCCGCTTGGAAATGGGAAGACATAGCCATGGATTTTGTTGTTGGATTACCTCCCACCTCCAAGAAACATGATTCCATATGGGTAATCGTCGATAGATCGACGAAATCAGCACACTTTATTCCGGTACACACCACCTACAGTGCTAAAAAGTATGCTGAATTGTATATTGCCCGTGTGCTATGTTTACATGGTGTGCCAAAGACCATCATTTCAGATCGCGGTCCGCAATTTGTTTCTCGATTTTGGGAACAATTGCATGCTAGTCTTGGTACTACCCTAATCCGGAGCTCTGCATACCATCCTCAAACAGATGGACAATCGGAAAGGTTGATTCAATATTTGGAGGATATGTTGAGAGCTTGTGCTTTGACGCAAAAGGGAAATTGGGATGATCAGTTACCATTCATTGAATTTTCCTATAACAACAGCTATCAAGAAAGCTCGGAGTCACTCCTTTTGAGGCGTTATACGGACATTCTTGCCGTACGCCGTTAAACTGGTCCGAGTCGGGCGAAAGAATAATATTTGGTCCGGATATTGTTGAGCAGGCCGAGGAAAAAGTGAGGGAGATACAAGCTAATATGAAGGCTGCTCAATCCCGCCAGATAAGTTATGCAAACAAAAGGAGACGCCCGCTGGAATTCGAGGTAAACGATCATGTTTATCTTCGTGTCTCTCCAAATAAAGGTGTGTCACGTTTTGGTGTAAAAGGAAAACTTGCTCCCCGCTACATTGGACCATTCCCAATTGTGGAGAAGTTTAGCCCTGTGGCATACCGGTTGCAATTGCCGACAAACTTGGAACGTGTGCACAACGTGTTCCATGTGTCGCAACTCAAGAAGTGTCTAAAACCACCCATCGATGTGGTCATCTCCGACACCGAGCAATTGCAAGATGATCTATCTTATCCGGAAACTCCCGTCCGGATCCTCGATAAAAAGGATCGTGTTACTCGCAACCGCACTATCACCTTCTATAAAGTGCAATGGAGTAATCACACTGAGGATGAAGCCACATGGGAACAGGAGGAATTCCTGGATAATCATTTCCCCGAGTTCATGGCTTCACAATCGAGGTAACGACGCACCTCCCTTCGACCACTCTATTATCAACCGTAATCTCGGGACGAGATTTCTTTAAGGGGGAGGGCTGTGACACCCCGTGTCACAAAATCAGGTTGTTACTGTACTAAATAAAATTTTGCATAGAAAACAGTAATCAACTGCCCAGTCACATGAAATAATAGGTTAAAGTCCTATTAGGGTTTTTAATATTCCAAAACCCTAGCTCTTGAGATCTCAAACTTTCTCCAAAGTGGTAACCCCAAATTTTTGCACAATCTGGTAGGACATATCAAGACATGAATTTAGGACATTTTTCTTGAATTTTTGGAACAGCACAAATCCCTAGAAAAATACAACTCTAAGCAGAAACAGCACCTGTTCAACAATTTTTGTAAATTTTTACATTTCGAATTTGAACTTTGGCCTATAAGGAAAGTTGTTCCACATAATCCACAGGACCCACAGAAATTTTGGTTTGCAAAAATGTCAAAAGGATCAAAGTCTATGAGCAATTTACAGAGAAGGACAGCAGTGGCAAAACTGTAAATAGGGAGAATAACCTTTGAACAGAAATCGGCACGATGGCCGGGGCCACCGTCAGCGGCGTTCGCCGCCGGTGCCCATGCCGGTTAGGCGCCGCCCGTCCTCGCCGCTCCGTGCAGTCCCACGCGTCGTCCATCGCCGGTTAGCTTCGCCTCGAAGCGTGCGCGCTCGGCCGTCGATGGCGGGGAGAGGACTTCGCCATGGCCGCCGCCGGGACTTTTCCCCTGCGCCGCCTCTCCTCGTGCCGCAGCCCCTCATTTGCGTGAAATTGCTTCGCCCCGCTCCTGCGCAACTCCCACCCCGTCCCCAGCCTCCTCCTCCCCTCCGCAAGCCGCAAATTCCGAAAGAATCCGAGAAGCTCCCATTTTCCCCCTCGACGCCGGCGAGCTCGATTGCGCCGCGCTCGGGTGAGCTCATGCTCCCCCTCCACCTCTAGAAGATGCTCAAAGGCTTAGCTGAACCTCACGTCCCTCCCCAGGTCAAGCCGAGCCCGGACGGTGAAGGCATTCCCTTTCTTCTCCGCCGCCGGTCACCACGCACGGCCACCCCGTCGACGCCAGCTCACTCCGGACCACCTCAGCCTGCACCGACCCCGCGCCGTTCGTCTCCGTGCGAAGGTGCAGCTCTACGACCTAGCCATTCCCTTTCCCGTGCCCCGGCGAGCACGAGCTCCCACGCCGGAGCCGCCGCATCCGCCATGGCTCGTCGCGAGCTATGCTCCGTTCGCCCCACCGTCTCGCCGCCCCCACCAAGCGGTGCGCCGTCGAAAACCGTGCGCAGGCGGCCAAGCCCGGCCCCTGCGGCGAGCTCTAACGCGTCGCCGGTGAGCTCCGCCGCCGCTCCGGCGAGCACCCCCGCGCGCGACACTTAGAAATATTTCGAATCGTGCTGAAATTTCGTAACGATTAAGGATTTTAGAAAAATCATAACTCGAGTTATACGCCACGGATTTGAACGATTCAAAGCGCATTGGAAAGCTTGTAACTTGTACTACAACATGGTGAACATGAACACCTAAGATTATATAGTAAAAATTAATTTTTGAGCAAGATGAAAACTCTATCATGACCAAGCTGCTTAACAAGATTGCATTTTAAAAATGATGTAACTTCTGGACCCCGGATCCAAACTTCGTGAGCAAGGGCTCTCTGGAAGGTATATAACTTGTACTTTAACGTAGTAACATAATCCCAGTACTTCATGTGTAGAAAAATAAAGATTTAAGCACTCTAAGATGCTAATCCGTTATGCCTGCGTGACGACTTGCAGTTTTTGAAATTCAATAACTTTTTGAATACAACTCCAAATGAAACGACTATAAGCTCGTTGTAACCCTTGAGTTATGTACTTTAAATTAACCAGCATGAATCACCTAAGTTCTATAGCAAAATATTAAGATTTGAACACCTTAAGAAGGCTTCACAGTCAGCCTGGCAGCCCAGACTTAGTTAAACAAATGGCTGAGATTTGGCTAAGCTCAAATTACCTTTTTACTTTCTGTTATGGCTAGATGATTTTTCACACTTACATGGCACAATTAAACAGGTCATAATCACGTTTATCTTTTTGGGCAAGAACGGTCATATATGACGTAGGTTTAATCGTAGCAAACCACATGAAATGATGAGTACTTATGTGCACGAAGTATAACGAAGCGATAAAACTTAATCCTAAGAAATGAGCATCTACCCTTGTATACTAAGTAATAAGGAATTACACCCTATCTTCTTGATCTCCGAAAAACCAGCATGAACATTTATACTAAACGATGGAAGGTTTACCTAATTAGAAGGTTGTCCCCATGAAACAAACCACACTTACCACCATCATGACCATATCATCACCACTCAAGAACGTGTTTAATTTATGCAAACGTTTCGTTACATTATATTATTGAGAAAGTTCCATGAACTATAACAATACGAATTCATCCATTGCTCATATACTTCATGTGCACTCATATAGGAAACCCGACCGGAGCTGAAGATCAAGGAGGGCACCAGCTTGAAGTAAGCGAGTTCGAGTGTGTTAACTACGAACCGAATCAAGGCAAGCCCGGAGCATGACCTATGTTTTAAAGTCTCTTTATTTTCACATACGTCTAGGGTGTACTGTGCATTTAAGTTTAGGAGTTGCTCGGAAACCTAGTTGCACTAGCTTTCTATATCCTGTGGTCTTGGTTAAGTATAAGCCTAATCGCTAGTGCTATGCTTAATAATTTTATCGGTAGCAACACCGAGTGATTTGGAGATCACTCGGTCTAGGGATTAAATTTTTGGTTACCCTCACATGATTAATGGGAGACCGTACGGGGAAGAGCATGTGTAGGATGCGGTGACAAGGTTGGCCCTTGTTCGCCATAGCCCCGTATGTGTCGGTTAAGGACCGTTCGTTGTGACTCCGCGAGCAAGTATTGAGTTGTGTACCAAATGCATACCTTCGTATGGGAGTTGGTAAACTGATGTAACTTGAGAGTCGTAGTGTTGGACGGTCACTCCACCCTTTGTGCAAAGTGTTGGTCACGGTGGATGCACGGGTTTGTGAGTAGATGGAGGGTGTGTTATTACCCTTGGACCCGACGCTACTGTGGTTGCATGTGGAATGCACACTCGGAGGGCGGACCCGGCTCATATCTATGATAATCTTGTGAAAGGTGGCCATACGTGTTCTTAAATGATGCGTATGTCGTGCATTTGGGTTTCCCCTGCAGGGTGTAATCGATATATATCGCCGTCCCTCGCGGTGATGAGTACCACTTGTCTCGAGCAGATTGCATCGTAGTAATAAGAAAACATGATGATTAAGCTTGCTGTCTTGGAATCTTCCAATCATGTATGGCAACCGTGCTTGTTAGTCTTGCTCACAAAAATTTATGATTATGTTTCCACCCTCTTAACTTGGCTAAAATATGAGTTAGACAAATACTTTAAGTGCTGTTTTTGCAAGTTCACACAAGCCAGGTCAAGCCCCCTGCATGTTAGTGTCGGTTCTTAGAACCATTTTTGACGGGTAAGCCTTGCGGAGTATATTAGATACTCAGGGTTTGTGTTGAAACCATTTTCAGGATTCCCGCAGCCCGATTATTGTGATTGCTGCGGGAAGTATGTGTGTCAAAGCGAGGAACCTCGGGAGTGGACCGTGGAGTGGGTTCCCGCTTCACCGACTCAAGAGTGAGGCCATGCCGTATGGGCTGGTGTGGTTCTCCTAGTTAACTATATATATGTATCGTCGAGATGTTTACGCTTCCGCAAAGACATTATCAAGTATTGTAAACTCACTTCACTTATGTATTGTAAATCTGAAATTCGAACAATGGCTTGTAATACTTAAGAGATTATGTATGAAACTTGTTACTCAAGTAGTGTTCTCTATGTAATAAAACGCTGAATGTATCCCCGATGTATGTGCAATGAACGTTCGCTTCGTCGAATGTCTCCCGATACGATCCTGTGCGACAATCCCTCTCGCTCCGCGAGGTAGGGGTGCCACAGATCGGACCCATGCGCTAGATGGCAGTGATCTTCTCCGGGTTTACCTCGATGCCTCGCTCCGAAACGACGAACCCCAACAACATCCCCCGAGGGACCCCGAAGACGCACTTCTCGGGGTTGAGTTTAACGCCGTTCTCGCGCAGCTTGGCAAACACACGTTCGAGGTCGACCACGAGCTGGTCGGCCTTTTTGGATTTGACGACGATGTCGTCCATGTAGGCTTCGACGATGTCTCCGATGAGATAGTCGAAGCATTTTTGAATGAACCTGCGGTACGTGGCACCGGCGTTCTTGAGCCCGAACGACATCGTCGTGTAACGGTACGAGCCGAAGGGCGTGATGAAGGAGGTAGCGAGTTGGTCGGCCTCGTCGAGCGCTATCCGATGGTACCCGGAGTACGCGTCTAGAAAGCGAGAGGGTTTCGCACCCGGAGGTCGAGTCGACTATTTGGTCAATGCGCGGCAAAGGAAAAGGGTCCTTAGGACAGGCCTTATTCGAGGCTAGTATAGTCAACGCACATTCTCCAATTCTCATTCTTTTTCGTACAAGAACAGGATTGGCCAACCATTACGGGTGGTACACCTCCTTGATAATCCCGGCCGCCAAAAGCTTCGCAATCTCCTCCCCGATCGCCTTGCGTTTCTCCTCGTCGAAGCGGTACAGGCGTTGTTTCACCGGCTTGGAGCCCGGCCTGATATGCAAGGAGTGCTCGGCGACTTCCCTCGGGATTCCCGGCATGTCCGAGGGTTTCCACGCGAAGACGTCGGCGTTCGCGCGGAGGAAGTCGACGAGCGCGCTTTCCTATTTGGGAGAGAGGGAGGTGCCGATGCGCACCGTTTTCTTCTCGTCTCCCTCGAGGTCGAGGGCGACCTCCTTGGTTCCTTCCGCCGGCTCGAAGGAAGCCGCCTTGCGGCTCGGCTGCGACGGTTCCTCGACCACCTGCTCCCCGACGACCGCCGGCTCGGTGGTGGAAGCCAAGTGCGCCGAAGCCAGGTCACGGTTGTCGACGTCACACCGGTAGGCGTGTTGAAAGGACGCGCCCACGGTGATAACTCCCTTCGGCCCGGGCATCTTGAGCTTCGGGTAGACATAGTTCGGGACGGCCATGAACTTCGCGTAGCACGGCCATCCGAGGATAGCGTGGTTGACCCCGGGAATCCAACCACCTCGAAAGTGAGGATCTCCGTTCGAAAGTTTGAAGGAGTCCCGAACGTGACGGGCAGGTCGATCCGCCCGATGGGAACGGGTTGCGTTCCGGCACGACGCCATGGAACGGTGAGCCGTTCGGACGAATTTGCGAGTGCTCGACGCCCATAGCATCCGGGACGTCGGCGTACGGGATGTTGAGGCCGCTTCTCCCGTCCATCAACACCTTGGAGAGGCGTGTCTTGGCGACGATGGGGTCGACCACGAGGGGGTATCGACCTGGCCGCGGGACTCGCGCCCGGTGATCGGCGCGGTCGAACGTGATCGGGAGTTCCGACCACTTGAGGTAAGCCGGGGTTGCGGGCTCCGCGGCAAAGACCTCGCGACGCTCGAGCTTGACCGAACGCCGACCCGGGCGAGCATCGGAGCTCGCGAAGATCATAAGGCAACCCTCCGCTCGAGGGAAGCCTTCCTCGTTCTCCTCACCGGCGTCGCCTTCAACCCCGACGTTCCCCTCCTGGTCATGCTTCGGGCGTGCCTTCCGCCGTGCTGCGTGATGAACTTCTTCATCAATGAGCGGTCCCGCATCGGGTGCTTGGTCGGGAACTCGTGGTTGGGGCATGGCCCGTTCCACTTCTTCTCGAAGTGGTCCGGGGGTTTTGTTGGGCTGCTTCGCGCCCTTCTTGTCGGTCGTGGCTACCATGTGGCCGTCGGTCGACCGCGAGTTATTCTTTTTGTTGGGCTTGGAGCCCGAAGGCCCCCGCCCGCGTTGCCATCGATCCTCTTGCCCTTCCCTTTCTCGGGGAGGTCGCGGTGGAGGAGGGCTTCGACCGCCTCCTCGCCCGAGGCGTGGCTCGTAGGGATGTCGAGGAGTTCCCGAGCCGTTCGCGGGCAGCTTCGCCCCGGCTCGTGGACCGAGCCTTGCGGTTTGTTCCGAAGTGGAAGGCCCCAATGACATCCGCGTCCACGACATGGGGCAGCTCGTTGCAACGCCGGAAAAGCGCCGGATGTAGTCCCGGAGCGGCTCGTTCGGCTTCGCCGGTAGTTCTTCAACTCCCAAGGGTTACCGGGCGGGCGCACGTGGTTGGAAGTTTCCCACGAAAACTTCTCGCAGGTCGCCCACGATCGTATCCGGTCCGCGAGCGGATGCTCGAGCCGAGTTCTCGCCGAGTCGGCGAGGTATAGCGGGAGGTTCGGAATGATGGCGAGATCGTCACTCGCGCCGCCGGCTGGCATGCCGGCCGGTAGTCTTCCAGCCGAGAGGAGGGGTTCGACTCCCCTGCGTATTTGGCCACCGTCGTCGGGGACGAAAGCGTGGAGGGAAGGTCGCTCCCCGATCGCGGAGCCGAAGACCCTCGGACCCGAGGGGTCGGGGCTCCGGCTCCGATCGTGCTCGACGTCGCCCCGACCTCCGCGGCGGGGGTTTCGGACGAGGCGTGGGCCTCTGTTGTCCTGAGCGTGGCGTCGGGCGTCTAGGGTCAAGCGCGCGTCTCGAGCGGCTCCGATGCGGGAGTGCACTAACTGCCTAGGCTCGGGCTGGCCCGGTCGCGCGGCTGCCGCACGGAGGCGTGCACCGATCCTCCTACACGGGAGTCGCGCCGCCCGGCGCTAACGTGCTTCGGACCGACGGCGCGGCGCGTCGCTGCGAGCTTTCCGCGTGTTGCTCCGCCGCCTTGGCGAGGAGCGCGGCCATCTCCCTCTCGCTGCAGCCACGCAGCTGTACAAGGAGGGTTTTCAGCAACGCGGCTGCCGCAGCCACGTTTTGCCCGGCGCGCGGAAGTGCTTGGGTCTCGGCCCCGGCGTCGTCAGCGATCTGCTGTTGGACATGGCGGGCCCTCGGGCGCGCGTTGCATCCCTCGTGCTGGCGGTGCTGCTGCAACTCCCGCTCTACCGCCGCGGTCTCCTCGTCGAGGCCACGGCGAGCCTCTTCCAGCTCCGGGCGCCTAGCACGGAGGCGAGTCCGGACGTCGTCACCTCCCGGAGGCGCGGTGTGCGCGCGTTCAGCCGTAGGGGTCCCGGGGCGCCGGGCCCCGTCTCGGCTGGTCCTCCGGCACTCGGACGCCCGCTGCTCCGACGTGCACTACATTGTACTCGCGAGCGGGGCCGTGGGCCTCATCGCTGCTGCCCTGGTCCGAATCTTCCTCCTCGCCGGCGTCGAGGAGGTCGAAGAGGGATTCGGAGGGATGGATTACCATCCCTACAAACTCCGTCTCCTCCGGATTAGCCACTCCCGGGAGAGCGCTAAGCCACGTCACGTTCGCGGTGGCGCGGGTCACCACCAGGCCTGCGGCGCTGGATGCTCGGCGCGTGCTAGCGTTCGCTCGGAGGTGGCCACGAAATCGAGACTCCCGAAGCGCACGGTCGTGCCAGGAGCCTAGAACGAAGGTTCGGAATCAACCATCCGCGCCATGTGGGCTGGAAAAAGCGTAACGAAAATGCGCAACAGCCCCCTTCCTGGCGCGCCAAGCTGCGGTGTTCGAACCACCGGCGGTGAGAATTTGTCCCGGGGTTGCGTGTTTTAGGCCGGATGGTGCACAAGGGAGGACACGAAAGGTTTAGGCTGGTTCGAGAAAGCTCCCTACGTCCGGCGGTGGGGGGTCTCACGGCGTCGTGTTCCTTGCGCCAAGATGGAAATGCGAATACGGATGTGATGGGAGAGGAGCGTGCCCCAAGTCCCGTGCGAGAATGTGTGTGGTGAGAGTCATTTCTTGTCTCTTGTCCGTGCGTAGAACAGTCACACCCCTTTATAGTCATAGGGGTGGGCTCGAGTTACGGGAGAAAGAGAGGAGAGGGGGATGGTCGAGCTTCGGAGTTCTCCAATCAGCCTCCTTGTCGTACGTTCCGTCGGGGTTGATCGGGCGGTCGTGTCGCTCCTGTAGCAACGGGCGTCGAGGTGGAGTGTTCCGCAATCGAGGGGAGCCACGGGTGATGCTGTTCACGGAGTGGTTGGATTTGGACATGCCATACCTGTCCTTTCCTGTCGGTCGTCATGATGCTTCGGATATGGTCGAGGTACGGGAGTGATTGTTTTCCCGAGTCAAGCTTGGAGGGAGAAGTCGTGCGGGACGGGGCGTTGCTCGAGCTCGACCTTGAGCTACACCTGTTCGACGGGTGTGTCGGGGAATCGTACGTCCGTACATTATCGGGCAGCGACTCCTCCCGGAACCCACGGTCCACGTCAACTCCTGCCACTCAACGAGGAACGAGACGTCCCATCGGCGTGCCCCGACGGGAGCAGGTGGCGGCGGGAGGGATGGGCTCGGGCTCCTCTCCAATGATTCCCGGTCCGAGCCCACATGGGCGCCGGGGCGGTTGGCATTGAATGCGGTTGGTGGTCGAGTCACGAGGTCGAGCGTGTGGGATGCTAAGGTCGTGCGGGACGGAGCCCCTCGACCAAGATACCAAGGTCGGGCGAGACGGAATCCCTCGACTAAGGCGTCAAGGTCGTGCGAGGCGGGCATCCTTGAGTAAAACGTCGGGGTCGTTTCCCGGTCGGTCCGTACGAGTATGGGTCAGCCCTTGGAGATGACGCGGTCGCGAACCCTTTGTTGGGTAGGTCCGGATGCTGCCACGTGGCTGCGCAAATCTTTTCCCCCGACAATTAATTTATATAGAACCAATATGTTTTGCATGGCATCGGAACAAGGATAGCATCTCAATCATATAGTAGAAGAGGAGGATGAAGAGGATGGACGTACAATGTAGGACACTTTCATAAGAAAGGCATGTGCACATTATGCAATACATACCACAATTTATAAGACCTCAAGGTAAACAGGTCAGGATACTTGGGTATCCTCCGGACAATCAAACGTAATATGTCATACACATCACATAGATCATCCGGAGAATACCCAAGCATCCATCCATGTCTACCTAAAGGTCGCACGAGTTGCGATACGCCTTGCATATTTTTGTACCAACCTTCCTAATGAAAGACACCCTACATTATATATTCATCCTCCCCATCTTCCCCTTTTCCTACATATATTGATGCTTATAAAGTCATCATCTGCCGAAAAGATGCTCTCGGTGCAGGTTGCCGATTCAACGGCCATCCAATGCTATTATAAGGTCATTGACTCGTATGGCAACATGTTTCCAACATCCGAGGATGCGGTCCATGCCGCCAACTCATCTCACTTTGCCCGCTGTCATCATCGAGCATGGCTAGACCAAGGAGAGGTAAGAGGGGAAAGAGAGGAGAAAAAAGAGAAAAGAGAGGAAATAAAAGAAAGACAGGGGAAAACAGAAGAAAATAGAGGAAAGAGGAGAAAATAGAGGAAAGCTACTCCTGCTCCGAGTTACAAACAGATCATCGATCTCGTGCTACAACGAGAGCAGAGCAGAGCAGAGCGAGAGAAAAGAGAGGAAAGAGGAGAAAATATAGAAGATAGTTTTTATTTAAAAACAATGGTCTAGCCATGAAAGAGAGGACGAGAGGAGATAGATGAAAGAGAGGGGAAAAGAGAAGAAAAGAGAGGAAAGAGGAGAGGAAGAGAGGAGAAGATAGTTTTTATTTCCTTTATTTGGTCTAGCCATGAAAGAGAGGAAGAGAGGAGGAAAGAGAGGAAGAGAGTAGAAAATAGAGGGCAGTTATATATATTCTGCCTAGATTACATCAATCATCAATCATCAATCAACGATATAATTTTCAAGCATAGAACACATAACAGATGGGATATCAGTGAACAAGCCTAGCATTTCAGTAAAGCGGGCATGCACCATAGTTGCACAAAATAATTAAGATGAACTGAAAATGTTAACGACGGGCAGTCATTTAGAAATGATAGATCTATAACTTTCAGAATTATCATAATAGATATATCACTTTCAGAATTCTAGTCAGCAGGCAGCAGGCAGAAATGATAGATCTATCACTTTCACAATATAATTCTAGTCAGCAGGCAGAAATGATATCATTGTTCTTAATGGGAGGGAGTGTATCCTTATTCTTTTTCCCTTTTATTCCAGGATTGGTCCGGTCAGCAACGGATTATTAGAGTAATGCCAAACACACTGTCAGCTGTTAGACAATCAGCATCAGGTAACAGGTTGTGACAGTCAACTGATATTTCCCTAAGCAGCTCATTTGATGTGTTTTTGAGATATAAATGATAACTCATACAAGTGCACTACCCTTTCTTATCAAGTTATCAGCTGGGTAAAATGGCAACTCCAATATTGCATCAAATTATGCAAACATCAAAAGGCAATCTATATAGAGACAATGTAGTATTTTCCTGTTGGTCTTTTGTCGATGAAACAACATTGGTTCTACATAGTCCTGAAAGAGTGCATTTCATCGAACATAGCTAACCACTTGACAGAGTGCATTTCATCGAACATAGCTAACCACTTGACAGAACGAGCATGCATTTTATCGATTATTTACCACAGATCATAGTTAACCACTTGACAAAACATAGCTAACCACTTGATAGAATGAGCAGGCATTTTGACGGTGCTAGCAGTTATCGAACATTACCATAGATCATAACCCTAACCACGAGATCATAACCCTAACCACGGTTGCACAAAACAGGGAAGAGAAGGGGGACAGCGGGGCGTACCGGGGAGGCGCCACGAAGGACTCACCGTCGGGGGAGGGGAAGGGGGAAGAGCGTACCGGGGAGGAGGTGCCGGCGAGGAGGGCCCGCGAGGAGGGAGGCGCCGCCGCGGAGGAGGGAGGCGCAGAGGTGCCGGTGAGGAGGAGGCGTGGAGGAGGTGCCCGCGAGGAGGTGCCGGCGGGGACGGAGGCGCTAGCGCGGAGGGCCCGCGAGGAGGGAGGCGCCGCCGCGGAGGGTCGACACGGAGGGGCCGGTGAGGAGGAGGCGCGAAGGAGGTGCTCGCGAGGAGGTGCCGGAGAGGAGGGAGGCGCCATTGCGGAGGTTCGACGCGAGCTGCCGGTGAGGAGGTACCCGCGAGGAGGGAGGCACCGGCACGAGAGGGCCCGCGAGGAGGGAGGCACCGACATGGACCCGCGAGGAGGTGCCGACGAGGAGGGAGGCCCCACCGCGAGAGGGTCGACGCAGAGGTGCCGGTGAGGAGGTCCCGCGAGGAGGTGCCGGCGAGGAGGAGGTGTGGAGGACGGCACGGAGGAAGGGCAGCCTATCGGCGTCGTCGTCTGCGGCGCCGGTGTTAGGGTTAGCGCCGCAGGCGCGCGCGCCTTTTTATAGGCGGAGAAAATTCTAAAACAAAAATTCATTGAGACAAAAATTGTAAAACGGCGGAAGTGGTTGCCGTGCGCCGCTAAAAAATGCCGTGGGCCCACTTGTCATGCCTTTGTAACGGCGGTTGGCATTGCCAACCGCTGTTACTATAATGCCAACCGCGCTTACTAATGATTGTGGGCCCACATGTCATAGTAATGTTACTAATAACTCTAAAATGATTTAAATAGTGATAAATTGTTCGAAGAAATAATTAAATGTCAATAAATCCCAATAATAGCCAAAATGAAATTATTGAGGAGATAGAAAATAAACACAAATATTAATTCGTACACATAGAGTTATGAATTACATGCCGCTTGACAATATAAGTTAAAGTTACAGATTAAAGTAACATAGAGGTACATCATCCTTGGACTGTTTTTCCTTCGCAATCCGAGC
This sequence comes from Chloris gayana, assembly GCA_031894775.1. Taxonomy (NCBI): domain Eukaryota; kingdom Viridiplantae; phylum Streptophyta; class Magnoliopsida; order Poales; family Poaceae; genus Chloris; species Chloris gayana. Next base: position 1,182,548 of record JAUNZO010001099.1, on the reverse strand, counting down.
GCATGTAGGGCATTTCTGCAGAATATCCGAGCTTTGTTTTTATGATTCCGAACTTACTTGGATCAATAAATAATGGCACTTCATCATATTGGTTATATTCATCTTGATCCTGCACATTCTCCACTCCAACGACCCTTTGTTTACTGGGAATAACAATGTACTTCTTTTCATCCTTTGGGTCTAGTATATAGAACACTTGTGCTACCGCCCTAGCGAGTATCCAAGGGTCATCTTTGTGACCGAATTTGTTTAGATCGACGAGGATCAATCCATATTCATCCACCTCCACCCCTTGTGGGTGTTGCACCCATTTGCATTTAAATACAGGAACAACGAGATTTTGTCCGTAATTAAGTTCCCATATTTCCTCGATGTACCCATAGTATGATGTCGGATTGTCCTCTTCATCATAGGCATGTGTTCGAACACCGCTGTTTTGACACTTGCTTTTCTTGTCCTTTTCTTGAGTGTAAAAGGTATAGCCATTGATGTCGTACGCCTGAAATGTAACCACACTCTTCGAAGGCCTCATGGCTAACCTTCTCAACATTTTTTCGTCTACGGAGTCCCCACGTGGAAGCTCTTGGTTCTCGAACCATGATGTGAAGGTTTTCTTGTGCTCCATTATGATCCAATCTTCTGTCTTGTCCGTGTGGTTCTGGTGAAGCTCACTTAGGTGTTTCTCAAAGTATGGGCCCACAATCTCTGTCTGTTGTAATACGCTAAAATGTGCTGCATCCACTCTTTTGTAGTCACGGTCGATGAATGACTTCCGTCCTCGTGTACCTTTTCCAGACAGTCGGCCCTCATGATGAGACACGGGAAGACCAATAGCTCCTCCATTTTTAATGTAGTCGGCACAACACTCAATAATCTCCTCGGTGTTGTATCCCTCAATCATTGAACCCTCCGGATGAGAACGAGTTCGTACAAAGCGTTTCATTACATACATGAACCGCTCAAAGGGAAACATATGATGCATGTAGACGGGGCCCAACGCAGCAATGTGGTCAACGATATGAAGCATGAAGTGTTCCATGGTATCAAAATAGGAGGGAGGGAAGCACATCTCAAGCATGCACATTGTTTCATTCATATGGGTCCGTAGGTCATCCAACTCCGCTTTCTTGATCACCTTCTTCGAGACTACGTTCTAGAAGTAGCACGGGCGAGTTATAGTTAACTTCAACCACTCGGGTTTCACAGCCACGATGGCGACGGCTAAGAACACCGAAAGCATTGTGTGACAGTCGTGAGTGTTGTAGCCACTTATCTTTAGCTCTTCCATGTTCACGAGATTTTTCACGTTCGATGAGAATCCGGTGGGACACTTAATCCCGTGTAGACACTTGCAAAATGCTATTTTCTCCTCACGCGTAAGGTTGTAGATTGCGGGAGGAAGATAGTATTTTCCGTTCGCCCTTTCCTGCGGATGGAGCTCGGGTCTAATGTCCGGTGCCACAAGATCTCTACGTGCACTGAGTCCATCCTTTGTCTTACCGGGTAGGTCAAGAATAAGTCCGCTAGTGCTTGTCATATACGCCCTTCCCAATGTGCATCCGAGTCGAATGCATGAGTCACTTCAAGTTCCGCCCGATAATTGAGGTATCCGAAGAAAATAGATTGCTTCTTAAAGGGCGTGTGGGCTTTGCACTTTGGAACTCCCTTCACCGGTTTGCCAAACACAACTTTGATGTTCTTTACCGTCTCGAACACGACACTAGGGGTCCAACGTCGAGGTTCTTCGCCTTCCTCAATAGTGCCATCAAACTGTCTCTTCAACAAGCGATACTGTGGTTTCGTGCTAGGAATCGACGGTTTCGCGTGTACACTATCTTACGGGATGATGGAAGATACACATGGGATGTATCATCAACGCATACAAAACAACCATACTTTCCTTTGACCTATCCCGATAGCGCCCTTAGCGGCGAGGAATCACTTATCGTCACAAAAATGATGGCTTTGAGCAAGAAGGGCGCTCTACGGTGCTCATCCCATATACTAACCCCTTCTAACCACGGTTTCGCATGTCTTCCAATAATGGTTCCAAGAACACATCTATGTCGTTACCGGGTTCTTTCGGACCGGATATAAGGATTGTCAATAGTAAGTACTTTCTCTTGTGACACAACCATGGTGGAAGGTTGTATATTGACGAGTATAAGCGGCCAAGTGCTGTGCGGGTTCCTCAATTGACCATGAGGATTCATCCCGTCCGTACTCGGAGCAAACCGTATGTTCCTTGTCTCTTCGAGAGAATTCCGGATGGTTAGAATCAAACTTTTTCCACTGGGTCCCATCAGTTGGATGACTAAGTTTCTTTGGGTCCCTGGGGCGTGAATGTCACGTCATCGGTTCAGCATCCTTAGGGTTGGCAAACAAGCGTCTTATCCGATCGACAACAGGTAGGTACCACATGACCAAGGCAGGAATCTTCGTTTGTTCGCTGTCATCGACGGTGATGCTTTTCTTCCTCTTCCTCACATTCTTGTTGCTCTTCTTTCCACTAACAAGCTGATGTGTCTGCATCATAGTCGTCCTTGCACTTGTACCGACTACGCTTGCATCTTGGACATCTCACGGCGTCCTTGTATTCCCCCGATACAATATGCAATGATTTGGGCACGCGTGAATCTTTTGCACGCCCAACGAAAGTGGGGTTATGAGCTTCTTAGCAAAATAGGTGCTTTTTGGCAACAAGTTGGGCTTCGGTAGAATGTCCGAAAGGAGTTCCAACAAATCCGTAAAACTAGCATCCGACCAACCATGGATGGCCTTTAATTTCATCAGTTCAAGTACCGTACGTAGCACGGTACACCATTTTTCACATCCCTTAAATTCCTCGTATAGTGGATCCTTCGATGCTTTCTCCAGCGATGCAAAGTTGCTCAACCCTCTTGTTGTCCCTCCATTGAGTAAAACTTGCGATTCAAAGTGTTGCAACATTTCCTCAACATCAAAATCACATGACTGTTCTGTTACTTCCTCGGCTCGAACGGGCTCCTCATCTTCAACATTGACACGGTCGTGAACATCAAGGTCATCGTCGGCATAACCATCAACAGATTGCTCGGGTATTGCCTCCACCGTGTCTTCACCATGCTTTGTCCACCGGGTGTAGTCCTTAACAAAACCTCTCGTTATTATGTGTGAATTGATTATAACCGTATCTTTCCACATTTTCTCATTTTTGCAATCACGACACGGACAATGTATTTCATCCCTTCCTTCTCGCTTAGCATGTTGTGCGGCCTTTGTGACAAATGCCTTGACTTGTCCTCGAAAATAACTTCCCATGCTTGATGCCTCATACATCCAAGATTTATCCATACCTCAAGCACTAAACATCAAAAATAATAATCACTTCAACAAACATGGAACAATATATCTCGTAGGATCAAGTTTTGTGAGCTACAAATAAAGTGACCAACTAGATACGTAAATTATTTTAACGAAAAAAAATAAATTTCCTCCTTTACCTAACCTAGCTCTCCATCTATCATGAGAAACCTAGATATATAATTTTCCTCCATGTAGAAGCCTAGAGATACAACTTTTCTCCATGTAAAAGACTCAAGATACAAATAGATGCACAAAAACCAACCATTGCTCTACAAATCTAGAGATTTGTGACAAATAGGCATAAAATTCAAAGTAAATTACAAAGCCAAAATTCTACTAGATTCCAACATGATAGGAAGAAATAATACATGGGATAGATTCCCCTTACCCTAGGGAACAGATCTATCCAAGAAAAACGAACTCAAAACCTCCCCGCCCCCTTGTTTTTTGATTTTTGCCCGAATTTTCGGGCCACCAACGATGGAGAAGCTCGACTGTGTTGTCCGAACCCGACTATTTATACCCGGTAATTTGTACCGATGGTTGGCATTGTCCACCGCCTCCGAAAAGACTTTAGTAACGGCGGCTGACAATGTCAACCGCCGGTATAAATCCTGGCCTATTTTAACGGCGGTTGGAAAAGCCAAGCGCCGCTATAAGGCCTCTATAGCGGCGGTTGGCATTGCCAGGTGGCCGGCCCAGCATCTGTAGCGGCGGGCCGCTTTGGGCCGCGCCGCTAGGCCGATTTCGGCCCCGCCGCTACGGTGGGGTTTTGCTGTAGCGGAATAAAACAGCGATCGTATATGGATTGGATTCACGGTAGAAATTGATTGGGTATCAACGGATGTGGGTAAGCAGATAAAAGGAAAATCATAAATCATGTTTATTCTTTAATAGGTAGATAACATAAATGGGTAGACTTTCGTTGATTTGATTCGAGTTTCAAAGTTTTGGCAATGTCCCTCTATATATAGACAATGACAATATATGACGATAGTTACATCATGATTCACAAAATTGGAACTTCCTTCTTCTTGTTTCGGGCTACAAAATAAGTGGTAAGCACCTTCTCATAGATGCGTTCATACCCGGGAAGAGCCTAATGTCCGAGATTTCATTCCGGCGCTTGTGTCTTGTGCGACGATTGGCTCTAGGTCGATGAGGAGACCATTTGAGAGATAATTCTATGGTGACCTTGTGTAGCTGCCGTCGCAGCTCACGGCGAGCTTCCACTTGAACGGCGTCACAATGTAGTGCATGGTCACCAGCTGTCCACCCGGCGAACTCATTCCCGGGGCACACATGTGGCTCGTCGCCAAACGGGATGAAATAGAAGGGCAATATCTCTTGGATTGTTACTTAGCAATGTTTGGTAAGTTCTCCGTATATCCTTGTATTTTAGTATTGTATGGATTTGAGATTACCTGTTTGTACGTACCAACTACTGATCCGGAGATTGGTATATGATGCACAGTACCCCTCCTCGGGAGGGTCACGCACTGCATTAGTTCACTAACAATGTAGGTTGTAGTCGTCACGCCCTTGTTGCATCGTAGTTGACAAAGGGGTGAGATACTTGCGCCTTCCGGAGTACTTGACCATGCGTCGTTAGGAGGATGCAGTTGGGCGGATACGGGACCGAAGACGGTGACATTGATTGGGATCTATGGAGGGGACATGTGCGGGAGCAGCGGCGAAGGTTCGGCAGGCTGGCGGCGCAGGACCTAGGTGGTGGACATCAGCTGCGGCGGTGGCCCGGCACCCGAATCCTGGCATCGGAGGTCGGTTGCGATTGCGATGGAGGTCGACAGAGGCAGAGATCGGGGATGCGGCGGTGGTGGATGGAGGTGGTGGAGATTGACTCGCGGTGGAGGTCGATCGAGAGTGCGACTCGGAATGCGACGACTGGAACTTGTGGATGCGGTTGGAGGCGGCGGACAAGGTGGTGGGGAATGGGGATCGGGGTGGGTTCGCATTTGAGGTGAAAGGATACGGGGTCGTAGGGTTAAAGCAACTCCACATGTATATGTGCACACAAGACTTATAGCTGCATTACTTTGAGATTCCTGCTTGATATCAACCTTTTCTTCATCTCAATCTTGCTACTATTGTTGAGCTCCGAATCGATGGCTGAGATAACCCTTTTGTGCGCAAGGAGATGTGGAAATTTCACTTTCGGGGTTGTAGCCGTAGACGAAGGATCGCAGGTACGGAATATATTTTGAATGTTCGATGAAAAGGGCTGAAAGGAAAAAATTCATTACATTCTTTTTACGTAGTAGAGATATATGGGATATATTGGTGTAGGTCAATAGCGCCAAGAACAAGTTATGTATTTGAGAAAAGCGTGGGATAGGCATGAAAATCCAAAAATTGCATCTACACACATGTAAATCCCAAAATTCCACCTTTATGTTGTTCGGAAGCGGCCTCTAACGATGTGGGAGGAGCATCTTCAAGAAATAAGTGTCGAGCACTACGACGTGTTTCAACAACCTATTGAAAATATAGTTAGAGGACGTTTTAATTAAACAATAATTATTGTCCATGAAATATGAGTTTGACGATGCGATACCTCATCATCTACGTCATCGTTTGGGTTGTAATCAGGGTCGGGTTGCTCAACCCGTTGCCTTTTACCGCAAGGAATCTCGAGAGGAGAAGGTTCCTCAAACGATGTTGAATGATCGGAACCGTTCTACGATTATGCGCCGACACGGGGCTACGAACAGGTTCAGCTTCTTTGCCTTGATCCATGGTTAAGCTTGCTAAAAGAAAAAAATAGATACGCATATTGTTAGGCTTCTTTACGTTGATAACACGTAAGAATATTGCTACAAAAGTGTTTAAAAAGGCCGTCAATTATTGGCGAGAGACAATTAAAAGAAAAAAAAAGAAGGGATAGCATCGAGAATCATATAGTAGAGGAGGTAGACGAGATAGAAGGACATACAATGTAGAACAGTTTCATAAGAAAGGCAGGTGCACACTATGCAATGCATACCATAATTTGTACGACCTCGGGACAGATAGGTCGGGATACTTGGGTATCCTCCGGAAAATCAAATATAATGTGCCATACACATCACAAAGATAATCCGGAGAATACCCAAGCATCCGACCATGTCTACCCAGGTCGTACGAGTTGCGGTATGTCTTGCATTTTATTGAACCAACCTTCCTAATGAAACACACCCTACATTCTACATTCTTCCACCCCATCTACCTCGTCTCCTATTAAAAGTCATCATCTGCCAAAAAGATGCTCTCGGTGCGGGTTGCCGAATCAACGGCCATCCAACACTATCATTAAGTTCATCGGCTCGTATGGCAACTTGTTTCCAACATCCGAGGATACGGTCCATGCTGCCACACTCATCTCACTTTGCCCGCTTTCATCATCGAGCATGGCTAGACCAACAAGAGAGACGAGAGAGAGAGTAAAGATAGGATAAAAGAGAGAAAATAGATGAAATAGAGGAGAAAAGAGAAGAGAGTAGAGAAGAGAAAATAGTTTTTATTTTAAAAAGGTGGTCTAGCCATGAAAGAGAGGAAGAGAGGAGAAAAGAGAGGAAATAGAGGAGAAAAGGGAGGAAAGAAAGGGGAAAAAAGAGAAGAGAGTAGAGAAGAGAAAATAGTTTTTATTTTAAAAAAGTGGTCTAGCCATGAAAGAGAGGAAGAGGAGAAAAGAGAGAAAATTGAGGGCTTATGAAAATATACAGGAAGAATAGGTGAAACATAGGCAGTTATATATATTCTTACTGCCTACATTGCCTCAATATATCATCAATCATCAATCATCGATCAACAGAAATCAATGAGGAGAAAAAAACAGTCATATGTGACTGAATCAAGGAAGAAGTAAGCAGGCATGACTGCAAGCAGTCGTATGTGGCAAGCACAATTATCATATTTGATCATAAATAGCAGGCTACCAGCTAGCAGAATATAGCAGGGCTACCAGGCAAAATATAGCACTGAACATGTTTGATAAACGGCACTGAACATGTTCGATAAATAGTAGGGCTACCAGAGGTAGAACATTTTTAATGCTATTTATTGATAAATAGCAGGGCTACCAGGCAGAACATGTTCAGTGCTAAGCAATAGAAAGCAAGCAGGGCTGCTGTTTATCGAACAGTGACAAGACATCTATCATATGAGACTGAACATCGATCTGTTATAATCATAGAGTCATTCCCAATTTTCAGAATTGGCGAAACAGTGACAAGACAAAGATATATATAGTCAGGTCAATCAGAACAACAGGCAACAAGGGAACAAGTAGAGGAGAACATATAACAGATGGCATAATGAAACATGGGGTAGTAGGAGATGACATAGAGCACAACAGTGAGGGATTCCTATAAACCCGTTCAAAATTTAGCAAGTTTGACTTAGCATATCCTGAAAACAAGCCTATTCACATCAGAATACAAAATCAAGCACAATTATCATGTGTGATCATAATCCTAGGCATTGCACACTGTAATTAGACTAAAGAGGATAAGGATCAGGCCCTAGGAATTCATGGTAAAGCAAGAAAAAAACAGGGATAAGACAAACTATTGCTAATTTTCAGAATTGGCTAAACAGTGACAATCATTTGCGATGAACATAGTTTTTTTTAATTTATCTCTGCAACCTAACAAAAAAATATTTATGCAATGACGAGTCAAGAGGACAAACAATAGTTACATGGCAGAAAATGCATGTACTTTATAGTTATCAATAGTAATTTCTAAGTTTCATTAATTAATTATACAATGTGAAAATATATCCACTGGAAACTGATATTTCAAAGGAATGGATGATATATTTAAATTACAGAAATAAATGCTCAGAGGATCTCATGTTATCTTACCACAAAGATTATCTTTGAGGAAAAAGAAACCAAAACAGTGTTACTCTAAAACATTATTTTTTGTACCAAAAAACTATAAACATCAGTTTTAGTTTTTTTCCACCCACTTATGCCAATGGAATGAACTCCTGGATCACCTGAAGGTCAATCACTCCCCGTGGCCTCCCATGCTACTCCATATCTTCAGCCAACTGGAGTGCATCTCATAATCATATGCATATTGTTTTTTTTCGTTGTGACTTAGAGAACTTAGAAAACAATCAAACGACATGATACAACACCCATCACACATAGCAACCTATCAGCTAGTAGAAGTGAAACCAAAGAACAGAGTTTCAAAAAAACCATTTATAATCAAATAATACCTAAAAGTAGCAACATCTTTGAAACTCCTATTCTGCTAGATCAATTCTTCGAGGTCTCTATTATTTATGTTTCGCTCTTGGCAACTGAGATCATCGAATAAAAATAGAAACCCTATCACTATGGCATACATAGATTGATTGAACAAAGCTATTGGTTGAACAAGCATTGGGTCAAACAAACTGTGTAACATGTAAATAGCTCCATGCACTACATTGTAACGTAAATACCAAATTTTATCATTCAGTCAACATGAATTAAAAAAGTATTTACAGACATGATACAAAGGCACACTTATTTTCTGTAGGCATGTTTTTTACAATACGTGGGAACAAGAATTCCGAATTGTTCCAAGGACAAGCGAGAGGAGGGAAAGGGGGAGGGGGAAGGGCCGTACCGGGGAGGTCCGACGAGAAGGGCCGGCGAGAAGAGGAGGGAGAGGGGGAGGGGGAAGGGCCGTACCGGGAGCAGGGCTGACGAGCTCGAGGATGGAGCAGGGCGTCGGCGAGCTCGCGGAGGCGGCGGCGGCCGGTGAGCTCAAGGAGGCGGCCGCGGCCGGTCGGCTCGAGGATGGGGCGGCGTTGGGGGAGGGCCGGCAAGCTCGAGGAGGAGGCGACGGCCGGTGAGCTCGAGGAGAGGATCTCGAGGACGGAGGACGAGGCGGCGCTCCGTGGAAAGGGGACGGGAGAGGGAGCCGGGGTTGGGGAGGCGGCGGCGGCGCCGGACGGGACACACGAGGCGGCGTGGCGGTGCACGACGGCGGACGACGGTGACGGGGCATGGCGGCGCGCGCTAGGGTTTGGCGGGCGGAGAGACGGTGGCGGCGTCAAAAGGGCTATAATATCGGGCAATGCGACATCAGCCCCGCCGTAGTACAGAGCTACCCTATAATATCGGCCCGGCGACGTCATCGGAGTCCGTAATATCGCTCCGATGACGTTAGCACGGATGAATGTCATTTTTCTTTTATTTCTTACATTTTTATTTTCTACGCTATATTGATTTTTGATCTGAAATTTGGCATGAAATTGTTTCCATTGTTTCCAAGCACAAATATATTTTTTATTTATTTTTTATGATATTATTTCACTAATATATTTAAACTAAGAGATGAACTTTTATGAGTTTAACATGAATTAAATATTTCAAATAAAACTACAAAAATTACAGTAGTTTGTAATTTTCATATAAGTTGTGTATGTCAAATATTAGTTCAAAACTAATAAGAAAACCACACATAGAAAAAAAAACAAAAGAAACGTCAGCTTTACAATTAATTTGACCATTTTATTTTTGCAAAGTACAAGTTATTTTGACCTCATTTTTGGCATGACACTATTTCAACACCATTACAACCCAAATATATTTTTTATATATTTTTTAAAAGATTTGTATGAAAAAACATATTCAAATGGGGCATGTAGTCCTAAGTGAAATGAGTTTCGGACGTAAATTCTTGTTGGTTCGACTCCTAACATTTTTCTACTTTTAAAAAAAAACAAAAATAACATGTGTGTATTGGAACAAATTAGGCATTCAAACAAAAAATTGTTGTAAAATTCACAACGGTTTTCAAAATAAAAATGTTTAAATAAATGTTAAACATGGACCATGAATTCGTACATAGGTACGTAAAGAAAATAATATTAACTTTGGAAAACTAACTCTCCTATGCGATAGGTATGAATTTTAGAAATTTTTAGAAAAAAATCGCTCAATTTGGACAATATTTGACTAATATAAACAAGTTTGAAAAATTAAATACGAATCAAAAGAAGAAAAGAGACTTATCCTGACGAACCGAGTGCATGAACTAGGGCCAACATGTGGGGCCCACGTGTCATTGAACTAGGGGCTAGTGGTTTTGGAATTCATTTGAGTTATTATAAATCAAAATTTTTTAAAAAAATAAATTATTTTTAAATTTTAATTTTCAAGATTTTAGTTTTTTTACTTTTAAATTTTTATTATTTTAATTATTTTTAACTACTTTATTTTTTTGGCCTTTTGAATTCAATTAGTTTATTATTAATTATTTTGAATTATTTTCATTTATTTGAATTATTCTGAATTATTTTCATTTATTTCGATTTATTTTTTATTATTTTGCGTTGTTTTCATTTATTTTTTATTATTCTGAGTTGTCTTCATTTTTCTGAATTATTTTTTAGTTTATTTTTGTATTATTTTTTAATTATTCTGATTTTTTAATTTATTTTAAATAACTCAGAACTAATTTAATTTAGTTAGGTCGGACCAGCTCGTAATAGCGGGCTGCCGACGTCGACCGCCCCTATTACAGGTTGCACTCGCCCGAGCGGATGTGGTTTAGTACCACATCGCCCACACGACGGCGCGTTGCCCTGTTTATAAGGGGCGTCGCGCCAGCCCAATCGATCTCCTCTCGAAACCTGTTGGGCTGCTTGTTTGTGGCCTGTTTGATTTGATGGGCTTTGTTGGTCCTCGGGCCCGTGAAGTTGGGCCACTTATGAACCTATTTGAGCCCGGTTATGGGCTTGGAACCAAATTTTTTTAATTTTCGAATGATGAGAAGATTAAATAAAATATATAAATAATAAGAAAAATTAATAAGGTTAAAATATATAAATAATAAGAGAAATTAATCAGGTTAAAATATATAAATAATAAGAAAAAATAATAAGGAACACATAGTAAGAAAATAAATAAATAATACAATAAAAATGTGGTTATATGTATATCAATACAATGAGAAGATTAAATAAAATATATAATTAAAAAAATATAATAAGGAACACATAGTAAGAAAATAAATTAAAAAATAATAAAAAAATGATCATATGCATATCAATATAATGAGAAGATTAAATAAAATATTATATTAATATGAATAAAAGTGGATAAAAAAATTTAAATTACATAATAATTTTTTAATTAGAATAACCAACAATCTTAATTAAGTCATGGCCCACATATATTATATGAATATATCAATAAAGTGGATAATAAAATACAAATTGCATTTAATTAAAATTCCATGATATGTCACAAATACCAATTTTTTTTAATTTCCGAATAATGATAAGACTAAATAAAATATATAATTAAAAAGAAAATTAATAAGGAACACATAGTAAGAAAATAAATTTAAAAAATAATAAAAATATGATTATATGCATATCAATATAATGAGAAGATTAAATAAAATATTATATTAATATGAATAAAAGTGGGTAAAAAAATTTAAATTACGTAATAATTTTTTAATTAGAATAACCAACAATCTTAATTAAGTCATGGTCCACATATATTATATGAATATATCAATAAAGTGGATAATAAAATACAAATTGCATTTAATTAAAATTCCATGATATGTCACAAATACTAATTAGACATTACACCACAATACTATATATCGAGTCATTAACCAACTTTCCGTTGCGTTCATCGTCATCGACACGCATGTATGGTGCCATTGATGTATAAGCCGAGTCTGTGTTTGAATGAGTTTTAACTTTTTCATGTACGCAAAGAGGAGACCTCGTCAAGCTGGTTGTGCTCTTCTGGATCTTTCACATTTTGAAGTCCAATAATTCTTTGTTTCCCGGAGAGAACAATATGCTTCTTTTCATGCTCGGGCTCGACTACATAAAACACTTGTGCAACACGTTCAGGGAGTACCCAAGGATCATCTTTGTGGCCTACATTATTGAGGGAAACGAGAGTGAAGCCATATTCATCTACCTCAACACCTTGCGGATGCTTGACCCATTGACACTTAAATATGGGTATACGTACGGTAGTCCCATAGGTGAGTTCCCAAATTTCTTCAATATACCCATAATAGGTGTTCTCTTTCAAGGTGTTGTCCTGTCTTTGTTACACTAATACCACTATTTTGATTCGACTCTTCTTGTCCTTTTCTCTAGTGTAAAATGTAAAACCATTAATATCATAGCCTTGCCATGTTGTAACTAAGCTGTTGCGGACCTCTAGCCAATAGATGCATTGTCTTTTCATCCCTTGTTTCACCAATTGGAATGTTTTGATCCTTCAACCACCCTGTAAAAGTTTTTTTGTGCTCTCTCATGATCCAATCGTCGGTGCAATTTTCATTTTCTGCACGTAGTTGCTCTAAGTGTTCTTTGGATGTATGGCTCAACAAGTTGTAAGCTGCTGCGGGAGGCTGAAATGTGCTTGACTCACCAATTGATAGTTCTCGTCGTTATATGTTTTCTTTCCTGTGGTTCCTTGACCGAAAATTCTTCCTTCATGGCGTGATTTCGGTAGACCAATTGTTTTTCCATCTTGATTGTAATCATTGTAAAACTCAAGAACCTCTTCGATCGTATATCCCTCTATCATGGAACCCTCAGGGTGAGCCGGTTGCGAACATGTCCCTTCATAATGGACATAAAGCGCTCATACGGAAACATATGATGCAAGTAAGCGGGGCCAAGAACGACAATCTGATCAGCTAAGTGAATCATGTAGTGCTCCATCAAATCAAAGAAAGACAGTGGCATACACATCTCTAGTTGGCACATTGTCTCTATCATCTCTTTACGTATCGTGTCAAGCTCGGGAAGGCTTATCACCTTCTTAGATATGGAATTCCAAAAATGACACATCCGAATGATAGCTAACTTGATATGAGGTTGCTTAACAACCCTAATTGCGGCTGCGAGAAACAGCGAAAGCATCATATGACACTCATGTGTGTTGTAGCCACTTATCTTCAAGTCACTCATTGATACGAGCTTCTTTATGTTTGAACGAAACACTGTGGGGACTTTTATCCCTCGCGAGACACTTGCAAAATGCCGTTTTCTCCTCGATGGTTAGGTTCCAACAAGGCTGGTGGAAGGTAATACTTCCCATTCCCTCTTGGCTTAGGGTGAAGCCCATGCTTTATATTTAACTTCTCTAGGTCTCTTCGTGCCCGCAGTCCATCCTTTGTCTTACCGGGAATGTCCATAAAAGTGCCATTGCAATTGTCAAAGACACCCTTTCCGACATGCATAGAGTCCGTGGCATGGGCGATCTCCAATTCTTTCCAATAACTTAAATACCGATGAAAGATCGATTGTTTTTAAACGGCACGCCCGTATCGGCAATGTTTCCTTTCTTTCCCTTCTTCTTTTTCCCATAGGTATATTTGATATTTCTCACCATTTCGAAAACAAATTGACCGTCTCGAAGTTTAGGAGTCAACTCTGTCTCAACTTGTTCCATCAAATTCATCTGTCTTTTGACGATATTGGTGCCTTTTTGCTAACCATCTTCGATGTTTTACATACACCAACTTACGCGAGAAAGGAAGGTACAACGATGCGATCTGGTCCACACATGTTGAACATCGTTGTCTTCCCTTTGATCTGCCCATTGAGATACGAGCGTGTCGGGTTATCACCGACGGTGCAAAGAAAGATGGCGTGCGGGGTGAACTCTTCCTGTACGTACGCATCATAAACCTTCACCCCTTGTTCCCATAATAGCTTCATGTCTTCCATCGGTGGTTCAAGAAAGACATCAATATCAATTCCGGTTTGTTTCGGACCGAGAAATCGGTGTAGTTAGTAGAAGGTACTTCCTCTTGTGGCACAACCATGAAGGAATATTGTAGAAGCAACAAATCAACGGCCAAGTACTTGTGCGGGTTTGTCATCTCTTCGAAAGGATTCATTCCATCTGTACTTAAGACCATTCTTAGATTCCTCTTTTCGACGCAAAATCGGGATGGTTAATGTCGAAGTTCTTCCATTGTCGAGCGTCGGCGAGGTGACGAATCATCCCATCCTTCTTGCGCCCGTCAACATCATTGTGCCATGTCATGAGTTTAGCGTCTCTACTGTTGGCAAAAAGACGCTTCAAGCGATCGATTATCGGAAGGTACCACATCACAAGGGCTGGCACTTTTCTTTCATCAACCATATCTTCCTGCACATCATGAGGAACACGATCGGTATTGGTTTTCTTCCTCTTACGCCAGCTTTCTTTCTACTTCGGACTTATCCATGATGTACTGTATCATCGGTTCCATCATTAGTTTTGTATCGACGGGCGTTGCACGTTGGACATCTAGTCTTATTGGCATGCTCTTTACGGTACAATATGCGGTGGTTTGGACAAGCGTGTATTTTACGTACGCCTAGGGTCAACGGTGCCAATACTTTCTTTGCATTGTATGTGTTGGTGGGCAAAGAGTTTGGTTTTGGTAAAATTTTGGCTAACAGCTCTAAAAGTTGGTTGAAGCTTGTGTCCGACCACCCATTCTTAGCCTTAAGTGTGACAAGCTCTAGCATTGTACTGCAAGACCGTGCAATCCATATGACACCCCTTGGATTCCTCGTACGAAACTCCTTTGACGCCTTCTCCAATGCATCCAAGTTATCCAAAGCTCGCCTTTTCTTTTGGACCAGGTTCTCGTTGTTAATGTGCATCAACAATTCTTCCACATCGAGACCGCCGTCAAAGTCCTCGCTTTCATTGACAAGTTCGGACCATCCGTGTGACCTGATGTCGTTGCATATTCTGTGCTACTTTCAGCCCTCACCCTACGCTCGTCGTGGTGAGCTCTTGCTCTTATCACCTCTTCAACGTGGTCACCTTGTGCATGAGGTCCTATTTCGCCGTGTTTTATCCGGATATAGTAGTCCTTGATAAATCCTTTCTCCAACAAGTGCTCACGAATAGTCTCGGGTGTCTCAAACATAAACATGCTCTTGCAACGGGTACAAGGACAATAGATATATTGTGTACCCCTTCTTCTTGCGTGTCGCTTCGCTTCTTCAACGAAACCCGTGACCTTTTGGAAATATACAACAGCATCACCACCCCCACCGGTGTACATCCAAGATCGATCTTCCATCTTTCTACGAGACATGTATCGTAAATAAAGAAATGAATAATAATTAAAAACTAAGTCAAAATGGAATTATATGCTAAAAAGCAAAAGTAGTTACAGAAGAATATTACATACTATAGTTACGTGTGATTTAAAAGCTATACATCTCCTTGCATCCTTAACCGCTTGGACATGTACTTGTTGCCTTCGGCCTTGGTCACCTTCTTTCCGACCAACGAGGGATGATTATCGGTAATCTTTGGATTCATAGCGCTTTGGCTAATGGCGGTTGGGTTTAGATATCCGACTTCATTTGAGGCACCGGAGTGATGACACATTCGAGTGATGAAAAAGGGTAGTCGATTGAATTCATGTGCCATTTGCTTGGAAATATAATAAAGGTGGAAAACACTTACAGGCACCGAGACGGTAACGAGAGTGGCATCCATGCGTTGGAGACGGTACGAGCATGGATCTCCTCAAAAGGCACATTTAAGTCAAAATATCCCTCTTGTCCAAAAACCTCTCCGGGGATCCTTGCCGCGATAACTTGGACACCCTTACTACATGCATTTAAGTACTACGGATGAAAGTACTTAAATATCCATGGCTTCTTTTTCAATACATCTGCTGGTAGTAGTGGCATGCCATGCTTATAGGTAGGGAAGACTTCTTGTGTGAGATCCCAACCTCCTTACGGGACGCCGGGAGGCGGAACGAGAACATGTGGGACCACATCCTTATTCTCGCTCCTATATGCTGCCGCCACGCCTTTATGCCATGTTGCGACTGCATGCCAAGTCGTTAATATACCGATAACTGTATACATAGTCATGAATTCATAAGTACTACAAAAGTGTACTTACTTATTTCCGCGCTAGATAACTCCTTCCTCGGAGGCGGAGGTGGAACAGAGCTCGATCAAAGGTTCATTGTTATTAGGCGGGGTGGACGAGCTACGAATCGCCCTAGCCCCTTTGTCACGTGGTGTCGGCTGGAGCCGGAGTCGATGTTGTTCGAAGGAGAGCTGCCTCATTCCCAACATCCGGACGAGGCGGCGTGGAGAAGCCATGTTCCGGAGGGATCTGGTCCTCATGCGTCGGAGAAGGCCGAGGTGAAGGTAGTGGCTCAAAAGAAATCTCGGGGTCAACCGGTGCTTCTTGAGTAGGAGGAGGCGTAGGTGCGGGCGAAGAATGCGCTACAAGAACGACAATCTTGCGTCGAAGCCAAAGGATGATATGATTAATCGCATCCTCGAGTGTCTCAATACCATCATCCTCCTACGGATAATCAAGGTCGCAAGCAAGATAGTTGTCCTGAACCTTGATAACTTGGACTCTAGCACACTCCTGCGGAATTGGTACATCGTTAAATGTACATCCGGGGATCGCAATGCCCTCTCCTACCTTGACGGTCTTCCCTCTCTTGCCGAGCGTCATGTGCAGCTCACAAGGTGTATTCTCCGTGATGTCATCCACGGGGTACCTGGTGGCATCGAGCGCGAGCCATGACTGCTTGGAGGCCGAGCATACGGACTTGGGTTGTCAATGTTGAGTTGAAATTCCGGTACCACGATAGGTTGCATGACAGCTTGAGGATTATTCTTCATGAATTCGTAGAAGTTTTTACCCACCATTCATGATCGATACCCTGTTGCTCTCGTGGCCCACACCTACTACATTCTTCACTCGTGGCAGCAGACGACACTTCTTTCAATCGTGCCGGTGAAGAGACCCCTCTTGTACGACCCCGATGTTCATCGGTCGCGATGGCAACGATCAACTCATCCGTACGTGGATTGAGAGTACCTTCCTTCTGTTGGGTGGCTACTTGCTTTGCTTTTTGCAAGACTTCGGTAACCCCGAGCTTTTCGGCACCAGCTGCCCATCGGCGGTGGACTTTGAACGCCCAAGCACCCAATTTCGGGTTCGTTCACTGCATCCTTCTAACGGGTGCGGGATTCCGGCTTGTCGGCGTTGTTCTTCCATACTCCTCCATTTCTTCACTTTAGCCTTGTATCCTCCTGGTCCCAGATTAGGACGCAACTTGTTCTTTCTACTCAAGCTTTGGAAAATCTCGCTCTTCTTTTTAGCATCGTTGGAGGAGACTTTCTCGACGAACGAGTTCCAATCATTAGGCGTGATAAAACCGTACTTCTGGAACGGTGTGAGACCCTTACGGACAAACTTCGTATTAAGGGTTGTCCTGAATGTCCTTAGGCACCTCCCCATGGTTTTCGGAGTAGCATTTTTGGCCCGCTCGGAGACTTCGGGTGGAAAAATGTAGGTTCTACTCAAGTTCTCCCATAACGTGTCCTTTTCATCTGGTTGGCACGTCAAGCCGGCTGTCGTACTTAATGTTGATTGCGGTTCGGACTAATACACCGCAATCATTGCGCCGGTTCGCGTTGACGCCTTGAGGCTCAAGCTGGAGCCCCATCCTTGTCTATTGCCGTAACGGCTTGAACGGCGGTATGCAGCTTGTTTGTATTTCTTTGCCCTTTGTTCCGTCTTTCTACGGTGGACGCTGTTGCAGCGGCGGCCTCGACGATGTTGGAGGAGCATCTTCAAGAAATAAACGTCGAGCACTACGACGTGTTTCAACAACCTATTGAAAATATAGTTAGAGGACGTTTTAATTAAACAATAATTATTGTCCATGAAATATGATTTTGACGATGCGATACCTCATCATCTACGTCATCGTTTGGGTTGTAATCGGGGTCGGGTTGCTCAACCCGTTGCCTTTTACCGCAAGGAATCTCGAGAGGAGAAGGTTCCTCAAACGATGTTGAATGATCGGAACCGTTCTACGATTCATGCGCCGACACGGGGCTCGAACAGGTTCAGCTTCTTTGCCTTGATCCATTGTTAAGCTTGCTAAAAGAAAAAAATAGATACGCATATTGTTAAGCTTCTTTACGTTGATAACACGTAAGAATATCGCTACAAAAGTGTTTAAAAAGGCCGTCAATTAACGGCTCTCACTATTTAAAAAGGCCATCAATTATTGGCAGAGACAATTAAAAGAAAAAAAAAAGAAAGAAGGGATAGCATCGGAATCATATAGTAGAGGAGGTAGACGAGATAGAAGGACATACAATGTAGAACAGTTTCATAAGAAAGGCAGGTGCACACTATGCAATGCATACCACAATTTATACGACCTCGGGATAGATAGGTCGGGATACTTGGGTATCCTCCGAAAAATCAAATATAATGTGCCATACACATCACAAAGATAATCCGGAGAATACCCAAGCATCCGACCATGTCTATCCCAGGTCGTACGAGTTGCGGTATGTCTTGCATTTTATTGTACCAACCTTCCTAATGAAACACACCCTACATTCTACATTCTTCCACCCCATCTACCTCGTCTCCTATTAAAAGTCATCATCCGCGAGAAAGATGCTCTCGGTGCGGGTTGCCGAATCAACGGCCATCCAACGCTATCATTAAGTTCATCGACTCGTATGGCAACTTGTTTCCAACATCCGAGGATGCGGTCCATGCTGCCACGCTCATCTCACTTTGCCCGCTTTCATCATCGAGCATGGCTAGACCAAGGAGAGAGACAGAGAGAGAGTAAAGATAGGATAAAAGAGAGAAAAGAGAGGAAATAGAGGAGAAAAGAGAAGAGAGTAGAGAAGAGAAAATAGTTTTTATTTTAAAAAAAGTGGTCTAGCCATGAAAGAGAGGAAGAGAGGTGAAAAGAGAGGAAATAGAGGCGAAAAGAGAGGAAAGAAAGGGGAGAAAAGAGAAGAGAGTAGAGAAGAGAAAATAGTTTTTATTTTAAAAAAGTGGTCTAGCCATGAAAGAGAGGAAGAGAGGAGAAAAGAGAGGAAATAGAGGAGAAAAGAGAGGAAAGAAAGGGGAAAAAGAGAAGAGAGTAGAAAAGAGAAAATAGTTTTTATTTTAAAAAAGTGGTCTAGCCATTAAAGAGAGGAAGAGAGGAGAAAAGAGAGGAAATAGAGGACAAAAGAGAGGAAAGAAAGGGGGAAAAAGAGAAGAGAGTAGAAGAGAAAATAGTTTTTATTTTAAAAAAGTAGTCTAGCCATTGAAAAGAGGAAGAGGAGAAAAGAGCGGAAATTGAGGGCTTATGAAAATATAGAGGAAGAATAGGTGCAACATAGGCAGTTATATATATTCTTACTGCCTACATTGCATCAATATATCATCAATCATCAATCATCGATCAACAGAAATCAATGAGAAGAAAAAAAGTCATATGTGACTGAATCAGGGAAGAAGTAAGCGAGGCATGACTACAAGCGATCGTATGTGGCAAGCACAATTATCATATTTGATCATAAATAGCAGGCATGACTGCAAGCAGTCGTATGTGGCTGCTGTTTATCGAACAACATTAACCAAGCGAGCATAACCTATCATAATCTGAACAAAAGCACATCTATCATATGAGACTGAACATCAATCTATTATAATCGGAGAGTCATTCCCAATTTTCAGAATTGGCTAAACAGTGACAAGACAAAGATATATATAGCCAGGTCAATCAGAACAGCAGGCAACAAGGGAACAAGTAGAGGAGAACATATAATAGATGGCATAATGAAACATGGGGTAGTAGGAGATGACATAGAGCACAACGAGTGAAGGATTCCTATAAACCCGTTCAAAATTTAGCAAGTTTGACTTAGCATATCCTGAAAACAAGCCTATTCACATCAAAATACAAAATCAATCACAATTATCATGTGTGATCATAATACTAGGCATTGCACACTGTAATTAGACTAAAGAGGATATGGATCAGGCCCTAGGAATTGATGGTAAAGCAAGAAAAAAACAGGGATAAGACAAACTATTGCTAATTTTCAGAATTGGCTAAACAGTGACAATCATTTGCGACGAACATAGTTTTTTTTAATTTATCTCTGCAATCTAACAAAAAAATATTTATGCAATGACCAGTCAAGAGGACAAACAATAGTTACATGGCAGAAAATGCATGTACTTTATAGTTATCAACATAATTTCTAAGTTTTTTTATAGATTATGTTTGAGGAAAAAGAAACCAAAACAGTGTTACTCTAAAACATTATTTTTTGTACCAAAAAACTATAAACATCAGTTTTAGTTATCATGGATAGATTGATTGAACAAAGCTATTGGTTGAACAAGCATTGGGTCAAACAAACTGTGTAACATGTAAATAGCTCAATTCACTACATTGTAACGTAAATACCAAATTTTATCATTCAGTCAATTGGAATTAAAAAAGTATTTACAGACATCATACACAGGCACACTTATTTTCTGTAGGCATGTTTTTTACAGTATGCAGGAACAAGACAGTGATTGCATAGAAGAATAAATGAGTACAGTGTCAAGAAAAAGATCAGCTAGGCTATAAAACATAAGAGATGTTCGATAAAATGTTGGGTAAACTGTCAGCACTGAAAATGTTATATATGCATTTCAGAGAGCATCAACTCACACAATTGCCTTAGCGAAAATGGGAGAAAGTACAGTCCAGTTATAAACAAAAATAGTGACATAATGGATCTATTGCTTTTCTGATTATCATATCAGATCATTCGAATTTTTTTGGGTACTAAGATTAAACCCCCAACAAAGAAGCAGAGACCAATTCTGGAAAGTTAAGTGTATATAAAACTTTGATTCATCTTGTACCAGTTCCTGGAAGGAATATTTGTTCCCTGCATTACGAATTCCTGAACCAGAGAAACCTTAATCCACACATCTATTAATAACACAAACAGTTACACTAATCAATTATTGGTCGATAAACACAAAATTAGTAATCAATTATTGGAGGACGACTTCGATTGATGAGGGCCGGTGAGGAGCAGAGCTGGTGAGGAAGGATACCTCACCGTCGGGGGAGGGGGAGGGGGAGAGGGGGAAGGGGAGGGGGCGGGCGTACCGGGGAGGGCCGACGAGGAGGTCAAGGCCTCACCGTCGGGAAGGGGGAAGAGGAGGGGAAAGGGGAGGGGGGAGGCGTACCGGGGACGACCGGCGTCGTGGGAGGGCCGCAAGGAGGGCGGCAGCGAGGAAGGAGCCGACGTTGGGTGGGCCGTGAGGACGGCGGCGAGGACGGAGCCGGCGACGTGGGAGGGTCGCGAGGAGGGCGGCGAGGACGACAAGGCGGTGGTGCCCGGCCGTGGAGCCCACGAGAGGCTGCGCGGCGGCGCTCGGAGCTCGAGGAGGTACGGAGGAGCGGCGGCGCTCGTGGATCTCGAGCACGGAGGACGAGGCGGCACTCGTGGATCTTGAGCACGGCGGCGACGACGACGGGGCACGGCGGCGACGGCGACAGCGACTGCGGCTAGGGTTCGAGGCGAGGCGCGTGAAAATGGCTAAGTCCCGAAAGGGGACGGGAGATATTTATAGGCGAAGCCTATAATATCGAGCACTGCCGACATCGACAACGCCCGATATCACGAGGAACCCTATAATATCGTTCGTGCTGACGTCATCGTAGCTCGTAATATCGCTCCGATGACGTCGGCACGGATGAATGTCATTTTTCTTTTATTTCTTACATTTTTATTTTCTACGCTATATTGATTTTTGATCTAAAATTTGGCATGAAATTGTTTCCATTATTTCCAAGCACAAATATATTTTTTATTTATTTTTTATCATATTATTTCACTAATATATTTAAACTAGGAGATGACTTTTATGAGTTTAACATGAATTAAATATTTCAAATAATTCTACAAAAATTACAGTAGTTTGTAATTTTCATATAAGTTGTGTATGTCAAATATTAGTTCCAAACTAATAAGAAAACTACACATAGAAAAAAACAAAAGAAACGTCGGTTTTGCAATTAATTTGACCATTTTATTTTTGCAAAGTACAAGTTATTTTGACCTCATTTTTGGCATGACACTATTTCAACACCATTCCAACCCAAATATATTTTTTATATATTTTTTAAAAGATTTGTATGAAAAAACATATTCAAATGGGACATGTAGTCCTAAGTGAAATGAGTTTCATACGTAAATTCTTGTTGGTTCGACTCCTAACATTTTTCTACTTTTCAAAAAAAAAACCAAAAATAACATGTGTGTATTGGAACAAGTTAGGCATTCAAACAAAAAATTGCTGTAAAATTCACAACGGTTTTCAAAATAAAAATGTTTAAATAAATGTTAAACTTGGACCATGATTTCGTACATAGGTACGTAAAGAAAATAATATTAACTTTGGAAAACTAACTCTCCTATGTGATAGGTATGAATTTTAGAAAATTTTAGAAAAAAAATCGCTCAATTTGGACAATATTTGACTAATATAAACTAGTTTGAAAAATTAAATACGAATCAAAAGAAGAAAAGAGACTTATCCTGACGAACCGAGTGCATGAACTAGGGCCAACATGTGGGGCCCACGTGTCATTGAACTAAGGGCCAGTGGTTTTGGAATTCATTTGAGTTATTATGAATCAAAATATTTTTTAAAAAATAAATTATTTTTAAATTTTAATTTTCAAGATTTTAGTTTTTTTACTTTTTAATTTTTATTATTTTAATTATTTTAAACTAATTTATTTTTTGGGCCTTTTGAATTCAATTAGTTTATTGTTAATTATTTTGAATTATTTTCATTTATTTGAATTATTCTGAATTATTTTCATTTATTGTGATTTATTTTTTATTATTCGAGTTGTTTTCATTTATTTTTTATTATTCTGAGTTGTCTTCATTTTTTCTGAATTATTTTTTAGTTTATTTTTATTTTTCTTGTATTATTTTTTAATTATTCTGATTTTTGAATTTATTTTAAATAACTCGGAACTAATTAGGTCGGACAAGACTGTAATAGTGGGCGCTCGCTATTACAGTGCCGCACTCGCCCGAGCGGATGTGGTTTAGTACCACATCGCCCACACGATGGCGCGTTGCCTCGTTTGTTCCTCGGGCCCGTGAAGTTGGGCCACTTATGAACCCGTTTGAGCCTATGGGCTTCGAACCAAATTTTTTTAAATTTTCGAATGATGAGAAGATTAAATAAAATATAAAAATAATAAGAAAAATTAATAAGGTTAAAATATATAAATAATAAGAAAAATTAATAAGGAACACATAGTAAGAAAATAAATAAATAATACAATAAAAATGTGGTTATATGTATATCAATATTGTCGGTGTAGGGGGATTGGGGGTCCCCTAACCGCGCGTGGCCGCTTTCGGCCCACGAAGGAAGACACAAGTGCGAGGCCCACAGGCCCACAAGGCCCATGAAGTCGAGGCGCGGGAGCGTGGGAGGAGGAAGCTTCCGGTAGCTTCCTCCGCGCCTCAACCACCCGCAGTTAATGCGGCACTTGAGTGCCGGCGGCGGCGGCGGAGCGCTCGACAAGAGGCACGCCGCTACGGGGCCGGGAGCACCCGGAACCAATCGAGAGAAGATGCTTGGAGCCTAAATCCGGCAAAGGAGATTTTGGCAGATCCCGTCGGGATCCGGTCGCGCCTTCCCAAGGAAGGTCCGGACTCCCATCGGGCGTCCGGGTACCCCTCCGGGTACTTGTACAGTACTTCTCTCCTTACCCTATAAAAGGAGAGGGTACCCCCATGTAATAAAGGACAGACAAACCCTAATACACACAAGCGGGACGTAGGGTATTACGCATCTCTTGCGGCCTCGAACCCGGGTAAATCCGTGTTCTTCACTAGTTTGAATCATCCGCGCTAGCACGAGCAAATCCGTCCTTCCCCGATCCTACTCGAAGGGAGTCTTGACGAGCCCCCATTTGGAGGTGTGCTCACGCACCGACATTTGGCGCGTCGGGAAGGGGGTGGTCGTAGACTTCGCCGTGCACCGCGGAGCTCTCGCACGGTCATGGAGAGATCCACGGACACGCCACGAACGGCGGACAACGTCTCCAGCCAGGGCGTCTACGGGCGTCGACACCGCAACCGTCGCCGCGCGGGCCGCTCCGGTCATGGCGACCGCCCGCAGCTGCGGCGGCCGGCCATACAGCGGGGAACCAGCCCGGCGCCGATCGCGACGCCGGGCCGCCACGCCACCGGTGTCGGAACGCGCCACCGCGCGTCGCCTCTTCCCGGAGGAAGAGGGGACGACCCCGACCGCCGTGAAGACCATGCTCAACAACCCGCCGGCGGGATCGGCGGGGGATGAGCAAGCGAAGGAGTGGCTCACCGGTGTGGGTCGGCTCCTCGACACGCGCCCGCCGGCGGCTTCGCTCACCGTCCACTCGCCGCGAGTGCGGGAACGCCGCGACCTGCGCAACGACCTCAACGGACGCCGCCATGAGGGGGAAGATGCACGGGTCGGCATCGAGCGCTCGCGCGAGCATGAGCGTGAGCGCGAGCGGTCCTCCGCCCGCGACGACGGCAGGCACGGACGCGGAGTCGTCTCCCGAGCGCCACTCCAAGCGCAAGAGAGGGAGCTTGACCCCTCCTTCCTCGGGGCTGCGCCGCCCTCTCGACGCGCCTGCGCGGGGTTACATGGCCTAGCAAGTTCCGCCCGGACCTCCCGAGAGGTATGACGGCACCGCTCCTCCCGATGAGTTCCTCGCAGATATACTCCATCGCCGTCAAGGCAGCCGGCGGTACCGAGGATATCATGGCCAACTACTTCCATTTGGCCCTCAAGGACTCGGCCCGGTCATGGTTCATGAACCCGGCGCCGGAGTCCATCGACTCATGGCGCGGCTTGTGCCGGGAGTTCATGGCCAACTTCCAAGGGACGTCGAAGCGTCCGGGGAGCCGGATCGACCTGGACCGCATCGTCCGTAAGCCGGGCGAGTCGCTGCGGGCCTTCATGCAGCGCTTCGGTCAAGTCCGCAACACCATCCCGCGCGTCGACCCCGCCCGGGTGGTCTCCGCCTTCTGCCATGGTGTCCGAGACAAGGACATCTTGGGCGAGCCGGGCGTGCACCGGCCGGAGACGGTCACCGACCTCTTCCAGCCGGCCGACAGGTGCGCCCGCCGCCAGAAGCTCGGGTGTGGCATGACCCCCGACTAGGGCCGACCCGAGTGTCGCCTCTCCCAAGCCCGAGGGCACCCTCTCCAAGAAGCGAGAAGAAGAACCTCACGCGCCGGCGTAGGGGCGGAGGAGATAGCCGCAGCTCGGAGGCCCGTCCCCGGGGGAACGCGGCAGCCACCCCCGCGGGTGCGGCAAGTCGCCGCCTAAGTCCCCGGGAACGTTCGCGTGCTACTTCCACCGCACCAACGACCACGACCGGTCGGAGTGCCGCTACATCCGGGCGAGCATCAAGCGGCGCGATGAGCGGCGGGCGGCCGAGAAGGCCGGGAAGGAGAGGGAGAGGGAGAAAGAGGAAGTCGAGGCTTACCGGAGCGCGGACTACTCCATCGCCGTCATCGGCGGGGCTCCTCGAGCTTCGCGTCCAAGGGCGAGGCCAAGCGCTTCCGCCGAGAGGTCCTCGCGATCACGGAGGGCAAGGCTTCGGCTCCCCGCCGAGGTGGGCAGATGTCCCCATCACCTTCGACAAAGCGACATGGTGGGCCCCGACAACACCAAGGGGAAGATCCCTCTCGGTTGTGTCGCCCACCATCTGCAACAAGAAAGTGGGGCGCACCCTCATCGACGAAGGCGCGAGCCTCAACCTCATCACGCCGAAAGTCTACGATTCTCCGCGGTGGGCACGCGCCGACCTGCAGCCCTCCCGCCCCTTCTCCGGCGTGCTCCCGGGTAGCTCCCGCCCCCGGGCAGGATCGAGCTCCCGGTTACCTTCGGTACCCGGAGCAACTTCCGCACGGAGAAGCTTCTCTTCGACGTGGCCGACATCGGCCTCCCCTACAACGCCATCATCGGGAGACCCGGCATAAACCGGTTCATGGCTATCCCGCATCACGCGTTCCTCACGCCGAAGATGCCGGGTCCCAAGGGCGTCATCGTGGAGAGAGCGGACGCTGTCAAGGCAGTGGCCTGCCTCGAGGACATTTTGGCAGCCCGAGTTGGCAGCCGACGAGAGCTACCACGGGAAGAGGGCATGTAGCGCCTCGGAGAAGCCCGCTGCGCCATCCGACTCCAAGCGGGCGAAGCTTTCGGCACCCGGGAAGGTGTCTACCAAGAAGATCTCACTCGGGGCTCCGAGGACAGGACCACCACCATCGGTGGCGACCTCGACCCCAAATAGGAACTCGCGCTCATCACCTTCCTCCAAGCGAACAGCGACATCTTTGCCCTGGCATCCTTCGGACATGCCGGGCATACCAAGGATGGTGATTGAGCACCAACTCAAGGTTGATCCCGCTGCGAGACCCGTGAAGCAGCGGGCGAGGCGCCAAGCCCCCGAGCGCGAAGATTTCATCCGGGCCGAAGTCAAGAGGCTCCCGGAGGCCGAGTTCATCGGGGAAGTCACGCACCCGACGTGGCTCGCCAACCCGATGGTCGTGCCCAAGAACAACGGCAAGATGCGGATGTGCGTGGACTACACCGACTCGAACAAGACGTGCCCGAAGGACCCGTTCCCTCCGCCCGGATAGATTCCGTAGTAGACTCCACCGCAGGCTGCGACCTGCTTTGTATGTTGGATGCGTACTCCGGTACCACCAAATCTGTATGGCTAGGGAGGATGAGGAGAAGACGGCTTTCATGACTCCCGCAGGGAGCTTTTGCTACGTGAGCATGCCCTTTGGTCTCAAAAACGTAGGCCCCACGTTCCAACGGGCTATGCGCCTAACCCCGGACTCGCAGATCGGGAGGAACGTGGAGGCGCATGTGGACGACTTAGTCATTAAGAGCCGCAAGGCACCGTCTCTCCTGTTCGACTTAGAGGAGACCTTCTCCAATCTGCGCCGCAACCGGGTGAAGCTCAACCCGGAGAAGTGTGTCTTCGGCGTACCGGCAGGGAAGCTACTCGGCACCGCGGGATCAAGGCGAACCCCGAGAAGATCCGGGCCATCGAAGAAATCCGCCCTCCAAGGCGACTCAAGGATGTGCAACGCCTAGCCGGGAGTATGGCGGCCCTCGACCGGTTCATCTCGCGCTTGGGCGAACGCGCTCTTCCCCTGTTCAAGCTAATGAAGAGGACGGACAAATTCGAGTGGACCCGAGAAGCCGATGAAGCTTTACAAGACCTCAAGCGCTACTTGTCCTCCGCGCCTGTTCTAGTCGCCCGGAGCCGGGCGAACCACGCTCTCTGTACATAGCGGCTAACCCGCAGGTGGTCGCGCGCGGCTCCGGTGGTCGAGCGGCTGGAGCAGGCACCTCGCGGTTCACGGCGAACCAATAAACGCCGGTGCCTTGACGGTCCGGAGGCAGCGGCCCAAACAGACCCGGGGCTCCGGCTCCGATCAGCTCACAAGCCTTGGAGTACCCGGGGCTACGGACGCTTCGCTCACAGGCACGGCTTGCGATACGGCCACTCCGGCCTGTCCGGTGGGGGACCCGGGCGACTCCTGCAGACGGTGTGGCTCTCCGGCTTCACCCGGGGCTCCGGCTCCGACCTCGTCGCAGTGTTTGGGTGAAGCCGAGGCCACAACCGGAAAGGCAATGATGGGCGCGTTGATCCCACCCCACCCGGGGCTCCGGCTCCGACCACGTCTCGCGTCATGGGCGGGATGGGATCCGCCCCGGCTACTCCCGACGTCGGCACCGCGACATCGCCGCCTCACCCGGGGCTCCAGCCCCGACTACCACGACAAGCGAGAGCGAGCCCGGACCCGCTTCACTAGAATCCGAACCCCGCATGCGGCGCATCCAACGCCCGGTGTACTTCATCGGCGAAGTTTTGCGGGATGCCAAGACACGGTACCCGCAGTACCGGAAGATGCTCTACACGGTGCTCGTCGCGTCCGGAAGCTACGACACTACTTCCAAGGCCATCCCGTCCGGGCGGTAACGACGGCACCACCGGAGACCATACTCGCGCAACAGGGAAGCAACCGGGCGAGTGGCCAAATGGGCCGTGGAGCCGGGGGAGTTCGACTTGTCCTTCCTCGGCACGCACATCATCAAGAGCCGGGCCCTAGCCGAGGTCGTCGCCGAGTGGACACCCACCCCCGAGATCGAGCGCGAGGAGTTGAGTACGCGGGTGCAGCAGCACGACACACCCGGCGACCACCGGACGATGTTCTTCGACGGCTCCCTCACCCTCAACGGCGCAGGGGCAGGGGTGCTCCTGCTGTCCCCGACCGGCGACGAGCTGCGCTACGCACTCCAACCGCACTTCGGGTGCACCAACAACATGGCAGAGTACGAAGCACTCTTGGCGGGGTTGCGGATCGCGGCCGACTTAGGTGTCACACGCCTCCCGGCCAAGGGGATTCGCAGCTCGTCGTCAATCAAGTGTCCAAGGAATACCGGTGCAACGACCTGCAAATGGCCGCGTATCTCGCAGCGGTCGGGCGGATGGAAAGGAAGTTCAACGGCCTCGAGGTGCTCCACGTACCTAGGGGCGACAACCACATTGCCGACGAACTATCCCGGGTGGCCTCCACTCGAGCTCCAATACCACCCGGACGTTCATGGAGATCTTGACATCAGCTTCGGCCTCCGACGCCGACCGAGCTCCGGACAGCGACAACAAAGCGCGAGCGCACCCGTAGGATCTGCAGCACACGCAGAATAGCGAAGAAGCGCTTGCCAACGAGCCGCAGGAGGCCTCGCTGGATGAGCGACATCCTCGGGTACCTGCGTGACGACATCCTTCCGGAAGACGACACGGACGCGGAACGCCTAGCCCGCCAAGCCAAGCGATATGCCATTGTTGATGGCAAGTTGTACAAGCGCAGTGCCAATGGCGTTCTGCCGAAGTGCGTGACAACGGAAGAAGGCAACGACATACTCGTTGAGATCCACGAGGGCGAGTGTGGCAGCCACCACGCTCCCCGCACGTTGGTCGGGAAAGCCTTTCGGCAGGGTTACTACCGGCCGACGACCCTCCAGGACGCCACCAGGCTGGTGCAACAATGCAAGGCATGCCGGTTCCACGCCAAGCAAACGCACCTGCCCGCTCAAGCCCTTTAGACAATTCCATTATCCTGGCCGTTCGCAGTTTGGGGTTTGGACATTGTGGGGCCATTTCCGACCGCCCGGGTGGATAGAGGTGGCTAAACGTGGCCATCGACAAGTTCACGAAGTGGGTGGAAGCTGAAGCGGTGACAAAGATAGACCAAAACTCGGCGGTCAAATTCATGAAGAATGTCATTGCAAGATTCGAGGTGCCGCAGCGGATCATCACGGACAACGGGACCCGGTTCACAAGCCACGCATTCGCGGCGTATTGTGATTCCCTCGGCACCGGATCTGTTTCGCTTCAAGGGCCCACCCACAAAGCAACGGCCAAGTCGAACGCGCCAACGGAGAAATCCTCAAGGGTCCGAAGACAAGATCATTTGACCCGTTGAAGAAGAAAGGCTCCAAGTGGGTAACAGAGGTCCAATCCGTGCTTTGGTCCCTACGCACCACGGCGAGTCGAGCCACGGGCGAAACGCCTTTCTTCCTCGTGTACGGTGCGGAGGCGGTGCTACCGACGGAGACCCTGTTCAATGGCCCCCGAGTCGCCGCGTTTGACGAAGCTGAACAAGACACCCGGCGGCACGACGACCTCGACCTCCTCGAGGAGGCAAGACGGCGAGTACTACTCGCGCAGCGCGAGGTACCTCCGGGGCTTGCGCCGCTATCACCGGCGACGTGTACGCCCCGGGAGTTGCAAACGGGAGACCTCGTCCTCCGGCGGGCTCGGACGCGTGAAGGCAAGGATAAGCTAACCCCCATGTGGGAAGGGCCCGTCATCGTCACCGCCGTCACCCGCCCGGGATCCGTGCGTCCGGAGTCGGAGGACGGGTACCCGAACCGAGCGCCCGGAACATTGAGCATCACAAGAAATTCTACCCTTAGAATATTCTCGTAGCCAATGGTCCCGGTAGTACCCGGAAGTCTCATCGCCACGGCCACGGTCGCCAAGGCCCTTGTACTAACGTGTTTTGAACGAAACAGCGCCCGGTCGCTTCTTTTGCTACTTCTCGCAGGCTTTTGCTACTGCTCGCGGTCGCTTTTGTTGTATGCGCCCAAGTCCGTGAACTTCTCTCGTTCGGTAAGAAAAGCCTATGACTAAGGCGGAAGCCGGAAGGCGCTCACGTTTGGTTAAGGCTCGGGTGCCGAAGTCGCGCTCTAGCGTAACCGCGAAGCTCCGAAAGCCTAAGACTAAGCGAAGCATGACGACAATCGCACTCAACAAAAGAGAAGCGGAGGGCGTAAGCCGTACAATAACACACTTGAAATTTAAACTTAACTTCGTCTTGAGTGCGGAAGACAAATTTTAAAACAGGCACATGCGCCGGCAAGCCACTCGCAGGTGGAGGAAAAGGGAACTCAGCCCCGCTTGAAGCTCTCGGCGAAGGCGTGAGCCACGGCGCGAGCTCGCGCCTTAGCCACGGCGTGCTCACCCGGAGGAATGTCGCCATTCACCACGCCCGGGAGCGGAAACCCCGGCACCAGCACCGGGGCATTCGTCGGCACCTCCTCTAGGGCCGCGGCTATGGTCCGTCGCCCCTCCTCCTCCATGAGTGACTCCACCCGGGTCCTCGGATCGCGCAGCGCGTCGACCACGCCGCGCATGGCGAACACGTACCCGGCCGTGCTGCGCTCGATGGGTTCGGAGAGCCGGACCAGGCCTAGCTCGAACGGCGCCGCGGAGACGTCCTTGTGCACGTCGGCGGCGATCTCAGCCTGCACCCGCGCCGCGGAGACCAGCTCCGTCACCCGTTCGCTCAGCTAGACGCGCTGAACTTCGGAGTTCTCGAGCTGACCCCGCAGCTCGTCGAGCTGCCGCCCGAGGTCGTCGCCACCGGCTGCAGCAGGGGGCCACGACCCGGCTTCTTTACCCGGGCCTCCAACCGCTCGACGCGCCGACGGTGAGTCGTCCCGGCTCTTCTCCACCGCCTTGAGCTCGAGGTCGAAGGCCTTCCGGGCCCCCGCGAGCGTCTCCTCGCGCACGCGGCTGCGCCATCCCTCCGGCAATGCCGTGGATCTGCTCCTCGGCTTCAGCAAGGCGGACCGCCTCCGTCTCCGGGGCCTCCCTCCGAACGGCGGCCTCATTGGTGGACTTTCTCAACGGAGACGTAGAGTCCTTGGTGGGCTTGAACTTCGGTGAAAAATCCGTGTCTCTTGTGCTCCCTTTTTTACTTAAGCGCGTTGTTATTTAAATTCACTAGGTTGCTTGTTAGTTTCCTTTGTGCCGTTAAATTGCTAGAATTGCATAGGGTTGTTTCTTTCTTTCTTGCAAGCACTAGAATTGTGTAGGGTTTAATTCCGTATTTATCACCCTGCACCGGAAGTTCCGGTATTTGACGGTTTCGTCTTAGTGTTAATTCGCAGAAATAGAAGTGGAAAAGAGATTGCCAATGATGGACATGTGCCAAGTGCTTTGCCAATAAGCTACAACAAAACACCATACTCCTATAGTGATGGAAGAGATGAGCATATTGGACCCGGCTCCGAAAGGCTACCATATTTTGATGGTCAATACTTTGATCATTGGAAAACAAAGATGCTACTACATTTGGACTCAATGCATCAAAATGTGAGAAGTGTGACTCAAAATGGATTCTTGTGGGAATGTAGAAGCAAGCCAACCGTAGAAGATTTGTTCAATGTGAGATGCAATGTGACGGCGGCAAGTGCTCTTGTGTCCGCACTTAGTCCCGCCGAGTATGAGAACATTACCGGATTGGAAGATGCTCACCAAATTTGGGTGAAGCTTGAGTTGGTTCATGAGGGCATTGATAGTGTGAAGGAATCTAAGCTAGAAGGGCTTAGAGAAGAGTTCAACTACTTTGTCATGAGGTCGGATGAAGGGCCAAGAGAAGCCCATGATAGAATGATGAGGATAGTGAACAAGAGAAGAGCACTCGGAGAAAAAGTGTTAGACTTGGATGTAAATAGAAGGTTGCTACAAGCTTTGCAAGCATGGGATGCCAACATAGTGTCTAATATAAGAGACAAAGATGGTTTTAGATATTTCACCACCGATGAAGTAATTGGGAAAGTGCTCTCCCAAAAACAGCAAATTGACCAAGGAAATAGAATCAATGCTTTGCTTAGGGACAAAGAAAAAGCTAGTGGGAGCAAGAATGATTTGGCTCTCAATGCTGAACAAGAAAAGAAAAAGAAGGTGGTTGAGGAGAGTGATGATGATAGTGATGATGAGATGGCTCTCTTTGTGAAAAGATTCAACAAGCTCATGTCAAAAAGGAGCTTCAAGAAGAATGATCAAGACAAGAGCAAATCAAGAAAAGCCAAAAACAAGTGCTACATTTGTGGAGACAAAGGTCACTTCATGGCGGAGTGTCCGGAGAACTACAAGAACAAGCAATACAAGAAGGGTGACAAGAAGTACAAGAAGCTCACACATTGGACAAGAATGGAACTCCGATGGATCATCTTCCTCCTCCGAGTCGGAATCCGATGAAGAGAAGGGAGGCATTGCTTCACTTGCTATTGGGCTAACACCGACCAACTCCTCCTTGTTTGGAAGCTTGACCGATGATGAAGATGATGCCGGGCACAAATGCATGATGGCTAAGGGCTCCAAGGTAAACGCTAATGGAAGTTCTCAAATTCCTAACATGTTTGACTTGTTGGACATTATTGAGCAGGAAAAGGAAACCAATGAGAGGCAAGAGGAGCTTCTTGAGAAACAAGAGGAAATGCTTGTTCAAGAGAAGCAAAGGGTGCTTGAACTTGAGAAGCTCCTAGAAGTTGAGAGGAAGAAGAATGAGGACTTGGTAAAGTCTCTCAAAATGGTTGAAAATGAAAGTGAGACACTTAAAGTCACAAATGTGTCACTTCAAGAGAAGTGTGATAACTTGCAAAAGGATCACAACTCTCTCAAAGTGCAATTTGAGGAAATTAAGTGTAACACTACTTCCTCCCAATCTTCGGCTTGCCCCCCATCTAGCATTGAGTGCTCTAGGTGCCTCAAGATTGATGTTGAAGCTTGTACAAGAAACATCAAGACCATTGGTGATTTGAAGAAGCAAGTCCAAGAGCTTCAACAACAAGCACAAAACAAAGTGAAGGTCATCAATGATGCCAAGGCCGAGTATGCAAGGGGCGCATACACCAATGTGAGGCGGCCACATGTGAAGGATGGCATTGGGTACAAGCAAGGTGACAAGCACAATGCAAGAATCAACAAGAACGGCACCGAATTCATCAAGTTCACCAAAGAGAGTGGACAATAAAAGAAGCAAGTCAAGACGGAGAAGCAAATCAAGAATACTAACAAATCTTCTCTTATTTGTGATTTGCGTACTAATGTGCCTAACCCCTCTTGTGCTCTCTTTAATGATTTTGATGCGACCTATGTGCTAATGAGAAACAAGCATGGTCGTGTCTATGCAAAATATGTTGGGCCACGCAACAAGACACACAAATCTTGTGTGTGGGTGCCCAAGGCACTTGTTACTAATGTGAGAGGACCCAAACAAATTTGGGTACCTAAAAACAAAGCATAAATTATTTTGTAGGAATACTCCTCCGGTGGTTCATCATGGGTGGTGGATAGTGGATGCACCAATCATATGACCGGAGACAAGAAAATGTTCGAGTCATTCGAGCCAAGCAAAGAAAGAAATGAGTATATCACCTTTGGAGACAATGGAAAAGGCTATGTGTTGGGATATGGTAACATTCCTTTAACTTTTCCGCATTCACTTTTGAAGGTTATGCTTGTGGATAACGTTGACTTCAATTTGTTGTCTATCTCACAACTTTGTGGAATGGGCTACAATTGCTTGTTCAACGACAAGGGTGTGATTGTCTCAAGGAGAAGTGATGGCTCGATTGCTTTTGAGGGTGTGCTCAAAGGGAAGCTTTATGTTGTGGATTTTACCGCGGATAAAGCAAAACTTGACACATGCTTAGTTGCAAAGTCCGACATGGGATGGTTGTGGCATAGACGACTAGCCCATGTCGGTATGAGAAATCTTCACAAACTCCAAAAGGGCGGTCATATCCTTGGACTAACGGATGTTTGCTTTGAGAAAAATAAAATTTGTAGTGCATGTCAAGCCGGAAAACAAGTTGGAGTACCACACCCATCCAAGAACATAGTGACAACTACAAGACCGTTGGAGATGCTACACATGGACCTCTTTGGTCCCATTGCCTACATAAGCATTGGCGGTAACAAATATGGACTTGTTATTGTTGATGATTATTCTCGCTTCACGTGGGTATTCTTTTTGTGTGATAAAGGTGAAGTGAAGGATGTACTCAAGACATTCTTGAAAAGAGCACAAAATGAATTTGAAGTGAAGATCAAGGCCATAAGAAGCGACAACGGTACCGAGTTCAAGAACACTCAAGTTGAAGAGTACCTTGATGAGGAGGGCATCAAGCATGAGATTTTCGACACCCTACACACCGCAACAAAATGGAGTGGCCGAAAGAAAGAACCGCACTCTCATAGAGATGGCAAGAACCATGCTTGATGAATACAAGACCTCCGATCGTTTTTGGGCCAAAGCAATCAACACCGCATGCCATGCCTCAAACCGGTTGTACCTCCATCGACTCTTGAGGAAAACACCATACGAGCTACTAACCGGTAAAAAGCCTAACATCTCGTACTTTAGAGTTTTTGGGAGCAAATGCTTCATGCTCAACAAGAAACCCAAGACTTCAAAGTTCTCCCCTAAAGTTGATGAAGGTTTCTTGCTTGGGTATGGTTCAAATTGTCACGCCTATCGTGTCTTTAACAAAACCACCGGTTGTGTTGAAGTTTCACGGGACGTGACGTTTGACGAATCTAACGGCTCTCAAGGGGAGCAAGTTGTTATTAACAATGCAGATGTTGAGGCTCCTAGACAAGCAATCAAGAGAATGGCACTTGGTGATGTGAGACCGCGAGAACCGCAAGATGTTCAAGATCAACCTCCTCCCTCAAATCAAGACCAACCATGCACAAATCATGATCAAGTTGATCAAGATCAAGAAGTTGGCATTGAAGATCATGCTCAAGCACAAGATGATGAACCCACATCGCATGATCAAGAGGTTGAACAAGACGGCGACCAAACAAGCTCACTTTCACCACACCCAAGAGTGCATCAAAGTGTGCAACGTGATCACCCCATGGAACAAATTCTTGGTGACATAGAAAAAGGGGTAATCACTCGTTCTCGTGTTTGCAATTTTTGTGAACATTACTCTTTTGTCTCTTCTTTAGAGCCATTTAGAGTAGAAGAAGCACTCGAGGACTCGGATTGGGTGATGGCCATGCAAGAGGAATTGAACAACTTCACAAGAAATGAAGTTTGGACATTAGAAGAAAGACCAAGAGGCAAAAATGTTGTGGGCACCAAGTGGGTGTTCCGCAATAAGCAAAATAAAGACGGTGTTGTGACAAGAAACAAAGCAAGATTGGTGGAAAAAGGATATTCACAA
Source organism: Chloris gayana (assembly GCA_031894775.1). Taxonomy (NCBI): domain Eukaryota; kingdom Viridiplantae; phylum Streptophyta; class Magnoliopsida; order Poales; family Poaceae; genus Chloris; species Chloris gayana. Next base: position 1,146,763 of record JAUNZO010001099.1, on the reverse strand, counting down.
GTAGAAGGATTGGATTTTGATGAAACCTATGCCCCCGTGGCTAGGCTTGAGTCAATAAGAATACTACTTGCCTTTGCCACTCACCACAACTTCAAGTTGTATCAAATGGACGTGAAGAGTGCATTCCTTAACGGACCAATCAAGGAAGAAGTGTACGTGGAGCAACCACCGGGCTTTGAAGACCCCAAGTATCGTAACCACGTGTACAAACTCCATAAGGCGCTCTATGGGCTTAAACAAGCACCAAGAGCATGGTATGAATGCCTTAGGGATTTCCTTTTGAAAAAGGGTTTTGAAATGGGCAAGGCCGATGCAACCCTCTTCACTAAGCGTTTTGATCATGATATATTTGTGTGCCAAATTTATGTCGATGACATAATATTTGGTTCTACTAATCAAATGTTTTGTGATGATTTTAGCAAGATAATGACAAAGAGGTTCAAGATGTCTATGATGGGAGAGTTGACATTCTTTCTAGGATTTCAAGTCAAGCAACTCAAGGAGGGCACCTTCCTATGTCAAGCCAAGTACACTCAAGACATATTGAAGAAGTTTGACATGGACAAGGCAAAGCCCGCCAAGACGCCTATGGCAACAAACGGCCATCTCGACCTCACCAAGAAAGACAAGCCGGTTGATCAAAAGGTTTTTCGCTCTATGATCGGCTCTTTGCTTTACCTTTGTGCATCTAGGCCCGATATCATGTTTAGTGTGTGTATGTGTGCACGTTTCCAAGCCGCTCCTATGGAGTGCCACATGGTGGCCGTTAAAAGAATCTTGAGATATTTGGTGCACACACCCAACCTAGGACTTTGGTACCCCAAGGGTTCAAAGTTCAACCTAATAGGCTATTCCGATGCGGATTATGCCGGGGACAAAGTGGATAGAAAGAGTACCTCCGGGACTTGCCATTTTTGGGTAGGTCCCTAGTGTCGTGGTCATCCAAGAAACAAAATTCCGTTGCCCTTTCCACGGCCGAAGCGGAGTATGTTGCAGCCGGTAGTTGTTGTGCACAACTATTATGGATGCGACAAACTCTAAGGGACTATGGTTACAAATTGAACCGTGTCCCTCTCCTATGTGACAATGAGAGTGCCATAAAGCTAGCATATAACCCCGTTGAGCATTCGCGCACAAAGCATATAAACATCCGACATCATTTCTTGAGAGATCATTCTATCAAAGGGGATATTGAGGTGAGCCATGTGAAAACCGAAAACCAATTGGCCGATATTTTCACCAAGCCATTAGATGAAAGCCGGTTTTGCTATTTAAGGAGTGAGCTAAATATACTTGACTCTAGTAACGTGGTGTAAAAGCGTGCACATTTGCTTGTTGTCTTATTCGTTTTTGGATCTCAAGTTGAAATGCATGCTTTCAAAAATTAACTAAAGTATTTTTGAAAAGTTTTATTGGTTCTTGACCAATAGGTCAAAACTTGTCGAGATGTGATCATAGCTTTGCTTGTTGATTGTTTACTGATCACATGATGTCAAGTCTCTCTACTAGTCCATCAAAATTATTTTTGAAAAACTCTCCCCAAAATTCCATTCTCTCCTCTCTGTTTTCCCCCATACTGGAAGTTCGGTAGGGTACCGGAAGTTCCGTGCACGGGACCGGGGCTCGATAATTTTCCCGATCGGAAGTTCCGGTGGGAATCGGAGGTTCCGACGGAGGTCGAAACAGAGAACTTTTTCCTCTCGATCGGAAGCTCCGGTACCCGGTACCGGAAGCTCCGACTCGGGAGCTCACCCTCGGGTGTCACCTCCACACCTGAAGTTCCGGTATGCTACCGGAAGTTTCGGTACGGGCGTTGACCTAGGGTTTGAGCCCGCACCGGATGTTCCGGTAGGCTACCGGAAGTTCCGGTGCGGGCGGCGATGATAAAAAGGGAGAGCCCGTCCCCTTGAAAGGGACGGCTCCCATTTGAAATATCGCCTCCACTTTTTCTCCTCCCCAACCCGAATCTTCATCAACCGGAGGCGGCCTCAACTTCCGACGGAAAACTTCGGCAAGATTCCTCAAGTTTCTTCCCTCCGGTCTTCTTCAAGCTACTAGCTAGAGGAGAAGGTATTCCTCCATTGCCTTCCCTTCTAGATCTAGGGTTAAATCCTTGTATTCTTAGGCCTATTTGATGCTTAGATGGTTCTCTAGCGGTTCTAAAACACTAGCATGCTTCTAGGAAGTAATTCCATTGGCTAGATGTGATTTTTCGCACTTGCTAGGGTTAGGGTTGACCCCTACCGGAAGTTCCGGTAGGCTACCGGAAGTTCCGGTATGGGTCACCTTCGACGAGTTAAGGAACCCGTCGGAGGTTCCGGTACCGAGGGTACCGGAAGTTCCGATACACGGTACCGGAAGTTCCGACAGGGGCCTTTCTTGTCGGCATCTTTGTAGTATCTCTTGCTATCCACATTGTGTATGTTGCTCCTTACACATGTTTTTCTCTCTGTTAGATGACTCGTGGCGGGAAGGCAACCGTGACCAAGCGTCCCGCTCCACCGGGTCATGATGACTCCGACACGGACTCGGACTATGATGTCCCGAATCCGCGCCTTGCCAAGAGGCAAGCCACGGGAATCGGTCACCGGTCCTCCTCTCATGGTCTTGGCCCTAGCAGGGGCAAAGGTCTTGGAGGAGTCAAGGGAAAAGGCACAGCTAGGAGACCTCCTCCCGCTCCCGTGTCTAGTGAGGAGGAAGAAAGTGAGGAAGAAGAAGTGGGAAATGTGGGCGGGGATGAGTGGTTTCTCCCCGTTGCCCGTAACTTGCGGGAGCATGTCAAGTATGAGCTGCGGTCACCGGGTCGTGAGTGACGGTGCAGGCTACAATGTGCCCTTCTACGGAGATGAGGTGCAAAAATATAGGAGCAAGTGCCCGTGGATCAAGGCTAAGGAAAGGGGTGTGGATGACATTCGGTTTTGGGATCACACCCAAGCTGAGTGGTACAAGCAGGTGCTGAAACCGAAGAACAAGACACATGAGATGAAGTGGATAAATTGGGAGTGGATGGATCGTCGGAATGATCCAATTTTCACACAAATCAAGGCTGAGTGTGCTAGGAGGAACATGGTGGAGCTCATGGGACTTGAGCATCCGTGGAACACAGAGTTGGTGGTTCGGTTCTATGCCACCCTCTGGCTTGAGTTCAATGAAGACTCACGGGAGGATTCCATCATGCATTGGACTCTTGATGGAAACAGATTTCAGGTCACCTATGCTCGGCTTGCACAGATTCTTGGATATGGTCATGCAGATGCTATGAGGAGAAATGTGAATGTGTTTGACCCACCGAGATGATGCAGCCTTGGAGTTCATGTATGACAGCCGCTATGCTCACCCCAAGACTATGATCATTGGGACACACTTTGGACTGCACCCCTACTATCGTGTTCGAACAACATGTTCGGATGGACTTTGGATCCTAAGATAGGGGATGCATCCTCTTTGCTGGCAGATTCCAAGACTTTGCTTTGTGCCATGCATCCGGGAGCGGAGCCGTTTTGTGTGTTTGAGCACATTTGGACTTCCATCATCAACCACTCGTACACTCACAAGGCGAGCCTTCCCTTTGCTCCCTTTATTATGAAGATGATTGAGACTGTCTCTGGGATGCATTTTGTGCATGATAGGGATCACCCCGGACTTCGTCCCAAGAAGTTCCGTCTTCTACCTACTCCTCGGGGTTCACCGGTGAGACAGGCAGCTCCTCCACCTCCGGTGCAGCCAGCTAGGGATGCCCCACCTACCTCCTCTCGCCGGACTCGCAGCAAGTCCGGATTTATTAGCTCGGTCCTCAAGTCTATCTTTTACATGTGCAAGGCTAACGGTGAGGATATCTATGAGATGAGGATGGAGCAGCGGCGCATCAATGAAGGGCATCACCGTTTCCTCTCTCACTTAGCTCGGCAGCAGCAGCAGCCACCACCTCCTCCCTTGGACCTTGCACCGATTGTACCTCGACGGTGGGAGGACCCGTGGGCTCCTTATCAGCAGCCCGCGGGAGTGGCAGCACAGGATGTGGATGGCAGTGGTACCGGCAGTGGAGATGATGACAGCGCGAGAGGATGTTCCACCCGCCACCGCTCCTCGCTCTTGCGCTCGGATCCCGCTCCATGAGAAAGGCAAGGGCGTGGCACGGCCCGAGCATGAGGAGGAGAGCGATGAGGAGGACGAGGACGACGACGACGATGATGATGATGACGAGTGATCCTCTCTTGGGAGTTGCTACTCTTTTCTCCTTTTTGGTGATGTGTTGCCAAAGGGGAGAAGAAATTTCTATTTATCTTTATCTGTTTTCATTATGTAATGAACTATGTGATCGTGATGGACAAGTGGTTTGGTTGGAACCTTGGATGATTGTAATAAGTTTAGACTTGTTTTAATTATCTATCTATGTGGCTTGCTTTATACAATGCTTGATGTGTTGTTGTTTTCTCTTTTTAGATGCATTTGTGTGATGATAATATGTCATATTGCATTGTTCTTGGTTCATTATTATGGATGCATAGATAAAGGGGAGCTCCTCATAAGTTTGTATCTCTAAATGTGCATTTGGTATTGCATAGACCAATTCTTGAAATTCAATTTCATGCACATATTAAGGGGGAGCTCATCTTTTATCTTTGCAAGTTGTGCATTTTGATTCATCCTTTTAGAAATTTGATTGTATTAGCATCAATCACCAAAAAGGGGGAGATTGAAAGTGCATCTAGGCCCCTCATTTTATTTTGGATGATTGACATCAATACAATTAAATTTGGACTAATGCTTTCATGAGAATGTGTGTAGTGAATATCCAAAGCACATGAAAGTGTAGCAAGCAAAATCAAAAAGGAGAAAAGAAATGTGAAATGAAGTAAAAGGAGAATTTGGAAAAGGCCCCTCTCAAAGCTTGTGCCTTGTTTTATTTCTTTGCTTTGAGTCTTAGGGATGCCGTACTATAAAGAGGGATGCAAATCACAAATTTGGCAAAGAATGGAGATGCTCACAAACTCAAGAAATCCCCTCCGAACCCATTCTTTCCGGACTCATCGGAAGCTCCGGTGTGGTACCGGAAGTTCCGGTAGGCTAACGAGAGAGCTTTGCTCTTGTTGGTATTTCTTACGTCACGAATGAATCCGCAAGCGCACGGAATACCGTTGTAGCACTTCACCCGGGAGTATTCCAAGGTATCGTATTTATATCCGCGAGGAACGGAGTATTTCTGCAACAAGGTTAGTTTACCCAAGGACAACCAAGACAACGTAGCAAAATAGGGTCGAGAGGGTGACTCTTATCTATTTATCCTTTAAAGGTAGACGAACGCAAGCTAGACTTGTTTACTTCGGGCACCGTCTTAGGCTTGGTCCGCCAAGCCACTCCGGTCTACGAAAGCTCTACTATGTACCCGAACGTGGAGGGTTCCTTTGGATGACAGGGCTGTCACTTCCTGCCACCTACCTCTACAAACCGTGGGGCACACAGCAAACAAAGGCGATCTCCAGCCTAGACACCACGTCTATGCTATTGACCGCTACTCTAGCCTCGGCCTAGAACCGAGTTCGAAAGCTAGAGCACTTCTTGCGAAGCGATGATCCCGTAAACAAGTATAACAAGAATTACGTCTAACAAAGATATGTCACGATAGATAAGTAGATCACCACGTATAAATCACCTAAAAGAGTGTTTACACGCCAAGGTAAAAGGAAAGGAAATACTACTCCACTTTATAAAAGGGAGGAACACTCCTTCCTTTTCCTTGCCCTCTCTCCTATTCTACTAAGATACAAGAGGCCCTTGGCCTAAGGATGAGAATTTTGTCTTCTATCTTGATGTTGGTGGTGTGTTGAGAGAGGGGGTATAGCCCTTTATTTATAGCCTTGGAAGGTCGGCAACTTGGAGGCGGTTCCCGACGTCGGTGGCATTTAATGCAGGTGGAACCGACCTCCGGACGTCGGTAGTGAACCGCCGGAGAAAAATGGGCCGGTGGGGCCACCACCACGGTTCGGCCGAACCCAAATCCGAGTCGGCCGAAGCGGGCCGGGCTCCACTGGTCCGGTCTTCTTCGTGGTGGCTCTCCGTGTTGCTTCCTTCCTTGGTCCAGTTGCTAGGGATAGAGTTGGAGCCTGTTTCTCTGGATTTTGGGCTGAGAGAGTTGTCTTTTATGTCGGGGAAAGTTCGGCAAGTGCGAAGCCCATGTTTTATGCATACTTGTCCCCGTTTTCATATGGATTGCACCTGCACTCACGAATTCACCAAGACTTGTGGAAATGGTTAGATAAAAGCCCTATGTCTACTCTTGGTGGTGGATATGATTTCAAAAGGTGCATAAAGTTGACGGTAAAAATGGATCGTAAGGACCGTCAACAAGACCCCCACACTTAGCTCTTTGCTCGTCCTCGAGTAAAGCTAGTGAGCATAAGCGGGAGCATACTTCTCATGGTATGATGCTAGCATACAAATTATTCCAAGCCATACCTGCACCCGTGAACTTTGATGTGTCTACCATGTAATCTTGGGTAGTTGAGGAATGGAACGGTCATGATTCGAGTCATCATAGCCACCTCTGCTGAGTCACTTGGGTTTTTGAAGGATTTTCAAAAGTAAAAGCATAGCTCATACTCCTCGAATGATAGCTCTCAAATTGCTCAATGTGTATGATTCCTCACCAAGGCATTGGAATTGCCTCTTTTTATCCTACTTCTACAAAAGGCTTTATGTGGAGCTTGGTAGGGAATGAAAGAGAGGCATACTTGCATCACATATTTTTGCCGAACCAAAAGAGTGGATCCATGGAGGATGCAAGTCATACAATCCTGATCAAGATGTGCATGTGTGTATAATGGTAGCGAGGTGGAAAGCATACTCCTTTTTGTATTCCTTCTCTCTCTCTCTTTTTTCAGATTTTTGAGGAGGACATGGCTAGTATTTCTTTCTTTTTCTCTCTTTTTTTTTTTTTTTTTAACATTATCCCTCTTTTCATTTTCAACATGCTCTACTTTTGTATGAGCAGGGATTATTCTTTCTCTTGCATAGCCATGTCTCCGATGATAACTTGAGAGAGGAAGGTAATAATGTGGAGTATTTATTTTGGTGGATGGATGGGCGTATTGCTTGACTTCCAGTGTAGAAGCTTAGTGTGAGGTGGAGTGTACGTGATCTTTGATCATGAGAGTATAACAAGCTTCTCACTAGGGTCACACAATTTTGATAAAGCTCAATGCAATGACAAGCAGACATATGTGTGTAGGCTTTGCAATGTGATCAACATATGGCTTTGGTGGGAATATAAGATCATTGAGGAGCATGAAGCTATAAATTTTAAATTTTTTTCAAGATAAATACCCAATTACTCTATGCGGGAGGAGCAAGATTCATCTCATCCAACCATATCACATTCGCCAACAACTTAGATAAACATGGGTTCCTATGAGATTGGTGTTCACAAGCAACGAGCATATGATGCGAGGAATAAAGAGTATGCAGGCCAACCGTCTAGAAGCATGTAGTTTGGGGGAACAATAACGTTCATTTTATTCTTGAGTTAAATTTTAGTGATTGGCTCAAAAGGTTGGTTTAACTCATGAATTGGAGAGATAGAGTAGTGGGGTAGAATGCGCAAACCATCGCCTTGGGTGAAGTGGAGGCCAAGTGGACCATAGGATATTTGATCGAACCAAAGGTTCGGCCAAACCTTGCTTTCTTGTCCCGATGGCTCCACCTTCTTTTGTGTCGATTAGTGCGATGTTGTGCATCATGTTGGTGGGGGAGATCTCAAATGTGTGTGTGATGAAGAACTCAAGAGATCTCCCCCACACTTGTTCTTGTATCTGCTTTATTTATTCGAAACAAACAAAAACAAAGCGAAGACAAAGAGGACTCTACCGGGGTTAAAGACCGGGGAGCCTAGATTTATTGAATTAAACTTTAGGTGCCTTATGTGTTTGAAACAAAAGAGAGATGAAGCACCTTACTTATTATTTCTTTTTCAAGTGTTATTCGATTTTTCATTTTATAATTTTTATTTTATTTTGACATTTTCAAGGTGGAAGAAAAAGGATGCAAGTTGCGATACAAGTTACCTTTGTGGGGGAGGGAACCTCCCCACACTTGTTCTTTTGCTCATGGCGTTTGATTTGGGGTTGAACCCAATGTGATTGTGGAAGGCCTTTGTGCGGTGTGGTCTGTGATGTTGGTGCAATGTTTTGGTGGGGAGATCTCGAGCATGTGCGTGATGAAAACTCGAGAGATCTCCCCCACACTTGTTCTCTGCACCTGAGAATCCTGCCAAAAACACTACTCCTGCAAGCAATTTCCTCCAACTTGGAGAGGCAAGGTTAGCTCTCGGAGCACATACAAACAAGGTCCGGGTTAGATGACCGGACCTCATTTGTACAGCCGAGGAAGAAAGGCACAAGCATGTCATGTGGACCATGTTTGAGTGCGATCATGGGCAAGATATTCCTCGTTGATAAAAACAACTTGGGGCTTAGTGATATGAAAACTTGAAACAGTGTAAGCCCCAACTCTAGGAGTGATATGATAAAACAACGAGGTGCACTCAAGAAGTCCTAATTGCTTGGAAAGTTCTTAACCATTCATGCATTGCATAGGAGGGATTTTGATATCGTTAACCATGGCGAGAGGATTCTAAGCTCATTCCTCATACGAGATATGTCTATGATTGCTTTGAGGAACACAAGTCATAGCAAGCCAACCATGCATCAAGCACAAGAAGGAATATGATTCATTGCCAATGAGCATGCTTGTGAAGATCGGGAGTTTGTAGGCTCAAAGTTTGATAAGCAATGCTTATGAAAGCCTAGTAGATAGCAAGGATGTATGCATGAAGGGTGATACTCCCTATGGGAGAACCAAAGGGTAGTACCATTGCCTAACTACTACAAGGATGCATGGAAAATCATGTGGTAAGTAGGTGGGAGCCATACTCACCCACACGAATAAAAACCATATCACCCTTGGGCTTCCAATTATTAGCAAAAAATGTGGTCATACCTTTGTTGTGCGAGAGATATCAAATTGAAGTTGTAGGCTTGTTCCTTCATTTCGCACACCACAACAAGGTTGGTGTCGAAAAGGAGTCTTGACATGTTGTTTTCATCAAGGTCCTCCTCCATGGGATCTTCGTGAGGCTCTTCATGCCAACCTTCTCACATTAGGCATGAGCTCAATGGAGGGGACGAGTATGTGTCACGTCGGGGGTGACTTGTGCTTGAACTTGTCGCCTTTTTCAACGTGTTGATGAGCTGATTATTGTCCTTTCTCCTGGCTGCACATAAGAGCAAGAACACAAAAGCGAACTCGAGCACGGGTTATGTTAGTGAAAACCAAATGGATTTCCCGTCGGTTGCCTTTGCAAGGATTTTTTTTTTTTCGCAACTTAATTTATTAAACAAATAGAAAAGAAGAGAAAGGGAAACCGTTTTCTTAACTTCCGGACGAAAAGCCAAAATGGTTTGTCTCAAAATTGTTTTTCTTTGAGAATAAATTTCTAAAGAAAAAAGAAGAGTTGGAGACGATCGAAGATGGAAGAAGTTTATTTTTGAAGGACTCCAACTATGCAAATAAGAAAACCAAAGAGAAAATCTTTTTCTTAAACTTGAGACAAAATATCGTGGAAAATTGGGGAAATGCGAGAGCAAGAATTTAGCTTTTAAGGGTGCTTGAATGCAGAAGGGATGAAATTGAAGAATTCAAACACCCTTGCATCCAAAAAGAAATAAAGTTTAACTTGGTCAACAGCCCCATAATGGCTATAGGCTTTAAAGTCAAGGGGGTTGTGCCAAAATTCCATCAAAACTTTTGCTCAAAGCATTTTCCAAAAGGTTGGGTCGAGTTAAATTTTACCAAACTTATTCTCTCAGATTTTATTTTTTTTTTCAAGGAGAAAAAAAAAGAACAAAATAGGAGTTGGAGAATGATTCCAACAAGGAGGGAGTTTATTTTGGAGAAACTCCAATTATTCAAATGGAAAAACCAAAAGGAGAAAGAGAAGGAAAAATCTTTTTCTTGAACTTGGGGCAAACAATAAAAATTCTCGGAAAATGCAAGAGTAAGAATTTTGGAAGAGAGTGCTTGAGTGGAGTGTAAGTGAAGGCACGAAGCACTCTTGAAAACCAATATAATGAAATGAAGTCCATTTTTGGTTGACAACCCCATGATGGCTATGTGTTAGAAAGCCAGGAGGAGTTGTGCCAAAATTCCTCCAAAATTTTGCTCAAAGCATTTTTCATAAAAAGATTGCCTCAAACTCATTTTCCAATACAAAAAGGGTTGAAGAATCCCAAAATGGTTTGGAACAATTCAAACATGCGAGAAAGCAAATATGCAAGGAATGCGGTGTACGGTGGGAAAACAAACATGCATGTGAAGAACAAATGGTTTGCATTTATATATATATATATATATATATATTTTTTTTTCACCGATAAATCAGAAAAAATCCGAATATGCATGTTGAGGAGAAAATCAAATATGGAGGAAGCAAATATGAGATAACTACCGATTATCCTATCGGCAAGGGCATCATCATTTTAAGTCCGATGAGCAAGACTTTTCTCCATCATCATGATTTGTCAATAAAGTCCCGGAGAAGGACCTGCAAGGTTAGTGCCAACAATATACAAGCACGATATTTGCAATATTTATGATAAACAAAAGTATCTACAACCATCCTAAAGAACATATAGCAAAACAAGGCACCAAGGTGGTTGTGGGCAGCGAAGTGGTGTTGGCACTAACGAGGCATTGACCCTAGAGATTCATGATGTGAGCATGTGTCATGTGGTTGTTCAAAGAAGAAGCTCCCATGCTCATTCAAAGATTCCTCTTTAGATTCTAGAGTCGATGCCTCATGAAATTCCATGGCCCAAGGTTTGTTTTCAAAAAGTTCTTGATCATCATCAAGAACGGTGCGTGAAGGGCCGGAGGGAAAAGGCTCAAATGGTGAAGAGGACCGTTTGGGTTCATAGGCATAAAAGGTTTCGTCAAACTCATCCTCTTCATGGGTGGAAAACTTTGCATCCTCATATAATGAAGGCTCGAGCGATCGGGTTCGGGATATGAACTTCACTTGCTCAAGTGGTTCATGATTGTGATGAGGATTCTCCAAAGGATTTTGAGTGGTGGTGGTGGTGAAAACGGTTTTCCCATGATTCTCCAGTCATATCCTCCTTATGAAAAGGGTTTTTAGGAGGATCGGGAGGAGAAGGAGGTGGCGTCTTTACCCATGTGTAATTCGAGGTGTTTCCAAAATTTTCAAAAATTTCTTCCTCAAACTCAAAAGGGAACTCAAGAGGTTCATCTTCCTCTATCATTGCTCTTGTGTTAGATGAGGACTCGAGTGTTGGGTCTACCTTTGTAGGCACCAATTGTTGTGTTTCTTGCATAACGAGTTCTTCATCTTTTGACTTCGGCTCAACGAGTAAGTCGGCGGAAAAAGGTGTGTTTTCCACAATTCGATCCAAAAGTTCGTGTGCTTCCGCTATGGTCTTATGAGAAAAAGACCCACCCGCGGCCGTGTCAAGATAAAGTGCGGTATCGTTGCTCAATCCCGAATAAAAGTGTTGTAATAAAACGGGTTCGGGGAGCAATAATTCTGGTCCGGAGTACGTTAGAGAACGAGAACCGAATCCATGACGCACTTAAGGTTTCCTTTTCTTCTTGTCGAAAGCCTATTATTTCCGCTCGTAGAGAAGTGATACGAGATACGGGGAAGAATGCTAGACAAAATTTGTCTCGCAATTCTTTCCAATCACCGTTCACTCTCTTAGCGGTGTAAGTGTACCATTGCTTCGCCTTCTCATTGAGAGAGAAGGGAAACAACTTCCACTTCAATGTTTCTTGTGTCATGCCATGGATCAATCGGCATGAACACAAATGTTCAAACTCTCGCAAGTGTTCATAAGGATTTTCATGTTTAAAACCCGAAAAGGATAAACCTCTAATCATCGAAATGTAATCGGGGAGAACTCATAGCCGAGGTGAAGAAATAGGTTGTGATGATGATGGTGGCTCTAAGAATTCACCCCGTGGAGTGGAGAAGGATTGGATGGTTGGGTGTGACTCCATGATATGTTTTTGTGAAATTTTGAATGTAAGGAAAAATAAAAACGAACGGTAAGTAAGATAGATTACGAGGGCAAACCTGATTCGTTACAAAGATAACAACCGTTCCCGACAACGGCGCCAGAAATGCTTGTTGGTATTTCTTACGTCACGAATAAATCCGCAAGCGCACGGAATACCGTTGTAGCACTTCACCGGGAGTATTCCAAGGTATCGTATTTATATCCGCGAGGGAACGGAGTATTTCTGCAACAAGGTTAGTTTACCCAAGGACAACCAAGACAACGTAGCAAAATAGGGTCGAGAGGGTGACTCTTATCTATTTATCCTTTAAAGGTAGACGAACGCAAGCTAGACTTGTTTACTTCGGGCACCGTCTTAGGCTTGGTACGCCAAGCCACTCCGATCTCGAAAGCTCTACTATGTACCCGAACGTGGAGGGTTCCTTTGGATGACGGGGCTGTCACTTCCTGCCACCTACCTCTACAAACCGTGGGGCACACAGCAAACAAAGGCGATCTCCGGCCCTAGACACCACGTCTATGCTATTGACCGCTACTCTAGCCTCGGCCTAGAGCGAGTTCGAAAGCTAGAGCACTTCTTGCGAAGCGATGATCCCGTAAACAAGTATAACAAGAATTACGTCTAACAAAGATATGTCACGATAGATAAGTAGATCACCACGTATAAATCACCTAAAAGAGTGTTTACACGCCAAGGTAAAAGGAAAGGAAATACTACTCCACTTTATAAAAGGGAGGAACACTCCTTCCTTTTCCTTGCCCTCTCTCCTATTCTACTAAGATACAAGAGGCCCTTGGCCTAAGGATGAGAATTTTGTCTTCTATCTTGATGTTGGTGGTGTGTTGAGAGAGGGGGTATAGCCCTTTATTTATAGCCTTGGAAGGTCGGCAACTTGGAGGCGGTTCCCGACGTCGGTGGCATTTAATGCAGGTGGAACCGACCTCCGGACGTCGGTAGTGAACCGCCGGAGAAAAATGGGCCGGTGGGGCCACCACCACGATTCGGCCGAACCCAAATCCAGGTCGGCCGGACCAGGCTGGGCCCCACTGGGTCTGGTCTTCTTCGTGGTGGCTCTCCGTGTTGCTTCCTTCCTTGGTCCAGTTGCTAGGGATAGAGTTGGAGCCTGTTTCTCTGGATTTTGGGCTGAGAGAGTTGTCTTTTATGTCGGGGAAAGTTCGGCAAGTGCGAAGCCCATGTTTTATGCATACTTGTCCCCGTTTTCATATGGATTGCACCTGCACTCACGAATTCACCAAGACTTGTGGAAATGGTTAGATAAAAGCCCTATGTCTACTCTTGGTGGTGGATATGATTTCAAAAGGTGCATAAAGTTGACGGTAAAAATGGATCGTAAGGACCGTCAACAGCTCTCTGGAAAAGTCATACCGGAAGTTCCGGTCCTCGGTACCGGAAGTTCCGGTAGGCTAACGAGAGCTTTGCTCTCTGGAAAAGCCATACTCGGAAGTTCCGGTCCTCGGTACCGGAAGTTCCGATAGGCTAACGAGAGCTTTGAGCTCTCTAGAATACCATACCGGAAGTTCCGATACGGCACCGGAAGCTCCGGTGCGGTCCAGATTATCAAACCCTAAACCAAAGTATCGGAAGTTCCGGTACTCCACCGGAAGTTCCGGTGCGGGACAAAAATCCAGATCTAACCCTAATTCGACCCATACCGGAAGTTCCGATATCCTATCGGAAGTTCCGGTCGGGGTTTTCGGACAGAGCCAACGGCTCTTTTTGGGCTGTGGTATAAATACCACACCCCCTCACTTCACTCATTCTTCTTGCAACATTCCGAACCAAAATACACATGTGCTTCACTCCACTTGCCCCAAATCCTCTCCAAAAGCAAAAATTCCATCCTTGAGCTAGGATTTGAGTGAGAGACTTCAAGCAAGTGTTTGAGAGACTTGATTCCATTCTTGAGCATCTTCACTCTCGTCAAGCTTGTGATTTGGGTTTGTTACTCTTGGAGCTTTGAGCTCCTAGACGGCTAGGCGTGCTCGTGAGCTCCCAACTTGTGTGGTGACGCCCGAGAAGTTTGTATTGCCCGTCCCGGAAGGGACCTTGATAGTGGAAAACTCAAGCTCAACCTTGGTGGTGACTTGAGGGAGAAATTGGGTTGAAAGAAACCCGGTCCTTGGTGGACTTTCTCAACGGAGACGTAGAGTCCTTGGTGGGCTTGAACTTCGGTGAAAAATCCGTGTCTCTTGTGCTCCCTTTTTTACTTAAGCGCATTTTTGTTTAAATTCACTAGGTTGCTTGTTAGTTTCCTTTGTGCCGTTAAATTGCTAGAATTGCATAGGTTTGTTTCTTTCTTTCTTGCAAGCACTAGAATTGTGTAGGGTTTAATTCCGCATTTATCACCCTGCACCGGAAGTTCTGGTACCCTACCGGAAGTTCCGGTATTTGACGATTTCGTCTTAGTGTTAATTCGCAGAAATTTCTAGGTTCGCCTATTCACCCCCCCTCTAGGCGACTTTCGGATGTATAACCGAGCTGTGTTTGAATGAGTTTTAACTTTTTCATGTCTCGCAAAGAGGGAGACCTCTTCAAACTGGTTGTGCTCTTCCGGATCTTTCACATTTTGAAGTCCAATAATTCTTTGTTTCCGGAGAGAACAATATGCTTCTTTTCAACTGAGCTGTGTTTGAATGAGTTTTAACTTTTTCATGTCTCGCAAAGAGGGAGACCTCGTCAAACTGGTTGTGCTCTTCCGGATCTTTCACATTTTGAAGTCCAATAATTCTTTGTTTCCGGAGAGAACTGTCACACCCCTATCCCGAAAGATAGTTAAGTGTGGTACGGATCGCCTTAGGAGATGATTGACGAAGCAACCATACATAGCATCACATTAACAAACATACACGATTTGCAAGGTTACATAATTAAGTCTCGATTACAACATAGAGTTCGAATAAAGGATACATTAGGTTCGAATAAAAGTCTTACATAACCATGATCTTTGTTCGAAATAAAAGTGCGGAAGCGAAAATACGACTCGACGATACATAGATAACTTAGATGAACCATGCCGGCCTAGGCCATGGCTCACTCCTCATGGGTCGGAGAGCTAGGGACCCATTCAATGGTCCACTCTTTGGGCTCTTCTCCATCCCAAACAACCTTACCACAACAATCACGAACCCGGCTTGCGGGAAACCCGTAAATCAACATATAGTGGCAAAGCCCGAGTATCTAACATACTCCGCAAGTCTTACCCGTCAAATTGGTCATCTAAGACCGACTCCTAGATGCATGGGGCTTGACCGGTTTAACTTGGCCTTTTTGCATAAATAGAGCCTATGCTAATTAGGTTGGCAATTTTATGACTTAGCCAAATTAATAGGGTTGTTGCATAAAAGGAACTTTAGTGAGCATACTAACAATACAAGAGTTTGCAAAACAATTTAATATCAATATAAAACAGCAAGCTATTCATCCTTCTTCTTTTACTACACATTGTAAACTACTCGAATCAAGTGGTACTCATTAACCGAGAGGAAACGGCGATAATTATCGAATTAATAATCCTGCAGGACGAACCCAAATGCACGACATACGCATCATTTAAGAACACGTATGGCCACCGTTCGCGAGTTCATTATAAAGTAAAACACGGGGCCACCGACCCCGAGTACACGTCCCCTTGCGACCGTTCAACAACGCGCCCAAGGCTTAACCCATGTACTCTCCAACGGTCCTCAACCCGTGCAACCACCGTGCCAAACACATCACCTCCGGGTCGGTGAGATATCCGGCTCACTTTACAACTTGCAAGCTACATAGGTTTACCAATCCCCATAAGAAAGGTATGCAAGTGGTACACAACTCAAACTTGTTCGCGGAGCCATAATTGGGTGTTCTCAATTTTAACCAAAACCATCATGTTCAAGTTTAATCATAAACCATAGGTGAGATTCCTCATTCTATCGTTGACTCCATAAACCTAGCATAGCATTTCTATCGGAGATATGACGCCTACTCCACATAGGACATATAGGGATTCATGCACGTGGATTTCCAAACAATTCCTATAACTTAAATGCACAATCATCATCCTTAATAGAGTGATAAAGAAAGACATTTCAAAATAATAGGAATGCACCGGGGCTTGCCTTGAGAGTGATCGAAGTTAGCACTAGCCTCACAAGCGTTGAGCGTTGCAACCGTCTCTTCCGGCGGGATCAATTCGGCGTCGTCACCTAGAAGATGGAATGCATTGCATAAGTGACATGAATACAAGGTCGATGAGAATGGAATTGCATGTGTGCTGTTTTTGTATGGATGCACATGAATGAGTTAACCACAAGCTTTGTTTTACTTAAACCCTAATAAGCATGAACATGACTCTTGTGCCCTTTAAGGAAATTAACCATATGAGCAAGCAAAACCTTAATAGTACATGAGTAAGGACTTAATTACATGGACATGAGCGTTGTGTTTCTTGTAGGTTCCGCACAAGATTTAGTAAGTTCCTAAAATGCAATTCGAAGAAACTTAGGCTTAAGTGTTTAGCATCACATGCGATGACGATTTCACCTTTAACAAGAATTCGATCTCAAAAATAGCACATGCGTGAAATACGCGCAATCTTTTGACTAATCCTGTCATGAAGTGCTAGGGAACATGGTGAACAGTGGAAAATACATAATCATGCAGAAACATACTTTTTAGAAATATAACACTAATTACACATGTGCTGAAAATAACTTTTTTAGGGATTTAGATCTAGGGTTTGCAAAATTAATTATTTAACATGCTCAAAAATTAACATGGACTTTTCTACACATGAACAGTACTAGGAGGGAATTAATTACCAGGTTCCATGCAAAAATAATTTACAGGGATTTAATTAAAAATTAAATACAGAGAATGCAAGAAATACAATAACTTGAAAAATATGAGATGAAATGCAGATCTTCCAGTGCCAAAAATTCATGTATGCCTGGGTGAAGGTTTTGGCCAAGTGGCATCTCTTTTAGATTTATAGTTTTAAAGTTATGGCCTAGTTGAGTTTTTAGGGGTTGGCTATTGTCATTTTTGTAAAAATATGAAAACATGCAAATCTGACCAGCTCATGTTACTTTTATGAAATTACAGGTCTTCTAGTTTCCAAAACATTTTAGTTTGTAATTTTTGGACATTTCAAACGCGAGATCTGAATTTTTCAAACTTGAAAGAAGTTCGGATCTATTTACAAGATTGCCACTAGGGCAAATTTTAAACGAGAGGGCGGCGCGGGCTCCGGCGTGCGGCGGCCGGCGCCGGCGAGCTCGCCCGCGGCGGCGCTACGGGGCAGCTCATGCGCTGGGCTTTGGCGGACATGATGCGCGCGGCACGGGGAACGTGAGGGTGGAGTTGGCGGGGTCCCGCGGTGGCCGAAAATGGGCCACGACGAGCGGCGGCGCCCACGGGAGGTCCGGCCACGGTGCGCGTCGTGCGTGGGGGAAGAAAGAGAGAGGGAGTTTGTCCAAGAGCACCACCTCGTGAAGGAGAACAGCGGCGTGGAGTTGCTTGGCGCCGAGGGGGACCGGAAGGGGGCTCTCGTCGGCGGGGTGGCGCGGGGCGGGCGACGGCGGCGGCAACTTCTCCAAATTGCCGGCGTTTGGCTGCAGAGTAAAGGGAGCTAGTCAAGGGGGAAGAAGGGGAGCTCATGCGCGCGTCCCGGCGAAGAAAAGCGGGCGCGCGACTTGCCTAGGCGGACAAATTGGCGGCGGCGTTCCTGGCGGCGTCAATGGAGGGCGGCGGCGCTTTCTCCTTGCGCGTGAGCTGTAGCGGCCGGGGGAAGATTTGGCGGTGCGGGGAGGGGCAGGAGGAGTTGGGGAAGCGTTTTGTGGCAAAGGGGAGGGAGACACGGCCTGGCTTCCGTGCCAATTATCTGGAGGGGAGGACGGCGGCGGCGGGACGGCGGACGGGCGGAGGGGCTTCAATTCCCGGCCGCTCCTGTTGGCCGGCGGGTACAGGGCGGTTGGGGGTAGGCCAGGGCCTACGTGGTGACGTGACGGGGCAGGCGCGTGCCTGGGGCGGCGCCTAGGCTAGCCGGACCGGCGGTCCGGCCGCCATTGCCCGGCGGGCAAACAAGTGCCCGAGGTCCAAATTTGAATTTCAAATCTGCGGTTTGGTAATTTGAGTGAAATTCCACCTTCTGGTGCTCCAAAATTCGAAGCAAAAATATCTGGAGCTTCAGCATGAACCGCTTTAATTTTCATCTTAAAGTTCGAACTTCTAAAAACGTTTCCAAAAATTCATACAAAATTCATAAACAGGAACATTTCAGATTTCAATTTGAATTTTTGGGCATTCAAAATTTTATTCAAAAATTTTGTAAAAATGCTGTAAATTCCTCTTTTTACGTGAGCAATGCAGTGGTGCAAAAATCTAGGGGTGGTGTCTTTATAATTTTTGCACTTCCCTTAGGGGTTGGTTAGGGTTAGGGTTTTAGTTAGGTTTTTCCTTTATTTCTTTTTATTTTTCCTTCTCTTCCCTTGGGTGATTATCATTAATGCCTGATTAGTGATGTGATTAGGGTACTAATTACGTACTTAACCTTAATCGTGACACGGGATGTCACAAGAACAATATGCTTCTTTTCATGCTCGGGCTCGACTACATAAAACACTTGTGCAACACGTTCCGGAGTACCCAAGGATCATCTTTGTGGCCTACATTATTGAGGGAAACGAGAGTGAAGCCATATTCATCTACCTCAACACCTTGCGGATGCTTGACCCATTGACACTTAAATATGGGTATCCGTACGGTAGTCCCATAGGTGAGTTCCCTAATTTCTTCAATATACCCATAATAGGTGTTCTCTTTCAAGGTGTTGTCATGTGTCTGTTACACTAATACCACTATTTTGATTCCGACTCTTCCTGTCCTTTTCTCTAGTGTAAAATGTAAAACCATTAATATCATAGCCTTGCCATGTTGTAACTAATCGTTGCGGACCTCTAGCCAATAGATGCATGGTCTTTTCATCCCTTGTTTCACCAATTGGAATGTTTTGATCCTTCAACCACCCCGTAAAAGTTTTTTGTGCTCTCTCATGATCCGATCGTCGGTGCAATTTTCATTTTCTGCACGTAGTGGCTCTAAGTGTTGCTTGGATGTATGGCTCAACAAGTTGTAACTGCTGCAGGAGGCTGAAATGTGCTTGACTCACCAATTGATAGTTCTCGTCGTTATATGTTTTCTTTCCTGTGGTTCCTTGACCGAAAATTCTTCCTTCATGGCGTGATTTCGGTAGACCAATTGTTTTTCCATCTTGATTGTAATCATTCTAAAACTCAAGAACCTCTTCGATCGTATATCCCTCTATCATGGAACCCTCGGGGTGAGCCCGGTTGCGAACATGTCCCTTCATAATGGACATAAAGCGCTCATACGGAAACATATGATGCAAGTAAGCGGGGCCAAGAACAAGCAATCCGATCAGCTAAGTGAATCATGTAGTGCTCCATCAAATGAAAGAAAGACAGTGGCATACACATCTCTAGTTGGCACATTGTCTCTATCATCTCTTTACGTATCGTGTCAAGCTCGGAAGGCTTATCACCTTCTTAGATATGGAATTCCAAAAATGACACATCCGGATGATAGCTAACTTGATATGAGGTTGCTTAACAACCCTAATTGCGATCACGAGAAACAGATGAAAGCATCATATGACACTCATGTGTGTTGTAGCCACTTATCTTCAAGTCACTCATTGATACGAGCTTCTTTATGTTTGAACGAAACCTCGTGGGGACTTTTATCCCTCGTAGACACTTGCAAAATGCCGTTTTCTCCTCGATGGTTAGGTTCCAACAAGCCGGTGGAAGGTAATACTTCCCATTCCCTCTTGGCTTAGGGTGCAGCCCATGCTTTATATTTAACTTCTTTAGGTCTCTTCGTGCCCGCTGTCCATCCTTTGTCTTACCGGGAATGTCCATAAAAGTGTCATTGCAATTGTCAAAGACACCCTTTCCGACATGCATAGGATCTCGTGGCATGGACGATCTCCAATTCTTTCCAATAACTTAAATACCGATGAAAGATTGATTGTTTTTTAAACGGCACGCCCGTATCGGCAATGTTTCCTTTCTTTCCCTTCTTCTTTTTCCCATAGGTATATTTGATATTTCTCACCATTTCGAAAACAAATTGACCGTCTCGAAGTTTAGGAGTCAACTTTGTCTCAACTGTTCCATCAAATTCGTCTGTCTTTTGACGATATTGGTGCCTTTTTGCTAACCATCTTCGATGTTTTACATACACCAACTTACGCGAGAAAGGAAGGTACAACGATGCGATCTGGTCCACACATGTTGAACATGCTTGTCTTCCCTTTGATCTCGTCCATTGAGATCTAAGCGTGGCGGGTTATCACCGACGGTGCAAAGAAAGATGGCGTGCCGGGTGAACTCTTCTTGTCCGTACGCATCATAAACCTTCACCCCTTGTTCCCATAATAGCTTCATGTCTTCCATCGGTTGTTCAAGAAAGACATCAATATCAATTCCAGTTTATTTCGGACCAGAAATCGGTGTAGTTTGTAGAAGGTACTTCCTCTTGTGGCACAACCATGAAAGAATATTGTAGAAGCAACAAATCACCGGCCAAGTACTCGTGCGGGTTTGTCATCTCTCCGAAAGGATTCATTCCATCTGTACTTAAGACCATTCTTAGATTCCTCTTTTCGACGCAAAATCGGGATGGTTAATGTCAAAGTTCTTCCACTATCGAGCGTCGGCGAGGTGACGAATCATTCCATCCTTCTTGCGCCCGTCAACATCATCGTGCCATGTCATGAGTTTAGCGTCTCTACTGTTGGCAAAAAGACGCTTCAAACGATCGATTATCGGAAGGTACCACATCACAAGGGTTGGCACTTTTCTTTCATCGACCACATCTTCCCGCACATCATGAGGAACACGATCGGTATTGGTTTTCTTCCTCTTCCGGCCAGCTTTCTTTCTACTTCTAGACTTATCCATGATGTCCGTATCATCGGTTCCATCATTAGTTTTGTATCGACGGGCGTTGCACGTTGGACATCTAGTCTTATTGGCATGCTCTTTACGGTACAATATGCGAGTGGTTTGGACAAGCGTGTATTTTCCGTACGCCTAGGGTCAACGGTGCCAACACTTTCTTTGCATTGTATGTGTTGGTGGGCAAAGAGTTTGGTTTTGGTAAAATTTTGGCTAACAGCTCTAAAAGTTGGTTGAAGCTTGTGTCCGACCACCCATTCTTAGCCTTAAGTGTGACAAGCTCTAGCACCGTCCGCAAGACCGTGCAATCCTTATGACACCCCTTGGATTCCTCGTACGGAAACTCCTTTGACGCCTTATCCAATGCATCCAAGTTATCCAAAGCTCGCCTTTTCTTTTGGACCAGGTTCTCGTTGCTAATGTGCATCAACAATTCTTCCACATCGAGACCGCCATCAAAGTCCTCGCTTTCATTGACAAGTTCCGGACCATCCGTGGGACCCGATGTCGTTGCATATTCTGTGCTACTTTCACCCCTCACCCTACGCTCGTCGTGGTCAGCTCTTTCTCTTATCACCTCTTCAACGTGGTCACCTTGTTTGCCGTGTTTTATCCGGATATAGTAGTCCTTGATAAATCGCGACATCCCCTTCGGGATACCCAGGACTCGGTACGAGGGGACACTCGACGCAGACGAGTTACAACAGTTCATCATCCCATACAAGCCAGAATATATACATCATGGTATAATACAACCAGGTTTTCGAAATACAAACATTGTACAGCGGAAGCATAATACAATAATGAAGTTTAACAACCTACGAGTCTTGCAGCGGAAACTTGTACTTTACAACAAAAGACCACTAGCGTGATGTACTGAGCCCGTCGTACACCACGATCCTCCTCGCTCAGGACGTCGGGATCTGTTCCCACTTGAGGGGAATCACCCTCGGAACACGGCTCCTCTTCCGGAAAGCTACCGTAACGGTCGTGGAAGAACGACGCTTGCCCTGAAATTATAACGAGCAAACCCCGAGTATTCTAATACTCGGCAAGACCGACCCGTCAACGAGGCACGCTAAGGCCGACGCCTAGTATGCAAAGGCTTTCCGGTCGTGGAGTTGACTCTTTTACGAAAACAGCACTAATGGTTGATCCTTACTTTCAAGTTTTAGCTCCGGTTAAGTTCAATAGAGAACAAGGTTTTGCAGTCTACAACTACTGCAATCAAGTTTGCAAGAACAGCTCATTTGCGACCAACAAATCTTTCATCTCTCATCGTCATCTTCCAGCTTGATTACTACGATGCGACGAGCTAAACAAGCGGTACTCATTACTGCGAGGGACAGCGATTCGAATCGATTTATACCAGCTGGCAAAACCCGACTACACGACGTATACGCACCGCATTGGTCGTATACAACAACTTTTCCCGCTAGCACCTGACAGCAGACTAGCCATTTCTAACTCCCCGGGAGTATGGCGACCCCACGACTTATCCTCGTGGCGGACCCATCTCCCTCCCGTGAGACTAACCTCTCACTAACAGCCGGCAAAAGAGAGCCGACTACGCTACATCTCCGGGGCGATATGGTACATCGACTTGCTCGGGCACATGATACCAGCATGTAGTACGATACGTTCAAACTAGTTCAACTAAGCCGACAACGGTACGGTCCTTAACCGACTCGGACGGGGCTACCACCTTGCAAGACCTTAACTCCGTCTTTGCCCTTTCTCCTACGGGGCCCGTCCGGTCTCGGCTTATTAACATCTTCACTTCTAGGTGCGGTTTGACGATCATTGTTTGTGCGCCGGGGTTCAACGTCTCTGTCCCGGTTGTCTCGCCCTCTTCGGTCTCTAGTGTCACGGCGATCATCCCTTACGGGTCGGTCATCCCGATGAGCATGCCTATTACTATGCCCTCGATGATCGTTGCGCGGATAATTTGCATTGGGGGCGGCGCGAAGCGGCCGACCCGTGACGCGAAGAATTGTTCAAACGCGACCGTGGCGGGGCAAGATCCCGTGGACGATCATCGACATGACCAGTCCGTCGCCTCTCATCTTCCTCATGTCTTGTACGCTCCTCCGCCCTCTCTGCATGGCGATCAATCGGCACGTTTCGAGCATCACGATTCCCATTGAGCGGTACACGCAAATCTTGGTCCGGAGCTCGTTCATGTGCATCCGCAATCGGGGTGTGCCGGGGTCCAAGCCTTCCACCGGAGGAAGCTCCTTCGGACCGGGCCCTTGCCGGTCGTTCCGAATGGGAACGCGAGCGACCGGAAGATTCCGCTCGATCATGGACGAGCTGATTTGTTTGTAGAGCCGCCGCGTCAACCGGATTCAGCGCGCGCCGCAATCTCGGCGTAGCATTGAGGACTTCTTCCGGTATTGTCTCAAGAATTTGCTTCACTCCTACAATATTGTGGACGAGCGACGTGAAGACTCGAGCACCATTCATCTCTACTTCCATGGAACTTAAATCCAAAGCTCTGCTGGAAGATCGATGGCGTCTCCCGCTGCGACATCCCCGTCGATTGTTGTATCCTAGAGAATCGTCGGGTCTCCGGACCGGTCGCAGCAGCGAGCCCGTGGTCGGGGAGCGGTTGCGGGAGCGCTTCCTCCGGCCGAGCAGCAGCACTTGTGCGCGGATCCGCAACCGAAGGTGGTGGAGGTTGTTGATCTCTATTTGCTTCTTACGCTTCACGACGATCGCGTTCGGCTTCAACTCTCACCATCCTTGCTTCTTCTTCGGCGACTTCCTCGAAGTGAGTTGGCGGATAACCGGTCCTGTCATGAATACTTGGAAGAAGACCGGAGCGTCTTCATTGAAGTCATTATCCAGCTCGGTAGAGCGGCTTATCGCCGCAGCCCGAGCACCGGTCCGAGGCGCGAGCGCGGGAGTCCGATGTTTCGCGCTAAAGCTGCGTCGGATCCGCTAAGTCCTGAATCGGAGGTACCAACCGTGGCAGGTGATCGCGCTTTAGAAACAGCGGCCCGGCAACGAGTCGGATTCATCAAAGACAATTTCCGGCCGAGTCGGCTTCAAAGTCGAGGGACCCGAAACGAATCTTGAAGCCGGGCTCGAAGTCGACGACGAACGAAGTGGCCATCGAACTCGCTAGGAACTCGCCGGGACCCCTACCGGCGCGCCAAATGTTGAGTCTTAATCTCGGCACTAGTACTACCCGGTCCCTCACGAGCGTGGAATTCGATGGTGCAACACACGAACACACAGGAACACGCGATTTTAGACGGGTTCGGGCCCTCGAATCGAGAGTAATACTACCCTACGTCCTGTATGTTATGTATTGCCTTTAGCGACTTGCTAATTGCAAGATGTCGAGAGAGTTTTCGGGGGTCCTCGCTCCGCCTTATATGTCCGGGGAGCTAGGTTTACAAGCGAGTCCTAGTCGATTACATGAATTACATACATGGAATTCTATCTCTAACTTTCTTTATTGATTCGAGTCCTAATCGGACTACAAATCGTTCAATATCTTGCTCCTCAAGTCATTGTATACCGGTCTTAGTATCCGCCTTGTTTCCATACCGGTATACGGGATCTTCGTTATCCCGCATCGGTCGAGGACCGATCCGTTGCCTATCACCATCGTCTTTATCTTCCTTAATTTGCCACCATGTCTCTGTGTATCTATTCCTTCATCATCTCGTATACCCATAAGGCAAGTATACGACACTCGTTCCTAACCATGCATTGATTTGTGCTTCGAATCTTCCTTTGTGTGCGTATTCCGCTTGAAAGAAATTATTCTATCTTTACATGCATTTCGAGTGCTCAAGTCCACTAGAGTGGCGTCGATGTTGCCCTGGCTTGTCTTCCCTCGATCTTGGATGTTGAGTGATAGTGTGGATGCAAAAGTGAAGATTTGCAATGCCAGTGGAACAAAATGATAATATGTTTGTCATGCTTACCCCTTATTAAGAGAAGACCGGTGTGGTAGCATCAAAATGGCTATGCAGGTACTTGAATGGAATGCTTCATGGTGTGATCAATGTGAGGATTTTTTTCTATTGCATTGTGTCGTCTCAAGTCATTCTTCATACAAGTGGTCGAGGTTAAAGTTCACTACCACAGAAATGATCATTAGTGACGGATTTTTTCGTCATCAGTGACGTAAATTAAACCCGTCACAAAAAACGCGTCACTAAAGGTAGGTCATTAGTGACGGTTTAATATTCGTCACTAAATTCGTACTGACGTGTAATTGAGAAACCGTCACTGATTGTGGTGACGGTAATTGGAAAAAAACGTCACTAATACTGTGACGGGAAAGCAAGACCTGTCACTGATCTATGTGACGGAAAAAGTTAAAACCGTCAGTACTGCTAGTGACGTGGAACCAAAAACCCGTCACTAATGATAAATATCAAAATAAAAAAAGAAACCAGAAATGTCTCTCCCTGCTCTTACCAATTATAGCATTTACTCATTCATACACAAGCATGATTACAGTACCAATAGCAGAGTTTTCACCAATATAGCAAGTAATTGTTCCAACTTAACACCCATTCATCCAAATCCGAACAATTGAAATAACTTAGTAACACACCAGAAGAGTCGCTGACAAAGAATAAAATGATAAAAATTACATGCACAATAACAACACTATCTTGTAGCGAGGGTTGTTCAAGACCCGCAGCAGGCTGATTTCTACGTTGTCGTCGTCTCACCATCGCCTTAGTAGTCTCCTGCAAACACGAAATAGAGCTAAAGGTGACATTCAACAAGAAAACAAATGCATCGAACTTGTTAAAAATGGTAAAGACCTCAGGCTTCGAATCAGTTTTTTGAGTCTCTGTTTGATATCCCTCACTATAGAAAAGAAAACCTTGTTAAAAATACGTTAAATTATGGAACAGAACAAATGCAAAAGCACATGTAATATGCTTGCTAATAAAGCCAAGTTAAATCAATGATTATGTTACAATAAAGGAACGTCCTAACAGAATTCGTGACTTCCACTGACCGTTTCAAAGAACTTGATCCCATACTCATCAGCAAGCGCTTGCACCTTCAAAGTGGGTACAACCTGCACAAAAGAACCAAGCAAATTGCCGAGCTAGGAGGCATACCACATATACAGTCTCACATATAACAAGTGAATACAAGCAAAGAAAATGTTGGCACAAGTAGAAATCGATTTCATACCCTTTCACTTTCATCCATATCAGCTTTGTTTCCCACCAGAATTTTGTTTACGTTATCTGAGGCATGTTGTTCAATGTTTCTGATCCAATTTCTTATGTCTGGAAGTCAATAAAAACAAGTTTATCAAAAGTGGAAGCCGAAGAACCATCTCAAAGAGTGTTTCAAGTGTAGAAATCTTTGACATCATAAACAAGTAAAATGCCCATTGCTCCCTGTAGTAGGCTGCAATGAATAATTTGCACATCAACAAGCTTCTGCCATAGCCGTACAATTTAAAGAAAAGGTATAAAATAACAATTTAAAGAAAAGGTACAAAATAACTTTGCTCAAATGAAAGATGCCTACCAGTGGTAATAGTCCAGAAACGTTCTTGGCCTGCAGTATCCCAAATCTGCAACTTAATCCGTTTGCCATCCTACTCAACAGCCTTTATCTTGAAGTCAATACTATTCCGACAAAATGGGCAGAATAAGTCCACACAAGCTTGCACATATAAATTATAATTCCCTGTCCATTGAATTGAGACTTTAGACTACATACTCGATAGTGGTAATGAAGCTAGTAGTGAAGGAGCCATCTGAGAACAGTAAGAAAAGACAACTTTTTCCAACACCTATATCACTACACAAACTTTGTAAAGACATGTATGGCAGTATAGCATTACAAATGTGCACAATTATTTAGACAAAGACCACAAATATTTCATAGGTCAATTGATCTAAAATTCTGATTGGAAGACACAATGAGGTCAGGCCTTTCTCTAGGTGCAAACAAACAAGGTGATGGCATGTGAACCAAAATCAACTAAGCAGATTGATCAGTGGCAATGTTTTTTAAAAAACAAGGCCACACAGATAAAGCAAATTGCGTAGCTGATTTTGATAACAAAGCTGCATATAGGGGGAAAGAAAAATAGCCTTGTGTTTCTACAGCCCTAGGGGAACAAAAAATTAATTGTGCTTCTATAATCCTACTTAGCCTCCACCGTCAATGACAATGATGCAGTATTTTCTTATACTGACAAGAAGAGCATACTGATATATTGGAAATGAAAAATGATCCTTTAATTATATGTACATTTAGTATATTTTAGTTCTGTCTTTCAGAATTAAAAGTGGCAGCCAAGAAAATAAGAAAAAAATATAAAAAGTGCCATGCTTCACTTACTCATATGGTGACATGAAGTGATCAATCCTAACCACAATCTGAATTCCATTTTTCGTTATATAACACAGTTAGTTGCCAAGCTATATGGTCTAGAAAGATGGATAGACAAGAAATAATATCTGCTAGAGAAATTATCTGAACTAGAAACTAGAAACAAGCAGCTGCCAGGTAACAGTTAGCTCTCATGCACATGTATTGATTACAACACATTTGAGATGCCCAGAGAATATGTACCAAATAAATTAGCTTAC
Source organism: Chloris gayana (assembly GCA_031894775.1). Lineage (NCBI taxonomy): Eukaryota > Viridiplantae > Streptophyta > Magnoliopsida > Poales > Poaceae > Chloris > Chloris gayana. The sequence goes on along the minus strand of JAUNZO010001099.1, from coordinate 1,119,096 downwards.
CAACTAACTGAAAACACTAGGACTAGCAAGCAGATAATAGAACCAAGCAAAGCTATGAGATTAACTAAGCTAAATGAAACAGCAAGCAGCTACATGCGCAATTGAAATGTAGCAATATAATTATCAGGTTGAACTGGCAACACTTTTGATTAAGATCATGTTTCCTCTGTTCACACAAATAGTGCAAATACGGAATCCTAGTAGTTGCAATTCAGCACAACAGATCTCTCAAAGAATTCTAGTGAAGGGTCTCGTGCGGGGATTAGATCGAATGAATGAACAATCGTCATTGCAACTTATTCTTAATACAGTCTCTCAAATGTAGCACCAAACCACAGATCGGATCTCTCCCACTGAGGGTAAGGGGAAGGAAGGAAGGAGGACTCACGTGTCATGGAGGGCGCGAGAGCACAAGGCCGCCGGAGCGGTGGAGCGAAAGACGAGCTGTGCGCCGTGATGGGGGAGGCACTTTGGGCGCAAGCTCGTCAATCGATGCGATATCACAATCCCCATGAGGCCATGGATCTCCGCCGCTGCTCAAGGAGGCAGATGCAAACCCTAGTGAAGGCACTCGGAAAGCTTGTTGCGCAGGCATGTCGTGCGAAGGAGGCTTGTTCGAGCGCTAGAGAAGTAGATCCGGGGTGGGCGTAGGTCCTTCCGGCGGCGGACGGTGAGGGCGGCACTACGTCGACCCGGCGCGACGGCGGCGGACGCGAGGGAGGAGGATGGCGTGGGCTGCTAGGGCGAGGGAGGAGGATGACCCTTCTTTTAAGTTTTTTCTTATATTCGTGCACATACGAAACTGGAATATATTGTGCTAGGCTGCTGGCAATTAACAAACCATAATTTATCTAAGTTCGTAGATGACTTCATTGCCCGTGTTGAGGTCTCAGGTGCGATTCCTATCTTCAATAAAACTTTTTGACCCGTCCAAAAAAAGAACAGAAAAACTTAAACACGTCAAAGTTAAAACTTAAAAGAATATTTTTTTGACATCAAAACTTAAAAGAAATTGCTAGTGACGGTTGTTAAAAAATTTGTCTCTCAGCAAGGAAAGGATAGTGACGGTTCATATAAAAAAATGTCACAAAGAGTAACTGTGACGGTGTTTAATAAATTGAAATTTTTGACCCTTCCCAAGAAAGGAATTAAAGAATTTTTTTGACATAAAAACTTAAAAGAAATTGCTAGTGACAGTAGTTAAAAAATTTGTCACCGCTAGGAAAGGATAGTGATGGGTCATATAATAAATGTCACAGAGTAGCTCTGACGGTGTTTAATAAACTGTCACCGACATTCTGTCACTAGAACTTTAAGTGACGGTTATTTCCTATTATGTCACTCTTTTCAGCGACGGTAAATCAAAGAACCGTCGCTAAATTCTCCAAACCTAGTGACGGTTTTTTTCAAATCTGTCATTAAACCTGAATCTAGTGACGTTTTTCCTTAAATCCGTCACCTTTATTGCTCGGGTATGTGTAGTGGTGACGTGTTTTGTAAAAACCGTCACTAAATTTGTGTTAGTGATGAATTTTTTTAACCGTCAATAATGTCTCGTCATTAAAGGTATGTTCTGTGGTAGTGAGTTTTTGCAGCAATTCTGGTTTGGTTTTGAGCAGATTCATGTCCATCTCAGTACTTGACTGTTAAAGAGATATGCATGGAAGTGACTTTCTTTTTTCTATTGTAGATGCATCTCCTTTTGTCGGAAAGCAAAAAAAAAAAAGGAAAAAGGAATTATGATTTGGAGTACAGTTATAGTGGGTCATGTTCCGTACTATGCATGTAAACAAAAGAAGACTGTCATAGGAAGTCCTCACGATACGTTCACTCCGAACCAACGGATATCAAGTTGTCATATTCCTCTCATATTGAGTCTTTCTTTTATTGGTAGGTCTCAAACATGATAGTCCCCAAAATTGTTACCTTACAATTTAATGTTTTAAGGGAATGGTGGTTGTAAGGGTAATGGTCATTACTTAATTCACTTTAATAATCCAATATCATTATTCTCATGTATGTCAAAATTACGTTGACTTTGAACTTTGTGGAGAAAATTATTTTCAATGTCTTGACTGGACCAACAGAGTGGCGCGCCCTGCCTTCTAGTTTTGTCTAATTTGAGGGCCCTGAACCGTCGCATCGGCCCCACTTGGCGTGGGATGGCCTCGTCACAGCCGGCCATGTTGACCTCCACGGGGCAGCGCGCGGTGCAGGCTGCCGCTCTCGTCGCCGACCTCCCGAATCTCGCCATTCTCGTGCCGCGCCCTCCTCGACCACGCCGGCGCGGACGAACGGTGCCACGGTGTTCATTGACTCGGATGTGAGGCCTCATTACATGGACGAGTAGTGCAAAGTTGTAGTTTAGAGATACGTAGCGGTGATAAAATGTTTTAATTCACGAGAAAAAGCACTAATCATTTGGATTAACACGATTCAAATTTGTTAAGGAGAAAACAATAAAATTGGACATTTTTTATATCATGTAGTGAAGAAATTCATGAAAATTCAATGCACAAATCGATGATACAAGTATCATGTAGTGAAGGAATTAAGTGCACAAATCCAAAAAGGTCCCGATACTAGTATTATTCGTTCTAACATAATGTCATGCGTTTATATCACGCGTCCTCCTCCTCTTCGTCATCATTGTCGTCGACGGTATTAATGCCCCTACGTCCGGCAGAAGTTCGGGCCATACCTCTTTGCCGAGCTCGAAGAAAATGTTATTGCGTGTGGTACCCTTTTTCCTCAGTCGGCGACGTGGGACGAAGTTCCTTTTAACAGCATTCTTGAATTTATCTTTCATGTTTTTGATCTTCGTGCCTAGCCTGCTTTCGGTGACGCCGGTGCTCGCAAGCGTATTGCCCTCATTAAATCTGTTAAAAATCACATTGATCTCTGGGAGCATTCCCGAGTTTTCACTGCGGATCAAGATCAATGCTTTGAGAATCTCGTTTGGATCCTCGAGATTCCACAACTTGTACTGACCCCTTATCTTACGTAACTTGCTGGTGACCTCATTTTCGATGGTCTCAGCAGTAGACTCTGCAGATAAGACCACATGGCTGGTCTTGTTGGCCTCGTCCCCAGATGACACCATGATGACTTCATGTTTGTTGGCGTCAGCGGCGGCAACGTCGCCCGTGCCTGCGGTGGACAAGAAGGAGCTGACAGCAACGACGGAATCGCCGGTGCCTACCGTGGATAAGGATGAGCTGATTTCGATGGGGTCATTGAGGGATGTGCGGTAGATGGAAGACGAGGTAGCAGGAGCCATGGCGGCGGTGTATATTGAGTCCACGATAAACTCCGGCGGCGATGCCGGTATTTATTTACGGAGAGGGAGAATGGATTCGGCGCGCACGGCGCGCGTTTCTCCCGGGAAAAGAAATTATTTGGCGCCACTTTTTTTTCTTCCCGCCCCGCCCCAAAAACCTCTCTCCAGACTAACTCGAGCGCCGCGCTGGACGGAAACGGAACCCTCCACCAACTCCGGCGGCGATGGCTGGTGTCGGTGGCAGCGGCGGCGGGGACGCGGAGACGAGCGGTTGGACGGGGCTCCTTCACTCCTCCACCAAGCTGAGCAGGCCGCGCCCACCCCGCGCTTCCCTACCCTCCAGGTGCGTGCTCCCCTTTGCTTTCGGCGGCGCCGCCGCCTCCCAGCGATTCGACGCGTGGTCTTCCTCATCAGACACGATATTTTATGGCTCGCGCTGAGGAACCTGGACCAGCTCGAGGCGCTCTCCACCAAGCTCAAGGCCAAGACCATCCGTGCCGAGGCGCCGTCCCAGTCACTCTCGGCTACCAGGTAGATAGATCTCCGGAGCTCCCCTTCACCTATGCCCAAGAGCCAGCGTCTCTACCAATTCCATGTGTGGTGGCTTCTTGAGTTTTCTGGAAACTTAGGGTCTTTGTCTGTGTAGGTTACTGGCACGCAAGGGGATTAATGCGGAGCAGCTCGCCAGGGACCTCAAGTCATTCGAACTCAAGGTAATTGATGGCTGTGCTGAATGAGCTGGAATTAATGCATTTCGGGTCCTAATTCATGCAGTTTCATATGATGACATGAAAGGATCACACAGTTATTGACAAGCCTGCACATTATTTTTCAAATGCAATTAGAATACATAAGAAACTTGGTTTATTTGGCATATTAAACTGCTCTCTAGTCTTTATAAATGTGGCGTTTTTTTTTTTTGTGAAAAACCTTACTTTCCAAGCAAGTTGTATAGGCTAGAGATGAAGTCCACAAGAACCAACATGAAAGTGTAAGTCAGAAATTTATATTGTGGTATTTATCACAAGTGAGGTGAGGATCAAGGTTTGGTGCAAGAATAAAAAATGCAATTCACATAAGCAGTTAATATAATGCACATAACAATTAATTGAGCATGAAGCTGCTATCGAGGATCCAGAACCATGATGTTTTTTATTCTTTGAGGATGTCTTTCCATCTGAAGCAACGACAGTTGAGGAGTACCTGCAGCAGGTTAACACATGAGGATAATCCTCAGGCTAGATTGTCACCTGTGTTTTATATTGAGTATAAACAATTAAACATATTCTATATTTTCAGCTTCATGAAGTGGCAATAGTTTCATCCATCCAAGAAGCTCAAAAGGACAACTTAAGGAGTTTTAACAACTATATGATGCAAGTTCTTGAGGTTGGTTTGCTGTCCTGCTCATTCTGTTCTATCTATAACAGCTAGTAGTTGCCGAAGATTGCTTTAGATGACACTTTTCAGTTTGGTAGTTGGTCAAGTTTCTTTAACGTCTTCAGTTGTCTTATTTGAGTGCTTTTATTACAATTTTCCGACATCCATCTTTGTTATTATGGTTGTGCAATTTGATTTGATGGAAACGGCAGTTCATTTTATCATTCACGGAGATGATGTTTTGACATTTGTTTTCCTGTTGCCTCACGGGCCATTAAATACTCCTGTCTCCTTGGTAATGTATGTTTTCATTGTCTCTTCACTTCTGTAACTGTATCATGTGTTTGCTGTAGGACGACTGGCAGAGGGAGAAGAGAGATTTTTTGCAGAGTCTAAGCCGGCTTTCTACCCTACCCAAGAGAAACAATAATCGCTCAACCAGTGGACTGGCTCGCCCTGCTTTGATGCCACCTTCAACTTCGAGCCCTCATGTTTCATCAGGGCTGTCCTCTACAGAAGTCATGCCTCTACCGAACAAGACTATTATTGAAATTTAATCTTCAGTTTATGCTGGGGTTGTGAGGGATCTCAATGATGCAAGAGGACACAGTCTATCTTTTAGCATAAGTTTTGCTTCTTTATCAATATTCAACATTTTATTAGGCATTTCTGACCAAAATGGAAACTTACTTTTGATGAATAGCTTAACTTTCGTTTTTTATATCCTTTATATATTATCATCAAGATATAGTAACTTCTCCTGATTATCTTAGTTCAACATATGCTTACTAATGTCGTATTTTGCTTAGCCTGCTACAACTTTCAGGGCTGCTTACGGAGTCCTTGTCCGTTGGTGCTATCGGCACAAAATCAGTAACTATGCTGAAAATGTGGCATTTGATTGAGGTGATTGTATTGACTCTATTGTAGCAAAATATACCATCACCTGTTCATTTTCAGTCATAATGACATGACCAGAACTAACAATCTTTGTACTGGCAATTTCCACTCTGTGCCTCATTTTGTCTCTTGTTTGTTTTTTTACCTTATCTAATTCAGGCATTAGTTGGGGGAAGGGTTGTCTCATCGAAATGCATCAAGGAAAATGTTAGTAGTGAGAGGTGCAAGACGCTATCTCCAGTGGGGCCATGAAAAGTTTATACTTGAGACTATCAACAGCCAACCAGGTCTTGTGAGTATCTTATTTTACTCATTCTTTTAACAACTGCTACTTCAAAATATTTGGTCATAGTAGACAGGATAAATTGCTCAAATAATTTTTATGTACTGTAATGGGGTCCTGGATGAACATATCACTTTGGTAGCATATGCTCAACCAGTATACTGTCAATTCCCTACTTGCAAGGTGAAGTACTGTTCGAAGTTCTATTAGTTCACTTATGTGTATCGAAACCTTCTCAAGGGTAATCCCGTATTCATTCGATTTTAGTTTTTTTACTTGACCCTGGTGGGTAGAATAATCCCAGAAACTGACCGGTTGATAGTTCATATTTTAGAATTATCTATAGGAATATGTGGTCATGAGATAGTGAACATCCCAAAAAACATATATTGACTGGTAGTTACAGATTTACAATGTAACACCTGTGAAGTCTCTACTGCAATTAGTTCTTTATTTGTATAATGATTTATGATACAGTATTATCTATTTTTGCTATTGGACTTTTATTTGTGGATTCAATATGCTGTGGATCACCCATTTTTCTTTCAAATAATCAATTGTATTCTGCATTTTAATTTGTTGTTTTAGGCTGCTCTTGGTGGATCTGTTGGTAATCATCAGAAGATTCGGGCATTTTTTTTTTCTCGAACACGCAGGAGAGCTGCGTATCATTCCATTAAAAGAAGAAGATGATAGAATACAACACACGCGCACACCACAGATTACATACATGCCTCTGACGAAGAAACAACACGACCCAAGGCTAACTGATTACTCAGTAGCCATGCCACTAAGACCAGGCAGGCCAGCAAGAGCCTTTGCACCCGCCATGCTCCACAAGTGCCTGTCATCACCTGCCAGGGCTAGAGCTGAGGTGATACTAGGAGAGTGTCCGTTAAAGACACAATCGTTGTCTTGCCGCCAGATCATCCAACCTCCTAGAATGATGATGGAGTTGAAACCCTTCCGCAAGTCACCTGTTACCTGGCTAGAAGCCTTGCTCCACCAGTCATCAAAATTTGTATCATACGGCTGGGGTGATAGTGCGCTGCAGCCGACCTGGCCCAGTAGGACAAACCAGAACTGCCTAGCAAAGACACAACCAACAAGTAGATGATTTATGGTCTCCTCACCTTGGTCATAAAGTAGATGATTTAAGTATCGTGCTATTCATTATTGCTGTTGCTTTTGTACTAATTTTTATGTTCCGATGCATATTCCAAGCTTATTCCATGACACATACAGGTCCGTCTGCGGGATCAAGGTGTGCTGGACTTTGATGCAACCGATCTGCGCAGGCAGCCACCAATCGATACAACCTAGCAGCAGGTTTCGTTTTTGTTTTCTTGCCTACAGCTTTGAAAAGAGTTTTGCAGATCATTGTTTTGATATATTAATGTCATGATAAAATTAATGTCTGGTTACTCACTGTTCATTTTTGGTAGAACTTCAGTAATTTGAAGTATTGTTCTGTTGGTTTTGAGGTGTTATTGCAATCTTTTGCAGATTTATTTCTGCTTGAGAACTGGATACTTTGATGAAGCAAGACAAGTTGCCCAATCATCTGGTGCATACAGCTTTGCTCCCCTAGTAAGCTTTTCTTCTATAATCATTTGGTGTCCTCATTTTCTTAACAAGGTCCAATTAGAGTTAAGATAGGGTTTGAATTAAATTCCTATATTAGAGATAGAGTTTGTGTCTTGTACGGTTGTAAGCCAGACTCCTATATAATGGAGGGCATGGCAACGTGAATAAGGCAAGCAAGAAAGACGAGATGAATCTAATATGCCTGTCTGGTTCTCTAATCCCTGTCTCCTGTATCTAATCCCAGTCCCCTTCTACCATATTCGTGACATTTGGTATCATCAAGCTTTGGTTTCGATCCATGGAGGCCGCTGCCGAGCAACTTGCAGAAATTGCAGTACAACTTGCTGATCTTGCACGGCGTTTCAAGAACCTCGCCGATCTAGAGAAGAAGAAGGCAAATGCGGAGGTTGACCTGCACCAGCACGGTGACGAGTTGGTTTCAGTTACCCAGACTCCTTATTACCACCAGGTCCAAGTCGAAGGGAGACACCAGGTTGAAGACCATGGCCATCAAATAAACTGCACAGAAGGTTTCAGGGTGTCTCCGCAGTTGCACGGGCCGCCACACATTGATCCCCTGATTCTCACATGGTGTGGGCTGCAAGATCCTCAATCTCCTCAATTGATGTGCTTGTTGAGGGCAGCTGGCGGAGAGAAGATTGCTCATGGCAGTTGTAGAGGAATGCTGGTAAAAGAGATAAGTTCGTGGCGGTGGCAGAACCCACCATCATGCTGGAGGATTGGTTCACTAGGGATGTGCATGTGCATGGCTGCATATTTTGGCTCGTCACTTGTGGACTACTTTGGTCCAAGTTTGGGCCACCTTCCAGCCCAGGGAATCGGGTGACGTATGCAGCCAATGTTTGGGCTTATTCCTGCTAGGAAGTTTACTTTTTAAAAATATGATATTAAGTTGAGATGTAAGACTTAGTGTCTATAAGTTATTATGTCAAGTTAATGATTAGTGCACAGCTCGAGGACGAGCTGTCTTCGAAGGAGGGGGAATTGTCATGGGCAGTCCAGGCCTATCGGTGAGTTCAATGAGTATTAGAATTAGGTTTAGACTAAATTCGGAATTATTAGGTAGAGTTAGAGTTTGAGTCCTATACGATTGTCAGCCAAGCACTCCTATATAATGGAGGGCATGGCAACACGAATAAGGCAAGCAAGAAAGATGAGATGAATCTAATATGCCTGTCTGGTTCTCTAATCCCAGTCTCCTGCTATCTAATCCCAGTCCCCTTCTACCATATTCATGACAGCAACGACAACGGAATTTGATGTTGAAGCAATTCCTGACAGAGATCTTACTTAGGGATGGTGGTATTCAACTTTTGCTTGGTCCTAGTGGAATGGGAGAAGAAGGAGAACTGAAGAAATATATGATGGATTGAAGAAGCAGACAACAATTCTTGCTTGAAGCTGCCCATCGGTGCCAAGAGGCGGGGCTCTATGACAAAGTAAGTGTTTCAAAACCCTTTGTGATCTTGTGCTTCTGAGATCACTTTAATTCCACATCTTCACTTTGGAAAAGAATTGTAGAAGGCAGAAACACTAGTCCATCTTTGTTCTGTATACATCAATGTCATATGTTGAACTATTTATGTCTGTTATATTTTTTCTTAAACCATATTATTGACTGAAAAGAACAATACTAGGTTCTGTTGATATCTACACCAATCTATTATTTGTGGTGAGGTCGTCAACGCCCAGTATGTCGTCACCTCTCGGCCTCCTCTTAACCCGTCGCCCTCATGCCCTCTTATTCATCGCCCTCACCTCCATATAAAATCATAGCCCTGACAGGCAGGGCCCACCTGTACTGCCTCCTGCACACACACCCGCCCGCGAGCGGCCGCGAACGTGGCGATGCGGCTAGGTTTCCCCTCCCGCCGCCTCTCCCCGCCGCCACCGCTGTCCGCCATCCTCGCTCCACTGCCTCCCTCCCCGCTCCTCTGCAGCTCGTGCCCGTGCGTTGAACCTCCGCACACTGCTAGACACGTCTCTGCGTCCGCCGCTACCTCCACCCCCACCATCCTGTATCCTCTAACCGTCCTCGAGCAGCAGCCGCCGCGGAGCTGCACCCGCTCCCCGAGCAGCAACTGGCTGCCTCACCCTCTGCGCCCTCCTCCTACTCCGTTCACTCGCAGCAGAATGTGAGGTGAGGATATAGATGGCGCACTCCTCTTCCTGCCTGTCGTCAAATCCCCTCTTCTCAAGCTTGCTTATACATACGACCTGTGTCTCAGTCTCCTCAATTTTGGATTTGATCTGTTTTGTGCAGATATAGCCTCACTGTACGTGGCAGACCGCCTGCTGGAGATGCACTGCACGCAGGTCAAAACGGCCACATCTCAGCTGGATCCAGCGCCTCCCGTTCTTCTCTGACCTGCTACCAAATTTCAATTCACGTAGCCAGGACATCACCGCATGGAAGGTACCACACATTTGTTCCTTCGATTGATAAGCTATTGAGTAAATCCTTGTTGCCTTTCTTCTTTTCGATTTTAATTGTTTTGATGCATGTGAGGAGCTCCGTCATGTAGATGCAGTCCACACCTTCATATTTTTTGTTTGTTTTTCAGGCCTTCAGATCTGGTTTTGGCACCTAAAATCAGGGATACTAATTAACTCATCTCATTTTAGCTGCTGCTCTTTTTTCACACCTTTCCATTATACTAATATTTAGTTGGTGCTCTTTTTTTTTTCTTATCATACGTGACTTACTATCCTGTGTTTCATGAGTATTTTTTCCATTCTAGGCTGTGTATAAAAATAAATAATAAAATTCCTAAGAATCAAACTTCCTATTCTTTATGTGCACCAGACATAATTTTCTCATTTCTCATATTATCAGATATATATGCTTTCCACCGGCTAACACCTGATGTTAACTAATTGCTGATTCATATCTTTCCTTGCAGGAAGCTCACTCTTTCCATCAAGGAGGCCATGAACATCCATGTTCTTGATCCTCAACCCCTATCGAATCCCCATCCAATCTGGGTAAATTTGGTTTGACTCTCCACTCCCATCTGGGATTTATCATTCTGTTAATGCTGCTCCACACTTTATGGTGTTCATGATGTGACTAGATGTGGGATATATAATGTAGTAATAACTCAGTTATTAAAGAAAAAAAACGTAGTTACAGCTGGATTGGGCACAAAGAGAGGAATGGCACAGATGACATATGTTAAAAGAATTTGACAACATTTTTTCCCTAGCTGAATATAGTTAATCAGGATGCCTATCCTCTCTTTCTTGAATGAAGAATAAAAAATTACCTGTGTGTTATCATTTGCATGCTGGGCAGAGGTTACCTCTATGCTGAACAATTCTAACGCATAAATTTTCACATTTCCCTACATTGCTTTATCTGCCTGTATAGATTTGCACATTTCACGCCCGATGAGGTGATACCTCACTCAAACACTGACACACTGCAATTTTCATGGTGTTTTCAGGTGTTGAACTCCCTGAAGCCGATACCGGTTATCTTCATGTCGTCAGAAAACGAGCCCTAGCTGATGAGCAGGTGAGATGGTATCGCATAAGATGATTAGTTCAAATAGTATATGGCATGTCACACCTATTAATTATTTTGTGCTCGACATGGTGCTTAATGTGTTTCAAACTGTAAGATAGTAATGTAGTATGCCCTAGCTGATGAACATGGAAAGGTAATTTTTTTCTATAAATTAGTAATATTTATTAATGTGTTATTCACAATTTGTTTCCAGAATTTTGTTGATCTATGATTATGTAGTGGCTATATAGGTGGAAGGGACAAGTTGTTACAGTTCGGTACTTTCCTTTTTCTTCTGAGACTACAATTAAAGATTTACAGATATAGCTCCAAGAGAATGATTAGTTCTCTTTTGTGTACATGAATTTTTTTTCCCAGGCCACTCGACTTTTCTGTTAAAATATTGCTGTAGCGCATAAAGGGAATATGCTTTTGAGAAGCAGATTTTATATGTTCCTAGGTCTTTGTGTAGGTCTTTCTGGTATATTTATATATGTTTGATTCAACAGTTTGAGAAGACTACGATTAGTTGGCTTTTAAGCAGTTCGTTCTCTACTTCTAAGACCGATTGACAAGTTTTATTGTTATGCTCGCAAACTTCTGTAATTTATACCACTAAATCTTGGATGATATGGTCATGTTTACAGCAGTTGACCTCAACTGCAACCTAACAGTGCATGCTACCGATGTTTAACCATTGACTTTGCATGAATACTGACAAAATAATGAAGAAAACAAGAAAAGGCTAATTGTCCCCAAATAGTGAGATATATTTCTTTTTGTCCATCAGTATGGCACCGAGCAGGATTCATGTTACATGTGCGCTTGTGTATGAAACAGCTCCATCTGTCTGGTAGGTACACAATGGAGTTTGCTCAACTTGGATCAAGGTAACTTAGCTATCAACCTCCTCCTTTTCGTATGTGCTTTTGGATGCTAACTGATATCGCAATCCTCTGACCTCTCTGTAATTACCTTCACCTGATAAGCATTTGATCAGTTATGTTTCCCATGCAAATGATTCTTATCAGTACTTAAAACACTTGCAATAGTATTTGAGAAAAATAAGTATGTGATTCTGGGCTTTACCCGCCTCGTGTCCTTAGCTGCATATGTAAAGCCAACTCAAAGGGAAATGCTTCATGAATTGTCCCCAAATAGATACATATAATAAATGGAAAACAGTTATCATTAACAGATAATTGTCCCCAAATAGATACAACATTAAGCTCTGCATTTGGCTTCTTGGCATTTGTTGTTGAAACTTGAGCTATTGAATGCTATTGATCCTGGTAAGAAAGAGTTATGTTCATTCAAATAATTTCTCTCTTAATTTAATGTGGAATTATTGGTCCATTGTAAAATGCAAGCATGTTATTCAGATAATAACTCCTCAGGCGCTGGACCAATATATTTTGAAAAGTTTATTTTTTTTAGTTCTGCTTCTGGTGGTCTATTATGAATTCATTATTCATTATAAAAATGGAAACATGTGACTGTTAATTTTATGCTTATTAGACACGACTGATCTGGTAGTAATGATAAAAAATGAAAATATGTGATTGGTCTACTTGCTAAACAAAAACCCTCTGATGCTTATTGAACCAGCACTATGCTACTCAGATTGTTTTCTGCATTACTGCCAGTATTCCTCATTTTATATGTAGCATATGCCTTGTTTCTTAGGCTGCATTTTTGCATATGTTTAGTATAAGATCACTCTGAATAGACCTTGGTAATGAATCAGCGGATCAATATCTTTAGATGGATCAATATTACATAGTAAGGTGTTGATGTAGTTAAAATTGCCAAGAACTCACATCACTGCATGCTTCACATTCGGTTTTCTTGGCTCACACGTACTTTACTTAGCTTGCCAATCCCAATGCACCTCTTATAGAATAATTTTCAGTTCCTATGCGAAATTGGATTTTGTTTCTTTCAAAATTATTATTATGACTACTTGGATAACCTGACATGTAGAAATGTTGACATATTATGTGAATGAATCCATCAGTTTTTCGGGCTTAGTTCAAAATCTGTTATAACTATTATTTTTCGTTACTGACTTGACATCAATGCTTGAGTATTGTTCACAAGTCTCTTTGGATTTTTTGTTATGCTCTTGTAAACTCAGTCAACAATCAGAGCTGCTGATACATTTTATGTCTATAGATAGAATGGAACAAAGCCCTAGGTTATTGAATGCACTTTTCTCCCTGCCTTCTCTAATTCTGTAGCACTGTTTAATTTTGGAATCAATATATAAATCTCTTACTTTTTGTGTACAACCAGTAGGCACTGGTGTACTAAATTGTTTAATGCTTATGTTACCTTTGGCTGCTTTAAGCCACAAAGTTGTGAGAAAAAATAAGAATAATCTAGGCTAGCTAAGAAAACCAATTTCTATGTGTAACTTCTTTCATCTCTGACTAAAATTATGAACTATCTGATCTGTTTCCTTTTGTTGGTTTTTGGTGAAGCTTGGGCATAATGACCCGTGGCCCTTAGAGTATAGTGAAAGGAGGTATAGAGACCATAGAAGAACAGTTGAAACACTACAGCGACATCAAGAATGGTGCTTCCACTAGGAAGAATTGAACAAATTAAGTCAAATGCTCACCTTCTGGGTTAATTTTGAAGGAGCGAAAGGATTAAATGAAATTTGTGTTGAAACTTGAAGTCCTTCTGGTGTGTTCTGGAGCTCATTGAAGCAGGTAGCTTGTTTCTTTATGCAAAGACACCTAAGGAAAGACCTCCTTTGTTCTCACTTTTCATCTCAGAGTTTGGATCATCGTACTCACTTCACATATAAATCGAGTGATTAATGATTGTGTTTTGAATCTTAACCCTGTCTGAATTAGGTTTGATATATATTTGTCGTTTTGGATGATGTATTTATGGTGCATCAAAGTTTCCTATAAATTATGTCTGATAAATTAATACTTGTAAGTTTTTTCACACCCGCAGCAGCGCGCGGGCACTCCTCTAGTAATGTTAGATTTTCGGCAAACACCTACTTTTCTGCTATTGTTATCAATATCTTGTAGCTATTGACTGGAAGCATCTTGTTTGGAGCTGTGTAGTAAGATCGAGTTAATTAAAGTTTCTCGAAACTAAATGAATGCCAAAGTCCCATATATACTTGTCTTCAATTTCTGACAGCAAGTGAATAATTCTCTTTGGCTTTGACTTTGCTTGACCTATATATGCATGTGTCTGAGCTCCTTTAGTTTAATTTCAATTTCAATGCACGAATCCGCAGTTATGTTATTAAAATTGTCAAGCTATATGCAGTATAGGAGTAAATTTGGGTTAGTTGATCGAGTATGATATCTATCTCTGCACTTTGTCGCAATTGATTTGTGCAGACAGTCACAGCAGATACATTCTTGGAGCGTGTATTCTATTATGCTTACTGCACTGTATTAATCTAATTCCGATTTACTTTGACATGAAATTCAGTGTGTAAAAATTCACAAAAGGGTAGGAGCTTTTGCCATGGCACTTCAGACAATAAACAAGTGCCTATCTGATGCAGTCTGCCACGGAACACTGTGCTAGATGGTGAGAGTCGTGCTGGTGCTCTAATTCAATCTGGCAATGAGATCCTAGAGACAGTCCGGTATTCTCTTGAGCGAGGTTGGTTTTCTTCTGCATGCAAACAAATTGATTGTGTTATGTCTTGCGCTGTTTGAGATTTTTTAATGTCTTTTAGAAACTTTGCCAACAGTGTTCAAGATAAGGATATCATATCTGAACAGCAAACTGTACTGAGACAACTTGAAGCTATTCTCCACATTTGAGGGAATTCATCAGGCTCCCATTCCTTCAATTGGACCCCAAGGCTCCAAATTTGACTGTTGATATTTTCAGGAATTTATCACCACATGTTCAAGCTTGTGTGACAGATCTCCTGAAGGTTGCTCTATATTGCATTGACAATGTTATAGATACTGATGGGACTTTGCGTGCTGTCAAATCCAAGGTATTCCATCGCTTTCATGCTACATCAAAAGACTATCACCGCGAATGTGTGCTCTCCTCTTATTTAACGCTGGAAAGTCTGGCACTGCAGTGAATAGGTGTGGTAAACCTTCGCCCTATATATACTCCTCCTGGTTTCATTCTTCACTTAACAAATAACAAAATACTCGACCTGGTTCTTTATTGGCACACTACATATACTGAACAGGATTTTCATTTTTGAACTAAGCAACTTGTCCTAACATCATTAATTAACGACCACAGGGAGTAGCATTCAAACAAGAGTAGGTTTGATCGACCTGCAAATGGGATTACCTGCAACATTGTTTCATTGAAAGAATAAGGGTAGTCTTATTCAGTGTAACAAGTTTAGGGGTCAATATGGAATGTCTTCTTGAAGGTAAACTTGCTCACAGCTAAACTGAGGGTATACTTGCCCACATATCAAAAACTAACAACAGAAACAGGAAAGATGAAACAAGGGATACAGTTTTTAAAATCTGGGTACATGTTGTAACCTGGCTTTGAAGGGCCACAGAGACCATGAATATCCGAGCCCCTAACTTTGTTAATGTACTTGGTGTCGATATACTATTTTGCGAAGGATACAATCCTGCAGCACTTACTGAAGCATTTTTTCATCACTATTTACAGATTACAAATCTTGTAGCAGCAAGCAACATGAGCCGGAATTGGCCACAGGATTTATACAGAAGGTGGCGCAGCGCATATGAACTGGTTTGTTTGGTGGCCACAATGACACCTATCTGTATCAGAATCTTTAGAGCCAAATTTGGTCCTTGTTACTTTCACAAACTACATGCCTGAAGAATTGTCGAAGGATTCTACTTTGAGTGATGTCATGTATATCGGCTCAATCTTGTAACATTAATATCGTTATACTGATTATCTAATCCATGTTTGCTAGAGAGGCCACTATTTCTAATCGGTTTCATTTCACTTCTCAAATTTTCTTATCCATTTAATTTATAAATTGCATACTTCCTCCCTTACTAAATTGTGTCGCCATTGACTTTTTTCGTAACGTTTGACCATTCGTCTTATTCAACAAAAAATTTCAAATACAAAAAGTTATATGCTATATTTCAAGTTTCTTTAGTGATAAATCATATTCCAACAAAATATATGATATTTCTTAAACTTTTTTGAATAAGACAAATGGTCAAACATAACAAAAAAGTCAATGGCGACAACAATTTAGTAAGGGAGTAGTATTTATTATTAACTCTATGACCTTGGTTGAACAATGGAAGAAGCACGCTATTAATTTGTAGTTTGCAGTAGGTATGTGTTTTGTACCTATACTTTGTTATAATGGGGACTAGCCAACCAACGGCGATGTAAGGGCATAAGGCACAAGTTGCAAATTTGCATACATGCTAGGTGGCCATGTTTAGCATCTGGATTCTTAGTGCTCCTGAAGGTTGACGTGATATGGGGTAAACCTGATCTTTTTTTTTGTTTTGTTTTTTTGGAGGATATCCTGGTTTGGGTTTCGAGGAAGCAACTTGAATGCTTTCTTCACCTGTTCAAGCGTGCAGAAGGATTCTTTTGGTTGGTCATTGTTCTTCGAAACCATGTTTATTTGAAGGCACCATCTGTGGTTTCATCGCTGGTGCTGATTCTGCATGAAAATAAAATCAAACCAACGCAGAACCTTGGTACTTCGTGAAAATTCGTACTCTTTTCTTTATACCTACTGGCTACTGCACGACCCAAATTCTGAATCAAGGTAACTTTTCACAAATCTTGCACACTTGAACAGGTCAGATGTTTTGAATGATTGTCACTTGCAAAAAAAAAAAGATAAGTCGTACGACAATATTCTTCTGCAGAGGACGATTATTTTTGCCTTGTGGGCATCCCATTCTGCTTTCCAAATTTCAACCTCTCCTCTGCCGGTGCAGTCGTCTTTCCTTCTCCCCGTTGGCATACCAAAAATCGGCGTCGAATCCGACTCCCTCGTTTGATCCGCCTCTGCCCGGTTTCCTCTGCGACCGCCGCCTCCTCGCGCGCGACCATGATGTTAGTGCAGGGCATGGGCCTCACCTCCTCATCAGCACCGGCGTAGCATGTTTCTTTTGTTCGGTGGCCGGTTTGTCGAGGTCTTAGGCGAGCTTCAGGTGTATCGCGTTTCTGTTTTGGCCGCTGTCTTGCCTCGAATTTCGATCCCGAGATGATCCGTTCCTTGTGGTTATCGTGGACATACTGCACAATTAGAGAGAAAGGGAAGGGCGGTGGTGAAGCCCTGAAGGGAATCTAGCATCGAGAATGTTGGTGCTAAGCAGCGAGGGTAATGCTTACTTAACACACCGAACACAAAGAATGGAATGTGCGGAGTATGAAAGAATGAAATGGCAAGATGAAATCCCTTAGCATAAGCGAAGTTAACTTGCAGATTACATGTGTCTTTACAAGTGACCCTTGGGCTCCCTTTATAGTCCAGGGAGCCATATTTTACAAGACCATTTTACCCTTGGTCGAACGCCCTAGTCCTGCTACGAGGCGGTAACTCTTAGGGGCATTCCGGGAAAGCCAACTGAAACCGCGTTGCTCGCGGCTTAGCTATATGCTTAGCTGGAACGCATTCCGGCCCTTTGCTTCGGTTCTCTCCGAGTGCTCCGCTCCCGCGCCACTTCGCCTCGCCGGACGGTAGCTTCACGGGTCGCGGCCCTTCGCACCTGGGTCTTGGCCCCTTCCTCGGGTTTCCCTTGACTTCGCCTCGAGGCACCTCCTTCGCTTCGCTTTGGGTGCCTCGCGTCGTTCGGCAACCTGTGCGTGCTGCTTGAAGGCAAAACTCGGCGTTAGTGTGGGAAATATGTGTCACACCCCTATCCCGAAAGATAGATTAGTGTGGTACGGATCGCCTCGGGAGATGCTTGACGAAGCAACCATGCATAGCATCACGGTAACAAACATACACGATTTGCAAGTTCACATAGTTAAGTCTCGAATTACAACATTGAGTTCCAAATAAAAGATACATTTGGTTCTCAAATTAAGTTACATAACCATGATCTTTGTTCGAAATAAAGTGCGAAAGCGATTACACACGACAATACATAGATAGCTTAGATGAACCATGCCGGACTAGGCCACGACTCACTCCTCGTGGGTCGGAGAGCTAGGAACCCACTCAATGGTTCACTCTTTGGGCTCCTCTCCATCCCACACAACCTTACCACAACAATCAAAATACCCGGCTTGTGGGAACCACGAAAATACACATGTAGTGGTAAAGTCCGAGTATCTAGCATACTCCACAAGTCTTACCCGTCAAATTGACTATCTAAGACCGATACCTAGATGCATGGGGCTTGACCGGTTTCACTTGGCATTTGCATAAAAACAACACCTAACTAATTAGGTTTGCACTTTTATGATTAGCCAAATTAATAGGGTTGTTGAATAAAAGAAACTTTAGTGAGCATACTAAGCAATACAAGAGTTTGCAATACAAATTGATATCAATATAAAACAGCGAGCATCTCATTCTTTTCCTCTTACTACACATTGTAAACTGCTTGAAACAAGTGATACTCATTAACCTAGAGAAAACGGCGATAATTATCGAATTATTAATCCTGCAGGAAAGAACCAAATGCATGACATACGCATCATTTAAGAACACGTATGGCCACCGTACGCGAGTTCATCATAAAGCAAATTACTTGGCCACCGACCACGAGTACACGTCCCCCTTGCGACCCGTTCAACAACGTGCCCAAGGCTTAACCCGTGTACTCTCCAACGGTCCTCAACCCGTGCAACCACCATGCGATACACATCACCTCCGGGTCGGTAAGATATCCGGCCCACTTTACAATTTACAAGCTACGTAGGTTTACCAATCCCCATAAGAAAGGTATGCAAGTGGTACACAACTCAAACTTGTTCGCGGAGTCACAATGGGGTGTTCTCAAATTTTACCAATTATCACATTCAAGTGTAGCATAAGCAATATGTGAGTGTCCAGTTCTATCGTTGACACCATAAGCATGGCACAACATTTCTATCGAGGAATTGACACATATTCTTCATAGGACATATAGGGAAATTTATCCAAGTGAATTTCCGATCAATTCCTAGAACGTAAATTCACATTCATCATCCTTAATATAGTGACAAAAGAAAGCATTTTGAAATAATGGGAATGCACCGGGGCTTGCCTTGGGAGTGATCAAAGTTAGCACTAGCTTCACAAGCGTTGAGATTTGCAACGGCTTCTTCCAGCGAGATTAATTCGACGTCGTCACCTATGGAATGAAATGCAATGCATAAGTAAAAAGAATACAAGGCCAAAGTGATGATGATTTATGTATGCTATTTTGTATGAATGCCATAAGCACAATTTAATAAAGTCAAGTTCATGGAATTAATAGTATGCATGAACACATAATTCCTTCTCTTTTCAATGGAGTTAAATTAAACTACACTCGTAGGTATAACGTAGGCAAGCAATGTTTAAACAAGATGACATGGGTGCTGTGGTCAAACATGGTGATTCAGATTTAAAATGATGAGCAAAAATGCAAATGAGTGAAGAATAAATTTAGTGTTTAAGGTGGCTCTTATTATCACATGCGATGACGATTTGCATTGCAACTAGAGAAGTGCCTAGATAATTATTAGAAGTGTAGAATTAATGGAAGCTTACTACCAATCTGATCATGAGGGACTAAACAACATTGTGAAGAGTGAACAGGACCATAAACTGTCACACCCCTATCCCGAAAGATAGTTAAGTGTGGTACGGATCGCCTTGGGAGATGATTGACGAAGCAACCATACATAGCATCACATTAACAAACATACACGATTTGCAAGGTTACATAATTAAGTCTTGATTACAACATAGAGTTCGAATAAAAGATACATTAGGTTCGAAATTGAGTCTTACATAGCCATGATCTTTGTTCGAAATTAAAGTGCGGAAGCGAAATACAACTCGACGATACATAGATAACTTAAATGAACCATGCCGGCCTAGGCCATGGCTCACTCATCATGGGTCGGAGAGCTAGGAACCCATTCAATGGTCCACTCTTTGGGCTCATCTCCATCCCAAACCACCTTACCACAACAATCACAAAAACCGGCTTGCGGGAAACCTGTAATCAACATGTAGTGGCAAAGCCCGAGTATCTAGCATACTCCGCAAGTCTTACCCGTCAAATTGGCCATCTAAGACCGACTCCTAGATGCATGGGGCTTGACCGGTTTAACTTGGCATTTGCATAAATAGCACCTATGCTAATTAGGTTGACAATTTTATTACTTAGCCAAATTAATGGGGTTGTTGCATAAAAGAAACTTTAGTGAGCATGCTAACAAGTCAAGAGTTTGCAATACAATTTTAATATCAATATAAAACAGCAAGCTAATCAATCTCTTTCCATTACTACACATTGCGAACTGCTCGAATCAAGTGGTACTCATTAACCGAGAGGAAAACGGCGATAATTATCGAATTATTAATCCTGCAGGAAAGAACCCAAATGCACGACATACGCATCATTTAAGAACACGTATGGCCACCGTTCGCGAGTTCATCGTAAAGTAAAACACGGGGCCACCGACCCCGAGTACACGTCCCCTTGCGACCGTTCAACAACGCGCCCAAGGCTTAACCCATGTACTCTCCAACGGTCCTCAACCCGTGCAACCACCGTGCCAAACACATCACCTCGCGGGTCGGTGAGATATCCGGCTCACTTTACAACTTACAAGCTACATAGGTTTACCAATCCCCATAAGAAAGGTATGCAAGTGGTACACAACTCAAACTTGTTCGCGGAGCCACAATGGGGTGTTCTCAATTTTTAACCAAATTCATCATGTTCACATTTAATCATAAGCCATGAGTGAGATCCCCAATCTATCGTTGACTCCATAAACATGGCATAGCAATTCTAACGAGGATATGACACATAAGTGACATAGGACATATAGGAATTTATGCATGTGGATTTCCAATCAACGCCTAAAACTTAAATGCACATTCATCATCCTTAATATAGTGATAAAGAAAGACATTTCAAAATAATAGGAATGCACCGGGGCTTGCCTTGAGAGTGATCGAAGTTAGTACTAGCTTCACAAGCGTTGAGAGTAGCAACGGCTTCTTCCGGCGGAATCAATTCAACGTCGTCACCTAGAGGATGAAATGCAATGCATAAGTAACATGCATACAAGGGTGATGAACATGGTAATGCATGGGTGCTGTTTTGTAAAGACACATATGACACATTAACCAAAAGTTTGTTTGCTCAAACTCTAGCAATCATAACATGCCTCGTGTTCTCTTTTACGAGACCCAACTTACAGGAACAAGCATAACCATACTAATATAAATTGAGTAATGACTTGATGCATATACATGAGTGCTGTGGTTAGTGTAGGTGTAGTACTAATATCTTAGCAAGTTTTTATAGTACAATACGAAGAAAGCTAGGCCTATGCATTTTGACATCACATGCGATGACGATTCCCTTTTAGAATAGAAATTCGATTTCAAAATTCCTACATAGGCGAAATACATAAAACCTTTTGACTAAACCTGCCATGGGGTGCTAAAGTGCATAATGAACAGTAGAGGTTACCTAAACATGCATGAACATGATTTTTAGTAACACAAAACTATTTATGTGTGTGCTGAAAATGACTCTTTAGAAATGTAGATCTAGGGTTTGCCAAAATCATTACTTAACATGCTCAAAATTTAACATGGGATTTTATACATGTGTACAGTACCAAAAGGAAATTAATGGCCAAGTTTCATGCAAAAATAGTTTATACAGAATTAATTAAAAATTAAATACAGAGAATGCAAGAAATGCAATAACTTGAAAAATATGAAATGAAATGCAGATCTTCCAGTGCCAAAAATTCATGTGTGTCAGGTTGAAGACTTTGGCCAAGTGGCTTTTAATTTGGATTTATATTTTTAAAGTTATGGCTTAGTTAAGTTTTCAGGGGTTGACTTTTGTCATTTTTATAAAAATGTGAAAATGACCAGATCTGTTGAGTTCATGTTACTTTTATGAAAGTACAGGTCTTCTAGTTTCCAAAACATTTTAGTTTGCAATTTTTGGACGATTCAAACGCTAGATATGAATTTTTCAAACTCAAACGAAGTTCGGACCTAATTACGAAAATGCCACCGGCTCAGTTTTGAACGGAGCGGCTCGCGCGCTCCGGCGAGCGGCGGCCGGCGCCGGCGAGCTCACTCGCGGCGGCGCTGCGCTGGAGCGCATGCTCCGAGACTCGGTGGAAATGATGTACGCGGTGTGGGGAGCACGCCGGTGGGGTTGGCGGGGGCCCGCGGTGGCCGGAGGGGCGGCGCGACGAGCGGCGGAGCTCGCGGGGCTCCGGCGAGCTCGCGCGTGCGGTGCGGAGGGCGAGAGTGAGCGGGGCTTGGCCGAGGAGCATCACCCGAGCACGGAGGAGGGCGGCGTGGGGTCGAGCTGGAGCAGGGGCGGCGGAGATGGGGTCTCGACGAAGAGGTGCGGGTGGTCGGCGACGAGGGTCCCCTTTTTCTTCGAATTTCCGACGAGGCACTGCGGGGTAAAGAGAGCGGGTCATGGGGGAGCTAGAGGGCAACCTTGCGCGTCGCCTTGGCCAAAAATCGGGGCATGCGCGCTCACCTAGACGGAGCGAGGGGTGGAGGCGGCCATGGCGGTCCTTCGGGCGGCGGCGGCGATTTCTCCGATTCACGCGCCGGCGAGGGAGAGGAGGCGAGCTGGTGATGTGGTGAGGAGCAGAGGGAGTGGGTGCAATGATTTGAGGCGAAGGGGGCGATGGGGACTTGGCATTCGTGCCATTTTCTAGGAGCGGCCGGACGGGAGCGGCGGCCGGAGCGGGGCGCCATTACTCCCGGCCGTTCCTGTTGGCCGGCGGGTACGAGGACGGTTGAGAGGTGGCAGGGTCGCGTGGCGACTTGACGGGGCGAGGCGCGCGCGCGGCGGCGGCCGGGCTGGCCGGACCGGCGGTCCTCCGGTCGCCATTGCCCGGTGGGTACTGTAGCTCGGGGTCAAACTCGAGTTTGAATCTGTTGTTCGGAAATTTGAATAAAATTTGTAGTTCTGCTGCTCCAAAAATCGAACCAAAAATATGGGGAGGTTCAGGGTGATTCACTTTAATTTTCATCTTTTAGTTTGAAGTTCCAAACTTGCTTCCAAAAATTCATATAAAATTCACAAGTAGCAGTGTTTCAGATTTGAATTTGAATTTTTGGGCTTTCAAAACTTTGTCCAAAAATTTGGCAAAAATATGTGGGTAGTGTTTTTATAATTTTTGCATTTTTGGTTAGGGCTAGGGTTTAGGAGTAGGTTTTTCCTTT
The DNA here is from genome assembly GCA_031894775.1 of Chloris gayana. NCBI lineage: Eukaryota > Viridiplantae > Streptophyta > Magnoliopsida > Poales > Poaceae > Chloris > Chloris gayana. The sequence continues at coordinate 1,095,788 of JAUNZO010001099.1, read as the reverse complement.
TTCCTTTTTATTTTTCTTCTTTTCCTTTGGGTAATTAGTATTAGTACTTCATTAGTGAAGTGATTAGGGTACTAACTACGGGATTAGCCTTAATCGTGACATGGGATGTCACGGTGTTTAAGGTGGCTCTTATTATCACATGCGATGACGATTTGCATTGCAACTAGAGAAGTGCCTAGATAATTATTAGAAGTGTAGAATTAATGGAAGCTTACTACCAATCTGATCATGAGGGACTAAACAACATTGCGAAGAGTGAACAGGACCATAAACATGCAAGGATACAACTTATGAGAATAAATTCATAATCTTAAATGCTGAAATTGGCATTTTCTTGATTTAAACAAACTGATAGCAAAATAATTATCTAGGGTGCTCAAAATTAGACATGGAATTTTGTGCAAGTGTACAAGACTAGGAAGAGCAAATCTACCGAGTTTCACGCAAAAATAATTTACACATAATTAATGCGAAATTAATTACAGAAAATGAAATTAATGCAATAACTTGAGAAATATGCAATAACTTGAGAAATATGCAATTATCTTGGACGTCACTTCCTGGCTCTTGGAACTTCCTGTCTCGGATTCTGCATCCTCCAGTCGTGGAATCTCCGTGAAATCTATGATCGAGTCCACGTCCATTATCTCTTCAGGATCCTCTTCTTCTTCTTCTTCGATTCATCCGCTATGGGGTTCTCTTGATCTTCTGGTTCATCCTCGGGAGGTTGCTGTCCAATTTCTTCATTCGGTAGCGCATTGTGCGCTTGCAGTAAATCTTGCTCTAACCGATGGATCGGGGCGTTTGCGGTTGCCGGTTGTTGATCCTTGAATTGAATCTGCTCCTCCTTATTTAATAACTGCGCCTCTCTAATTGCTAACAACTCCTCCTTTTCCTGCAGTTGTCTCTCCAACTTCGCTATACGAACCTCCTCCATTCGTCCTCTCACGTCACCGATGACGTTACTTGTGCTGTCCATCTCTGTGGAGAATTAAGCATATCAACACGAGGCAGAAACCAATCCAGTATTTCAACAAACTCTTTTATACTACACTAACAACTGCATAGATATATTATACACTACCACATTTCCTTCATACATTATTTGTTTGTACACATCCGACCCAACTTTCCCATACACTGCCACATTACCAACATCTGCTACTACCCTATGCTACAGTCGACCTACGTCAGCAAAATATGGCTACCAACCTACTCCTGCCTACTATCCTACATCAGCACTAAGCTAACACTAGCTAAGCTGGCGGCGCGTGGCTGTCAACGTCCGACTCGGCGTCCTCCTCCGGCGGTGCTGCTGCTGTAGCTGCTGGAACTGCCTAAACAACACGTCGTGGTCGTGCAACAGAGTGTGGTGTGCCTCGGCCAGTCCTTCGTACATCTCCTCGAGCTCCTGCATCCGGTTCTCGATCTCGATCGGAGTCTCCACAGCGTGGTTACGCTGCGCTGTCACTCCTGCCAGCTCGCCAAGTGTGCCGCGTCGGCGTCGCGAGCGGCGTCACGCTGGGCGGTGACCGTGACCAGCTGCTCGTCCAGGGCGATAGACATCCCGTGAAACCCGTCACGGTCCTGGGTGACCTCCACTAGCTGCTCCTCCAGCTCGGCGATCCGGGCGTGAGACCTGCGGATCTCCCGACGGTCCACTCGGAAGCGGTTCTTCCAAGCGCCGATCTAACGGTCCTGATTCTGCACCTGCGCCTCCAGGTGGTGGATCCTCTGCTCCAGCTCGGTGACACGTGCAGCCCGGGTGTCCTCCTCCTCCTGAACACGCTTCCTAACGTGAGTCATCGGCATCTGCAGGGAACATGTTTAAACCGATTAAACACTTCTTCCCACAGACAAAAAACGAAAGGACAACCTATTAAAGTACTATGAGACTAACTAAATATAACCCCAGCTTTTTATTATAGCACTCAATGTGACATGATGCATGCTCGGCAGACTAACTATACGAACTATAGTATACGAAACTACAACGAATAGTTAGCACTACCCAAAACCCGAACGTCGAACGGTTAGTAAAAATCTAACAATTCTACATCCTTATAGGGCTCCGTACTCTCTCGTACTCTAAGCGTGGTTAAACGTGTTAAGTTTTGAAAACGAGTTTGTAACAATGTACTTGTTGCCCCTGAACCGCTCCGATACCAGCTGTGACATCCCCTTCGGGATACCTAGGAATCGGTACAGCGGAACACTCGACGAAGCGAGTTACAAAAGTTCATCATCTCATACAAGACAGAATATATACATCATGGTATAATACAACCATGTTTTCAAAATACAAACATCGTACAGCAGAAGCATAATACATTATTGAAGTTTAAACCCTACGAGTCTTGCAGTGGAACTTAGTCTTTGTACAACAAAATACTACTAAAACGTTTATCGTGATGTACTGAGCCCGTCGTACACCACGGTCCTTCTCCTTCGCGGCGTCGGGATCCGTTCCCATTGGAGGGAACCTCCCTCGGGACACTTGCTCCTCTTCCGGGAAGCTACCGTATAAGTCGTGGAAGTACGACTCAGGTCCTGAAAACATAACGAACAAACCCTGAGTATTCTAGTACTCGGCAAGACCGACTCTGTCAATAGGCACGCTAAGGCCGACGCCTAGTATGCAAAGGCTTTCCGGCTGTGGAGTTGACTCTCTTGCGAAAAACAACACTAATGGTTGATCCTTACTTTCCATATTTTAGCTCAACATTAAGTTTATTAGAACCAATGTTTGCAGTCTACAACTATTGGAATCAAGTTTGCAAGAAAATATCAGATTAGACTAACACTTCTTTCATCTCTCATCCTCATCTTCTAGTTGATTAACTACGATGTGACGAGCTAAACAAGCGGTACTTATTACTGCGAGGGACAGCGATTCGAATCGATTTCCAAACTCCCGGGGAATATGGCGACTCCACGACTTCCTCCGTGGCCGACCCATTTCCCTCCCGTGAGACTTCCCTCTCACTAACAGCCAGCAAAAGAGAGTTGGCTACGCTACATCTCCGGGGCGGTAGGGTACATCAGCTTGCTGGGCCCATGACACCAGCATGTAGTACGGTACGTTTAAACTTGTTTAACTAAGCCGACAACGGTACGGTCCTTGACCGACGCGAGACGGGGCTACCACCTTGCAAGACCTCACTCCATCTTGCCCTTTCTCCTACGTGGCCCGTCCGGTCTCAACTTCATTAACACTCTCCTTTAAATTAATGACAACACATCAAATACTTAATGCCTCCATGCTTTAAGATCATCTAAACATCTGCCGTTGCGACTATGAATTAAGCCTAGCTTCTATTGAGCTACCTGTACCAGATATAGTATAAACAAACGGAAACCTATCTCATGCATCTAGGGTGTCAATCATTTCCTAACACCTAATGCACGATCATAACTTAACTAGTGTGATAAAATAATATATTTAAAATATAGGTAGGATGCACCGGGGCTTGCCTTGATTCACGTCGGTGTTAGCTCCCTCGATGTTCGGGTCGACTTTGATGTTCCCGTCTCCTGTCTCGACCTCGGACGGGACTTCGATCACGTCAGGACCTAGGTCGACCAACAATACGTCACGAATCAATGATCATGTGTGCATGAATGTATATGATATGATGTGCAAAGGTTTTATTAATCATGTTCATTAATTAACAATTAATAATTAATTAATGATATGCAATAACACATAAAGTAATAAATTGGGATCACATGAAATGACGGTGTTTATGTTTAATTTTGGAAAATAATTTTCATAAACCCTTTCGTCTGCAAGTATCTCTGTTATTTAAATAAATTCTTTTCTTAAATTAAATATTTAATTAGCATAAATAATAACTTCTATGAATCAAAGAATGTAATTAATTAATACTTAAAAATACTCAAAATAGATATTTTATTTTATAAACAGATAGAGAATATTTTTCTGAGTCTAACAAAATTGGTTTCACATTTTTCCGATTTTTATTTAATTTTCTACGAATTTCCAAAAATTAGAAATGCTTCTCTGCCACACGCGGGGCCACGGGGTTGTGCCGCACGCGATCCCGTGTAGCCACACGCGATCCCGCGTAGCCACACGCGATCCCGCGCGTGTGGCCCACGGCGTGGCGCCACCGCGAGGCGAGCCCACGGCGGCGCGGCCACCGGAGATGGCCGGCGTTGAGCCAAAGCTCGCCGCGAGACCCTCTACGTGCTCTACTCAACATGGCGAACACGATTGTCACACCCCTATCCCAAAAGATAGTTAAGTGTGGTACGGATCGCCTTGGGAGATGATTGACGAAGCAACCATACATAGCATCACATTAACAAACATACACGATTTGCAAGTTTACATAGTTAAGTCTCGATTACAACATAGAGTTCGAATAAAAGATACATTAGGTTCGAGTTTAAGTCTTACATAGCCATGATCTTTGTTCGAAATAAAGTACGGAAGCGAAATACACAACTCGACGATACATAGATAACTTAGATGAACCATGCCGGCCTAGGCCATGGCTCACTCATCATGGGTCGGAGAGCTCGGGACCCATTCAATGGTCCACTCTTTGGGCTCTTCTCCAGTCCCAAACCACCTTACCACAACAATCACAAAACCCGGCTTGCGGGAAACACTGTAAATCAACATGTAGTGGCAAAGCCCGAGTATCTAACATACTCCGCAAGTCTTACCCGTCAAATGGGCCATCTAAGACCGACTCCTAGATGCATGGGGCTTGACCGGTTTAACTTGGCCCTTTGCATAAATAGCACCTATGCTAATTAGGTTGGCAATTTTATTACTTAGCCAAATTAATAGGGTTGTTGCATAAAAGAAACTTTAGTGAGCATGCTAACAATACAAGAGTTTGCAATACAATTTAATATTAATATAAAACAGCAAGCTATTCCATCTCTTTCCATTACTACACATTGCGAACTGCTCGAATCAAGTGGTACTCATTAAGCGAGAGGAAACGGCGATAATTATCGAATTATTAATCCTGCAGGAGGGAACCCAAATGCACGATATACGTATCATTTAAGAACACGTATGGCCACCGTTCGTGAGTTCATCGTAAAGTAAAACACGGGGCCACCGACCCCGAGTACATGTCCCCCTTGCGACCGTTCAACAACGCGCCCAAGGCTTAACCCATGTACTCTCCAACGGTCCTCAACCCGTGCAACCACCGTGCCATACGCATCACCTGCTGGGTCGGTGAGATATCCGGCTCACTTTACAACTTACAAGCTACATAGGTTTACCAATCCCCATAAGAAAGGTATGCAAGTGGTACACATCTCAAACTTGTTCGCGGAGCCACAATGGGGGTGTTCTCAATTTTAACCAAATTCATCATGTTCACATTTAATCATAAGCCATGAGTGAGATCCCCAATCTATCGTTGACTCCATAAACATAGCATAGCAATTCTAAACGAGGATATGACACATAAGCGACATAGGACATATGGGAATTTATGCATGTGGATTTCCAATCAACTCCTAGAACTTTAAATGCACAATCATCATCCTTAATTAAGTGACAAAGAAAGACATTTCAAAATAATAGAAATGCACCGGGGCTTGCCTTGAGAGTGATCGAAGTTAGCACTAGCCTCACAAGCGTTGAGCGTTGCAATTGTCTCTTCCGACGGGTTCAATTCGACGTCGTTACCTAGAGGATGAATGCAATGCATAAGTAACATGAATACAAGGTTAACGATGATGGTAATGCATATGTGCTGTTTGGTATGGGTGCATTTGCATATGTTAATCAAAAGTTTTGTTTTCTCAAACCCTAGCAATCATAAGCATGCCTCTTGTTTTCTTTTAAGGAATCGAGTCATATGAGCAAGCATAATCCTACTAACACATGAGCAAGGATTTAAACATGAACATGGGTGCTGTGCCTCTTGTAGGTTCAGCCCTAAGATTTAGCAAGTTCTTGAAATACAACTCGAAGAAACTTAGCTTAAGTGTTTAACATCACATGCGATGACGATTTCACTTAAATAAGAATTCGATCTAAAAAATTAACGCATACGTGAAATACATGCAATCTTTTGACTAAACCTGCCATGAAGTGCTAGGGGACATGGGGAACAGTGAAAATTACATAACCATGCAGAAACATAATTTTTGGAAACATAAAACTATTTATACATGTGCTGAAAATAGCCCTTTTGGAATTTAGATCTAGGGTTTGCCAAATTAATTATTTAACATGCTCAAAAATCAACTTGGACTTTTCTACACATGAACGGTACTAAGAGGAAATTAATTACCAAGTTTCATGCAAAAATCATTTACACAGATTTAATTAAAAATTAAATACAGAGAATGCAAGAAATGCAATAACTTGAAAAATATGAGATGAAATGCAGATCTTCCAGTGCCAAAAATTCATGTGTGCCTGGGTGAAGATTTTGGCCAAGTGGCATCCCTTTTAGATTTATAGTTTTAAAGTTATGGCTTAGTTAAGTTTTCAGGGGTTGGCTTTTGTTATTTTTGTAAAAATATGAAAACATGTAGATCTGGCCAGCTCATGTTACTTTTATGAAAGTACAGACCTTCTAGTTTCCAAAACATATTAGTTTGTAATTTTTGGACAATTCAAACGCGAGATATGAATTTTTCAAACTTGAATAGAGTTCGGATCTATTTATGAAAGTGCCACTGGGCAATTTTAAACGAGAGGGCGGCGCGCGCGCTCCGGCGGGCGGTGGCCGGCGCCGGCGAGGCCCGACGTGGCGGCGCTACACTGGATCTCATGCTCCGGCCTTTGGGGAAAATGGTGCGCGAGCGACAGGGAGTACTACGGGTGGGGTCCACGGGGTCCCGCGGTGGCCGGACGTGGGCCGCGACGAGCGGCGGCGCGCGCCGGCGCAGAGAGAGAGAAGGGGAGGGAGATGGTCCGGGAGCATCACCACACGAAGGGGAATGGCGGCGTGGGGTTGCGCGAGGTTGGGGGCGGCCGGAAATGCGAGCTCGTCGGAGAGGTGGCGGAATGGCGGCGGCGGCGACGGACTCCTCCTCAAATTCCCGACGACACGGGGCCAGAGGAGGGAAGCGCGTCGAGGGAGAGCTCGGGCACGTCCTTGCGCACGAAATGGCAAAGAAAGGAGGGCGAGGCGGCGCGTGGTGCGGGGAAGCTCGGGGCGGCCATGGCGGACGGCGGCGCCGATTTCTTCTCTGCGCGAGCTGCGGTGAGGGAGAGAGTAAGGCGGTGGTGCGGTGAGGAGTGGGAGGGGCTGGCAATAATTGGTGGCGGAGAAATGAGGGCCTTGGCGCCGTTTTCTAGGGGGCGAGGGACGGGCGGCGCACGGCCGGCGGGGATGTCCGTGCGGCTTCAATGCCGGGCCTCTCCCGTTGGCTCGCGGTTATAGGCAGTTGGGGAGGTGCGCGGCGATGAGACAGGGCGAGGCGCGCGTGGGGGCGGCGCCCAGGCTGGCCGGACCGGCGGTCGGGCCGCCATTGCCCGGCGGGCAACGAGTGCCGAGGTCCAATTTTTGAATTTCAAATCTGCGGTTTGAAGATTTGGCCAAAATTCATACTTCTGCTGCTCCAAAATTAAAAGTAAAAATATGTAGAGCTTCAGCACGAAATGATTTAATTTTCATCTTTTAGTTTGAAGTTCCAAAAGTGTCTCCAAAAATTCATACAAAATTCATAAACAGGAACGTTTCAGATTTAAATTTGAATTTTTTGGGCATTCAAAACGTCATTCAAAAATTTTGTAAAAATGCTGTAAATTCATCTTTTTACATGAGCAAACCAGTGGTGCAAAAATATGTGGGTAGTGTATTTATAATTTTTGCATTTTGGTTTGTGCTAGGGTTTAGGGTTAGGGCTTAACTAGATTTTTCCCTTTTCTCTTTTTATTTTTCTTATTTTCTTTTTCCTGTTTGGGTGATTAGCATTAGTACTCCATTAGTGCTGTGATTAGAGTACTAACTACGTGATTAGCCTTAATCGTGACATGGGATGTCACAACGATGGTGTGGACGAGCTCACATGAGCTCGGCCAGGAGACTACGCCGGCGGCGAGGTGCGGCCCTGGCGGTGCTCCGAAACGGTGCGGAGCTCGCCGAGTGCCTCAAATTTGGGGAAAATTGTGCGGGGAGCTACTACGGAGCATGAGCAACAACATGGGATGATTGGGTGAGCTTGACAACGGCCGGAGACGGGGGCTCACCGTGGTGTTGCGGTGGCGGTGGTGAAGCTCCGGGAAAACGGCGAAATCTCGTCGGACTTGTGGAACAAACCTGCGGGTGAGTGGCCAAAGATGACGAGCACCGCGCACCATGCGAAAGAATAACGGGGACCAACGGCTCACCACAGCTCGTGAATTTGGAGGTGCGGCGGAGGATCAACGGTGAGGTTTCGATGAGGGAGACGGCCTCGCCTCGACGGAGCAAAGCCGCTCGGCTCGATTGGAGTGCCCGGGGAGCTTCGGGGGTTACTGCGGAACTCTTGGCGGCATTGGTTCGGATGGGGGCTGCCGGAGTGGCCCGGCGGCGTTGCTCCGGAGAGGGCGGCTATGGCGGTGGTGGTGTGGAGAAATGAGAGAGAGGGAGAGAGAGATAAGCACGGCGGGATCTTTATCCGGCCGGGAAGCAAGTGAAGCAGGCGGTCAGCCAGGTGCGTGGCCCGCGCGAGCGCGGGACGCGCTGCCGGGCAACGGCGGCGAGCGGCGCCGAGAGTGCGAGCGCGGGAGAGAGAGAGAAGAGGCCGACGCCCGGGCCCGACTGGCGATTTTGCAAAAAGATCCCCGACTTCCGCTTAATCGAAAAACTACTTTCCGGAGCTCAAAAAATTTTATAAAACTTCAGGGTTGCTAATGAAAATATTTCAAACACTTTAAAAATTCATGTTTAAATTAAAAAGGAAAGCTTTAATTATCTCTTGTAGACATTTGTACAAAAGAAAATAATTTTAGAGCAACTCCATAAATCCTTTATTTTTTTGTTTAATCAGTAGAAAATGTTAAACGCCATAATTTACTTTTATTTAAATTCTTTTTAAGAACTTAATTTAACTTAGGTTAAATTGATATTTTATGTGCATCCCTTAACACAAAAATTAAATAGTTTCACAATGCAACATGATGACAAGATCATGAATGACATGAGATGCACTTTATTATTTAGGGTTGTTACAGCAAGCACGATCGACCTCACCAAGAAGGCTAATCCTTGCCTGCGAATCGAAGAACACAAGCAAGAACAAGATAGAAGCAACCAAATTGCAAATATATGATTAAACTCACAAGTTGGGGTCTCACAAACCGACAAAACGGCGAAACTGTTCTTGACAGAATAATCTAACCAAAACCCAAACCCTAACGAAGGGGCGGCGGCTGCTTATGAGATCCCTAGGGTCGTCCATCTCCCCCTGGACGCAGTGGGCTCAATAAAATACACGGCCCAAGGGCCAAAAGACGGTGGTGCAACACCGGGACTCTTTCTGGATGTCTTCGTATTTTGGCAAATTCCCGTTGACCCGTGAAGAATTTGGATATGAGACCAGTGCCAATGGAAAGGTTATAAAATTATCTTTCCATCCATATAAAGAACATCCCAAACGGACTTCGTATGCGACCAGGGTGTCCGTTTTGGTGCAGGCTGTTTCTGGACTCCGAAACAGAATCGAAGTCGACTTTGTTTGGGCCTCCAACTTGACATGGACGCCCTTGCTGGCCCTCCACGCCTCCAACCTCCTCCTTAACTATATTATCATCATCTCTATGGTTCCTAACAATAATTAACTCATTAGGTAGTAATATATTCTGAAATATAAATAAAGAGATCATTAGGAACATGCTCACCCGTAAATTAAATTGTCGTGCTCTAGTTTGTCCTTGAATTATGTATGTGAACTGGAGGAGTGTTGGTTATATCCGACGGTGTGATGTCCTCATCATCATCCCCTTCTTGATGAAAAGCCGTCCTCGGTGTCGTTGGTGCTTGAATGATTATTTTGAAGGATATCATTTCCTTATTGTTCTCCTCTCCTTGAAAAGAATCTGTCCTCGGTTTGACCATATTTGTAGAAGATATCATAGGTGAAATCCACCAAAGCTCCCCTTCTTGGAAGATAGCCTGTTTCTTGAAAACAAAACTAGAGCAACTGGATTTTACATGATTAGTGTTACTATAGCCCTCTAATTCATCATATTGTTGCCCAAACAAAAAAGATTTTTGTTTCGAACAAATATAAAGTCGATGCACCATAAATTGTCCTTGACAATTATAGTTTCCTATATAGTGATATGTATGTCTAGGCAACCAAGACAAACTAATTAGATCACAGAGAGTATCAAATTCAATGTAAACTAAAGTACTTAAAGAAGACAACAATTTCAACTCATCAATTTCAGAAGCATTTGGAAGCAAGGTTATACTATTAGCACAAGTATTTTCATTCATTAGTTGTTGCAACGGTATAAATGAAGCATCAGCACATAACTCCTCTTTATCACAAGGATCGTCAAGCAAATCATCATGTGCCAAAGATAAATTCAGAGATGGTTCCACTAACAATTGCTCTATGATAGCATGGTTTGTAGAAAAAATCTGCACATCAATATAATTCTCACCTTACGTGAGTGTAGCACAATTGACATTACCTGTGTTCTCAACAAGAGTAATAGGTGCATTGTGAAGTGATGGTTCTGAATTTGCACATGAGCTTGTGAACACCTCATTTTCTTCCACTTCATCCTCATCCTTTTGTATATCCTGAAAGGTATTAGCTCCAACAAGCGGCACGAAAATATGATGTTCTTCTATCAATTCAGATTTAGATGAAAGTGTTGGATCATATAAACCCCCCATTCTTTTCTAGAAGGCTCGTTCTTTCTTCTCTCAAATCTTTCTAGATCAGCTTCTAAAATTTCAGCAGCACTCATAGGTTTAAGAATTATTTTAGTGCCATTATGCTTAAAAGAGTATCTACTAGTAACAATATTGTGCAGAACATTGTTTCTATCAATCCAAAGTTTACCTAGCAACAAATGACATGCTTGCATAGGCACTATATTAAAATCTGCACTATCCTTATAAGTACCAATAAAAAAATTGATCCGTGCAATTTCTATTACCTTAATCTTCGCACAACAATTTACCCATCGAATATAGTATGGATGTGGGTGCGGTTGTGTGGTCAAGCCAAGCTTCTCGACCAACTCAGCACTTGCAATGTTGCGGCTAGTTTCACCATCAATTACGACACGGCAACGTCGATTCATCACAACAAAGAAAGTTTGGAATAAATTATTGACTTGATTTTGCTCCATCTTCTCCATTGGAGAACTCAACACTCGTTGTGCTAGAATACTCATATCATCATCTGTCATTGTTAGCAGCAAACAAGAAAACACACGAAGTATATTCTCCTACCACTACTATGTATGAACAGTGAAAACTCTCAATATGCAAATGGAAGCATCTAACCAAGCTCTTACAAGGTTCTTACTATCAGCAAAGCAAAGGATACCTGGAGCGCGTGAGCCAACAATTGCGAGGGTCAAAACCTGTGATTGTTCAGAAGGATATATGTGGCGTTTGGATAGGCAAAATATAGTAGTAAGGAATTGCAAATTTTCAATTCAGAATTGCAAAACTAAATAATAGTCCCAGGTATGTTAATGTCACCGGCCTAAACTTGTCTCTCACCTAGTTCAAGCAAGAAAGAAACAATGACTCAATAAAGGACACAAAGGATGCAAGCAACTCTGATTTTTTCTATCTTTCTTTTAGGTGCGACTCTTTCTCTTCTTTTTTTTTTCAGCACGTCTTTGCCTTTTTCTTGTTTCTCTTTTTTGTGGCACTCTTTGCTTCTTTCTCTTTTTTATTACAATAGAATGGTACAAAACTCAACCAATGGATGCACTCACACAACTAAAACAGCAACACTCATTGGCATGGTTCCAACTAAAGCACTCTGCCTCTCGGCTCAATCAACGATGTTCTATTCCTTTCCTTTTTTTTTGGGTGCGATTTTTTTATTCCTTTTTTTCTCCTGACACAAGCCACAAAACAGGACACTTCTCTTTTTTCCACGTGACACAAGCCCAAAGAACAGGAATCTGCTGTAAAAACAGGGACAAGCACAACTAAGTTTTGTTTTAATTTTTTGGCTGACGTTAGACAATGGACTCAACAAATCACACCTCGAACTAGACAAAAGAGTGAAATAAACTAAGACCAGTGACACAATGAAAATCCGAAGGACTAGAATTCAGAAATGCAAACCAAACTAAAAATTGCGAGGCACAAAGGGGATATAGGACAGCAAATACACAACGAATAACTATTTTTTGTAGGGCAATTTTCTGGAGTTTAGGACGAAACAAAATAACGAGGATAGGGGGAACCTTACGGTGCACCTGAAGCTCTGATACCGCTTGATGTGGACTAGGGTCCCGATCTTCCGAAAGGTTCCGATAAACAGCGATTTGGCGGAGGCTTGACACAAATCGATCCGGCTTGCGAACAACACGTTCCGAACGCCGCAATCGCAGCACCACGTCTCCTCTGGTTATCAACCGTGCAAGCTCGATTGACCTCGCCAAGAAGGCTAATTCTTGCCTGCAAATCGAAGAACACAAGCAAGAACAAGATAGAAGCAACCAAATTGCAAATATATGATTAAACTCACAAGTTGGGGTCTCACAAACCGACAAAGCGGCGAAACTGTTCTTGACAGAATAATCTAAGCAAAACCCAAACCCTAAGGAAGGGATGGCGGCTGCTTATGAGATCCCTAGGGTCGTCTATCTCCCCCTGGACGCAGCCCTAAGTGGGCTCAATAAAATACACGGCCCAATGGCCAAAAGACGGTGGTGCAACACCGGGACAGTTTCTGGACGTCTTCGTATTTCAGCAATTCCCGATGACTCGTGAAGAGTTTGGATACGAGACCAGCGCCAATGTAAAGGTTATAAAATTATCTTTCTATTAATATAAAGAACGTCCCAAACGGACTTTGTATGTGACCAGGGCGTCCGTTTTGGTGCAGGCTGTTTCTGGACTCCGAAACAGAATCGAAGTCGACTTTGTTTGGGCCTCCAGCTTGACATGGACGTCCCTGCTGGCCCTCCACGCCTCCAACCTCGTCCTTAACCATATTATCATCATCTCCATGGTTCCTAACAATAATTAACTCGTTAAGTAGTAATATAATCCCAAATATAAATAAAGAGATCATTGGGAACATGCTCACCCGTAAATTCAATTATCGTGCTCTAGTTTTTGTCCTTGAATTATGTATGTGTATTGGAGTAGTGTTGGTTATATCCGAGGGTGTGATGTCCTCATCATAATTAATTTGGCTAAATCATAAAAGTGCCAACCTAATTAGCATAGACGCTGTTTTATGCAAAATGCCAAGTTAAACCGGTCAAGCCTCATGCATCTACTCGGGCTTTGCCACTACATGTATATTTTCGGGGTTCCCGCACGCCGGGTTTTGCGATTGTTGTGGTAAGGTTGTGTGGGATGGAGAGGAGCCCAAAGAGTGGACCATTAAATGGGTTCCTAGCTCTCCGACCCATGATGAGTGAGTTGTGGCCTAGGCCGGCATGGTTCACATAAGTTATCTACGTATCGTTGTGTTATGTAATTCGCTTCCGCAATTTATTTCGAACAAAGATCATGGTTATGTAACTTAAATTTGAACCTAATGTATTTTTTATTTGGAACTCTATGTTGTAATTCGAGACCTAATTATGTAAACTTGCAAATTGTGTATGTTTGTTATTGTGATGCTATGTATGGTTGCTTCGTCAATCATCTCCCAAGGCGATCCATACGACACTAATCTATTTTTCGAGATAGGGCGTGACATGCATGGAGCAGGCTGGATGTTTGTTGTTACAATCTCTACCCAAAGAATCTATTTCTTCTTGGGGCGATCTTACTAAAAATTTTGTTGAGAATTTTCAGGCGACTTGTGAAAAGCCAGGGAAGTACTTCAACCTCAACAGGCTGAAGCAAAAACCCGATGAGACTTTACGAGACTTCATCGGGTGTTTTTGCAGCAAGAAGGCCTTAATCCCCATTGTTCCTGGTCAGCGAGATAATTGCTGCATTCCAAGCTGGCGTCCGAAGTGAAGCATTGGTGCACAAGATCGGTCGGGTTACCAAAATCTTACCATGACGGCGTTAGATTGCTTCAAGATAGCAAACGATTATGCTGCTGGAGAGTCAAACGTAGTCAATTTCGTGAGAACAAAGGGAAGGAGCCGAAGCACGATCGTGACAACCGGTCTGGATCCAAGAATAACAAGCGCAAGGTTGACAACCTCGTCGCTGCTGTTGACCGATCCCATGGAGGAGACCGGCCCGCACCACCTAAAGGAGGACCAGGAGAACGAGTCTCGTGTGAAGCCTTCCTTTAAGGGCCTTGTATGATTCACAATGGGAATCACAAGAATAATGAATGTTTCTTGCTGAGGCCGTTTGCCTCATTTGTGTTGAAGGTAGCACCCCGGTCCAGTGCAATGCAATCAACGAGATGATAAGGCCAAAGACAAGAAGCGCGATGACGATGAAGATGATGAAGGAGGCTTTGAGGAGCCACTTAGAGAGGTGAACTTCATCTGCGGAGGACCCGATGTTTATGAGTCGAAGCCCAAGAAGAAATGAGCATTGAAGGAGGTCAATGTCGTCGCTCCTGCAACCCTAGAGTTTCTACAATGGTCGGAGGTACCGATCACATTCAGCTGAGACGATCATCCGGAGGTCTTGCCTAAAGCTGGTCGATACCCACTCATCCTGGCGCCAATCGTCCATAAGGTGCATTTGAAGAAAACTTTCATTGATGGGGGTAGCTGCCTGGATATACTCTTTGCTAAAACACTGCCACAGCTTGGTCTCTCCGTGGCAGACCTGGATCATAGCGTTTCGTCGTTTCACGGTATAATACCCGGTCGAAACGAGTTATCGTTTCGGGAAGATTACTCGTGCTAGTGACTTTTCGGACGAAAGAAAATTATCGAAGGGAGAACATCATCTTTCGGATGGCTAATATTGATTCAGCATATCATGCCATATCGGGAAGACCGGCCCTGGCTAAGTTTATGGCCATTCCCAAATACCGATATCGATGTCTGAAGATGCACGAGCCCAATGGAGTCTTATCATTCCGGTCGGATATCAAGACCGCAACTCGTGTCAATTCGGAAGAGGAACGCCGAGAAATCGAGACAGGCAGCTAGCCCCTTGAGACGCGGGCGCCGCTAGAGGAAGAAGCTCCATCCAAGAAGATTGCCAAGGAGAAGGTGAAGGCTGATGCGGTCGCTTCCAAGACTATTCAGCTTGATGAGACAGACCCCTCTAAGGTCACCCATATCGGGTCCGATCTAGGGGACAAATAGGAAAGCGAGTTCACTCTTTTCCTCTAGGAAAATAGGATATCCTTGCATGGCAACCTTCGACATGCCAAGTGTCCCTAGGGAGAAGATTGAGCACGCACTATTGGTGCGTCCTGACGCGAAGCCATTCAAGCAAAAGCTCCGGAGGTTTGCTCAAGACCGCAAGGAGGCCATAAAGAAAGAGAATACTAGATTATTAGCAGCTAAGTTCGAGTACGGAGGTGTATCATCCAGATTGGCTTGCCAATCCAGTCCTTGTACCGAAGAAGAATACTAAAGAATTAACAATGTGCGTTGATTATACTGATCTCAACAAGGCTTGCTCCAAAGACCCTTTTGCGCTGCCTCGGATCGACCAAGTTGTTGATTCGAGTGCTGGCTACGAGCGTCATTGTTTTCTTGATGCCTATTCTGGATATCATGAAATTCCCTTGAAGGTTGAAGATCAGATCAAGACCACGTTCATCACCCCTTTGGAGCATCTTGCTACACGACGGTGTCGTTCGGTTTGAAGAATGCGGGTGTTACTTATCATCGTGGCATGCAACGTTGTCCGGATTGACAAATCGGAAGGAACGCCGAGGCTTATGTTGATGATATAGTGGTTAAATCCTGGAAAGCTGAAGATCTTTTCTCGACCTGGCGAGAGACCTTTAGCAATCTGCGGAGCTTTTCTATGAAGCTTAATCCTGATAAGTGCATCTTTGGGGTTCGTTCCGGAAAATTGCTTGGATACTTGGTGTCATGGCGTGGCATTGAAGCTAAACCGGAGAAGATCCGGACGATCATTAACATGAAACCTCCTAGCTATTTAAAAGATGTACGGAAGTTAACCGGATGTATGGCTGCCCTGAGCCACCTCATTTCAAGACTGGGGTCGGGGACCTCCCCTTCTTTAAATTGCGGGTAAATTAGATCTATACCATCCCTAAGCGACTACTGTTGGCATCTCTTAAGGTCACGCGGAAAGAAACACGTGACCGCGGGAGAGCCAAGGGTTTAAGTCACTTGCACTATTTAACCAAATAATCCACATCCAGTACAAGTACTAGATATGTATTATAAGGTGGGTCATGAATATCCGCAAGCGGACGGATAACCCGTTGTAGCATTTCACCCGAGAGTATTCAAGGGTATCGTATTTATATTTTCCCAAAGGAAGACATGGTTGATAAGAGTACTTATGTTCATGGTGTTACAAAAGAATGATGAAGTATTCACATTCCAATGCAGGGGTTAGGAGCAATAAGTTGAGGATAGTGTGACACACACCAAGGCGATGCATTCTCTTATAAAAGGGATAGAGGCGATCCTAGATAAAACTAAACTAGACTAGCGAGACCACTACTCCTAATGATACAACATTCATATGAGTGCGCAGCTTCTACCTAACATCCAAGATCATGCAAGCGCAAGCAAGCGTCTAATGCCTAGGCATCATCGGGAGATCCGTCTTACGCGAGGTGCTGCCTCGCGACTCCGGCTTTTAGACTCCTATGCCATGCCCGAACGTGGAGGATTACTTTGGATGACAAGGCTGTCACTTCTTGTCACCTACCTCTACAAACCGTGGGACACGAAGCACATTCAACGGTGGGTAGATAACCCCAGCACCGTGCCGGCGTCACTAACCACAACTCTAGATCCCTCGAGGCACCGACATGGTGGTAAATCTAGAGCACCCTTGCGGGACGATGAACCCGAAGCCTATTCATAAGAACACTAGCCTAACTAGCATAAGCTAGACGAAAGGATCAAAGCTAGCACTAAGTCATGCAAAGGCGTTCGTCGCTCAAGAATGAGCGACGAACGGCAATTAATCAAGTAAGATCGGGAGTAATCGGTGATCAAGTATGAACGAACGAAGAACATTCGATATGAGTTCATCTTCTATTAATGAAGAACGAAGAACGAACGACGAACTTATATGAACGAACGATGAACGATCAAACAAGATCATGATTACTCTATAAAGCTCATGACAAGGATATGAACGAAAGTATTCCATAGATGAATGATCAAGTCTCATAAAGAGAGGATACAAGAGCTATACCCAATTCTCCACAAGACTTTGGGAGCAATGAGGCAGCCCACTACTAAGCCTAGCACTACCTAGAAAGCCTCTAAACTTCTAGTGTGAGGAGAGAATGATCCTTGTGTTGTTGTGTGTGTTAAGGAGGGGGGTACCCCTCCTTATATAGGCTTGAAAGGTCGGCTCCTGGAGGCGGTTTCGTAGGTCGGTGGCATTTAATGCGCGTGGAACCGACCTCCGGAGGCGGTGGGCAAACCGCCGAGAGAAAAGTGGGCCGGGGGGGCCACCATGACGGTTCGGCCGAACCGCCTTTGTTGGTTCGGCCGAACTGCCACCGGCCCCTCCTGGGCTGGGCTTTGGCGGTTGGCTCCCCCACTGGATGTTGGTCTTTGATCCAGGTGCGTGAGGCCTTATTTGTGTTGGATTTCGTGGTCGTTGGCCTTTTATCTTGGAGTTGATTCCCGCGGCGAAGTGGAAGTTTTGTAAAAGTGTTGATTTGTCGCCTCGGGGCACTGGAATTCATCATTTTCCACCTGCACACTAAAAATCTAGAGGTACACGTGGAACTAGGTTATTTCTAAGTAAAATGCATGCAAGACATGCCTAGTCCTTCTCATTTATTTGACTAATTGACGGTCGAAATTGGTCCGTAACGACCGTCAACAAGCCCCCCAAGCTTACCCCTTGCTCGTCCCGAGCAAGTAGTAGAACTTTAGGTTGTTGATCGGGAGTTGCTACAATGCCTACTTCTCAAAGGTACCAAGTGTATAACAAAGATACTCATCCTTGAGTTGAATAAGTTGGCAATGGTGACTCACCCTTCCCCTTAGTCCTCATGGGGCTTTGTGCTTTTCACTTTACCTTGGGCGGTTGAGAGAGAGAACGGTGTATAGAGCATTTATTTTCTCTTCCCTTGTCTTGCTTTTTATTCTCCGGACGTTTTCAAAAAATATATATTTTTTTTTTTTCAAGTAAAACCACGTTCCACAAGTGATGCTCTCGAATCGCTCTAATGGTGTTTATATTCCTCACCAAGGCATGTGTATTGCCTCATCCTACATCTAATAGGCTTTTGTGGAGCTCAAGGTAGGGTATGAAATGAGGCATACTTGCATTCATATTTTTGCGAAACCAAAAGAGTGGATCCATGGAGATAGCAAGTCATACAATCGTAGATCAAGATGTGCAAGTGTGAAGATGATGGTGGTGGTGTATTTGACTACTCCTCTTTTTGTTTCACCTCTTTTTATTTTGGATTTTGGGCATGGCTATCTTTTCTTCTTTCTTTTTCTATGCTCGAAATGAGAGCAGCATCTTTTTCTTGCTCATCTTTTGTGAGCCTTATTTTCTTTTTCTTTTGCATAGCCATGCCTTCTTTTGATATTTTAAGAGAGGTGATAAAATGTGAGGAGTGTCTTTATTTTGGGTGGATGGCATGACATGTTGCTAACTTCCGGTGTAGAAGTGTAGCATATGAGGTGGAGTGTGTACGTGATCTTGATCATGAGAGTATGAAAAGCATCTCACTAGGGTCACACAATTTTGATAAAGCTCAATGAAGTAACAAGTAGCAAATGAGTAAGGTTTTCAAGGGAAATTTGCATATGGCTTTGGTAGGAATTTATCATCACTTGGGAACTTATAGATTTTGCAATTTTTGGGAACAGAATTCCGGAGATTTTAAGCTCAACTTAGGACAAGATCATAGCAGCTCTTTTTACCATATCATCATCTCACAACAACTTAGGTGCAGCTCAAGCATGTGCAGCCCACAAGTTTCAGGTTCTAAGCAAGTTTTGCTAGCCACCAAACTCAAAACTAGGAGAGTTCTAAATTATAGACTAGGCACATGAGAGAAATAAAACAGAGCAACTATTCATCATCTCAACATAGAAAGACTAGCAACATACTTGCAGCGTATAAAAGGGAACTAAGCTACTTCTTTTTGTTCTTTTTAGTTTTATCATTTTTATTTTGTTTTTCATATGAGAGGCAAGAACAAGCAAAAACAAGAGACAATAAAGGATACAAGTTGCGATACATGATACCTTAGCGGGGGTGCTGCCCCCCAAGCTTGTTCTTGCTCATGGGTTTGGTGGAATGAACCCCATGTGACGGAAGTAAGCCAAAAGATCGGCTCGTTGTTGCTCCGTTATGTTGGTGAGGGCGGTGAGCTGGGTGTCGGTGCGCTCTTGCCATTGATGAGTTTGCAAGATGTGTTGGTTGAGCGCATACTCGGTGTCTTCCGCCGTGGTTTGGAGTCTTCCCATTTGTGAGGAGAGGTTGTTCATCTCCTGCACAAAGTTGTAGCCTTGGGCTGATCCGGAGTCGGTGGAGTGTTCCTCCCATTGTTGTTGTGGAGAAAACAGCCCCGGGCCATATCCCGGAGTTTGCCACGCCGATCCCCGGCCATGTGAGGTGGCGGGGCTGGGTACCCACCGGGAGAAAACCCGGGGTGGCTGTACCCGGCTCGCCATGAGTTGTGGGGTGCGGTGTGGGCATCTCGGAGGTAGATGGTTGTTACGATCTGTGCGCCCCCTGCGAGAAGATACACTCTGCGAGACCGCTGCGCTTCTTGGAGCTCAATGGTTAGATTTTGAGAGTATACAAACGAAGGTCCGGGTTAGGTAACCGAAACTCGTTTGCATATCCCACAAAATAATATATGAGGGAATCGTTCGGACCATTCTTAAGAGAGTGACCTTGAATAAGATAATCTTTATTTATAAGAGAGCGAGGTGTAGCAAGGTATTCAACATTAGCATCATGTAAAGCTCCCACCCGCATGGCAATTCGTGTCACTAGAGAGGTACATTCAATTGGTCCTATCGTCCCAAGATTTTCTATCCATTGGCAAATCATGGCTTTCACGGGAGCAATCTTAATCTTATCGACCGCAGCAAAAAGAATTTTTAGCTCATCCTCGCGCACAATTCGAATATCACTCCTTGGAAAAAGAGTGATAGCAATCCACATGTGCATAAAACGCAAGGTAGGATGATGGATGTGATTAGTTCTAGGTCGCACGCAACTAGGAAGACCCGTAATCCTTTCCCAAAAAGCATGCTTTGAAAACTGAGGAAGGGCACCATCCAAGTCGGTATTGCAGCGAGTATTAAAGCCAAGAAGAGTGCTAAGTTCTTTCCAAGTCAAACGGTAGGATTCACGGAAAAACCGAAAAGAAATTCCTTCATCTACCGTTTGTAGGGTGCATAAAAACTGAAGTGTAAGCAAGCGGGAACCCGGCTCATTTACACTAGCAAAATCTGTCCACCCTAAGGCTTTAAATACTTGAGCAAATTCAGCATCCATACCTATTTTGTGCAGCAGCTCCGTGTCAAATGCTCGCGTAGGAGCAAAGAGACGGTGTTGGAGAAGCGTGTAGGTGCGCGTCTCGTGCTCGCCCACTAAGTCGAGGTCGGTGTCGGTGAGGAGACGATGCTCGATGTTGCCCTCTTGCCCTTCTTCCTCGACTTGTGGTGGTGAACTTGGCGGTGACTCGACTACGGGGCGTGCGCGGGTGCTTCGACGTAAAGAGCTTGAACTTGAGCGTGAGCTCAAGGACCTCTTGATTGACCCGAACAGCTTCTTGGCACCGGTCATGGCTGCACACAAAGAGAGCAAGAATGCAAGAACAAAAATTCCGAACGGGTCATGTGAGGGAAAAAATCAAATTAGCGACACCGTCGGTTGTTCATGTGAGCAAGAAATCGCAACTCGAGAAAACCAAACAAAAACAAATCAAACCAAAAACTAGACGAGCACACCAAGAGCAAAAGATTTATGCAGAACTTTTAGGCAATGAGCAAGTGAGGACAATGGAAAACTTGAGAGTAATGAGAATGAAGTGAGTGAGGAGTGGAAATGATAGTGTGAGAGGGGAGAGAGCTACGGCCAGGCCACCTCTACTTATAGCTCACGAAGTAGCCGTTTTTGAGCGTTAGGAGGGGCATATGACCGTTGGGAAAAAGGACGAGACCAGAGCAACGGTCATGGCAGTTCGGCCGAACCAAGGAGGTGGGTTCGGCCGACCTGCTGTGGGTCCCTTTTGCTCCCCCTTTTGGCCCATAGCTCCCAACGGCCAAATGATCATTGACCATGGTTGCTACGTCCGGATATTCCTCGAAATTTTTGCTCAAGAAATCCAAAGAAAGTTGCCTCAAATTCAGCTTTATTCGAAAAATCAAATCTCGAGAAAAAGTGTTGGAGAAAATTCCAACATGCAAAAATTGTTTTTGGATTTTGTATAAGGATACAAGGGTTGTCCAAAAGTTTCAAACAAAGTAGGAAAATTTGGACGTAAAAGGATTTTGGTTTTCAAATTTTCTATGCATGGCGAGTGAGAAAAAAAAAATCAAATATGCTGGCGGAAAATCCAAATAAATGAAATGAAAATTATCTTGTGATAAAATAGAATATGCAGGGAGATGCATGTGGTGGAAAACAAAAATCAAAAGAAATCGAAAGATAATACCGATTTATCCTGTCGACCGGGGCTTTGCCATTTTAAGTACGGCGAGCGAGGACTTCTCCATTTCTTTTCATCCTTGTGGTGCGGGCCCTTTCCCTGGAGAAGAGGATGAAGATGGCTGCACCTTCTTCACTTGCCACACTTGTTTGGTCTTTGTTGATGTAGGTGGCTTTGTGTCTTGAAGGAGTCGGCTTCTTGGCCCATAATCCCGGCCTTGCTTGTTGCGGGCTTCTTGGGTTGGTACCATGACGGATTCTCAATTTTGTCAAGTTGCTTCCAAAAGGCGACGAGACTATCCGTCTTTCTTGGCGTCACTTCAACTTCACGGATGTTTGAGGGATTTGGCCCATACTTGATCTTGATCATTGAGCATTGTTCTTTTCTTGGTTGGAACTCAAACTTTTCCTCCTTCCCATTGATGTGGAATCGGATTTCTCCATTCCCAACATCAATTTGGGCGTTCTGCGGTCTTGAGGAAGGGACGTCCCAAAATGAGGGCGTGTTCTTGTCGATATCCATCTCAAGCACCACAAAGTCCACCGGTATGAAGTTGCCTCGAATTTTTACTGGCACGTCTTCGGCTATTCCCGCGGGGTAGCGGACCGAAGAGTCCGCCAATTGCAACCTCATTGGTGTAGGAGTCAAGGTTGTGTAGCTCAAACGATCAAAGACTTCTTTGGGCATCACGCCGACGCTTGCCCCAAGATCACATAAGGCACTAGTCGAAGTGGTGTGCCCCAATGGAACATGATATTGTGGGGCAGCCGGGGTCCTTCTTCTTTTACGGAAGCCGATTGAGTATAGCTGCGCTACACTCCTCTGTGAGCTTGACCATTTCCTCGTTGGGTAGTGGCCTCTTGTTGTTGAGGATGTCTTTAAGGTAGCGTGCATATGTGGGCACCTGCACCATGTCCAACAATGGCACGTTGACATGAATCCTTCGGATGGTCTCGACGAATCGAGCAAATTGTTCATCCTCCTTTGGCTTCCTGTTTACTGTGAGGGAATGGCAAAAAGCTTGTGTCTTGAAATTCAATTCCATTCTTCCCTTCACTTGGCTTCGGTTCTTCTTCTTTTTCTTTGGTAATAGAAGGGCTTTCCTCCTCCAGGTCGTTCTGTTCTTCTTTGCTGCATGGTTAGGATATGGCGGATCCAGAGTGGATTTTCCTCCCTCGTGGTAACCGCATTAACATTTTCTAAAGAAGACTCGGGTTGCCCGGGATCTTCCCAGAATTAGAACCGGGAATAAGAGCAGCTAGCTGAGCAACTTGGGTTTCAATCATTTTATTAAAGCTCGGCTGATTTTTGAAAGCGAGAGGAGAAACCTTCTATTTGTGCGATTATGTTTTCTAAGACTTTATCATTGGCAGCAAGCTTTTTGTTGATAGATTCGTTAATTTTAGCTTGGCCATAAACCAAATCTTTCAAAGAAGGTTGATTATTGTTAAAGCCGAGAAAAATTGTTACCTCCTTGATATGATGGTCGGTTTTGGTTGTACCCTTGTCCTCCGTTTGGACGATACCCGTTGTTGTTGTTCATGTAGAACACCTCTTCATGGGTATGGGGGCAATCCTTCCCCATATGGCCGGTGTTCCCGCACTCCTCACACGTCATGTGTGAGTCCAATGCATGAACACCACCATTTGCGTTGTGTTCGTCCAAGCGTTTTATGAGGAGGTCAACCTTGGCGGACGGCATGTCCACCTCCTTGACGGGGTGTACGCCTCTTGCGCGTGTTTGGAGTCGATCATCGCTCCACCCTTGATTGGAGACCATCTTCTCTATGAGTTCTTTTGCTTGGGCAATAGTTTTGGAGAAGAAGGCTCCTCCAGCAGCGGCATCCATATGTCCACGGGTTGTTGGTGTCAACCCGTTGTAGAAATGTTGAAGAATGAGCCATTCCTCCATCCCATGGTGAGGGCGAGGCCGGAATGTATTCTTGAAGCCTTTCCCATGCCTCGGGCATGGATTCGTTTGTCGCTTCTTTGGAAACTTGCAATTCTTCCACGAAGGGCATTGGTTTTGCCCATCGGGAAAAACTTGGCGAGGAACGCCGTGGAACATTTGTTCCAAGTGTCAATGCTTGCACGATTGGCATAAAACCAGCTGTTTCGCCTTCCCAAGGAGGGATAGGGGAAACAGGCGGAGTTTGATAGCATCTTGGTTGGCTCCGGCCGTGGCTGATGTGTTGCATATTTCCGGGAAGCTGTTGGAGATGAGAGTTGGCGTCCTCGGAGGCCTTTCCACAAAAGGGAATGGCTTGCACCATAGTGATGAGGCTGGACTTGATGTCAAGTCCTGCAGCACCGGCGTCGACGTTGGGCCCAATGGGCACATTGGCGACGGAGGGCGCGAGTAGTCACGAAGGGTCCTTTCAGCCATGAGTGTTGAGGTTGATGGTGCGGAAGATGCGGGCTCGCTTGTCGTGGGTTCTTGAGGAGAGACAACGACGCGAGGTCGAGTCTTTCTCGCAAGAGCCTCGGGATTATCAACGAAGTTTTCCGGCAAGTCGAATCCACGCATGCACTATCCTGTTTTCACATTGAAGAGAAAACAGATCAAGGTTAGCTCTGCAAAGGTAATGATTAAATCATCATCAAGTGTAATCATGAACATTCATTGTATTCTTATTAACCAATGTCTTCCCCGGCAACGGCGCCGGAAATGCTTGTTGGCATCTCTTAAGGTCACGCGGAAAGAAACACGTGACCGCGGGAGAGCCAAGGGTTTAAGTCACTTGCACTATTTAACCAAATAATCCACATCCGGTACAAGTACTAGATATGTATTATAAGGTGGGTCATGAATATCCGCAAGCGGACGGATAACCCGTTGTAGCATTTCACCCGAGAGTATTCAAGGGTATCGTATTTATATTTTCCCAAAGGAAGACATGGTTGATAAGAGTACTTATGTTCATGGTGTTACAAAAGAATGATGAAGTATTCACATTCCAATGCAGGGGTTAGGAGCAATAAGTTGAGGATAGTGTGACACACACCAAGGCGATGCATTCTCTTATAAAAGGGATAGAGGCGATCCTAGATAAAACTAAACTAGACTAGCGAGACCACTACTCCTAATGATACAACATTCATATGAGTGCGCAGCTTCTACCTAACATCCAAGATCATGCAAGCGCAAGCAAGCGTCTAATGCCTAGGCATCATCGGGAGATCCGTCTTACGCGAGGTCCGCCTCGCGACTCCGGCTTTTTAGACTCCTATGCCATGCCCGAACGTGGAGGATTACTTTGGATGACAAGGCTGTCACTTCTTGTCACCTACCTCTACAAACCGTGGGACACGAAGCACATTCAACGGTGGGTAGATAACCCCGACACCGTGCCGGCGTCACTAACCACAACTCTAGATCCCTCGAGGCACCGACATGGTGGTAAATCTAGAGCACCCTTGCGGGACGATGAACCCGAAGCCTATTCATAAGAACACTAGCCTAACTAGCATAAGCTAGACGAAAGGATCAAAGCTAGCACTAAGTCATGCAAAGGCGTTCGTCGCTCAAGAATGAGCGACGAACGGCAATTAATCAAGTAAGATCGGGAGTAATCGGTGATCAAGTATGAACGAACGAAGAACATTCGATATGAGTTCATCTTCTATTAATGAAGAACGAAGAACGAACGACGAACTTATATGAACGAACGATGAACGATCAAACAAGATCATGATTACTCTATAAAGCTCATGACAAGGATATGAACGAAAGTATTCCATAGATGAATGATCAAGTCTCATAAAGAGAGGATACAAGAGCTATACCCAATTCTCCACAAGACTTTGGGAGCAATGAGGCAGCCCACTACTAAGCCTAGCACTACCTAGAAAGCCTCTAAACTTCTAGTGTGAGGAGAGAATGATCCTTGTGTTGTTGTGTGTGTTAAGGAGGGGGGTACCCCTCCTTATATAGGCTTGAAAGGTCGGCTCCTGGAGGCGGTTTCGTAGGTCGGTGGCATTTAATGCGCGTGGAACCGACCTCCGGAGGCGGTGGGCAAACCGCCGAGAGAAAAGTGGGCCGGGGGGCCACCATGACGGTTCGGCCGAACCGCCTTTGTTGGTTCGGCCGAACTGCCACCGGCCCCTCCTGGGCTGGGCTTTGGCGGTTGGCTCCCCCACTGGATGTTGGTCTTTGATCCAGGTGCGTGAGGCCTTATTTGTGTTGGATTTCGTGGTCGTTGGCCTTTTATCTTGGAGTTGATTCCCGCGGCGAAGTGGAAGTTTTGTAAAAGTGTTGATTTGTCGCCTCGGGGCCTGGAATTCATCATTTTCCACCTGCACACTAAAAATCTAGAGGTACACGTGGAACTAGGTTATTTCTAAGTAAAATGCATGCAAGACATGCCTAGTCCTTCTCATTTATTTGACTAATTGACGGTCGAAATTGGTCCGTAACGACCGTCAACAACTACATCCAACATATAACATCGGTAAAGAGAGCATCCCACATATACCATCGGATGGTCAAAATGGATCCAAGTCATACCATTTCATCCTTTTACTCCCTATTTCGTTTTTTTTTGCCCAGAAATCGAGAGAGGAAAAGACGCTTGTACCCTTTGTCTATTTGGAAGAGTAGTTATTCACTAAACGTTCCTGTCTTCCCCATTTTTCAAGGAAACGTATTATTGAGAATTTTATAACACCGATAAATTTTGAAAAATCAAATTGTATAATTTGAATGTTTAAAAATTCAAAAAATATAAAAAATTCAAAATTCAAAATTGCAAATTTTCAACGGATTCAAACGAGTGCAAAAATTGATCGAAAAATGATAATTCAAAATTGTTCATTTTCTACCACACTACAAACTCAAAAATTTAACACAAATTCATAGCTCGAAATTTTAACATAACCTTTAAACAAAGCACATCCAGGTAGGTTCAACAGCTAGAAAAGTTCAACATATTAAGCAAACCAGATCCAAATAGTTCATTACAAGCATAGTAATTCATCCTACTTAAACAAAATACATCCAAATGATCATATGTAGTTGTTGCTTGTGACACCATCTTCTTTGGATAGTTCCAGGGAGCGCCTAGCACCACTTGTAGAGGGAGATGGGTTGGATGCACCAACTTCCTGAACTTGACCCTCTTCCACCAAATTGGCAAGCCGTCGTGTGATGGATGCGGGAGATATGCTATCAGCCGGTATTATCTTAGGCCTTTTTGGTTGCCTCTTTGGTTTAGACACTCGCTTCCTGCATAAAAATTGAGAACTCATGTCAACAATGTATATTCATAGGAGCAGTTTCAACAAATGGTTGTAAGTATGTTACTTGTCTTACCTTTTATTTCCTTCATTCATATGGCAGTTTCCATTCTCACGATGTCCAAACTCTCCACATTTTAGGCACCTTTGTTGTTTCTTTGCTCCAGGCTCATGACTAGCTTTGTACCTATTCTTTTTTTGTCTCCTAGAGGATCTTTTCAATAGTGGTGGCAGCAGTTTGAAACCAAGATTAACTTCAGGCCATTGCGATTTGTCTGTCATGGGTGGAATGGTACCCTGGTATGCAGCCTTAAACCTCTCAACTGTGTAGTAGTCATGGACATAGCATTCCATATTAACATTAGGTATTGTTTGAATAAAAGCCAATGCATGAAGACATGGCTTCCCAGTCATCTCCCACTCCCCACAACTACAAGTATTAGCATTCAGATCTACTACATGCCTCCATGGTGACATATCATAGTGTGTTCCAAACACTTCACCGAGTATGCAACCCTTTATGAACCTTCATGTGACCTAACCCTCTTGTTTTGGCATTGAGTTGTTTAATTACCGTAGGTAGAATGTGGCCTGATAGCTTCATTCCAATCCTCTTGCTCTTCTCCTATAAGTCCATTATCATCTGCCTTAACTTGTCAAGCAACTCAACTGGAGGCAAGTCTTTTATCTTCTTTATCCATTTATTGAAGCTCTCAGCAAGATTGTTATTGACATAGTCACACTTGATTTCATTAGAGAACATTGACCTACTCCACTTGAGATTGTGATGGAGCTTCATATACTCAACAACATCAGGATTAGCAGCAATAACTTGATTGTAATGGTGCTGGAATTTCTTAACCTTGTAGGCTCTAGCTGCTGGCCACATGTTCTTATCATAGACATCACCACGATACTTCTTTTTGAAATTTGCCCACAAATGCCGGATGCATTCTCTATGCTCAATGCCAGGGAATACCTCCTTCACAGCAGCACTCAAACCTTTGCATGCATCTGTTGCTATTGCCAAAACTGGTGGGTGACCAATTGCCCTCTTGAGCTGCCTCATGAACCAAGTCCAACTATCAGCAGATTCTGACTCAAATATTGCCCATGCAACGGGAAACATCCAATTGTTACCATCTAGAGCTGTAGCAGAAGCAAGGTGCCCTTTATACTTACCATTCAAGGCAGTGGAGTCAATTCCAAGATAGGGGCGACACCCATTATGAAATCCATCAATGCAAGGCTTCATAGACATGAAAAGCTTATCGAAAACAACGTTGTCACCCACCAGTTTGGTTGCAATCTAAAAAGTGGACCCTGGAGACCGTTGAATTAGCTCAGCCTTGAAATTGAACAATGTCACAAAACTATCTTCCCAAGCCCCATAAATAGTATCCATTGCTTTCTTCCTTCCAAGCCACACAGTATTATAGTTGACCTGTACATTATAAATATCTAGTAGTTTGTCCTGCAAATCTGAAGCACCAAGTTCTGGTTTCTTTCTCAACCAACCAACAACTCTCTCTGCAACCCAAGTGTGAGATGCCATGGAACTTATCAACTTACTAGTGCCCACACAATTATGCTCGAAAGGGAGGACAGTAATCTGCAAAAGAAATAACACATATTTAAATGAAGTACTCTGTAAAAGAAATAATATATTTAAACACAAACATAAAGGATACACACCTCTACTGTAGGCTGATCCACTAGCTTGCGTGCAACTATCCTCCAAGGACATCCATCTGCCTTGCATTCAGCTCTATATCTCTTCTTATCAGTAACAATCTTGTGCACCGCAAACTCATTTCTTATTGCATATTGTTTCAAAGCCATCCTAAAACCCTCCATGGTTGGGAAAGTCTGACCTTTTCTGATTTTTGGGTTTTCCTTATCAACAACAAACCTGGGTTCTTCAACTGCACAGTCGTCAACCACAATTTCGGCATTGACATTGAACCCCAAAGCCTCTTTATCCATATGTGTTCTTGATGCCACTTCCTCAGCCCGCAAACCTAAGGACACAAATACATCATGATCCTCCATGAATACATCTTCATCATCCTTCAAAGCAGGATCCACATTGTCCTCCTCCTCACTTTCATCATTTGATTCAGATTCACTATGTGGTGATAGATTAGGATTCCTTCTAACCGGCAATTTTTCAAACTTATGGTCTAACATGATGTTGCACTTGTATGAAGGCTTAAGTGTAAACTCAACAACAAAAGAGATTGTCTTGGTAGACCAAAATTGCTCAAAAACAGACCTCAAATCAGCATCCGTGGCAACACATTTCAATCCATTGTGCTCACTGTTCCAATACCAAAATGTGGGCTCTTGACACGGACCCCATTCTGCTCTACTAGCTAAATCACTCAACAAATTAGTCATCACGTACCCAACAGAAACCACTTCCATAAACATGAATGGTAGACTCAACTTCTTTGCTATTTTCATCATCAAGAAGTGCTGTGTATCCCGGAATTTTCAAATTTATTGTAAAGCTTGACTCTGTATCATTCCTATAGTTGAAAGCAAAATAACTGATTTGAGATCCTAAAGTGTGGGTTCTAAGCTATGTAAGAAAGCTAAGCAAAATCTTGAAAAACAACTCACCCGAGTAACACTTGAATTGTTGCCTGCTTCTCCGGTGTTCGCAGGCTCCATTTCATCCATCAATCCTTCTGCCTCAGCTCCAGAAGCGCGGCCTGCCCGTGTGCCAGCCCGCCTGCCCGTCCCTGCCGCGCAGCCCGCCTGCCCGTCGCCTGCCGCGCAGCAGCCCGCCTGCCCGCGCGCTCCCCGCCTAGACGCCGCACTGCCCGCGCGGCCTGCCTGGCCGCGGCTCCTGCCCGCGCGCTCCCCCGCCTGGACGCCGCACCGCCCGCCCGGCCGCACGCCCGGACGCCGGACCGCCCGCGCGGCCCGCCGATCCGCTGCGCCGCCCGCGCCGCCCGGTGTCCGGCTAGGGTTTGGGGCTCGATCCCCTTTTTTTCGTTGGATTTATTCGGATGGGGTGTGGTCCGTGCAGGAGGAGACAAGGGTACAAGCGTCTTTTCCTCTCTAATTTCTAGGGAAAAAAACGAAATAGGGAGTAAAAGGATGAAATGGTATGACTTGGATCCATTTTGGCCATCCGATGGTATATGTGGGATGCTCTCTTTAGTGATGTTATATGTTGGATGTAGTCGCTTAGGGATGATATAGGTCTAATTTACCCTTAAATTGCTCAACAAGTAGGATAAGTTTGAGTGGACTGATGAGGTGCAAGCCGCATTTGAACAACTCAAGGGATATCTCGATAATCTATCGGTCTTAATACCGTCGAACCCGATGAAACCATTCAATTATACATATCTGCAACTACTCATGTTGTGAGTACGGTATTGGCCGTTGATCGGAGGGAGGAAGGACATATGCAACTGGTTCAACATCCGGTATACTTTCTAAGTGAAGTCTTGATAGAGTCGAGGATGCTATATCTTCAATTTGCAGAAATTGATATATGGTGTCGTGATAACATACCGGAAGTTGAAGCACTATTTTCAAGAACACCCGATCGAGGTTAACACTGGGTTCGCTATTGGGGATGTAGTGCGTAATCGGGAAGCAATTGGACAGGTTGCCATGTGGGCTACGGAACTTGGTCAGTATGAGATCACCTTTTCTTCGCGTACAACTATTAAAGGGCATGCATTGGCTGATTTTATTACCGAGTGGCTTGAAACTCAGTGTACTGTCAGCAATTCAGGATTTGGAGTATTGGGAAATGTATTTTGATGGATCCCTGCAGCTTTCAGGTGCGAGGGCTGGAGTCATACTTTTCACTCCACAAAAAGATCCATTGAAATATGTATTGCGGTTGCACTTTCGTGCTTCAAATAATGTCTGCGAGTATGAAGCTCTGCTTCATGGACTTCGGGTGGCTATTTTACTGGGAGTCAAACGATTAGATATATATGGTGATTCAATGCTTGTGATTAGTCAAGTTAATAAAGTGTGGGATGCTCATGATGATCATATGATGGCTTACCACCAAGAAGTAAGGAAGCTTGAAGATAAGTTTGACGGTCTACGCTTTTCTCATATACTACATGAAAATAATTCTGTTGTGGATGAGTTAGCCGGATTGTGATCTTCGAGACAAGCAGCACCATCTTCTGTATTTCTTCAAGTTTTAAGTAAACCGTCTATTAAGATGGATCGCAAGGCTACAATTAAGGAGACGCGGTCTTGGAAGAAAAGACCGGAGAGGCAGTCTTACAGACATGAGATTGAACAAGACTCAAGACGAGGCTCAAGCGGACGGAGTGGATCAGTTCCCTGAAGTTATGATGATAGACTCGACTGGCGTACTCCATACCTTGAATATCTGCAGTCCGGTAAAACCCTAGAAGGCAAACTTGAGCGGCAAAGGCTGGAGGTCGAGCAAGGAGCTATCTCGCTTATTTAAGGTGAACTTTATCGACGTGGGATCAACATTTTGATGAAATGTGTATCTGTTTCTGTTTCGATGGAATTCAAATGCTAGAAGAAATTCATAATGGGATCTTTGGAAATCATGGTTCGTCAAAAACTCTGGTTGGGAAAGTGTTTCGACAAGGATTTTATTGGCCTACAGCCGCGAGATGATGCACATAAAGTAGTTCGGATCGGCCAAGGATCTCAATTTTTCGCTCGACAGACCTCGTACTCCCCCTCATGAGTTGTGTATAATTCCAATGACTTGGCCTTTTGCAACTTGGGGGCTGGATATTGTCGGATTTACTCATATTTTTGTGGCGGTCGATAAATTCACCAAGTGGATTGAAGATGAAGCGATCCACAAGTACGACCACTTGCTCGGGCAATCAAGTTTTTGCAAAATATCTTTGTCCGTTTTAGAGTTCCTCATTGTATAATTACAGATAATGGACCATAGTTCACCTTAGAATTCTTCAAGGATTATGCTTGACAGTTTGGGGGTCAAGATACATTATGCTTCTGTATCACATCCGTCGAGAAATGGCCAAGTCGAGCGTGCCAACGGTATGATTTTAACCGGTCTTAAGCCCATAATTTTTTACCGCTTGAAACCGTACGCTGGAAAGTGGGTGAAGGAGTTACCCTCGGAAGAAATGTTGCCTACAAAAGTGAATATGGTGTCAGCCAGGGTGCGGTATTATGATGAAGAGAAATATGATGAACATCGTCAAGTTGAGTTAATTGCTATGGAAGAGTTAAGAGATCAAGCTTTGATTCGAGCATATAATTATCATCGGGGGCTACGTCGGTATCATGATCGCAATGTGCGCACACGGGAATTTCAAGTGGGTGATTTTGTGCTTAGGAAGATCCAGTCTATTAAGAATAGGCATAAGTCTGTCACCGGTCCGGGAAGGACCTTTTGTGGTCTAATCGGTTTCAAGACCGGGGGCTTATAGGCTTATGACCCAGGAGGAGGAGGAAATTCCAAATTCTTAGAATATTGGTCAACTTCGTCGTTTTTATACTTAAAGATTTTCTTGTAACTTTCTCAGCGATATAATATAATGTATTTTAAACCTCCGGAATGAGTATATATTTTTTTGCCTCGATATCTTAATTTTCAATTAACTTATCGAATCGAGGGGCTGCTGTATTAAGAGCGATCTGTGAAATTATGAAAAACCTAAATATTAGTACCAGTTGTTTATTCTATACAGGTATGGATAAAGACCGCTTCCATCAATTGTATCTTGCGCTGATTAGAGCCAATGATTATATTGGAAAAAGTTATTACCGTTTTAGAATCGATTGGTATATTTAGGAGGGGAAATTTTAGCATCTCATGTGAAATATCGGTCATGATGTGATAAAGCTCGAAGTGTTCATTATCTTTAACCTCTTGAGTCGGGAGGCTGCTATCTTGAAAGAGCGGTCCGTGATATTATGTAATCTCAAACCTTAATACTGGTTGTTTTTACTATACGGCATGATTTTGTTAAAGTAAACTACCGCTATGAGTTATGACCTGTGCTGATTAGAGCCAGTATTTGGTCATAGTTGGTTTAAGTTGAAATAACCGTCATTGCTTGGGTGTAGAATTTGACTAGTAGTTTTAAAATGGTAAACTTTGATTGACCAATATAAAAAAGAGAAAGGAAGTCGAAGACTGATCATAATTGTATTACACAACACTATGATAAAGATGTTTGTCTAGCATGCATAAGACCGGTCCTAGGATAACATCTACTAGACAGGCCCACTGGAATCGCCGGTATCACTAGTCTTGGGATCATCGGTTAGCCTATCATCGACAATTCCTCCGGAATCGGATGAAGAAGGCAAAAGATCGGCATCCGGATCCTCGTATTCATCTTCACGTAGTCCGTCCGAAGGCTGTGGTGGCATCTCGAGCATCTTGGTCCAAGGCGGGAAGTGCCGTGGCTTCGTTTGATGGGACGTCGGTCGGATCCGGAGGAACATCTTCAACAAGTTCAGTTACGGTGCCAATGAGTGAATTCCTTAACTCATTGAACCGGTCTTCGATTGTCTCCGGATGGGCACCCGCTCCGATGAAGTTGAAATCACGGTCTTCGACCGGAGTCCAAGACTGGATTATGGTAGCGATATGCCCTCCTCCCGCACCGGCAACCATCTTGGAGTGCTCCTATTTCTACGAGGAACGTCCCGGATTGCACTTTCTAGGTCCATATCCTCTTGACTGATGGGCTGACCCCCATTTGGATACTCAAGCGTCCTCATAGTGCCTGCCGCAAGCTTTGAAGAAGAAGAAGAAGTAAAAGAAAAATCGGAAGTGTAGACCGGTATTAAAGAGTGTTTTCTAAACAAACTAGGAGGAAGAGACTTACGCTTATGCCCGATGTCCAATGCTCGAATCTGCCTTTGATGTTAACATTAGAAGCTTTTAGCTTGGCTTCGCTCTTCGATGACGCGTTGAATTTTGTCTTCTTTTGCCTTGAGTGCAAGTTGGGCGGACTTGTGCGCAGTCCTCGGGGCATTTTCAATTTCTATCTCGTACGGACTTGGCAGCTTCCAGAGCTTCGCAAGCTCGGTCTTCGAGCGAGCATTGTCGTTTTCAAGCATCTTATTAGACCTAAGGGTTTGCGCCAGAATGTTATCCTTAGCGGTGAGCTCGCCCTCCAATTCTCCAATATGGGCAGCTTGTTTTTCTTCGACTCGAGAACCCTCTTGAAGAGCTAGCTCTTGTGCGGCCGCCTTTTCGGAAAGAATTTCTTTAGCCTTTTTATGGGCGGCGACAAGATCTTCAAGGGCTGAAATAGACAGGACCGGTTAGAAGGATCACGGGGACAAGCAAGGAAATTAAGATTAAAAGTTTAAGCTTACTCCGGATCTCTTTTCGGAGTCCGATGATCTCATGTCGGCGGTCTTCCATCATGCGATGAGTGTTCATGAGATTTGCTTCCCTCCGCAGACAGATCCTCTTCCTTGGATTTCGGACTAGGCTGTCCGAGATCCGAGCTCAATCAGCTGCTCTTGAGTCCGGTGCCGTTCTTCTTCAAGTCGAGTAATGATGGCGCTCTTAGCTTCGGAATTCTTCAAAAGAACCTGGAAAGAGGATGCATTTAAATGAAAAATCGAAATATGATGAGTAAAAAGCAAGGAAGAGGCGGGTAAGGAGAAAAGACATACCTTACCGGACTCGGAAAAGTTCATCAAGGCTTCCTCTTCTTGAAGGGAGTCCCACTGGGCTGTTGCCGTGAATTTCCTGGCTCCACTTGAGCTATCGATCTCCACGTCACCAACCACCATCTTGGCGATCCTTGGTGCTTGTAACATCCTGGCTCGGGGCTTAAGAAGATTGATAGAATACTCATGTCAACAAGTTACAACTTCTTTTCTGCAAGCTCATCTCTAAAGGACTCTAAGGTTAAGCGTGCTTGGTCTAGAGCAATTTAGGGATGGGTGACCAACCGGGAAGTGTTTCCGGGTGTGCATGAGTGAGGACAAAGTGCGCAGAAAAGACTAGTGTTGGTCACGTGGGGAAATCTTGATGGCCTATTAGGCTGCCAGGTGTAAGCGGGTCCCGGACCGAGTGGCGGGACGTTACGGATGGTATCGGAGCCGACTCTCGCGGTTTCACGGGCGCGTGTATTGCACGTGTGTAGGCATGGTGTGCATGGCTGGTGTGGACCCGGAGTGGTCACACGAGCATGACACATGCGGCTGGCGATGGACACATGGACGTGGCCAAGAGAGGAAGTTCCTGGCTCAGGGTTGACCGACGAGGACGTCGGTCATCTAAGGGGTGAGTGTGTAACATCCTGGCTCGGGGCTTAATAGGATTGATAGAATACTCATGTCGGCAAGTTGCAACTTCTTCTCCGGAAGCTCATCTCTAAAGAACTCTAAGGTTAAGCGTGCTTGGTCTAGACTAATTTTGGGATGGGTGACCGACCGGGAAGTGTTTCCGGGTGTGCATGAGTGAGGAGAAAGTGCGCGAGAAAAGACTAGTGTTGGTCCGTGGGGAAATCTTGAGGGCCTATTAAGCTGCCAGGTGTAAGCGGGTCCGGCCCGGAGTGGCGGGACGTTACGAGTGCATCTAGAGCCTTGCGAGTAGTTCTTGCTCGGCGAGGTATTTCTTACTGTCCGGACCGGCCCCAATGGGTGCTCCGAGCTGTGACATCCCATGTCACAAATTGGCGATTGCATTGTGCTAATTAACGATTTGCATGTGCAAAACCTCATTAGGGTTTGCCTCCACATAAAATGATAATTAGGGTTTTAATTAAGGTTTCTAGTGACTCAAACCCTAGCTCTCAAGATCTTGATGATTCTCCATGTTAGTGGCCCCATATTTTTGCATATTCTGGTAGCACACATCAAGACATGAATTTAGGGCATTTTTCCCAAATTTTTAGGTTGGCACATTTTCCTAGAAAAATCAGCGAAGGTCTGAAAACAATAGCTGTTCTTGAATTTTTATAAATTTTTACAAACTGAATAAAAACTTTTTTATAAATTCATCGGTAGCAACACCGAGTGGTGTGGAGACCACCCGGTCCAGGGATTAAATTTTGTTACCCTCACATGATTAAATTGGAGACCGTACGGGGAAGTACATGAGTAGGAGTGCGGTGACAAGGTTGGCCCTTGTGCGCCATAGCCCCGTGCGTGTCGATTGAGGACCATTCGTTGTGACTCCGCGAGCAAGTATTGAGTAGTGCACCAAATGCATACCTTCGTATGGGAGTTGGTAAACTTATGTAACTTGAGAGTTGTAGTGTTGGACGGTATCTCCACCCTTTGTGCAAAGTGTTGCTCACGGTGGATGCACGGGTTTGTGAGTAGACGGAGAATGTGTTATTACCCATGGACCCGACGCTACTGTGGTTGCATGTGGAATGCACAATCGGAGGGAGGACCCGGCTCATATCTATGGTAATCTTGTGAAAGGTGGCCATACGTTTTCTTAAACGATGTGTATGTCGTGCATTTGGGTTTCCCCTGCATGGTGTAAATCGATATATATCGCCGTCCCTCGCGGTGATGAGTACCACTTGTCTCGAGCACATTACATTGTAGTAAGAAAAGAATATGATGAATAAGCTTGCTGATTTGGAAGAATTACTTCTTGTATTGCAACCATGATTGTTAGAATTTCTCACTAAATTTATGTTCATGTTTCCACCCTTTTAAATTGGCTAAAACGTGAAAACTTCAGAATGCATAGGTGCTGTTTTGGCAAATTTCAGCAAGCCGAGTCAAGCCCCCTGCATATCAGGGTCGGTTCTTAGAACCATTTTTTATGGGTAAGCCTTGCGGAGTATATTAGATACTCAGGGTTTACGTTTAAATTAATTTCAGGAATCCCGCAGCCCAATTACTATGACTGCTGCGGGAAGTTTGTGTGGCAGGGTGAGGAGCCCCGAGGATTGGACCGTGGAGTGGGTTCCATCATCACCGAACCAAGAGTGAGGTCGTATGGACTGATGTGGTCTCCTAAATAAGTTGTATATATTTGTCATCGAGATGTTTACGCTTCCGCACATTGTATATTAAGTAATGTAAATCTGAATTTGAACTTCATATGGTATTGTAATCTGAATTCAAAGTTTATGGTTTGTAATAACTTGAATATCGTCTGTAAAATTTGCTACCTATGCACTTAATTATGATATGTAAATTGTGAATGTATCGTTGATCTATGTGCAATGTACGTTCAGTTCGTCGAATGTCTCCCGATAAGATCCTGTACGTCAATCCCACTTGCTTTGCAAGGTATGGGTGTCACAGCTAGTATCGGAGCGGTATTGGGATATGCCGTATGTTAATGATCGTTCTAAAAATCACCAACACGTTTATCCGGTGAGGAACGACATAGAAAGCCCAATTAAGGTCTATAATAGATGTAGCAGTGGCAAACTAACCATGGGCTACGCTTGTTTAAATTTTGCAACTACGGCTCAGCTCAGGTATGTTTGCAATTTAAATTAACACATACATGAATTTAACGAAAACTACTTACTAAACCGACCATGCTGGACCAAGTGAGATTATGGAGAGTGCGATTTACATAAACATGCAAAAATGTAATTTCTAGAAACATAAAACGATTTTTTTATACATGCTGAAATTTACCTTTTCTCTAATTAAAAAAAGGGCAGCAAAAATAATTATTTAGCTTGCTCAAAATTAAACATTGGATTTTAGGCAAGTGTACAGGACTATGATGAGTAGATCTACCAAGTTTCATGCCAAAATAATTTATATAGATTTAGTTAAAACTTAAATACAGAGAATGCCATAAATGCAATAACATAAACAATCTGCAATGAAATGTAGAGTTTCCGGTGCCAGAAATTCAAGGGTGCTAATATGCAAGCTCTGTCCAAGTGGCATTCAATTTGGATTTATATTTTTAAAGTTATGCCTTAAGTGAGTTTTCATCTATTGACTTTTAACAATTTTGTAGAAATATGAAAATGACCAAATCTGACAAGCTCATGTTACTTTTCTGAAATTACATGTTTTGTAGTTTCCAAAACATTTTTGTGTGCAACTTTTGGACTTCTGGATCGAAAGCTATGAATTTTTCAAACGGGAATCTTCAATGGGTTCAATAATCCGGCTTTTCTCAAGTGGTCGGCCTTTACCCGTTGACAAGTATCGCACTCGGCCACGTACCGTGCAATTTCATGCTTCATGCGTGTCCACCAAAACTTTTCTCTTAGGCCTCGATACGTTTTATTGCTACCGGGATGTATGGAATATTTAGATAAGTGTGCCTCATCCATTATTTTCTTCCGCAATTCCATATCCTTCGGAACAATGAGACGTTGGTTGAACCATAACACACCATCGGCATGTTGTCGGAAACATGTGGCTTCATCTTTTTCTATCTTTTGTCGGATAAATTCCATTCCTTCGTCCTTCTTTTGTGCCTCAACAATTTCCTCACGAAGGGTAGGGATAAGAGCTAGATTATACAATGAGCCATAGGGGATAACTCGAAGGCTTGGTTCACTAAAATCTGAAATTTCCGAGTTTTCCATAGAACAACCGGTAACATGATTGCATTGATCCTTGCGACTCAAAGGGTCGGCAACCATATTAGCTTTACTCGGATGATAATGAATTTTCAACTCACAATCCTTGATTAATTCCAACCATCGACGTTGCCTCATATTCAACTCTTGTTGGGTGAAGATATATTTGAGGCTCTTATGATCGGTGTACCGATTGACAAGATTTCCAAGTTGATAATGCCTCCAAGTTTTCAAAGCAAGCTAGTTCCAAATCATGGGTACGGTAGTGTTGTTCGTGCCTGCGAAGTTGACGGGAAGCATAAGCAATGGCACGACCTTCTTGCATTAGCACGGACCCTAGACCGTGACGAGCAAGTGGGTGAAGCCCCGGGTGCAGGTGCCAATGCGCACCATCTTCTTCTCGTCGCTCTCAATGTCGAGGACAACCTCCTTGGTGCCCTCCGCCGGCTCGAACGAGGCCGCCTTGCGGCTCGCTTGCGGAGGATCTTCGACGACCTGCTCCCCGATGACCGCCGGCTCGGTGGTGGAGGCCGGTGTGCTGACGCCTGGTCGCGAGTTGTCGACGTCGCACGCGATAGACGTGCTGGAAGGACGCGCCTACCGTGATGACTCCGTTCGGCCCGGGCATCTTGAGCTTCGGATAGACATAGTTCGTGACGGCCATGAACTTCGCGTAACAC
The DNA here is from genome assembly GCA_031894775.1 of Chloris gayana. Classification (NCBI taxonomy): domain Eukaryota; kingdom Viridiplantae; phylum Streptophyta; class Magnoliopsida; order Poales; family Poaceae; genus Chloris; species Chloris gayana. The sequence continues at coordinate 1,056,490 of JAUNZO010001099.1, read as the reverse complement.
GGCCGCCCGAGGATAGCGTTCCTTGCTACGTGACGAACTTCTTTATCAACGAGCAGTCCTTCATCGGGTGCTTGACGGGGAACTCGTGGTTGGGGCACGGCCCGTTCCACTTCTTCTCGAAGTGGTTCGGTGGGTCTTTGTTGGGCTGCTTGCCGCCCTTCTTCTCGGTCGCGGCTACCATGGGACCGTCACTCGACCGTGACTTATTCTTCTTGTTGGTATTGGAGCCCCAGCTCATGGACGAGAGCCTCGCAATTTGTTCCGGAGAGGAACGTGCCCACGACGTCCGCGTCGATGACGTGGGAAAGCTCGTTGCAGCGCCGAGAAAAGCGTTGGATGTAATCCCGGAGCGGCTCGTTCGGCTTTTGCCGACAACTTTTCAACTCTCGGGGATTGCCCGGATGAGCACACGTGGCCTGGAAGTTACCCACCAATACCTCTCACGGAGTCGGCCCACGAACGTATCCGGTTCGCGGGCGGGTGCTCTGGCCAAGTTCGCGGCGAGTCGGCGAGATACAATGGCAAATTTCGAATTTTGGCGAGGTCATCATTTGCGCCACCCGCCCGACAAGTGAGGCGATAGTCCTCTAGCCACGGGGAGGGATTTGACTCCCGCGTGTACTTGGCAACCGTCATTGGTGGACGGAAACGCGGTGGGAAGGTCGCACCCGAATGGTGGAACCGAACACCCTAGGCCCGGGGGTCGGGGCTCCGGCTCCGGTCGTGCTCAACGTCGCCCGGCCATCACGCCGAGGGTGGCGGACGAGCTGTTGGCCCGCGTCATCTTGGGCACGTCGTCGCGCATTGAGGGTTGAGCGTGCATCGCGCGGCTGCGCCGATGCGAGAATGCACCGACTGCCTGGCCTTGGGTTGGCGTGGCTGTGCAGGTTGCCGCACGAAGCGTGCACCGAGCCCCCGCCCGGGATGCGTAACGGCTGGCGCCGGCACGCTGGTTCGACGGCGTGGCGCGCCGCTGTGAACTTTCTGCGTGCTGCTCCGTTGCCTTGGCGAGAAGCGTGACCATATCCCTCTCGCACTCGCTGTCCTGGTCCGAGTCTTCCTCCTCCCCCATCTCGAGTAGGTCGAAGAAGGACTCGGAAGGATGGATGACCGTCCCTATGAATTCTCCAACCGTGCTGCCAGCTGCCGCGGGACCGTCACTTCAGCAGCGACAACGGTGGCCGTGGGGGCCAACGGCACTGGTGGCTCTTCGCGTACCAGCGTCCGCTCGACAGTGGCAACAAAATCCGAGGCACCCGAAACGCACGGTGGTGCCGGGGCCCGAAGGAAAGCTCGAGCCAGCCATCCGTGCCATGGGAGAGGAGAAAAACGACGAAAACGCGCAACAGCCCCCTATCGGCGCGCCAACCGTCGGTGTTCGAACCACCGGCTAGTGGAATTTGTCCCGGGACCGCGCGTTTTAGGCCGGATGGTACACAAGGGAAGACACGAGGGATTTAGACAGGTTCGGGAAAGCTCCCTACGTCTAGTTGGGGTGGTGTCGCGGCGCTCGTGTTTCTTGCGTCAAACAACAACGGCGTACGGAGGAGGTGGGAGAGGAGCGTGCTCCAAGTCCCGAGTTATGCGGTGTGTGAGTGAGTGTGGTCGTTCGTGCGTGTGCGTGTTTATGATCTTGTGAATCTTGTGTCTTGTGTGTCTTGTGTGTCTTATCTAGAGAATGAGAGACTCCTCCCCTTTATACCCTCGGGGGTAGAGCTCGAGTTACGGGGAGAGGGAGAGGGAAAGTAGCCGTAGACTCGGCCGAATGCTCGTGCCGTCCCGTATGTCTTCCTCCCCGTGCGTAGTTGAGTAGGTTGACCGGGCCGTCGTTTCGTTCTTGTAGCTCGCTGCGTCGGGGTTGGAGTGTTTGGAGGGGACATGCCATTCCCGTCCTTTCTTGTCGGGCGTATTGATGGCGAGCCCGAGGTCGAGGTCACGGGGCAACTCGTCGAGCCTCGAGGTTGCTTGGCGAAGGTCGTGCGGGACGGAGGGTAGCTCGAGCCCGACCTCCGTGATAGCCCTACCTTGCAAAGGAAGAGGGATTGTCGAACAGGATCATATCGGGAGACATTCGACGAAGCGAACGTACATTGCACATACATTCCCAATTTCATGACCATATGAAGTGTGCAAGTAGCAACTATTACATTTAATAAAGTAGTTATTACAATACATAGATTTAAATTCGAATACAATACCGGAGAGTGCACTTGTTGAGTTTACATTACTTAATGAACATTCGCGAAGCGTAGACATCTCGACGATACATATGTACAACTTCGATAGGAGAACCACACCAGCCCCTATGGCGTGGCCTCACTCTTGATTCGGTGAAGCGGGAATCCACTCCACAGTCCACTCATGAGGTTCCTCACCTTGACACACAAACATCCCGTAGCAATCACAGTAATCGAGCTGCGGGATTCCTGAAAATGAATTTAAACACAAACCCCGAGTATCTAATATACTCCGCAAGGCTTACCCGTCAAAATGGTTCTAAGAACCGACACTAACATGCAGGGGGCTTGACTCGACTTGCTGAAATTTGCGAAAACAGCACTATACAGTTTATACCTTTCATGTTTTAGCCAATTTAAAAGGGTGGAAACATAATCATAAATTCAGTGAGCAATTCTAACAAACATGGTTGCAATACATAATTTATTTCTATAAAAACAGCAAGCTTCATTTCATCTTCACTTTATTACTACGAAGCAATCTGCTCGAGACAAGTGGTACTCATCACCGCGATAGATCTTCTTGCAATTGCTCGGTGTCGGGGATGACGACATCGATGGGTCGTTTTAGACACTTCTTGAGTTGAGATACGTGAAACACGTTGTGCACACGTTCCAAATTTTCCGGCAAATGCAACCGGTATGCCACGGGGCTAAACTTCTCCACAATTGGAAATGGCCCAATATAACGGGGAGCAAGTTTCCCTTTTATTCCAAAACGTGACACACCTTTATTGGGAGAGACACGAAGGTAGACATGATCGTTTACCTCAAATTCCAGCGGGCGTCTCCTTTTATTTGCATAACTTATTTGGTGGGATTGAGCAGCTTTCATATTAGCCTGTATTTCTCTCACTTTTTCCTCGGCCTGCTCAACAATATCCGGACCAAATATAGTTCTTTCGCCTGACTCGGACCAATTTAACGGTGTACGGCAAGGATGTCCGTATAACGCCTCAAAGGGAGTGACTCCGAGCTTTCCTGATAACTGTTGTTATAGGAAAATTCAATGAATGGTAACTGATCATCCCAATTTCCTTTTTGTGTTAAAGCACAGGCTCGCAACATATCTTCCAAATATTGGATTAATCTTTCCGATTGTCCATCGGTTTGAGGATGATATGCCGAGCTCCGGATTAAGGTAGTACCAAGACTAGCATGCAATTGTTCCCAAAATCGAGAAACAAATTGCGGACCGCGATATGAAATAATAGTCTTTGTCACACCATGCAAACATAGCACACGGGCAATATAAAATTCAGCATACTTCTCAGCACTGTAGGTGGTGTGTACCGGAATGAAGTGTGCTGATTTCGTCAACCTATCGACGATTAACAATATAGAATCATGTTTCTTGGATGTGAGAGGTAATCCAACGACAAAATCCATAGCTATGTCTTCCCATTTCCAAGCGGGAATCTTTAACGGATGCAGGAGGCCTGCTTTCTTCAGATGATCAGCCTTGACTCGTTGGCAAGTGTCGCACTCGGCAACATAACAAGCCACTTCTCGCTTCCTGCGAGTCCACCAAAATTTCTCTCTCAACACACGGTACATTTTGTTACTACCGGGGTGTATGGAGTATTTAGACAGATGTGCTTCGTCAAGAATTTTCTTTCGTAGTTCCATATCCTTTGGAACAACGAGATGGTTATTAAACCACAGGACTCCATTTTCATCTTGACGGAAACACTTAGCCTTTTCGGTACCCAATTTTTGTCGGATGTGTTCCATACCTTCATCCGTTTTCTGGGCAGCAATAATTTCTTCTCGGAGAGTAGGAACAAGAGCCAAATTGTGCAATGCACCATAAGGAATGATATGAAGGCAGGGATTAATTTCATTTTCAGATTTGCTGAAATTTTCCATAGAGCAGATTTCAACTTGGTTGCATTGGTGTTTGCGGCTTAGTGCATCGGCAACCACATTAGCCTTTCCGGAATGGTAATGAATTTCCAATTCATAATCTTTTATCAATTCCAGCCATCTTCGTTGCCTCATATTTAATTCTTGCTGAGTGAAAATATATTTGAGACTTTTATGATCGGTGTAGAGATGCACCAGAATTTCCAGGAGATAATGCCTCCAAGTTTTGAGAGCAAGAACTACCGATGCCAATTCCAGATCATGAGTAGGATAGTGCTTTTCATGTTTGCGGAGTTGACGGGATGCATAAGCAATAACTCGGCCCTCTTGCATCGAGAACACAACCCAATCCTATGCCGGACGCATCACAATATACGTCGAACGCTTGGTGATGTCGGGTTGAGCTAGAACTGGAGCGGTGGTTAAATGCTTCTTCAAGGTTTGGAAAGCATTTTCACACTCCGAACTCCATTTAAAGGTAGAATCTTTCTCCAACAGTTTCGTCATGGGCATGGAGATGATAGAAAAATTTGGAATGAATTTCCGATAATATCTCGTTGACGGTCGTTACGGACCAATTTCGACCAGTCAATTAGTCAAATAAATGAGAAGGACTAGGCATGTCTTGCATGCATTTTACTTAGAAATAACCTAGTTCCACGTGTACCTCTAGATTTTTAGTGTGCAGGTGGAAAATGATGAATTCCGGGCCCCGAGGCGACAAATCAACACTTTTACAAAACTTCCACTTCGCCGCGGGAATCAACTCCAAGATAAAAGGCCAACGACCACGAAATCCAACACAAATAAGGCCTCACGCACCTGGATCAAAGACCAACATCCGGTGGGGGAGCCAACCGCCAAAGCCCGGCCCGGGAGGGGCCGGTGGCAGTTCGGCCGAACCAACAAGGCGGTTCGGCCGAACCGTCATGGTGGCCCCCCGGCCCACTTTTCTGCGGCGGTTTGCCCACCGCCTACGGAGGTCGGTTCCACGCGCATTAAATGCCACCGACCTACGAAACCGCCTCCGGGAGCCGACCTTTCAAGCCTATATAAGGAGGGGTACCCCCCTCCTTAACACACACAACAACACAAGGATCATTCTCTCCTCACACTAGAAGTTTAGAGGCTTTCTAGGTAGTGCTAGGCTTAGTAGTGGGCTGCCTCATTGCTCCCAAAGTCTTGTGGAGAATTGGGTATAGCTCTTGTATCCTCTCTTTATGAGACTTGATCATTCATCTATGGAATACTTTCGTTCATATCCTTGTCATGAGCTTTATAGAGTAATCATGATCTTGTTTGATCGTTCATCGTTCGTTCATATAAGTTCGTCGTTCGTTCTTCGTTCTTCATTAATAGAAGATGAACTCATATCGAATGTTCTTCGTTCGTTCATACTTGATCACCGATTACTCCTGATCTTACTTGATTAATTGCCGTTCGTCGCTCATTCTTGAGCGGCAACGCCTTTACATGACTTAGTGCTAGCTTTGATCCTTTCGTCTAGCTTATGCTAGTTAGGCTAGTGTTCTTATGAATAGGCTTCGGGTTCATCGTCCCGCAAGGGTGCTCTAGATTTACCACCATGTCGGTGCCTCGAGGGATCTAGAGTTGTGGTTAGTGACGCCGGCACGGTCTTTGGGGTTATCTACCCACCGTTGAATGTGCTTCGTGTCCCACGGTTTGTAGAGGTAGGTGACAAGAAGTGACAGCCTTGTCATCCAAAGTAATCCTCCACGTTCGGGCATGGCATAGGAGTCTAAAAAGCCGGAGTCGCGAGGCGGACCTCGCGTAAGACGGATCTCCCGATGATGCCTAGGCATTAGACGCTTGCTTGCGCTTGCATGATCTTGGATGTTAGGTAGAAGCTGCGCACTCATATGAATGTTGTATCATTAGGAGTAGTGGTCTGCTAGTCTAGTTTAGCTTTATCTAGGATCGCCTCTATCCCTTTTATAAGAGAATGCATCGCCTTGGTGTGTGTCACACTATCCTCAACTTATTGCTCCTAACCCCTGCATTGGAATGTGAATACTTCATCATTCTTTTGTAACACCATGAACATAAGTACTCTTATCAACCATGTCTTCCTTTGGGAAAATATAAATACGATACCCTTGAATACTCTCGGGTGAAATGCTACAACGGGTTATCCGTCCGCTTGCGGATATTCATGACCCACCTTATAATACATATCTAGTACTTGTCTTGGATGTGGATTATTTGGTTAAATAGTGCAAGTGACTTAAACCCTTGGCTCTCCCGCGGTCACGTGTTTCTTTCCGCGTGACCTTAAGAGATGCCAACAAGCATTTACGGCGCCGTTGCCGGGGAAGACATTGGTTAATAAGAATACAATGAATGTTCATGATTACACTTGATGATGATTTAATCATTGCCCTTGCAGAGCTAACCTTGATCTGTTTTCTCTCAAAGGTGAAAACAGGATAGTGCATGCGTGGATTCGACTTGCCGGAAAACTTCGTTGATAATCCCGAGGCTCTTGCGAGAAAGACTCGACCTCGCGTCGTTGTCTCTCCTCAAGAACCCACGACAAGCGAGCCCGCATCTTCCGCACCATCAACCTCAACACTCATGGCTGAAAGGACCCTTCGTGACTACTCTGCGCCCTCCGTCGCCAATGTGCCCATTGGGCCCAACGTCGGCAGCTGGTGCTGCAGGACTTGACATCAAGTCCAGCCTCATCACTATGGTGCAAGCCATTCCCTTTTGTGGAAAGGCCTCCGAGGACGCCAACTCTCATCTCCAACAGTTCCTGGAAATATGCAACACATCAGCCACGGCCGGAGCCAACCAAGATGCTATCAAACTCCGCTGTTTCCCCTATCCCTCCTTGGGAAGGCGAAACAGTGGTTTTATGCCAATCGTGCAAGCATTGACACTTGGAACAAATGTTCCACGGCGTTCCTCGCCAAGTTTTTCCCGATGGGCAAAACCAATGCCCTTCGTGGAAGAATTGCAAGTTTCCGGCAAGCGACAAACGAATCCATGCCCGAGGCATGGGAAAGGCTTCAAGAATACATTCGGCCTGCCCTCACCATGGGATGGAGGAATGGCTCATTCTTCAACATTTCTACAACGGGTTGACACCAACAACCCGTGGACATATGGATGCCGCTGCTTGGAGGAGCCTTCTTCTCCAAAACTATTGCCCAAGCAAAAGAACTCATAGAGAAGATGGTCTCCAATCAAGGGTGGAGCGATGATCGACTCCAAACACGCGCAAGAGGCGTACACCCTGTCAAGGAGGTGGACATGCTTGTCCGCCAAGGTTGACCTCCTCATAAAACGCTTGGACGAACACAACGCAAATGGTGGTGTTCATGCATTGGACTCACACATGACGTGTGAGGAGTGCGGGAACACCGGCCATATGGGGAAGGATTGCCCCCATACCCATGAAGAGGTGTTCTACATGAACAACAACAACGGGTATCGTCCAAACGGAGGACAAGGGTACAACCAAAACCGACCATCATATCAAGGAGGTAACAATTTTTCTGGCTTTAACAATAATCAACCTTCCTTGAAAGATTTGGTTTATGGCCAAGCTAAAATTAACGAATCTATCAACAAAAAGCTTGCTGCCAATGATAAAGTCTTAGAAAACATAAGCTGCACAAATAGAAGGTTTCTCCTCTGCTTTCAAAAATCAGCTGAGCTTTAATAAAATGATTGAAACCCAAGTTGCTCAGCTAGCTGCTCTTATTCCTGGTTCTAATTCGGGAAGATCCGGGGCAACCCGAGTCTTCTTTGGAAAATGTTAATGCGGTTACCACGAGGGGAGGAAAATCCACTCGGGATCCGCCATATCCTAACCATGCAGCAAAGAAGAACGAGGAACGACCTGGAGGAGGAAAGCCCTTCTATTACCAAAGAAAAAGAAGAAGAACCGAAGCCAAGTGAAGGGAAGAATGGAATTGAATTTCAAGACACAAGCTTTTTGCCATTCCCTCACGAAACGAGGAAGCCAAAGGAGGATGAACAATTTGCTCGATTCGTCGAGACCATCCGAAGGATTCATGTCAACGTGCCATTGTTGGACATGGTGCAGGTGCCCACATATGCACGCTACCTTAAAGACATCCTCAACAACAAGAGGCCACTACCCAACGAGGAAATGGTCAAGCTCACGAGAGGAGTGTAGCGCAGCTATACTCAATCGGCTTCGAGAAAAGAAGAAGGACCCTGGCTGCCCCACAATATCATGTTCCATTGGGGCACACCACTTCGACCAGGCCTTATGTGATCTTGGGGCAAGCGTCGGCGTGATGCCCAAAGAAGTCTTTGATCGTTTGAGCTACACAACCTTGACTCCTACACCAATGAGGTTGCAATTGGCGGACTCTTCGGTCCGCTACCCCGCGGGAATAGCCGAAGACGTGCCGGTAAAAATTCGAGGCAACTTCATACCGGTGGACTTTGTGGTGCTTGAGATGGATATCGACAAGAACACGCCCCTCATTTTGGGACGTCCCTTCCTCGGCACCGCAAACGCCCAAATTGATGTTGGGAATGGAGAAATCCGATTCCACATCAATGGGAAGGAGGAAAAGTTTGAGTTCCAACCAAGAAAAGAACAATGCTCAATGATCAAGATCAAGTATGGGCCAAATCCCTCAAACATCCGTGAAGTTGAAGTGACGCCAAGAAAGACGGATAGTCTCGTCGCCTTTTGGAAGCAACTTGACAAAATTGAGAATCCGTCATGGTACCAACCCAAGAAGCCTGCAACGGCAAGGCCGGGATTATGGGCCAAGAAGCCGGTCCTTCAAGACACAAAGCCACCTACATCAACAAAGACCAAACAAGTGTGGCAAGTGAAGAAGGTGCAGCCATCTTCATCCTCTTCTCCGGGGAAAGGGCACTGCACCACAAGGATGAAAAGAAATGGAGAAGTCCTCGCTCGCCGGACTTAAAATGGCAAAGCCCTGGTCGACGGGATAAATCGGTATTATCTTTCGATTTCTTTTGATTTTTGTTTTCCACCACATGCATCTCCCTGCATATTCTATTTTATCACAAGATAATTTTCATTTCATTTATTTGGATTTTCCGCCAGCATATTTGATTTTTTTTCTCACTCGCCATGCATAGAAAATTTGAAAACCAAAATCCTTTTACGTCCAAATTTTCCTACTTTGTTTGAAACTTTTGGACAACCCTTGTATCCTTATACAAAATCCAAAAACAATTTTTGCATGTTGGAATTTTCTCCAACACTTTTTCTCGAGATTTGATTTTTCGAATAAAGCTGAATTTGAGGCAACTTTCTTTGGATTTCTTGAGCAAAAATTTACGAGGAATATACGGACGTAGCAACCATGGTCAATGATCATTTGGCCGTTGGGAGCTATGGGCCAAAAGGGGAGCAAAAGGGACCCACAGCAGGTCGGCCGAACCCACCTCCTTGGTTCGGCCGAGCTGCCATGACCGTTGCTCGGTCTGTCCTTTTCCCAACGGTCATATGCCCCTCCTAACGCTCAAAAACGGCTACTTCGTGAGCTATAAGTAGAGGTGGCCTGGCCAGAGCTCTCTCCCCCTCTCACACTATCATTTCCACTCCTCACTCACTTCATTCTCATTACTCTCAAGTTTTCCATTGTCCTCACTTGCTCATTGCCTAAAAGTTCTGCATAAATCTTTTGCTCTTGGTGTCTTTGTCTAGTTTTTGGTTTGATTTGTTTTTGTTTGGTTTTCTCGAGTTGCGATTTCTTGCTCACATGAACAACCGACGGTGTCGCTAATTTGATTTTTCCCTCACATGACCCGTTCGGAATTTTTGTTCTTGCATTCTTGCTCTCTTTGTGTGCAGCCATGACCGGTGCCAAGAAGCTGTTCGGGTCAATCAAGAGGTCCTTGAGCTCACGCTCAAGTTCAAGCTCTTTACGTCGAAGCACCCGCGCACGCCCCGTAGTCGAGTCACCGCCAAGTTCACCACCACAAGTCGAGGAAGAAGGGCAAGAGGGCAACATCGAGCATCGTCTCCTCACCGACACCGACCTCGACTTAGTGGGCGAGCACGAGACGCGCACCTACACGCTTCTCCAACACCGTCTCTTTGCTCCTACGCGAGCATTTGACACGGAGCTGCTGCACAAAATAGGTATGGATGCTGAATTTGCTCAAGTATTTAAAGCCTTAGGGTGGACAGATTTTGCTAGTGTAAATGAGCCGGGTTCCCGCTTGCTTACACTTCAGTTTTTATGCACCCTACAAACGGTAGATGAAGGAATTTCTTTTCGGTTTTTCCGTGAATCCTACCGTTTGACTTGGAAAGAACTTAGCACTCTTCTTGGCTTTAATACTCGCTGCAATACCGACTTGGATGGTGCCCTTCCTCAGTTTTCAAAGCATGCTTTTTGGGAAAGGATTACGGGTCTTCCTAGTTGCGTGCGACCTAGAACTAATCACATCCATCATCCTACCTTGCGTTTTATGCACATGTGGATTGCTATCACTCTTTTTCCAAGGAGTGATATTCGGAGTGTCTTGCGAGGATGAGCTAAAAATTCTTTTTGCTGCGGTCGATAAGATTAAGATTGCTCCCGTGAAAGCCATGATTTGCCAATGGATAGAAAATCTTGGGACGATAGGACCAATTGAATGTACCTCTCTAGTGACACGAATTGCCATGCGGGTGGGAGCTTTACATGATGCTAATGTTGAATACCTTGCTACACCTCGCTCTCTTATAAATAAAGATTATCTTATTCAAGGTCACTCTCTTAAGAATGGTCCGAACGATTCCCTCATATATTATTTTGTGGGATATGCAAACGAGTTTCGGTTACCTAACCCGGACCTTCGTTTGTATACTCTCAAAAATCTAACCATTGAGCTCCAAGAAGCGCAGCGGTCTCGCAGGAGTGTATCTTCTCGCAGGGGGCGCACAGATCAGAACAACCATCTACCTCCGAGATGCCCACACCGCACCCCACGACTCATGGCGAGCCGGGGTACAGCCACCCCGGGTTTTCTCCCGGTGGGTACCCAGCCCCGCCACCTCACATGGCCGGGGGATCGGCGTGGCAAACTCCGGGATATGGCCCGGGGCTGTTTTCTCCACAACAACAATGGGAGGAACACTCCACCGACTCCGGATCAGCCCAAGGCTACAACTTTGTGCAGGAGATGAACAACCTCTCCTCACAAATGGGAAGACTCCAAACCACGGCGGAAGACACCGAGTATGCGCTCAACCAACACATCTTGCAAACTCATCAATGGCAAGAGCGCACCGACACCCAGCTCACCGCCCTCACCAACATGACGGAGCAACAACGAGCCGATCTTTTGGCTTACTTCCGTCACATGGGGTTCATTCCACCAAACCCATGAGCAAGAACAAGCTTGGGGGGGCAGCACCCCCGCTAAGGTATCATGTATCGCAACTTGTATCCTTTATTGTCTCTTGTTTTTGCTTGTTCTTGCCTCTCATATGAAAAACAAAATAAAAATGATAAAACTAAAAAGAACAAAAGAAGTAGCTTAGTTCCCTTTTATACGCTGCAAGTATGTTGCTAGTCTTTCTATGTTGAGATGATGAATAGTTGCTCTGTTTTATTTCTCTCATGTGCCTAGTCTATAATTTAGAACTCTCCTAGTTTTGAGTTTGGTGGCTAGCAAAACTTGCTTAGAACACTGAAACTTGTGGGCTGCACATGCTTGAGCTGCACCTAAGTTGTTGTGAGATGATGATATGGTAAAAAGAGCTGCTATGATCTTGTCCTAAGTTGAGCTTAAAATCTCCGGAATTCTGTTCCCAAAAATTGCAAAATCTATAAGTTCCCAAGTGATGATAAATTCCTACCAAAGCCATATGCAAATTTCCCTTGAAAACCTTACTCATTTGCTACTTGTTACTTCATTGAGCTTTATCAAAATTGTGTGACCCTAGTGAGATGCTTTTCATACTCTCATGATCAAGATCACGTACACACTCCACCTCATATGCTACACTTCTACACCGGAAGTTAGCAACATGTCATGCCATCCACCCAAAATAAAGACACTCCTCACATTTTATCACCTCTCTTAAAATATCAAAAGAAGGCATGGCTATGCAAAAGAAAAAGAAAATAAGGCTCACAAAAGATGAGCAAGAAAAAGATGCTGCTCTCATTTCGAGCATAGAAAAAGAAAGAAGAAAAGATAGCCATGCCCAAAATCCAAAATAAAAAGAGGTGAAACAAAAAGAGGAGTAGTCAAATACACCACCACCATCATCTTCACACTTGCACATCTTGATCTACGATTGTATGACTTGCTATCTCCATGGATCCACTCTTTTGGTTTCGCAAAAATATGAATGCAAGTATGCCTCATTTCATACCCTACCTTGAGCTCCACAAAAGCCTATTAGATGTAGGATGAGGCAATACACATGCCTTGGTGAGGAATATAAACACCATTAGAGCGATTCGAGAGCATCACTTGTGGAACGTGGTTTTACTTGAAAAAAAAAAAAAAAATATTTTTTGAAAACGTCAGGAGAATAAAAAGCAAGACAAGGGAAGAGAAAATAAATGCTCTATACACCGTTCTCTCTCTCAACCGCCCAAGGTAAAGTGAAAAGCACAAAGCCCCATGAGGACTAAGGGGAAGGGTGAGTCACCATTGCCAACTTATTCAACTCAAGGATGAGTATCTTTGTTATACACTTGGTACCTTTGAGAAGTAGGCATTGTAGCAACTCCTGATCAACAACCTAAAGTTCTACTACTTGCTCGGGACGAGCAAGGGGTAAGCTTGGGGGGCTTGTTGACGGTCGTTACGGACCAATTTCGACCAGTCAATTAGTCAAATAAATGAGAAGGACTAGGCATGTCTTGCATGCATTTTACTTAGAAATAACCTAGTTCCACGTGTACCTCTAGATTTTTAGTGTGCGGGTGGAAAATGATGAATTCCGGGCCCGAGGCGACAAATCAACACTTTTACAAAACTTCCACTTCGCCGCGGGAATCAACTCCAAGATAAAAGGCCAACGACCACGAAATCCAACACAAATAAGGCCTCACGCACCTGGATCAAAGACCAACATCCGGTGGGGGAGCCAACCGCCAAAGCCCGGCCCGGGAGGGGCCGGTGGCGGTTCGGCCGAACCAACAAGGCGGTTCGGCCGAACCGTCATGGTGGCCCCCCGGCCCACTTTTCTCCGGCGGTTTGCCCACCGCCTACGGAGGTCGGTTCCACGCGCATTAAATGCCACCGACCTACGAAACCGCCTCCGGGAGCCGACCTTTCAAGCCTATATAAGGAGGGGTACCCCCCTCCTTAACACACACAACAACACAAGGATCATTCTCTCCTCACACTAGAAGTTTAGAGGCTTTCTAGGTAGTGCTAGGCTTAGTAGTGGGCTGCCTCATTGCTCCCAAAGTCTTGTGGAGAATTGGGTATAGCTCTTGTATCCTCTCTTTATGAGACTTGATCATTCATCTATGGAATACTTTCGTTCATATCCTTGTCATGAGCTTTATAGAGTAATCATGATCTTGTTTGATCGTTCATCGTTCGTTCATATAAGTTCGTCGTTCGTTCTTCGTTCTTCATTAATAGAAGATGAACTCATATCGAATGTTCTTCGTTCGTTCATACTTGATCACCGATTACTCCTGATCTTACTTGATTAATTGCCGTTCGTCGCTCATTCTTGAGCGGCGAACGCCTCTACATGACTTAGTGCTAGCTTTGATCCTTTCGTCTAGCTTATGCTAGTTAGGCTAGTGTTCTTATGAATAGGCTTCGGGTTCATCGTCCCGCAAGGGTGCTCTAGATTTACCACCATGTCGGTGCCTCGAGGGATCTAGAGTTGTGGTTAGTGACGCCGGCACGGTGCTTGGGGTTATCTACCCACCGTTGAATGTGCTTCGTGTCCCACGGTTTGTAGAGGTAGGTGACAAGAAGTGACAGCCTTGTCATCCAAAGTAATCCTCCACGTTCGGGCATGGCATAGGAGTCTAAAAAGCCGGAGTCGCGAGGCGGACCTCGCGTAAGACGGATCTCCCGATGATGCCTAGGCATTAGACGCTTGCTTGCGCTTGCATGATCTTGGATGTTAGGTAGAAGCTGCGCACTCATATGAATGTTGTATCATTAGGAGTAGTGGTCTGCTAGTCTAGTTTAGCTTTATCTAGGATCGCCTCTATCCCTTTTATAAGAGAATGCATCGCCTTGGTGTGTGTCACACTATCCTCAACTTATTGCTCCTAACCCCTGCATTGGAATGTGAATACTTCATCATTCTTTTGTAACACCATGAACATAAGTACTCTTATCAACCATGTCTTCCTTTGGGAAAATATAAATACGATACCCTTGAATACTCTCGGGTGAAATGCTACAACGGGTTATCCGTCCGCTTGCGGATATTCATGACCCACCTTATAATACATATCTAGTACTTGTACTTGGATGTGGATTATTTGGTTAAATAGTGCAAGTGACTTAAACCCTTGGCTCTCCCGCGGTCACGTGTTTCTTTCCGCGTGACCTTAAGAGATGCCAACAATATCCCGCAAGTCCGAGAAAACTACGGATGTGCTTGACGGTTCTAGGAGTCTTCCAATTCAGCACGTCATCACCTTTACTAGGATCGACTGAAATTCCATCAGCTGAAATGATATGACCCAGGAATGGAACTCGATCCAACCAAAATTCACACTTGCTGAATTTTGCGTAAAGTTGATGATCTCATAGTCGTTGAAGCACAATGCGGAGGTGTTCAGCATGTTCTTCCTCCGACTTGGAATAAATGAAGATATCATCAATAAATATCACCACGAACTTATCCAGCTCCGGCACGAATACCGAGTTCCACGAATACCGAGTTCATGAGGTACATGAAATAGGCCGGTGCATTTGTCGATCCGAAAGACATTACGAGATATTCAAAAAGTCCATATCTCGTAGAGAAAGCGGTTTTAGGAATATCTTCTGGCCGAATTTTAATTTGATGATACCCGGAGCGAAGATCAATTTTGGAGAATACCCTCGCACCAACCAACTGATCGGATAACATATCAATGCGTGGGAGGGGTATTTACTTTTGATGGTTACCACATTGAGGGGTCGATAATCCACACACAACCTTAATGATTTATCTTTCTTTTTTCACAAAAAGAGCGGGGCAGCCCCAAGGTGAAGCACTTGGGCGAATGTACCCCTTGTCCATAAGGTCGTTGAGTTGTTCTTTAAGTTCAGCTAATTCATTTGGAGCCATTTTATAAGGTCTTCTAGATATCGGCGCGGTACCGGGCTGAAGTTCAATTTTAAATTCCATGTGCCGATCAGGTGGCATGCCTAGCAGATCGTTTGGGAACACATCGGGAAACTCACACACTACCGGTATGTCCTCTAATTTCTTTGCTTCTAGGTGCTGAATTTGGGTTCTAGACATTTTTGGACATGGCAAGGATAAAACCGATGGGCCGCATATTTGTGAATTTATATGTACTTCCCGAGTATCTATGTGTAGCACAGCCCTATGCAATTTCATCCATCTCATCCCTAGTATCACATCTATTCCTTGACCATTTAAAATAATTAGTCTAGAAGGATATATTTTTTCGGCCAGTTCAAGGAAGACGTTTCTTGCTTCACGGTTTGTGTGAATGAGGCCACCGGTAGATGTGATAGTGTATGGAGTTTGCAAGACGGTGGATGACAGATGCAATTTATCCACGCATGCTTGACTAATAAAATCATGTGTGGCGCCGGAATCGAAAAGAACGAAGACGGGATGTTCGGAAATGGAAAACATACCCGAGAGGACCGGTTCTCCGACTTGCACATCTTCGACCGTAGTAAAATTCAAACGGTCGGTCTTGGTGGGGGTTTTGTTGTGGTTGTTGTTGTTGTTGTTGCCGCGGTTATTATTGTTGCCATTATTACCGCGGTTGTGCTGATGCTGATTATTCCCACTGTCGTTGCCGTTGTTGCGGCGAGGATGTGGGCACTCCCGATGAAATGACCAACGCCGCCGCAGTTAAAGCACGGCTGCTGTGGGGATGGTCCGGCACCCTGGTTGTGCTGCTGCGGAGAGTGTTGGTGACCACGGTGCTGATAGGAGTTGTGGGGCTCACGATAAGGCTGCTGAAAGGTAGTGTGTTGCCCACCCATTGGAGGCACCGGGACACGGAATTTCTGACCGGTGGGACTGGTCACTGCAAGCTTAAACTTATGAGATGGCGCACCGGATGAACTTGCAGCGGTGCGCTTCCTCTTCTTGTCATCCGGATTGACGCGGATGGCGTCCTCTTGCACAATAGCGGCACCGACCAGTTCATTGAATGTGCCATTCAAGAGAGCAAGGCGGTCTTGCAGTTTCGGATTCAGGCCCTTCCGAAAGCACTCGCGCCTCTTCGCATCGGTGTCGGCGTGATAAGAAGCATACTGGGCAAGGTAGTTGAATTTCCGAGCATACTCTTGCACAGTGCTGGAGCCTTGCTTCGGATCAATAAATTCCTGAAGCTTCCTTCGCATGACACCATCGGGAATGTGGTGTGCACGGAAGGCTGCCGAGAATTCCGGCCGAGCACCCGGTGATCCGCGGGGAGTGCAGCGGTGTAGTTTGCCCACCACGCACTAGCCGACCCACGGAGCTGCTGTGCTGCAAACAGAGTCTTCTGGTGCTCGGTGCAATTCAGGAGAGCAAACCTGGACTCCACAATACGCAGAAAATTATCTGCTTCCAGGGGGTTCTTTGCTTCCGAGAAGGATGGCGGCTGAGTCACCTAGAAATCCCCGTAGAAAGTGGGACGGGGCTGCGGTGGAGGAGTTGCTGCCTGGGCATTATTGTTACGGCTCGCCAGGAACAACCGAAACATCTTGTTCTGATTATGAACGAGTTGCTCCACGGTAGTCAACGGTGGTGGAGGAGGTGGCTACGACGAAGCACCCTCCCCGGAAGGATCCACCGTGCGACGAGTGTTCACCATCTGTCACACAATTTAATCATACCATTAGTCTCAGCATTTTGGAGACATAGACAATGATAATAATTAAAGGACATGATATGAACATGAAATTTCAGAATGCAATCCATAGAAGGAAAAAATTCATTTGGAGCTGCAAATGATGGAATAAAAGCTTCGGACATGACATTCCAAATTGCATTAACATGGGAGAATTTTTGCTATGATCTGAAATTGATGGAATAACAGTTTTGCTCACGAATTTTCAGATCACACTTAATAGTGAAAAATTTCCTTATGATCTGAATTTGACGGAATGAAACATAGATTTATTAAACATAACTTAGTGGTTCATACATTTCGGTGTGCAACCCATTTGTACACAAAAGCGCGGGGTCACACATCCAGACTTATCTAGGCCTAGCTAGTTATCCGTACCTCCTACGCTGTCAGACCTACCCAAAACATAGCGACCACGACGTTCTTACGTACGTACAAGCCACTAGTTTTTGTTCTTAGTACACTACCATTAATTTTACAAGTTTCTTTCTTACAGCTAGCCAGCAGTCTCGGCATCACTATCGGTGTCTATCGGGTTGTTCACATCGGAAGCGTCGCTAGCGGCGTCTTTCCCGTTGTTCGCCGGTGGTGGTGGCTGCAACAGATTCCAGTGAGCTGCCAGCAACGCCTGGTGGTGCTGCTGTAACTCTGCCATCTGGTGCTGGAGATTTCCTATCTCCGTGAACGACTGGTTCATGTTAGACTGGGCAGTCCGGAGCTGTCCGTGGAGAAACTACATGGTTGCCTGCTGGGAGTGGATGGTCTCATCCTTCTGAGTAATAGCTATCTTAGCTGCATTCAGCTCGTTCAGTGCCTCAATCCGTTCCTCATCACAGAAAGTGGCCATCTACTCATGTTCCACCTTCTCCTGTTGGGCTCGGTCCCTTGCTCGATCTGCGACAACACGCAGATTGTCGCTGAAGAGAAGATCATCCTGCACCTCCTTGAGACGTGCAGTCAGAGTAGCATTTTCTATCTCCAACTCAGTGATGCGGGCAGTCAGCTGTTTATTCTCTTCTTTGGCCGAGTAGTAGTCGTCGGTGACGTCCGTAAGCCGATCAGTGAGATCTTCCACCTCAGACCTTAGCTGGTTCCGTTCAGCCATGAGCTGTCTCGTATCCATCTATAAATCATGGTTAGGAATACATTTTAAGCAGCAATATTATTATCATTTAAAGCATTATAGGAATAAATATAATGTACTGAAACAGAACAAAACTAACATCTTTACAACATAACCCAGATCTGGAACTGTCTTTGTTTTTACCTATTTACCTCTGTTTGAACAGTAAAAATTACCAAAACGTATAACCAGATGCTAGATAATTTCCTAAGCTTTCCAACGCATCCTAAAACACGTAAAAATCTTAATCGGATCAAAAGATACGGCGATTTCCGGCTCCACTGTTTTCTGCCAGGGTTTTCTGGAAATGCCGGGAGCATAAAAGTGGCTCTCTGTTTTTGCTTATTTGACCCGACTAACGAATTTTTCTGACCAACTTGATACTAGAGAAAATGTGGGGCATATTATGAGCTTTCCAAAATGGGGTTGATCATTTCATTTGGATAAGTAATGCAAAAGTTATCGCAATTCTTGTGAGGCACCCGAATCTGCCAATCCGGCGATTCGGCACAATCTGGCAACCTTTTGCCAGGGTTTCAGTTGAGACATTTTTTACCCATTTCCATGCTACTTTTATTTTTTACTATCATGACACTGTGATGGCACATATTTTAAGCTTTCCAGATTGTATTTGATCGCTTCGTTTGAGTGAATGGTTTAAAAGTTACGACCGTTTTCGTGAAATCAACCATTGCTTAGGGTTTTCGGTACCGATCGAGTGAAATTGTTTTGCCCAATTTCAGATTACTGGCACGTGTGTTGGTATTTCTTACGTCACGAATAAATCCGCAAGCGCACGGAATACCGTTGTAGCACTTCACCCGGGAGTGTTCCAAGGTATCGTATTTATATCCGCAGGGAACAGAGTATTTCTGCAACAAGGTTAGTTTACCCAAGGACAACCAAGACAACGTAGCAAAATAGGGTCGAGAGGGTGACTCTTATCTATTTATCCTTTAAAGGTAGACGAACGCAAGCTAGACTTGTTTACTTCGGGCACCGTCTTAGGCTTAGTCTGCCAAGCCACTCCGGTCTACGAAAGCTCTACTATGTACCCGAACGTGGAGGGTTCCTTTGGATGACAGGGCTGTCACTTCCTGCCACCTACCTCTACAAACCGTGGGGCACACAGCAAACAAAGGCGATCTCCAGCCTAGACACCACGTCTATGCTATTGACCACTACTCTAGCCTCGGCCTAGAACCGAGTTCGAAAGCTAGAGTACTTCTTGCGAAGCGATGATCCCGTAAACAAGTATAACAAGAATTACGTCTAACACAAAGATATGTCACGATAGATAAGTAGATGACCACGTATAAATCACCAAAAAGAGTGTTTACACGCCAAGGTAAAAGAAAAGGGAATACTACTCCACTTTACAAAAGGGAGGAACACTCCTTCCTCTTCCTTGCCCTCTATCCTATTCTACTAAAATACAAGAGGCCCTTGGCCTAAGGATGAGAGTTTTGTCTTGTATCTTGATGTTGGTGGTGTCTTGAGAGAGGGGGTGTAGCCCTTTATTTATAGCCTTGGAAGGTCGGCAACTTGGAGGCGGTTCCGGACGTCGGTGGCATTAATTGCAGGTGGAACCGACCTCCGGACGTCGGTGACAAACCGCCGAGAGAAAGATGGGCCGGGGGGCCCACCGTCGGTTCGGCCGAACCCACTAGGGTGGTTCGGCCGAACCGGCCTGGACTCCCCGGGCTTGATTCTTCTCTCGGTGCCTTCCCCTGGCTGTGTACTTGGCCCAATCCACTTGCTTGGTTTGATGTTGAGGCTCTGTTTTGTGGTTTTGGGCTTTTGGACTATATTCTTTAGTCCGGGAAAATCCGTCGATTGCAAAGTCCATGTTTCGTGCATGTTTTCCCCTGTTTTCATATGAATTGCACCTGCATTCATAATTTCACCAAGACTAGTGGAATTTGTTAGAAATAATCCCTATGTCTATTCTTGGTGATGGTGTTTGATTCAAAAAGATGCAACATGTTGACGGTAAAATTGGACCATAAGGACCGTCAACAAGACCCCCACACTTAGCTCTTTGCTCGTCCTCGAGTAAAGGTGGGAGCGTAAGTTGAGAGATCTCTCCCCTTAGAGACCTGCACACATGTTATTACAAGCCACACCGTTTTACTTGTGAACATGACGGTGGCTAACATGCATTCTTGGATGATTGATAAGTGGAACAGCTCATGACTCAAGTCACTATACTTTTGCTCACTAAGCACCTTGGGTTTTTGAAAGTTTTGAAAATAAACGACATGACTCCCGCTCCTCTTCGATTCTCTTGAATCGCTCAAAAAGTGTTTTCCTCACCAAGGCATTGTGTTGCCTCTCTTTTTCCTACTTCTTAGGCTTGTATGTGGAGCTCGGTAGGGAATGAGAGAGGCATACTTGTATCACAAATATTGCTAAGCCAAAAGAAAGGATCCATGGAGAAGCCAAGTCATGTAACCTTGATCAAGAAGTGCGTGTGTGTATGGATATGAAAAAGTGACAACTCCTATTGCAATTGACCTCTCTTTATTTTGCATTTTCGAGACATGGCTATCTTTTTATTTTCTTTCTTTTCTTTTCTTGCTCTATGCTTGAGCATCTCTTTTCTTCTCTCTTTTTCATTGCTCATCTTTGTGAGCTTTCTTTTCATTGCTCATCCGTGTGAGCTTTTCCTTTTTTTTTTTTTACATAGCCATGTCTCGTTTATGCGTGATTGAGAGAGAGAGAGAGGTAAAAAGAGGTGCAAACGAGGAGTGTCTTTATTTTGGTGGGGTGCTAGCTCCCAGTGTAGGAGTTTAGCCTTTTTTTTTTTTTTTTTTTTTTTTTTTTTTGGTGGAGTGTACGTGATCTTGATCAAGAGAGCATGACAAGTTTCTCTCTAGGGTCACTCGATTTTGGTAAAGCTCATTGCAATCACAAGCAGCATATGTATGTAAGTTTTGCAAGGTATGATCATCATATGGCATTGGTAGGCATTTTTGTATCAAGAGAGGAGCATGAAGCCATGGTATTTTTGTTTTGTGAAATAAAATTCCCAAGGACTCGGTAAGCTAAGCATAAGATCATTTCGTCGAGCCATATCACACTTGCCAATAATCTAGAGAAACATGGGTCCTATGGATTTGATTATTTGTTCACGGGCAAGTGGTGATGAAGCGAGTAATAAAAAGTGTGCAAGATCATCATGAGAGCATTAGGGAGAGACTTGGGAAAAGGTATTCAAAAGAAATCTTCCCAAGTTTTAGTTGGTCAAGTTTTAGTAATTGTTTTTCGCGTCTCGGAATGAACTTGACAAATAAAGTAGGCGAAAAGGAAGTGTGGGAAACAAACTCAAGTGCCACGAGGAAGCGGGGGCTGAGTGGGACCCACCGAGGTTCGGCCGAACCACCCTTGTGGGTTCGGCCGAGCCGGCTCGGGCCCCACTGGTGCTCTGTTTCGCAGGTTGTGTTTGTGTTGTTTTCCTCGTGATGTTTCTGCGCGCTACGCGTGTGTTTGTCTTTGCTTTCCGCGATGTCCCCCCCACACTTGCCTTTTTGCCTGTTTTCTTCAAAATAGACAAAGATATTTCGAAACAAAACTTGCTCTACCGGTAAGGGAAGACCGGGGAGCACTAATATGATTAAAAATTTAAAAGAGCAGGCGCATTACAATCTTGAGGAATTGAAAAAATGATAAAAATGTGCACTGCGGGAAATGATGAACGCGGGAAGGTTCATTTTAAACGTCGTATTCGTCCTCCTTCCCCGCGTCCTTGAAGAGACGCTTGATCTTGGAGTTGGTGCTGCGGCGATGGCTCGCCTGGGCATCCTTCAAGTCTTCAATAGCGTCTTTGATCTCCGCGACATTATCACGTAGGCGTTCATGGGCTTCGCGGAGATCAACGTGTTTAGCGAGGAGGATTTGGTAGGGGCTTTTTTTTTAGGAGTTTTCTCCTCCTCGCTTTCATACATTCCCCCTGCCCTCTTGATGGGAGAGGGAGAGAGACGCCTCCTTATCCTCTTAGGAGGAGTGTCGCCCACGGATTCGCGGGCGTCTCTCTTTTCCGCCGAGGTAAGCGGCGGGATGAGCTGCTTTCCGCCACCGCGGATTCCCTTGATCTTGAACCTCTCGCCGGGCTTCTTGATGGGGCTAGGCAGGTTGCGCCCCTCATATTGATGGTGCACCACCTGCCCGCTCTTGGTAGCGAGGGTGCCGACGTACTTCTCTCCGGGAAGGAGAGCGTTGTCGGCGGCGTCGGCGCTCTTCTTCTTGGGGGTAGATTTCCCCTTCTTTTGGCGAGGTGCCACAGCAGCGGGAGAGCTCTTGGAGGGTGTTCTTGCTGCTGTGGGTGGAGGTTCAATAGCGAGCGGTAGATCATGGATCATCAAGGCTTGCTCGCTGGGAATGGAGACATGATCAAGGATGTCTTCGAGGCCGACTTGGCGGCAAAGCTCGCTGGTGGTGACGGAGACGTCGAGGCTTGGGATGCTGCTGTCCATGGTGCTGGGCAAAAGCTTTTTTTTTTTGTGCGAAATGGACAAGGTGGAAGAAAGGTGCAAGGGAAAAATGAAAGAAAACACCTTCATTTATAGATAAAAGCATGGAAAGAATTAATTTGATTTTTCCCGCAGCATGGAAGGCACTAAGCGGGGAGATTTGATCTTGTGACCGTTGGAGACAAAAGATGAAAGAAAAAAGTGACCGTTTGGGAGTCTGTCTTGGTTCGGCCGAACCAGCAAGGGGGTTCGGCCGAACTGTAGTGGGCCCCTCGGGTCCCCTTCTTTTTCTGGTTGATTGCTTGCTAAAATTATTTCGGGGAAAGAGCTACTACGGGATATAGATAAGAAAGAGCTATCATGAGAGAAAATTTAAATTAATCAAGTGCATGACATCAAATTCTTTATCTTTATCGGGCTCGAAATAAATTTTAAGGCGCTGACCATTTACCTTAAATATTTTACCTTCGTCGTCTTGAAGTGTGATTGCTCCATGTGACGAGGTGTCAATAACCGTGTATGGTCCGTCCCATTTACTTCTTAATTTTCCATGCCCGAAGAGTTTCACCCGTGAATTGAATAGCAAGACCTTATCTCCAACCTTAAATACCTTTATCTTTATCTTTTTGTCGTGCCACCTTTTTGTCCTTTCTTTGTATATAGCTGAGTTGTGGTAAGCTTTGTCTCTCCATTCTTCTAACTCAGCTATCTCCATTTTTCTTTTGCGTCCGGCACCATTAAAGTCCATGTTCCATTTCCGGATGGCCCAATACGCTCGGTGTTCCATCTCGACGGGTAAATGACATGTTTTCCCGTACACGAGCTGGTATGGGGACATGCCTATGGGTGTCTTGTATGCTGTACGGTATGCCCATAGTGCATCGGGTAGCTTGTCCTTCCATCCCTTCCCCATTTCTGTTACGGTCTTTTGCGGGATCCGCTTGATTTGCTTGTTTGAGGTCTCGGCCTGCCCTTGGTTTGAGGGTGGTATGGAGTAGCGATATTATGCCTTGATCCAAGTTCTCTTAGGAAGCTTCGGAAGGTCTTATCAATGAAGTGAGACCCTCCGTCGCTTATCACTAGCTTCGGTGTTCCAAACCTTGGGAAGATAATTTCGTGGAACATCCGGCGAGCATGCTTGGCATTTGCGGCCCTGCAAGGCATTGCTTCCACCCACTTAGACACGTAGTCTACCGCCACCAAGATGTATTCGCAGTCATGTGACTTGGTGAACGGTCCCATGAAGTCAATGCCCCATACGTCGAAGAGCTCGACTTGTAAATTGTAGTTGAGGGGCATTGCATCTCTTGCCGTGATGCCTCCAACTTTTTGACATTACGGGCATCGCCCGACAAATTCCTTTGTGTCTTCGTACATGGCTGGCCAAAAGAAGCCACTTTGCCATATCTTGGCCTATGTACGAAACACGCCGTAGTGTCCCCCGTATGGCGATGCATGGCACTTCTCAATGATTCGTGTGCTCTCGGGTATGGGCACACATCGCCTTAGCAATCCATCGGCGCAGACACGGTAAAGGAAGGGCTCTTCCCATAAGTGACGGCGACTCTCATAGATGAGTCGTTTCTTGCTCTTTCCAGGTGGTACGTACCCCGTTGCCATGAAGTTCACAATGTCGGCGTACCATGGATGTGAGTCCCTCACTAGGAGCAGCATGTCATCGCGTAGGAAATCATTGATGGGTAATTCCTGCAGGTTAGTGAATTGTATACGCGACAAATGATCTGCCACGGAATTTTCTACTCCTTTCTTATCACGGATTTCTACATCAAACTCTTGGAGTAGAAGAACCCATCGTATCAAACGAGGTTTAGCATCCTTCTTATTGAGCAAAAACTTTAAAGCAGCATGATCGGTGTAAACAATGACTTTTGCTCCAGTCAAGTAGGATCTAAACTTATCAAAAGCAAAAACAACAGCAAGGAGCTCTTTTTCGGTGGTAGTGTAATTTAACCGAGCTCCGAGTCAAGGTTTTGCTTGCATAGGAGATTGCATGATGCTTTTTATCTCTAGTTTGGCCAAGAACAGCCCCCACAGCAAAATCACTAGCATCACACATTATCTCAAAAGGCAGCGTCCAATCGGGGGTTGGATAATTGGCGCTGAGATGAGTGCATTCTTAAGGGTAGTGAAAGCGAGTCATGCATTCATCGAGTAAACTCAAAGGGTGCATCCTTCGCAAGCAGATTTGTAAGGGGTCTAGCAATTTGAGAGAAATCTTTGATAAACCGACGATAGAACCCCGCATGTCCCGAAAGCTGCGAATGCCCCTAACATTCACAGGAGGTGGAAGCTTTTCTATAACTTCTAATTTAGCTTTGTCCACCTCTATCCCCCTTTCGGAAATCAAATGCCCCGAACTATGCCTTCTCTAACCACGAAATGGCATTTCTCCCAATTGAGCACTAAATCATTTCCTTGACAACGTTGCAAGACTTTGTCTAAATTTTCTAAACAATGATCGAAGGTTTTTCCATAAACAGAGAAATCATCCATGAATACTTCCATAATCTCTTCGATCATGTCGGAAAAGATAGACATCATGCAACGTTGAAAAGAAGCGAGTGCATTGCAAAGCCCAAAAGACATTCGTCGATAGGCGTAAGTTCCATAGGGGCATGTGAAAGTGGTTTTACTTTGATCGTCGGGATGGATGGGGATTTGATGATATCCTGAATACCCATCAAGGAAACAAAAGAAAGAATTATTTGCCGACCGTTCCAACATCTCATCGATGAAGGGCAGCGGAAAATGATCCTTCTTTGTAGCCTTGTTAAGTTTTCGGTAATCTATGCACATCCTCCATCCCGTGACGGTGCGTTGAGGGATCAACTCATTTTTGTCATTATGGACGACCGTCATTCCTCCTTTCTTGGGTACAACCTGCACTTGGACTCACCCACTCGCTGTGTGGAACAGGGATAGATAATGCCAGCATGTAAAAGTTTTAAGACCTCCTTTTTAACGACCTCCCGCATCGCATTGTTCAACCTCCTTTGAGGTTCCCTAGATGGTGTACTATCGGGGTCTATGGGAATGCGATGGGTGCAAAGAGCAGGGCTGATTCCCTTGAGGTCTCCAAGCGAGTACCCAAAAACGGAGTGATGTTTTTCTAGCACGGCTAAGAGTTTTGCAGTTTCCTCCTCCGAAAGCTTGTCACTTATGATGACAGGGGTTTCGGGATTTCCGTGAAGAAAAACGTAGCGCAAGCCTGGTGGAAGAGTTTTGAGCTCTACGGGAGGTGGCGTAGGTGTAAAAGTTTCGGGCAGCTCAAAAGTTTCCGCCGAATCATCCTCTTCTAAAATGAAATCAAGAGCATCTTCATCCAAGGATGATTCGGGGTTTTCATGAGGAAAAATTGCCATAACCTCCTCCATGCATTCTTCTTCCACAAGCGGCTCCTCGGCAAAAGAGTTTTGTGCATGAATGATAGGAAGAGAAAAAGTTTTCTTGCCGAGGGTGAAGTCTAAGGTTCCTGAAGGTGATATCCCTAAGAAAAGCTTTTCTATGGGATGACCGACCAAAACATCGAAATCCAGGATTCCGAAAACGTGAAAGTCCAAGGAAACCTCTGCTTCATTACGCTTAATGCAAACATCTCTAATGATCCCCAAACTCTCAAAAAATTGCCCCGGTGGGGCTTTAAGGAGTTTGTCGGAAGGTGCCCATGTCTCGTTTCCAAATAAAGTTGAAGCAAAAGATTCGGACATGATGTTGGCACCTACTAGAGGATTATAGAGAACATCTACCATTACTCCCCGAATTGAGCCACGAATGGTTGATCTAGGATGATCAAGTCGAAGAACTTCCGAAGAAAGTTCGTTTTCCATCAACCATTCATCGCTCATAATTGCTGTCAACTTCCGAACAGTTTTTAAGAGAAGAGATTTTTCAATAGGTTCGGGGGTTGGTGCAGGGAGTGCTTGGTTTCTTTTGATAGGAGTAGTTCAAGGTGTTTCCAAAATCTTCAAAAATTTCTTCCTTGAACTCAAATGGGAAATCAAGAGGTTCATCTTCCTCTATCATTGTTCTTGTGTTAGATGAGGACTCGAGTGCTAGGTGCTCCATCATGGGCACCAAGTGTTGTGTCTCTTGCACAACGAGTTCCTCATCTTCGACTCCGGCTCTACGAGTAAGTCAGCGGAAAAAGGTGTGTTTTCCACAATTCGATCCAAAAGTTCGTGTGCTTCCGCTATGGTCTTATGAGAAAAAGATCCACCCGCGGCCGTGTCAAGATAAAGTGCGGTATCGTTGCTCAATCCCGAATAAAAGTGTTGTAATAAAACGGGTTCGGGGAGCAATAATTCTGGTCCGGAGTCCGTTAGAGAACAGAACCGAATCCATGACGCACTTAAGGTTTCCTTTTCTTCTTGTCGAAAGCCTATTATTTCCGCTCGTAGAGAAGTGATACGAGATACGGGGAAGAATGCTAGACAAAATTTGTCTCGCAATTCTTTCCAATCACCGTTCACTCTCTTAGCGGTGTAAGTGTACCATTGCTTCGCCTTCTCATTGAGAGAGAAGGGAAACAACTTCCACTTCAATGTTTCTTGTGTCATGCCATGGATCAATCGGCATGAACACAAATGTTCAAACTCTCGCAAGTGTTCATAAGGATTTTCATGTTTAAAACCCGAAAAGGATAAACCTCTAATCATCGAAATGTAATCGGGGGAGAACTCATAGCCGGGTGAAGAAATAGGTTGTGATGATGATGGTGGCTCTAAGAGTTCACCCCGTGGAGTGGAGAAAGATTGGATGGTTGGGTGTGACTCCATGATATGTTTTTGTGAAATTTTGAATGTAAGGAAAAAAATAAAAACAGAATGGTAAGTAAGATAGATTACGAGGGCAAACCTGATTCGTTACAAAGATAACAACCGTTCCCCGGCAACGGCGCCGGAAATGCTTGTTGGTATTTCTTACGTCACGAATAAATCCGCAAGCGCACGGAATACCGTTGTAGCACTTCACCCGGGAGTATTCCAAGGTATCGTATTTATATCCGCGAGGGAACAGAGTATTTCTGCAACAAGGTTAGTTTACCCAAGGACAACCAAGACAACGTAGCAAAATAGGGTCGAGAGGGTGACTCTTATCTATTTATCCTTTAAAGGTAGACGAACGCAAGCTAGACTTGTTTACTTCGGGCACCGTCTTAGGCTTGGTCCGCCAAGCCACTCCGGTCTACGAAAGCTCTACTATCTACCCGAACGTGGAGGGTTTCTTTGGATGACAGGGCTGTCACTTCCTGCCACCTACCTCTACAAACCGTGGGGCACACAGCAAACAAAGGCGATCTCCAGCCTAGACACCACGTCTATGCTATTGACCACTACTCTAGCCTCGGCCTAGAACCGAGTTCAGAAAGCTAGAGTACTTCTTGCGAAGCGATGATCCCGTAAACAAGTATAACAAGAATTACGTCTAACACAAAGATATGTCACGATAGATAAGTAGATCACCACGTATAAATCACCAAAAAGAGTGTTTACACGTCAAGGTAAAAGAAAAGGGAATACTACTCCACTTTACAAAAGGGAGGAACACTCCTTCCTCTTCCTTGCCCTCTATCCTATTCTACTAAAATACAAGAGGCCCTTGGCCTAAGGATGAGAGTTTTGTCTTGTATCTTGATGTTGGTGGTGTCTTGAGAGAGGGGGTGTAGCCCTTTATTTATAGCCTTGGAAGGTCGGCAACTTGGAGGCGGTTCCGGACGTCGGTGGCATTAATTGCAGGTGGAACCGACCTCCGGACGTCGGTGACAAACCGCCGAGAGAAAGATGGGCCGGGGGGCCCACTGTCGGCTCGGCCGAACCCACTAGGGTGGTTCGGCCGAACCGGCCTGGACTCCCCGGGCTTGATTCTTCTCTCGGTGCCTTCCCCGGCTGTGTACTGGCCCAATCCACTTGCTTGGTTTGATGTTGAGGCTCTGTTTTGTGGTTTTGGGCTTTTGGACTATATTCTTTAGTCCGGGGAAAATCCGTCGATTGCAAAGTCCATGTTTCGTGCATGTTTTCCCCTGTTTTCATATGAATTGCACCTGCATTCATAATTTCACCAAGACTAGTGGAATTTGTTAGAAATAATCCCTATGTCTATTCTTGGTGATGGTGTTTGATTCAAAAAGATGCAACATGTTGACGGTAAAATTGGACCATAAGGACCGTCAACAACGTGTCGGGTTGAAATTTTTGTGAGTTGTCCATGACCGCATCTTTGCGTGCTTGATCAAGTGGATTATGCAATTATTATGCATGACATGAATGATGACATGGAATGTCGTTTGACCTACGTCTTTTCCAAAACAAAAGAGCGTGATCGGTGTATATACCCGATCACTCGTTTTTGTGGCAACACACGCGATCTCATCACGGAAACTACACGATCTAAGTTTTGTGATTAGTGTACCTGCAGAAGGCCATTTCAGAAACATTACATCAAATTCAAAAGAAACTATGAAAACAAATATTCCACAACCTCATCAATTTTCTCATAGTAACGGTTCATAGAAGGAACCGCCTCGTGGATTGCCACGAGCCAACATTGTCCCGTATTATTACTTCCGCGGGCACGGAGCGCTAATTTAAATTACAAACATACCCGGGCCGGGCTGTTATTGCAAAATTTAAACAACCATAACCCAGGGTTAGTTTGCCACAACTATTTCTATTATAGACCTTAGTTGGGCTTTCTAGGTCGTTCCTCACCGTATAAACGTGTTGGTGATTTTTTTAGAACGATCCATAATGTACGGCATATCCCTATACGGCTCGATACCAGCTGTGACACCTCTACCTCGCAAAGCGAGAGGGATTGTCTAACAGGATCGTATCGGAAGACATTCGACGAAGCGAACGTACATTGCATATACATTAAGGATACATTCACCATTTACATGACATAAGTAGGTGCTTGAGTAGCAACTTTCGTATTTAATAACTCAGTTATTACAGTCCATAATTCAAATTTCAGATTACAATACCATAGAGTGAAATTTTTGGTTTTACAATACTTAATGAACATTTTTGCGGAAGCGGAAACATCTCGACGATAGATATATATAGCTTAGCTAGGAGAACCACACCAGCCCATACGGTGTGGCGTCACTCTTGAGTTGGTGAAGCGGGAACCCACTCCACAGTCCACTCCTGGGGTTCCTCACCTTGACACACATACTTCCCGCAGCAATCACAGTAGTCGGGCTGCGGAAATCCTGAAAATGAATTTAAACGCAACCCTAAGTATCTAATATACTCCGCAAGGCTTACCCGTCAAAAGTGGTTCTAAGAACCGACCCTAGCATGCAGGGGGCTTGACTTGGCTTGCTGGAATTTGCAAAAACAACACCTATATATTTTGTATATCTCATATTTTAGCCAATTAAGAGGGTGGAAACATAATCATAAATTTAGTGAGCCATTCTAACAAACAGGGTTGCAATACATACTTTATCTCTATAAAAACATCAACTTCATTTTCATATGCTCTTGTTTACTCGGAAGCAATCTGCTCGAGACAAGTGGTACTCATCACCGCGAGGGACGGCGATATATATCGATTTACACCCTGCAGGGGAAACCCAAATGCACGACATACGCATCATTTAAAAACACGTATGGCCACCTTTCACAAGATCACCATAGATATGAGCCGGGTCCGCCCTCCGAGTGTGCATTCCACATGCAACCACAGTAGCGTCGGGTCCAAGGGTAATAACACACCCTCCGTCTACTCACAAACCCGTGCATTCACCGTGACCAACACTTGCACAAAGGGTGGAGTTACCGTCCAACACTACGGCTCTCAAGTTACATCAATTTACCAACTCCCATACGAAGGTATGCATCTGGTACACAACTCAATACTTGCTCGCGGAGTCACAATGAACGGTCCTTGACCGACACATACGGGGCTATGGCGCACAAGGGCCAACCTTGTCACCGCATCCTGCACATGCACTTCCCCGTACGGTCTCCAGCTATTCATGTGAGGGTGACCATAATTCATCCCTAGACCGGGTGATCTCTAAATCACTCGGTGTTGCTACCGATAAAATTATTAAGCATAGCAGCTAGCGATCAGGATTATACCTAACCAAATCCACGGGAACAGGAATCTAATGCAACTAAGTTCCGAGCAACTCCTGAACGTAAATGCACAATACATCCATAAACGTATATGAAATAAAATAGAAATTTAGAAACATAGGTTATGCTCCGGGGCTTGCCTTGGTTGGGTTCGCAGTTAGCACACTCAAACTCGCTCAATTCAAGCTGATGCCCTCCTTGATCTACAGCTCCGGTCGGGGTTCCTATATGAATGCAAATGGAGTGCATGAGCATGAGCAAAATCATAAATACATAGCTCATGGAACTTTCTCAATAACAAAATGCAACGAATTGTTTGCATAAATTAAACATGTTCACGGGGTGCGATGATGTTGTCTCGAGGGTGAAGCTTTTATCACCTCTCTAATTATCTAGCACCATTATCATTTTATGCGAATTTTATACAATCAATTATACATAATAAATGACTGTTCTTGCCCAAAAGATAAATGTGATCATGACATGCTTAATTGTACCATGCAAGTGTTAAAAATACTTAACCACAATAGAAAAGGAAAAGGGCAAGCTTGAGCTTAGCAAATTCTCATCCATTCTGTTTATTTAAGTCTCGGTGTTAGGTTTACCGCGATGCCGTCTCAAGGCGCTTTAATTTCAAAATTTGGCCATAGGACTTAGGTGAACCATGTAGGGTCACGTAAAGTACGTGTTTCAAGGATTAGAACGGATGTGGATTTGCCTTATTTGGATTTGTATTTTAAAAGTTATCGAATTTAAAAAACGCCAAGTTGTCACGATACCATAACAGATTAGCACCTTGGAGTGCTCGTATCTTTATTTTTTTACACAGAAAGTTCTTGGATTATGCTACCACGTCAAAGTGTACATCATCTACTTTCCAACGAGCTTTTGTTCATGAAATTTGGATACAGGAGATGAAAGTTACACAATTTTTAAAATCCAATCTTGTTAAGCAGCGTGGTCACGATAGCATCTTAAACTTGCTCAAACATTTATTTTTGCTACATAACCATATGTGTTCATATTTTCCATGTTAAAGTACAAGTTGCAAGATTTTCATAACACCTTGAATCGTTCAAATCCGACGCGTAAATTTAAAGTTAGGCAATTTTTAAGATGCTTGACGTTCACGGTTTTAAACTTGGCCAGCGCGATCGAAATTTTGCCTAAGTGCCCGAGCGCGGCCGGTGTGGCCGTGGCGTGCCCGTCGTGCGCCGTGCGCGGGGTGTGGCGAGGCTTCCGGCGGCGAGTGGAGGCGAGAGAGAAGGGGCGTGCGGGCTGGTAAGGACCAGGGAGGTCCCGCACATGCGCCGCGGGGCCCCAAAGCCTAAGAGGCTCACCGTGGCGGCGCGTCGTCGTGGAGGTGGAGGACGGCTGCGGGCGGCGGCGCGGCTTGACAGTGTTCCCGACGAACGGCTGCACCAGACGGGGGCGAAGCTAGTGATGAGTTCGCAAAGGAGACAACAAGCCAAGGACGAAAGGAATTGCGTAAAGGCTCACCGTGCGAAACGAATCGGCGTCAATGGTGGACGGTGGCGGGTAGGAAGAAAGGATGAAATCCGGGCGCGGTGTTGCGGGACGGGGTGGTGCGTGCTCAAGGGAGGCAGCTAGGGTTAGGGCGGAGCATTTGGCACGCGAGAGGAGGTGCGGGGCTGGTCCGGACCAGGGGCTGCGGTGCGGGGATTGGCGGCGCACGGAAAAACAGGACGGCGGCCATGGCGGAATTTCTCCCGGGCCATCGACGGCCACACGAGCACGTTTCCAGGCGAAGGAAAGGGTGCGATGCTCGACGCGTGGTGGGGCACAGCGCTGCGAGGACGGGGCGGCGCCTAACCGGCATGGGCACCGACGGTGAGCGCTGCCGGCGGGTGGCCCCGGCCACCGTGCAGCCCTGTTCGAATTTGATTCCCAGCTATTTACAGTTCTACCATCGACCCCCTATTCTGTATTTTGCTCATAAAATTTTATCCTCTTGGAGATTTTGCAAACCAAATGTTTTGGGGGTTCCTTGTATTATGTGGAACAAGTTTCATTATAGGCAAAAGTCCAGATTCAAAATGTAAAAATTTATAAAAATTGATGAACAGGTGCTGTTTTAAATTGGGTTTGAATTTTTCCAGGAATTTGTGCCACTCCAAAAAATCAGGAAAAATGTTCTAAAATCCTAGTTTGATGTGCTCTACCAGATTATGCAAAAATTTGGGGTTGCTATTATGGGAAAATTTTGAAGATCTCATGTAGCTAGGGTTTTGGTTCTTAAAACCCTAAATTCCCTTATTATGTCATTTTATGTGAAATGGTCCATTATTATTATTTTGCACATGCAAATTATTCTTTAGCACGGTATGATTATGAATTTGTGACACGGGGTGTCACAGAGTCACTCGATCCTTGGTGTTGAGAACTTTGATCGGATGTTCGTCATATGTCAAGTCTGGTCAGTAATCGTTTCACATCGATCTGTCGGTATGTCCACCGGTGGTTTCGGACACTTCTTCAGCTTGAGACACATGGAACACATTGTGGATTCTCGACAAATGTGTTGGCAATTTCAAACAATATGCCACGGCTCCACATCTTTCTTGGATTGGAAAAGGTCCGATATACCGTGGTGCTAACTTGCCTTTGATTCCAAACCGTTGAACACCTTTGGTAGGAGATACTCGGAGATAGACTTGGTCTCCCACCTTGAATACTAACTCTCGACGTCTTTTATCGGCATAGCTGATCCGTCGAGATTTAGCTCTCTTGAGGTTCTGTTGAATGAGACGTACTTGTTCCTCTCGCATCTTTTTCCGGGTCGGGTCCGAAGATTACTCTTTCGCCACTTTCATACCAATTCATAGGTGTGCGACAACTGCGTCCATACAGAGCTTGGAACGGTGACATTCCGTCACTCTCCCGATAGCTGTTGTTGTATGAGAACTCTACCAGTGGTAAACATTTTTCCCAATCCTTGCCATATGTTAAGACACATGCTCGAAGCATATCCTCAATATACTTGATTGATTCTTTTTGTCCGTCCATCCGTTTGAGGATGATAAGTCGAGCTTCGAATCAATCTTGTTCCCAATGACTCATGCAATTGCTCCCAAAATCTGGAGACAAACTGTGTTCCTCGATCCGAGATACTGGTCCTCGGCACTCCATGCAGACTAAGAATGCGAGCGATGTACCGCTCTGCATATTTCTCGGCAGTGTACCGAGTATGTACCGGTATGAAGTGAGCTGACTTAGTCAATCGGTCCACAATAATCTAGATGGAATCATGTTTTTGTGGGCTTAATGGTAACCCAACAATGAAATCCATGCTGATATCTTCCCACTTCCATTCATGAATACTTAAAGGTTGCAATGGACCTGCTTGCTTTAAGTGTTCTGCTTTGACTCATCGACGGACATCACACACATTAACATACTTGGCTATTTCCCGCTTCATGCGTGTCCACCAAAATTTTTGCTTCAGATCTTGATACATCTTGTTAGTTCCAGGATGAATTGAGTACTTAGATGTATGAGCTTCATCCATTATCTTCTTGCGAAGTGATAGATCCTTTGGCACCACTAATCGATTCTTGAACCAAATAACTCCTGCATCATCTTCTCCGAAACATTTAACTTCACCTTTCTTGAGTCGTCTTCTAATATGTTCCATACCAACACTTTTCCGCTAAGCTGCTACCACTTCTTCACAAATGGTAGGGATTAGAGCCAAATTAGTCAATGCCCCATACGGAAGAATCCGAAGATTAGGCTCAGCACATTCCCGTGGAGGTGCTTGAATTAGAAGTTGAGCCGTGACATTATTGCAACGAACTTTGCGACTCAAAGCATCGGCTACCACGTTTGCCTTGCCCGGGTGATAATGAATCTCAAGCTCGTAATCTTTTATTAACTCTAGCCATCTTCGTTGACGCATATTCAGATCTGCTTGAGTGAAGATGTACTTAAGACTCTTATGGGCGGTGTATAAATGTACCAAATTTCCCAAGAGATAGTGCCTCCAGCTCTTCAATGCGAGAACTACTGTTGCTAGTTCCAGGTCATGTGTGGGATAGTGTTCTTCATGACGCCTAAGTTGTCGAGAGGCATAGGCAATCACTCGACCTTCCTACATTAGAACACATCCGAGTCCTGTTCTCGATGCATCACAATATACATCAAACGGCTTCGTCGGATCCGGTCGAGCGAGTACTGGTGCTGTGGTTAGCAACTTCTTTAGCGTCCGGAAAGCTTCTTCACAATCCTTGCTCCATTCATACTTCTTATCCTTTTCCAACAATTTAGTCATTGGCTTGGCAATTTTTGAGAAGTTTGGAATAAATCTTCTGTAGTAACCGACCAGTCCTAAGAAACTCCCGATTTGTGAGACCGACTTCGGTGGCTTCCAATCCAACACTTCTTGAACTTTGCTTGGGTCCACGACCACTCCTTCGGCTGATATCACGTGCCCTAGGAACAACACTTCCTTTAACCAAAACTCACACTCGCTAAACTTAGCAGATAGCCGATGATCCCTTAGACGTTGCAACACAATCCTTAAGTGATTGGCGTGTTCCTCTTCGACTTGGAATAGATCAAGATGTCGTCTATGAATACCACGACAAACTTGTCCGACTCCGGCATGAATACTGAGTTCATGAGGTACATGAAGTGTGCTGGTGCATTGGTCAATCCAAAAGACATCACCAAGTATTCATAAAGTCCATATCTCGGTGGAAAATGCGGTCTTCGGTATATCTTCAGCTCCGATATTAATTCGATGATATCCCGATCGAAGATCTATCTTCGAGAAGACCTTGGCTCCCATCAATTGATCAAACAAGATATCAATCCTCGGAAGAGGGTACTTGTTCTTAATGGTAACTGAATTCAAAGGCCTATAATCCAAACATAGCCTTAATGTCTTGTCCTTTTTCTTCACGAACAAGGCTGGGCATCCCCATGGTGACAAGCTTGGGCGGATATATCCCTTGTCCAATAACTCCTTTAATTGCACCTTTAACTCTGCTAGCTCATTTGGTGGCATCCGATACGGTCTCCTTGATATTGGTGTTGTTCCAGGTTGTAACTCTATCTTAACCTCTACCGCTCGATCCGGTGGTAGTCCCGGTAAGTCGTCCGGAAAGACATCCGGGTACTCACAAACTATTGGTATATCCTCCAGACTTTTACTTATAACCTTATTAACCATTGACAAAATAGTCCGGACAAGAGTTAAAAGTAAGCAATCTCGACCATGAACAGGAGAGTTCAGATATACGGCTCGAGATGCTATATCCAAGATCTGCCTTATGGAAATTCATCCATTGCATGCCAATAATTGCATCTAACCCTTGCCCATCCAATATGATTAATGAAGTGGAATAAACCTTGCTACCCAATTTTAATGGCATATTGGCAGCTGCTTCATTTGTAAGGATTTTACCCCCAGGTGTTGAAATAAGATGTGCACATAGCAACTTGGATGGCATGATGCGATGCTTTGCAACATATGACTTGCTGATGAAATTATGCGTGGCTCCCGAATCAAATAAAACCATAGCAGGATGATCAGCGATAGAAAACATACCCGCTAAGATTTGTCCTCCTTCCGGTAACTCCTCGGCCGTGGTAAAGTTTGCACGGCCGGTTTTCACTTGTGTATTCTTAGCCTGATTCCTCGGCTGATTCTGCGGCTGTCCTTGCGATCGTGGTGCATAAGAAGCTTTACGTGGATATGGACAATTACGGTAGAAATGTCCTGGACGGCCACAATTGAAACATGGCGGTCGATTCTGCGGTGGGGCTGGATTCACTGGTCGTGAATTCCGAGCATTCTGCTGCGATTAGGCGGACGATATTGATTCGACCGTTGTCTGTTGAGATTGTTGTGGCTGCTGAGGCTGCCGATAATAGTTTGGACGAGAAGGCATATGCTGATATCGCTGACCTCGACGGTGCGGTGTATACCAGTTGGTACTTCGATGGTCCGCCACTTCCTTGTCCAGCGGCCGGCCTCTTCTTGCTTTTCTCCGCTTGATGAAGGCGGATAGAATCTTCCAACGAGATAGCATCACTCACAAAGTCATTGAAGCTATCTTTCTTATTCAGCACAAGCCGTGATCGCAGCTTGGTACTCAGCCCTTCCTTGAATAGATTCTTCTTCTTGGCATCGGTGTCCACATGCTCGGGTGCATATCGAGCAAGACGGTTGAATACCTTAGAGTAAGTATGCACCGTCATGTCACCCTACTTCAACGACAGAAATTCTTTCCTCTTTGATTCATCAATCCTTCCGGGATGTGGTGCTCCCTAAAAGCTTTAGTAAACTCGGCCCAAGAAATCCGATGTCCTGGAGGAAACATCGCCTTGTAATTGGCCCACCATGCTCCGAGCAAACCCTTGCAGTTGCTTGGGAAGCGAAAAGAGTCTTCCGGTGATCCGTGCATGGGAATAACTCCAGCTTCGACTCGATGGTGTGGAGCCAATGATCAGCCTCCAATGGTTCACCCGCATCCGAGAAGACCGGGGGCGAACCGATAAGAAATCCGAGAAAGTCACCCTTTCTTCCCGGGCATTTCGTCCTTGGTGGCCTCCCTGTGGAGCGGTGTTTCGGACCAGCTGCTCCAATCACTCTCGCTGCTCCGCGCGAGAATCCAAGACAGCTGCGATTGCTCGCGCCAATGTTGGGGGTGGTGGTGGTGTTCCCGCCCTCGTTGAGAACTTTCTCGGCTCATCACGTCTCCTTGTTCCAACCATTATGTCCAAGAAAAATTTACGTTAGACATCTCAATTCCAACATAATTATGGAAGGAACAGGAATACATGGATGAGAAATTGCCGAAAATAACTTTTATGCAACAACAGTCTTCATTATAGCAACCACCAAATCCATAAGCACATATCCATACATCCAAGTTACAACGATCCTTATTGCGACACTTGTGTATGGTTACACCACGCTCGTTATTTAACTGCTACCTATATTACATACTAGCTTCCTCACCGGTACTAGTTACTATTCTATTATTCTTCGTGAATATTGGACGTCACTTCTCGGCTCTTCGAACTTCCTGTCTCGGATTCTCGCATCTTCCGGTCGCGGAATTTCCGTGAAATCTATGACCGAGTCCACGTCCATTATCTCTTCAGGATCCTCCTCCTCTTCTTCGATTCATCCGCTACGGGGTTCTCTTAAACTTCCGGTTCATCCTCGGGAGGTTGATGTCCAATTTCTTCATTCAGTAGCGCATTGTGCGCTTGGAGTAAATCTTGCTCTAACCGATGGATCGGGGCATTTGCGGTTACCAGTTGTTGATCATTGAATTGAATCTGCTCCTCCTTATTTAATAAGCTGCGCCTCTCTAATTGCTAACAGCTCGTCCTTTTCTTTCAGCTGTGTAACAACCCTAAATACAAAAGTGCATGTTCATGTCATTTATCATCATGTCATCATGTGCATTTGGGAAAAGATTTAATTTTTGTAAAGAAATGCACATAAAATAACAACGTTAACCTAAGTTAAAACTAAGGTCTTAAAAGAAGTAATTAAATAAAAGCAAATTATGGTGTTTAACATTTTCTATTGTTTAAACACAAAAGTAAATAATTTCTGAAGTTGCTACCCATTTATTTTATTTTGTAAAAATGTCTACAAGAAATAATGAAAGTTCTCTTTTTAATTTAAACACGAATTTTTAATCTGAAAAATATTTGGAATTGGAACATGAACCTAAAAAGAAAAGTGCTTAAAATGTTTTCAAATATCTCCCTGATTTTTTGTAAAATTATTCGGGTGCTAGAAATACGATTTTCAATTAAACTAAAACCCGAGGGGTTTTATGTAAAAATACCGGACCTGGCCAATCCCCATCTTCTTTCTTTCCTCCTCCTCACAGACACCGACTCCCCACCACCGCCTCTCGGCGCCACCGTGACTCCTCCCTGCCGCGTGCCCCATCCTCCCATCGCCACGCAGCCAGCCTGCCTCGACGCCACCTCAAACCGCCATTCTCCCGGATAAAAACTCCAGCCCGCGCTCCTCTCTTCCTTTCTCTCTCCCGGGCTCACTCGAGACACCACCCCGTGCGCCTCCCGGTCCTCCGCCGTCCGGCCGCCTCCGGCCATCTCTCGACGAGCCAACACCCTCCACCGCTCCGCACGGGGCCGCTCCGGCTCGCCATGGCGTCAAATCAAGCTTCCCGCACTAGAGCCCGAGATCGAAGCTATTTTTCCCCAACCGGCAATCCTCGACGTCCCCGGACGCCTCTCCGAAATTCCTTTGCTCTGGTGTGTTATTTTCCTCAATTCCTTTTTCCAAAGGTGCACAACTTGTTCATCTACTCCTCACATAGCTCAAGGTTGAGTATGGTGCACGAGTCACGATCAATTTTGCTCGTCTCCTCTAACTCCGTAGCTGCCGTCTACACCTCACCGTCGAACTCCATTTTCCGGCCATCTCCGGGGGTCGAGCAACCGGGTGCCACTCTTGCCCATCCTCGGTAGTTGCTCCGGGCGCTTGTTTCCCCAACTTTCATCCACCACAGCAAGCTCCGGTCACCGCCGAAGCCTTGCTCGAGTCGCACCTCGCCGCCGGTGTGATTTCCGGCCACCACTACCGCCCGGACCCCATCCCTTGGCTTGCCATGTCGCGTGGAGTCTTCCGGGCCCGATACCCAACCTCTTCACCCACTCCGCACCCCTCCGGCGAGCGCCGCCGCGCTCCGGCCGCCGCGGCATGGGCGCCGTGCCCCGGCACTAGTTGGGCCGCGCGAGCGGCTGCCTGGGCCGGATTGGGCCGCTGGGTCGCTAAGGCGCCGGATGGGCCTCGGCCATTTCGTCCCAATGACCCATTTTCCCTTTTCCGAATTTAACCCTTTTCGATTCAATTCAATCTTCCAAAAATCGTAGAAAATTCCACAAAAATCAGAAAAATGTCAAACAAAGTTCATTAGATTCATAAAATTATTCTCTATTTATTTATGAATTCAAATACCTATTTTGAGAAATTATAATTTCATAGTTTAATTAAGTACCTTTCTTTAGTTAATATAACCTATTATTTTATGCTAATTATTAATTGTTTTTGAAAAATAAATTTCTTTAAAAATTAGAGATACTGCAGACGAAAGTTTTTGTTAAGTTAGTTTTCCCAAATTAAACATAAACATCGTCATTTTATGTGATCCCAAATTAGTAGCTTAAGTGTTATCACATATCGTTAAGCATTTATAATTGTTGTTTAACAAGCATGATTAGTTATTAATGAATGAACCTGATTAGTTATTAATTCAAGAACATAATTAATGTTTAATTATTAATTAATGACCATGATTAAGCGAGTAATTAATGAGCATGATCAATCGTTACTTATTGCTTAATGAACAGGAGTATTTGTTAATTAATAAACAAGATTAATTGTTAATTACTAAACATAATAAATCATTAATTGGTAATTGTTAATTACTGAACCTAATTAATCAATAATTATTAGTTGATGAACTGTTGTAACTCGCTACGTCGAGTGTCCCCTCGTACCGATTCCTGGGTGTCCCGGAGGGATGTCACGACTAGTATCGGAGCGGTTCGGAGGCAACGAGTTCATCATTACAAGCTTGTTTTCAAAACTTAACCCGTTTAGTACGTTTAGAATACGAGAGAGTACGGAGCCCTATAAGGATGTAGAATAGTTAGGCTTTGTACTAAGCTGTTCAATGTTCGAGCTTTGGGAAAGTGCTAACTATTCGTTGTAGTCTTATATACTATAGTACGTCTAGTTAGTCTATCGAGCATGCATCATGTCATATTGAGTGCTATAATATGAGGTTTTGGGAATTAGACCAAGTTAGTATCATAGTGTAGACTTAGTTTCTTATGGACGGTTCCGGAAGGAGTTTGTGCAAATAGAACTCTTCCACCGAGGCAATGGAATGAGTAACTTCAAGATCTTCATCTACAGATGATTAAAGGCAATCGGAGAGAAGGCTGATCGGGTGTAGTTATCAAGGAGCCGTATGAGAGCTATGGATTTAAATGGACAGATTAAAGATGCTCGTACAAGTATGTACTACAAGTAAATCCGGGGTTGGAATGAGAGATAGTGCACCTCTTCTCTATACACTCGCTTGTGCTTTGGAACTTTAACGTGTTCTACCGTTGGTGTCCTTATATTCTAAATTTGGATCGGTGACACTAATACCTAGTTTGATAACGAGAATGGCACAAACCGGGAGAGGAAACTATCCTCAAAGCTCCCAACAAGATGTTTGAGAGACAGCGTCAACACCATCTACCCCGGCACAAGCTATTGCCACTATATTGGAGTCTCGTGAAGAGCAACGGGAACTTCTTCGGCAGCTTGTTCGGAACACGGCCCCACGAGGCCGGTGGTCAAGATCACCATGCTCCACCAGTTCACGTTACCTATTCGGATTTCCTAGCTACTGGTCCACTCAATTTTTCGGATGAGGGAGATCCTCTAGAAGCGAGACCATTGGTTACGTACTATCGAGTCGAAGCTGGAACTCCTCCCATGCACGGAGTATCGAAGACTATCCGTTGACGCCGGTTTTTGACCAAGGGACCCATTGTCGGCGACTATAGGTCAAAAAGGGCCGGTGGGCGGAAGGCCGACGGCCGCTTGGGCGAGTAAAAGGCGCGTCTCTCCGGGAATCGTGCGCGGACGCCAACGAGAAGAGCACAACATTGATGGGCCCGGCCCACGTTGTAAAATTAGAAATAATAGTTAGTTTTGGAAAAAGGATTCTAGTCGGTTAGGAAATCGGCTCGAGGAGGGTCCGAATAGGATTCTTTTTGCCGAGTATAAATACATACTCGGATGTAACATGTAAACTCGATTCACATCCAATACAACTTTCGGCGCATCGCCAAACCCTAATTTTCTGTCAAGTCTTTACTTGTTTTCGCGCGGGGATCTTCGGGGCTCCGGTCGACGACACGTTGGCTTGACAAGGTAATTATGTTGTCTAATTCTCGGCGCATTGTTCGTAATTAGATGGCTTAATTGCTAGTTATCCGGCGACTGGATCTGTTTTCGATCGGCGTAGTGAGTATCGGCGGGATGAGTCAAGTTGACCTGGTCGGGCTCGTGGTGGAGGTAGTTTGACTTGTCCTGCCTCCCCGTTCCAGCCTTTGCTCACGGCGCCGATTGGCTCGGATCCGGTCGTTCGAGTCACGATAGCCGCTATGAGAATTCTTCTACATCTTGGCCGATTCGACTGTGCGGATTCGGTTGACGTGTCCTGTGTTTGCCTTTGCGATAGTTGACTTGTCCTAGGCGCATGCAGCCGATTGGCTAGGGTGTAGACTTACTTTCATAGTTAAGACGTTTATGATTGTGCTTGTCCTGAATCGGCCGGGCGTGCGCGGCCGTTAGATCTGGTCCAGCCGCGTGCCATCGGTTGACTTGTCCTGTTGGAGCGACTGGTCGATTTGGGATCTGTGTGGTTGTATTTGTCTTACTTGTTCTTTCGGAGTGTTTAGCCGATTGCTTATCACGTTCATTAAGCTGTTTTATGTTTAATTAATGCTAAACCTGTTAAAGCTGCTTTTGAACCCGAGTTACTAAGTATGATCTTATTGATCATCATTATACCTTTGGACGAGATCTAAATAATTCATCGATATAATCAATGGCAGAATCGGCCGCATACCCGATCGGCCGATTCACGGATCTGATTGATGATTAAACTATCCTCTTGCTACCAAACTAATTACATCCTATTAATAATTGCTCTGTTTACATTGTACTCGATAACACATCCCTGCAAAGTCTTAATGATTTGGTCGTTTACCGACGAAATCGGCTGCTAGTCACCGATCGCATGTTATAGCATCGGCCGATTTCAGTATCGTTTGTACCACGAGTTCGTTTGCCTAACATTTAATACATAAATGGATGGGCCGTGCTGTTCTCTGTTCATGGCCGATTTTGTCTATCTTACGCCGTGATCGGCCATGGCTGCACATCGGTCTATCCGGGCCGATGACCTGGAATTTTACACTCTTTTATTGTCTTTATTGGTTTGCGGGAAAACCATCCGCACGCACCAGCGCACACGAACATCGGCGAGTTGAGCCGGTCCGTTGGGAGCACGGGATTCTGCGTCGACTGGAATTTCGGTGGACTCTCCGGACGACGGTGTGTCGGCGACTTTTGACGTCAACACACTTTTTGGCACGCCCGGTGGGACTAAAGCAACCAAGATCAAGATGTCGTACATGCGAGGCGATCGGGGAGGACGGAACACCAATGGTCGATGCCGAGAATCGGCCGATTTTCGTTCCGGTCCCTCTCGGGACGGATGGCAAAGGGCATGGAGAAGTTTCCGATGATAACGGGGTTTCGGCCTGGGGAAAAATGACAACAGAACAAAAGCTGCAGTACCGGTAATACCTGGCCGAAGCAATGAAAAAGTACTTTCAAGCCCTGACGGTGACACGTGGCGGAGTGGCCACAAAAGGAGACTTCCCTCGGATTCCGCATCCGGAAGAACTAGACCAAATCAAAGCCCGAGAGCTGCCGGATGCCAACCAACTCGGTGATATGGTCAACTCGTCCGTTCATCATGCCCTAATCAATCAATCGGGCGTGTTGACCAACACCATCGGGAATTTGATCAAGG
Source organism: Chloris gayana (assembly GCA_031894775.1). Lineage (NCBI taxonomy): Eukaryota > Viridiplantae > Streptophyta > Magnoliopsida > Poales > Poaceae > Chloris > Chloris gayana. Next base: position 1,013,057 of record JAUNZO010001099.1, on the reverse strand, counting down.
ACACAATTGATGGCGAGGCTGTTCATCGAAGGGTATTCTGGACCTGCATACACTCGGCCTTTCGGCACTCTGTACGGTCGAATCGGGGAATTAGCCTCCGAGTACCATACCGCGAGGAAGGGTTTCAGCCCCCGTACGGCATGCCACCTCACCTATGGCCTGGCAAGGACAATGCAAATGCAAGTACCGGTGCAACCCAGCCGAGGCAAAGAGGATGACGGTGGCCCCAAGAAGTCGGTAACGGAAGAAGGCAACGGACAAGATGTACAACGAGCCGACTTCGAGTTGGGGGCAGCAACCAATGTGGCAGCGGTCCCACGGATGGCACAGCAACCCAATTTCTTCTACGTATCAAATATCGGCCCGAGTGGAATTGAGAACTCACCTACTATAGTACGGCCGATATCCGGTATTCCACGACCAACTGCTTGGGGACAGGGATTCATGATCGGACGGCCGATCCAATCGGCCATGAATTATGGAATCGCTCACGAGTCATTATTCCCGGCTACTAGCACTGGGATTTCCGGGAACGGTCGGTTGATACACCCAAGCGGGGGACAGCCCAATACAGCTTATATGACGGGGACCGGATCGGCAAGCTGCTGGACCCAATGATATGAATAGCCTCATGGCTAAAATCGCCGATATGATGAGAGATCAATTCGATTTGAAGCCTAAAGAGAAGAGTGCATTATATCGGCGACCTTACCCTGACTGGATGGATTCCGTGGCTTTACCCAATAAATATAAAATTCCTGAGTTTTCTAAATTTTCCGGGCAAGATAATACATCGACTATGGAGCACATCGGCCGATATGACGCACGACTTGGTGAGGCGTCTACTCGGGAGGCTTTGCGGGTTAGGTTATTCCCACTTGTCATTGTCCGGATCGGCCTTTTCATGGTTTGCTTATCTGTCGCCTGGTTCTATTCAAAGTTGGGCCGATCTGGAGAAAAGGTTTCACTTGTACTTTTTACGGGCATCACCGAGCTTAGTTTGTCCGATTTAATGGCAGTAAAACAGAAAGCGGGAATCGATGGCTGATTATATACGGAGGTTCGGGACTGCGAGGGACGATGCTACAACCTGAACCTGACGAGCAACGATTGGCCGAAATTGCTTATGCGGGGTTATTCTCCAACATCAAAGAAAAGTTTACCCCACATGAGTTTGATGGGCTGCAGCACGGTGACACGAAGGCGGTTGGCCGGGAAGAGAATCTCCGACTCACCGAGGAATCGGCGATATCGGGTAGCTTATGCTGATTTCGACGGTGAAGATGATGAAGAGGAAATTAATGCAGTTGAGTGGACTAATAACAAACGGCCGATATTTTCTCCGCATGTCAATCCTAAAGAGAGAAAATATGATTTTGATTTATCTAAGGCCGACGAGATATTTGATCAGTTGCTGCGGGAAAAGAAAATTCAGCTTTCGCCTCATCACAAGATTCCTACGCGCGAGGAGTTGAAGAAAATGGCTAAGTGGTGCAAATGGCATGAAAATTCACATCATAACACTGTTGATTGTTATGCTATGAGAGATGAGATCCAGAAGGCGGTTGACGAGTGGGATATTGCGAGCGGCTGATGTGAAGAAGAAGATGAAAGTTGATGGGCACCCTTTCCCTACTAATACGATGTACATCAATACCATCGGTGGTGGATCAGCTGGTTTCATACGCCGATATGAGAGGAAGAGGGAGAGGGAAGAAAGAGATCAAGTGGCACATGAACAGGAATCTATCGATCAAAGTCGGCGATACGAGCAAAGCGTGATCCGGCGAGAAGATTTTGACCCACACCGGGATTGTCCTTTCTTTCGATCTGCTGGGACCGAAACATGAAGCTTCCATCTATCGAGAACTGTCCGAGTGCACTGGCCGGGAAGAGTATCGTGACGTCGGGTCGTCAAATTACCGGGGACGGCCGATTGGTCGCAACTATGAATCTCGACAATCGGCCCCCGGAAGAGCAATCGACTACGATCACGGGTATGATGAACGAAGATACGTAGTGCCAAAGAGAACCTCCGTTCACGATCGGCTGGGGCCAATCAATGATGAAGAAGAGTTCGATTACCAATACCATGAAGATTCGAGAGGTGATCAAACCGAGAACGAAGGTCGATGGTGCCCGAGTGGTTTGCTCGACAAAACCCAAAAGAGGAGGCTTCAAAGAATGCGTTGTCGGGAAATCAAGGGTGGACGCCATTACGAGAGATGACCAAGATGATGAGCCCAAGCCCAAGAAGCAATGGAGGCCGAAAGTGCGATCTCGGGTGGTCGGGCTGAAGCCGCGGTGAATATGATGTCACTCGATGCCCGGGATTGTCGGATCGGCCGATGAAAATTCGGTGAAGAAGAACCAGATTGGGGAAACTTCGGAGATTCACGTGGACGCCGGAATCAGCGGTATTTGATAAGCCGGTCAACTCGATCATTTGCACCTCAAGGCATTATACATTAGCGGCTATGTCAATGGGTCGCCGATGAGGAAAATGTTGGTCGACGGAGGAGCGGCGAGTCAATGTCATGCCGATTACTACATACCGCAAGCTCGGGAAGATGCCGAGAAGAAATGATAAGGGCTAATCGACGCTCAAGGATTACAGCGGGAGAAGCCAAGATGTGCGTGGGGCCGCAATAATGGAGATCACTGTGGGCAGCAAAACCATACCCACCACTTTTTTCATCATTGACGGGAAAGGTGCATACACAACTTTGTTAGGGAGAGACTGGATTCATGCCAATTGTTGCATCCCCTCAACCATGCACCAGCGTTTGATTCAATGGGTCGGCAACAAGGTCGAAATCGTGCGGGCAGATAAGTTCGTAACCATTGCAACCGCCGATTTCGAGTTTGCTGGTCTAGAGAGCTTGCCTTGTTTATCGGGCACGTATTGGGATGCGGAGGCCATAAACATCACGAGATGATGGAGTTATTGTGACCAGGGGGTCAAGTACCCCAGGCTGCTCTGATGGGCCCCACGGGAGAATTGACGGACAATCGGCCGATCGATATACACACCGAAGACATGGTGAGTCGGCCGATTGATGAACCGAGAAGACGGGAAATTAGGCCACGGTTTTGTGTCGGCCGATGAATTAGAAGAAGTGGATATAGGGGATGGAGACAAGCCTCGGCCGACATATATTAGCAAGAAATTGTGTAAAGAAGTAAGAGATGAATTGGTGGCCTTATTGGAAGAATTTAAGGATTGTTTTGCTTGGGATTATAGCGAGATGCCTGGACTCGACCGATCGATTGTTGAACATCGGTTGCCCACTAAACCGGATATCGACCATATAGCGGGGGCTCGGAAGATTGACCCTAGGTATTATGAAGCCGTCAAAGAAGAGATTATCGGATTGTATGAAGCCGGCTTCATCGGGCCATGCCGATATGCGGAGTGGGTTTCTAGTATTGTGCCGGTGGAGAAGAAAAATGGAAAGATGCGGGTCTGCATTGACTTCGGGAATTTGAATAAGGCAACTCCGAAAGATGAGTATCCAATGCCAAACGCCGATTTGTTGGTTGATGCAGCCGCCGGCAACAAGATTTTGAGCTTTATGGATGGAAATGCTTGGGTATAATCAGATTTTTATGGCCGAGGAAGATATATCGAAACGGCATTCGAGATGCCCGGAGCGTTGGGACTATATGAGTGGGTTGTCATGACCTTCGGACTAAAAAATGCTGGTGCTACATATCGAGAGGGCCATGAATTTTATATATCACGATTTGATCGGCCGATTGGTGGAAATTTATATTGATGATGTCATGGTGAAATCAAGATCGGTTGGAAGTCATGTGGCTGATCTCGGGGAAGTGTTGAAGAGGACAAGACAATACGGATGAAGATGAACCCGCTCAAGTGTGCGTTTGGTGTCTCAATTGGACAATTTCGGGGTTTATTGTGCATGAAAAGGGAATTGAAGTCGGCCCTAAGAGTATTGATTCTATCGAGAAAGTTGGAACCGCCGACGAACAAGACGAAGCTCCGAGTCCACGATCGGCAAGATTAATTTTATTAGGCGATTTATCTCAAACTTGTCCGGCCGACTTGATGTGTTTACGCCATTATTGAAGCTCAAGGCCAGTCAAGAGTTTCGGTGGGAGCCGATCCATCAAAAGGCTTTAGAAGATATCAAGAAATATTTGGTGTCCCCACCGATGATGGTTCCGCCAAAGTCGGGCACACCCTTTAAGTTATATTTATCGGTCGATGATAGGTGCATCGGCTCGGCATTGACTCAAGAGCGGGAGGGAAAAGAGCGGGTCATATTTTATCTCGGCCGCAAAGCGATTGATGCAGAAACACGGTATCCGGAAGTGGAAAGGTTATGTCTCTGTCTCGTATTTTTCATGCACGAAATTAAGGCATTATCTGTTGGCCGAAGAATGTCTCGTCGTTTGCCGAGCCGATGTCGTAAAGTATATGCTATCGGCTCCGGTCCCCAAAGGCCGGTTGGGCAAATGGATGTTGGCAATTGCGGAGTTTGATTTAGGCTATGAATCGGCCAAAGCGGTGAAAGCACAAGTATTGGCTGATTTAGTGGTGCAACACGGTGAACACTCGGCCGGATATGTTGAACCGAGTGCCATGGACGGTGTTCTTTGATGGTTCGATTTGCAAAGAAGGAAGTGGAATCGGCTTGGTTGTTGTGTCGCCTCGGGGCGATGCGTGGATACTCTATTACGGTGGAGGCGTACACCAACAACCAAGTCGAATACGAAGCGAGTATTAAAAGGATTGGAATTACTCATCGATGCCGGGGCTGATTTTGTGGAAATTTTCGGAGATTCCTTGTTGGTTGTGAGTCAGCTGGCCGATGAGTATGAGTGTAAAGATGAAATATTGTTGCAATATCATAGAAAGTGCCAGAAGTTAATGAAAAGGTTCAAGTGTGTTAAAGTCAGCCATATACCAAGAGAGCAGAATTTTGAAGCAAATAACTTGGCTCAGCTAGGATCCGGATATCGGCTCGCTGAAAACAGCTTAGAGATAGCTGATATTGAAGAAGCCGATTGGCGTACGGAAATTCAAAAATTTTTGAGCAATCCATCCCAACCTACGAGATAAGAAGATAAGATATAAAGCTTTGAAGTATGTTACGTTGGATGATCGACTATTTTTCAAGACAATTGATGGGGTGCTTCTCAAGTGTATTGATGACACCAGGCAAAAGTGGTAATGAGCGAAGTACATGATGGGATTTGCGGAACGCATCAATCGGCCCATAAGATGAAGTGGCTGCTAAGGCGAGCTGGTTATTACTTGGCCGACAATGTTGGCCGATTGTTTCAAATATTACAAGAGTTGCCAAGGCTGCGAGAAATTCGGGCCTATACGAGAGGCGCCGCATCGGCTATGAATCCGGTAATCAAACCTTGGCCGTTCGGAGGTTGGGCCATGGATATGATCGGCCGAGATAAATCCGAGCATCGAGCAAAGGGCATCGGTACATATTGGTAGCTACAGATTACTTCACAAAATGGGTTGAAGCAGCGCCCTATCGTAAAGTTTCGACGGCCGACGTGATAACGTTTGTTAAAGAGCATATTATTTATAGGTTTGGGATTCCAGAGACAATCACAACAGATCAAGGATCAGTATTCACGTCGGACGAATTTCAATCTTTTGCTGATGAGATGGGAATTAAGTTGATTAATTCATCGCCGTATTATGCCCAAGCCAATGGACAAGCTGAAGCGGCGAATAAGAGTCCGATCAAGTTAATCAAGCGGAAAATACAAGAGTATCCTCGTAAGTGGCACATGAAATTGATGGACGCTTTGTGGGCTTATCGTATGTCACGGCATGGAGCTATGCAAGTTGCGCCGTATCAGTTGGTATATGGGCACGAAGCCGTATCGCCATGGGAGACGACTATCGGCTCCGGAAGGATTGAGTTGCAACAAAAGCTTTCGGCCGATCGGTACTACGGATTGATGATGGATGAATTAGAAGATGTAGTACAAAATCGGCTGGATGCATTGGAGAAAATAGAGCGAGAATAAAGCAAGGGTCGCCCGCCATTATGATAAGAAGGTTGTGCAGAAACAGTTTAAAGAGGGCGATTTGGTCCGGAAGCTTAGGATGCCGATCGGTGTGAAGGACAATCGGTTTGGTAAATGGTCGCCTAATTGGGAAGGACCTTATTTGATTAGCCGATCGGCACCGGGTAATGCATATATTTTGAAAGAGTTAGAAGGGGAAGAATTCGGCCGAGCACTTAATGGAAAGTATTTGAAGCAGTATTATCCTAGTATTTGGATTAACTCATAGTGTTCGGCCTAAAAGAGACTACGACCGATGTCGATGCACATCGCCTTGAGACGGCCGATGCTGAGAGTATCGCCCTTGGCCCAAAAAATATATGAAAGTAAGACGAGAGGAAGTCACTAGATAAATTAGCCGATGTTTGAACATCGCTCGCAGATGGCCGATATGATTGTATATCGCCCTTAGTGCAAAAAAAATGTTTACAACCAAAACTTTGTTCAAAGTCCTATTACACCTAAGCATAGTCAACGGCCTCGGCGAGGGACAAGAAGTCTTGGACAGCGAGATAGTGCGCGGGCCAGCGTGGAGTCGAGTTTGGCCATGACCAATAGGTCATCCTCGATGGGGCCGACATCGGCTTGCGCCGCGGCGACCATCTTCTCGGCCGTTTGAATGGCTTCGTCCGTCGTCTTCTGCTGAGCCGCCACATCGGCCGACAAGCGTGCAATAGTAGCTTCCAAGGCCGCCGCCGCCTCCTCCTTGAAAGCGAGAGATGCTCTCAAATCGGCAATCTCCTGGTTGATTGCTTGCGGTTCATCCTGCCGATTTGAGAGTTGCTCTTGCATCTCCTGGGTCTTCCGGACCTCCTCCTCGGAGCGCTTGATGGAGTTATCGGCGAGTAACGCAGCTTGCTGCTGCTCCGCATGGCGAGCCAAACGCCGCCGGGCACGAGTGAAGTCCATTTGCCGAGTACTCCATGTATGCCACGCGGTGCGAGCATCGCGCACATCCTCCGGGAGCTCGGTCCGGACCTCCAAGTACCAGGCCCTTATGGGTTGTGCGTCGGCCACCAAGCGATCAACGAGAAGAGGCCTCAAGCCTGCGCGCGATTTCGGCCATGGTGGTAAGACTAGAAGCGAGATACCAAAATCGGCGCGGGACGAGGGAAGTCGAGCGCCTGGAATACCAAGGAAAATAAGGTGAAGTTAATAATCGGAAGCAAATCAAGAAAATAAAAAGGAGATAGTAAAAACAAACCTGCGAAGCGTCGATGCGAAGTGGTCGGACGTCTATCGGATGAGCCATTGAACCCACGGGTTCGTGTGTTTCAATCAGCTCTCGGCCGGCCGATCCCCTTTCAACGGCAGCATCCTCGGAGGCGGCATCGGGCACATGGCCGGCTTGTTCGATATCGGCGGGCTCATCGGCGAGGCTCATCGGCGAGCGGTGCACGCAAGAGAAGCCGCGGGCGGCTCTCGGCCGGCCGATTCTTCGTCGATAGCGGTGCCTTTGGGAGAAGCCGTGGGCGACACACGGCCGGCTTGTTCAACTTCGGCGGCAACATCGGGAGACGCGAGCCGATCCGAGTGAGTTGGGTTTTCCGTAGGGTTCGGATCGGCCTGGCTTGGTATGACTTCGGGCTCGAAGGCTGTTTGAATCGGCCGATCGGTGTCGGCGTCTGGGCTGGTGGAGGAGTTGATAGGCGGATCGGCCTATCGGGCGTCGGTGTCCGGGCCGAGGAGGAAGAACCGCCGATTCCCGCAAAGAACTCATAGTTAGACTATGTAAAGTAAAGAGGGAATCGGCGATCATGCAATAATAACTCGACGCGGCGGAGATGGTTCGCTGAAGTAGTCCGGGTCGGACGGGCGCGCGAGCTGCTTTAACAGCGCGCGGTGGCGCTCGGGGCTTGAGTCGGCCTTGCGGGCGGCACATTAGCCTTCCTCTTTACGATGGCGGCTGTTTTGGTCTTGACCTTGCGGGCAGCTGGTGCCCCTCGAATCATTGCCGCAAAAGCTTGGGCAGGAGTACGATCGGTGAAGCCGATGTTTGGAACAATTGGGCTCGGCATCGGGTACGCGATCGGCCGGCCAGCGATACTCGGGTCGGCGGCTCCTCCGTGTCCGATCGAAAAAGAATATACAAGGGTGAGCATTTAGAGTGGCCGGTTTCATCTACAAAATCGGCCTTATGGAAATAGATCGGCTACACATACCTCGGCGAAGGCTTCGCTCGGGACTAAGCCGGAGAAGAATGAAGCGAGTGTTCGGCTGCGGAGGTGCCGGTTCCACTCGCCCCACCAGCGGTCGAAAAGGCGGGTGCTCCGGGCGCCGGGAAAATCCGGCTAAGTCGCCGGTGACGACATCGGCGGTGAGGCCGACGAGCCAATTCCATTGAACGGCGTTGTCGACGGTAGCCCGCGCCTTTATTTGCCCCACATAGAAGAGGTCGGGGGCAAGCGGCGAAGCCGAATTGACGGGCCGCCACCGACGGGTGGTAGAACTCGTAGGAGCGAGAGAGCCTTGCTCCCGGCAGCGAGTCCCGTCGGCAGCGAGACGAGGCGGAGGCAGGTGGTGAAGATCTTGACTGCCTCCCCGTCGGCCGTTGGGAAGGTGGGGTCGATCGGAAAAGGAGTATCGTATCCCTTCTCGAAAAAATCAATGTACGGATACCAATCCGTACTTTCGTTGTTGAGGCCCTTGTAAAGGGCAGCGAACCGATAAGCCGGGGTGTCATCCGATGTGGCCGCCCCGGAGCCATGGATAGCGCTTCCCCGAAGGAAATACACCGGCTGCATCGGGGCGTGGCCGATTCTGCGTGATTGCCGGGAAGGTGAGGACACCGAGGTTCGGATCGATGGCCTTGGTGGTGTGAAGGGACAACCACATCCGGATAAACCACCAAGGGCCACCCGGGTTCTTGACTGATCGGCCAAAACGCAACTCCACCGAAACCTCGGTGAAGAAGGAAGTACGCCGACCCTAAAAGATATTTGCCCATAGGAAGGGCATAGCCGTCGGCCGATCTATCGGCTATCGGCAGGAAGTTGTTTGTGGGGCTCACGCTGACCCCACAAAAGAAGAAGTGGTCAAGCCACATGTTGAGAAAGGCAACGTGCTCGCGGCGATCGACCGAGCCGTGCCCCTTGTTGTAGGTCCGGATATAGACCTTCCAACCCCTGGTGTCCTTGGGATTGATCCGGTGGGTGGACTTGATGCGGATGGCGTGCGGGGTGGCCTCCGCCGTGATATTCAAATCGGCCAACATGACCAGTGTCCGGGAGGGTCATGGTAGCCGGGCCGTGCCCGAACATGAAGCGATTCGGGGCATCCGACCGAGAGATAAGAAGCGGCCGCTAGCAATGGTTCGTTCTTGTGGTGATCGGCTAGAGAGAGTTTGATGGCATGGGCGATGCCGATGTCGGCCCAAACTTGCCGATGGGCGGCCGATACCCGGTTATACCAATCCCGCCACCACGCAACGAGAGTCGGCCATGACCTAAAGCTCACTGGACCACTCGGCCGATAATGGAGATTGTTGCCGAAACGGGACCCGGTTCGTTTCGGCACGAGATAAGATCCGTGGGGTCCGGATCGCCCATGGGGCCCAAGAAGAAATGGGTCGGGATGTTAGAAGGGATGACGATTTGGTTCCGGATCTCCTAAAAACAAGGAATAGGGCTAAAATGAGAAACAAGACGGAAAGAAGATAGATTGTGAAAATGAACAAGAACAAGAACACAAAGAAAATTGCAAAAGTAGAGAAGAGGGATGCCCGAATGTACATTACCTCCGGAACGGCGTTGGTGGTGGCGACGACTCGGTCGGCGGCGGCGGCGCAGCAGCAGCAACGAGTGGGATTCATGGTCATCGGGAGAGAAAACGACGGCGGCGCGGTGGGAAGTTGAAAAGGCTCGAAAAGGGCAAAGGTCGCTAGAGCAGGGGAAGATGAAAGCCAAAGGAGAGGAAACAGATGGGAAATGACCAGGGGTAACCACGGCTTTTATGAAGAGGTGACGGGCGGTAAAACCGGCGCGATAAAAGAGGATAAATCAGTCCGACGCATGCGTTGCATACCCCGGACTGGGGGACATGTGTTGACGCTGGTTTTTGACCAAGGGACCCATTGTCGGCGACTATAGGTCAAAAAGGGCCGGTGGGCGGAAGGCCGACGGCCGCTTGGGCGAGTAAAAGGCGCGTCTCTCCCGGGAATCGTGCGCGGACGCCAACGGAAGAGCACAACATTGATGGGCCTGGCCCACGTTGTAAAATTAGAAATAATAGTTAGTTTTGGAAAAAGGATTCTAGTCGGTTAGGAAATCGGCCCGAGGAGGGTCCGAATAGGATTCTTTTTGCCGAGTATAAATACATACTCGGATGTAACATGTAAACTCGATTCACATCCAATACAACTTTCGGCGCATCGCCAAACCCTAATTTTCTGTCAAGTCTTTCTTGTTTTCGCGGGGATCTTCGGGGCTCCGGTCGACGACACGTTGGCTTGACAAGGTAATTATGTTGTCTAATTCTCGGCGCATTGTTCGTAATTAGATGGCTTAATTGCTAGTTATCCGGCGACCGGATCTGTTTTCGATCGGCGTAGTGAGTATCGGCCGGGATGAGTCAAGTTGACCTGGTCCGGGCTTGTGGTGGAGGTAGTATGACTTGTCCTGCCTCCCCGTTCCAGCCTTTGCTCACGGCGCCGATTGGCTCGGATCTGGTCGTTCGAGTCACGATAGCCGCTATGAGAATTCTTCTACATCTTGGCCGATTCGATCGTGCGGATTCGGTTGACGTGTCCTGTGTTTGCCTTTGCGATAGTTGACTTGTCCTAGGCGCATGCAGCCGATTGGCTAGGGTGTAGACTTACTTTCATAGTTAAGACGTTTATGATTGTGCTTGTCCTGAATCGGCCGGGCGTGCGCGGCCGTTAGATCTGGTCCAGCCGCGTGCCATCGGTTGACTTGTCCTGTTGGAGCGATCGGTCGATTTGGGATCCGTGTGGTTGTATTTGTCTTACTTGTTCTTTCGGAGTGTTTAGCCGATTGCTTATCACGTTCATTAAGCTGTTTTATGTTTAATTAATGCTAAACCTGTTAAAGCTGCTTTTGAACCCGAGTTACTAAGTATGATCTTATTGATCATCATTATACCTTTGGACGAGATCTAAATAATTCACCGATATAATCAATGGCAGAATCGGCCGCATACCCGATCGGCCGATTCACGGATCCGATTGATGATTAAACTATCCTCTTGCTACCAAACTAATTACATCCTATTAATAATTGCTCTGTTTACATTGTACTCGATAACACATCCCTGCAAAGTCTTAATGATTTGGTCGTTTACCGATGAAATCGGCTGCTAGTCACCGATCGCATGTTATAGCATCGGCCGATTTCGTATCGTTTGTACCACGGTTCGTTTGCCTAACATTTAATACATAAATGGATGGGCCGTGCTGTTCTCTGTTCATGGCCGATTTTGTCTATCTTACGCCGTGATCGGCCATGGCTGCACATCGGTCTATCCGGGCCGATGACCTGGAATTTTACACTCTTTTATTGTCTTTGTTGGTTTGCGGGAAAACCATCCGCACGCACCAGCGCACACGAACATCGGCGAGTTGAGCCGGTCCGTTGGGAGCACGGGATTCTGCGTCGACTGGAATTTCGGTGGACTCTCCGGACGACGGTGTGTCGGCGACTTTTGACGTCAACACTATCTTTGCCGCTCAGGCAACTAGAAGGATTTGTTGGAGCATGGTGGGCTAATTACAAGGCTATGATTCTCGAAGGTTACCAAGTACTATGGCAAGAATTCACAAAGGCTTTTCGTGAACATCATATTTCCGAAGGTATCCTGAACCAAAAGCGTAAGGAGTTTCTAGCGCTGAAGCAAGGCGATATGACCGTACACTCCTATTCAAAGTTGTTCAACCGTCCGGCTCAATATGCTCCTCGAATGTGGACACCGACGCCAAGAAGAAGGAATGCTTTAAGCAAGGACTTACTACCAAGTTACAATCTCAGCTTGTTTTGGACCGAGGAGTTAGTTTCAATGAGTTAGTAAGTGATGCTATACTCATGGAGGATGCTATTCGTGTTCATCAAGAAGAGAAGGCTAAGAAGAGAGCAGCCAATGAACAAGGAAGTAAGGTGCCCTCCAAGCATCGTCTAGTCCACGGTTCTGCAGCGAGATCGGAGATTCGAACCTATGCCATCGATTCCATTTCTTACCGGCCATCTCGAGCATCGAGCAACGGGTGTTTCCCCGTCCAGCGGTCCAACAATCAGACCTATCAAGTATACAGCTCTCATCCCAAACTCCACAATCCGTTGACCATCTATGCTATAACGATGGTTGCCATGGACAGATTGGCTCAAGATTGTGTCGCCCCAACGAAGCAAAATTTTTCAACACGCTCTCAAAGAAAAGCACTTGGTCGACGAGAAGAATGCATTGAAATATGGTAAGATGAAGAGCTGGTCGTGTCAACTTCACCATCGCCGAAGAAATTCTGAAAGGGTCACAAGTCATGGCTGGGTTGTTCTCTATCAACCACCAGGATGCCATTATCTTGTTTGACTCGGGAGCAACCCACAACTTCATCGATAAAGGATACGTCCAAAGGTATAATCTACCATCATGCAAGATGACTTACCCACATCTCATATCATCGCCTAGAGGTAATATACTTGCAGATCAAAGTACTACGAGCTACAATTGAAATTGGGTCGTAAGGAATATCCCACCTCCTTCATAATCTTAAACGGGCAAGGATTGGATGCGATTACGGGAATGCGATGGATGAAGTATCATAAGGCAGTATTGGATATAGATGCTTTTGCAGTTCACTCGAACTCTCGTCTCCACGGACGAGATTGCTTTCGATTGACTTCTTACCAAACTATTCCTCCAATGATTTATAAGACTACTGGTAAAAGTTTGGAAGACATTCCTATAGTCCGTGAGTACCCCGATGTTTTTCCGGAGGACTTACCGGGTTTACCACCGGATCGAGCGGTAGAGTTTAAGATAGAGCTACAGCACTGGAACATCACCAATATCAAGAAGGCCGTATCGGATGCCACCAAATGAGCTAGCGAGTTGAAGGTGCAATTAAAGGAATTATTTGACAAGGGATATATTCGTCCCAGTTCATCACCCCGGGGATGCCCAGCTTTGTTCGTGAAGAAGAAGGACAAGACATTAAGACTATGTGTGGATTATAGGCCCTTCAATGCCGTTACCATCAAGAACAAGTACCCTCTTCCGAGGATTGATATCTTGTTTGATCAAGCGATGGGAGCCAAGATCTTCTCTAAGATAGATCTTCGTTCCGGATATCACCGGATTAAAATAAGAGCGGAAGACATACCAAAGACCGCATTCTCCACGAGATATGGACTCTATGAGTATTTGGTGATGTCATTTGGATTAACTAATGCACCAAGCACACTTCATGTACCTCATGAATTCCGTATTCATGCCCGAGTTGGACAAGTTCGTCGTGGTATTCATTGACGACATCTTGATCTACTCTAAGTCGAAAGAGGAACATGCTAATCACCTAAGAATTGTATTGCAACGGCTAAGGGATCATCGGCTATACGCCAAGTTTAGCAAATGCGAGTTTTGGTTAAAGGAAGTACCACTCCTAGGTCATGTAATATCAGCCGAAGGAGTGGCGGTTGATCCTAGCAAAGGTCAAGACGTGTTGGATTGGAAACCGCTGAAATCGGTTTTGCAAATAAGAAGTTTCTTAGGATTGGCCGGTTACTACGGAAGATTTATTCCTAACTTCTCAAAGATTGCCAAGCCAATGACGAAACTATTGGAAAAGGATAAGAAGTATGTATGGAGCAAAGAATGTGAAGAAGCTTTTCGAACATTAAGGAAGTTGTCGACAACGGCTCTCGTACTTGCTCGACCGGATCCGACCAAGCCTTTTGATGTGTACTTGCGATGCATCCGGAACGGGACTTGGATGTGTTCTAATGCGGGAAGGTCGAGTGATTGCCTATACATCTCGACAACTTAGGCGTCATGAGGAACATTATCCCACGCATGATCCGGAACTAGCGGCGAGTAGTTCTTGCATTGAAAAGTGGAGACATTACCTCTTGGGAAATTTAGTACATCTATACACAAACCACAAGAGTCTCAAGTACATCTTTACCCAAGCAGATCTAAATATGCGTCAACGAAGATGGTTAGAGTTAATCAAAGATTTTGAGTTGGAGATTCACTATCACCCGGGCAAGGCAAACGTGGTAGCCGATGCTTTAAGTCGCAAGGTTCATTGCCATAATCTCACGGCGCAACTCTTGATTCAAGCATCTCCACCCGAAAGGATGAGCCTAATCTTCGGATTCTTCCGTATGGAGCCTTGACCAATTTGGCTCTTATTCCTACCATTCGTGAAGAAGTAGTAGCGATCAGCGAGAAGGATGCTTGGTATGGAACACATCGAGAAGACGACTCAAGAAGGGTGAAGTCAAGTGTTTCCAAATAGATGACGAAGGTGTTATCTCGGTTCAAGAATAGGCTAGTAGTGCCTAAGAACTTGGAACTTCGCAAGAAGATAATGGATGAAGCCCATACGTCCAAGTATTCTATTCATCCTGGAACCAACAAGATGTATCAAGACTTGAAGAAGAGATTTTGGTGGACAAGAATGAAATGAGAGATAGCAAGGTATGTCAACGAGTGCGATACTGTCGACGTGTCAAAGCGAGCATTTGAAGCAAGCGGGTCCACTTCAACCTCTAAGCATACCCGAATGGAAATGGGAGGATATCGGTATGGACTTTATTGTTGGGTTACCAATAACTCCACGGAAGCACGACTCTATCCGGGTCATAGTTGACCGATTGACCAAGTCAGCTCACTTTATACCGGTACATACCAACTACAAGACCAAGCAATATGCAGATCTATATATTTCACGCATCCTATGTTTGCATGGAGTACCCAAGACCATCATCTCGGATCGAGGAGCTCAATTTGTCTCTAGATTTTGGGAACGAGTTGCATGAGTCGTTAGGAACGAAGTTAATTCGAAGCTCGGCTTATCATCCCCAAACGGATGGACAAACAGAAAGAATCAATCAATATCTCGAGGATATGCTTCGAGCGTGTGTTTTGACTTACGGTAAAGATTGGGAGAAATGTTTACCGCTGGCGAGTTCTCATACAACAACAGCTATCAAGAGAGTGCTTGGAAAGTCACCGTTCCAAGCTCCGTATGGACGTAGTTGTCGCACTCCTCCGAATTGGTCCGAAAGTGGAGAAAGAATAATCTTTGGACCTGATCCGGTAAAAGATGCGAGAGGAACAAGTACGTCTCATCCAACAGAACCTCAAGAGAGCTAAATCTCGACGGATCGGTTATGCCGACAAAAGACGTCGAGAGTTGGTATTCAAGGTTGGAGACCAAGTCTATCTTCGAGTATCTCCTACCAAAGGTGTTCAAAGGTTCGGAATCAAGGGCAAGTTAGCACCACGATACATCGGACCTTTTCCAATCCTAGAAAGATGTGGAGCTGTAGCATATCGTTTGGAGTTGCCAGACACACTTGTCGGGTATACACAATATATTCCACGTGTCTCAAGCCGAAGAAGTGTTTGAAACCACCGGTGGATATACCGACACGGTGAGGTAGAACGATTACAGACGGATTTGACCTATGATGAGCATCCAGTCAAAGTTCTCGACACCAAGGATCGAGTGACTCGACATAGGACCATCAAGTTCTACAATATTCAATGGAGTAATCACTCGGAAGCTGAAGCTACTTGGGAACAGGGAGGAGTTTCTCCGATCCAATTACCCCGATTTCTTTAGCACTATCATCTAGTCGCTTTAATCGTGAATCTCGGGACGAGATTCCTGTAAGGGGAGGGCTGTAACAACCCTAAATACAAAAGTGCATGTTCATGTCATTTATCATCATGTCATCATGTGCATTTGGGAAAAGAATTAATTTTTGTGAAGAAATGCACATAAAATAACAACGTTAACCTAAGTTAAAACTAAGGTCTTAAAAGAAGTAATTAAATAAAAGCAAATTATGGTGTTTAACATTTTCTAATGTTTAAACACAAAAGTAAATAATTTCTGAAGTTGCTACCCATTTATTTTATTTTGTAAAAATGTCTACAAGAAATAATGAAAGTTCTCTTTTTAATTTAAACACGAATTTTTAATCTGAAAAATATTTGGAATTGGAACATGAACCTAAAAAGAAAAGTGCTTAAAATGTTTTCAAATATCTCCCTGATTTTTCGTAAAATTATTCGGGTGCTAGAAATACAATTTTCAATTAAACTAAAACCCGAGGGGTTTTATGTAAAAATACCGGACCTGGCCAATCCCCATCTTCTTTCTTTCCTCCTTCTCACAGCACCGACTCCCCACCACCGCCTCTCGGCACCACCGCGACTCCTCCCTGCCGCGTGCCCCCGTCCACCCATCGCCACGCAGCAGTTGCCTCGACGCCACCTCAAACCGCCATTCTCCCGGATAAAAACTCCGACTGCGCTCCTCTCTTCCTTTCTCTCTCCCGGGCTCACTCGAGACACCACCCCGTCCGCCTCCCGGTCCTCCACTGTCCGACCGCCTCCGGCCATCTCCCGACAAGCCAACACCCTCCACCGCTCCGCACGGGGCCGCTCCAGCTCGCCATGGCGTCAAATCAAGCTTCCCCGCACTAGAGCCCGAGATCGAAGCTATTTTTTCCCCAACCGGCAATCCTCGACGTCCCCGGCTGCCTCTCCGAAATTCCTTTGCTCCGGTGCGTTATTTTCCTCAATTCCTTTTTCTAAAGGTGCACAACTTGTTGATCTACTCCTCACATAGCTCAAGGTTGAGTTTGGTGCACGAGTCACGATCAATTTTGCTCGTCTCCTCTAACTCCGGTAGCCGCCGTCTACACCTCACCGTCGAACTCCATTTTCCGGCCATCTCCGGGGGTCGGCAAGCGGGTGCCACTCTTGCCCATCCTCGGAAGTTGCTCCGGGCGCTTGTTTCCCCAACTTTCATCCACCACGGCAAGCTCCGGTCACCGCCGAAGCCTTGCTCGAGTCGCACCTCGCCGCCGGTGTGATTTCCGGCCACCACTACCGCCCCGGACCCCATCCCTTGGCTTGCCATGTCGCGTGGAGTCTTCCGGGCCCGATACCCAACCTCTTCACCCACTCCGCACCCCTCCGGCGAGCGCCGCCGCGCTCCGACCGCCGCGGCATGGGCGCTGCGCCCTGGCACGAGTTGGGCCGCACGAGCGGGCTGCTTGGGCCGGATTGGGCCGCTGGGTCGCTAAGGCGCCGGATGGGCCTGGCCATTTCGTCCCAATGACCCATTTTCCCTTTTCCGAATTTATCCCTTTTCGGATTCAATTCAATCTTCCAAAAATCGTAGAAAATTCCACAAAAATCAGAAAAATGTCAAACAAAGTTCATTAGATTCATAAAATTATTCTCTATTTATTTATGAATTCAAATACCTATTTTGAAAAATTATAATTTCATAGTTTAATTAAGTACCTTTCTTTAGTTAATATAACCTATTATTTTATGCTAATTATTAATTGTTTTTGAAAAATAAATTTCTTTAAAAATTAGAGATACTGCAGACGAAAGTTTTTATTAAGTTAGTTTTCCAAAATTAAACATAAACATCGTCATTTTATGTGATCCCAAATTAGTAGCTTAAGTGTTATCACATGTCGTTAAGCATTTATAATTGTTGTTTAACAGCATGATTAGTTATTAATGAATGAACCTGATTAGTTATTAATTCAAGAACATAATTAATGTTTAATTATTAATTAATGACCATGATTAAGCGAGTAATTAATGAGCATGATCAATCGTTACTTATTGCTTAATGAACAGGAGTATTTGTTAATTAATAAACAAGATTAATTGTTAATTACTAAACATAATAAATCATTAATTGGTAATTGTTAATTACTGAACCTAATTAATCAATAATTATTAGTTGATGAACTGTTGTAACTCGCTACGTCGAGTGTCCCCCTGTACTCGATTCCTGGGTGTCCGGAGGGGATGTCACAAGCTGCCTCTCCAACTCCAATAGACGAGTATCCTCCACCCATCCTCTCACGTCATCGACGACGTTACTCGTGCTGTCCATCTCTATGGAGAAATAATCACATCAAACACAAGCAGAAACCATTTCTAATCCAGTAATTTAGCAAACTCTTTTATACTACACTAACAACTGCATATATATTATACACTACCACATCTTTTCATACATCATTTATTTGTACACATCTGATCCAGCTTTTTCATACACTCGCCACATGACCATCATCTGCTACTACCCTATGCTACGGTCGACCTACGTCGGCAAAATATGACTACCATCCTGCTCCTCGCCTACAATCCTACATCAGCATTAAGCTAACACCGGCTAAGCTGGAGGCGCGTGGCTGTCGGCGTCCGACTCGGCGTCCTCCTCGCGGTGGGGTCGGCGGTGGCTCGTAGTCCACACCCGAGACCTTCTCGGCGTCGTCGGGTGGACCCCGGTGCTGCTGCTACAACCGGTGGAACTGCCCAAACAACACGTCGTGGTCGTGCTACGGGCGTGGTGCGCCTCGGCCGGTCCGTCGTACAACTCCTCGAGCTCCCGCATCCGGTGCTCAATCTCAATCGGAGTCTCCACGGCGTGGTTACGCTCGTGCTTGTCACTCCTGCCAACTCTGCCACGTGTGTCTGCGTCGTCGTCGCGAGCGGCATCACGCTGGGCTGTGATCGTGACCAGCTGCTCGTCCAAAGCAATAGACATCCCGTGAAACCCGTCACGGTCCTGGGTAACCTCCACTAGCTGCTCCTCCAGCTCGGCGATCCTGGCGTGAGACCTCCGGATCTCCTGGCAGTCCACTCGGAAGCGATTCTTCCAAGCGCCGATCTGTCTACCCCGACTCGCACTGCGCAACCGGGGAGTGGATCCTCTACTCCAGACACGGTGACACGTGCAGCCCGGGTGTCCTCCTCCTCCCGAACACGCTTCCTAACGCGAGTCATCGACATCTGCAGGGAACATGTTTAAACGGGTTAAACACTTCTTCCCACGGAAAAGAAAACGAAAGTACAACCTATTAGAGTACTACGAGACTAGCTAAGTATACCCCAGCATTTTATTTTAGCACTCAATATAACATGATGCATGCTCGCGGACTAACTATACGTACTATAGTATATAAAACTACAACGAATAGTTAGCACTACCCAAAACCCGAACGCCGAATAGTTAGGAAAAATCTAACTATTCTACCTCCTTATAGGGCTCCGAACTCTCTCGTACTAAACGTGTTAAGTTTTGAAAACAAGCTTGTAACAATGTACTTGTTGCCCCTGAACCGCTCCGATACCAGCTATGACATTCCCTCTAGGATACCCGAGTAATAGGTACAGGGGGACACTCGACGAAGCGAGTTACAACAGTTTATCATTTGATACAAGCCGAATATATACATCATGGTATAATACAACCAGGTTTTTGGAATACAAACATCGTACAGCGGAAGCATAATACATTATTGAAGTTTAAACCCTACGAGTCTTGCAGCGGAAACTTGTTCTTTATACAACAAAAGACTACTAAACGTTTATCGTGATGTACTCGAGCCCGTCGTACACCACGGTCCTTCTCCTTCACGGCGTCGGGATCCGTTCCCATTGGAGGGAACCTCCCTCGGGACATTGCTCCTCTTCCGGGAAGCTACCGTATAAGTCGTGGAAGTACGACTCATGTCCTGAAACATAACGAACAAACCCCGAGTATTCTAATACTCGGCAAGACTGACCCGTCAACACGCACGCTAAGGCCGGCGCCTAGTATGCAAAGGCTTTATGGCTGTGGGGTTTACTCCTTTGCGAAACAGCACTAAAAGGTGGATGCTTACTTTCAATGTTTTGGCCCAACGTTAAGTTCATTAGAATCAATGTTTGCGAGTCTACCACTATTGCAATCAAGTTTACAAGAAAAGATGAAATTAGACCAACACTTCTTTCATCTCTCATCCTCATCTTCCAGTTGATTAACTACGATGTGACGAGCTAAACAAGCGGTACTCATTACGGCGAGGGACAGCGATTCGAATCGATTTATACCAGCTGACAAAACCCGACTACACGACGTATACGCACCACACCGGTCGTATACGATAACTTTTCCCGCTAGACCCGGCAGTAGACTAGCCGTTTTCAAACTCCCCGGGAATATGGCTACTCCACGACTTCCTCCGTGGCCGACCCATTTCCCTCCCGTGAGACTTCCCTCTCACTAACAGCCCGACAAAAGAGAGTTGGCTACGCTACATCTCTCGGGCGGTTGGGTACATCAGCTTGCTGGGCCCATGACACTAGCATGTAGTACGGTACGTTCAAACTTGTTCAACTAAGCCGACAACGGTACGGTCCTTGACCAGACTCGGACGGGGCTACCACCTTTGAAGACCTCACTCCGTCTTGCCCTTTCTCCTACGTGACCCGTCCGGTCTCAACTTCATTAACACTCTTTGTTAAATTAACGACAACACATCAAATACTTAAAGCCTCCATGCTTTAAGATCATCTAAAACATCTACCGTTGCGACTAAGAATTAAGCCTAGCTTCTATTGAGCTACCCGTACCGGTATAGTATAAACAAACGGAAACCTATCCGATGCATCTAGGGTGTCAATCATTCCCTAACACCTAATGCACAAACATAACTTAACTAGTGTGATAAAATAAAATATTGAAAACATAGGTAGGATGCACCGGGGCTGCCTTGATTCCCGTCGGTGTTAGCTTCCTCGGTGTTTGGGTCGACCTCGATGTTCCCGTCTCCTGTCTCGACCTCGGACGGGACTTCGATCACGTCGAGACCTAGGTCGACCAACAATACGTGACGAATCAATGATCATGCGTGCATGAATGTATATGACATGATGTGCAAAAGTTTTATTAATCATGTTCGTTAATTAATAATTACTAATTAATTAATGATATGCAATAACACATAATGTAATACATTGGGATCACATGAAATGATGGTGTTTATGTTTAATTTTGGGAAACAATTTTCATAAACACTTTCGTCTGCAGATATCTCCTTCATTTAAATAAATTCTTTTCTTAAAAACATTTAATTAGCATAAAATAATAACTTCTATTAATCAAAGAATGTAATTAATTAATACTTATGAAATTAAAATACTCAAAATAGATATTTTGTTTCATAAACAGATAGAGAATAATTTTATGAATCTAACAAAATTGGTTTCACATTTTATGATGTAAAGATCAAGAAGATTAGAAGTGACAATGGCAGCGAGTTCAAGAACACACAAGTTGAGGAGTACTTGGATGAAGAAGGTATCAAGCATGAGTTCTCGGCACCATACACTCCACAACAAAATGGTGTAGCCGAAAGAAAGAACCGTACACTCATTGAGATGGCAAGAACCATGCTTGATGAATACAAGACTCTCGACACCTTTTGGGTCGAAGCCATCAACACCGCTTGCCATGCAACCAATCGGTTGTATGTTCACAAGATATTGAAAAAGACACCTTATGAGCTTCTCACCGGTAAAGTTCCTAACGTGTCATATTTCCGTGTCTTTGGGAGCAAGTGCTTTATTCTTAACAAGAAGCCAAGGTCTTCCAAGTTTGCTCCAAAGACCAATGAAGGCTTCTTACTTGGGAACGGATCAAATGTGTATGCATACCGGGTTTTCAACAAAGCCACCGACATTGTTGAGATCACGCGTGATGTAACGTTTGATGAATCTAACGGCTCTCAAGTAGAGCAAGTTAATCCAAGTGATGTAGGTGATGAAGCTCCTTGTGAAGCAATAAGGTGTGACATCCCATGTCACGATTAAGGCTAATCCCGTAGTTAGTACCCTAATCACTTCACTAATGAAGTACTCATGCTAATTACCCAAAGGAAAAGAAGAAAAATAAGAAGGAAAAAGGAAAAACCTACTCCTAAACCCTAGCCCTAACCAAAATGCAAAAATTATAAAAACACTACCCACATATTTTTGCACCACTGGATTGCTCATGTAAAAAGGTGAATTTACAACATTTTGCCAAATTTTTGGACAAAGTTTTGAAACCCCAAAAATTCAAATTCAAATCTGAAACACTGCTACTTGTGAATTTTATATGAATTTTTGGAAGCAAGTTTGGAACTTCAAACTAAAAGATGAAAATTAAAGTGAATCATCCTGAACCTCCCCATATTTTTGGTTTTATTTTTGGAAGCCCAGAAATATGAATTTTTGTCGAAGTTTCAAACTGTAGTTTGAAATTCAAAAACACTCCTCGAGCTACGGTTGCCCGGTGGGCAATGGCGGACCGACCGCCGGTCCGGCGCCACCGCGGCCGCCCCGCGCGTGCCCTGCCCCGTCTAATCGCCACGCAAGCCTCCTGGCCACCTCCCAACCGTTCTGTACCCGCCGGCCAACGTAGAGCGCCGGGAGTAATGGCGCCCGCTCCGGCCGCCGCTCCCCGTCCGGCCGCGCCTAGAAAATGGCACGGAGGCCAAGCTCCCATCGCCCCTTTTCGCCTCAAATAATTGCCCCAGCTCCCTTGGCTCCTCCCCGCACCACCAGCTCCTCCCCTCGGCCGCCATAGCTCGCGCACGGCCGGAAATCGCCGCCGCCCTCCATCGACGCCGCCGAGAACGCCGCCGCCGATTGCTTCGCCTAGGCAAGTCGCGCGCCCGAGTTTCTTTCGCCAAGTTGCGCGCAAGAGCCTTCCTTTCTTTCCCCCTGATCAGCTCCCCTTGTCCTGCAGCCACTCGCCGGCATTTCGGAGAAAACCGACCGCCACCGCCGCCGGCCTCGGCACCTCTCCGTCGAGACCCCCTCTCCGGCCGCCCCTGCTCCAGCTCGACCCCACGCCGCTCTCCTCCGTGCTCGGGTGATGCTCTCCGGCCAAACCCCTCCCTCTCTCATCCCTCGAACTGCACGCGCGCCGCCGCCGCAGCCTCCCGAGCGCCGCCGCTCGCCGCACCGCCTCTCCGGCCACCGCGGGTCCCCGCCGACCCCACCGGCGTGCTCCCCACACCGCGTACATCGTTTCCGCCGAGTCTCGGAGCATGCGCTCCAGTGCAGCGCCGCCGCGGCGAGTTCGCCGGCGCCGGCCACCGTCGCCGGAGCGCGCGCCGATCTGTTTTAAAAATCGGCCGATGGCATTTTCGTAATTAAGTCAGAACTTCGTTTGAGTTTGAAAAATCCATATCTGGCGTTTGAATCGTCCAAAAATTGCAAACTAAAATGTTTTGGAAACTAGAAGACCTGTACTTTCATAAAAGTAACATGAACTCCTCAGATCTGGTCATTTTCACATTTTTATAAAAATGACAAAAGTCAATCCCTAAAAACTTAACTAGGCCATAACTTTAAAAATATAAATCCAAATTAAAAGCCACTTGGGCAAAGTCTTCACCCTGACACACATGAATTTTTCGCACTGGAAGATCTGCATTTCATTTCATATTTTTCAAGTTATTGCATTTCTTGTATTCTCTGTATTTAATTTTTAATTAAATCTGTATAAATTATTTTTGCACGAAACTTGGCCATTAATTTCATTTTGGTACTGTACACAAGTAGAAAATCCCATATTAATTTTTGAGCAGGTTAAGTCATGATTTTTGCAAACCCTAGATCCAAATTTCAAAGGAATCAATTTCAGCACAAACATAATTCGTTTTATGTCATTTAAAATCGTGTTCATGCATGTCTATGTAATTTCTACTGTTCATTATGTCCTTTA
The DNA here is from genome assembly GCA_031894775.1 of Chloris gayana. Classification (NCBI taxonomy): domain Eukaryota; kingdom Viridiplantae; phylum Streptophyta; class Magnoliopsida; order Poales; family Poaceae; genus Chloris; species Chloris gayana. The sequence goes on along the minus strand of JAUNZO010001099.1, from coordinate 989,233 downwards.
GCACCCCATGGCAGGTTTAGTCAAAAGGTTTTATGTATTTCACCTATGTATGAATTTTGAAACCAAATTTCTATTCTAAAAGGGAATCGTCATCGCATGTGATGTCAAAATGCATAGGCCTAGATTTCTTCGTGTTGCACTATAAAAACTTGCTAAAATATTAGTGCTAAACCTACACTAACCACAGCACTCATGTCTATGCATCAAGTCATTGCTCATTATATTAGTATGGTTATGCTTGCTCATGTAATTGGGTTCCGTAAAAGAGAACAAGAGACATGTCATGCTTATTAGGGTTCGAACAAACAAACTTTTGAATTACATACTCATTTGAGTCTTTACAAAACAGCACCCATGCATTACTCTCATCATCGACCTTGTACTCATATGACTTATGCATTGCATTTCATTCCTTAGGTGACGACGCCGAATTGAGCCCGCCGGAAGAAGCCGTCGCTACTCTCAACGCTTGTGAGGCTAGCGCTAACTTCGATCACTCTCAAGGCAAGCCCCGGTGCATTCCTATTATTTTGAGATGTCTTCCTTCATCACACTACTAAGGATGATGAGTGTGCATTTAAGTTCTTAGGCGTTGATTGGAAATCCACATGCATAAATTCCTATATGTCCTATGTCGCTTATGTGTCATATCCTCGTTAGAATTGCTATGCTATGTTTATGGAGTCAACGATAGATTGGGGATCTCACTCATGGCTTATGATTAAATGTGAACATGATGAATTTGGTTAAAAATTGAGAACACCCCATTGTGGCTCCGCGAACAAGTTTGAGTTGTGTACCACTTGCATACCTTTCTTATGGGGATTGGTAAACCTACGTAGCTTGTAAGTTGTAAAGTGAGCCGGATATCTCACCGACCCGCAGGTGATGTGTATGGCACGGTGGTTGCACGGGTTGAGGACCGTTGGAGAGTACATGGGTTAAGCCTTGGGCGCGTTGTTGAACGGTCGCAAGGGGGACGTGTACTCGGGGTCGGTGGCCCCGTGTTTTACTTTACGATGAACTCGCGAACGGTGGCCATACGTGTTCTTAAATGATGCGTATGTCGTGCATTTGGGTTCTTTCCTGCAGGATTAATAATTCGATAATTATCGCCGTTTCCTCTCGGTTAATGAGTACCACTTGATTCGAGCAGTTCGCAATGTGTAGTAATGGAAAGAGATTGAATAGCTTGCTGTTTTATATTGATATTAAATTGTATTGCAAACTCTTGTATTGCTAGTATGCTCACTAAAGTTTCCTTTATGCAACAACCCTATTAATTTGGCTAAGTAATAAAATTGCCCACCTAATTAGCATAGGTGCTATTTACGCAAAATGCCAAGTTAAACCGGTCAAGCCCCATGCATCTAGGAGTCGGTCTTAGATGGCCAATTTGACGGGTAAGACTTGCGGAGTATGTTAGATACTCAGGCTTTGCCACTACATGTTGATTTACAGGTTTCCCGCAAGCCGGTTTTTGTGATTGTTGTGGTAAGGTGGTTTGGGATGGAGAAGAGCCCAAAGAGTGGACCATTGAATGGGTCCCTAGCTCTCCGACCCATGATGAGTGAGCCATGGCCTAGGCCGGCATGGTTCATTTAAGTCATCTATGTATCGTCGAGTTATGTATTTCGCTTCCGCACTTTATATTCGAACAAAGATCATGGTTATGTAAGACTTAATCTCGAACCTAATGTATCTTTCATTTGAACTCTATGTTGTAATCAAGACTTAATTATGTAACCTTGCAAATCGTGTATGTTTGTTAATGTGATGCTATGCATGGTTGCTTCGCCAATCATCTCCCAAGGCGATCCGTACCACACTTAACTATCTTTCGGGATAGGGGTGTGACACGTGGTATCGTAGCCGACTTGGGATTTGCGTCACGCTAACACTCATTCTAAAAATCTTAAAAAAAAAAAAAAAAACCCGTTTTTGAGTCACGGTGAGGCACGAGTCTAGATAGAAAGGCCAATATAAGGACTATATAGAATGGTGGCAAAACTAACCCCGTGTTATGATTGTTAAATATTTTGCAACTACGGCTTTGGCAAAGGTATGGGATTGAGTGTTGTCAAATTTTCGCATAATATTATTGGTGTGACTCGAATACACTCTTATTCGAGAGCTCCCCATGTGAGGCGAGGTGACATGGATTTATTTTTGGCTTGTTCTTTTGAATTTGATGTAATGTTTCTGGAATCCATCTCTTGCAGGTACATAACAACGTGTTAGCTCGTGTAGTATCGTGTGAGAGGTGTGTGTGTGCCACCGATGCGCTTGTCCGATATTCGTATCGGCGGGCGCGGTCTTTTAATTTTGTGAGGACGTACGGAACGACATATTGAGCATCCATCATCCTTACATATCATCTCATCATGTCAAATATGTGCATGTGAACTTATCTAAATGAAACAATCACCAAAAATTTGATCACCTAGCCTCATTCTCACAAAAGTTTGAAAACCGGAAACGAAAACGTGGCAGATTTCTTAACTCCCGTGAAAATGAGCATAACTTTCAAGTTACTTATCCAAATAAGGCAAATGAGGACTTTCTGGAAAGCTTGTATTATGCACTACAACAATCTCCTAGTCTCGGGTCTTGTAAAAATCTGGAACGTAGCTAGAATTGCCCATTACAGAGAGCTGTTCTGGAAATTTTCAGAATGTGCTCCGGTTCTGTCCCTGTCGTAGATCGTGCGTAACTTTCAAACGACAAGTCGGATTGAGCTGTTCTAGGATGCGTTGGAAAGCTTAAGAATTGGTCTAAAACTTTTGTAACAAACTAAAAGTTTGATTCTGCCCAGAAACAGGAGTAATTATCGAGTTTCCGTAACGTGTCAAATCTGTCCAGAAAAATGGAACCGTGTTAGGATTGGGCGAAAAGTTTGTTGCTTTCTTTTGCTAAGTTGGTGCCATTCCATCATTCATGCTTTACTTATTTAGCATGTTTTGTTGTTGGATCTTGAGTTTTGACTTATGTTTCAAAATTCTCCGACAGATGGCCCCGGCAAGCTCATGTTGGACCGTGAGAACCTCGCGAGGCGGGTGCTCGAGTTGGAGCAGGAGCGTGCTGCCCTGCAGGCCACCCTCGCCACCCGCGACGCCGAGCTTACCACTCGCGACGCCGAGCTCGCCGCTCGCGACGCCGAGCTTGCTGCCCGCACCGCCGAGCTAGCCGAGCGCACTACCGAGGTGGACACCCTCCGTACGCAGCTCGAGTATAGCGAGACGGAGCGTTGGAACTTCTTCGAGCAGCTCCACGACGCCCACCTTGCCCTTGAGGGCAATGGAGCCGCCGCTCTGCAGGCCACGCTTGATGAGCGTGATGCCCAGCTCGCCGCCGCGAATGAGGAGAACTACGTCCTCTCCGGCCAGGTGGATGCCCTTCTCGAGGAGAAGGATGAGTTGGATGTTACTCTCTTGGAGACTCAGGGCGCTAGGGATGCTTTGGAGGGAGACCTCCGTAACGCCCGAGCGACCATAGCGCATAACAACGCTACCATTGAGCATCTCCAAGCCGCCAACAACGCCCTGCACGCCATCCTTAATGGCGGACCTCCCGAGCCACTTGAGATCATCCCACCCGAGGAGGATGTGGAGATGAGCGATGGCGAGGATGTTTCCGACGTTGAGGACGGAGCACCACCCTCTCCCATGAGGGATGACGCCGACTACTACGGCGATGACGACGAGTAGTTGTCACGACCGGTGGTCATAGCTCTATGTGTGTAGGATTTGTAATCTCGTGAGGCATGTAACCGTGTACGGAAAACGATCCGCGTATTGTTAATTAAGCTCTCCGAGATTTGTGTTTGTTTATGGGTCACATGTGATGTAACCTAAGACCGTGTTGTGTCGGATTCGTGGTTTTCCGTGTACCAAAAATCTCTATCATGTTGCTACTATGTTAGAATCTATGGAATAGGTGTGTTGCCAATGCATTATGCTTATTTCATCAATATTTTCTTCGTACATGCAATCTGAAATTTTTGGTCCCTTATGCCCAATGTCATGTTTTCTTGCTATTTTAGCTCTTGGTCTAATGAGCTAACGTGAGAAAAATTTTTATGCATGACAGATGGTGAATACCCGCCGTGGTGAAGCTTCCGGAAGTGGGCATGGTGCGAGGGAAGAGCAACTCCCTAACCCTCCACCTCTCACGCCGTTGGAACAACTCGTGGCCAACCAAAATGAGATGTTCCGCTTGTTCTTTGCAAGTCAAACCAACCAAGGACAAGGCCAAGGACCGCCACCCCAAGGGCCGAGGAATTCCACCTATGCCGACTTTTGGGCCACTCAACCGCCCAAGTTTGGTGAAGCTACTACCGATCCGTTGGAGGCGGATAATTTCCTCCGCATCATTGAGTCGAAGTTTGCTCTCCTCAATTGCACATCGGAGCAAAAGGTTCTCTTTGCGGCTCAACAACTTCGTGGTTCCGCTAGTGCATGGTGGGCAAGTTTCACCGCCGCACTTCCCGCCGGTACTCAAGTGAACCGGCCGGACTTTTGCACCGCATTTCGCGCGCATCACATTCCCGCCGGTCTCATGAAGCGCAAGTTGCAAGAGTTCCTTAGTTTGAAGCAAGGTGCCGGAACCGTGCAAGAGTATGCACGGAAGTTCAACTACTTGGCTCAATATGCATCCTATCATGCCGACACGGATGACAAGAAGAAGGATTGCTTTCGTTCGGGGCTAAGCCCGAAGTTACAAGATCGCTTGGCTCAAGTCACTACCGGCACGTTCAATGACTTGATGAGTGCCGCAATCGTGCAAGAAGATGCTATCCGTGCCCACCAAGAGGACAAGAAGAGGAAGCGTGCCGTAGGAAATCCATCCGGCTCCGCTCCGCCCAAGTACAAGCTAGCTATCACTTCCCGACCGGACAGAAGTTTCGGGCCGCATTGCCGCCGACGGGAGGCTCACGTCGGCTTGTGCCGCAGCAACACCACCACTCCCACGGTGGAAATCAGCAGCATACTACCTCGTTCCGCCCTCCACAGCAGCAATACCAAGGTGCTAGGCCCGGTCCTCAAGGTCCGTGCTTTAATTGTGGACGTCCGGGTCATTTCGCAAAGGATTGCCGTGTTCCGACACGCAACCCGGGCAGCAACAACAACAATGGTTCCGGCAGTGGCAACAACAATCAAAACCGCAATGGGAATAATGGAAATGGGAACCGCAATCAATCCTCCACTCCGAATGCTAAGAATGGCCGAGTCAACTATACCACGGCCGAAGAGATTCAAGCGGGAGAACCGGTACTTTCGGGTATGTTTTCGGTCAACAACCACTCCACTTTGGTTCTTTTTGATTCAGGTGCAACTCATGATTTCATTAGTCAAGCATGTGCAAAAACCCTACAACTCACTCCTACCGTTTTGGATATTCCCTATATCATCACATCACCCGGTGGAAAAATAAAAACAAACCTAGAGTTGAGGCAAGTCCCACTACACCTAGAAAGAAAAATATACCCCTCTTCTCTCATAGTTTTGTGTGGGCAAGGAATAGATATAATTCTAGGTATGAGGTGGATGAAACTCCACAGGGCCGTTTTACATATCGATTCTCGTGAAGTTCACCTAAACTCCCCACTCCATGGTTCATCTATTCTCCGATTGCCCCACCCAAAATCCTCCACTTCAAAAATCTACCATCTTGAGGGAAAACGGATTGAGGATATTCCCGTGGTATGTGAGTTTCCCGATGTTTTTCCGGATGACTTACCGGGCATGCCACCCGATCGGGATGTCGAGTTTAAAATCGAGCTCCAACCCGGTACGGCACCAATTTCCCGTAGGCCGTACAAGATGGCTCCCAATGAGCTAGCAATCTTAAAAGAGCAATTGAGTGAGCTTATGGATAAAGGATATATTCGCCCTAGTTCATCTCCGTGGGGATGTCCCGCTCTCTTTGTGAAGAAGAAAGACAAGACGCTACGTCTATGTGTGGATTATCGCCCTCTCAATGCGGTGACTATCAAGAATAAATACCCGCTCCCTCGGATTGATATTCTCTTTGATCAATTAGTTGGTGCCAAGGTTTTCTCTAAGATTGATCTCCGATCCGGTTACCATCAAATCAAGATCCGAGCCGAAGATATTCCAAAAACCGCATTCTCTACGCGGTATGGTCTCTTTGAGTATCTCGTCATGTCTTTTGGGCTCACGAATGCCCCGGCTCATTTTATGTACTTGATGAATTCGGTATTTATGCCCGAGTTGGATAAGTTTGTCGTGGTCTTCATTGACGACATTCTTATTTATTCGAAGTCCGAAGAAGAGCATGCCGAACACCTTCGCACTGTTCTCCAACGGCTTCGTGATCATCAATTGTATGCCAAGTTTAGCAAATGTGAATTTTGGTTGAAGCAAGTGCCTTTCTTGGGTCACATCATTTCCGCAGAAGGTGTCGCCGTTGACCCAAGTAAAGTGGAAGACGTGCTTGTCCGGAAATCCCCAAGGTCGGTGAGACAAATCCGGAGTTTTCTAGGTCTTGCCGGCTATTATCGGAAATTCATTCCCAATTTTTCAAGCATAGCCAAGCCCATGACAAAATTGTTGGAGAAAGATGCTAAGTTTAAATGGAGCCGTGAATGTGAAGAAGCCTTCCAAACTCTCAAGAGGCATTTGACATCCGCTCCGGTGTTAGCACAAGCCGACATCACCAAGCCGTTTGACGTGTATTGTGATGCGTCCGGCACCGGTCTAGGATGTGTGTTAATGCAAGAAGGTCGTGTCATTGCTTATGCTTCTCGTCAACTTCGCAAGCATGAACAACATTACCCCACTCATGATTTGGAGCTAGCCTCGGTTGTCCTTGCTTTGAAAACTTGGAGGCATTATCTACTTGGAAATCTTGTCAATCTCTACACCGATCATAAGAGTCTCAAATATATCTTCACCCAACAAGAGTTGAATATGAGGCAACGAAGATGGTTGGAATTAATAAAGGATTATGAGTTGGAAATCCATTATCATCCGGGTAAAGCTAATGTGGTTGCCGACGCTTTGAGTCGCAAGGATCAATGCAATCATATCACCGGTTGTTCTAAGGAAAACTCGGAAATTTCAGATTCTAGTGAACCGAGTTTTCGAGTCGTTCCCTATGGTTCGCTATATAATCTAGCTCTCATCCCTACCCTTCGTGAGGAAATTATTGAGGCGCAAAAGAAGGACGAAGGTATGGAATTTATTCGGCAAAAGATTGAGAAAGATGAAGCTACATGTTTCCGACAAGACGACAATGGTGTATTATGGTTCAACCGACGTCTCGTTGTTCCAAAGGATATGGAATTACGAAAGAAAATAATGGATGAGGCACATTTGTCTAAATATTCCATACACCCCGGTAGCAATAAAATGTATCGCGGCCTAAGAGAAAAATTTTGGTGGACACGCGTGAAGCGTGAGATTGCACGGTATGTGGCCGAGTGTGATATTTGTCAACGAGTGAAAGCCGACCACTTGAGAAAAGCCGGATTATTGAACCCGTTAAAAATTCCCGTTTGGAAGTGGGAGGACATTGCTATGGATTTTATAGTTGGATTGCCTCTCACATCAAAGAAGCACGATTCAATTTGGGTTATTGTGGATAGGTTAACCAAGTCCGCACATTTCATCCCCGTCCATACTACCTACAATACCAAGAAATATGCCGAGCTATACATCTCAAGAGTGTTGTGTTTGCATGGAGTACCTAAAACCATTGTTTCCGATCGAGGTCCGCAATTTGTATCTCGCTTTTGGGAACAATTGCATTCTTGCCTTGGAACCACCCTCATTAGAAGCTCCGCATATCACCCGCAAACGGATGGACAAACCGAAAGATTGAATCAATATTTGGAGGATATCTTGAGAGCATGTGCTATGGAAAATAGAGGAAATTGGGATGATTGTCTTCCATTCGCCGAATTCTCGTACAACAATAGCTATCAAGAGAGTTCGGGAATGTCACCATTTGAAGCATTGTATGGTCACTCTTGTCGTACACCCCTAAATTGGTCGGAAGCGGGAGAGAGAACTACTTTTGGTCCCGATCTTGTCACCCAAGCCGAAGAGAAGGTCCGACAAATTCAAGCCAACATGAAAGCCGCACAATCTCGTCAAGTGAGCTACGCTAACAAGAGGAGACGCCCTTGGAATTCGAGAAGGGAGATCACGTTTATCTTCGTGTCTCTCCGAATAAGGGCGTATCTCGGTTTGGAATTAAAGGAAAGTTAGCACCCCGCTATATCGGACCCTATCCGATTGTGGAAAAGCATAGCGCGGTTGCTTACCGATTGCAATTACCGGAAAGTCTTGCTCGAGTGCACAATGTGTTCCACGTATCTCAACTCAAGAAATGCTTGAAGCCTCCGATAGATGTGGTTATTTCCGACACCGATCAACTGGAAGAAGATCTCTCCTACCCCGAATACCCCGTCCGGATTATTGATCAAAACGACCGGGTAACTCGCAATCGCACCACCACCTTCTATAAAGTGCAATGGAGTAACCACACCGAAGAAGAAGCAACTTGGGAACAAGAGGATTTTCTAGAGAAGAATTTTCCCGAGTTCCTCGCGTCACACAAATCGGTAACTTTTCGCACTCCCTCTCCTTAATTCGTAGCGATTCTCGGGACGAGAATTTCTTTAAGGGGGAGGGCTGTGACATCCCATGTCACGATTAAGGCTAATCCCGTAGTTAGTACCCTAATCACTTCACTAATGAAGTACTCATGCTAATTACCCAAAGGAAAAGAAGAAAAATAAGAAGGAAAAAGGAAAAACCTACTCCTAAACCCTAGCCCTAACCAAAATGCAAAAATTATAAAAACACTACCCACATATTTTTGCACCACTGGATTGCTCATGTAAAAAGGTGAATTTACAACATTTTTGCCAAATTTTTGGACAAAGTTTTGAAACCCCAAAAATTCAAATTCAAATCTGAAACACTGCTACTTGTGAATTTTATATGAATTTTTGGAAGCAAGTTTGGAACTTCAAACTAAAAGATGAAAATTAAAGTGAATCATCCTGAACCTCCCCATATTTTTGGTTTTATTTTTGGAAGCCCAGAAATATGAATTTTTGTCGAAGTTTCAAACTGTAGTTTGAAATTCAAAAACACTCCTCGAGCTACAGTTGCCCGGTGGGCAATGGCGGACCGACCGCCGGTCCGGCGCCACCGCGGCCGCCCCGCGCGTGCCCTGCCCCGTCTAATCGCCACGCAAGCCTCCTGGCCACCTCCCAACCGTTCTGTACCCGCCGGCCAACAGTAGAGCGCCGGGAGTAATGGCGCCCCGCTCCGGCCGCCGCTCCCCGTCCGGCCGCGCCTAGAAAATGGCACGGAGGCCAAGCTCCCATCGCCCCCTTTTCGCCTCAAATAATTGCCCCAGCTCCCTTGGCTCCTCCCCGCACCACCAGCTCCTCCCCTCGGCCGCCATAGCTCGCGCACGGCCGGAAATCGCCGCCGCCTCTCCATCGACGCCGCCGAGAACGCCGCCGCCGATTGCTTCGCCTAGGCAAGTCGCGCGCCCGAGTTTCTTTCGCCAAGTTGCGCGCAAGAGCCTTCCTTTCTTTCCCCCTGATCAGCTCCCCTTGTCCTGCAGCCACTCGCCGGCATTTCGGAGAAAACCGACCGCCACCGCCGCCGGCCTCGGCACCTCTCCGTCGAGACCCCCTCTCCGGCCGCCCCGCTCCAGCTCGACCCCACGCCGCTCTCCTCCGTGCTCAGGTGATGCTCTCCGGCCAAACCCCTCCCTCTCTCATCCCTCGAACTGCACGCGCGCCGCCGCCGCAGCCTCCCGAGCGCCGCCGCTCGCCGCACCGCCTCTCCGGCCACCGCGGGTCCCCGCCGACCCCACCGGCGTGCTCCCCACACCGCGTACATCGTTTCCGCCGAGTCTCGGAGCATGCGCTCCAGTGCAGCGCCGCCGCGGCGAGTTCGCCGGCGCCGGCCACCGTCGCCGGAGCGCGCGCCGATCTGTTTTAAAAATCGGCCGATGGCATTTTCGTAATTAAGTCAGAACTTCGTTTGAGTTTGAAAAATCCATATCTGGCGTTTGAATCGTCCAAAAATTGCAAACTAAAATGTTTTGGAAACTAGAAGACCTGTACTTTCATAAAAGTAACATGAACTCCTCAGATCTGGTCATTTTCACATTTTTATAAAAATGACAAAAGTCAATCCCTAAAAACTTAACTAGGCCATAACTTTAAAAATATAAATCCAAATTAAAAGCCACTTGGGCAAAGTCTTCACCCTGACACACATGAATTTTTCGCACTGGAAGATCTGCATTTCATTTCATATTTTTCAAGTTATTGCATTTCTTGTATTCTCTGTATTTAATTTTTAATTAAATCTGTATAAATTATTTTTGCACGAAACTTGGCCATTAATTTCATTTTGGTACTGTACACATGTAGAAAATCCCATATTAATTTTTGAGCAGGTTAAGTCATGATTTTTGCAAACCCTAGATCCAAATTTCAAAGGAATCAATTTCAGCACAAACATAATTCGTTTTATGTCATTTAAAATCGTGTTCATGCATGTCTATGTAATTTCTACTGTTCATTATGTCCTTTAGCACCCCATGGCAGGTTTAGTCAAAAGGTTTTATGTATTTCACCTATGTATGAATTTTGAAACCAAATTTCTATTCTAAAAGGGAATCGTCATCGCATGTGATGTCAAAATGCATAGGCCTAGATTTCTTCGTGTTGCACTATAAAAACTTGCTAAAATATTAGTGCTAAACCTACACTAACCACAGCACTCATGTCTATGCATCAAGTCATTGCTCATTATATTAGTATGGTTATGCTTGCTCATGTAATTGGGTTCCGTAAAAGAGAACAAGAGACATGTCATGCTTATTAGGGTTCGAACAAACAAACTTTTGAATTACATACTCATTTGAGTCTTTACAAAACAGCACCCATGCATTACTCTCATCATCGACCTTGTACTCATATGACTTATGCATTGCATTTCATTCCTTAGGTGACGACGCCGAATTGAGCCCGCCGGAAGAAGCCGTCGCTACTCTCAACGCTTGTGAGGCTAGCGCTAACTTCGATCACTCTCAAGGCAAGCCCCGGTGCATTCCTATTATTTTGAGATGTCTTCCTTCATCACACTACTAAGGATGATGAGTGTGCATTTAAGTTCTTAGGCGTTGATTGGAAATCCACATGCATAAATTCCTATATGTCCTATGTCGCTTATGTGTCATATCCTCGTTAGAATTGCTATGCTATGTTTATGGAGTCAACGATAGATTGGGGATCTCACTCATGGCTTATGATTAAATGTGAACATGATGAATTTGGTTAAAAATTGAGAACACCCCATTGTGGCTCCGCGAACAAGTTTGAGTTGTGTACCACTTGCATACCTTTCTTATGGGGATTGGTAAACCTACGTAGCTTGTAAGTTGTAAAGTGAGCCGGATATCTCACCGACCCGCAGGTGATGTGTATGGCACGGTGGTTGCACGGGTTGAGGACCGTTGGAGAGTACATGGGTTAAGCCTTGGGCGCGTTGTTGAACGGTCGCAAGGGGGACGTGTACTCGGGGTCGGTGGCCCCGTGTTTTACTTTACGATGAACTCGCGAACGGTGGCCATACGTGTTCTTAAATGATGCGTATGTCGTGCATTTGGGTTCTTTCCTGCAGGATTAATAATTCGATAATTATCGCCGTTTCCTCTCGGTTAATGAGTACCACTTGATTCGAGCAGTTCGCAATGTGTAGTAATGGAAAGAGATTGAATAGCTTGCTGTTTTATATTGATATTAAATTGTATTGCAAACTCTTGTATTGCTAGTATGCTCACTAAAGTTTCCTTTATGCAACAACCCTATTAATTTGGCTAAGTAATAAAATTGCCCACCTAATTAGCATAGGTGCTATTTACGCAAAATGCCAAGTTAAACCGGTCAAGCCCCATGCATCTAGGAGTCGGTCTTAGATGGCCAATTTGACGGGTAAGACTTGCGGAGTATGTTAGATACTCGGGCTTTGCCACTACATGTTGATTTACAGGTTTCCCGCAAGCCGGTTTTTGTGATTGTTGTGGTAAGGTGGTTTGGGATGGAGAAGAGCCCAAAGAGTGGACCATTGAATGGGTCCCTAGCTCTCCGACCCATGATGAGTGAGCCATGGCCTAGGCCGGCATGGTTCATTTAAGTCATCTATGTATCGTCGAGTTATGTATTTCGCTTCCGCACTTTATATTCGAACAAAGATCATGGTTATGTAAGACTTAATCTCGAACCTAATGTATCTTTCATTTGAACTCTATGTTGTAATCAAGACTTAATTATGTAACCTTGCAAATCGTGTATGTTTGTTAATGTGATGCTATGCATGGTTGCTTCGCCAATCATCTCCCAAGGCGATCCGTACCACACTTAACTATCTTTCGGGATAGGGGTGTGACATAAGGAACATGGCAATTGGTGAAATAAGACCACAAGATCCATCTCAACTGCAAGGTGATCCATCTTCTCCGAGACAAGATCAGGACCCTCCACAAGATCCACAAAATGAACAAGATCAAGGTAGTGGCCAAGATCGTGGTGACGACCAAGATCAAGGCAACAACCAAGATCAAGAACAAGATGGTGGAGGTGACGACCAATAAGACGAACCACAAGAAGAAGACGAAGATGCACTTAGGCCCCAACAACCCCGAGTGCGCCAAAGCATACAAAAAGATCATCCCGTTTGATGTGGACTAGGGTCCCGATCTTCCGAAAGGTTTGATTTGGCGAAGATGTGACACACGTCGATCCGGCTCTCGAACAACACGTTCGAACCCCGCAATCGCAGCACCACGTCCTCTATGGTTATCAACCGGCGTTGCACGGTTGACCTCGCCTCGAAGGCTAATCCCTGCCTGCGAATCAAGAACACAAGCAAGAACAAGAAAGAACGCAACCAAATTTGCAGATGTATAATTAAACTCACAAGTTGGGGTCTCACAAACCGATGAACGGCGAAACTGTCTAAGCAGAATAATCTAAGCAAAACCCAACCCTAACATGGGTGGTGGCTGCTGCTAATAAAGACTTGGGGACGTGCAAGAACCCCCTGGACGCTCCCCTAATGGGCTCACACGAGATACACGGCCTAAAGGCCAAAAACGGTGACGCAGCACCAAAAACAGATTCTGGACGTTCCAATGTTTCGATGATTCCCGGAGACTCCGGATGAAATTTGATTTGGGACCGGTTCCACTGGAAATCTTATGAAATTATCTTTCCATACACATGTCGAACGTCCAAATCCGACTTCGTATGCGATCTGGGCATCTATTTTAATTCAGACGGTTCCTGGACTCCGAAACAGACTCGAAGTCAACTTGGTTTGGGCCTCCACAATGCCTTGCGCCGCTTGCTGGACCTCCACGCCTCCAAGCCCTAGTCCATTCATATTATGGTCCTCTCCTTGATTCCTAATCATAATAAAATCATTAGGTAGCAAACTATTCTCAAAATTATGAAAGGAAAAACTTAGGAACGAGCTCACCTCTAAATTTAATTGTCGGGCGCGAGCTCTAGTGATTGGTCCTTGAATGTTCAACGGAGGAGTGTCATTTGTATCCAAAGGAGTGATGTCCTTATTGTCCTCCCCTCTTGAATCGGAGTCGTCCTCGACTCAAGCTCGTGCTCCTCACCCAAATAAGGCTTCAAATCTGCAATGTTAAAAGTGGAACTAACGCCGAACTCGGGAGGCAACTCAAGTTTATATGCATTATCATTAATCTTCTCAATTATCTTGAAAGGACCAGCAGCTCTAGGCATTAACTTAGACTTTCTCAACTCAGGAAACCGATCCTTTCTCAAGTGCAACCATACTAAATCACCCGGTTCTAATTTAACTTCCCTTTTACCTTTACTACCAGCAATCCTATACTTTTCAGTCATCTTTTCAATGTTGTGCTTAGTTGTTTCATGCATTTTTAAAATAAACTCAGCACGTTCCTTAGCATCAAAGTGAACTCTCTCACTAGTAGGCAAAGGCAAAATATCAATAGGAGCACGGGGATTAAAACCATACACTACCTCAAAAGGACTTACCTTGGTGGTCGAATGTGTTGCACAATTGTATGCAAACTCCACATGAGGCAAACATTCCTCCCACATCTTCAGATTTGTCTTTAAAATAGCTCTCAACATGGTGCCCAATGTGTGGTTCACTACCTCGGTTTGGCCATCGGTTTGTGGGTGACATGTTGTAGAGAACAACAACTTCGTTCCCAACTTATTCCATAGAGTGCGCCAAAAATGACTCAACAATTTGGCGTCACGATCTGAAACAATAGTAGAAGGCATACCATGCAAACGAACAATCTCTTTGAAAAATAGATCAGCAATATGAATAGCATCATCACTCTTATGACAAGGTATAAAGTGAGCCATCTCAGAAGAATCTATCCACGATAACAAAAATACTATCCCTCCCCTCTTAGTCCTAGGCAGTCCTAAAACAAAATCCATAGAAATATCTGCCCAAGGTATGGAAGGAACAGGAAGAGGCATATACAAACCATGTGGATTCAAGCGAGACTGCGCTTTTTGACAAGTAGTGCAGTGAGCCACAAAACGCTCGACATCTCTTCTCAACTGTAGCCAAAAGAAGTGTGTGGCCAACACATCCACCGTCTTCTTTGCACCAAGATGTCCCATCAATCAGCCTCCATGCGCTTCCTGTAACAACAAAAGACGGACGGAACCAACTGGAATGCAAAGACGGTTAGCTCTAAACAAATATCCATCATTTATCACAAACTTGTTCCATGTACGACCCTCTCTACAATGCAGCAAAACATCTTTAAAATCAGCATCAAGAGCATATTGTTCTTTAATTGATTCAAGCCCAAAAATGCGACAATCAAGGTGTGACAACATAGTGTATCGTCTAGACAATGCATCGGCAATCACATTATCCTTCCCTTTTTTATGCTTGATAATATAAGAAGAAGACTCAATAAACTCAAACCACTTAGCATGTCTACGGTTCAAATTACTTTGAGAACGAATATAATTAAGCGATTCATGATCATAATGAATAACGAATTCCTTAGGCCATAAATAATGACGCCATGTTTGCAAAGAACGTACAAGAGCATATAATTCTTTATCATACGTAGAATAATTCAGAGCAGGGCCAGTTATCTTTTCACTAAAATAAGCAATAGGTCAACAAGCTGGTTGATGGTGTTAAACTCCTTATAATGAACAATGTCCTGTATATCACGTCTCAAACCGGAGTAAAAACGAACAATAGAGCTCTCATTATCCTCTACTATCATGCAGCGTTGTAAACCCTTTTGAAGCTCACCATAATAGTCCTGCACAGATTTATCCCCTTGTTCTAAGCGCTGAAGTTTTTTGCGTAAATCTCTATGATAAGAAGGAGGGACAAAACGATCACGCATAGCTTCCTTAAGTTGAGTCCAAGTTACAGGAATATCATCAGCGAGTTAGAGAATTCCACCAAATGATAGCAAAATCTTTAAATTCACTAGTGGCTTGTCTAACTCTATGCTGCTCGGGAACTAGGTGCCCACTAAATTTTTGCTCTCATTGTCATCTCCCAATCAAGGTAACCCTCCGCATCATATTGCCCCGAAAAAGGTGGAATAGTAAACTTAATCTTAGCATAAGGACCATCGAGGGCTCGATTTACCTTGTTGTCGATGTTGGCCACCCATACCTTGGGTGTTCTGTTGTAGACGCCGGTGAAGCCTTTGTGCTCGTATAGCTGCGTCATCGATGTCGACAGTGGCATCATTCACCGTGTCATCTTTTCTGTTTCCACCGACGTTGCTATCGGCCTCATCTTCGTGGATCTTCACACGGTTCTCCACCTCGGTCAGCTTGCCGATCCAACGTTGTCGCCACTTCTGCTAGAGTATTAACCGTGTCTGTCATCTTGGACAACCGCTTATCCATCCGCTCAATCTGGTTGCCAAGATTGAGTTTGTTGATGCCGTCGGTAACGACTTTTTTAACAGCTTCTGTCATCTCCTCACGTGCCCTGTCAAGAACAGATCGAAGATGCCCTTGACTAACACACTCGTGGAAATCTTTAGGGGTGCCAACGTCTGCATCATCTCCTGCCATAGCAAATACAAAAACAGGAACAAACAGTGAAGGTTATCCCTAATAAACACTACTACTATGGTGGACAGTGGTGACTCTCACAAAAGCAAATGGAACGTCTTACCAAGTTCTTACAAGGGTCTTACCAAGCAAGGCAAAGGATACCTAGAAGGCGTGTACCACGATTGCAAGGGTCAAAAACCTGTGCTGTCCAGAAGTAGTATGTGGAGCTAGGAGGGCCAAATATGTGAGTGGAACACAATTCAAAAACAGATAGTAATGCTTTGAATAAATGTCCAAAGCTACTTGTCCTTAATTGCTGGTCTACACGTATCCTAGAACAGTAGTGCAGGCAAAGCAAGGATGACGAGGCACAAAGGAAAACAAAGCAAAAGGTAACTAGCAAGGAAGAAACAGACAACTAGACACAAAAAACGAGGCCAAAACCCTGTTTTGTCTTTTAGCACTAGTAGAAATCACAAATTTTTCTTTTTTGATATTATTTTTTTGATATTTTCCTTCCCCTCGGAGGCAACAAAATAGGAACCATGCAAAGTTTCAGGTCAAACAGAGAAGGAATGTGACCTACAGATTTTCTCGTAAGATGCAGCGACGACGGGTTCGAAACTTTTTTCCTCGGATCAGTGGGCTTAACTATTTTTTTGATTTTTTTGATATTTTTACTGCCCAGCAAAGCCGGGACGAGCAAATGCAAATTTTTTTCTACCCAATTTCAAAAAATATTTGCCTAATTTCGAGTCCGTATGCGAAAGTTATGGCTGTTTGAAGGAAGGGACTCCGAATTAGGGTTTCGGTCGACGGAATTGCAATCGGGTAGGATTTTTTTTTTGTTGTTTTTTTTTTTGACGACTAATGTATGCAACGGAAACGAAGGTCTTGGTCGTGGGGTGTTGAGTTCAAGATGAAAAGGGTGGGAGTGTAGGGTGGGACTATGGTGGATGCAGCGGATGTGACAAAAACTCCCGAGACAGAGTAAACTTGAGGGAATTCGGCTAGGGTTTCGAGGGGCACAAAACCGACAACAAGAACACGAACTAAACCAGCAACAAAACAATCACTAGGACACAAACTCAACACTACGGACTCTGAAATTGAACATGCAAAGGCTAAACACGGATTGGATAGGATGAACCCTAAAACTAAATTTTTTTTTTTGGCTTTTTCGTGGATCATAGGATAATAAAGAAACAAACTAAACTAAAGGTAGGGCGAACCTGACGGTGCACCTGAAGCTCTGATTACCACTTGATGTGGACCAGGGTCCCGATCTTTCGAAAGGTTCAGATAACTCTTGATTTGGCGAAGATGTGACACACGTCGATCCGGCTCCTGAACAACACGTTCGAACCCCGCAATCGCAGCACCACGTCCTCTATGGTTATCAACCGGCGTTGCACGGTTGACCTCGCCTGAAGGCTAATCCCTGCCTGCGAATCAAGAACACAAGCAAGAACAAGAAAGAACGTAACCAAATTTGCAGATGTATGATTAAACTCACAAGTTGGGGTCTCACAAACCGATGAACGACGAAACTGTCTAAGCAGAATAATCTAAGCAAAACCCAACTCTAACATGGGTGGCAGCTGCTGCTAATAAAGACTTGGGAACGTGCAAGAACCCCCTGGACGCTCCCCTAATGGGCTCACACGAGATACACGGCCCAAAGGCCAAAAACGGTGACGCAGCACCAAAAACAGATTCTGGACGTTCCAATGTTTCGATGATTCCCGGCGACTCCGGATGAAATTTGATGTGGGACCGGTTCCACCGGAAAGCTTATGAAATTATCTTTCCATCCATATGTTGAACGTCCAAATCTGACTTCGTATGCGATCTGGACATCTATTTTAATTCAGACTATTCCTGGACTCCGAAACAGACTCGAAGTCAACTTGGTTTGGGCCTCCACAATGCCTTGCGCCTCTTGCTGGACCTCCACGCCTCCAAGCCCTAGTCCATTCATATTATGGTCCTCTCCTTGATTCCTAATCATAATAAAATCATTAGGTAGCAAACTATTCTCAAAATTATGAAAGGAAAAACTTAGGAACGAGCTCACCTCTAAATTTAATTGTCGGGCGCGAGATCTAGTGATTGGTCCTTGAATGTTCAGCGGAGGAGTGTCATTTGTATCCAAAGGAGTGATGTCCTCATCACCTTGGTGACATTCAAAAAGGGGTAACCACTAGATCTCGAGTCGCTACCTTTTGCCATCATTACTCGTTTGTTTCCTCTTTGGAACCTCTTAAGGTGGAACAAGCATTGCAAGACTCGAATTGGGTGGTGGCCATGCAAGAAGAGTTGAACAACTTTGAAAGAAACAAAGTGTGGTCATTGGTGGAAAGGCCCAAGCGAAACATTGTGGGAACCAAATGGGTGTTCCGCAACAAGCAAGATGAACACGGTGTGGTGGTGAGGAACAAAGAAATACTTGTTGCAAAAGGCTACTCAAAAGTTGAAGGTCTGGACTTTGGGGAAACATATGCACTGGTAGCAAGGCTTGAGTCAATTCGCATATTGCTCGCCTATGCTACGCATCATGGTTTCAAGTAATATCAAATGGATGTGAAGAGTGCATTCCTCAATGGTCCAATACAAGAAGAAGTGTATGTGCAGCAACCACCGGGTTTTGAAGATCCCAAGAAACCTCACCACGTGTACAAGCTTCACAATGCTCTCTACGGGCTCAAGCAAGCACCAAGAACTTGGTATGAACACCTCAAGGGATACCTCATCGACAAGGGCTTCATAATGGGCAAGGTCGATCCTACCCTCTTCACTAGAAAAGTTGAGAGTGATTTATTTGTGTGCCAAATATATGTCGATGACATAATATTTGGTTATACTAACCAATCTTTCTGTGATGAGTTTGCCAAGATTGTGACTAGGAAATTTGAGATGTCGATGATGGGGGAGTTGAAGTTCTTTCGAGGTTTTCAAGTTAAGCAACTAGAAGAAGGAACTTTTATAAGTCAAACCAAGTACACCCAACACATCCTCAAGAAATTTGATATGAACAAGGCAAAGCCAAGCAAGACTCCAATGAAGACAAATGGTCATCTAGAATTGGATGTGAGTGGGAAGGCGGTCGACCAAAAGGTATATCGCTCCTTGATTGGCTCTTTGCTTTACCTTTGTACATCTAGACCTGATATCATGCTTAGCGTATGCATGCGTGCGAGATTTCAAGCCGCTCCAAAAGAGAGCAACTTGGTGGCCGTTAAAAGAATATTGAGATATTTGGTTCACTCCAAACATAGGGTTGTGGTATCCTAAGGGCGTCAAATTCAAGTTAGTTGGCTACTCCGATGCCGACTATGCCGGATGTAAGGTAGATAGAAAAAGCACCTCCGGGACTTGCCAATTCTTGGGTAGGTCCCTCGTATCATGGTCATCCAAGAAACAAAATTCCGTTGCTCTTTCCACAGCCGAAGCGGAGTATGTTGCAGCCGGTAGTTGTTGTGCACAACTCTTATGGATGCGACAAACTCCGAAGGACTTTGGATACTCTTTGACCAAAGTTCCCCTCCTATGTGACAATGAGAGTGCCATCATGATTGCATACAACCCAGTTGATCACAATAGGACTAAGCATATAGATATCCGGCACCACTTCTTGAGAGATGATTCAATCAAGGGGGACATTGAGATTAGTTATGTGAGAACCGATAAACAACTAGTCGATATCTTCACCAAGCCATTAGGTGAGAAGAGATTTTGTGAGCTTAGGAGTGAACTTAATATACTTGATTCTTCTAATGTGGAATGAATTCCTGCGCATCTTGTGATATTGAGATTATTTGCAAAAATATTGCTTGTTTTTCGTATTGAAAATATTTGAGGTTGATCTCTTGATCATGTTGCTCATCTTGTGGATATTGTTTGATATGGTTGATTGCTGGCTATCCACAAGTGAAAGCAAGCCCAAGTTCCAACCTAGGATTCCACAGTCAAAATTCACACAAAATCATTCATCTCCGTTTCCCTCTAAATTGGATGAATCGGGACGAGACGGAACTTCTGTTCCTTGACGAAACTTCCGTGCAAAACTCTTCGGTTTTGACGGAACTTCTATCATGTGCGGGTTCAAAGGGGCCCGACCCCTTTCTTTCCTTCTTCTTCCTCATAACTCTTCACATTTTATTTCTCCTCCCAAACCCTAGCTCGTGAGGTCCCGTGGCGATCTAGCTTTTCAACCAAGGAAAAGCTCAAGTAATCCGTGAGAAAGCTTCTCCACCCCACGGCACTTCCGTTCCTCAACTTCTTCCGTCGATTCACGCCCTTCTTTGCGTGAATTTGGTATGGATCTTGAAACTTCTCTTTTTTCAAATCTTGGTCAATGCTAGCAGCTTGTTGGTCTATCTTCGATAGAATAGGGTCTAGTACTTTAGGGTGCTCAAGTCTTGTCAAGCTCTAGTAGATAGGGTAGATTTTGCATCATTTTGGCCAACTCCATGCGCGAAATCCTACCGAGTACGGAAGTTCCGTCCCGATAGAACTTTGCACATAAAGTTGTCCTTATTGACGCACAACCTATACTATTCGACCAATTCCTTATCGATATCTTGTTTACTGTCGGAATATGCCTCGTATCAAGTACGCGGGCAAGAAGAGCAGCGAGGCCAACCATTCGGGAACCAAGAAATGATAACGAAATTGAAGAAGAAGTTGAATCTTCGGAAAGCGAGGAGGATGTGCCATCTCGCTCACAGCTCAAGAGGAAACGGGTGATCAAGCGTACTCCGCATCCCGACACAAGAAACAAGGGCAATGGCATTGCTAGTGAACAGATCAGGGGCGGGTGACACGGGTGGTGAGATTACTCGGAGTTCGTGTGAGAGCCCCTGTGTACATTGGAGCTTACAGCAGGTGTGATATGAGGAGGCTCCCTCATGTTCTTGATGAGCTGAGAAAGAAGGATCCGCGCAGTGTGCGGGAGAGAGAAGCATCGAATCCGAGGTTCCATCCGTGGGGCCAACAGGACTACTACCATACACTATTCATTGACATGAAGAAAAAGTCCCACGAGCTGCACGTGCATCGGTGGATTGATTGGAAGTATATGGAGGACAAGAATGATGCTATCTTTGATCAAGTGATCGATGTGTGTAGAGCTCGTGGAGTATATGACCTCATGGCTTTTCGCCATGATTGGAATGAAGAAATTATATGTCGGTTCTACGCCACCCTCTACATCGACACCAACCGTCACAAGATCTTGTGGATGACTCAAGGGCAGCAGTATGAGTGCAGTTGGAGAGTGTTTGCATCTTATTTCCACTTGCCGGCGTCCGACGGAGATGATGACCATGAGAGCCTTATCAATGAGCGAGTATCTACCCGAGAAGGAATTGGCATTCATGTATGAGGATGGACCGTGCGTCTATGGACAGATCTAGGGACTCTTGCCCTACTATTTCTACCTCTAAAGGATTCTTCGACAGACCATAGTACCAAAGGATGGATATAGTGATCAGATTGCTGCATGGTCAAGAAATGTGCTAGCACGGTTTGCTCCCGACGCCACTCCTTTTTATGTCATGGGATTCATCTTTGAGGAGATCAGCCGGCGTAGTGTCAACACTAGGATGACTCTACCCTATGCTCCATGGATCATGGCTATGATTGAGGGAGTCACAAAGCTGAGTTTTGAAAAGGAATGCAAGCATCGTCCCCTGCAACTCAAGCTTAAGGGTGGAGCAAAGAAGAAGCGCAGCGCCCCTCCGGCTCCACCTCCGGATGGTGCTTCTAGCAGTGCAGCTCCTCGCCGGACCGGCTCTCCCACTTCTCGCATCATGGGAGCACTCAAGTCCATCTTCACGGTGTGCACCGACAATGCCGTTGAGACCTATAAGAACAGGCAGCGCACCAAGAAGAATGCTAGGAGGATGAAGAACTTCATGAGGTCACAGGGTGCAGAGGTCTCTCCTCCAGGATCCGAGGAAGAGGAGGATGCACCTCCTCCCGTCTATCGGTGGCAGCTCGAGGACTATGCTCGAGTACTTTGGTGGTGACGGTGGTCAAAGCTCCGATGCAGCCCATGAAGAAGATGAAGAAGAAGAAGAAGAGGACTTTGGAGGCCAGGAGGACGACGCGTGATCCTCTATCTTACTCTCCTTCCTTTCTTCCTTTTTGGTGCCTTGATGCCAAAGGGGAGAGAGTGAGAAAAGGGATCACTATTATCTTTATCATTGTGTTCTTTATCTATCTTAGTTGTTGGAACTTATGAGAACTTTATGTATGGAACTATGTGAGTGTTGCTCTATGCCGGACGCATCACAATATACGTCGAACGGCTTGGTGATGTCGGGTTGAGCTAGAAGCTGGAGCGGTGGTTAAATGCTTCTTCAAGGTTCGGAAAGCATTTTCACACTCGGGACTCCATTTAAAGGTAGAATCTTTCTCCAATAATTTTGTCATGGGCTTGGAGATGATAGAAAAATTTGGGATGAATTTCCGATAATATCCAGCAAGTCCGAGAAAACTACGGATGTGCTTGCGGTTCGAGGAGTCTTCCAATATACCACGTCGTCAACTTTACAAGGGTCAACTGAAATGCCATTGTGACATCCCCTCCGGGACACCCGGGACTCGGTACGAGAGGGACACTCGACGCAGTGAGTTACAACAGTTCATCATCTCATACAAGCCGGAATATATACATCATGGTATAATACAATCAGGTTTTCGAAATACAAACATTGTACAGCGGAAGCATAATACATTAATGAAGTTTAACAACCTACGAGTCTTGCAGCGGAAACTTGTACTTTGCAACAAAAGACCACTAGCGTGATGTACTCGAGCCCGTCGTACACCACGATCCTCCTCGCTCGGGACGTCGGGATTTGTTCCCACCGGAGGGGACCACCCTTGGAACACGGCTCCTCTTCCGGACAGCTACCGTAACGATCGTGGAAGGACGACTCGGATCCTGAAAAGCATAACGAACAAACCCCGAGTATTCTAATACTCAGCAAAGACTGACCCGTCAACAGGCACACTAAGGCCGACGCCTAGTATGCAAAGGCTTTACGGTCGTGGGGTTGACTCCTTTGCGAAAGCAGCACTAAGAGGTGGATCCTTACTTTCAATGTTTTAGCTCCACATTAGGATTCATTAACTTCTATATTTGCAGTCTATCACTATTGCAATCAAGTTGCAGGAAAAGATAATTTTTCGACCGACAATTCTTTCATCTCTCAACCTCATCCTCCGAGTTGATTACTACGATGCGACGAGCTAAACAAGCGGTACTCATTACTGCGAGGGACAGCGATTCGAATCGATTTATACCAGCCGGCAAAACCCGACTACACGACGTATACGCATCACACCGATCGTATACGACAACCTTTCCCGCTAGCACCGACAGCAGACTAGCCATTTCCAACTCCCCGGAAGTATGGCGACGCCACGACTTCCCTCGTGGTCGACCCATCTTCCTCCCGTGAGACTATCCTCTCACCGACAGCCGGCAAAAGAGAGCCGGCTACGCTACATCTCTCGGGGCGATAGGGTACATCAGCTTGCTGGGCCCATGATACCAGCATGTAGTACGGTACGTTCAAACTTGTTCAACTAAGCCGACAACGGTACGGTCCTTGACCGACACGGACGGGGCTACCACCTTGCAAGACCTCATCTCCGTCTTGCCCTTTCTCCTACGGGGCCCGTCCGGTCTCGGGTTATTCACATCTTCCCTTCCATTCTCATCTTTTCTCTTATCAAAACCTCTTAGCAATAGTAACCGAGCCATTAACTCGTATCTCGCGAGTAGTGTTGCCACCACTCGACTTCTACCGATTCCCTAGGACATAAGCTTAGCAGTTATCGAGCACGATTGAGCTACCTGTACCGAGTATAGCATAAACAATTGGGAACCTATCTCATGCATCTAGGGTATCAAGCAACTCCTATAACTTAATGCACAATCATGACTCATTACTGTGATAAAAGAAAAGACTTTAAAAACATAGGTGGGATGCACCGGGCTTGCCTGGATTCGCGTCGGGGTTAGCTTCCTCGGGTGTCTGGTCGACTTCGACGTTCCGTCTCCTGCTTTGACCTCGGACGGAACCTCTATCACGCCAGATACCTAGGTCGACCAACAATACGTTGCGACTTAATGATCATGCATGCATTAATGTACATGAGCTGATGTGCAACAATTCTATCAACCATGATCGTTAACTAGCAATTAATCATTACTTAAGCTCATTACTTGGCAATTAGTAATTAACAATTAATAATTCCTCGAGGTTTATTTATTAGCAGCTTATAATTAATCATGTTCATTACTCAAGAATTAACAGATTGATCATGCAAAGGTTTTGTTAATTATGTTCATCAACTAATAATTACTGATTACTTATGTTCAAGTAATCAACAACTAACAACTAACAATTAATCACGTTCGTTAAGCACTAGGTAATAATTGATCATGCTCATTAATTATTGCTTAATCAAGGTCATTAATTAACAATTAATCGTGTTTATTAATTAACAAATACTCATGTTCATTAATTAACCATTAATTATGTGCATTAGTTAACAATTCATGATTAATCATTAATCAATGATACATAGAGTATTAAATTGGGATCACATGAAATGACGGTGTTTATGTTGAATTTTGGAAAATAGTTTTCACAAACACTTTCGTCTGCAGTATCTCTAATTTTTAAAGAAATTTATTTCTCAAAATCAAACAATAATTAGCATAAAATAATAGGTTATATTAACTAAAGAAAGGAAATTAATTAAACTATGAAATTATAATTTCTCAAAATAGGTATTTGAATACATAATCAAATAGAGAATAATTTTATGAGTCTAATGAACTTTGTTTGACATTTTTCTGATTTTTGTGGAATTTTCTATGAATTTTCGAAGTTTGAAACAATCTACAAATTGAATAAATTCAAAAAGGAACCAGGGGCTTACTTGGGCCGAATCCGGTCGGCCCATGGGCGGACGGCCCATGGCACGAGCGCGGCCCACGCGAGCTCGACTCGCCTACCATGGAGGGTGGCGGCCGGAGTTGGCGCCGGCGACTCGCCGGAGTTGGCCGGACGTCGACGAAACTCACGGGAAACCGAACCGCATGCTCAACGCAACACGGGGAACACGAGGGTGGGGTCGCCGGCACCGGAGGGTGACCGGAAAAGCACCGGCGGCGAGCGACGGCCTGGAGGGAACTTCGGCGGCGGCTAGAGCGCATCTCGGTTGGCCAAAATGCATACGGCTTCTTGCTAGAGCTCCAGAGGATCATGGCGAAGACCGGCATCGAGTTGGTAGAGGGTATGGTTGGCCGCAAGCCGGTGCGCACCACGGAGGCAGGGGTGGCGGCACTCGTGCACGGGAAAACGGCTCCGGCCTTCATCTTGACGGGGAAAACAAAAGGCACAAGGGTCAGCGAGGTGCTCCGGTGAGTTCCCCCATGCCGTGAAGCAACGCGAAGTCGAGAAACGCACCGAATGGGTAGAATTTCGCCCGGACGCGGATGGTGGTCGTCGGAGACGTCCTCTAGGTAAACTTCAAAATACTCTCACGACGGACCACGATTTGGGACGGCTTCTCCTCCGGAGACTTGAGGGGAAAGAGGCGCGTTACTCGGTGGCCACGCCTTGCTTGGGGACTTGGTATGGTGGTCGGGCGGTGTGATGTGGGGAGGGCGGTTCCTCGCCGCGGGTGAACCGGAGGGAGAGAGCGAGAGGTGATGAGCTCCGACCCGGGCTTTATCCGTGGGGAGGAGCGGACGACGTGGCGTGAAGTTGATGCGTGGCCGCAGGAGGGCGGGGCGCGCGGCCGAGCCGCTGCCGGCGCGCTCGGGCGGGAGGCGGTGATGAGAGAGAGGAGAAAGAGAGATTGGATCGCTGATTTGGCATTTTTACAAAAACGACCTTCTGTTTTTAAGTAATTGAAAAGCATACTTCCAAGGCTCGAATAATTATGCGAAAAACAGGGATGGAAAAGAAAACATTTTAAACCTTTTTCCTTATTGGTCGAAGTTCAAATTCCAAATAACTTTCGGATTAAAATTTCAAGTCTAAAATAAAAAGATAAGCTTTCATTATTTCTTGTAGGGATTTTTACAAAATAAAATAATTTTAGAGCAACTTCAAAAATCTTTTATTTTCATGTTTAGCCAACAGAAAATGTTAAACTCCATAGTTTACTTGTAATTAATTTATCTTTTTAAGTTCTTAATTTAACCTAAGTTAATTTGTCATTTCATGTGTATTTCTTAACACAATATTCAACATTTTCTCAAATGCACATGATGACATGATTATAACCGACATGAAATGCATGTTTCTTTTGTCGGGGTTGTTACAGCCATCTGCTGAAATAATATGACCCAAGAATGGAACTCGATCCAACCAAAATTCACACTTGATGAATTTCGCATAAAGTTGATGATCTCGTAGTCGTTGAAGCACAATGCGGAGGTGTTCAAGCATGTTCTTCCTCCGACTTGGAATAAATGAGGATATCATCGATAAATACCACCACGAACTTGTCCAACTCCGGCATGAATACCGAGTTCATGAGGTACATGAAATAGGCCGGTGCATTTGTCGATCTGAAAGACATTACGAGATATTCAAAAAGTCCATATCTCGTAGAGAAAGCAGTTTTAGGAATATCTTCCGGCCAAATTTTGATTTGATGATAGCCGGAGCGAAGATCAATTTTGGAGAATACCCTCACACCAACTAATTGATCGAACAACATATCGATGCGTGGGAGGGGGTATTTATTTTTTATGGTTGCCGCATTGAGGGGTCAATAGTCGACACACAACCGTAGGGATTTATCTTTCTTTTTCATGAATAAAGCGGGGCAGCCCCAAGGTGAAGCACTTGGGCGAATGTACCCCTTGTCCATAAGGTCGTTGAGTTGTTCTTTAAGTTCAGCTAATTCATGTGGAGCCATTTTACAGGGTCTTCTAGATATCGGTGCGGTACCAGGTTGAAGTTCAATTTTAAATTCTACTTCCCGATCAGGTGGCATGCCCCGCAAATCATCCGGAAGCACATCGGGAAATTCACACACTACCGGTATGTCCTCTAATTTCTATGCTTCTAGGTGCTGAATTTGAGTTCTAGAAATTTTTGGACCTGGCAAGGATAAAACCGATGGGCCGTATAGTGGTGAATTTAAATGTACTTCCCGAGTATCTATGTGTAGGACGGCTTTATGTAATTTCATCCACCTCATTCCTAGTATCACATCTATCCCTTTACCTCCTAAAATAATGAGTGGAGAGAGGTATGTATTTCCGGCAAGTTCAAGAGGGACATTCCTTACTTCTCGATTTGTACGAATTAAGCCACCGGGAGATGTGATAGTGTACGGAGTTTGCAAGATGGTAGATGACAGATGCAATTTATCCACACATGCTTAACTAATAAAATCATGCGTGGCGCCGAATAAAAAGAACGAAAGTGGGATGTTCGGCGATGGAAAACATACCCGAGAGGACTGTATCTCGGCTTGCACATCTTCGACCGTGGTGAAATTCACACGGCCGGTCTTGGTGGGGGTTTTGTTGTGGCCGTTGTTGTTGTTGTCGCGGTTATTATTATTGCCATTATTACCGCGGTTGTGCTGATTTTGATTATTCCCACCATTGTTGCCGTTGTTGCGGCGAGGATGTGGGCACTCTCCGATGAAATGACCAACACCGCCGCAATTAAAGCATGGCTGCTACGGGGATGGTCCGGCACTCTGGTTGTGCTGCTGCGAGGAATGCTGATGGCCACGGTGCTGATAGGAATTTTTGGGGCGCACGATAAGGCTGCTGGAAGGTAGTGCGTTGCCCACCCATTGGAGGCACCGAGACACGGAATTTATGACCAGTGGGGCTGGTCACTGCAAGTTTGAATTTGTGAGATGGCGCACCGGATGAACTTTCGGCGGTGTGCTTCCTCTTCTTGTCATCCTGATTGACGCGGATGGCGTCTTCCCGAACAATAGCGACACCGACCAGTTCATTGAATATGCCATTCAAGAGAGCAAGACAGTCTTGCAGCTTCGGATTTAGGCCCTTCCGGAAGCACTCACGCTTCTTTGCGTCGGTATCAGCGTTATACGAAGCATACCGAGCTAGATAGTTGAATTTCCGCGCGTACTCTTGCACGGTGCTGGAGCCTTGCTTCAGGTCAGCAAATTCATGAAGCTTCCTTCTCATGACACCGTCAGGGATGTGGTGTCACGGAAGGCTGCCGAGAATTCCGGCCAAAGCTTCGGTGAGCCACGGGGAGTGCAGCGGTGTAGTTTGCCCACCACGCACTAGCCGACCCACGGAGCTGCTGTGCTGCAAACAGAGTCTTCTGGTGCTCGGTGCAGTTCAGGAGAGCAAACTTGGACTCAACAATACGCAGAAAATTATCTGCTTCCAGGGGGTCCTTTGCCTCGGAGAATGATGGCAGCTGGGTCGCCCAAAAACCCCATAGGAAGTGGGACGGGGCTGCGATGGAGGAGCTGCTACCTAGGCATTATTGTTCCGGCTCACCAGGAACAGCCGAAACATCTCGTTCTAATTATGAACGAGCTGTTCCACAGCAGTCATCTGTGGTGGATTGGGCGGCTGCGACGAAGTACCCTCTCCCGAAGGATCCACCGTGCGACGAGTGTTCACCATCTGTCACACAATTTAATCATATCGTTAGTCTCAGCATTTCCGAGCCATAGACAATAATAATAATTAAAGGACATGATTTGAACATGAAATTTCAGAATGCATCCATAGAGGGAAAATTTTCATTGGTGCTGAAAATGATGGAATAAAGCGTAGATTTATTAAGCATAAGCTTAATGGTTCATATATTTCGATTTGCAACCCATTTGTACACAAAAGCGCGTGATATTAACACTTCCTAGCGCGCGGGTCACACATCCAGATTTTCCCATGTCGAGCTAATTATCCGTACCTCTTACGCTGTCGTATCTACACAAAGCACAGCGACCGCGACGTTCTTACGTACGTACAAGTCATTAGTTTTAGTTCTTAGTACACTACCATTAATTTTTACAAGTTTCTTGCTAGCGTTATCCATCGGTCTAGGCATCGCTATCGGTGTCTTCCGGGTTGTTGACGTCGGAAGCATCGCTAGCGGCGTCATTCCCGTTGTTCGCCGATGGTGGTGGCTGCAACAGGTTCCAGTGGGCTGCCAGCAACGCCTGGTGGTGCTGCTGTAACTCTGCCAACTGGTGCTGCAGATTTCCTATATCCGTGAACAACCGATTCATGTTAGTCCGGGCAGTCTCGAGCTGTCCGTGGAGGAACTGCATAGTTGCCTGCTGAGAATGAATGGTCTCATCTTTCTAAGCAATACCCGTCGGACCGGGCTCTTGCATGTCGACCGCCATGCCCTCGATAATCATTGCGCGGATGATTTCCGCCGGGGCGGCGCTGAAGCAGCCGGCCCACGCCGTGGCGAGGTAATTACATGTGGGCGCGGTGGGGCAAGATCCCGCGGACGATCATCAACGTGACCGATCCGTCGCCTCTCATCTTCTTCTTGTCTCCTGCGTTCTTCCGTCCTCTCGGCATGGCAATCGATAAGCACGTTTGGAATGTCACTATTGCCATTGAGTGGTATGCGCAAATCTTGGTTTGGAGCTCGCTCATGTTCGTCTACGATCGGGGTGTGTCGAGGTCCAAGCCTTTCGCCGAAGAAGCCCCTTCAAACCGGGCTCTTGCAGGCCGCTCCGAGCGGGAACGTGAGCGATTGGGAGATTCCGCTCTGTCATGGACGAGTTGATTTGTTTGTAGAGCTGCCGCATCTACCAAATTCAAGGCGCGCTGCAATCCTGGCGTTGCATTGAAGACTTCTTCCGGTATTGTCTCGATAATTTGCTTCACTCCCACAATGTTGTGGATCGGTGATGTGAAGACCCGAGCGCCATTCATCTCCACCTCCATGGAGCTTAAATCCAATGCTCTACTTGAAGAACGATGGCGCCTTCCACCTGCGACATCCACGTCGATCGTTATATCCTGGGGATGTTTCTTCCGGGTCTCCGGATCGCTCCGGTAGCGGTCCGAGAGCGTGGGGAGCGGTCACATGAACGCTTCCTCCCGCCTCGAATAGTACCAACAACTTTTGCACGATGATTCGCGGCCGAAGGTTGTGGAGGTTGTTCATCTCCATCCGCTTCGTCCGATTCACGTTGGCGGCGGTTAGCTTGGTCCTCCGCCATCCTGGCTGCTTCGAGTAGCAGCTTCCTCGGGATTGAGTTCTTGAAGAACCGGATCCGCAATGAACAATTGGAAGAAGGCCGGAGACCCTTCCTCGAAGTCCTTACCAAGCTCGTGGGAGCGGCTTATCATCGCAGACCGGGTGCCGGTCTCGGGACCCGAGCGGTCCGATGGTTTGCGCTAATGCTGCGTCGGATCCGCAAGGTTCCAAGCAAGAGGTGCCGACCATGGCAGGTGATCGCGCTT
The DNA here is from genome assembly GCA_031894775.1 of Chloris gayana. Classification (NCBI taxonomy): domain Eukaryota; kingdom Viridiplantae; phylum Streptophyta; class Magnoliopsida; order Poales; family Poaceae; genus Chloris; species Chloris gayana. The sequence goes on along the minus strand of JAUNZO010001099.1, from coordinate 958,634 downwards.
CGAAGCTACGGCCCGGGTCTACCGTGGCCCCTAGTATGGGATTCGGAGTGGGGGCTCGGACGTCAATTTTCCCAACTCCTCCTCGTCCTACGAAGAAGAAAACCATGCTCGGGATGATGAAGCTCAGCCGGAGGAGGCAGAGGAGGTTAACAGCCCCGCACTGTCGAAGAGGTCCGCAGGCCTTCGCCTTCGGCTCAGCCCCTAGTCCTCGATAACGGCCGCGAGCGATATATCGTTCAAACGGACGACGAAGGGGGGGGCTACTCAAGCACACCTCTCTAGCAGCAGAGAAGGCACATCCGACGAAGGTGCACCGGGCCAAGGAGGTGGCAAGGGCTTCATGGGGGTGCTCCCTCGGGGATAGCCCCTCATAACATTAGCTCCTTTTATAATCCCGAAGATTTCGAGGATGGGGCTTCGTCTTGCTCGGGCCTTGAATATATCGGCCGCATGTCGGACTTGTGCCGGGTGGACCGAAGTCCGGAAGAGGTAGATGGGAAGGAGCTTATCGAAAGCTTATCCCGCATGTAACAACTCTTAGAAATAAATGCATTTCATGTCATCATGAGCATTGCATCATATTACTTTTATGAAGCTATCAAAGTTTGTGTTAAGAAAATGCACATAAAATATTAAACTAGCTAAAAGATTAAAGGAAATGCTTAAGAAGAATTTAAATAAAAGGAAATAATATGTTTAACATTTTCTATAGCTTAAGCCTCATAAATAAAGAATTATAAAAGTTCCCTGAAATTATTTTGCTTGGTAAAAATAATTACAAGAAATAAACAAAGCTTCTTTTGTTAATTTAACTATGAATTTTTTAATCCGAAAAAGATTTGGAATCTTAACCTGGACTTAACAGGAAAAATGTTTGAAATAATTTTATTTACACCCCTGAAAATTTTGGGAATTTTCGGAGCTCGGGAAGGCTACTTTTTAATTATGCGAAAGCCCGTGGGCTTTTTTCCAAAAATGCCAAACTGGTCCCGGCGCCGCTCTCTTCTTCCTCTCTCTCTCTCCCGCGCTCTCGGCGCCGCTCGCGGGAACCGCCTCCCGGCGGCGTCAGCACGCAGCAGCCACGCGAGTTGCTTGCGCGAGTTGCCCGCTCGGCGCCCTTACCGCCTCCCAAGGCGAGATAAGAGCCCCTGTCGGCCCCATTTCTCCTCTCCACACCTCACCGCCACCCCGCCCATCCGGAGCAGCGCCGCTCGGCCGGTCCAGCCACCTCCCGTCCAAACCACCACCGCCGGAGCTCCGCCAGGACACCGTGAAGCTCCTCCGCCCGTGCAATCAGCTAGAGCACCTTCGCTCCGTCGTGGCGAGCTCATCTTCCTCCCCGGCACTTCAACGTCGATCTTCCGCCGCCTCCGCAATTCCGTGAGCTGTGGTGAGCTATGGTTGCTCTTTTCTCTTCATGATGATGCGCAACTCGATGCTCTATGTTTCCCAGTAGCGCATCCTTCACGGCACGCGGAACCATTGAATAATGATGGACAGGGCGGCTCGGGAGATAGATACCAGGATGACCGTTATTGCGACTATTCCGACGATGACGGGGATCGTAATTATCGGCATCGCCCTAGCCGTCGATCTCCGTCACCGGTCTGGACCGGTCCGGAAGATGATGAATATTCCGTAATTCCCGCTTTACGCGAGATTTACGCATCTGCAAATACCCCGGGGGATTTAAGCCTGGGGCCATTGACAAGTATGATGGCAAAGCACCTTCGGCCGAATGGCTCCGTATGTACACCACGGCTATTCGTTCAGCAGGAGGAGACACGTTCGTGCTAGCTAATTATCTACCGATGTGCATGGAGCAGGCTGGACGCTTATGGTTGCAATCCCTGCCCGAAAGATCCATCTCTTCGTGGGGAGACCTCACCAAAAAGTTCGTAGAAAACTTCCGGGCGACTTGTGAGAAGCCGGGGAATTACTTCGACCTCAATAGGCTGAAGCGAAGCCCGACGAGACCCTCACCGATTTCATCGAGCGATTCTACAATAAGAAGGCCTTAATCCCCAATGTTCCCGATCAGCAAGTGATTGCTGCATTTCAAGTCGACGTCCGAAGTGAAGCATTGGTTCACAAGATTGGGAGACGAAATCGAAACCTCACCATGATGGCGTCATAGTGCTTCAAGATAGCGAGACGATTACGCTCGCTGGAGAATCGAATGTAGTCAATTTGCGCGGGAACAAAGGGAAGGAACCGAAGCATGACCAAGGCAACCGGTCTGGATCCGGGAACGACAAGAAGCGCAAGGCTGATCACCTTGTTGCAGCTGTCGACCGGTCTCATGGAGGAGATCGGCCGGCACCTCCTAAGAGAGGTCCAAGAGAACGATTGTCGTTTGAAACACTTACGGATGGCCCTTGTATGATTCATAATGGAAATCATAAAGCTAAGGAGTGCTTCTTGTTAAGGCCATTTGCTCAATTTGCCTTAAAGGTCGCACCCTAGTGTACCTACGGGAATCGGAAGGATGACAAGGGCAAGGATAAAGATCGTGAAGAAAATGAGGATGATGAAGGCTTTCAGGAACCAGCCCGAGAGGTGAACATGATCTATGGAGGCCCGGACGCATATGAGTCGAAGCGGAAGCAAAAATTGGCGTTCCGGGAGGTTAATGCTTGTTGCTCCCGTGACTCCTGAATATCTTCGGTGGTCCGAGGTCCCCATTACATTTAGCAGGGCAGATCATCCGGAGGTACTACCCAAAGCTAGAAAATATCCACTCATCCTTGCCCCCATTGTTCGGAAGGTGCGATTGAAGAGAACTTTCATTGACGGGGAAAGCTGCTTGGATATCTTGTTTGCTAAGACTCTGCTCGAGCTTGGCCTGATTGTGGCTGATTTAGAGCGCGGTGTTTCTCCATTCCATGGTATAATACCCGGGCGGAATAGTTACCCCTTGGGGCAGATCTCTCTGCCGGTGACTTATGGGACGAAGGAAAACTATAGAAGGGAGAATATCATCTTTCGGGTGGCTGACATAGACTCGGCATATCATGCTATCCTCGGAAGACCGGCCCTAGCAAAGTTTATGGCCATCCCAAATTATCAATACTTGATGTTGAAGATGCCGGGCCAAACGGGGTCTTGTCATTCCGGGGTGATATCAAGACCGCTTATGCTTGTGAGGTGCACAACACGAGTTGGCGTCTCGGGCCAATTCGGAAGTTGAACGTCGAGAAATCGGGGAAGCCGCTGAAGCTTTGGAGGTTCGAGGCAAGGATAGAGGATGAAGTTCCGATCAAAAAGATTGCAAAGGAGAAATTGAAGGCCGATGCGGTGGTTTCCAAGACTGTCCGGCTTGATGAGTCGGACCCCTCCAAGTTCACCCATATAGGGGCTGACTTGGGGGATAAATAGGAAAGCGCGCTCATTCTTTTCCTCCGGGAAAATAGGGATATCTTTGCATGGCAGCCTTCGACATGCCGGGTGTTCCTAGGGCGAAGATTGAGCACGCACTATTGGTGCGTCCCGATGCGAAGCCGGTGAAACGAAGCTCCGGAGGTTTGCTCAAGACCGCAAAGAAGCTATCAAGAAAGAGATAACTAGGTTGTTAGCAGCTAAGTTTATTAGGGAGGTGTATCATCCAGATTGGCTTGCCAATCCGGTGCTTGTACCAAAAAAGAATACTAAAGAATTAAGAATGTGCGTTGATTATACTGATCTCAACAAAGCTTGCCCCAAAGACCCTTTCGCGCTGCCTCGAATCGACCAAGTTGTTGATTCGACTGCTGGCTGCGAGCGTCTTAGTTTCCTTGATGCTTATTCGGGGTATCATCAAATACCGTTGAAGGTTGAGGATCGAGATAAAGACCGCGTTTATTACCCCTTTTGGAGCATACTTGCTACACAACCATGCCATTTGGATTGAAAAATGCTGGAGCTACGTATCGGCGCGGCATACAACGTTGTTTGGATTCGCAGTTGGGAAGGAATGCAGAAGCTTATGTTGACGATATAGTGGTCAAGTCTCGGAAAACTGAAGATCTCCTCTCGACCTGGCGAGAGACCTTCGATAATCTGCGGAACTTTTCCATGAAGTTAAACCCTGGAAAATGTGTATTTGGAGTTCGCTCCGGGAAATTACTTGGGTTATTTGGTATCATGGAGAGGTATTGAAGCCAATCCGGAAAAAATTCAGACAATTGTTAACATGCAACCCCCGAGTTGCTTGAAGGATGTTCGAGAAGTTGACGGGCAGTATGGCGGCTCTTAGCCGTTTCATTTCAAGACTGGGAGTACGAGGACTTCCGTTCTTCAAGTTACTCAAAAAACAAGATAAGTTTGAGTGGACTAGTGAAGCACAAGCAGCGCTTGATCAACTTAAAGAGTATCTCGGTAACCCTCCGGTGTTGGTTCCGCCGGAGCCTCGACGAGGTTATCCGAGTTATATATCTCCGCAACAACCCACGTGGTGAGCACGGTTACGGCGGTTGATCGGAAGGAAGAAGGACACGTGCAATTGGTGCAACATCCGGTCTATTTTGTAAGTGAAGTTCTTACTGAGTCTAAGATACGATATCTCCAATTGCAGAAGTTAATATATGCTTGTGGTGATAACTTCTCGGAAGCTGAAGCATTATTTCCAAGCGCATCCCATTGAGGTTAAGACCGGGTTTGCCATCGGAGATATTGTTCGCAACCGAGAAGCGATTGGTCAAGTTGCTAAGTGGGCTATAGAACTTGGCCGGTATGAAATTACGTTCTCTTCACGGACGGCTATTAAAGGACAAGCATTAGCTGATTTCATAACGAGTGGTTGGAAACACAAGTGCCGCGGGAGATTCAAGCATTGGAGTATTGGGAGATGTTCTTTGATGGGTCCCTGCAGCTTTCGGGCGCGGGGCTGGCGTGGTACTTCTCACTCCACAAAAGGAACCGCTCAGATATGTGTTGCAAATGCACTTTCGAGCTTCAAACAATACGGCGGAGTATGAAGCTTTGCTTCATGGACTCGGAGTAGCCGTTTCGTTAGGCGTCCGACGATTGGATATCTATGGTGATTCGATGTTAGTGATTAGCCAAGTTAACAAGGTGTGGGATGCTCATGATGATCATATGATCGCTTATCGTCAAGAGGTTCGGAAACTTGAAGATAAATTTGATGGTTTGCGATTTTCTCATATACTGCGCGGAAATAATTCTGCTGCGGATGAGTTAGCTAGGCTGGGATCTTCGCGACGGGCGGTTCCTCCTGGCGTTTTTCTTCGGGTGTTGGATAAACCATCTATAAAGATGGAGCCCAAGGTTACTATTACAGAAATCGAAGATAAGGCGGTCTCGAGAAAGTCGGGAGGAAAAAGCGGTCTTGAAGGACCGGTCACGGTAGTACGGGTTTGCCAGGAAAGACAGTAGGCGAATTCAATACTGGTGATATTCAGCCATTGGATGTTATGATTATTGATTCCGATTGGCGTACTCCGTATCTTGACTATTTGCAATCCGGCAAAACACCGAGAGGATAAGGTGGAGAAGCAAAGATTGGAAGTACGAGCCCGCAATTATCTAATTCTTGAAGGAGAATTATATAAGCGTGGAGCTAATATCTTGATGAAGTGTGTGTCGGTTTCCGATGGTATTCAATTGCTTGAAGACATACACAAGGGGATTTGTGGAAACCATGCTTCTTCGAAGACATTGGTTGGGAAGATATTCGAGACGGGGGTTTTATTGGCCTACGACGACGGATGATGCGCATAGAGTGGTTAAGAATTGTCAAGGATGCCAGTTTTTTGCAAGACAACCTCATACTCCGGCTCAGGAGTTGCAATTAATTCCAATGACTTGGCCTTTCTCTACTTGGGGGCTGGACATAGTGGGACCTTTTAAGCGGGCACCGGGAGGATTCACGCATATTTTTGTGGCGGTAGACAAGTTTTCCAAGTGGATTGAGGCTGAAGCGAGTTACTAGTACGACTACGGCTCGCGCAATCAAGTTTTTGCAGAATATTTTTGTACGTTTTGGGGTTCCATACAGTATTATTACTGATAATGGGCCTCAATTCACTTCGAGTTTTTCAAAGATTATGCTTGAGAGCTTAGGGATCAAGGTGCAATATGCGTCGGTGGCACACCCGCGAGCAATGGACAAGTGGAACGAGCTAATGGAATGATTTTGACCGGTCTTAAACCGAGAATTTTTGATCGATTGAAGCCTTATGCGGGAAAATGGGTTAAGGAATTGCCCTGGGTGCTCCGGGGTTTGCGCACTAATGTTAGCGAGCTACGGGACAATCTCCTTTTTCTTTGGTATATGGATCTGAAGCCATGTTACCTACTGAAGTGAATATGGTGTCAGCTCGGGTTCGGTATTATGATGAAGAAAAATATGATGATCAACGTCAGAGTTGAACTGATTGCTGCGGAAGAATTGAGAGATCAAGCTCGATTCAAGCCGCCAAATATCAACAAGGCTTGCGTCGCTATCATGATCGTAATGTTCGCACGCGGGAATTCCAAATAGGAGATTTGGTTTTGCGGAAGATTCAATCTAACAAGAACAGGCATAAGTTGTCACCGGTGCTGGGAAGGACCTTTTTGGTTAAATCGGTATCCGGACCAGGGGCTTATAGGCTTATGACCTTGGAGGAGGAAGAAATTCCAAATTCTTGGAATATTGATCAACTTCGTCGTTTTTATACTTAAAAGAGTATTTATTGTAAAGTTTTTCTTATTATAATAAAGTAATTTTATCTAATAATGATGTGTTTGTTTTTTGTGTCTCCATACTTTAATTGTGAATTAAATTATTGAGCCAGGGGATTGCTATGATAAAGAGCAATCAGTGATATGTTGCTATTCCTGAATAATAAGACCAGTCATTTAGTTGATGGATTGCTTGTGATAAGAGCAGATCTACTGAAATTATAAGCTTGTGTTCAAGACTGGTATATTCAGGAAAAGATATTGTATAGCATTCTTTTTTATGAATACTGATTGGTAAACTGTTGTATTAAGGACAGTTTGGGAAATCTTACAAACTAACTTTTTTGCTCATGCTATATGATTTTGTTAAAGTAAGCTATAATTATGAATTGTGATTTGTGCTGATTGAGAGTCAAAATTGGATCATAATTATCAAGTTGAAATAACCATCATATCTTGAGTAAATAAGTTAGTAAGCATAATAGTGAAACCAGTATTCATATAACAAGAAAAAGTGACTGATATTTATAAGCAAACAATGATATTTATGATCAAGATGTTCGATTACAAAATGGCCCTATTACAAAGATTTCTAAACAGGACCGCTTGAAGTACCGGTGTCACCGATCTTGGAATTTCCTTCGAGCCTATCATCCGGTGTTTCTTCAGAATCGGAAGAAGTTACAATTAAATCTCTATCAAGATCTTCGAAGGCATCTTCTATTGTCTGTCACGCGGCAGTTGCAGCATCCTGAGCATCTTGATCTAGGGCAAAAGCTGCTGGTGCTACATTCGAGAGGGATGCCCGACGGATCAAGCTGGAACATCTTCCACCAATTCGGAAACGGTACCAATGAGTGAGTTCCTCGGCTCATTGAACCGGTCTTCGGTGGTGTCGGGGTGGGCACCGTCCCGGATGAAATTGAAGTCGCAATCTTCGACCGGAGTCCAAGATTGGATTATGGCGGCGATATGTCCCCCTCCTGAAGCAGCAACCAGTCTTGAATGCTCTCCGATCCTTCTCGGGATTGACCGGATGGCGGACTCAAGGTCTATCTCATTGGGTTCAATAGTTTGACCGCCATTGAGATATTCCAGAGTACGAATGGTACCTGCAGTAAGTTCTGAAAAAACGAGCAAATGTTTAAGAGAAAAGACCGGTATTTTCAAAATATGACATAAAGATGAACAAGAAAGACTGGTACTTACGCCTATGCCGGATCTCGGCGGCTCGAACGTGCCCTTGATCTTAGTATTTGACGCCATCGGCTTGGCTTCAATTTTCTGCAGGCGTTGAATCTCGCGATCTTTTGCCCGGAGAGCAAGTCGGGCGGATTCTTGAGCGGTCTTCGGAGCAATCTCTTTGTCCGCTTGAGCTGATTTCGCCGCCTCCAAGGCTTCGGCTAGTTCAGCCTTCAAGCCGGCATTCTCGGTCTCAAGGATCTTGTTGGAGCGAAGGGTTTGGGCCAAAATGCTATCTTTAGCGGTGAGTTCACCTTCGAGTTCTCCAATCCGGGCCGCTTGTTGTTCTTCAACACGAGAACCTTCTTCCAGTGCTTGTTCTTGAGCCGCTGCTTTTTCAGCAAGAATTTCTTCAGCCTTTTTGTGAGCAGCAACAAGGTTCTCAAGTGCTGAAGTCAAAAGTAAGACCGGTCGATAAGGGAGCCGGTTAAAAAATATATATGAAATATAAAGGGAAAAATTTAGAATATTACTCGATTAACTTGACGAAGCTTTATGATGTCTTGTCGGCGCTCCTCCATCATTCGATGGGTGTTCTGCAAGTTGGCCTCTCTCTTCGAAGGTCATCCTCCTTAGCCTTCGGATCGGCGGTCCGAGTTTCCAGCTCACCCAATCATTCTTGATTGGTATAGAGTTCTTCCCGCAAGCGAGTGATAATAGCGGTCTTGGCTTCGAGCTTTTCAGAAGAACCTGAAAGAAACAAAAAGGGAGAGTGAGAAATCTGATGATCAAAAAGGAAATTGCTTGATGGAAATAATTAAAAGATAGGGATATACTTGGCCAGATTCCGAGAAATTCTTTAAGGCCTCTTCTTCTTGGAGGGCGTCCCATTGAGCCGTTGCGGTAATAGTCCTAGCTCCACTGGAACAGTCCACCTCTACCTCCCCGACCACCATTTTGGCCGGTTTGGGTTCTCCAGGGGATTTGCGAGTTGTCCTGGCCCGACGAGGGATTTCTTCCGTCCGGACTGGTCCTAGCGAGAGCTTCGGAGGGATTCGAAATAATGTGGCTTGGGGAGGAGGGTTGTCGGAAGAAGAGCTTTAAACATTGGAGGTTTGCTTTTCAGCTTCTAAGCTTGAGGCGGCGGGGAATTCCTTTGTGGGAGCCGCACTTTGAGCTTCTACGCTTGAAGTGGCGGGAGTAGCGGTGGAGGTACCAGGAGTGGAACCGGTCACGTGGCGCGTCGGGGGAAGAAGCGGGGACATCACTGGGAGGAGCTTTTGAGGAAGACTTATTTCTTAGAAAGCTAGCTATGCTAGCTTGGAAGATAGAAGGAATCCTGTAAGAAAAAGCAACATTAACTAGATTAGAGCGAGGAGCTTCGGTACCTAAGGAGTTTTGACGGATGGAATAATTCAGAAAAAAAGTGATAATCTAGAAAACTTACGTGGAAGCTTTCTTGAAGCCGGTGGAGGTTTTGACCTTTTTGGGTGGGCCTTGGGTAACTCCACCACTGCTATCTGCAGCTCTTTTCTCCGCTTGGATTGGCTTGCGGAGTTGGAGCTGAATCTCCGAGCATCGGAAGGACCGGTCCGGTGACCATACCGGGACCTTTTGGGGACCTTCGAGAAAGGGTCAACCGAGGCACAAGTGCCTTGAGTTTTCCCCAATGAAGCTTCAAGGATGGCTAGGGCCGCCTGGCGATCCCTTTCAGCGGCCTCTTCTTCTCGCCGACGGTCTTCGAGTCCCTGTGCCTCTGAGCGAGTATCGCCGGGAGCAGCGGGAGGGATAGCAGGAGGAGCAGCAGGTCCGCCGATGGTCAAGGAAGTAGTACGTTTTCTTGTACTAGGAGCTTGAACCACGGTCCCGGACTTCGTGATTTTGGGGGCTAAGCTGGGAGGAAGAGGAAAAGACCGGTCTAATGGCTTTTTAGTCGGACCGGCTTGAACGGCAAGCGGAGCAGCATTATTGGCGTAATCCTCTACCCAAGTGTCATCGGGAGGAAGAGGAGGATGACTTCGTAGTTGTCCATTTTCTACAATTATAAAGATTGAGTCTTTATAAGTAAATGATGGCGATAAGAAGTAAAAATTTAAAGAAATAGGAAAAGGTACTTACAGCGTCGCGAGGGTTGCATGAGCTGAAAGCCAATCCCACTCTTGTGCATCCGAGATAGGTCTGGGTTTGGCTGCAGCATTTGCTTGATACGAACTTCCAACCGCTCCTTGTCGGGTAGGAGAGTTCCATCCAAGGGCATGGCGGTGTCTTCATTGAAGAGCCAAGCAAGGTGCTCTTGCTTCTTGAGTGGTTGGACGCCCCGCACTATGAAGCTCTAGAGGACTGTCTCGGCGGTTACACCTTTGACATTCTTCGAGTATCCGATGCAGGCGAGAAGTGCAAGAACTTCATCGTCCTCCTTGAGTTTTTCCTGGTTTTTGCGGTAGGAAAATTCTTGGCCACCTTCGCATTGAAGGCAGGAAGAGATGGTTGAGGATTGTCGCAGAAGAACCAGCGTTTTTTCCAGTGAGCTATACCATTATTCAAGGATAAGGAGAAATATTCATCCACGCTCCAGCATCTGGATTCCCACACCGCCAACTGCAGCCTGGCGGTCCGATGATGGAAGCGGGCGGATTTGAAACGGATATTGGAATAGCTTGAAGTGGGGAAGGACTCCAAGGAAAGCTTCACACAAATGAATAAAAATGCGATCCGAAGGATGGAGTTAGGGTTAAGGTTCACTAACTCCCATCCATAGAAGAAAAGAAGACCCCTGAAGAAAGAACAACATGGGAGGTCAAGGCCGCGGAGGAAAAAGGCTTTGAAGACAAGTTGCTGAGATTGATCTATACCCCGGGGAATTTGGCTGGGGAAGGAACACTCCGGTTTAAGATGGGTTGAGGAGGAAGATACCCATCTTTAACTGCGTCGTTCGAGGAGGATTCCGTGACCTTGCTCGGGACCAAGATCTTGGACCCCGAACGGAAGTTGATCGCGAGGAACGGAGGAAGAAGATGAGGGAACAGCGGTGGATTTCTTCTTGCCCATCTTGAGAGATGAAAAAGGAAAGCTTGGAATTAGTTAATGAGGAAGGAGAGCGCAACGGAACGAAAGCAAATGGCGGGTGCGTATGAGCTTCGGGAGCGGGGTTGACCTAGGTCGACTTTTCGTTTTCTTTTATAGACACCGGGATGGGCCCGGGGTCTGAAAAGTTATTGGGCCTTTTTAAGAGGCCCGAGGGATGTCGTAACTGTGCAATTATGACCTAACGGCCATAAGGAAGTTAATGATCTGTTATCTGCGTTAATTATGACTTAAAGGTCATAAGAATAGGCCGTCAAGCTTTTATGAAAGAGAAAAGCGGTCTGAAAAATGGAAATTTTCAGATAAAAGTTAATGTCATGCGGAATTTTATAATTCAGCAGTATGAGAGAGTTAGATTTTACATCGCTCGGTGATAAAGGATGCCTTAGGCTATGGGTGTTAATCATCCGGCTGATTATAGGCTTTGGAGATCACTCGAGTCGCTGTGAGAATAAAAGGAATAAACTGGTCCGATCAACCAGAATTGTGGTTTTTAGTGAAATTTCGATAAGTGAATTATAAGACCAGTCTGATTTAGGCGGTCTGTTATGTGAAATTGGTAAGAATACACAGAGGATAAGAAATTCTAAATATGACCGGTCTGGAAAATATGTTCTTGGCAAAAATTGCTGAGAAGAATGTGATTTGATGGAAAATAATAAAGCATAGTCTCTCAAGAAAGACTCTTGCATTATTTGCGAGCCTCAAAATGATACAAGAGTCGGGGCTATACCTAATTAGGTGCACTGACCGGTGCACCGTGTTCAAAAGCGGTTTGCAGAGATCTCGGGAAGTGGAAAATGATGGAAATTGAAAGGAGCGGTCCGAAGAAATTGGATATTGAAGGAAATAATGAAGAATCAACTAGTGGACTCTTGCATTATTTGAAAGAGTTCAAATGATCCAAGAGTCGGGGCTATACCCAATTGAGTGCGCCTAGTCGGCGCACCGTGAGAAGAATAAGCTACGATTACCTAATTAGGTGATATGAAAGGTGAAAAACAATAATTTTTTCGGGCTTCTTTTAAAGCACTTGTGAAGAAAAAAGAACGGGTTTGCAGCAGATGGGAGTTCTTTTTAATTTCACCATGAATAAAGACCAACAGGCGGAAGACTGGTTAGTCTTATTGAAGGTTAAATAAAAAATTACTCGGGGCTGCTGTCGTATACTTGCCTTATAGGTATACAGATGATGAAGGAATGGATATGCAGAGACATGGTGGCAAATTAAGGAAGATAAAGACGATGGCGATAGGCAACGGACCGGTCCTCGACCGATGCGGGATAACGAAGATCCTGTATACCGGTATGGAAACAAGGCGGATATTAAGACCGGTATACAATAACTTGAAGAGCAAGATATTGAACAAATTGTAGTCTGATTAGGACTCTGAATCAATAAAGAAAGTTAGAGATAGAATCCCATGTATGTAATTCATGTAATCGACTAGGACTCCGCTTGTAACCCTAGCTCCCCGGACATATAAGGCGGAGCAGGGACCCCCGAAAACTCTCCGACACCTTGCAATTAGCAAATGGCTAAAGGCAATACATAACATACAGGACGTAGGGTATTACTCTCGATTCGAGGGCCTGAACCTGTCTAAAATCGCGTGTTCCTGTGTGTTTTGTGTGTTGCACCATCGAATTCCACGCTCGTGAGGGACCGGGTAGTACTAGTGCCGAGTTTAAGACTCGACACAATGTGGTGAAGCACTAATTAATAAATTATTAATTATTAATTATTGAACATGATGAATAAAACCTTTGCATAATTTTATCGTGTTCATTCATGCATACATGGTTGTGATTCGCGACGCATTGTTGGTCGACCTAGGTTCCGAGGTGATCGAGGTTCCACCCGAGGTCGAGGTAGGCGAAGGGAATCTCGAAGTCGACCCACACGCCGAGGAAGCTAACCCCTAACAGCAGCAGAATACTCAGTAATCCTAGACAGGTGAATCAAGCACCGCAACGGAATGGACCGCCATGTTTCAATTGTGGCCGTCTAGGACATTACTATCGCAGCTTGCCCATATCCTCGAAGGCACCATATATACCTAGACCTCAAGGACAACCGTAGAATCAGCCAAGAGCACAAGCTAAGAATACACCAGTGAAGACCGGCCGTGCAAATTTCACCACGTCCGATGAGCTACCCGAAGGAGGACAAATCTTAGCGGGTATGTTTTCTATCGCTGATCATCCTGCTATGGTTTTATTTGATTCGGGAGCTACGCATAATTTCATCAGCAAGTCATATGTTGCTAAGCATCGCATCATACCATCCAAGTTGCTGTGTGCTCATATCATTTCAACACCTGGGGGTAAAATTCTTACTAATGAAGAAGCTGCCAATATGCCATTAAAATTGGGTAGCAAGGTTTATTCCACTTCGTTGATCATATTGGATGGGCAAGGGTTAGATGCCATTATTGGTATGCAATGGATGGATTTCCATAAGGCAGTATTGGATATAGCTTATCGAGCCGTATATCCGAACTCTCATGTTCAAGGTCGAGACTGTTTATTCTTAACTCTTCCTCAAACTATGCTGCGAATGGTTAATAAGGTTGTAGGCAAAAGTCTGGAAGATATACCCATAGTCCGTGAGTATCCGGATGTCTTCCCAGCACGACTTGCCGAGACTACTCGCCGGATAGAGCAGTGGAATTTAAGATAGGGTTACAACCTGGAACAGCACCGATATCAAGGAGACCGTATCGGATGCCGCCAAATGAGCTAGCAGAATTGAAGGTGCAATTAAAGGAAATATTGGACAAGGGATATATTCATCCAAGTTCGTCACCATGGGGATGCCCAGCCTTGTTCGTGAAAAAGAAAGATAAGACATTGAGGCTATGTGTGGATTATAGACCTCCGAATTCGGTCACCATCAAGAACAAGTACCCTATTCCGAGGATCGATATCTTGTTTGACCAATTGATGGGAGCCAAAGTCTTCTCTAAGATAGATATTCGCTCAGGCTATCATTAGATTAAGATAAGAGCTGAAGATATACCGAAGACCGCATTCTCCACAAGATACGGACTTTATGAATACCTGGTGATGTCTTTTGGATTGACAAATGGACCTGCATACTTCATGTACCTCATGAATTCCGTATTCATGCCTGAGTTGGACAAGTTTTTCGTGGTATTCATTGACGACATCTTGATCTACTCCAAGTCGGAAGAGGAGCATGCCGAGCACTTACGGGTTGTGTTGCAACGACTAAGGGATCACCAGCTCTATGCTAAGTTCAGCAAATGTGAGTTTTGGCTAAAGGAAGTGCTATTCCTAGGTCATGTGATATCAGCCGAAGGAGTGGCCGTTGATCCAAGCAAAGTTTAAGAAGTACTTGGATTGGGAGCCGCCGAAGTCGGTTTCGGAAATCCGAAGTTTCTTAGGACTCGGCTGGATATTACGAAGATTTATCCCAAACTTCTCAAAGATAGCCAAGCCGACGACTAAGTTGCTAGAAAAGGATAAGAAGTATGAATGGAGCAAAGGATGTGAAGAAGCTTTTCAAACATTAAAGAAATTGCCGACAACGGCTCCAATACTCGCTCAGCCGGATCCGACAAAGCCTTTTAATGTGTACTCGTGATGCATCGAGAACAGGACTCCGACGTGTTCTAATGCGGGAAGGTCGAGTAATTGCTTATGCTTCTCGACAACTAAGGCGGCATGAGGAACACTATCCTACACATGATCCGGAACTAGCAGCAGTGGTGTTTGCACTGAAAGGAAGGTTGGAGGCACTATCTCTTGGGTAATTTGGTACATTTATATACCGACCACAGGAGCCTTAAGTACATTTTCACCCAAGCAGATCTGAATATGCGCCAACGAAGATGGTTAGAATTAATCAAGGATTATGAGCTAGAAATTCACTATCACCCGGGCAAGGCAAACGTGGTAGCCGATGCTTTAAGTCGCAAGGTTCATTGTAATAATCTCATGGCTCAACTCTTGATTCAAGTATCTCCCGAAGGAAGTGAAGAGCTGAATCTTCGGATTGTTCCGTATGGAGCATTGACAAATCTGGCCCTTATCCCTACCATTCGTGAAGAAGTGATAGCAGCTCAACGAGAAAAGTGTTGGTATGGAACACATAAGGAGACGACTCAGGAGAGGCGAAGTTAAATGCTTCCGAGAGGACGATGCAGGAGTTATTTGGTTTAAGAACCGATTGGTAGTACTCGAAAGATCTATCACTTCGCAAGAAGATAATGAATGAAGCTCATATGTCCAAGTATTCTATTCATCCCGGAACCAACAAGATGTATCAAGATCCGAAGCGAGAGATTTTGGTGGACACGCATGAAGCGGGAAATGGCCAAGTATGTCAATGAGTGTGATGTCCGTCGGCGAGTCAAAGCCGAGCACTTGAAGCAAGCGGGACCCTTACAACCCTTGAGTATTCCCGAATGGAAGCGGGAAGACGTCGGCATGGATTTTATCGTAGGTTTACCACTAAGCCCACGAAAACATGACTCTATCCGGGTTATTGTAGACAGGTTGACGAAATCAGCTCACTTCATACCGGTACATACTCGGTACACTCGCCGAGAAATATGCGAGCTATACATCGCCCGTGTTCTCTGTTTGCATGGGGTGCCGAAGACCATTATATCGGATAGAGGAACGCAGTTTGTCTCCAGATTTTGGGAGCAATTGCAAGAATCACCGAGAACAAAACTAATACGAAGCTCGGCGTATCATCCTCAAATAGATGGACAGACGTAAAGGATCAATCAATATCTCGAGGATATGCTTCGAGCATGTGTCTTGACCTATGGTAAAGATTGGGAGAAGTGTTTACCGTTAGCGTAGTTCTCATACAATAACAGCTATCAAGAGAGTGCCGGAATCTCACCGTTCCAAGCTCTATATGGACGTAGTTGTCGCACCCCTTTGAATTGGTCTAAAAGTGGAGAAAGAGTAATCTTCGGACCAGACATAGTAAAAGATGTAGAGGAACAAGTACGTCTAATTCAACGAGAATCTCAAGAGGGCTAAGTCTCGACGGATCAGCTATACCGATAAAAGACGTCGAGAGTTAGTATTCCGGTGGGAGATCAAGTTTATCTCCGTGTCTCTCCTACCAATGGTGTTCGGAGATTCGGAATCAAGGGTAAGTTAGCCCCACGATACATTGGACCGTTTCCAATCTTAGAAAGATGTGGAGCTATGGCATATCGCTTAGAGTTGCCAGCACACTTGGCGGGTATACACAATATATTCCACGTATCTCAACTGAAAAAGTGTTTAAAACCACCGGTGGATATACCGACAACCGAGGTGGAACGAGTTACTGACCAGACTTGACATATGGTGAACGTCCGGTCAAAGTTCTCGATACCAAGGATCGAGTGACTCGACATCGGACCATCAAGTTCTACAAGATTCAATGGAGTAATCACTCGGAAGCTGAAGCTACTTGGGAGCAAGAGGAGTTTCTCCGATCAAACTATCCTGAGTTCTTTAGCACCATCGTCTAGTCACTTCGATCGTGAATCTCGGGACGAGATTCCTGTAAGGGGAGGGCTGTAACAACTCTTAGAAATAAATGCATTTCATGTCATCTTGAGCATTGCATCATATTACTTTTATGAAGTTACCAAAGTTTGTGTTAAGAAAATGCACATAAAATATGAAACTAGCTAAAAGATTAAAGGAAATGCTTAAGAAGAATTTAAATAAAAGGAAATAATATGTTTAACATTTTCTATAGCTTAAGCCTCATAAATAAAGAATTATAAAAGTTCCCGTAAATTATTTTGCTTGGTAAAAATAATTACAAGAAATAAACAAAGCTTCTTTTGTTAATTTAACTATGAATTTTTTAATCCGAAAATGATTTGGAATCTTAACCTGGACTTAATAGGAAAAATTGTTTGAAATAATTTTATTTACACCCCTGCAAATTTTGGGAATTTTTGGAGCTCGGGAAGGTTACTTTTTAATTATGCGAAAGCCCAGGGGCTTTTTGCAAAAATTCCGGACCGGTCCCGGCGCCGTCTCTTCTTCCTCTCTCTCTCTCTCCCGCGCTCTCAGCACCGCTCGCGGGGAACCGCCTCCCGGCGGCGTCGCCACGCAGCACCCACGCAGCTGCTTGCGCAGCTGCCGCTCGGCGCCCTTACCGCCTCCCAGGGCGAGATAAGAGCCCTTGCCAGCCCCATTTCTCCTCTCCTCTCCCTCATTCTCCTCTCCACACGTCACCGCCGCCCCGCCCCTGCGGAGCAGCGCCGCTGGGCCACTCCAGCCACCTCCCGTCCAAACCACCACCGCCGGGAGCTCCGCCAGGACACCGTGAAGCTCCTCCGCCCGTGCAATCAGCTTGAGCACCTCCGCTCCGTCGTGGCGAGCTCATCTTCCTCCCCGGCACTTCACCGTCGATCTTCCGCCGCCTCCGCAATTCCGTGAGCTGTGGTGAGCTATTGTTGCTCTTTTCTGTTCATGATGATGCGCAACTCGATGCTCTATGTTTTCCGGTAGCTCATCCTTGCTTTGTTCCACGTAAAGCCGGGCAATCGCTGTTCTTCCCAAGGTCCGGCCACCGCCATCGCCGCCGATCACGGTGAGCTCCACTCTCCGGCTGTGCTCATGTTCCTAGAAACCCCCGATGAGCTTGCTCTTAGTGCATAGAAGCTCTCGCAGCTTTTTCCCCTAATTTTTGAGCTCTCGGGTGAGCTCCCCACCATGCCGGACCGCCGCGGGGCTTGGTCCTCGCCGCCGGTACTTCTCCGGTGGAGCTCATTTGAGCACGTCTACTCTAGAGTGTTCACCACATCGTGTAGAGTGCTTAGGAGTTCTCGCGGCGAGCTTAGGACCAAGTCCGGCCATCGCCGGTGGCCGCGCCGCCGTCTCTGCGCGCCGCGGTGGCGCCACACCGCGGCCCACACGCGCGGGATCGCGTGTGGCCATGTGGGGATTCCCCGCGGCCAACCCCGTGGCCTAGTGTGTGGCCCGGAACACTTTTAAATTTTCGAAAATTCGTAGAAATGTTGACGCCGGTTTTTGACCAAGGGACCCATTGTCGGCGACTATAGGTCAAAAAGGGCCGGTGGGCGGAAGGCCGACGGCCGCTTGGGCGAGTAAAGGCGCGTCTCTCCCGGGAATCGTGCGCGGACGCCAACGGAAGAGCACAACATTGATGGGCCTAGCCCACGTTGTAAAATTAGAAATAATAGTTAGTTTTGGAAAAAGGATTCTAGTCGGTTAGGAAATCGGCTCGAGGAGGGTCCGAATCGGATTCTTTTTGCCGAGTATAAATACATACTCGGATGTAACATGTAAACTCGATTCACATCCAATACAACTTTCGGCGCATCGCCAAACCCTAATTTTCTGTCAAGTCTTTACTGTTTTTCGCGCGGGATCTTCGGGGCTCCGGTCGACGACACGTTGGCTTGACAAGGTAATTATGTTGTCTAATTCTCGGCGCATTGTTCGTAATTAGATGGCTTAATTGCTAGTTATCCGGCGACCGGATCTGTTTTCGATCGGCGTAGTGAGTATCGGCCGGGATGAGTCAAGTTGACCTGGTCCGGGCTCGTGGTGGAGGTAGTTTGACTTGTCCTGCCTCCCCGTTCCAGCCTTTGCTCACGGCGCCGATTGGCTCGGATCCGGTCGTTCGAGTCACGATAGCCGCTATGAGAATTCTTCTACATCTTGGCCGATTCGATCGTGCGGATTCGGTTGACGTGTCCTGTGTTTGCCTTTGCGATAGTTGACTTGTCCTAGGCGCATGCAGCCGATTGGCTAGGGTGTAGACTTACTTTCATAGTTAAGACGTTTATGATTGTGCTTGTCCTGAATCGGCCGGGCGTGCGCGGCCGTTAGACCTGGTCCAGCCGCGTGCCATCGGTTGACTTGTCCTGTTGGAGCGACCGGTCGATTTGGGATCTGTGTGGTTGTATTTGTCTTACTCGTTCTTTCGGAGTGTTTAGCCGATTGCTTATCACGTTCATTAAGCTGTTATTTATGTTTAATTAACGCTAAACCTGTTAAAGCTGCTTTTGAACCCGAGTTACTAAGTATGATCTTATTGATCATCATTATACCTTTGGACAAATCTAAATAATTCACCGATATAATCAATGGCAGAATCGGCCGCATACCCGATCGGCCGATTCACGGATCTGATTGATGATTAAACTATCCTCTTGCTACCAAACTAATTACATCCTATTAATAATTGCTCTGTTTACATTGTACTCGATAACACATCCCTGCAAAGTCTTAATGATTTGGTCGTTTACCGACGAAATCGGCTGCTAGTCACCGATCGCATGTTATAGCATCGGCCGATTTCGTATCGTTTGTACCACGATTCGTTTGCCTAACATTTAATACATAAATGGATGGGCCGTGCTGTTCTCTGTTCATGGCCGATTTTGTCTATCTTACGCCGTGATCGGCCATGGCTGCACATCGGTCTATCCGGGCCGATGACCTGGAATTTTACACTCTTTTATTGTCTTTGTTGGTTTGCAGGAAAACCATCCGGCACGCACCAGCGCACACGAACATCGGCGAGTTGAGCCGGTCCGTTGGGAGCACGGGATTCTGCGTCAGCTGGAATTTCGGTGGACTCTCCGGACGACGGTGTGTCGGCGACTTTTGACGTCAACACACTTTTTGGCACGCCCGATGGGACGAAAGCGACCAAGATCAAGATGTCGTACATGCGAGCGGTCGGGGAGGACGGAACACCAATGGTCGATGCTGAGAATCGGCCGATTTTCGTTCCAGTCCCTCTCGGGACGGATGGCAAAGGGCATGGAGAAGTTTACGATGATAACGGGGTTTCGGCCCGGGGAAAAATGACAACAGAACAAAAGCTGCAGTACCAGGAATACCTGGCCGAAGCAATGAAAAAGTACTTTCAAGCCCTGACGAGTGACACGTGGCGAGTGGCCACAAAAGGAGACTTTCCTCGGATTCTCGCATCCGGAAGAACTAGACCAAATCAAAGCCCGAGACTGCCGGATGCCAACCAACTCGGTGATATGGTCAACTCGTCCGTTCATCATGCCCTAATCAATCAATCGGGCGTGTTGACCAACACCATCGGGAATTTGATTAAGGACGCAATTGATGGCGAGGCTGTTCACTGAAGGGTATTCTGGACCTGCATACACTCAGCCTTTCGGCACTCCTATACGGTCGAATCAGGGAATTAGCCTCCGGAGTACCATACCGCAGGAAGGGTTTCAGCCCCCGTACGGCATGCCACCTCACCTATGGCCTGGCAAGGACAATGCAAATGCAAGTACCGGTGCAACCCAGCCAGGCAAAGAGGATGACAGGTGGCCCCAAGAAGTCGGTAACGGAAGAAGGCAACAGACAAGATGTACAACAGCCGACTTCCGAGTTGGGGGCAGCAACCAATGTGGCAGCGGTCCCACGGATGGCACAGCAACCCAATTTCTTCTACGTACCAAATATCGGCCCGAGTGGAATTGAGAACTCACCTACTATAGTACGGCCGATATCCGGTATTCCACGACCAACTGCTGGGGGACAGGGATTCATGATCGGACGGCCGATCCAATCGGCCATGAATTATGGAATCGCTCCGTGGACATTATTCCCGGCTACTAGCACTGGGATTTCCGGGAACGGTCGGTTGATACACCCAACCGGGGACAGCCCAATACAGCTTATATGACGGGGACCGGATCAGCAACTGCTGGACCCAATGATATGAATAGCCTCATGGCTAAAATCGCCGATATGATGAGAGATCAATTCGATTTGAAGCCTAAAGAGAAGAGTGCATTATATCGGCGACCTTACCCTGACTGGATGGATTCCGTGGCTTTACCCAATAAATATAAAATTCCTAAGTTTTCCAAATTTTCCGGGCAAGATAATACATCGACTATGGAGCACATCAGCCGATATGACGCACAGCTTGGTGAGGCGTCTACTCGGGAGGCTTTGCGGGTTAGGTTATTCCCACTATCATTGTCCGGATCGGCCTTTTCATGGTTTGCTTCGCTGTCACCTGGTTCTATTCAAAGTTGGGCCGATCTGGAGAAAAGGTTTCACTCGTACTTTTTACGGGCATCACCGAGCTTAGTTTGTCCGATTTAATGGCAGTAAAACAGAAAACCGGGGAATCGATAGCTGATTATATACGGAGGTTCGGGACTACGAGGGGACGATGCTACAACCTCGAACCTGACGGAGCAACAGATTGGCCGAAATTGCTTATGCGGGGTTATTCTCCAACATCAAAGAAAAGTTTACCCCACAAGAGTTTGATGGGCTGGCACAGCTGACACGAAGGGCGGTTGGCCAGGAAGAGAATCTCCAGCTCACCGAGAATCGGCGATATCGGGTAGCTTATGCTGATTTCGACGGTGAAGATGATGAAGAGGAAATTAATGCAGTTGAGTGGACTAATAACAAACGGCCGATATTTTCTCCGCATGTCAATCCTAAGGAGAGAAAATATGATTTTGATTTATCTAAGGCCGACGAGATATTTGATCAGCTGCTGCGGGAAAAGAAAATTCAGCTTTCACCTCATCACAAAATTCCTACGCCGGAGGAATTGAAGAAAATGGCTAAGTGGTGCAAGTGGCATGGAAATTCACATCATAACACCGTTGATTGTTATGCTATGAGAGATGAGATCCGGAAGGCGAGTTGACGAGTGGGGTATTACGAGCAGCTGATGTAAAGAAGAAGATGAAAGTTGATGGGCACCCTTTCCGGCTAATGCGATGTACATCAATACCATCGGCGGTGGATCAGCTGGTTTCATAAGCCGATATGAGAGGAAGAGGGAGAGGGAAGAAAGAAATCAGATGGCACTTGAACAGGAATCTATCGATCAAAGTCAGCAATACGAGCAAAGCGTGATCCGCCGAGAGGATTTTGACCCACACCGGGATTGTCCTTTCTTTCGATCTGCTGGGACCAAAACATGAAACTTCCATCTATCGAGAACTGCCCGAGTGCACTGGCCGGAAAGAGTATCGTGATGGCGGGTCATCAAGTTACCGGGACGGCCGATTGATCGCGACTACGAATTACAACAATCGGCCCCCGGAAGAACAATCGGCTGTAATCGCAGATATGATGAGCGAAGATACATAGTGCCCAAGAGAACCTCTGTTCACGATCGACTGGGGCCAATCAATGATGAAGAAGAGTTCGATTACCAATACCATGAAGATTCGAGAGGTGATCAAACCGAGAACGAAGGTCGGTGGTGCCCGGTGGTTTGCTCAGCAAAACCCAAAAGAGGAGGCTTCAAAGAACGCGTTGTCGGGAAATCAAGGGTGGACGCCATTACAGAAATGACCAAGATGATGAGCCCAAGCCCAAGAAGCAATGGAGGCCGAAAGTGCAGTCTCGGGTGGTCCGGCTGAAGCCGCGGTGAATATGATGTCACCGATGCCCAGGATTGTCGGATCGGCCGATGAAAATTCGGTGAAGAAGAACCGAGTTGGGGAAACTTCGGAGATTCTGTGGACGCCGGAATCAGCGGTATTTGATAAGCCGGTCAACTACGATCATTTGCACCTCAAGGCATTATACATTAGCGGCTATGTCAATGGGTCGCCGATGAGGAAAATGTTGGTCGACGGAGGAGCGGCAGTCAATGTCAAGCCGATTACTACATACCGCAAGCTCGGAAAGACGCCGGAAGAAATGATAAGGGCTAATCCGACGCTCAAGGATTACAGCGGGAGAAGCCAAGATGTGCGTGGGGCCGCAATAATGGAGATCATCGTGGGCAGCAAAACCATACCCACCACTTTTTCATCATTGACGGGAAAGGTGCATACACAACTTTGTTAGGGAGAGACTGGATTCATGCCAATTGTTGCATCCCCTCAACCATGCACCAGTGTTTGATTCAATGGGTCGGCAACAAGGTCGAAATCGTGCGGGCCGATAAGTCCGTAACCATTGCAACCGCCGATTTCGAGTTTGTTGGTCTAGAGAGCTTGCCTTGTTTATCGGGCACGTATTGGGATGCGGAGGCCATAAACGTCACGGATGATGGAGTTATTGTGACCGGGGGTCGGGTACTCCCGGCTGCTCGATGGGCCCCACGGGAGAATTGACGGACAATCGGCCGATCGATATACACACCGAAGACATGGTGAGTCGGCCGATTGATGAACCGAAGACGGGAAATTAGGCCACGGTTTTGTGTCGGCCGATGAATTAGAAGAAGTGGATATAGGGGATGGAGACAAGCCTCGGCCGACATATATTAGCAAGAAATTGTGTAAAGAAGTAAGAGATGAATTGGTGGCCTTATTGGAAGAATTTAAGGATTGTTTTGCTTGGGATTATAGCGAGATGCCTGGACTCGGCCGATCGATTGTTGAACATCGGTTGCCCACTAAACCCGGATATCGACCATATAAGCGGGGGCTCGGAAGATTGACCCTAGGTATTATGAAGCCGTCAAAGAAGAGATTATCGGATTGTATGAAGCCGGCTTCATCGAGGCCATGCCGATATGCGGAGTGGGTTTCTAGTATTGTGCCGGTGGAGAAGAAAAATGGAAAGATGCGGGTCTGCATTGACTTCGGGAATTTGAATAAGGCAACTCCGAAAGATGAGTATCCAATGCCGGACGCCAATTTGTTGGTTGATGCAGCCGCCGGCAACAAGATTTTGAGCTTTATGGATGGAAATGCTGGGTATAATCAGATTTTTATGGCCGAGGAAGATATATCGAAACGGCATTCGGATGCCCGGAGCGTTGGGACTATATGAGTGGGTTGTCATGACCTTCGGACTAAAAAATGCTGGTGCTACATATCGAGAGGGCCATGAATTTTATATATCACGATTTGATCGGCCGATTGGTGGAAATTTATATTGATGATGTCATGGTGAAATCAAGATCGGTTGGAAGTCATGTGGCTGATCTCGGGGAAGTGTTGAAGAGGACAAGACAATACGGATCGAAGATGAACCCGCTCAAGTGTGCGTTTGGTGTCTCAGCTGGACAATTTCTGGGGTTTATTGTGCATGAAAAGGGAATTGAAGTCGGCCCTAAGAGTATTGATTCTATCGGAAAGTTGGAACCGCCGACGAACAAGACGAAGCTCCGGTCCCCGATCGGCAAGATTAATTTTATTAGGCGATTTATCTCAAACTTGTCCGGCCGACTTGATGTGTTTACGCCATTATTGAAGCTCAAGGCCGGTCAAGAGTTTCGGTGGGAGCCGATCCATCAAAAGTCTTTAGAAGATATCAAGAAATATTTGGTGTCCCCACCGATGATGGTTCCGCCAAAGTCGGGCACACCCTTTAAGTTATATTTATCGGCCGATGATAGGTGCATCGGGTCGGCATTGACTCAAGAGCAGGAGGGAAAAGAGCGGGTCATATTTTATCTCAGCCGCAAACTGATTGATGCAGAAACACGGTATCCGAAGTGGAAAGGTTATGTCTCTGTCTGTATTTTTCATGCACGAAATTAAGGCATTATCCGTTGGCCGAAGAATGTACTTGTCGTTTGCCAGGCCGATGTCGTAAAGTATATGCTATCGGCTCCGGTCCCCAAAGGCTGGTTGGGCAAATGGATGTTGGCGATTGCGGAGTTTGATTTAGGCTATGAATCGGCCAAAGCGGTGAAAGCACAAGTATTGGCTGATTTAGTGGTGCAACACGGTGAACACTCGGCCGGATATGTTGAACCGGTGCCATGGACGGTGTTCTTTGATGGTTCGATTTGCAAAGAAGGAAGTAGAATCGGCTTGGTTGTTGTGTCGCCTCGGGGGCAGTACGTGGATACTCTATTACGGTGGAGGCGTACACCAACAACCAAGTCGAATACGAGGCAGTATTAAAAGGATTGGAATTACTCATCGATGCCGGGGCTGATTTTGTGGAAATTTTCGGAGATTCCTTGTTGCTTGTGAGTCAGCTGGCCGATGAGTATGAGTGTAAAGATGAAATATTGTTGCAATATCATAGAAAGTGCCAGAAGTTAATGAAAAGGTTCAAGTGTGTTAAAGTCAGCCATATACCAAGAGAGCAGAATTTTGAAGCAAATAACTTGGCTCAGCTAGCATCCGGATATCGGCTCGCCGAAAACAGCTTAGAGATAGCTGATATTGAAGAAGCCGATTGGCGTACGGAAATTCGAACAAGAGAGCAGAATTTTGAAGCAAATAACTTGGCTCAGCTAGCATCCGGATATCGGCTCGCCGAAAACAGCTTAGAGATAGCTGATATTGAAGAAGCCGATTGGCGTACGGAAATTCGAAAATTTTTGAGCAATCCATCCCAACCTACGAGATAAGAAGATAAGATATAAAGCTTTGAAGTATGTTCTGTTGGATGATCGACTATTTTTCAAGACAATTGATGGGTGCTTCTCAAGTGTATTGATGACACCGAGGCAAAAGTGGTAATGAGCGAAGTACATGATGGGATTTGCGGAACGCATCAATCGGCCCATAAGATGAAGTGGCTGCTAAGGCGAGCTGGTTATTACTAGCCGACAATGTTGGCCGATTGTTTCAAATATTACAAGAGTTGCCAAGACTGCCAGAAATTCGGGCCTATACGAGAGGGCGCCCGCATCGGCTATGAATCCGAGTAATCAAACCTTGGCCGTTCGGAGGTTGGGCCATGGATATGATCGGCCGGATAAATCCAGCATCGAGCAAAGGGCATCGAGTACATATTGGTAGCTACAGATTACTTCACAAAATGGGTTGAAGCAGCGCCCTATCGTAAAGTTTCGACGGCCGACGTGATAACGTTTGTTAAAGAGCATATTATTTATAGGTTTGGGATTCCAGAGACAATCACAACAGATCAAGGATCAGTATTCACGTCGGACGAATTTCGATCTTTTGCTTGATGAGATGGGAATTAAGTTGATTAATTCATCGCCGTATTATGCCCAAGCCAATGGACAAGCTGAAGCGGCGAATAAGAGTCCGATCAAGTTAATCAAGCGGAAAATACAAGAGTATCCTCGTAAGTGGCACATGAAATTGATGGACGCTTTGTGGGCTTATCGTATGTCACGGCATGGAGCTATGCAGGTTGCGCCGTATCAGCTGGTATATGGGCACGAAGCCGTATCGCCATGGGAGACAGCTATCAGCTCCGGAAGGATTGAGTTGCAACAAAAGCTTTCGGCCGATCGAGTACTACGGATTGATGATGGATGAATTAGAAGATGTAGTACAAAATCGGCTGGATGCATTGGAGAAAATAGAGCAGAATAAAGCAAGGGTCGCTCGCCATTATGATAAGAAGGTTGTGCGAAACAGTTTAAAGAGGGCGATTTGGTCCGGAAGCTTAGGATGCCGATCGGTGTGAAGGACAATCGGTTTGGTAAATGGTCGCCTAATTGGGAAGGACCTTATTTGATTAGCCGATCGGCACCGGGTAATGCATATATTTTGAAAGAGTTAGAAGGGGAAGAATTCGGCCGAGCACTTAATGGAAAGTATTTGAAGCGAGTATTATCCTAGTATTTGGATTAACTCATAGTGTTCGGCCTAAAAGAGACTACAGCCGATGTCGATGCACATCGCCTTGAGACGGCCGATACGAGAGTATCGCCCTTGGCCCAAAAAATATATGAAAGTAAGACAGAGGAAGTCACCGATAAATTAGCCGATGTTTGAACATCGCCTTCGGATGGCCGATATGATTGTATATCGCCCTTAGTGCAAAAAAAATGTTTACAACCAAAACTTTGTTCAAAGTCCTATTACACCTAAGCATAGTCAATGGCCTCGGCGCGGGACAAGAAGTCTTGGACAGCAGATAGTGCGCGGGCCAGCGTGGAGTCGAGTTTGGCCATGACCAATAGGTCATCCTCGATGGGGCCGACATCGGCTTGCGCCGCGGCGACCATCTTCTCGGCCGTTTGAATGGCTTCGTCCGTCGTCTTCTGCTGAGCCGCCACATCGGCCGACAACCGTGCAATAGTAGCTTCCAAGGCCGCCGCCGCCTCCTCCTTGAGAGCCAGAGATGCTCTCAAATCGGCAATCTCCTGGTTGATTGCTTGCGGTTCATCCTGCCGATTTGAGAGTTGCTCTTGCATCTCCCGGGTCTTCTGGACCTCCTCCTCGGAGCGCTTGATGGAGTTATCGGCGAGTAACGCAGCTTGCTCGCTGCTCCGCATGGCGAGCCAAACGCCGCCGGGCACGAGTGAAGTCCATTTGCCGGTACTCCATGTATGCCACGCGGTGCGGAGCATCGCGCACATCTTCCGGGAGCTCGGTCCGGACCTCCAAGTACCGGGCCCTTATGGGGTGGGCGTCGGCCACCAAGCGATCAACCGAAGAAGCCTCAAGCCTGCGCGCGATTTCGGCCATGGTGGTAAAACCAGAAGCTGATACCAAAATCGGCGCGGGACGAGGGAAGCCGAGCGCACGAAATACCAAGAGAAATAAAGTGAAGTTAATGAACAGCGGCGAATCAAAAGGAAGATAGTAAAAACAAACCCGTGAAGCGTCGATGCGAAGCGGCCGGACGTCTATCGGCTGCGCCATGGAACCCACAGGTTCATGTGTTTCGATCAGCTCTCGGCCGGCCGATCCTCCTTCTCCGGCGGCATCCTCGGAGGCAGCATCGGGCATATGTCCAGCTTGTTCGGTTTCGGCGGGCTCATCGGCAGGCTCATCGGCAGCAGTATTTACGAGGAGAAGCTGCGGGCGGTTCCTGGCCGGCCGGTTCTTCGACGAGCAATGGTGCCTTGTTCAAAATCGGCGGCGATTTCGGAAGACGCAGGCCGATCCAAGCGAGTTGGGTTTTCCGTAGGGTTCGGATCGGCCTGGCTTGGTATGATTTCAGGCTCCGAAGCTGTTTGAATCGGCCGATCAGGTGTCGGCGTCTTGGCTGGTGGAGGAGTTGATAGGCGGATCGGCCTATCGGGCGTCGGTGTCCGGGCCCGAGGAGGAAGAACCGCCGATTCCTGCAAAGAACTCATAGTTAGACCATGTAAAGTAAAGAGGGAATCGGCGATCATGCAATAATAACCTGACGCGGCGGAGATGGTTCGCTGAAGTAGTCCGGGTCGGACGGGCGCGCAGGCTGCTTTAACAGCGCGCGGTGGCGCTTCGGGGCTTGAGTCGGCCTTGCGGGCTGGCACATTAGCCTTCCTCTTTCGATGGCGGCTGTTTTGGTCTTGACCTTGCGGGCTGCTGGTGCCCCTCGAATCATTGCCGCAAAAGCTTGGGCAGGAGTACGATCGGTGAAGCCGATGTTTGGAACAATTGGGCTCGGCATCGGGTACGCGATCGGCCGGCCACCGATACTCGGGTCGGCGGCTCCTCCGTGTCCGATCGAAAAAGAATATACAAGGGTGAGCATTTAGAGTGGCCGGTTTCATCTACAAAATCGGCCTTATGGAAATAGATCGGCTACACATACCTCGGCGAAGGCTTCGCTCGGGACTAAGCCGGAGAAGAATGAAGCGGTGTTCCGGCTGCGGAGGTGCCGGTTCCACTCGCCCACCAGCGGTCGAAAAGGCGGGTGCTCCGGGGCGCCGGGGAAAATCCGGCTAAGTCGCCGGTGACGACATCGGCGGTGAGGCCGACGAGCCAATTCCATTGAACGGCGTTGTCGACGGTAGCCCGCGCCTTTATTTGCCCCACATAGAAGAGGTCGGGAGCAAGCGGCGAAGCCGAATTGACGGGCCGCCACCGACGGGTGGTAGAACTCGTAGGAGCAGAGAGCCTTGCTCCCGGCAGCGAGTCCCGTCGGCAGCAGACGAGGGCGGAGGCAGGTGGTGAAGATCTTGACCGCCTCCCCGTCGGCCGTTGGGAAGGTGGGGTCAATCGGAAAAGGAGTATCGTATCCCTTCTCGAAAAAATCAATGTACGGATACCAATCCGTACTTTCATTGTTGAGGCCCTTGTAAAGGGCAGCGAACCGATAAGCCGGGGTGTCATCCGATATGGCCGCCCCTGGAGCCATGGATAGCGCTTCCCCGAAGGAAATACACCGGCTGGATTGGGGCGTGGCCGATTCTGCGTGATCGCCGGGGAAGGTGAGGACACCGAGGTCCGGATCGATGGCCTTGGTGGTGTGAAGGGACAACCACATCCGGATAAACCACCAAGGGCCACCCAGGTTCTTGACTGATCGGCCAAAACGCAACTCCACCGAAACCTGGTGAAGAAGGAAGTACGCCGACCCTAAAAGATATTTGCCCATAGGAAGGGCATAGCCGTCGGCCGATCTATCGGCTATCGGCAGGAAGTTGTTTGTGGGGCTCACGCTGACCCCACAAAAGAAGAAGTGGTCAAGCCACATGTTGAGAAAGGCAACGTGCTCGCGGCGATCGACCGAGCCATGCCCCTTGTTGTAGGTCCGGATATAGACCTTCCAACCCCTGGTGTCCTTGGGATTGATCCGGTGGGTGGATTTGATGCGGATGGCGTCCGGGGTGGCCTCCGCCGTGATATTCAAATCGGCCAACATGACCGTGTCCGGGAGGGTCATGGTAGCCGGGCCGTGCCCGAACATGAAGCGATTCGGGGCATCCGACCGGAGATAAGAAGCCGCCGCTAGCAATGGTTCGTTCTTGTGGTGATCGGCTAGAGAGAGTTTGATGGCATGGGCGATGCCGATGTCGGCCCAAACTTGCCGATGGGCGGCCGATACCCGGTTATACCAATCCCGCCACCCCGCAAGAGGAGTCGGCCATGACCTAAAGCTACTCGGACCACTCGGCCGATAATGGAGATTGTTGCCGAAACGGGACCCGGTTCGTTTCGGCACGAGATAAGATCCGTGGGGTCCGGATCGCCCATGGGGCCCAAGAAGAAATGGGTCGGGATGTTAGAAGGGATGACGATTTGGTTCCGGATCTCCTAAAAACAAGGAATAGGGCTAAAATGAGAAACAAGACGGAAAGAAGATAGATTGTGAAAATGAACAAGAACAAGAACACAAAGAAAATTGCAAAAAGTAGAGAAGAGGGATGCCCGAATGTACATTACCTCCGGAACGGCGTTGGTGGTGGCGACGACTCGGTCGGCGGCGGCGGCTGCAGCAGCGAGCAACGGTGGGATTCATGGTCACCGGAAGAGAAAACGACGGCGGCGCGGTGGGAAGTTGAAAAGGCTCGAAAAGGGCAAAGGTCGCTAGAGCAGGGGAAGATGAAAGCCAAAGGAGAGGAAACAGATGGGAAATGACCGGGGGTAACCCCGGCTTTTATGAAGAGGTGACGGGCGATAAAACCGGCGCGAGTAAAGAGGATAAATCAGTCCGACGCATGCGTTGCATACCCCGGACTCGGGGGACATGTGTTGACGCCGGTTTTTGACCAAGGGACCCATTGTCGGCGACTATAGGTCAAAAAGGGCCGGTGGGCGGAAGGCCGACGGCCGCTTGGGCGAGTAAAGGCGCGTCTCTCCCGGGAATCGTGCGCGGACGCCAACGGAAGAGCACAACATTGATGGGCCTGGCCCACGTTGTAAAATTAGAAATAATAGTTAGTTTTGGAAAAAGGATTCTAGTCGGTTAAGAAATCGGCTCGAGGAGGGTCCGAATAGGATTCTTTTTGCCGAGTATAAATACATACTCGGATGTAACATGTAAACTCGATTCACATCCAATACAACTTTCGGCGCATCGCCAAACCCTAATTTTCTGTCAAGTCTTTACTGTTTTTCGCGCGGGATCTTCGGGGCTCCGGTCGACGACACGTTGGCTTGACAAGGTAATTATGTTGTCTAATTCTCGGCGCATTGTTCGTAATTAGATGGCTTAATTGCTAGTTATCCGGCGACCGGATCTGTTTTCGATCGGCGTAGTGAGTATCGGCCGGGATGAGTCAAGTTGACCTGATGCCCGATATTACAACATACAAACACAAGCTTGATACAATGAATATAAGTACAAGTCTCTTACATTCATCCCAAGTGCATGAATACATCAAAGTCTCATAAGCACCAGAAGCAAATAAGTTTGGAAATTAACTAAATAGCGAAAGCAATAAGATACAATTGCTCTGCCGGTGATACATCACGGGAATCCGGTAGAGACAGGTGTTCCTCTGGACTGCACCACTTCCTTGTGTAGTGGCCTCCATCCGAGGACCGATGCTGCCGAAGTCATCTCCACCGATTGTCTCCTGCTCAACTGGGTCCTCCGAAAACCACATACTCCGAGCAACTAGGGCTCAGCAAGAGTGACCCGTCAAAGTGGCCAACTATAGCCAACTCTTAGACATCCAAAGGCCAGGGGATATGATAATTTAAGCACTAAGTTGGCCTACAAGTAAATCCTTACTTTCAACTTTTAGCGGTTTAATTGAGTTACATAAAAGAGTAAATTTAATTTGCACTATGCTACTTCATTACATGTTCCCAAACAAGTAATTAAGCAATACAACAAATTAATCATAACCATCATCATCAATGTTTTTCTTCTTACTACGCTCCGGTGCAGGGACAAGTGGTACTCGTTACTCGTGAGAGGCAGCGATTTGAATAGATTTACATCCTGCAGGAGAAACCTGATTGCAACTCAATTACCGATTTGTGTGACGCGAGAAACTCGGGAAAGTTCTTCTCTAGAGAATCCTCTTGTTCCCAAGTTGATTCTCCTTCGGTGTGATTACTCCATTGCACTTTTATAGAATGTGATGGTGTGATTGCGAGTTATCCGGTCGTTTTGATCGATAATCCGGACGGGGTATTCGGGTAAGAGAGATCTTCTTCTAGTCGCTCGGTGTCGGAAATGACCACATCTATCGGAGGCTTCAAGCATTTCTTGAGTTGTGAGACATGGAACACATTGTGCACATGAGCAACCGCGCTATGCTTTTCCACGATCAGATAGGGTCCGATATAGCGGGGTGCTAACTTTCCTTTAGTTCCAAACCGAGATACGCCCTTGTTCGGAGAGACACGAAGATAGACATGATCTCCCTTCGCAAATTCCAATGGGCGTCTCCTCTTATTAGCGTAGCTAACTTGGCGAGATTGTGTGGCTTTCATGTTGGCTTGAATTTGTCGCGCCTTCTCTTCGGCTTGAGTGACAAGATCTAGACCAAAATTAATTCTTTCACCTGCTTCCGACCAATTCAAAGGTGTGCGACAAGAATGACCATACAAAGTTCGAACGGTGATATTCCCGAACTCTCTTGATAGCTATTGTTGTATGAAAATTCAGCGAATGGAAGGCAATCATCCCAATTTCCTCGATTTTCCATAGCACATGCTCTCAAGATATCTTCCAAATAATGATTCATCTTTTCGATTTGTCCATCCGTTTGAGGGTGATAAGCGGAACTTCTAATGAGAGTGGTACCTAGGCAAGAATGCAATTGCTCCCAAAAGCGAGATACAAATTGCGGACCTCAATCGGAAACAATGGTTTTAGGTACTCCATACAAACATAGCACTCTTGAGATGTATAGCTCGACATACTTCTTGGTATTGTAGGTAGTATGGACGGGAATGAAATGCTCGAATTTGGTTAATCTATCCACAATAACCCAAATTGAATCATGCTTCTTTGACGTGAGAGGCAATCCAACGATAAAATCCATAGGAATGTCCTCCCACTTCCAAACGGGGATGTTCAATGGGTTTAACGATCTGGCTTTTCTCAAGTGGTCGGCCTTTACCCGTTGACAAGTATCGCACTCGGCCACATACCATGCAATCTCACGCTTCATGCGTGTCCACCAAAACTTTTCTCTTAGGCCGCGATACATTTTATTGCTACCGGGATGTATGGAATATTTAGATAAATGCGCCTCATCCATTATTTTCTTCGAGTAATTCCATATCCTTCGGAACAATGAGACGTTGGTTGAACCATGGCTTCTTGTCGGAAACACGTGGCTTCATCCTTCTCTATCTTTTACTGAATAAATTCCATTCCTTCATCCTTCTTTTGTGCCTCGACAATTTCCTCACGAAGGGTAGGGATAAGACCTAGGTTATACAATGAGCCATAGGGAATAACTCGAAGGCTTGGTTCACTAAAATCTGAAATTTCCGAGTTTTCCATAGAACAACCGGCAACATGATTGAATTGATGCTTACGGCTCAAAGCGTCGGCAACCACGTTAGCTTTACCCGGATGATAATGAATTTCCAACTCATAATCCTTGATTAATTCCAACCATCGACGTTGTCTCATATTTAACTCTTGTTGGGTGAAGATATATTTGAGACTCTTATGATCGGTGTAGAGAGTGACAAGATTTTCAAGTAGATAATGCCTCCACGTTTCCGATGCAAGAACAACCGAGGCTAATTCCCAGTCATAGGTAGGACAGTATTGTTCGTGCTTGCGAAGTTGACGGGAAGCATAAGCGATGATACGACCTTCTTGCATTAGCACATACCCTAGACCCGTGCCGGACGCATCACAATACACGTCGAACGGCTTGGTGATGTCGGCTCTGTGCTAACACCGGAGCGGTGGTCAAATGCTTCTTGAGAGTTTGGAAGGCTTCTTCACATTCACGACTCCATTTAAACTTAGCATCCTTCTCCAATAATTTTGTCATAGGCTTGGCTATGCTTGAAAAATTGGGAATGAATTTTTGATAATAACCGACACGATCGAGAAAGCTTTGGATTTGTCCCATCGATCTTGGGGACTTCCAAGTAAGCACTTCTTCAACTTTACTCGGGTCAACGGCAACACCTTCCGCGGATATCATATGACCCAAGAAAGGAACTTGCTTTAACCAAAATTCACATGTGCTAAATTTGGCATATAATTGATGATCACGAAGCCGTTGGAGAACAATACGAAGGTGTTCGACATGCTCCTCTTCGGACTTCGAATAAATAAGAATGTCCTCAATGAAGACCACGACAAACTTATCCAACTCAGGCATAAAAACCGAATTCATCAAGTACATGAAATGAGCCGGAGCATTTGTAAGTCCAAAAGACATGACAAGATATTCAAAGAGACCATACCGCGTAGAAAATGCGGTTTTCGGAATATCTTCGGCTTGGATTTTAATTTGGTGATAACCGGAACGGAGATCAATCCTAGAGAAGACCTTAGCACCAACGAATTGATCAATGAGAATTTCAATCCGAGGGAGCGGGTATTTATTCTTGATAGTCACCGCATTGAGAGGGCGATAATCCACACATGGACGTAACGTCTTGTGTTTCTTCATCACAAAGAGAGCGGGACATCCCCACGGACGTGAACTAGGGCAAATATATCCTTTATCCATAAGCTCACTCAATTGCTCTTTTAACACTGCTAGCTCATTAGGAGCCATCTTGTACGGCCTACGGAAAATTGGTGTCGTACCGGGTTGGAGCTCAATTTTAAACTCAACATCCTGATCGGGTGGCATGCCCGATAAGTCATCCGGAAACACATCGGGAAATTCACATAACACGAGAATATCCTCAATCCTTTTTCCCTCAAGATGGTAGATTTTGGAGGTGGAGATTTTAGGATGTCGTAATCAGAGAATAGATGAACCACGGAGTGGTGAGCTTATGTGAACTTCTCGGGAATCGATGTGCAAAAGGATTGCGCTCCTGCTCCAACTCGTGCACACGCCGCGCGAGGTTCTCGCGGTCCAACATGAGCTTGCCGGGAGCCATCTGTCGGAGAATTTTGAAAACACAAGTCAAAACTCGATATCCAACAACAATACATGCTACTAAATAAAGCATGAAATATGGAATGGCAAAAGATTGCAAAAGGATGCAACAAAGCTCTTCACACAAGACCTAATATAACTCAGTTGACAGATTGGACAGGATCTGGAAATTCGACAATTACTCCTGTTTCTGGGCTAAATTAAATTCTTGGATTGTTACGAAAGTTGTAGATATTTTCTTAAGCTTCCCAATTCATCCTAGAACATCTGGATCCGACTTGTCGTTTGAGAGATATGCTCCATCTTCAACAGGGACAGAACCCGAGCACATTCTGGAAATCCAGAAACAGCTCTCTGTAATGGCCATTTCTAGCCACGTTCCAGATTTTTGCAAGACCTGAGCATAGAAGATTGTTGTAGTGCATAACACAAGATTTCCAGAATGTACTTATTTGACCTATTTGGTTGAGTACTGAGAGATTTATGCTCGTTTTTGTGAAACCTAGCAAATCTGTCAAGTTTCTGTTTCCGGTTTTCAAATTTTTGTGAGAATTGAGCTATGTGATCCATTTTTTCTTGATCGTTTCCTTTAGAGAAGTTCATGTACATATGGTTTGCATGATACATGACACGCAAGTACGATGAATGCTCAATATGTCGTTTCCGTACGTCCTCACAAAAATAAAAGACCACGCCCGCCAATATGAATATCGGACAAGCGCCTTGGTGGCACACACACCTCTCACACGATACTACACGAACTAAAGCGTTGTTATGTACCTGCAAGAGAGTGATTCCAGAAACAATACATCAAAATAAAATAAACTACCAAAAACAAATCACAATTCTACTCTTACGATCCATGGAAAGGACCGCCTCGTGGTATCGCCGGATGTCGTCATTGTCCCGTATGATTATTTCCGCGAGCACGAAGCGCTAATTAAAATTGCAAACATACCTTAGCCAAAGACGTAGTTGCAAATATTCAAACAATCATAACTCCGGGATAGTTTTGCCACCATTCTATACAGTCCTTATGTTGACCTTTCTAGACTCGTACCTCACCTTGACACAAAAACGGGGTTTAAGATTTTTAGAATGATTGTCAGTATGACGCAAATCCTAAGTCGTCTCTCGATACCACGTGTCACACCCCTATCCCGAAAGATAGATTAGTGTGGTACGGATCGCCTTGGGAGATGGTTGACGAAGCAACAATGCATAGCATCACAATAACAAACATACATGATTTGCATGTCCACATAATTAAGTCTCGAATTATAACATTGAGATCCAAATAAATGATACATTAGGTTCACAATTTAAGTTACATAACCATGATCTTTGTTCGAAATAAAGTGCGGAAGCGATTACATAACACGACGATACATAGGTAGCTTATGTGAACCATGCCGGCCTAGGCCACGGCTCACTCCTCATGTGTCGAGAGAACTACAAGTCAACATATTCCTATAACAATTGCCCCTGGAAAAAATATATGTTGTAGAGGAAGTCAAAGGAAAAATCTAGGAACAAGTCCCATGTCATTTGGATAAGTATAATTCCATATAAAAATTCGAGAAGTTTAAGTTTTACCCCTTTTTGGTGAATTATCAAAATTCAAATAGAGGGAGTATGGACTCAAACTTTTCGTGCATGTCTAATCCAAGTGAAGTACTACGTGCTAGTATTTTTGTTTCAGATTTTTTAGCACGAGAACTATTTTATGTAAGCCCAAACTTTTGCTAGAAAACCACAGTTTCAAAAAAGAGAAAATGCTTTGGAATATGCTGTGGGTCCCACCACCAACCTCACGCATCTCTCTCTTTTTCTCTCTGTTCCTGCTCTCCCAACTGAACCAGCACGCACGGCTCGCCACCTGCCCTGTACGTGGCTCCTCTTCTCTGCCCGGGCTCCCATCACAACCCACGGCTCTCACCTGGCCTCACTCCTCTCTCTCTCAAATGCTGTCTCTCTCTGCTCTATCCCTCTCACTAGCGCAGCAGCAGGCAGAAGAGCAGGAGCTCCGCCATTGCCGCACCTCCTCGAAAAATCGACGTCCAGCCGCCTCGCTGCGCACCAGCTCGAACCAAACCCCACAATGGATGCGCCGTGAGACCACTTTTGTTGGATTCCTTACAACAAGTACTATTTATTGGTACTGATAAAACTCATTTTTGCTGCATAATGTTTCCAGAATAATTATAAGTTTGTAAACCCTATTTAATTAATATCTTTATATCTAGAAATGCAAATGATGCAAACTAAAATGTTTTGGAATCCTCTAGACTTGCTCTTTAGTATGGTGCATCATATTCA
Organism: Chloris gayana; assembly: GCA_031894775.1. NCBI lineage: Eukaryota > Viridiplantae > Streptophyta > Magnoliopsida > Poales > Poaceae > Chloris > Chloris gayana. The sequence continues at coordinate 921,814 of JAUNZO010001099.1, read as the reverse complement.
TCACATCTGTGCATGTATATCATTGTATGCTTAATTCTTTGTTTAGCATGTTTATTTTCTAATAACTAATTTATGCATCGAATAAATATTCTACCAAAGCAAAAATGTCACTAATAGCAGGTAGTATCACCATGTTTTAGGATGTGTTCATATCTGCAACCAATAATTTTCTAAAGAATTTTTGTTAGTAGATACCGCTGCTTTTATGTTTAAAGTAAATCCTCTCGACATAAAATGATGAAACTTGTTTATTAGTTTGTTATCTCATGCATGTATCACCTGCATAATGCATTGGTACATAAACTTTGCAAATGTGATCATGCCTTTTAAATGTCTTTAATTATCATGTTAAGTACTTCATTATTACATGTGATAATGAAGGGATACTTTAAAATAAATTTATATTTAAGCACATGTCTTCAAGAACCATCTTACGTAGCATATCAATTCTGTTTTTGAATGTATCATTCATACATCGACATCATCCATATTGTTTGCATGTCTTTGCAATCATCGATATTGACATCTCGTTAATTTAGGAAACGTTGAAGTGCCGGTTGAGGATCTTCGAAGGATATCTCTCTCAATCAAGACCCAAGCACTCGAAGACCCTAACTCTGTTGTAGTAGCTCCGGGCAAGCCTCGGTGCATCCTCCCAGTTTTTAAAATTTTTATTTTCAGTACCACAATTGCTAGATTGTCTAGAATGTATTGTGCATTGAGTCTACGTATTTGGCTGAAAATCCACTTGCATTGTCCCCATATGAATCCTATGTAGATGTTATACTCGGTACAGTTAGCCTACTAGAATATTTGCTATGATTAATTCTAGGATCAACGGTAAACAAGGTCAATTACTCAAATGTTAGTAGAACAAGTTGTTAATCACATGTTTAAGTAAATGGAACCAAACGAGTCTGTTTTGGAAAGAGCGAAGGCAAGGGCCTGGATAGGCCTTGTCTCGCAAGGTGGCAGACCGTTCGTGTAAACAATGTTGACGGTCCTTATGGTCCAATTTTACCGTCAACATATTGCATCTTTTTGAATCAAACACCATCACCAAGAATAGACATAGGGATTATTTCTAACAAATTCCACTAGTCTTGGTGAAATGATGAATGCAGGTGCAATTCATATGAAAACAGGGGAAAACATGCACGAAACATGGACTTTGCAATCGACGGATTTTCCCCGACTAAAGAATATCGTCCAAAAGCCCAAAACCACAAAACAGGGCCTCAACATCAAACCAAGCAAGTGGATTGGGCCAAGTACACAGCCAGAGGAAGGCACCGGAGAATAACCAAGCCCGGGGAGCCCAGGCCGGTTCGGCCGAACCGCCCTACTCGGTTCGGCCGAACCGACGGTGGGCCCCCCGGCCCACTTTTCTCTCGGCGGTTCGTCACCGACGTCCGGAGGTCGGTTCCACCTGCAATTAATGCCACCGACGTCCGGAACCGCCTCCAAGTTGCCGACCTTCCAAGGCTATAAATAAAGGGCTATACCCCCTCTCTCAACACACCACCAACATCAAGATAGAAGACAAAATTCTCATCCTTAGGCCAAGGGCCTCTTGTATCTTAGTAGAATAGGAGAGAGGGCAAGGAAAAGGAAGGAGTGTTCCTCCCTTTTATAAAGTGGAGTAGTATTTCCTTTCCTTTTACCTTGGCGTGTAAACACTCTTTTAGGTGATTTATACGTGGTGATCTACTTATCTATCGTGACATATCTTTGTTAGACGTAATTCTTGTTATACTTGTTTACGGGATCATCGCTTCGCAAGAAGTGCTCTAGCTTTCGAACTCGGTTCTAGGCCGAGGCTAGAGTAGCGGTCAATAGCATAGACGTGGTGTCTAGGCCGGAGATCGCCTTTGTTTGCTGTGTGCCCCACGGTTTGTAGAGGTAGGTGGCAGGAAGTGACAGCCCTGTCATCCAAAGGAACCCTCCACGTTCGGGTACATAGTAGAGCTTTCGTAGACCGGAGTGGCTTGGCAGACCAAGCCTAAGACGGTGCCCGAAGTAAACAAGTCTAGCTTGCGTTCGTCTACCTTTAAAGGATAAATAGATAAGAGTCACCCTCTCGACCCTATTTTGCTACGTTGTCTTGGTTGTCCTTGGGTAAACTAACCTTGTTGCAGAAATACTCCGTTCCCTCGCGGATATAAATACGATACCTTGGAATACTCCCGGGTGAAGTGCTACAACGGTATTCCGTGCGCTTGCGGATTTATTCGTGACGTAAGAAATACCAACAAGCATTTCGGCGCCGTTGCCGGGGAGCGGTTGTTATCTTTGTAACGAATCAGGTTTGCCCTCGTAATCTATCTTACTTACCGTTCTGTTTTTATTTTTCCTTACATTCAAAATTTCACAAAAACATATCATGGAGTCACACCCAACCATCCAATCTTTCTCCACTCCACGGGGTGAACTCTTAGAGCCACCATCATCATCACAACCTATTTCTTCACCTGGCTATGAGTTCTCCCCGATTACATTTCGATGATTAGAGGTTTATCCTTTTCGGGTTTTAAACATGAAAATCCTTATGAACACTTGCGAGAGTTTGAACATTTGTGTTCATGCCGACCGATCCATGGCATGACACAAGAAACATTGAAGTGGAAGTTGTTTCCTTCTCTCTCAATGAGAAGGCGAAGCAATGGTACACTTACACCGCTAAGAGAGTGAACGGTGATTGGAAAGAATTGCGAGACAAATTTTGTCTAGCATTCTTCCCCGTGTCTCGTATCACTTCTCTACGAGCGGAAATAATAAGCTTTCGACAAGAAGAAAAGGAAACCTTGAGCGCGGCATGGATTCGGTTCTGTTCTCTAACGTACTCCGGACCAGAATTGTTGCTCCCCGAACCCGTTTTATTACAACACTTTTATTCGGGATTGAGCAACGATACCGCACTTTATCTTGACACGGCCGCGGGTGGATCTTTTTCTCATAAGACCATAGCGGAAGCACACGAACTTTTGGATCGAATTGTGGAAAACACACCTTTTTCCGCCGACTTACTCGTAGAGCCGGAGTCAGAAGATGAGGAACTCGTTGTGCAAGAGACACAAGCACTTGGTGCCCATGATGGAGCACCTAGCACTCGAGTCCTCATCTAACACAAGAACAATGATAGAGGAAGATGAACCTCTTGAGTTCCCATTTGAGTTCAAGGAAGAAATTTTTGAAGATTTTGGAAACACCTTGAACTACTCCTATCAAAAGAAACCAGCACTCCCTGCACCAACTCCCGAACCTATTGAAAAATCTATTCTCTTAAAAACTGTTCGGAAGTTGACAGCAATCATGAGTGATGAATGGTTGATAGAAAACGAACTTTCTTCGGAAGTTCTTCGACTTGATCATCCTAGATCAACCATTCGTGGCTCAATTCGGGGAGTAATGGTAGATATTCTCTATAATCCTCTAGTAGGTGCCAACATCATGTCCGAATCTTTTGCTTCAACTTTATTTGGAAACGAGACATGGGCACCTTCTCGACAAACTCCTTAAAGCCTCACCGGGGCAATTTTTTGAGAGTTTGGGGATCATTAGAGATGTTTGCATTAAGCATAATGAAGCAAAGGTTTCCCTGGACTTTCACGTTTCGGAATCTTGGATTTCGATGTTTTGGTCTGGTCATCCCATAGAAAAGCTTTTCTTAGGGATATCACCTTTAGGAACCTTAGACTTCACCCTCGGCAAGAAAACTTTTTCTCTTCCTATCATTCATGCACAAAACTCTTTTGCCGAGGAGCCGCTTGTGGAAGAAGAATGCATGGAGGAGGTTATGGCAATTTTTCCTCATGAAAACCCCGAATCATCCTTGGATGAAGATGCTCTTGATTTCATTTTGGAAGAGGATGATTCGGCGGAAACTTTTGAGCTGCCCGAAACTTTTACACCTACGCCACCTCCCGTAGAACTCAAAACTCTTCCACCAGGCTTGCGCCACGTTTTTCTTCACGGAAATCCCGAAACCCCCGTCATCATAAGTGACAAGCTTTCGGAGGAGGAAACTCGCAAAACTCTTAGCCGTGCTAGAAAAACATCACTCCGTTTTTGGGTACTCGCTTGGAGACCTCAAGGGAATTAGCCCTCGCTCTTTGCACCCATCGCATTCCCATAGGCCCCGATAGTACACCATCTAGGGAACCTCAAAGGAGGTTGAACAATGCGATGCGGGAGGTCGTTAAAAAGGAGGTCTTAAAACTTTTACATGTCGGCATTATCTATCCCTGTTCCACACAACGAGTGGGTGAGTCCAAGGCAGGTTGTACCCAAGAAGGGAGGAATGACGGTCATCCGTAATGACAAAAATGAGTTGATCCCTCAACGCACCGTCACGGGATGGAGGATGTGCATAGATTACCGGAAACTTAACAAGGCTACAAAGAAGGATCATTTTCCGCTGCCCTTCATCGATGAGATGTTGGAACGGCCGGCAAATAATTCTTTCTTTTGTTTCCTTGATGGGTATTCAGGATATCATCAAATCCCCATCCATCCCGACGATCAAAGTAAGACCACTTTCACATGCCCCTATGGAACTTACGCCTATCGACGAATGTCCTTTGGGCTTTGCAATGCACTGCTTCTTTTCAACGTTGCATGATGTCTATCTTTTCCGACATGATCGAAGAGATTATGGAAGTATTCATGGATGATTTCTCCGTTTATGGAAAAACCTTTGATCATTGTTTAGAAAATTTAGACAAAGTCTTGCAACGTTGTCAAGAAAATGAATTAGTGCTCAATTGGGAAAAATGCCATTTCATGGTTAGAGAAGGCATAGTTCTAGGGCATTTAATTTCTCGAAAGGGGGATAGAGGTGGACAAAGCTAAATTAGAAGTTATAGAAAAGCTTCCACCTCCTCGTGAATATTAGGGGCATTCGCAGCTTTCCGGGACATGCGGGGTTCTATCGTCGTTTTATCAAAGATTTCTCTCAAATTGCTAGACCCCTTACAAATCTACTTGCGAAGGATGCACCCTTTGAGTTTACTCGATGAATGCATGACTCGCTTTCACTACCCTTAAAAATGCACTCATCTCAGCGCCAATCATCCAACCCCCCGATTGGACGCTGCCTTTTGAGATAATGTGTGATGCTAGTGATTTTGCCGTAGGGGCTGTTCTTGGCCAAACTAGAGATAAAAAGCATCATGCAATCTCCTATGCAAGCAAAACCTTGACTCGGAGCTCAATTAAATTACACTACCACCGAAAAAGAGCTCCTTGTCGTCGTTTTTGCTTTTGATAAGTTTAGATCCTACTTGACTCGGAGCAAAAGTCATTGTTTACACCGATCATGCTGCTTTAAAGTTTTTGCTCAATAAGAAGGATGCTAAACCCCGTTTGATACGATGGGTTCTTCTACTCCAAGAATTTGATGTAGAAATCCGTGATAAAAAAGGAGTAGAAAATTCCGTGGCAGTATCATTTGTCGCGTATACAATTCACTAACCTGCAGGAATTACCCATCAATGATTTCCTACGTGACGACATGCTGCTCCTAATAAGGGACTCACATCCATGGTACGCCGACATTGTGAACTTCATGGCAACGGGGTACGTACCACCCGGAAAGAGCAAGAAACGACTCATCTATGAGAGTCGCCGTCACTTATGGGAAGAACCCTTCCTTTACCGTGTCTCGCGCCGATGGATTGCTAAGGCGATGTGTGCCCATACCCGAGAGCACACGAATCATTGAGAAGTGCCATGCATCGCCATACTGGGGACACTACGGCGTGTTTCGTACACAGTGCCAAGATATGGCAAAGTGGTTTCTTTTGGCCAGCCATGTACGAAGACACAAAGGAATTTGTCGAGCGATGCCCGTAATGTCAAAGAGTTGGAGGCATCACGGCAAGAGATGCAATGCCCCTCAACTACAATTTACAAGTCGAGCTCTTCGACGTATGGGGCATTGACTTCATGGGACCGTTCACCAAGTCACATGACTGCGAATACATCTTGGTGGCGGTAGACTACGTGTCTAAGTGGGTAGAAGCAATGCCTTGCAGGGCCGCAAATGCCAAGCATGCTCGCCGGATGTTCCACGAAATTATCTTCCCGAGGTTTGGAACACCGAAGCTAGTGATAAGCGACGGAGGGTCTCACTTCATTGATAAGACCTTCCGACGCTTCCTAAGAGAACTTGGATCAAGGCATAATATCGCTACTCCATACCACCCTCAAACCAAGGGCAGGCCGAGACCTCAAACAAGCAAATCAAGCGGATCCCGCAAAAGACCGTAACAGTAAATGGGGAAGGGATGGAAGGACAAGCTACCCGATGCACTATGGGCATACCGTACAGCATATAAGACACCCATAGGCATGTCCCCATACCAGCTCGTGTACGGGAGAACATGTCATTTACCCGTCGAGACGGAACACCGAGCGTATTGGGCCATCCGGAAATAGAACATGGACCTTAATGGTGCCGACGCAAAAGAAAATGGAGATAGCTGAGTTAGAAGAATGGAGAGACAAAGCTTACCACAACTCAGCTATATACAAAGAAAGGACAAAAAGGTGGCACGACAAAAAGATAAAGATAAAGGTATTCAAGGTTGGAGATAAAGTCTTGCTATTCAATTCACGGGTGAAACTCTTCGGGCATGGAAAATTAAGAAGTAAATGGGACGGACCATACACGGTTATTGACACCTCGTCACATGGAGCAATCACACTTCAAGACGACGAAGGTAAAATATTTAAGGTAAATGGTCAGCGCCTTAAAATTTATTTCGAGCCCGATAAAGATAAAGAATTTGATGTCATGCACTTGATTGATTTGAAATATCTCTCATGATATCCCCCGTTTTACTTCATCACCCGTAGCAAGTATTTTCCTTTGAATAAATATAGCAAGAAATAAACCAGAAAAAAGAAGGAAACCAGTAGGAAGAAAAGGCAGTCCGGCCGAACCCCACTTTGTGGTTCGGCCGAACCGGCCCGATCTCCCCGGCGCCCATCTTTTGCCAAAAATCCAATATCTCCTTCCCTCCTTTCTTTATTTTCTGCTGGAAAATAAAAACCTTGTCGAGCGCGCTCGGGGTAGAAAACCCCTATTTATACTTCTCCTCTCCACCCAATCTTTTCATCTCCTCCACTTCCTACATCATGAGCGAACATAGTAGCGCCTCGTCCGACATCTCGGACGGCAGCAGCAAAAGGAAGAAGCCCCATGAATGGATTGAAGAAGGCGAAGCACTCGACAACGCTATCCGCCTCATTGAGGAGCTTCGCCGGCAGTTAGAGCGCGCCAAAAAAAGAGAATGGGGTTCTCCAGTAACCTCTACAACCACCTCGAGAGGGAGAAGAAGAAGGATGAAGACCTCATCGAGACCCTCACTCGGAGGATGGGCGCAGTACGACCTCGCCTTAGAGATGATCGAAGAAGAGAAGGCGAAACCGCGGGAGGAGGAGAGGAAAATTAAGAAAGATTAAGAGTAGGACGTAGAACGCATAAACCTTAGAAATCTTTCGATCCTTTTTGTAATACGCCTACTGTTTTAATTCAATCATATTAGTGCTCCCCGGGCTTCCATACCGGCAGAGCAAATTTTGTTTCCAAATGTCTTTTGTCTATCTTTTGAAGGAAACAGGCAAAAAGGCAAGTGTGGGGGGGACATCGCGGAAAGCAAAGACAAACACACGCGAAGCGCGCAGAAACATCACGAGGAAAACAACACAAACACAAGCTGCGAAACAGAGCGCAAGTGAGGCCCAGCCAGCTCGGCCGAACCCAAAAGGGTGGTTCGGCCGAACCCCGGTGGGTCCCACTCAGCCCTCGCTTCCTCGTGGCACTTGAGTTTGTTTCTCACACTTCCTTTTTGCCTACCTTATTTGTCAAGTTCATTCCGAGACGCGAAAAACAATTACTAAAACTTGACCAACTAAAATTTGGGAAGATTTCTTTTGAATACCTTTGAAAATCCCAAGTCTCTCCCTAATACCCTCATGATGATCTTGCACACTTTTTATTACTCGCTTCATCACCACTTGCCCGTGAACAAATAATCAAATCCATAGGACCCATGTTTTTCTAGATTATTGGCACGTGTGATATGGCTCGACGAAATGATCTTATGCTTAGCTTACCGAGTCCTTGGGAATTTTATTTCACAAAACAAAAATACCACGGCTTCATGCTCCTCTCTTGATACAAAAATGCCTACCAATGCCATATGACGATCATACCTTGCAAAACTTACATACATATGCTGCTTGTGTTTGCAATGAGCTTTACCAAAATTGAGTGACCCTAGAGAGAAACTTGTCATGCTCTCTTGATCAAGAGCACGTACACTCCACCAAAAAAGGGCTAAACTCCTACACCGGGAGCTAGCACCCCACCAAAATAAAGACACTCCTCGCTTGCACCTCTTTTTACCTCTCTCTCTCTCTCAATCACGCATAAACAAGACATGGCTATGTAGAAAGAAAAGCTCACACGTATGAGCAATGAAAAGCTCACACGTATGAGCAATGAAAAGAAAGCTCACAAAGATGAGCAATGAAAAAGAGAAGAGATGCTCAAGCATAGAGCAAGAAAAGAAAAGAAAGAAAATAAAAAGATAGCCATGTTTTGAAAATGCAAAATAAAGAGGGGTCAATTACAATAGGAGTTGTCACTTTTTCATATCCATACACACACGCACTTCTTGATCAAGGTTGCATGACTCGGCTTCTCCATGGATCCTTTCTTTTGGCTTAGCAATATTTGTGATACAAGTATGCCTCTCTCATTCCCTACCGAGCTCCACATACAAGCCTAAAAAGTAGGAAAAAGAGAGGCAACACAATGCCTTGGTGAGGAAAACACTTTTTGAGCGATTCAAGAGAATCAAAGAGGAGCGGGAGTCATGTTGTTTATTTTCAAAACTTTCAAAAACCCAAGGTGCTTAGTGAGCAAAAGTATAGTGACTTGAGTCATGAGCTGTTCCACTTATCAATCATCCAAGAATGCATGTTAGCCACCGTCATGTTCACAAGTAAAACGGTGTGGCTTGTAATAACATGTGTGCAGTGTCTCTAAGAGGAGAGATCTCTCAACTTACGCTCCCACCTTTACTCGAGGACGAGCAAAGAGCTAAGTGTGGGGGTCTTGTTGACGGTCCTTATGGTCCAATTTTACCGTCAACATATTGCATCTTTTTGAATCAAACACCATCACCAAGAATAGACATAGGGATTATTTCTAACAAATTCCACTAGTCTTGGTGAAATGATGAATGCAGGTGCAATTCATATGAAAACAGGGGAAAACATGCACGAAACATGGACTTTGCAATCGACGGATTTTCCCCGACTAAAGAATATCGTCCAAAAGCCCAAAACCACAAAACAGGCCTCAACATCAAACCAAGCAAGTGGATTGGGCCAAGCACACAGCCGCAGGAAGGCACCGTAGAATAACCAAGCCCAGGGGAGCCTGAGCCGCTTCGGCCGAACCGCCCTACCGGTTCGGCCGAACCGACAGTGGGCCCCCCGGCCCACTTTTCTCTCGGCGGTTCGTCACCGACGTCCGGAGGTCGGTTCCACCTGCAATTAATGCCACCGACGTCCGGAACCGCCTCCAAGTTGCCGACCTTCCAAGGCTATAAATAAAGGGCTATACCCCCTCTCTCAACACACCACCAACATCAAGATAGAAGACAAAATTCTCATCCTTAGGCCAAGGGCCTCTTGTATCTTAGTAGAATAGGAGAGAGGGCAAGGAAAAGGAAGGAGTGTTCCTCCCTTTTATAAAGTGGAGTAGTATTTCCTTTCCTTTTACCTTGGCGTGTAAACACTCTTTTAGGTGATTTATACGTGGTGATCTACTTATCTATCGTGACATATCTTTGTTAGACGTAATTCTTGTTATACTTGTTTACGGGATCATCGCTTCGCAAGAAGTGCTCTAGCTTTCCGAACTCGCTCTAGGCCGAGGCTAGAGTAGCGGTCAATAGCATAGACGTGGTGTCTAGGGCCGGAGATCGCCTTTGTTTGCTGTGTGCCCCACGGTTTGTAGAGGTAGGTGGCAGGAAGTGACAGCCCTCGTCATCCAAAGGAACCCTCCACGTTCGGGTACATAGTAGAGCTTTCGAGACCGGAGTGGCTTGGCGGACCAAGCCTAAGACGGTGCCCGAAGTAAACAAGTCTAGCTTGCGTTCGTCTACCTTTAAAGGATAAATAGATAAGAGTCACCCTCTCGACCCTATTTTGCTACGTTGTCTTGGTTGTCCTTGGGTAAACTAACCTTGTTGCAGAAATACTCCGTTCCTCGCGGATATAAATACGATACCTTGGAATACTCCCGGTGAAGTGCTACAACGGTATTCCGTGCGCTTGCGGATTTATTCGTGACGTAAGAAATACCAACAAACAACTAAAAGTTGAGACGTGGACGAGCCGCCGAGGAAAGGGCAAGCACATGTGCCTTGCGAGGGCATGGTTAGCAAGGTTGTAGCCCCGTCTCGTGTCGGCTTGAGGACCGTATCGTTGTTGGCCCCTTCGGACAAGTTTGTAACTCGTACCGAGTACATGCTAGTTTTATTGGGGACTAGTAAGGTTATGTAGCATAGGATGTTGTCCTATGGAACATAACCCTGTTCTTCGGTCGTTGTGCCCGCTCAAGGAGTGGGTAGCAGTGCTCACGACGTTACCGATGAGCTGCTGGCCACTTTGGAGATCCGGTACCCTTCCCGCTTGAATGACACCTTTGTGAAAGGTTGAGATAAGTGTCCATAAATGATGCGTATGTCGTGTGCTTCGGGTTTTTCCTAGCTGGTGTAAAATTGATACGTATCACCGTCCTTCGCAGTAATGAGTACCCGCTTGTTCACCGAGTCACATCGTAGTAATAACTTGCATTTAAATTCTAAATGCTAATGGTACTTGCTTGCTTATTGCTGTTGAAGATGTTACATTGATATATTTATGCTACACTTGTATCTGTTTCAGCTTGCATGATCACCGTATTTATTTATCTAATAATGTACTTGGCAATAATATTGAAAGTAAGGATCCGCTCGCTTAGTCGTTGTTTTATACCCTGAAAACCAGTACACTCCTCCGAGCCTTGCTTGTCTAGGAGTCGGTTCTCGTGAACCATTTGACGAGTCAAGTTATTATTATACATAGAGTTCGAAATTCAGATTTAATATACAATGAGCGGAAGCGTAAAGATAATCTCGACGATAGTTGCCTAAAATGTAACACATCAGCCCGTAGATCTGCCCATTCTTCTCAACAATCTCACCTGCACAAAAATGTTAACAACAAAGCCCCGAGTATCTAATATACTCCGCAAGTCTTACCCGACAAAAAAATAGGTTTCTAAAACCGACTCCTAGTATGCGAGGGCTGACCGGGTTTGCTGGAAATAGCCAAAAACAACACCTATGCTAAGTCTAAAATTTCATGTTTTAGCCATATTAAAAGGGTTGAAACATAAACGTAAATTTAATGAGCAAGACTAGCAAACATGGTTGCAGTACAAAGATTAAGTACTTCAAAATCAACAAGTATAATATCCATATTCACTTCATTACTACGATGCGATCTGCTCGAGACAAGTGGTACTCATCACCGTGAGGGACGGCGATATATATCGATTTACACCCTGCAGGAGAAACCCAAATGCACGACATACGCATCATTTAAGAACACGTATGGCCACCTTTCACAAGATTATCATAGATACGAGCCGGGTCCACCCTCCGAGTGTGCATTCCACATGCAACCACAGTAGCGTCGGGTCCAAGGGTAATAACACACCCTCCGTCTACTCACAAACCCGTGCATTCACCATGACCAACACTTTGCACAAAGGGTGGAGTGACCGTCCAACACTACGACTCTCAAGTTACATCGGTTTACCAACTCCCATACAAAGGTATGCATTTGGTACACAACTCAATACTTGCTCACGGAGTCACAACGAACGGTCCTTGACCGACACGCACGGGGCTATGGCGAACAAGGGCCAACCTTGTCACCGCTTTCCAACACATGTACTCGTAACAACCCTAAAGAATGAACATGCATTTCATGTCATTATCATCATGTCATCATGAGCATTTGTAAATTATTTATTAAGATGATGCACATGAAATATCAAACTAGATAAAGAATAAAGGAAGTGTTAAAAAGAAATAAAATGAGAAGAAAATTCAAGTTTAACATTTTCTATAGCTCAATAATATCAAATAAAGATTTTTGAAAAGGTCCTGAAAAGATTTTGATTCATGAAAATATTTACAAGAAATAAACAAAGTCTCTTTTATTAATTTAGCTATGAATTTTTAACCCGAAAATGATTTGGAGTTTTACCCTGGACTTAATAGGAAATATGCCTAAAATCTTCTCAATTACACCCCTGAGTTTTCGTAGAATTTTTGGAGCACCGAAACCTGCTTTTTAATTACGTGGAAGTCCGGGGGTTTTTGCAAAATTGCCGAGCCAGTGCACGAGCTTCGACCTCTTCTTCTCTCTCCCTCCCTCACCGCGTCTCACCCCCACCCGTGGGGAAACCGCCTCCCGGCGGTGGAGCCACGCAGCTGCTTGCGCAGCTGCCCGCTCGGCGTCGCACCGCCTCTCCGGCCGACCAAAGGCCCGCCCGGCCCTATCCTCCCCTCCCTCTCTCTCATTTCTTTCCACACCTCACCGCCACCATCGCCGCCTCTCGGAGCTTGCCGCCGAGGCCGCTCCAGCCACTCTTCGTCCGAGCCAACGCCGGCCCGAGCTCCGCAGCAACACCCTAGAGCTCCCCGTGCCAACCAATCGAGTCGAGCAGCCCTACTCCGTCGAGGCGAAACCATTTCTCCCGGACGAGCTCGTCGTCGTTCTTCCGCCGCAACCCCAAATTGGTGAGCTGTGGTGAGCCATTCTTGTTCATTTCTTCTCTCGGTTGATGCGCAACTAGCTACTCTTTCTCGGTGAGCAACTCCTCATCGAGATTATTTCGTAGAGCATCGGGCAATCGCCGTTCTTCCGGAGCTCCGACCGCCGTCATCCGCATCACTCACGGTGAGCTCCACTATCCGGTTGTGCTCATGCTCCGTTTGTCATCCGTCATCGTTGCGCATGGGCCGTAGTAGCTTCCCGTCGAGTTTGGTTAAGATTCGAGCTCTCTAGCGAGCTCCCCGTCGTGCCGGAGTCGCCGCCGTGGCTAGGCCTCGCCGCCGGTGCCTCTCCGGTCAAGCTCATGTGGGCGCATCACCACCGCGAAGTCCGCCACATCGAGTAGAGCCCGTAGGAAGTCTCGCGGCGAGGTTTGGTTGGGCGCCGGCCAACTCCGGTGGCCGTGCCGCCGCCGGCCTTCCGTCGCGGTGGTGCCACACCGCGGGCCACACGCGGGTGGGATCGCGTGTGGCCACAGCTGGATCGGGTGTGGCCAACCCCGTGGCCCTCCGTGTGGCACTGAATTGAATTTTAATTTCCAAAATTCGTGGAAAATTCATTAAAATTCGGAAAAATGTCAAACCAACTTTGTTAGACTCAAAAAAATGAAATCTATTCATTTGTGAAATAAAATATTCATTTTGAGGAAATTATTTTATAATTAGTAATTAATCACTTTCTTTGATTAAAGAAAGGCTATTATTTTATTTAAAGAAAATGTTTAATTATGAAAAATAATTTTATTTAATGAAGGAGATACTGCAGACTGAAATTAATGATGAAATTTATTTTCCAAAAATTAAACTTGAACTATATTATTTTATGTGATCACAATCCATTAACGTTTAATCACTTAAGGTCATTATTTGTTTATTGCTTAATAAACCAAAATAATTCATTAATTATTAAACTTAAGTAATCAGTGAATTTAATTAAGTAATTAAGGAACCAAGATTTATTAATACTGATCTTGATTAAACATTCTTTAACCAAGTATAATTAAATGTTAATTAATGCTTAATGAACATACTTATCCCTAATTTGCTAATTAACTAAGGTAATTAAGCATTAATCATTAATTACTATTTATGGGACTTAATCAATGAATCCTTGCATACTTTCATCATACGCATTCATGCATACCCGATTGTGATTCGCAACGCATCGCTGGTCGACTAGGTTCGAAGTGATCGAGGTTCCACCCGAGGGCGAGCCAAAGAACCGGAATCTCGAAGTCGACTCGACCGCCGAGGAAGCTAACTTCGAACGGACTCAAGGCAAGCCCCGGTGCATCCTACCTATGCTTTTAAATATTTTACTTTATCACATAGTACAGCTTATGCTTGTGCATTAGGTGTTAGGGTTTGGTTGACACCCTAGATGCATTATGGTAGGTTTCCTTTTGTTTATTTTATACTCGGAACAGGTAGCTCAATAGAGGCTATGCTTAATTCATAGTGGCAACGGTAGATGGTTAGGGCACTTAAAGCATGGAGGCTTTAAGAGTTTGGTGTTGACTTTAAAGATGATGAGAGTGTTGATAAAGCCGAGACCGGACGGGCCCCGTAGGAGAAAGGGCAAGACGGAGATGAGGTCTTGCAAGGTGGTAGCCCCGTCTCGTGTCTGGCCAAGGACCGTACCGTTGTCGGCTTAGTGGAGCAAGTTTGAACGTACCGTACTACATGCTGGTATCATGGGCCCAGCAAGCTGATGTACCCTATCGCCCCGGAGATGTAGCGTAGCCGCCTCTCTTTATCGGTCGTCGGTGAGAGGATAGTCTCACGGGAGGGAGATGGGTCGACCACGAGGGAAGTCGTGGCGTCGCCATACTCCCGGGGAGTTGGAAATGGCTAGTCTGCTGTCAGGTGCTAGCGGGAAAGGTTGTCGTATACGATCGGTGTGATGCGTATACGTCGTGTAGTCGGGTTTTGCCAGCTGGTATAAATTGATTTGAATCGCTGTCCCTCGCAGTAATGAGTACCGCTTGTTTAGCTTGTCACATCGTAGTAAATTATATGGAAGATGAAGAGGAGAGGTAGAAGAATTAAGATCTATTGTTATCTTGATTGAGAACTTGATTGCAATAGGAATAGGTTGTAAACACCAAGGCTAATGAACTTAACATGAGCTAAAATATTGAAAGTAAGGACCCAACCTTTAATGTCTGTTTTCGCAAAGGAGTAAACCCCACGACCGTAAAGCCTTTGCATACTAGGCGTCGGCCTTAGCGTGCCATGTTGATCGGAGTCGATCTTTGCTGAGTATTAGAATACTCGTGGTTTGTTCGTTACATTTCAGGGAACGAGTCGTACTTCCACGACTTGTATGGCAGCTTTCCCGAAGAGGAGCAATGTCCGGAGGGAGGTTCCCTTCAGTGGGAACGTATCCCCACGCCTTGAAGAGAGAGGACCGTGGTGTACTAAAGGCTCAGTGCATCACGTTGTTTCGTTGAAAGCTTTTGAGTTGTATATTCGAACAAGCTTCCGCTGAATACTCGTAGGATGTTAAACTTCAACAATGTATATTTTCCGCTGCACGATCGTTTGTGTTTTGAAAACCTGGTTGTATTATACCATGATGTATATATTCTGGCTTGTATGAGATGATGTTTCGTTGTAACTCGCTTCGTCGAGTGTCCCTCTGTTCCGATCCCCGGGTGTACCGGAGGGGATGTCACATGCACTTCCCCGTACGGTCTCCAATTTAATCATGTGAGAGGTAACAATATTTGAAACCTAAACCGAGAGGTCTCCAAACCACTCGGTGTTGCTACCGGTGACTCATTTAAGCATAGCCATTCTATCGAAAAAAGATTATACCTATCCAAAAACCATAGGCAGTAGGGAACATAATGCAACTAGGGTTGCGATCAACTCCTAAACGTAAGTGCACAATACATAAACATAGACATATGTGAATTTAAACAAAAAAACTAAACAAGTGGAATTATGCACTCGGGGCTTGCCTTGGTTTTGCTCGAAGTTAGCACTCTCAATCAAGTTCATTTCAGCGGGATCCTCTTCGTGATCTCTTTCTCCGGTCGGGGTCCCTATATGTATGCAATGCATGATGTAAGTATGGTTGCATACACAGATATTTAGTTCATGGAACTTTCTCAATAATGATTTAAAATGACAATGTGTTCATAAAATGAACATGCTTATGTATGAAATATGATGCTTGCATATGGATGATAAACCATAATTACATGTCAAGGGGATAAACTTCTAATTAAAAGAAACATTGACTGTGTATCATAAAGGCACATGCTCTAGGTTGAAAACGAAACATGATTATGGCAAGTAATTTGTATAAGACTTAGCTAGTGTACTATATGGCAACATGAGCATGGCATATGATTTATTGAAGACAAACCTAAATGAACTACCTTGCTGCCATGTACATGAAAGAGGGCATGGTAGATGATGATTATGCATGAAGTGCAAAGCTTAGAATGAATTATGCACAAAATGGTATATGGCAGTACATGAGGCAATGATTATGACTTAACATTCATAAACACTAATTCTATGGTAGAACATGATTTGCTCATAATAAGCAACAGAAACAAATAATATGATATTTTTGTTTGCATTTTTCCTAATTAAACCTTTATATGCAAAATGTGCTAGCTAAGCATATAATGATAAATATGATGAAAACATGTATGAATGCACAAAATCCATGTGCCAGAGGGATCAATATGTTATGAAAAGTGTTCAGGCCAATTTTCATGAATTTTACATTCTTCAAGATTTAAATATGGGTTTTAAAAGCTTAACAAACTGCCATTTCCTTTTACACAAAACTTTGTTTTCTTCCACAGAAACCTAGGTAAAACATTTGACCATTGCAAAGTTCATGTTTCAAGTATTCTAAAACATTTTATTTTGCATTTTTCTTATTTTTATTTCGGGAGATACGAATTTGTTTAAAGTAGCTAACAGATTTACCATTTTTCTGGTTTTAGGGTGTCTGAACAGTAAAATAAAATCAGATTTCATGTGTAGCTTTGGATCTTCTTTTTCCCTAGGATAGGACTGTAATTTGAGCATGAGAGATGGTTGCAAAAATGGATAAGAAAGTGATACAACCATGGTGAGCTGAAGTTCAAGAAAAAGCTCACGGGAGAAGCAAAAATCGACGGTGAAACTCGAAGTATTCTTGATGCCATACTTGAGGAAGAGCATGGGGGTCAACCAAAACACACCATGCAAGAGTTGGAGGGAGTTCAAGTGAAGGCTTTTGCTGCCCTTGCTCATGCCAAGGTGAGCCATGGCATGGAGCTTCATGGTGAGTAGCCATGGTGGTTGCTTTCGGGGAAGATAAGGAAAAGGAGGAAGAAAGAAAGGCTTGACTTGGCTCTTGACCAAAGAGAGAATGAGGGAGGGAGTCTCTGGACGTGGTGCTGGCTTTGTGCTGGCTACTTTGGGTGTTCCTTGGTAGAGAAGGAAGCAAAGAGATAAGAGAGAAAGTGGGTCCTACAAGTTGGAAAAATCTGCCAACCTTACTGTTGTAGTTATGAGCAAGTCAACGTAATTTTTGTTGGGGTTGCCAATTTTTGTGGTAGTGTAGAATGAAATTTGGGACAACTTTTATATAGAACTTTTCTTGAGATTCGGCCTACAAAAATTAATAAAAATCCTATACCAGAATCTGTTTTCTGCTTTTACTGAATTTGTAGGGCTATTTAACCTTTACCAAAAATTATGGTGACATCACTACAATTCCTATTTTTGAATACCCTTGATGATTATACAAAAATATTGGTATGGTTATGTTAACATTTTTTTTAGTGTGTGCAAAATAACCTATAGGCAATATTGAGAGCACTTGCATATGAGTTAAATATTGCAATATGGCTATATGTCATTCTATGCATATTATAACATAGCAACTTATAGACAGCAATTAAGCAATAAAACACTTCTAAATACAATCCCCATGATGAAACATAACTTTTATTATGATTGAGCACCAGAAGCAAATATGAATTTTCATAAGCCTTTCCTACGATGCAAGGACAATGCAAAAATAGTGTACTTAAGAAAAATGTTAAAATTTATCATGACATGATCAATTGCACCAGAACCATGTGTGATATGATGAACCATGCTAAATGAAAGAGTATGTTCAAATTTTGGTTCAGTTTATTTTACAAATTTGCCTTGATTCAAGTCTGTTTCGCCTTACCGTGAGGCCTACTTAAGGAGCTTAAAATTTGCATTTTTACTATAGAACTTGGGCAAACCAAGCCGGGTAATGTAAAGTAAATTCTACAAGGATTCCAACAAATGTTCATTTGCATCATTTGGATTTGTCTAGCAAAAGTTATGGAATTTTTAAAATGCAAAGTTGTCATGGTTGCTTAACGGATTTGCACTTTAAAGTACTTGAGCCTTTCATTTTCTCCACATAAAGTACTTGGATTATGTTACCGGGCCAAAGTACACATCCTGCACTTTCCGGCAAGTGCTTGGTCGAGTACTTTGGATCTACGAGATGAAAGTTATGCAATTAAAATGCAATCCCGTTAAGCTTCGTGGCCGTGATAGCAACTTAAGGTTGTTCAAATAATTATTTTCGCCATATAAACATATATGTTTCTTTGGTTCACTTTAAAGTTCACGTTACAAGTTTTCCAAAATGTCCTGATTCGTTCATATCCGAGCTATAGAAGTGAAGTTATGAAATTTTTAAAATACTTGAAGTTCACAGTTTTTACACGTGCGCCAGCGCGATTCAAATTTCAGTAAGTCTTGGCGCACGGGGAGCTCGTCGGAAGCGGCAGCGTTGCTCGCCGGCGACGTGCTAGAGGGCGGCGCAGGGGCCAGGTTTGGCCGCCTGTGCACGGTTTTCGAGGGCGCATCTCGTAACAACTCTCGTAATAAATGCACTTCATGTCATTCAAGACCATGTCATGATGTGCATTTGAAAAATATTTACTTTCGTGATAAAGAAATGCACATAAAATAGCAAACTAACTAAAAGATTAAGGGAAATGCTTAAAAAGGAATTAAATAAGAGGAGAATACATATTTAACATTTTCTACTATACAAATATCAGAAATAAAGATTTATGAAAATCCCCGCAATTATTTTGCTTTGTAAAATTAATTGCAAGAAATAACAAAGCTTCGTTTATTAATTTATCCTTGAATTTTAAATTCGAAAACAATTTGGAATCTTAACCTGGACTTAATAGGAAAAGTATTTAATATACTTTCAAATACATCTCTGAATTTTCGCAGAATTTTTCGAGTGCCGGAAGTGCGTTTTTCAATTTGACCGAGAGACGAGGGGTTTTATGCAAAACGACCGAAGCCCAAATCAATCTCTTCTTCTTCTCTCTCGTACCGCCTCACCACCACCGCCACCGAGCTGCGCTGGCAGGCTCTCGGCCGCGCGCCTTCGGCTCCCATCGCCACGCAGCAGCTCACCGCCGCCACATCACTCCTCCGGCCGTTTTGGATAAAAGACAGGCCGTGTTTCGCTCTCTCTCTCTCAACAAAAATCGCACCGAAGCACCGCCGCTCGTCCGCCCCGTCCGGTCCTCGCCTCCGGCCGTCCCCGAGCGAGCCGCCACACTCAAAAGTCCGCAACCAAGTGCCGCACCTCGGCGTGGGTTCCAATCGAGCTTTGCTGCCGTGAAGCCGGAGTTCGTGGCCGTGTTTCCTTCGACGGTCGCCGCCGGTATGTCACCGCCTCTTTCCCAAATTCTTCCTGCTCGGTGAGCCGTTCCGCCCAATTCTTGATCTCCGGCGTGCGCAAGATCTTCCTCCACCCTCCGGTCGACTCGCCCTTGCATGTCCCTCGCGAGTTCAACCGAATTTCATCATTTACATGAGCTATGTGTGCCGCCACCTCCGCCTCCGCGGTGAACCTCGGTTTCCGGCCACCCTCGACGTCGACCGTGTTGACGCCGGTGAAGTCCATCCTCTCGTGATGCTGTGGGAAGAAACGGCGGGGGTTTTCGTGCGTCGTAGGCCGCGTGCGACCTTGCCGAAGCTCCGGTCAAACCGCCCTCGCCGCCGGCCTCCGTCCGGCCGGTCTCCGGCATACTTCGCCCCCACTTCATGCGCCGTGTCGTGTAGGGCGGTTAGGGGCCATCGCGTCGAGCTTTGGCCCAAGCCCGCACCACTCCGGCGTGGCGGCGCCGTCTCCGGCCACCGCGGCCATGGGCGCGGTGTCCCCGGGCGTCCGGGCCGCGCACGGGCCGGTGGGCCTGGGTAGCTGCTGGGCTACCTCGGCACCGGTGGGCCTAGCCGCTTCGGCCCAAAGGCTCCGTAATGCTTTTACGAATTGATTCAATTTTCAGATTTAATTCAAACTTCAGAAATTCGTAGAAAATTCCACAAAAATCAGAAAAATGTCAAACAAAGTTCACTAGTCTCATAAAATTATTCTCTATTTAATTATGTATTCAAATACCTATTTTGAGAAATTATAAATTCATAGTTTAATTAATTACCCTTCTTTAATTGAGATAAGCTATTATCTTATGCTAATTATTGTTTAATTTTGAAAAATGGATTTCTTTAGAAATTAGAGATACTGCAGACGAAAGTGTTTGTGAAAACTGTTTTCCAAAATTCAACACAAACACCGTCATTTCATGTGATTCCAAATTAATAGCTTAAGTGTTATCACATGTCTTTAAGTACTTATCAATTGTTGTTTAAAAGCATGATTAGTTATTAATGAATGAACCTCATTAACTATTAATTGATAAATATGATTAATTATTAATTATTAATTAATGACCATAATTAAACAATAATTAATGAGCATGATCAATTGTTACTTATTGCTTAATGAACATGAGTAATTATACATTGCTAATTAAGGAACAAGACTAATTGTTAGTTAAAAATAATCAGCTTAATTAATGATTAATTGCTAATTAATGATCATGGGTAATAGAATCGTTGCACATCATCTCATGTACATTCATGCATGCATGATCATTAAGTCGCAACGTATTGTTGGTCGACCTAGGTACTGGCGTGATTGAGGTTCCGTCCGAGGTCGAGAAAGGAGACGGAAGCTTCGAAGTCGACCAAGCACATCGAGGAAGCTAACCCCGACTCGAATCAAGGCAAGCCCCGATCCATCCCACCTATGTTTTTAAAGTCTTTTCTATCATCACGGTTAATTTGTCGTGTTTGTGCATTAGGTTATAGGAATTGCTTGACACCCTAGATGCATGAGTAGAATTCCTATCTTATCTGTTTATCCCATGTTGGTTTGTATCTCCATAGTTGCTACGCTTAATTTATAGGGCTACGGTAGAAGTCGGGTGGTGCTCGAGCACACTCGCGAGTCAGTTATGGTCCGATCTTAAAGCATGGAGGCTTTAAGTTGTTTGATGTCATTCAAGTCGAAGTTAAGATGAAGATGAAAATGAAATGGAGACCGAACGGGCCCTGTAGGAGAAAGGGCAAAGACGAGGTCTTGCAAGGTGGTAGCCCCGTCTCGTGTCGATCAAGGACCGTACCGTTGTTGGCCCCGCCGAGCAAGTATTTGAACGTACCGATTTACATACTCGGTGTTTATGGGGCCAGGAAGCCGATGTAACCTAATCGCCTCGGTGGTTGGACGTAGCCCATCCCCTAATTGGTCGGAGAATGAGGCGAGGCCTCATGTCTCAATGGGAGAGGAATGGGTGGTCGTTCACGGATAACGTCGAGGACGGGTATCGCGTGGGGTCCCCGGGTTCTCGGGCGGATGGGAGACTAACCCGGCTATCGTCAGGAGTTAGCGTGAAAGGTTGTCGTATGCGACCAAAGGGGTGCGTATACGCCGTGTAAACGGGTTTTCCCAGCTGGTGAAATCGATTCGAATTGTTGTCCCTCGCGGTAATGAGTACCGCTTGTTCACCGTGTCACATCGTAGGTAATCAAGTGAAAGATGAAAGAAGATGGATGAAAGGACTCTTGTTTGAAATTTATCTTTTCCTGAAAACTTGAATGCAATAGTGATAGCCTCGCAAACCTAGAGGTTAATGAACTTAGTAATGAGCTAAAACACCGAAAGTAAGGATCCACCTCTTAGCGCTGTTTTCGCAAAGGAGTCAACCCCACAACCGGAAAGCCTTTGCATACTAGGCGTCGGCCTTAGCGTGCCTCGTTGATGGGTCAGTCTTGCCGAGTATTAGAATACTCGGTGGTTTGTTCGTTATGCTTTTCAGGAATCGAGTCGTATTTCCACAACTCGTACGGTAGTTCCCGGAAGTGGAGCGAGTGTCCCGAGGGTGGTTCACACCAAGGGGAACGGATCCCGACGTCGTGAAGAGGGAGGACCGTGATGTACGAAGGGCTCGAGTGCATCACGTTGATCGTTTAATAATCTTTTGTTGTTCAAAGTACAAGTTTCCGCTGCAATACTCGTAGGTTGTTAAACTTCAATAAGATTTATATTTCCGCTGTGCGAAGGTTTGTATTTCGAAAACCTGGTTGTATTATACCATGATCTATATAATCTGGCTTGTATGAGATGATACACTCGTTGTAACTCGCTTAGTCGAGTCCCTCCGTACCGATTCCCGGGTGTCCCGGAGGGACGTCACAGCTGGTATCGGAGCGGTTCGGAGGCAACAGATATATCATTACAAGCTCGTTTTCAAAACTTAACCCATTTAGCACGTTTAGAGTACGAGAGAGTACGGAGCCCTATAAGGATGTAGAATAGTTAGATTTTTACTAACTGTTCAACGTTCGGGTTTTGGGAAGTGCTAACTATTCGTTGTAGTTTTATATACTATAGTACGTCTAGATAGTCTACCGATCATGCATCATGTCATATTGAGTGCTATAATATGAGGTTTTGGGAATTAGACTAAGTTAGTATCGTAGTGTAGAGTTAGTTTCCTATGGACGGTTCCGGAAGGAGTTTATGCAAATAGAACTCTTCCACCGAGGCAATAGAATGGGGAAATTTAAGATCTTCATCTACGGATGATTAAAGGTAATCAGATAAAAGGATAATCATATGTAGTTGTCAAGGAGCCCTATGAGAGCTATGGATTTAAAAGGATAGATTAAAAATGCTCCTACGAATGGGTACTACAAGTAAATCGGGGTTGGAGTGAGAGATAGTGCACCTCTTCTATATACACTCGCTTGTGCTTGGAACTTCAACGTGTTCTACCATTGGTATCCTTATATTCTAATTTTGGATCAGTGACACTAATACCAAGTTTTATAACAGAGTGGAACAAACTAGAAGAGGAGACTATCCCGACAGCTCCCAAGCAAGATGTTCGAGAGCGAGCATCAACTCCACCTACTCCGGCACAAGCTATTGCCACTATATTGGAGTCTCGCGAAGAGCAACGGGAACTTCTTCAGCAGCTTGTTCAGAATACGGCCTCACGAGCCGGTGGTCAAGATCTGCATGCTCTACCAGTTGACGTTACATATTCGGATTTCCGGCTACTGGTCCACCCAATTTTTCAGATGAGGGAGATCCTCCGGAAGCAAACCATTGGTTACGTACTATCGAGTCGAAGCTGGAACTCCTACCCGCACGAGTATCGGAAGACTATCTTTGCCGCTCAGCAACTAGAAGGATTTGTTGGAGCATGGTGGGCTAATTACAAGGCTATGATTCCCGAAGGTCACCAAGTACTATGGCAAGAATTCACAAAGGCTTTTCGTAAACATCATATTTCTAAAGGTATCCCGAACCAAAAGCGTAAGGAGTTTCTAGCGCTGAAGCAGGGTGATATGACCGTACACTCCTATTCCAAATTGTTCAACCATCTAGCTCAATATGCTCCTCGAATGTGGACACCGACGCCAAGAAGAAGGAATGCTTCAAGCAAGGACTTACTACCAAGTTACAATCCCGGCTTGTTTTGGACCGAAGAGTTAGTTTCAATGAGTTGGTAAGTGATGCTATACTAATGGAAGATGCTATTCGTGTTCATCAAGAAGAGAAGGCTAAGAAGAGAGCAGCCAATGAACAAGGAAGTAAGGTGCCCTCCAAGTATCGTCTAGTCCATATTTCTGCCGCAGATCGTAGATTCGAGCCTATGCCATCGGATCCCATTTCTCACCGGCCATTTCAGCATCAGCAACAGGTGTTTCCCCGTACAGCAGTCCAACAATCAGACCTATCAAGTATACGCTCCTTATTCCAAACTCCACAATCCGTTGACCCTCAATGCTATAACGATGGTTGTCTTGGACAATTGGCTCAAGATTGTGTCGCACCAACAAAGCAAAACTTTTCAATACGCCCTCAAAAGAAAGCAGTTGGTCGACAGAAGAATACATTGAAATATGGTAAGATGAAGACTGGTCGTGTCAAGTTCACCACCGCCGAAGAGATTCCGAAAGGGTCACAAGTCATGGCTGGTTTGTTCTCTATCGACCATCATGATGCCATTATCTTATTTGACTCGGGAGCAACCCACAACTTCATCAAGCAAAGGATATGTCCAAAGGTATAATCTGCCATCATGCAAGATGACTTACCCACATCTCATATCATCGCCTGGAGGTAATATACTTGCAGATCAAAGTACTACAGAGCTACAATTGAAATTGGGTCGTAAGGATTATCCCACCTCCTTTATAGTCTTAAATGGGCAAGGATTGGATGCGATTCTTGGCATGAGATGGATGAAGTATCATAAGGCAAGATCGGATATAGATGCTTTTGCAGTTCACCTGAACTCTCCTCTCCACGGACGAGATTGCTTTCAGTTGACTTCTTCCCAAACTATTCTTCCAGTGATTTATGAGACTATTGGTACAAGTTTGGAAGACATTCCTATAGTTTGTGAGTACCCCGATGTTTTTCCGTAAGACTTACTAGGTTTACCGCCAAATCGAGCGGTAGAATTTAAGATAGTTACAGCCTGGAACAAGCACCAATATCAAGAAGACCGTATCGGATGCCACCAAATGAGCTGGCAGAGTTGAAGGTGCAATTAAAGGAATTATTGGACAAGGGATATATTCGTCCAAGTTCATCACCCTGGGATGCCCAGCTTTGTTCGTGAAGAAGAAAGACAAGACATTGAGGCTATGTGTGGATTATAGACCTCTAAATTGGGTTACCATCAAGAACAAGTACCCTCTCCCGAGGATTGACCTCTTGTTTGATCAATTGATGGGAGCCAAGGTTTTCTCTAAAATAGACCTTCGCTCCGGCTATCATCGATTAAGATAAGAGTCGAAGATATACCGAAGACCGCGTTCTCCACAAGATACGGACTTTACGAGTACCTGGTGATGTCATTTGGATTGACTAATGCACCAGCACACTTCATGTATCTCATGAATCCGGTATTCATGCCCGAGCTGGACAAGTTTGTCGTGGTATTCATTGACGACATCTTGATCTATTCCAAGTCGAAGAGGAACATGCCAATCACTTAAGAGTTGTGTTGCAACGACTAAGGGATCATCAGCTCTATGCTAAGTTCAGCAAATGTGAGTTTTGGCTAAAGGAAGTGCCGTTCCTAGGTCATGTGATATCAGCCGAAGGAAGGGCGATTGATCCCGGCAAAGTTCAAGAAGTACTGGATTGGAAGCCGCCGAAGTCGGTTTCGCAAATCCGAAGTTTCTTAGGATTGGCTGGTTACTACGTAAGGTTTATTCCCAACTTCTCAAAGATAGCCAAGCCAATGACTAAATTATTGGAGAAGGATAAGAAGTATGTATGGAGCAAAGAATGTGAAGAAGCTTTTCGAACATTAAGGAAATTGCTCGACAACAGCTCCAAGACTCGCTCAGCAGATCCGACAAAACCTTTTGATGTATACTCGTGATGCATCAGGAAGAGGACTTGGATGTGTTCTAATGCAGGAAGGTCGAGTAATTGCCTATGCCTCTCGACAACTTAGGCGTCATGAGGAACACTATCCCACCCATGACCTGGAATTAGCAGCAGTGGTTCTTGCATTGAAGAGCTGGAGACATTACCTCTTGGAAAATTTAGTACATCTATACACAGAGCATAAGAGTCTCAAGTACATTTTCACCCAAGCAGATCTGAATATGCGCCAACGAAGATGGTTGGAATTAATCAAGGATTATGAGCTAGAGATTCACTATCACCCGGGCAAGGCAAACGTGGTAGCCGATGCCTTGAGTCACAAGGTTCATTGCAATAATCTTATGGCTCAACTCGTGACTCCAGCACCTTCATCCGAAAGTGATGAGCCAAATCTTCGGAATTTTCCGTATGGAGCATTGACAAATCTGGCTCTTATCCCTACCCTTCGTGAAGAAGTGATAGCAGCTCAACAGAAAAGTGTTGGTATGGGACATATAAGAAGACGACTCAAGAAAGGCGAAGTCAAATGCTTCAGAGAAGATAACGAGGGAGTTATTTGGTTCAACAATCGATTGGTTGTACCAAAGGACCTATCCCTTCGCAAGAGGATCATGGATGAAGCTCATATGTCCAAGTATTCTATTCACCCCGAAACCAATAAGATGTATCAAGATCCGAAGCAAAGATTTTGGTCGACACGCATGAAGCGAGAAATAGCCAAGTATGTCAATGAGTGTGATGTCCGTCTGGCGAGTCAAAGCCGAGCACTTGAAGCAAGCGAGAGCCTTACAACCTTTAAGTATTCCCGAATGGAAGTGGGAAGATATCAGCATGGATTTCATCGTTGGATTACCATTAAGCCCACGGAAACATGACTCTATCTAGGTTATTGTGGACAGAGTTGACCAAGTCAGCTCACTTTATACCGAGTACATACCAACTACAAGACCAAACAATATGCAGATCTATATATTTCATGCATTCTATGTTTGCATGGACTACCCAAGACCATCATCTCGGATCGAGGAGCTCAATTTGTCTCTAGATTTTGGGAACAGCTTGCATGAGTCGTTAGGAACGAAGTTAATTCGAAGCTCAGCTTATCACCCCTAAACGGATGGACAAACAGAAAGAATCAATCAATATCTCGAGGATATGCTTCGAGCATGTGTTTTGACATACGGTAAAGATTGGGATAAATGTTTACCGCCGGCGTAGTCCTCATACAACAACAGCTTATCAAGAGAGTGCCGAATGTCACCGTTTCAAGCTCTCTATGGATGTAGTTGTCGCACTCCTCCGAATTGGTCCGAAAGTGGAGAAAGAATAATCTTCGGACCCGACCTAGTAAAAGATGCGAGAGGAACAAGTACGCCTCATTCAGCAGAATCTCAAGAGAGCTAAATCTCGACGGATCAGCCTATGCCGATAAAAGACGTCGAGAGTTGGTATTCAAGGTTGGAGACCAAGTCTACCTTCGAGTATCTCCTACCAAGGGTGTTCAAAGGTTTGGAATCAAGGGCAAATTAGCACCACGATACATCGGACCTTTTCCAATCCTAGAAAGATGTGGAGCTGTAGCATATCGTTTGGAGTTGCCAAGCACACTTGTCGGTATACACAATATATTCCACGTGTCTCAACGGAAGAAGTGTTTGAAACCACCGGTGGATATACCGACAACTGAAGTAGAATAGTTACAGATCGGACTCTGACATATGACGAACGTCCGGTCAAGGTTCTCGACACCAAGGATCGAGTGACTCGACATAAGACCATCAAGTTTTACAAGATTCAATGGAGTAATCACTCCAAAGCTGAAGCAACTTGGGAACAAGAAGAGTTTCTCCGATCCAACTACCCCGAGTTCTTTAGCACTATCGTCTAGTCACTTCCATCGTGAATCTCGGACGAGATTCCTGTAAGGGGGAGGGCTGTAACAACTCTCAGTAATAAATGCACTTCATGTCATTCAAGATCATGTCATCATGTGCATTTGGAAAATATTTACTTTTGTGATAAAGAAATGCACATAAAATAGCAAACTAACTAAAAGATTAAGAGAAATGATTAAAAAGGAATTAAATAAGAGGAAAATACATATTTAACATTTTCTACTGTTCAAATATCAGAAATAAAGATTTATGAAAATCCCCTGCAATTATTTTGCTTTG
This sequence comes from Chloris gayana, assembly GCA_031894775.1. NCBI lineage: Eukaryota > Viridiplantae > Streptophyta > Magnoliopsida > Poales > Poaceae > Chloris > Chloris gayana. The sequence goes on along the minus strand of JAUNZO010001099.1, from coordinate 893,942 downwards.
TAAAATTAATTGCAAGAAATAACAAAGCTTCTTTTATTAATTTATCCTTGAATTTTAAATTCGAAAACAATTTGGAATCTTAACCTGGACTTAATAGGAAAAGTATTTAAAATACTTTCAATTACATCTCTGAATTTTCGCAGAATTTTTCGAGTGCCGGAAGTGCGTTTTTCAATTTGACCAGAGACGAGGGGGTTTTATGCAAAACGACCGAAGCCCAAATCAATCTCTTCTTCTTCTCTCTCGTACCGCCTCACCACCACCGCCACCGAGCTGCGCTGGCAGGCTCTCGGCCGCGCGCCTCCAGCCTCCCATCGCCACGCAGCAGCTCACCGCAGCCACATCACTCCTCCGGCCGTTGGGGATAAAAGACAGGCCGTGTTTCGCTCTCCCTCTCAACAAAAATCGCACCGAAGCACCGCCGCTCGTCCGCCTCGTCTCGGTCCTCGCATCCGGTCGTCCCCGGCGAGCCGCCACACTCAAAAGTCCGCAACCAAGTGCCGCACCTCGGCGTGGGTTCCAATCGAGCTTTGCTGCCGTGAAGCCGGAGTTCGTGGCCGTGTTTCCTTCGACGGTCGCCGCCGGTATGTCACCGCCTCTTTCCTAAATTCTTCCTACTCGGTGAGCCGTTCCGCCCAATTCTTGATCTCCGGCGTGCGCAAGATCTTCCTCCACCCTCCGGTCGACTCGCCCTTGCATGTCCCTCGCGAGTTCAACCGAATTTCATCATTTACATGAGCTATGTGTGCTGCAACCTCTCGCCTCCGCGGTGAACCCTGGTTTCCGGCCACCCTCGACGTCGACCGTGTTGACGCCGGTGAAGTCCATCCTCTCGTGATGCTATGGGAAGAAACGGCGGGGGTTTTCGTGCGTCGTAGGCCGCGTGCGACCTTGTCGAAGCTCCGGTCAAACCGCCCTCGCCGCCGGCCTCCGTCCGGCCGGTCTCCGGCATACTTCGCCCCCACTTCGTGCGCCGTGTCGTGTAGGGTAGTTAGGGGCCATCGCTCAAGCTTTGGCCCAAGCCCGCACCACTCCGGCATGGCGGCGCCGTCTCCGGCCACCGCGGCCATGGGCGCGGTGTCCCCGGGCGTCCGGGCCGCGCACGGGCCGGTGGGCCTCGGGTAGCCGCTGGGCTACCTCGGCACCGGTGGGCCTCGCGCTTCGGCCCAAAGGCTCTGTAATGCTTTTACGAATTGATTCAATTTTCAGATTTAATTCAAACTTCGGAAATTCGTAGAAAATTCCACAAAAAATCAGAAAAATGTCAAACAAAGTTCATTAGTCTCATAAAATTATTCTCTATTTAATTATGTATTCAAATACCTATTTTGAGAAATTATAAATTCATAGTTTAATTAATTACCCTTCTTTAATTGAGATAAGCTATTATCTTATGCTAATTATTGTTTAATTTTGAAAAATAGATTTCTTTAGAAATTAGAGATATCTGCAGACGAAAGTGTTTGTGAAAACTGTTTTCCAAAATTCAACACAAACACCGTCATTTCATGTGATTCCAAATTAATAGCTTAAGTGTTATCACATGTCTTTAAGTACTTATCAATTGTTGTTTAAAAGCATGATTAGTTATTAATGAATGAACCTGATTAATTATTAATTGATAAACATGATTAATTATTAATTATTAATTAATGACCATAATTAAACAATAATTAATGAGCATGATCAATTGTTACTTATTGCTTAATGAACATGAGTAATTATACATTGCTAATTAAGGAACAGGATTAATTGTGAATTAATAAATAATAAGCTTAATTAATGATTAATTGCTAATTAATGATCATGGGTAATAGAATCGTTGCACATCATCTCATGTACATTCATGCATGCATGATCATTAAGTCGCAACGTATTGTTGGTCGACCTAGGTATCTGGCGTGATTGAGGTTCCGTCCGAGGTCGAGAAAGGAGACTGAAGCTTCGAAGTCGACCAAGACATCGAGGAAGCTTACCCCGACTCGAATCAAGGCAAGCCCCGGTGCATCCCACCTATGTTTTTAATGTCTTTTCTATCATCACAGCTTAATTTGTCGTGTTTGTGCATTAGGTTATAGGAATTGCTTGACACCCTAGATGCATGAGTAGAATTCCTATGTTATCTCGTTTATCCCATGTTGGTTTGTATCTCGATAGTTGCTACGCTTAATTTATAGGGCTACGGTAGAAGTCGAGTGGTGCTCGAGCACACTCGCGAGTCTGTTATGGTCTGATCTTAAAGCATGGAGGCTTTAAGTTGTTTGATGTCGTTCAAGTCGAACTTAAGATGAAGATGAAAATGAAATGGAGACCGGACGGGCCCCGTAGGAGAAAGGGCAAAGACGAGGTCTTGCAAGGTGGTAGCCCCGTCTCGTGTCGATCAAGGACCGTAACGTTGTTGGCCCCGCCGAGCAAGTATTTGAACGTACCGATTTACATACCGGTGTTTATGGGGCCAGGAAGCCGATGTAACCTAATTGCCTCGGTGGTTGGACGTAGCCCATCCCCTAATTGGCTGGAGAATGAGGCGAGGCCTCATGTCTCAAAGGGAGAGGAATGGGTGGTCGCTCACGGATAACGTCGAGGACGGGTATCGCGTGGGGTCCCCGTGCTCTCGGCGGATGGGAGACTAACCCGGCTACCGTCGGGAGTTAGCATGAAAGGTTGTCGTATGCGACCAAAGGGGTGCGTATACGCCGTGTAAACGGGTTTTCCCAGCTGGTGAAATCGATTCGAATCGTTGTCCCTCGCGGTAATGACTACCGCTTGTTCACCGTGTCACATCGTAGGTAATCAAGTGAAAGATGAAAGAAGATGGATGAAAGGACTCGTTGTTTGAAATTTATCTTTTCATGAAAACTTGAATGCAATAGTGATAGCCTGCAAACCTAGAGGTTAATGAACTTAGTAATGAGCTAAAACACCGAAAGTAAGGATCCACCTCTTAGCGCTGTTTTCGCAAAGGAGTCAACCCCACAGCCGTAAAGCCTTTGCATACTAGGCGTCGGCCTTAGCGTGCCTCGTTGACGGAGTCAGTCTTGCTGAGTATTAGAATACTCGTGGTTTGTTCGTTATGCTTTTCGAGAATCGAGTCGTATTACCACAACTCGTACGGTAGTTCCCGAAGTGGAGCAGATGTCTCGAGGGTGGTTCACACGAAGGGGAACGGATCCCGACGTTGTGAAGAGGGAGGACCGTGATGTACGAAGGGCTCGATGCATCACGTTGATCGTTTAATAATCTTTTGTTGTTCGAAGTACAAGTTTCCGCTGCAATACTCGTGGGATGTTAAACTAAGCAAAATTAATTACAGAAAATGCAATTAATGCAATGGCTTGAACAATATGCAATGAAAGTGATTTTCTTATGCAGAGTACTCCAGGGTACCAAGATACATGTTTTGCCCAAGTGTCACCTTCACTGGATTTTATTTAAAAAGTTATAAATTTAATTGGTTTACAAGGGTTGCAACATAACTATTTTTGAAAATTACAAAAATGACTAAATCACAGGAGGTGACAACTCCGGCGATGACGGTGCTCGTTCTTCCCAAAATCCGGCGAATGTTCTGCACCGGAGTGGGAGCCGGTTAGGGTGGAGCTACAGGGGGTTGTTGTGCATCGAGTTGGGGAGAAATCGGAGGAGGAGAGGCTGCCTAGGATGAGCTGCGAGTGGAGGCCGCCATGGTGGACTAGAACATGGAAGGCGACAAGATTTTTCCTCTCCGTGCTTGCCGGCAAGGAGAGGTAGGTGCTGCTGTTTCTTGGAAAGGCTAGAGGGGTGCTGGGAGACTGCTGCAGCGCTTGGGGAGGGGCAATGGCCCTTGTGCCGTTGTTTAAAGGAGCAGCAGCAGGGCACGGTCGGCATGGGGGTGAGAGCGCCTTCAATTCTGGTCGCTCCTATGGGTCGGCGGGTACCGGAGCGGTTGGGAGCTGGCCAGGGTGGCGTGTTGACGGGACGGGACTGGGTTGCACGTGCGTGGGCGGCAGGGGGTCGCCGGACCGGCGGGCAAACCGCCATTGCCCACTAGACAAGCTCTAATTCGAGCTAGATCTGAATGGTACTGTAGCTTCTGAAATTAAATCCAAAACTCAATTTCTACTGCTCGTAATTTCTAACCAAAAATCATGGATGGCCAACATGATAGGATCTACAATTTTCCTTTCGGTGCGATGCTCAAATTCTGCTCGTAAATTTTAATAAAAAATTGAGAAGCAGTGCTGTTTTGAATTTGAATTTGAATTTTCGAGCCTTAAAGTGACATGGGATGTCATAGCTCCCCCCTTAAAGAAATTCTTGTCCCAAGAATCGCAACTAATTAAGGAGAGGGAACGCGAAAATAACTGATTTGTGTGACGCGAGAAACTCGGGAAAGTTCTTCTCTAGGAAATCCTCTTGTTCCCAAGTTGCTTCTTCTTCGGTGTGATTACTCCATTGCACTTTATAGAAGGTGATGGTGCGATTGCGAGTTATCCGGTCATTTTGATCGATAATCCGGACAGGGTATTCATGGTAGGAGAGATCTTCTTCTAGTTGCTCGGTGTCGGAAATGACCACATCTATCGGAGGCTTCAAGCATTTCTTGAGTTGTGAGACATGGAACACATTGTGCACACGAGCAAGACTTTCCGGTAATTGCAATCGGTAAGCAACCGCGGTATGCTTTTCCTCGAGCGGATAGGGTCCGATATAGCGGGGTGCTATCTTTCCTTTAATTCCAAACCGAGGTACGCCCATGTTTGGAGAGACACGAAGATAGACATGATTTCCCTTCTCAAATTCCAATGGGCGTCTCCTCTTGTTAGTGTAGCTAACTTGGCGAGATTGTGCGGCTTTCATGTTGTCTTGAATTTGTCGCACCTTCTCTTCGGCTTGAGTGACAAGATCCGGACCAAAATTAATTCTTTCACCCGTTTCCGACCAATTCAAAGGTGTGCGACAAGAATGACCATACAAAGCTTCGAACGGTGACATTCCTGAACTCTCTTGATAGGTATTGTTGTACGAAAATTCAGCGAATGGAAGGTAATCATCCCAATTTCCTCGATTTTCCATACCACATGCTCTCAAGATATCTTCCAAATATTGATTCAACCTTTCGATTTGTCCATGCAAACATAGCACTCTTGAGATGTATAGCTCGGCATACTTCTTGGTATTGTAGGTAGTATGGACGGGAATGAAATGCGCAGATTTGGTTAACCTATCCATAGTAACCCGCATTGAATCATGCTTCTTTGACGTGAGAGGCAGTCCAACGATAAAATCCATAGCAATGTCCTCCCACTTCCAAACCAGATCTTCAATGGGTTTAACAATCCGTCTTTTCTCAAGTGGTCGGCCTTTACCCGTTGACAAGTGTCGCACTCGGCCACATACCGTGCAATCTCACGCTTCGAGCGTATCCACCAAAACTTTTCTCTTAGGCCGCGATACATTTTATTACTACCGGGGGTGTATGGAATATTTTGATAAATGCGCATCATCCATTATATTCTTCCGTAATTGCATATCCTTCTGAACAACGAGACGTTGGTTGACCCATAACACACCATCGGCATCTTGTCGGAAACATGTGGCTTCATCCTTTTCTATCTTTTACCGAATAAATTCCATTCCTTCATCCTTCTTTTGTGCCTCAACAATTTCCTCATGAAGGGTAGGGATAAGAGCTAGGTTATACAATGAGCCATATGGAATAACTCGAAGGCTTGGTTCACTAAAATCTGAAATTTTCGAGTTTTCCATAGAACAACCGGCTACATGATTGCATTGATCCTTGTGGGTCAAAGCGTTGGCAACCACATTAACTTTACCCGGATAATAATGAATTTTCAACTCATAATCCTTGATTAATTCCAACCATCGACGTTGTCTCATATTTAACTCTTGTTGGGCGAAGATATATTTGAGACTCTCATGATCGATGTAGAGATTGACAATATTTGCAAGTACATAATTCCTCCACATTTTCAATGCAAGAACAACCGAGGCTAATTCCAAGTCATGGGTAGGATATTGTTGTTCGTTCTTGCGAAGTTGACAGACGCATAAGCGAGCATTAGCACATACCCTAGACCGGTGCCGACGCATCACAATACATGTCGAATGGCTTGGTGATGTCGGCTTGTGCCAACACCGGAGCGGTGGTCAAATGCTTCTTGAGAGTTTGGAAGGTGTCGGGGAGAAAGATTAGCACCGCCACGTGGCAGCCTCCGGACCCACTTAATGAAGGATTAGCCCTAGGAACGCAAAACCACATCAGCCAGTGAGGCCGGGCCCACTCCCGTACGACACCGTCTGGAGAATAGGTCAAGGGGTAGCAATTTTCGACCTTGCCTCGCCAAGCTCGAGGAAGTCCCCGCCTCGCACGACCTTGCCCACCACGATCGAGGAGGCTCCGCCTTGCAAAACCATGCCTCACTCGACCTCCAAGCTCGACCTCCGAGGACGACCACCAACCGCATTAACTCCACCTGCTCCGGCGCCCACGTGGGTGCTACTCGGCAATCATTGACGCGGATTCATGCTCCATCCCTCATGCCACCGCCACCTGCTCCCGTCGGACCACGCCGATGGGACGCGCCGTCCCGGTAGCCCGACGCAGTTGGCGTGGACCGAAGACTCGAGCATGGCCATCATCGACAGTGGAGCTCGAGGTCGAGCTCGAGCTACCCTCCGTCCCGCATGACCTTCGCCAGCAAGCTCGAAGTTCGACGAGTTGCCCCGCGACCCCGACCTCGGGCTCGCCATCAATGCACCCGACAAGAAAGGACCGGAATGGCATGTCCCCTCCAGCCCACTCGCCATGACACCGCCTATGACTCGCCGGATGCGGAGCACTCCATCCTCGCTCCTCCGACACGGTAAGCTACGGGAGCGACACGACAGCCCGGTCAACCTACTCAAGTACGCGTAGGGAGGAAGACCGATGGGACGGCACAAGCATTAGGATGAGTCCACGGCTACTTTCCCTCTCCCTCTATCCCGTAACTCGAGCTCCACCCCCGTGGCTATAAAGGGGAAGAGTCTCTCACTCTCCAAAAGAACACACGCACACGTTCGAATTCACGTTCACGCTCAAGTTCATGTTCACAAGACAACTAGCTCCTCTCCCGCCTCCTCTCGTACGCCGTTGTTGTTTGACGCAAGGAACACGAGCACCGTGACACCACCCCAACCGGACGTAGGGAGCTTTCCCGAACCGCCGAAATCCCTTGTGTCTTCCCTTGTGTACCATCCGGCCTAAAACGCATAGCCCCGGGACAAATTTTACTAGCCGGTGGTTCGAACACCGACAGCTTGGCACGCCGTAGGGGCTGTTGCGCGTTTTCGCCATTTTTCTCCTTTCTAATGGCACGGATGGCTGGCTCCGAGCTTTCCTTCGAGGCTCCCGGCACCACGGTGTGTTTTGGGAGTCTAGGTTTCATTGCTACTATCGACCGGACGCCGGTGCGCGCCGAGCCGCCAGACACCGTTGGCCCCTATGGCCAGCCGCGTCGCTGTTGCAGTGATAGTCCCGCGACAGCTAATAAATGCGGGCGTGACACCGGGCTGTGCTTTCATGCAGCCGCGGTGCCCATCAAACGCTCCCCGGGCCTAGCGGGTCCCACGGTTGGAGAATTCGTCGGGATGGTCATCTATCCATCCGAGTCTTTCTTTGACCTCCTCGACACGGAGGAGGAGGAAGATTCGGACCAGGGCAGCAGATGATGAGAATCACGGCCCCGCTCGTGAATGCAACATGGTGCATGCTCCAGGAGCGGGTGCGCAGAGCGACGGAGGACGGAGGCGGCGAGCCGCATCATTTCCCCGTGCTGGGCGGAATGTCGCCGTGGCAGCGGCGTTGCTGCAAACCCTCCCCTTGCAGCCAACTCCGTAAGCGCGGCGAGTGCAGAGTGAGATGGCCGCGCTTCTCGCTATGGCAGCGGAGCAGCACGCAGGGACTTCGCAGCGGCGCGCTGCGCTGTTGAACCAGCATGCCGGCGCCGGCCGTCACGCCTCCCAGGCGGGAGGCTCAAGACACGCATCCGTGCGGCAACCCGCACAGCCAGTGCCAATCCGAGGCCAAGCACTCGGTGCATTCACGACTCGGCGTGGCGCGCGATGCGCGCTCAACCCTCAACGCACGACGACGCGCCAAAGATGACGCGGGCCAACAGCTCGTCCGCCACCCTCGGCGCGGTGGTCGGTGCGACGTTGAGCACGACCGGAGCCGGAGCCTTGACCCCCGGGCCTAGGGTTTTCAGCTCTGCCATCGTGGGTGCGACCTTCCCGCCGCGTTTCCATCCCCCAACGACGGTTGCCAAGTACATGGGGGAGTCAAACCCCTCCCCGTGGCTAGAGGACTATCGCCTTGCGTGTCGGCGGGCGGCACGAATGATGACCTCGCCATCATTCGAAACTTGCCATCGTATCTCACCGACTCAGCGCGAACTTGGCTAGAGCATCCGCCCGCGAACAAGAATACATTCGTGTCCCGACATACAAGAGGTATTCGTGGGAAACTTCCAGAGCCACATGTGCCCGCCCCGGCAATCCTTGGGAGTTGAAGAACTGTCGGTAAAAGCCGAACGAGCCGCTTCGGGATTACATTCGGCGGTGTTCCCGGCGCTGCAACGAGCTTCCCCACGTCGTCGTCGCAGACGTCGTGGGCACGTTCCTCTCTCGGAACAAACCGCGAGGCTCTTATTCACGAGCCGGGGCGTAGCTGCCCGCGAACGGCTCAAGAGCTCCTCGACGGCGCCACGAGCCACGCTTCCGGCGAGGAGGCGGTTGGAGCCCTCCTCCACCGCGACACCCCCGAGAAGGGGAAAGGCAAGCGGGCCTACGGCAACGCCGGCGGAGGCCCCTCCGGCTCCAAGCCCAATAAGAAGAACAAGTCGTGGTCGAACGACGGTCCCATGGTGGCCGCGACCGAGAAGAAGGGCGGCAAGCAGCCCAACAAAGACCAACCGAACCACTTCGAGAAGAAGTGGAACGGGCCGTGCCCCAACCACGAGTTCCCCGTCAAGCACCCGATGAAGGACTCGCTCGTTGATGAAGAAGTTCGTCACGCTCGTAGGGGAGGAAGGGGCGCCCAGCCGGAGCACGAGGAGAACGCCGGAGTCGAGGGCGACGTCGGTGACGAGGAAGGCAAGGGCTATCCCCGCAGCAGGGGTGCCCGACGATATTAACGAGCTCCGACGCTCGCCCTGGTCGGCGCTCCGTCAAGCTCGAGCACCGCGACGTCTTCGCCACGGAACCCGCGACCCCGGCATACCTTAGGTGGTTGGAGTTGCCGATCACTTTCGACCGTGCTAATCATCCGGCGCGAGTCCCGCGACCGGGCCGGTACCCGCTCGTGGTCGACCCCATCGTCACCAAGACGCGCCTCGCTAAGGTGCTCATGGATGGAGGCAGCGGCCTCAACATCCTTTACGCCGATGTCCCGGATGCCACGGCATCGAGCGTTCGCGCATTCGCCCCAACGGTTTGCCGTTCCATGGCGTCGTCCCGGAACGCAAGCCGTTCCCATCGGGTAGGCGCGTCCTTCCAAGCACGCCTACCGGTGCGACGTCGACAACCGGGATCCGGCATCGGCCCATCCGACCTCCACCACCGAGCTAGCGGTCATCGTGGAACAGGTCGTTGATGATCCTCCGCTAGCGAGCCAAAAGGCGGCCTCGTTCGAGCCGGAGGAGGGTACCAAGGAGGTCGTTCTCGACCTTGAGGGCGACAAGAAGAAGACGGTGCGCATTGGCAACCGGGGTTCAGGTGGTGGAGCCCCGCCTGCACCGGAACATCATGGCATGAAGGAAGTCGCTCCCCGGCATTCCTAGGCCACGCTCGTGGAAGTACACGAAGGACACCACGTAGCCCGTCGGAGCCCGCGGCCACGACTCGCTACGGGGAGCAGCCACCATCTCTCTATGCCGCGCTCGTGCAGCCAGCCCCGGGCCACCATCCCTTCAAGGTCAGCCTTCGTCGTCGTGGAGTGGGTCCAAGTAGACATGGCGAAGCAAAGATGGGGAGGCTCTGGGGTTGCACAACGGAGGAAGCGAAACCGGGCTCGGATGGACGAAAGCAGGAGAGGCGAGAAAGCTTAGGGAAGGCGACGACGCGTCGAGCGGAGGCCACGGAGGGATCGGCTTAAATAGGCAGCCGCATCGAGTGGACACGCCCCTTCGGCTCCGTTGTGGGCCCCACGACCGCCTCCCCTTAGGTAAAGACTCTTAACTCCTCTCCTCCCCGATTTTTACGCCACCTTCTCCGTGCACGCCGCCCCACTACCCGTACTTACTACGGGGCCCCGCCACGACCGCGGAAAACGGAATCTTCATCGCGCCGGCCCACCGCTACACGCCGGCGGGAGATAGGAACGCGCCCGGATTCCCAGGATATGGACAAAGGGATGGTAAAACTCCCGCGCCTCTCTCTGTCTCTCCGTCAATTCGAATTCTCCCACACTCGACACAGCTCGAGGAAAAGTCCGCACCCCGATGAGGTCGGCCGACCTCCTACCTACCCGCTTCAAGGTCAATCACTCGACCTCGAGGCTCGACCGACCCGAGGCCCGACCTCGAAGGTAAGCGGGGATAAGAGGCCGAAAACCGCCTCGACGGCCCCACCCGACCGAGGTTCCAAGGCTTGCCCAATCGAAAGGGTTTGATAGTCGCCTCGAACACACAAAATCGAGCCGATGAGTGTTATCGGTGGGTCCACCTAGCGACCGTGACCCACACGCACAAGCGCAACGGGCATCGATCAAACACGTTCGAGTCCGCGTCGACCTCGAAAAGGGGAGTCTCACCGTAGAGAGGCATCGAGCCCCCGAGACTTATCGAATGGTCTCGAGTCCCAATCGAGGAGGACAACGGGGATTAACGAAGTTGTCCCCGCCGGGCTCGACGGAATCCCTTGAACGGGAACCGCAAATCATTCGCACGCAAATCAGCCAAAGCATGAGTCTTCGACTTATCCTATGGTTTGGGGGCTACCGTCCACCGGACGCGCTCGCGCGCATCCGGCGGATAAACGTCTTCCACAAATACACCAAGACGACTCCCCGCGACCTCTCGCAGATCTCCCGGATGACTCCACGACTCACCCGGGGACCGGGGCTACCGTCGGGGAGAAAGATTAGCGCTGCCACGTGGCAGCCTCCGGACCCACTTAATGAAGGATTAGCCCCAGGAACGCAAAACCACGTCGGCAGCTGAGGCCGGGCCCAGTCCCGTACGACACCGCCGAAGAATAGGTCAAGGGGTAGCAAGCTCGACCTTGCCTCGCCAAGCTCGAGGAAGCCCCGGCTCGCACGACATTGCCCGCCAAGCTCGAGGAGGCTCCGCCTCGCAGGACCTTGCCTCGCTCCACTTCCAAGCTCGACCTCCGAGCTCGACCACCAACCGCACCCGCTCCCGTCGGACCACGCCGATGGGACGCGCCATCCCCGTAGCCCGGCAGAGTTGGTGTGGATCGAAGACTCCGGCATGGCCATCATCGTCCGACGTACGCCGCACGGCCTCCCCGTCACACCCGTCGACAGGTGGAGCTCGAGGTCGGGCTCGAGCTACCCTCCGTCCCGCACGACCTTCGCCGACAAGCTCGAAGCTCGACGAGTTGCCCCGAGACCCCGACCTCGGGCTCGCCATCAATACGCCCGACAAGAAAGCACCGGAATGGCATGTCCCCTCCAACCACTCTACCATGACACCGCCCATGGCACCGCCGGATGCGGAGCACTACATCCTCACTCCGCCGGCACGGTAAGCTACGGGAGCGACACGACATCCCGGTCAACCTACTCAAGTACGCGTAGGGAGGAAGACCGACAGGACGGCACAAGCATTCGGATGAATCCACGACTACTTTCCCCTCCCTCTCTCCCGTAACTCGAGCTCCACCCCCGTGGCTATAAAGGGGAAGAGTCTCTCACTCTTAAAAAGGACACACGCACACGTTAGCATTCATGTTCACGCTCACAAGACAACTAGCTCACTCACACATCGCACAACAGGGGACATGGAGCACGGTCCTCTCCCGCCTCCTCTCGTACGCCGTTGTTGTTTGACGCAAGGAAAACGAGCGCCGCGACACCACCCCAACCGGACGTAGGGAGCTTTCCCGAACCAGCCTAAATCCCTCGTGTCTTCCCATGTGTACCATCCGGCCTAAAACGCGCAGCCCCGGGACAAATTCTACTAGCCGGTGGTTCGAACAGAAGGGTTCTTCATATTCACGGCTCCAATTAAACTTAGCATCCTTCTCCAATAATTTTGTCATAGGCTTGGCTATGCTTGAAAAATTGGGAAGACCGAGAAAGCTTCGAATTTGTCCCACCGATCTTGGGGACATCCAAGTAAGCACTTCTTCAACTTTACTCGGGTCAACGACAACACCTTCCACGGATATGATATGACCCAAGAAAGGAACTTGCTTCAACCAAAATTCACATAAGCCTTTCCTATCATGCAAGTACGAGTGCATCATAATGTGCTTTAACCAAAAATGCTAAAAATTATTATGACATGCTGAACTGCACCAGAAACATGTGTGCTATGATGATTCATGCCAAATTAAAGAGTATGTTCAAATTTGTACTAAGTTTGTTTTACGAATTTGCTTTGATTCAAGTCTGTTTCAGCCTTAACCTGCGGCCTACTTAAGGTGCTTAAAACTTAATTTTTCGCTATGAAACTTGGGTGAACTAAGCAGGGTCATGTAAAGTACAGGTTCCAAGGATTACAACGGATGTGGATTTGCCTTATTTGAATTTGTATTTCAAAAGTTATTGAATTTCAAAAATGCCAAGTGGTCACGAGCCCATAACAGATTAGCACTTTAAAGGACTCATATCTTTTAATTTTCACACAGAAAGTACTTTGATTATGCTACCATGCCAAAGTACACATCCTCTACTTTCCAACGAGTGTTTGTTCAAACATTTTAGAGCTAGGATACGAAAGCTATACAATTTTTAAAATCCAATCCTGTTAAGCTGTGTGGTCATGATAGCAACTTGAGGTTTCTCAAACGTTTATTTTTGCCATATAAACATATGTGTTCATGTGTTCCATTTTAAAGTACAAGTCTCAATCTTTTCAAAACATCTTGAATCGTTCAAATCCGAGGTCTAGATTTTAAGTTGTGCAATTTTTAAAATGCTTGAAATCCACGAAATTTTCACAGACGCGCAAATTCGAAATTTCACTAAGTGTGGCGCGAAGGGGGCTCGTCGGAGCGGCAGCGAGGCTCGCCGGCGTTGAGCTAGAGGTCGCCGCCGGGGCCGGGCTTGGCCGCCTGCGCACGGTTTTCAACGGCGCATCTACGGCGATGGTGGCGAGGTGAGGGGATGGACGGAGCTTAGCTCGCGTCGAGCTATGGCGGTCGCGGCGGCTCCGGCGTGGGAGCTCGTGCTCGCCGAGGGTGAGAGGAGGGGAACGGTTAGGTCGTAGAGCTGCACCTTCGCACGGAGACGAACGGCGCGTGGTTGGTGCAGGCTGAGGTGGCCCGGAGGCTGCCGGCGTCGACGGGGTGGCGGCGCGTGGTGACGGCGGTGAAGAAGAAGGGGGATTCCTTCGCCGTCCGGGCTCGGCTTGACCTAGGAAGGAAAGGGATGGTCAGCTAGGCCCTTGAGCATCTTCCGAGAGGCGGAGGCGGAGCATCAGCTCACCCGAGCGCGGCGCAATTGAGCTCGCCGGCGTCGAGGGGAAAACGGGAGCTTCTCGGATCCTTTTGGAAATTCGAGGCTCGCAGAGGAGGAGGAGGAGGCCGGGGACTCGGGTGGGAGTTGCGCAGGAGCTGGGCAAAGCAATTGCAAGCAAATGAGGCAGCCGTGGGGAGGAGAGGGGCGGCGCGCAAGGAAGACCTAGGGCGGCGGCAATGGTGGAAAATGGCCACTCGCCATCGACGGCCGTGGGCGCCGGCTTCAGGCGAAGGGAAACGGCGATGGACGACGCGTGGGGCTGCACGAGCGCGCGAGGACGGGCGGTGCCTAATCCGGCATGGACGCCGGCGGCGAGCGCCTCGGCCGGTGGCCCCGGCCACCGTGCCATTGCTATTCACGAAGTTCCCACTTATTTACCATTTTGCCATCAAGTATTGATTCTGTTTTTGCCCATAGAAATTCATGCACTTGGTATTTTTGCAAACCAAAATTTGTGGGGGTTCAGTGTATGATGATGAGCAACTTTTGTTATAGGAAAAAGTTCAAATTTTGCTTGTAAAATTTTACAAAAATTCTTGAACAGATGCTGTTTTCAAACTCAGTTTGAATTTTCTAGGAAAATGTGCCACTCTAAAACTTTGGTACAAATGTTCTAAAATCATGTTTTGATCTCCTCTACAAGGATCTGCAACAACATTGGCATACTTGTGTTGAGGATCATTGAGTTTTAATTAGTTAGGTTTAAACTACATTTGAATTTTAAAATTTTCAAACTCTCTAATTCATTATTTCATGTGTTCACTCCTCTAATTAGTGCTCAATTCCTGTAATTAAGGTTTTGACATTGCTTACATGCTATGATGTGACATGGGATGTCACAGCCCTTCCCCTTAAAGAAATCTCGTCCCGAGATTTGCAAGGAGTTATGGGGGGTAAAGATGACGGTAACGTTGGGACAAGAGTGATTCAGAATTTTGGGGTACAACCAGAAGCTTCCATGATCATGGCAAGACCATGTCGATTTCAACGTGTAAGGCGTGGGATGGAGATACGGCTAACAGTACCAACGAGTCTCCAAACACAACATTCTTCTTTCCGGCTGCGTACCTCGAGTTATACGCCATTCGTTCGGAAAAACATCATATTTGGATTCCCTCGCCAAATTCTGATTTAGCAGCATGCATTTCCATATAGCCTATCTTTGGCTTTGAGAAGCGCCTGGGCGAACCGGCACAATTCAAAAACAAAATGGCAATTTGGAATCACATATCCACTAAATTGAATTCTGCTCTCGGTACAACTTAGCATAATAAAAGGTTGGATGATCAATAGTTTCAGGATTCACTCGGGAGGTTTTACTAATAATGATGGTAATGACTCCAAGTGAGGGGAAGAATGAAAACAACTTTGGGTTGAGACCAAACGGTTTCTAATGATTGGTTCGCGGGGTTGGAAATTAGTGGCCGACAATTGGGATAGCACCTGAAATTCATCCATGTTGCGAAGCTTTTGGTTACAACGTTTTGATTGCTCATTAGGTTGCCATAAATACAACAAAAGACACCATCACCTATTGTTTACGCGATTACAAGCCATTGGTTTAGTCTAACCTACTACTTTCATTTGCATATGCTACACATAGCTGACAACAACACCTAAGCATCGCTATCGGTGTCGGGAGGCACGACCGGGCTGTTGACATCGGTATGGTCGTTAGCGGTGTCATCATCATTATTTGGCGGGGGTGGTAGATTTTTAAAACAAGTCAACTAGCATTCCCACCTAGTATTATGCCAAATGAACTAACGTGAGATGAACGGTGTACAAAAGAAAGTAACTAGGCTTTGCTCAAAATCGGCGACCGAAAACAGTTCTGAAAACTAGCAATTTTCACCTCTGGTATCAACATTAAAATTACCCAAAACCTTATAAAAAGGCTAGGGAACTTTACAAGCTTTCCGACGCATCTTAAAACACATAAAAAGCTTAAGGGGATCAAAAGTTACGGCGATTTCCGACTCTACCGGTTTCTGCCAAAGTTTCTGGCAACTCTAGGTTGCTCTCTGTTTTTGCACCTTTGACCACCTTATAAATTTTTCCTGACCTACTAGATACTAGGAAAGTTGTGGGGCATAACACGAGCTTTCCAGAATGGGGTAGATCTCTTGATTTGGATAAGTAACGCAAAAGTTATAGCGATTTTGGCAATCTACCCGAAATCTGCCAATCTGGCAACTTTTGCTAGGGTTTCGGGTAGGTGTATTTTTGTTCGTTTAGACTTCTTTTTCATCCTGATTGTGATTACAGGGTTGTGGCACATATCATGAGCTTTCTAGATTGGGGTCAATCATTCCATTTGGATTAGCAACCAAATAGTTATGATCGTTTTCGCAGAACTGATTATTGAGTGCAAATTTTACTGGTAATCGGGTGGTATTTATATGGCTGATTCATGTTTTCGTGTGTTTTCGATATCGTGACTTGATGAATCATTTATGTTTGATAAATTTGAATTCATGCAAATATGTGATATGCATATGTTATGAATGGCATGAATGATGAGATGAGCATGCAGGTGCCTACGTCCTTTCCAAATTAAAAGGCGTGATTGGTATATAGCCGACCAACTCGCAATTTTAGTGGCAACACACACACGTTCTCAACACGATTGCTACACGATCTATGGTTCGTGGTTAGCGTACCTGCAGAAGATACATTGCAGAAACAATACATCAAATTCAAAAGAAATTACGAAAACAAATCACAGTTCTACTATATAGTAACGATCCATTGAAAGGATCGCCTCGTGGATTGCCACGAGCCAACATTGTCCCGTATTATTACTTCCGCGGGCACGGAGCGCTAATTTAAATTGCGAACATACCTTGGCCAAGCCGTAGATGCAAGATATTAAACAATCATAACCCAGGGTTAGTTTGCCACTTTCTACTTCTATTATAGACCTTAATTGGGCTTACTAAGTCGTTCCTCACCGTATAACGTGTTTGCAATTTTTAAGAATGATCATTAACGTATGGCATATCCCGATTTAGCTCTGATACCAGCTGTGACACCCCTACCTCGCGAAGCGAGAGGGATTGTCGAACAGGATCGTATCGGGAGACATTCGACGAAGCGAACGTTCATTGCACATACGTTAACGATACATCCACCATTTCCATATACATATTTATGTTACATGAGTGACATATTTTACATATGAAGTTAAAGTTATTATTATACATAGAGTTCAAAATTCAGATTTCAATACATTAATATACAATGAGCGGAAGCGTAAAGATAATCTCGACGATAGTTGCCTAAAATGTAACACATCAGCCCGTAGATGTGCCCATTCTTCTCGACAATCTCACCTGCACAAAAATGTTAACAACAAAGCCCTGAGTATCTAATATACTCCGCAAGTCTTACCCGACAAAAATGGTTTCTAAAACCGACTCCTAGTATGCAGGGGGCTGACCGGGTTTGCTGGAAATAGCCAAAAACAGCACCTATGTTTTTCTAAAAATTCATGTTTTAGCCCATTTAAAGGGGTCTGAACATGAATATAAATTTAGTGAGCATTTCTAACAAAACATGGTTGCAATACATGAAGTAATTCTTCAAAATCAGCAAGCTTAATCATCATATTCACTTTGTTACTACGATGCAATCTGCTCGAGACAAGTGGTACTCATCACCGCGAGGGACGGCGATATATATCGATTTACACCCTGCAGGGGAAACCCAAATGCACGACATACGCATCATTTAAGAACACGTATGGCCACCTTTCACAAGATCACCATAGATATGAGCCGGGTCCACCCTCCGAGTGTGCATTCCACATGCAACCACAGTAGCGTCGGGTCCAAGGGTAATAACACACCCTCCATCTACTCACAAACCCGTGCATCCACCGTGACCAACACTTTGCACAAAGGGTGGAGAGACCGTCCAACACTACGACTCTCAAGTTACATCAGTTTACCAACTCCCATACGAAGGTATGCATTTGGTACACAACTCGATACTTGCTCGCGGAGTCACAACGAACGGTCCTTGACCGACACGCACGGGGCTATGGAGAACAAGGGCCAACCTTGTCACCGCTTTCCAACACATGCACTTCCCCGTACGGTCTCCAATTTAATCATGTGAGAGGTAACAATATTTGAAACCTAAACCGAGAGGTCTCCTAACCACTCGGTGTTGCTACCGGCGACTCATTTAAGCACAGCCATTCTATCGAAAAAGATTATACCTATCCAAAGACCATAGGCAATAGGGATCATAATGCAACTAGGGTTGCGATCAACTCCTAAACGTAAGTGCACAATACATAAACATAGACATATGTGAATTTAAACCAAAAACTAAACAAGTGGGATTATGCACCGGGGCTTGCCTTGGCTTTGTTTGAAGTTAGCACTCTCAATCAAGTTCAATTCAGCGGGATCCTTCACGTGATTTCCTTCTTCGGTCGGGGTCCCTATATGGATGCAATGCATGATGTGAGTATGGATGCATACACATATATTTTGTTCATGGAACTTTCTCAATAACGAAATCTAATGCAATGTTTGCATAAAATAAATATGTTCATGTAGAGATGAAGATGATTTCTTATGATGATAATTTATACAGGATATGTCATGGGGACAACCTTCTAATTAAAAGAAACATAGACTGTGTATCATAAAAGCACATGGTCTAGGTTGAAAATGAAACACGAGTATGGCAAGTAGTTTGTATAAGACTTAGCTAGTGTACTATATGGCAACATGAGCATGGCATATGATGTATTGAAGACAAACCTATATGAACTACCTTGCTGCCATGTACACGAAAGGGGCATGATAGAGATGATGATCATGCATGAAGTGCAAAGCTTAACATGAATTATGCACATAATGGTATATGGCAATACATGAGGCAATGATTATGACTTAACATTTCTAAACATGAATTCTATGGTAGAACATCATTTGCTCATAATAAGCACCAGAAACAAATAATATGACATTTTTGTTTGCGTTTTTGCTAACTAAACCTTTATATGCAAATATGTGCTAGCTAAGCACATAATAATAAATATGATGAAAACATGTATGAATGCATAAAAGCCATGTACCAGAGGGTCCAATATGTTATGTAAAGTGCTCATGTAAATTTTCATAAATTTTACATTCTTCAAGATTTAAATATGGGTTTTAAGAACTTGGCAAGATGCCATTTCTTTTGCATAAAACTTTATTTTCTTGCACAGAAACATAGGTGAAACATTTGACCATTGCAAAGGTCATGTTTCAAGGATTCCAAAACATTTTAGTTTGCATTTTTCCCATTTTTATTTTAGGAGATATGATTTTTGTTTAAAGTAGATAACAGATTTTACCGTTTTTTCTGGATTTAGGGTGTGTGAACAGTAAAACGAAATCAGAGCTCATGTGTATCTTTGGATCTTCTATTTCCCTAGCCTAGGGCTATGATTTGAGCATGAGAGATGGTTGCAAAAATAGATAAGGAAGTGATACAACCATGGTGAGCTAAAGTTCAAGAAAGAGCTCACCGGAGGAGCAAAAATCGACGGTGAAACTCGAAGTATTCTTGATGCCATACTAGAGGAAGAGCTTGGGGATTAATCAAAACACACCATGCAAAAGTTGGAGGGAGTCCAAGTGAATCCTTTTGCTGCCCTTGCTCATGCCAAGGTGAGCCATGGCATGGAGTTTCATGTGGGTAGCTATGGTGGTTGTTCTTGGAGAGGAGAAGAAAGGAGGAAGAAGATGAAGACTTGACTTGGGCTCTTGACCAAAGAGAGAATGATGGAGGGGAGTCTCTGGACGTGGTGCTGGCACTTGTTGTGTTGCTTGGTGGAGAAGGAAGCAAAGAGATAAGAGAGGAAGTGGGTCCTACAAGTTGAAAATTCTGCCACTGGTACTGTTGCAGTCAAGAGAAAATCAACGAAATTTTTTTTGGGGTTGCCAATTTTTGTGGTGGTGTAGAATGAAATTTGGGACAACTTTTATATAGAACTTTTCTTGAGATTCGGCCTACAAAAATTAATAAAAATCCTACACCAGAATCTGTTTTCTGCTTTTACTGAATTTGTTGGGCTATTTAACCTTTACCAAAAATTATGGTAACATCAACTAAAATTCCTATTTTTGAATACCCTTTGATGATTATGTAAAATTACTGGTATGGTTATGTTAAGATTTTTGAAGTGTGTGCATAATAACCTATAGGCAATATTGAGAGCACTTGCATATGAGTTAAGTATTGCAATATGGCTATGTGTCATTCTCTGCATATTTTAACATAGCAACTTATAGAAAGCAATTAAGAAATAACACATTTCTAAATACAATCCCCATGATGGAACATGATTTTTACTTATGATTGAGCACCAAAAGCAAATATGAATTTACATAAGCCTTTCCTATCATGCAAGTACGAGTGCATCATAATGTGCTTTAACCAAAAATGCTAAAAATTATTATGACATGCTGAACTGCACCAGAAACATGTGTGCTATGATGATTCATGCCAAATTAAAGAGTATGTTCAAATTTGTACTAAGTTTGTTTTACGAATTTGCTTTGATTCAAGTCTGTTTCAGCCTTAACCTGCGGCCTACTTAAGGTGCTTAAAACTTAATTTTTCGCTATGAAACTTGGGTGAACTAAGCAGGGTCATGTAAAGTACAGGTTCCAAGGATTACAACGGATGTGGATTTGCCTTATTTGAATTTGTATTTCAAAAGTTATTGAATTTCAAAAATGCCAAGTGGTCACGAGCCCATAACAGATTAGCACTTTAAAGGACTCATATCTTTTAATTTTCACACAGAAAGTACTTTGATTATGCTACCATGCCAAAGTACACATCCTCTACTTTCCAACGAGTGTTTGTTCAAACATTTTAGAGCTAGGATACGAAAGCTATACAATTTTTAAAATCCAATCCTGTTAAGCTGTGTGGTCATGATAGCAACTTGAGGTTTCTCAAACGTTTATTTTTGCCATATAAACATATGTGTTCATGTGTTCCATTTTAAAGTACAAGTCTCAATCTTTTCAAAACATCTTGAATCGTTCAAATCCGAGGTCTAGATTTTAAGTTGTGCAATTTTTAAAATGCTTGAAATCCACGAAATTTTCACAGACGCGCAAATTCGAAATTTCACTAAGTGTGGCGCGAAGGGGGGCTCGTCGGAGCGGCAGCGAGGCTCGCCGGCGTTGAGCTAGAGGTCGCCGCCGGGGCCGGGCTTGGCCGCCTGCGCACGGTTTTCAACGGCGCATCTACGGCGATGGTGGCGAGGTGAGGGGATGGACGGAGCTTAGCTCGCGTCGAGCTATGGCGGTCGCGGCGGCTCCGGCGTGGGAGCTCGTGCTCGCCAGGGTGAGAGGAGGGGAACGGTTAGGTCGTAGAGCTGCACCTTCGCACGGAGACGAACGGCGCGTGGTTGGTGCAGGCTGAGGTGGCCCGGAGGCTGCCGGCGTCGACGGGGTGGCGGCGCGTGGTGACCGGCGGTGAAGAAGAAGGGGGATTCCTTCGCCGTCCGGGCTCGGCTTGACCTAGGAAGGAAAGGGATGGTCAGCTAGGCCCTTGAGCATCTTCCGAGAGGCGGAGGCGGAGCATCGAGCTCACCCGAGCGCGGCGCAATTGAGCTCGCCGGCGTCGAGGGGAAAACGGGAGCTTCTCGGATCCTTTTGGAAATTGAGGCTCGCAGAGGGGAGGAGGAGGCTGGGGACCGGGTGGGAGTTGCGCAGGAGCTGGGCAAAGCAATTGCAAGCAAATGAGGCAGCCGTGGGGGAGGAGAGGGGCGGCGCGCAAGGAAGACCTAGGGCGGCGGCAATGGTGGAAAATGGCCACTCGCCATCGACGGCCGTGGGCGCCGGCTTCCGGCGAAGGGAAACGGCGATGGACGACGCGTGGGGCTGCACAGGCGCGCGAGGACGGGCGGTGCCTAATCCGGCATGGACGCCGGCGGCGAGCGCCTCGGCCGGTGGCCCCGGCCACCGTGCCATTGCTATTCACGAAGTTCCCACTTATTTACCATTTTGCCATCAAGTATTGATTCTGTTTTTGCCCATAGAAATTCATGCACTTGGTATTTTTGCAAACCAAAATTTGTGGGGGTTCAGTGTATGATGATGAGCAACTTTTGTTATAGGAAAAAGTTCAAATTTTGCTTGTAAAATTTTACAAAAATTCTTGAACAGATGCTGTTTTCAAACTCAGTTTGAATTTTCTAGGAAAATGTGCCACTCTAAAACTTTGGTACAAATGTTCTAAAATCATGTTTTGATCTCCTCTACAAGGATCTGCAACAACATTGGCATACTTGTGTTGAGGATCATTGAGTTTTAATTAGTTAGGTTTAAACTACATTTGAATTTTAAAATTTTCAAACTCTCTAATTCATTATTTCATGTGTTCACTCCTCTAATTAGTGCTCAATTCCTGTAATTAAGGTTTTGACATTGCTTACATGCTATGATGTGACATGGGATGTCACAGCCCTTCCCCTTAAAGAAATCTCGTCCCGAGATTTGCAAGGAGTTATGGGGGGTAAAGATGACGGTAACGTTGGGACAAGAGTGATTCAGAATTTTGGGGTACAACCAGAAGCTTCCATGATCATGGCAAGACCATGTCGATTTCAACGTGTAAGGCGTGGGATGGAGATACGGCTAACAGTACCAACGAGTCTCCAAACACAACATTCTTCTTTCCGGCTGCGTACCTCGAGTTATACGCCATTCGTTCGGAAAAACATCATATTTGGATTCCCTCGCCAAATTCTGATTTAGCAGCATGCATTTCCATATAGCCTATCTTTGGCTTTGAGAAGCGCCTGGGCGAACCGGCACAATTCAAAAACAAAATGGCAATTTGGAATCACATATCCACTAAATTGAATTCTGCTCTCGGTACAACTTAGCATAATAAAAGGTTGGATGATCAATAGTTTCAGGATTCACTCGGGAGGTTTTACTAATAATGATGGTAATGACTCCAAGTGAGGGGAAGAATGAAAACAACTTTGGGTTGAGACCAAACGGTTTCTAATGATTGGTTCGCGGGGTTGGAAATTAGTGGCCGACAATTGGGATAGCACCTGAAATTCATCCATGTTGCGAAGCTTTTGGTTACAACGTTTTGATTGCTCATTAGGTTGCCATAAATACAACAAAAGACACCATCACCTATTGTTTACGCGATTACAAGCCATTGGTTTAGTCTAACCTACTACTTTCATTTGCATATGCTACACATAGCTGACAACAACACCTAAGCATCGCTATCGGTGTCGGGAGGCACGACCGGGCTGTTGACATCGGTATGGTCGTTAGCGGTGTCATCATCATTATTTGGCGGGGGTGGTAGATTTTTAAAACAAGTCAACTAGCATTCCCACCTAGTATTATGCCAAATGAACTAACGTGAGATGAACGGTGTACAAAAGAAAGTAACTAGGCTTTGCTCAAAATCGGCGACCGAAAACAGTTCTGAAAACTAGCAATTTTCACCTCTGGTATCAACATTAAAATTACCCAAAACCTTATAAAAAGGCTAGGGAACTTTACAAGCTTTCCGACGCATCTTAAAACACATAAAAAGCTTAAGGGGATCAAAAGTTACGGCGATTTCCGACTCTACCGGTTTCTGCCAAAGTTTCTGGCAACTCTAGGTTGCTCTCTGTTTTTGCACCTTTGACCACCTTATAAATTTTTCCTGACCTACTAGATACTAGGAAAGTTGTGGGGCATAACACGAGCTTTCCAGAATGGGGTAGATCTCTTGATTTGGATAAGTAACGCAAAAGTTATAGCGATTTTGGCAATCTACCCGAAATCTGCCAATCTGGCAACTTTTGCTAGGGTTTCGGGTAGGTGTATTTTTGTTCGTTTAGACTTCTTTTTCATCCTGATTGTGATTACAGGGTTGTGGCACATATCATGAGCTTTCTAGATTGGGGTCAATCATTCCATTTGGATTAGCAACCAAATAGTTATGATCGTTTTCACAGAACTGATTATTGAGTGCAAATTTTACTGGTAATCGGGTGGTATTTATATGGCTGATTCATGTTTTCGTGTGTTTTCGATATCGTGACTTGATGAATCATTTATGTTTGATAAATTTGAATTCATGCAAATATGTGATATGCATATGTTATGAATGGCATGAATGATGAGATGAGCATGCAGGTGCCTACGTCCTTTCCAAATTAAAAGGCGTGATTGGTATATAGCCGACCAACTCGCAATTTTAGTGGCAACACACACACGTTCTCAACACGATTGCTACACGATCTATGGTTCGTGGTTAGCGTACCTGCAGAAGATACATTGCAGAAACAATACATCAAATTCAAAAGAAATTACGAAAACAAATCACAGTTCTACTATATAGTAACGATCCATTGAAAGGATCGCCTCGTGGATTGCCACGAGCCAACATTGTCCCGTATTATTACTTCCGCGGGCACGGAGCGCTAATTTAAATTGCGAACATACCTTGGCCAAGCCGTAGATGCAAGATATTAAACAATCATAACCCAGGGTTAGTTTGCCACTTTCTACTTCTATTATAGACCTTAATTGGGCTTACTAAGTCGTTCCTCACCGTATAACGTGTTTGCAATTTTTAAGAATGATCATTAACGTATGGCATATCCCGATTTAGCTCTGATACCAGCTGTGACACCCCTACCTCGCGAAGCGAGAGGGATTGTCGAACAGGATCGTATCGGGAGACATTCGACGAAGCGAACGTTCATTGCACATACGTTAACGATACATCCACCATTTCCATATACATATTTATGTTACATGAGTGACATATTTTACATATGAAGTTAAAGTTATTATTATACATAGAGTTCAAAATTCAGATTTCAATACATTAATATACAATGAGCGGAAGCGTAAAGATAATCTCGACGATAGTTGCCTAAAATGTAACACATCAGCCCGTAGATGTGCCCATTCTTCTCGACAATCTCACCTGCACAAAAATGTTAACAACAAAGCCCTGAGTATCTAATATACTCCGCAAGTCTTACCCGACAAAAATGGTTTCTAAAACCGACTCCTAGTATGCAGGGGGCTGACCGGGTTTGCTGGAAATAGCCAAAAACAGCACCTATGTTTTTCTAAAAATTCATGTTTTAGCCCATTTAAAGGGGTCTGAACATGAATATAAATTTAGTGAGCATTTCTAACAAAACATGGTTGCAATACATGAAGTAATTCTTCAAAATCAGCAAGCTTAATCATCATATTCACTTTGTTACTACGATGCAATCTGCTCGAGACAAGTGGTACTCATCACCGCGAGGGACGGCGATATATATCGATTTACACCCTGCAGGGGAAACCCAAATGCACGACATACGCATCATTTAAGAACACGTATGGCCACCTTTCACAAGATCACCATAGATATGAGCCGGGTCCACCCTCCGAGTGTGCATTCCACATGCAACCACAGTAGCGTCGGGTCCAAGGGTAATAACACACCCTCCATCTACTCACAAACCCGTGCATCCACCGTGACCAACACTTTGCACAAAGGGTGGAGAGACCGTCCAACACTACGACTCTCAAGTTACATCAGTTTACCAACTCCCATACGAAGGTATGCATTTGGTACACAACTCGATACTTGCTCGCGGAGTCACAACGAACGGTCCTTGACCGACACGCACGGGGCTATGGAGAACAAGGGCCAACCTTGTCACCGCTTTCCAACACATGCACTTCCCCGTACGGTCTCCAATTTAATCATGTGAGAGGTAACAATATTTGAAACCTAAACCGAGAGGTCTCCTAACCACTCGGTGTTGCTACCGGCGACTCATTTAAGCACAGCCATTCTATCGAAAAAGATTATACCTATCCAAAGACCATAGGCAATAGGGATCATAATGCAACTAGGGTTGCGATCAACTCCTAAACGTAAGTGCACAATACATAAACATAGACATATGTGAATTTAAACCAAAAACTAAACAAGTGGGATTATGCACCGGGGCTTGCCTTGGCTTTGTTTGAAGTTAGCACTCTCAATCAAGTTCAATTCAGCGGGATCCTTCACGTGATTTCCTTCTTCGGTCGGGGTCCCTATATGGATGCAATGCATGATGTGAGTATGGATGCATACACATATATTTTGTTCATGGAACTTTCTCAATAACGAAATCTAATGCAATGTTTGCATAAAATAAATATGTTCATGTAGAGATGAAGATGATTTCTTATGATGATAATTTATACAGGATATGTCATGGGGACAACCTTCTAATTAAAAGAAACATAGACTGTGTATCATAAAAGCACATGGTCTAGGTTGAAAATGAAACACGAGTATGGCAAGTAGTTTGTATAAGACTTAGCTAGTGTACTATATGGCAACATGAGCATGGCATATGATGTATTGAAGACAAACCTATATGAACTACCTTGCTGCCATGTACACGAAAGGGGCATGATAGAGATGATGATCATGCATGAAGTGCAAAGCTTAACATGAATTATGCACATAATGGTATATGGCAATACATGAGGCAATGATTATGACTTAACATTTCTAAACATGAATTCTATGGTAGAACATCATTTGCTCATAATAAGCACCAGAAACAAATAATATGACATTTTTGTTTGCGTTTTTGCTAACTAAACCTTTATATGCAAATATGTGCTAGCTAAGCACATAATAATAAATATGATGAAAACATGTATGAATGCATAAAAGCCATGTACCAGAGGGTCCAATATGTTATGTAAAGTGCTCATGTAAATTTTCATAAATTTTACATTCTTCAAGATTTAAATATGGGTTTTAAGAACTTGGCAAGATGCCATTTCTTTTGCATAAAACTTTATTTTCTTGCACAGAAACATAGGTGAAACATTTGACCATTGCAAAGGTCATGTTTCAAGGATTCCAAAACATTTTAGTTTGCATTTTTCCCATTTTTATTTTAGGAGATATGATTTTTGTTTAAAGTAGATAACAGATTTTACCGTTTTTTCTGGATTTAGGGTGTGTGAACAGTAAAACGAAATCAGAGCTCATGTGTATCTTTGGATCTTCTATTTCCCTAGCCTAGGGCTATGATTTGAGCATGAGAGATGGTTGCAAAAATAGATAAGGAAGTGATACAACCATGGTGAGCTAAAGTTCAAGAAAGAGCTCACCGGAGGAGCAAAAATCGACGGTGAAACTCGAAGTATTCTTGATGCCATACTAGAGGAAGAGCTTGGGGATTAATCAAAACACACCATGCAAAAGTTGGAGGGAGTCCAAGTGAATCCTTTTGCTGCCCTTGCTCATGCCAAGGTGAGCCATGGCATGGAGTTTCATGTGGGTAGCTATGGTGGTTGTTCTTGGAGAGGAGAAGAAAGGAGGAAGAAGATGAAGACTTGACTTGGGCTCTTGACCAAAGAGAGAATGATGGAGGGGAGTCTCTGGACGTGGTGCTGGCACTTGTTGTGTTGCTTGGTGGAGAAGGAAGCAAAGAGATAAGAGAGGAAGTGGGTCCTACAAGTTGAAAATTCTGCCACTGGTACTGTTGCAGTCAAGAGAAAATCAACGAAATTTTTTTTGGGGTTGCCAATTTTTGTGGTGGTGTAGAATGAAATTTGGGACAACTTTTATATAGAACTTTTCTTGAGATTTGGCCTACAAAAATTAATAAAAATCCTACACCAGAATCTGTTTTCTGCTTTTACTGAATTTGTTGGGCTATTTAACCTTTACCAAAAATTATGGTAACACAACTAAAATTCCTATTTTTGAATACCCTTTGTGATTATGTAAAATACTGGTATGGTTATGTTAAGATTTTTGAAGTGTGTGCATAATAACCTATAGGCAATATTGAGAGCACTTGCATATGAGTTAAGTATTGCAATATGGCTATGTGTCATTCTCTGCATATTTTAACATAGCAACTTATAGAAAGCAATTAAGAAATAACACATTTCTAAATACAATCCCCATGATGGAACATGATTTTTCTTATGATTGAGCACCAAAAGCAAATATGAATTTACATAAGCCTTTCCTATCATGCAAGTACAGTGCATCATAATGTGCTTTAACCAAAAATGCTAAAAATTATTATGACATGCTGAACTGCACCAGAAACATGTGTGCTATGATGATTCATGCCAAATTAAAGAGTATGTTCAAATTTGTACTAAGTTTGTTTTACGAATTTGCTTTGATTCAAGTCTGTTTCAGCCTTAACCTGCGGCCTACTTAAGGTGCTTAAAACTTAATTTTTCGCTATGAAACTTGGGTGAACTAAGCAGGGTCATGTAAAGTACAGGTTCCAAGGATTACAACGGATGTGGATTTGCCTTATTTGAATTTGTATTTCAAAAGTTATTGAATTTCAAAAATGCCAAGTGGTCACGAGCCCATAACAGATTAGCACTTTAAAGGACTCATATCTTTTAATTTTCACACAGAAAGTACTTTGATTATGCTACCATGCCAAAGTACACATCCTCTACTTTCCAACGAGTGTTTGTTCAAACATTTTAGAGCTAGGATACGAAAGCTATACAATTTTTAAAATCCAATCCTGTTAAGCTGTGTGGTCATGATAGCAACTTGAGGTTTCTCAAACGTTTATTTTTGCCATATAAACATATGTGTTCATGTGTTCCATTTTAAAGTACAAGTCTCAATCTTTTCAAAACATCTTGAATCGTTCAAATCCGAGGTCTAGATTTTAAGTTGTGCAATTTTTAAAATGCTTGAAATCCACGAAATTTTCACAGACGCGCAAATTCGAAATTTCACTAAGTGTGGCGCGAAGGGGGCTCGTCGGAGCGGCAGCGAGGCTCGCCGGCGTTGAGCTAGAGGTCGCCGCCGGGGCCGGGCTTGGCCGCCTGCGCACGGTTTTCAACGGCGCATCTATCGGCGATGATGGCGAGGTGAGGGGATGGACGGAGCTTAGCTCGCGTCGAGCTATGGCGGTCGCGGCGGCTCCGGCGTGGGAGCTCGTGCTCGCCGAGGGTGAGAGGAGGGGAACGGTTAGGTCGTAGAGCTGCACCTTCGCACGGAGACGAACGGCGCGTGGTTGGTGCAGGCTGAGGTGGCTCTGGAGGCTGCCGGCGTCGACGGGGTGGCGGCGCGTGGTGACGGCGGTGAAGAAGAAGGGGGATTCCTTCGCCGTCCGGGCTCGGCTTGACCTAGGAAGGAAAGGGATGGTCAGCTAGGCCCTTGAGCATCTTCCGAGAGGCGGAGGCGGAGCATCAGCTCACCCGAGCGCGGCGCAATTGAGCTCGCCGGCGTCGAGGGGGAAAACGGGAGCTTCTCGGATCCTTTTGGAAATTGAGGCTCGCA
Source organism: Chloris gayana (assembly GCA_031894775.1). Lineage (NCBI taxonomy): Eukaryota > Viridiplantae > Streptophyta > Magnoliopsida > Poales > Poaceae > Chloris > Chloris gayana. The sequence continues at coordinate 864,913 of JAUNZO010001099.1, read as the reverse complement.
CAGGGGAGGAGGAGGCCGGGGACCGGGTGGGAGTTGCGCAGGAGCTGGGCAAAGCAATTGCAAGCAAATGAGGCAGCCGTGGGGGAGGAGAGGGGCGGCGCGCAAGGAAGACCTAGGGCGGCGGCAATGGTGGAAAATGGCCACTCGCCATCGACGGCCGTGGGCGCCGGCTTCCGGGCGAAGGGAAACGGCGATGGACGACGCGTGGGGCTGCACAGGCGCGCGAGGACGGGCGGTGCCTAATCCGGCATGGACGCCGGCGGCGAGCGCTCGTGGCCGGTGGCCCCGGCCACCGTGCCATTGCTATTCACGAAGTTCCCACTTATTTACCATTTTGCCATCAAGTATTGATTCTGTTTTTGCCCATAGAAATTCATGCACTTGGTATTTTTGCAAACCAAAATTTGTGGGGGTTCAGTGTATGAGATGAGCAACTTTTGTTATAGGAAAAAGTTCAAATTTTGCTTGTAAAATTTTACAAAAATTCTTGAACAGATGCTGTTTTCAAACTCAGTTTGAATTTTCTAGGAAAATGTGCCACTCTAAAACTTTGGTACAAATGTTCTAAAATCATGTTTTGATCTCCTCTACAAGGATCTGCAACAACATTGGCATACTTGTGTTGAGGATCATTGAGTTTTAATTAGTTAGGTTTAAACTACATTTGAATTTTAAAATTTTCAAACTCTCTAATTCATTATTTCATGTGTTCACTCCTCTAATTAGTGCTCAATTCCTGTAATTAAGGTTTTGACATCCCATGTCACATCATAGCATGTAAGCAATGTCAAAACCTTAATTACAGGAATTGAGCACTAATTAGAGGAGTGAACACATGAAATAATCATCATTAAGTTCCATCTGAAAACCCGAGCATAGAGAGTTGACTTACAATGGCTGACTGCACATTTGGAGTGTAGCCTTTTCTCTTTTTGCTGAAGTGACATGCTTTGAACAATTCAATCGCGTCAGGTTCCTTATCCTCAAGCTCTAACTCGCCTCCCTGAAAACATATAGTATTCAACAGACTTGTGTTAGAAGAAGAAATTTTGTTCAAAATGAACTGCAAATTTACATGGCAACTTACCAAATTTTCTACAAAAATAGGATAGCTACGGGAGCCAGTAGTTTGGTGGAACTTAACATTGGCTCGGTTGTCTTTGTTCTTTTGACATGCCTCCTACACCATATGCACAAGCAACTGTAATCAAGTCGAAATGTATTTTGCAGAAGGCAAGAGTCAAGTTTGATGGAAATACCATTTTTTGGGGAGTCTTCCATAAGTCAACGAGGGCAGTCCACTGCTCATCACTTATTGGTTTGACAGGAGAAGTTTTTGGAACAAGATGCAGTGGGTAAGGATCAAAGTATCTTTCCTTTAACTTGTGTCGCTGTTGACGAACTGCAGACTTCATCATTTCAAGACAGCCCTTTCTAACAACAGCGTCATTTGTATCAATGTCAAACTTTGCCTATTATAAAGAGAGAACATGTACAAGAAAATATCTGAGAAAAAGAATTGCTTTGAAGACATATAGTAAAATGCCAATAAATTTGGTATACTTGGATCAATTTAAGTTTATAATAATGCATATTGTTATGTACTAGGTAAATAGGTAGCATTCATGCATGATTCCCAATATTTAGACCAAAATCAAGTATAAAAAAAGAATACTAGTAGATACTAAAATTTTATATAAAGCACCACTTCTAGTTCTAATTTCATCTGCTTGTCATAAAATGCATTGGGAATGTACTTACACGAAGCCTTCCCAAGAAAATATCAATTAGTCCTGGTTGTTTCTTGTATTCCTTCCAATGCGTGAGCACAGGCACATGGTTCCTAACAGCAATGTTGCATTCAGTTGCATACTTAGCAGCAACAAGAGGAACCAAGGGCCTGATATTCCCTTCAGGTATCGCCATTGATAGCTTGCCACGACGGGACCGGGACATCCTTTCGAGACCATGGCCCATATTAACTCCTCGGATTCGAGAAGCCCCTTCTCCTGGTTGAGAAAATTTTTAGAATTGGTTAAATGCATAAGTTGAAGTTCAGTTATGTGGTTAGGTTAAAGTTAAGTCTAGCTATACCATCCATCAACAAATACTACACCATCCAAGGAATGTAAGAAAGCTAACTACTATTTAGTTTTACTACATTATTCAGCTATGTGGTAAGGAAAGCAAGTTTAAATGAACATTCACCTTCATTGGTTTCTTGGTTGTCACCAACAGGATTGATAATGCCATCAACTTGTCCATGCTCGGTATTGGTGTCAACATCTTGGAAAGTACCATCTAAAGAGGGCAAGCAGGAAGAATATTGTAAACATCTTAAAACTAGCAGCAACTAGCATCATGTAACTAGCAGCAAGTAAGCATCACCTTCATTGTCCATATGGCTATCACCATGACACTGGGGAATTGCAACTCCTCCATCTAAAAAAGTAACAGCTAGTAAGAATGCATTTATGTGTAATAAAAGCTTATAGAATGACAACAAGGAACATGGAACTATAACTAGCCTTCAGCATCTTGTTGCGGATGGTCTTCCAAGTTCTCTGGAAGTTCAGCATTAGGCACACTTGTAGTCAGATTTGCATCAGGCTGAGAAGTGGTACTCTTTGACCTTGTAGTTCTAGTAGGTGCATGCTCTGCAAAAATCCTTTTACGTGACCGAAACTTGACTCCAGTATCAGTGAAGTCTGCTGTTTGAGTATTAGCTTTCTTTTGAGTGTTCTCCTTGCTCCCCTCCTAGAAATAGACACAAGGTATAGTGATTTTGCAAAGATAAGGCCAAGTATCAGCAAGCAAAGAAATAGATGACAAGATGGAATATGCAAGGATTAGCACCTTAGCATTCTCAGCATCAATTAAATCCTCTTCAGCAATATCATCATGTGAAGGATCATACTCAGAACCAGAGTCCTCTCTATTACTATCCCTTGTCTTGTTATTTCCTTTAGGAGTGGTAGGAATGTTTCCAAACAAATGGCTGCAAGCAAGTCCAAGTTGTTGCAGTCTCTTATTGTTCTGCATGCATTGTCCGAGGCGCACCTCTTCATATGGATTCAGCTTTTCTATGATGAAAAACAAAGATGAATTAGTGTCTTAAATTTTTGCTACCAAGTTCAACGCTAGCTTACAGTGCATGTCATGGAGAAAGGTAGCCATCACATTTAAGGAAACAGAAGCATAACAAGGACTAATTGAGATAACACATGAAGGGTTTAATGCAAGCCAACAAAAGTATGATCTTCTGAGAACATAAAGGCATGCAATTCTAACATGAGCATTGGCAATTTACAAGGAAACCACAAACCTTGTGTCCGCTGTCCTTGCCGCATTTTTGGTCCCTTACTCGCCATCTTGTTGCCGGCTATCTGGTATTGAACAAATATAATTGCTGTTTCTAAGTAGAATTTTTAAAATTACTAAATATATTGTGTAAAGGGAGTATAATGCAGCAGCGTAAATATTATTAGGTGATAAAATAGGTTCAACTTTATGAATAAAAGTTCTGGTCTACAAAAATGATATTGCCCTTCACTTATAATGTAGTTGCACAATTTTAGGAAGTAAAATAAAAGGTTAGCTTATAGATTAAAGCATGGCAACATATACAGAAACTTCTTTTGTTCCAAGAAACTGGCAGCAGGAGAGACATGGAACTGATTGCTAGCAGCATCACCATGCCTCAGGTTCGCTGGCCACCTGATCCAATGTAATGAAGAATGATGTCGAAAAGACACGCCAACACCTACAACAGCAACCTCATCCGGCATGTGATGATAATCCACAATTTCAGTTACAAATATTTCATACAAAACACGGTCTAGTCTGTACCAAAACATAAGCACTACCCAAGGCCAGCTCTATCATCTGTCACAGGACACAGGACATTGCTCTTAAGACTGCAAAAAGTGTGCCAATCAACTGTCTGGTCTCTACCAAAATTTTGCAACTACTCATGATATCTACCAGTACCACATTGAAGGTAATCATCTGCCAGTACCGCACTACCCAAGGCCAGCTCTATCATCTCATCGCACTACCAGGGGCAGAAAACGATGGCAGCTGGTTTATAGACCGGGTAAAACGACGGCGACGTGCCGGCGGTGTGGTGGTGATGCCTTGGCTCGCGTGCGTCGTGCGCGCGGGGAGAGAACGGGGTCAGGCAGCGGATGCAGCGAGGGTGTTTCCATTCCTTTCCCGCTACGGACAGGAGCAACGAAACCGGGGACGGAAGGAGTCGATCTCACCTGGCTCGCCGGGGACGTCCGCCCTCGAGATCTTGAAGCAGAAGAGGACCGCGCCGCTCCTCCGTCGCCGGGGACCGCGCCGCGCTCGAGGTTACCGAGATCTCGCGGTTGCATTTGCGGTTTGGAGGTGGGGGTGGTGGGGGAGGTGGGGATAAAGGAAACCTAAATGAATTGCGGTCCGAATTTCCCACCACACTCGGCTTCCTTTACCTCTTTGCAACGCAATGAATTTTTCCCACTTACGCTGACAGGTAGGTCCGCCCTAGTTGACCCCAGCTGGAAGTGAGAGATCTAGAATAGTTTTGATGAATTTTTATTAGAATTACATGGAACAAAAAATTCAAAAAATTTCAAAAAAATACAGTATATTTTTATGTTCATTGTGCTCAAGTAGACCAATTTCCAGTTCAAAACTCATAGTGTAGCGTCAGGTACAAAAAAATAAGCAAAATCTCATTTTTTTAATTGTTTCCTATATTTTTATTTTCAAAACTACAATGAGTTTTGACTCCAAACTTGGCATAGCACTGTTTCATAACATTTCTAACTCAAATATAATTTTTTTAGATTTTTTTGAAGTTTTTGAAAAAAAAATTGTCTTCAAATAGGACTATATGACCTTGGTGATATGAGTGTTGTACCCATAATGAAGGTGAATCAGACACATTCATGTGTCCGTATGTTTAAAAAATTTCACAAAAAATCCATGTGTGTATCTAGGCATGTTATGCAAACCCACAGAATTTCGCTGCAAAATTTGCAATAGTTTGAAAATTAAAAATGTTCAAACAAATATGAAAAAGGTAGCACAAATGAGTGAGTGGATAATCGAAAATTGTTAGTTACAATAGTGGTCTAGGATTCTCGTACATGGTCGAGCTGATTTTTATGAAACCATAGAAAAAGAAAGTATTGAATTTGGACTTCATATCGTGAAACTATCCAATTTGGAAGTTTTAATGAAGAATCAAATTAAGAAAAGGGAGATTCCCTGAAGAACTCGAGCGACAGCGTGCTGACACGTGGCCGGTCCCACCTGCAGTGACCGAGAACAAAAATAGATCAGTTAAGTAAAAAGGGTGGAACCGGGTTCGAACCGGTGACCTCCCGGTTGCAAAGGGCATGCCTTACCACTGCGCCGATGTAGTACTTTCATTTGAAAGGTTTTATTTGTATATCATGCCTTACCACCGCCTCCATATATCTTCTCCACCGAGACGCCTCCGCTACCTCCTCCTCCTCCGCAACGCGATCCCCCCAAGCTTTCCCCATGCGGCCCCGCACGCGAGGTGATCATGCCCGTCTCCAAGGGAGGGATGGGCATGTGAGTGTCATCCACGTGAACTAGGATTCGAACTCGGACATGGAGGAGAAGGTGGTCCGCCCGCTCAAGGAGCGAGATCACCTCGGCCGGTTTGCGCCTAAACTAGCGACGTCCAGCAGCGAATCTCCTCCACCGACGAGCAGCGCTTGCCCAAGCCGCGCGACAACCACCACGGCATCCGAGGTCTCGTCGAGCCCGCCGTCGAGCCAGCCGACGAGCTCAAGCCACAAGACGTCCACCCGGGCCCCGGGCCTCACGTCCTCCAAGCGTCCGATTGGGCCCAGCTCAAGCAAGGGGCCGACGATTCTCTCGGGGTCCGAAGGCCATCATCCATGTCGACAGGTGACAGTGAAGAATACAACAAGGTGAGGCCGAAATCTAGGTCATCATCCATGTCTTGGTCATTTGCGATAAATATGCCACAATATGATGATTGCTTGTTTACTAATCTTCCATTTTAAATATTTTGTATAGGATAACTTATATCTATCATATTTTGACCATTAGTTTCAGATTTGCTAATCATTTTGATTCCAAATACAATGCTGTGAGTCTTGTTTATTGTTTCTTCTCTTTCAGGAGCTGTACTTTTTTCTTCTTTTTCTTAGTACTCTTTGTTTGTCACATACATTGCTCTATCCCTATGTATCCTTCTTGTGGAACAACTCATTGGCACTTACAGTTCTGTTCACAATAGCTAATGCCACATTCAGTCTTTAGTGGTGTTTGACTAAGTATATAAATGCTAAAATATTTATCTTCTATTGTTTTCTCAATTGTACAGGAGATGACTCTGGAGGAGAAGATAAGGGAGGAGAAGAGGAAAGCACTACTTGCATTGAAGGCTGAAGAGAGGAAGGTTGTAGTTGACAAGGATCTGCAGTCTATGCAGCCTCTTTCCTCCAAGAAGAAAGACAAAGATGAAGTTTTCATTAAGTTGGTTAGTTTACCTAGAATATGATATTTCGGTACCTAAATTATTATGTAGCTTTGCAAATGGATATGTGGATATAATGTTTGTGTTATTAGGGCTCCGACAAGGATAAGAAGAAGGAAAGTGCTCAGCGTGATGAGCATGCTAAGAAGGTTTGTGTTAGCTGGTCCAACTCATTTTCAATCATGATGCTCAGCCGTGAGAACCCTGCTGTCTAGATTAGTTCCATGCCTCAATCATTTTTTATAGAAAATGGAATAAACATTTTCTGTGAAAAGAGATAAATATGATCAAGTGGGAAAGAAATATCTTGGGGACAAACGAATATCATATCCATGCCGCCTTTTGAAATGATCATTTTATTACATGCATGTGCTTACAAGATAGTATTTTGACCACGTATCATTGCAGGAGGCATTGAAGAAGGCTATGGAGAAAGGGAAGAAGGCTGCAGTCCAAGTTGTCAAAGATGTTTCTGCATCCTCACAGATGAGTAAGGTAAGCAAGATGTTTTGATCTTTTCAGGTTACTACATGGCCATGTCAACTGTTTTATTCCCATAACATATAGTGAACCCATTGTCTATTTTCAGCTAGAGCAGATGGAGCTGCGCGAGGCGCTGGAAGAAGCCAAGGAGAAGATCGCCAGCCTCAAGCGCAAGATAACACGCCGGGAGGAGATCTTGGACCAGTGCGAGGAGTACATAAAGAAGCTCAAGAATGAAGCGCAGGATAGCCTGAAGCGCAGGAGTCGCTAGTCAATAATAACTACTAGTATCATAGTAGCATGGTCCTGTGCTGGTCCTGTGTGTTGGCAGTGATATCTTCTAGTATTATGTGAACCTCTTTGTGTGTGCTGCTCGTGTTGTATGTGGTGCATCTGTGAACCTGTAGTATGTGTTGAACATGTAGTATGTGCTGATCCTGCATTCTATATAATCTAGTGTCTTATGTCGAAATGTTGGTATGAAATCATTTTGTCATCTGGTGCATCTGTGAAGGATGTGTTGAAATGGTGCATCTGTGAAGGATGTGTTGAAATGGGGCATCTCTGAATGATGTGTTGAATGGATGATGCATCGGCCATTTTTTCATTTGTTCATTTGTTCTACTATTACAGAATGGTGTATGAAAAGTAAAGGGCTGTATTGTGTATGAAAATAGAGAATATCTTGAAATCGTAGCTGGGTGTGGTGTATGTCAGTATCAGTACCTTCAAAGTTCAGATTGTTGGTGTTAAAATCAGTGGCTAGTCAAAATATTCCTAGTTATGCAGAGATGAAATGGAAGGCTGTGTATACTGCTACTGCTACTCTTCTGAAGCTGAAATATGACCATAAAGATGACCAAAAATAAAGAGATCTGTAACGTCTTTTCTGCATGTGTATGAAAATATAAATTGTGTGTGTATGGAAATAGAGCATATGTTTCCAGGTAAAGGAGAAATTTTCCAAGAAAATAGAGGAACAAATGTATAAGTTATGTGCAGCTCTATTCTCTGGTTTTGTCATGGCAGATAATTACAGTTGTTTATAAACATAGAGCATCTATTTTCAGTTGAAGTAGAAAGTTTACAAACACTGAAACTACAGTGATGACAAGATTGCCATATGAAGCCAACACATAATTAACCATTTGTGAGCATACAGAAAAGCAACAAGCTAAAAAGTTCCAAAAATATCTGTGAGCATCCATACACAGCAGATACACATCTTATTTGCTTATCTAGCACAACTGAGCCTAATCTGAACCAAAAATATGACAGAAGGTGCTACACGGTGAAATATGATTTTTTATTCATCATCACTGTCAACCTCCATTGCTGCACCAAATTCATCATCACTGCGGTACTCCAAAAGTGTGTCATCTTCATCTTCATCTTCATCTTCATCACCAAGTTGTGCTCCTGGGATTTTTTCCTTCATGAACCGAGCGATATCAGCAGCTTCAAACATAGTGCCTTGTTCATCATCTCTATTTAAAGGCTCATCAGATGTACTGCTTCCAACAGTTGCTCGTGTTCCATCCTCTTCACAACACTCATCCTCTTGATATGCAGGAGCATTGTAGTTCACAGAGTCTATTTCTCTCACATTGAAAAGATGCCTATGCTCAAATGTTTGGACAACTTGCCAACCGTTTCCTAACTTGGTGTCCGGTAAATAGAAGACTTTCTTGGCCTGAGTGGACAAAATATAGCAATCTTTCTTGTACCATACACTTTGAACATTGGTGCTTTTGAAAAAGCCATCATTTTTCAATGCAGTCCTCTTCCCATCTAGCTTAAACCAGTCACATTTGAACAATACAACCGTCCTCCCATTCTCTGGATATTGTAACTCAATTATCTCTTTCAATGTTCCAAAAAAATCAATGAACTCACCATTATGTGTGCCCTGTGTCATTACTCCGCTGTTTTGTGTTGTTTTGTTGCTGTCACGATCAACGGTGTTGAACCGCACACCATTCACTATGCATGAGGAGTATTTCTTCACTCTGGTATCAGGACCACATGCCAAGGTAAAGAGATCAGCATCTACCTCATCTTTATCAGTATATCTTATCAGTATATCATGACTTCATAATCTGTCACGAGCAAAACACATATATTAGAATCTATACTAAAAATATGGCTACATATATAATAGTGAAGGAGTAAACTAACATGGTTTCTCAACCAATTCTGGAATCCTAGCTGAAGAGTTTTCTCAATATTAGTCGCCCCATCTCTCTCTAGTTCCTCTCTGAACATTCTGCAACAAAACAAAAAAATTGTTAGTATTTGTACAAACTACAAATCTGTTATAAAGAATTATATAAAAGATCATGATGAGAACTTACGTAACATATTTCTCAAGTTGAGAACTATTGTTCAGCACATACCACACCATTTGGTCAAAATTTTCATCATATTTTTGATAATCAGGGGCCGAGTTAAAATGAACTCCATGACCGAAAACATCAACACCATATTCCTCTTCATTAGAGAAACCTTTATTTCTTGGTTCCCGATTCAACCTTGTTTCAACATCATCGAGGTATTTAGAGCAAAAGGTCAAGCATTCGTCAGCAATATATGCCTCGGCAATAGAACCTTCCGGGCGTGCTCTATTTCTCACATAGCGCTTCAAAGTGTACAACCTCCTTTCAATCGGGTACATCCACCCAAATTGCACAGGACCACGGAGTAATGCCTCATCAGGTAAGTGGACAGCCAGGTGAACCATCACATCAAAGAAAGCTGGGGAAACATTTTCTCAAGCTTCACCAAAATTATAGGGATCTCTTTCTTCATATCCAACAACACATCTTTGTTAAGAGTTCTGCTGCATAGTTCCCTGAAAAACTTCCCTAACTCCGCTATTGCTTCATAAATATCCTTATCCAACAATCCTCTCATGGCCGCTGGTAAGATTCTTTGCAAGAGAATATGACAATCATGTGTTTTCAACCCTTGTATCTGGGTTCCCTCAGCACTTATACATCTTGAGATGTTCGAAGCAAAACCATATGGAAACTTCACCTCCCGTAGAAAATCACAAAAGGCCTTCTTCTGTGATGTGGACAAGGTATAACGAGCATTAGGCATCTCACAGGAATCTCCAACCTCTCGCAAATGTAGTTCCTTTCTAATACCCAAATCTTTCAGATCAAGCCTAGCTTTAATTGTATCCTTTGTCTTCCCATGTATGTTCAAAATTGTCCTAATGAGGGCCTCCAATATGTTTTTCTCAATATGCATGACATCAAGATTATGTCTCAGCTTCAATTTTTTCCAATAAGGCAACTTCCACAAACTAACCATTCGGCTCCAAATTGGCACATGACTGTCATCCATGTCCGCACGCTTCCTCTTCCCACATTGTGGTTGCTTCCCAGGTCTAACATCTTTAACTTTCTCTAACTCAGCCAAAAGTTCTTCTATAGTAAATTCACCTGGTGGATCATTGCTTTCATGGATCCCAGCAAACTCATTATTCCTCCGTAAAGGATGTCCGTTTGGAAGGAACCGAAAGTGCCCGAAATACCCAATTTTGCTCCTTAGTCCATATGAAAGAGGGTGCTTGTCACAATGTATACATGCGTAATACCCTTTTGTGGTTCGTCCGGAAAGAGTACTCAAGGCTGGGTAATCATGGATGCACCAAAGAACTGCAGCATGGAGGTTAAATGTTTTGCCGGTCTTACCATCATAAGTGGGCACACCTTTCCAAAGCTCAAGTAAATCTTCGATAAGTGGCTCTAAGAATAAATCAAAATCCTTCCCGGGTGATTTTGGTCCAGGAACAAGCAAAGCCATCATGAAGTTGGACTCCTGCATGCATGCCCAGGGTGGAAGGTTGTATGGCACAACGAAAACAGGCCACATGTTGTATCGTGAGTTCTGTTCTGAAAAGGGATTAAATCCATCAGTTGCAAGTCCAAGTCCGAGGTTTCTTGGGTCTTTCGCAAACCATGGATATTCTCGATCAAAATCTTTCCATGCCTCCCCATCAGCTGGATGGCTCATTTCCTTCTCATTAGGCACCCGCTTTGACTTATGCCATTGTGCTTCTTCCGATGCTTCTTTGGTACAAAACATCCTTTTTAGCCTAGGTGCCAAAGGAAAATGCCTCAACACTTTTTGCGGTATCTTCCTTCTTTCTGAGTCTTTCCATCTTGAGAGGTTACATACAGGGCAATTGTCAAGCTTGGCATATTGTTTCCTGAACAACACACAATTATTGTAGCACACATGAATGGAATCATATCCAAGCCCTACTTCCTTTAGAACACTCTTTGCTTCATCATATGATTTTGGGAGTGTATTGCCTTCTGGGAATGCATCAGCCATTACCTTCATGTGCGCTGAAAAGGCAGAATTGCTTATCCTATATAACGCCTTCATATGAAGAAGCTTCACCACAAAGGAGAACCTTGATAATTTCGAACATCCAGGATAAAGCTGACGCTTTGCCTCCCTCATTGCTACTTTGAAAAATGATTCTTGTTCCTGAGGTTCTACATCACTATCTTGATCTTCTCCTTCCTGATTTCCTCCATCGCCCTTGTTTCTTCAGCTGCACTATGTAGGTTTGCTAAAAGCTCTTGCAACGGATCAGTACCATAGTCTTCCTCCTCTCGTATCACCATCAACACCGTGATGCACACTGTCACAAGTATCAATTACATCTGCATTCAAGGCCTCCCCATGATGAATCCATCGAGTATAGCTACTATCCCTGCCATTCATCAATATGTGCTTCTTCACAAGAGCTTGATGTTGGTACTTCTGATTTAGACATCTACTACAAGGGCATAGAATCTCCACATTGTCCAAGAATTTTCCTTTAACAAAGCTCATAAATTATTTGACACCATTGATATGTTCAGGTGAAAGCATTCTGCTACGCACCCAACTTCGATCCATCTATTCAAAAAAATTGCATAATAACCCAATTAATAACTCCGCACCAATTCAAAATACATTCAAATGAATAAGTCTACATTCAATTGCACAATTTCAGTATACATTCAATACCACAATTTCAGTCTATATTCAAAGGAATAACAGTCTACATTCAATTGCATAATTACATTCAACAAAAAAATCTCAGACATTGAATTACATCCAAGGAGCAGATAGATATATACCTTTCCCTGTTGCTAGGTGTTGAGGTAGGGCGGTAGAGGCTAAGTGCTCAGACACCTCAGGCGAATTATGCTGCTGCTGCATATGAGCAAGCACAATTAGTATTTCTGAACTTGCTACTCAAATACATGTCCAAATAACTGTCCAAATAACGAATTTTCTGTAATTTTTTTCAAATAGAAGCACAAAACAGATTCAGTTGTACTGAAAACAGCTAGAGAGCATGTCAATTCACTATGGCATTCTCCAAAATTTAAATGCCAACTCAAAAGCAATCAATTGTGAACCATATATACGAAAATTTAAAGTATATAGAAGAGGTTGATCATGTCGTATGCTCTGTGTTCAGGTTCAGGCCAACACTAAACCTGGACTATGCAAACAAATCACTGAAAGATTAGCAGGCCTAAAAGATTACAAGCACAAGCAGTCCACATCAACCACAAGAAATAGCAGGGCAAATTGCTTATTATCTATCGAGGTCACCTGTACTGGTAGAGGCTGCAAGAGAGGCTGACGGAGGCGTGCCCTCGACCGGCGAATAGCAAACAGTGACGACCACAGCGGCGGCGGCTGGCGAACAGCGACGGCGCGTGGCGGATTGCCGCGGCTGCCCAAAGGCGACGGCGGCTACCGCAGCGGCAGCGGGTGGCGAACGGCGTCGAGCAACACGGCTTCGTGCGTGGAGGGCACCGGCCGACGAACGGCGATGGCGACAGCCTGCCGCAGCGGCGGCGACGTCCGGCGGACGGGTCTGAGAAGCGGGCGTGCGTCGATGAAAGAAAAATCACAATTTGGGCCTTAATATACCCAGAGTCACATGAGTAATATAAAAACAATGTAATCGCAAACCTAACAAAACCTGGAATGTACCCGAGCGGTAAGACTGCTGACTCAATCCGATGAGGTCCTGGGTTCGAATCCCACCAGTGCACCCGCTGCTTATTTTTGGCCTTCAATTACCACGTTGACTGGACGATGACTGGTGATGACTGGACAATGGCTGCTGACTGGATGATGACTGGATGTCAGCGCCGACGGGACAAGGTGATTCAATTAAATTCGTTCTTTTAATGGCAATTAAATTAAATTCGAAAAAATAAAAAAAATACTATTTTTTTTCGTTTTTTAGTTGATGACGTAAGTGTCGAAACGTCACAGTATTGTGGGCCAGATTGCGACGAATTGAACAAAACGTTACGATTTATTGGGCTTAATATCCACCCATGCACATTCATGACGAAAATTATGTAGACGTCATAGATGCAATGATATATGTGATGTTCACTAATAACGTCATACAAAAATCATCATAGATTAACAGGTTTCTTATAGTGAGATTTGCAACGGCTTCTTCCGGCGGGATTAATTCGACGTCGTCACCTATGGAATGAAATGCAATGCATAAGTAAAAAGAATGCAAGGTCGATGGTGATGATGACGTATGCGTGCTGTTTTGTATGGATGCCATATGCATAATTAAGTAAAGTTAACTTCGTGGAATTTAATAGTATGCATGAACACATAAATCCTTCGCTTATAATGGAGTTAAATGAAATTACCACTTGTAGGCATAACATAGGCAAAGCAATGTTTTAAAAAAAATGATGTTTTAAAAAAAAATGACATAAGTGCTGTGAGTTAACATGGTGGTTCAGATTTAGCATGATGAGCAAAACGCAAATGTGGAACAAATGAAATTAGGGTTTGAGGGGAGGTCCTATTATCACATGTGATAACGACGTGACAACAATATTTAGGAAAACACTACAATAATTAACACAAGTGTAATATTAACCAGAAATTCCTACCAATCTGACCATGATGGACTAAGCTACATTATTGAGATTGAACAAAACCATAAACATGCCAGATATAATTTAAGAGCATAAATTAGAAGTCTAAAACGCTGAAATTGGCATTTTCTTGATTTAAACAAACTGACAGCAAAATAATTATTTAGGTTGCTCCAAATTAAATATGGGATTTTGTGCAAGTGTACAGGGCTATGAAGAGTAAATTTACCAAGTTTCATGCCAAAATAATTTATGCAGAATTAATGCGAAATTAATTACAGAAAATGCAATTAATGCAATAGCTTGAACAATATGCAATGAAAGTGTGATTTTCCTGTGCAGAGTACTCAAGGGTACGAAGATACATGTTTTGCCCAAGTGTCACCTTCATTGGAGTTTTATTTAAAAAGTTACGAATTGAATTAGTTTACAAGGGTTGCAATTTAACTATTTCTGAACATTACAAAAATTACTAAATCACAGGAGTTCATGTAACTTTTCGAAAGGTACAGGTCTTGAGGATTCCAAAGAATTTTAGTTTGCAATTTTTGGACTTTTAAATTGGAAGATATGATTTTTTTTAAAATGGAACAAAGTTCAAACTAATTTACAAATTTGCCATTACATGTCTTCCACAGGGAGCTCGGGACAGACTCGCCGGAATTCGACCGGAGCTCGTCGGAGACCTTGCCGTAGGCTACCGTAGTGGGGGAAAAGGTGGGACCATCACCAAAACATGGCTAGAGGTACGGGGAGTCCTCTCCGGTGGTCGCCGGCCGGCGGCGATGGCTGGAAGGCGACGACATCGACGGCGATGGTCGGGGACTACTTCGACGGCAGCTAGCGGTGCGTACGGAGCACGAAAAGTTGGGGAATATGGTCTAGGACATTCACCTGGTGATCTAGAAGAGCGGCACGGGGTTAGGTGTCGAGGGAGGAGGCCGGGAGTGGTGGCTCACCGTGGGGGTGACAACTCCGGCGACAACGGTGCTCTGTTCTTCCCAAAATCCGGCGAATGTTCTGCACGGGAGAGGGAGCCGGTTAGGGAGTAGCTGCAGGGGGTTGTTGCACATCGATTTGGGGAGAAATCGGAGGAGGAGAGGCTGCCTAGGATGAGCTGTGGGTGGAGGCCGCCATCGTGGACTGGAACATGGAAGGCGATAAGATTTTCCTCTCTGTGCTTGCCGGGAAGGAGAGGTAGATGCTACTGTTTCTTAGAAAGGCTAGAGGGGTGCTGGGAGACTGCTGCAGCGCTTGGGGAGGGGCAATGGCCTTTGTGCCATTGTTTAAAGGAGCAGCAGGGAGGAGTAGCAATGCACGGTCGGCATGGGGGAGGGAGCGCCTTCAATTCCGGCCGCTCCTACGGGTCAGCGGGTACAGGAGCGGTTGGGAGCTGGCCAGGGTGGCATGGTGACGGGACGGGACTGGGTTTCGCATGCGTGGGCAGCAGGGGGTCGCCGGACCGGCGGGCAAACCGCCATTGCCCACTGGACAAGCTCCAATTCGAACTGGATCTGAATGGTACTGTAGCTTCTGAAATTAAATCCAAAACTCGACTTCTACTGCTCGTAAATTAGAACCAAAAATCATGGATGTTCAGCATGATTGGATCTACAATTCTGCTTTTGGTGCGATGCTGAAATTCAGCTCGTAGATTTTTATAAACAATTGAGAAGCAGCGCTCTTTTAAGGCGGAGCAGGGACCCCCCCCAAAAAAAAAAACTCTCCGACATCTTGCAATTAGCAATCTGCTAAAGGCAATACATAACATATAGGACGTAGGGTATTACTCTCCTTCGAGAGGCCTGAACCTGTCTAAAATCACGTGTTCTTATGTGTTTTGTGTGTTGCACCATC
Organism: Chloris gayana; assembly: GCA_031894775.1. Classification (NCBI taxonomy): domain Eukaryota; kingdom Viridiplantae; phylum Streptophyta; class Magnoliopsida; order Poales; family Poaceae; genus Chloris; species Chloris gayana. Next base: position 849,106 of record JAUNZO010001099.1, on the reverse strand, counting down.
GAATTACACGCTCGTGAGGGACCGGGTAGTACTAGTGCCGAGTTTAAGACTCGACATTTGGCGCGCCGGTAGGGGTCCCGGCGAGTTCCCAGCGAGTTCGATGGCTTCTTCGTTCGACGTCAACTTCGCGCCCGGCTTCAAGATCCGCTTCGGGTCCATCGACTTTGATGCTGATTCCGCCGAAAAGTTATGCTTGATAAACCCGATTCGTGATCAGGCCGCAGCTTTTGAAGCGCGATCCCCGACGCGGTTGAAATCTCATACATGAAACCCAGCGGGACCGACGCAGCTTTAGCACGAATTATCGGACCGCTTACGCCTCAAACCGGTACCCGGTCTGCGATGACGAGTAGCTCTTTCGAGCCCGATAATGACTTTGAGGAAGGATCTCCAGCCTTCTTCCAAGTATTCATGACGGGTCCAATTCTTCAAGAACTTACTCCCGAGGAAGCCGCCGCTGAAGAGGCTAGGATGGTGAGAGACGAAGCAAATCACCGCCAGCGCAAAGCAAACAGAGCGGACGTGGAAGATCCACCCCCGCGACCTTCAGCTGCAAACCCTCGCGCAAACATCGTTGGCACTAGTCAAGATGGAGGAAGTATTCCTGCTACAGCCACGCCCGCTATCGGGCCATCGCCAGAGTCCGGCTCGAAGGAGCTTCTTCCGGAGGAAGACTTGGGCCTTGACATACTCCAATTGCGGATGAGCACAAACGGGCTCCGGACCAAGATTTATGCATACCGCTCAATGGCAATCGTGATGCTCATAATGTGCTTATCGACCGTCACACGGAGAGGGCGAAGGAACGCAGGAGATGAGAAGAAGATGAGCGACGACGGACCGGTCATGTTGACGATCGTCCGCGAGATCCTGCCCCACCCCACCCACGCATAACTAGTTCACCTAGGCATGGGCCGACCGCTTCAACGCTGCCCCCGGAAGAAATCCTCCGCGCAATATCACCGGGGGCATGGCGGACGACATGCCCACCGTGATGACCGGTCAAGAAGAAATGATCGGCGTGATAGCGAGAGATCGATAGGGACGGGATAACGAGAGATAGAGACGAGGAGCCCCGACAAACGATAATGACCGTCGGGCGGCGCCACCGCCTCCTCCTCCACCTCCTCCTACCCAGCCTACGGAGCAAAACAACAATGATCGCCGGGATGGTTCGGGGAACAGATATCGGGACGATCGTTACTATGATTACTCCGATGACAACAGGGATCGCAACTACCGACATTACCCTCGTCGGCGCTCACCGTCACCGGTCTAGAAGACGATGAGTACTCTGTAATCCTAGCTTTTACGCGGGATCTCGCGCATTTGCAAATACCCCGGGGATTTAAGCCTGGGGCCATTGACAAATATGATGGCAAAGCTCCTCCTGCCGAGTGGCTTCGTATGTATACTACCGCCATCCGATCAGCAGGAGGCGATACTTTTGTGCTAGCTAATTATCTCTCCATGTGCAAGGAGCAGGCTGGACGCTTGTGGTTACAATCTCTACCCGAGAGATCTATCTATTCTTGGGGCGACCTCACCAAAAAGTTTGTGAAGAATTTTCAAGCGACTTGTGAGAAGCCAGAAACTACTTCAACCTAAACAAGTCGAAGCGAAGCCCGATCAGACCCTTACGGAGTTCATCGAGCGTTTCCAATGTTCCTGATCAGCAGATAATTGCGGCGTTTCAAGCTAGCGTCCGGAGTGAAGCATTAGTTCACAAGATTGGAAGGCATAATCGAAACCTTACCATGACGGCGTCAAAGTGCTTCAAGATAGCATATGACTATGTTGCTAGAGAATCAAACATGGTCAATTTGCGTGGGAACAAAGGGAAGGAGCCGAAGTACGACCAAGGCAACCAGTCCGGATCCAAGAACAACAAGCACAAGGCAGATCACCTTGTTGCAGCTGTCGACCAATCTCATGGAGGGGATCGGCCGACACCTCCTAAGAGAGGTCCGAGAGAACAACTTTCAATTGAGACACTACTCGGAAGGCCCTTGCATGTTTCATAATGGGAATCATAAAGCCAAGAAGTGCTTCCTTTTAAGACAGTTCGCTCAATTCACTTTAAAGGTAGCACTCCAGTCTGGACATCGGAACCAGTGGGAGGATAAGGGCAAAGACAAGGAGCATGATGATAATGAAGATGATGGAGGCTTCCAGGAGCCAGCAAGGGAGGTGAACTTCATCCACGGAGGCCCGGATGCATACGAGTCGAAGCGAAGCGAAGTTGGCACTCGGAGAAGTTAACACCATTGGTCTCGCTACCCCCGAATATCTACGATGGTCGGAGGTGCCGATCACATTTAGCAGGGCCGATCATCCGGAGGTACTGCCTAAAGCTGGTAGATATCCGCTTATTCCGGCTCCCATTGTTCAGCAGGTACGATTGAAGAGAACTTTCGTTGATGGGGGAAGTTGCTTGGACATCCTTTTTGCCAAAACCCTACCGGAGCTTGGCCTCTACGTGGCAGACTTGGATCGCAGTGTTTCACCGTTTCATGGTATAATACCCGGTCGAAACAGTTATCCATTAGGGCAGATTTCTCTCGCGGTGACTTTTGGGACAAAGGAGAATTACGGAAGGGAGAATATTATCTTCCGGGTAGCTGACATCGATTCAAGCATATCACGTAATACTTGGAAGATCGGCTCGGCGAAGTTAATGGCTATCCCCAATTATCGCATTTGATGTCGAAGATGCCAGGACCAAATGGGGTCTTATCGTTCCGATCTGATATGAAGACCGCTTACGCTTGTGAGGTACATAGCACCGAATTGGCGTCTCGAGTCAATTCGGAGGAAGAACGGCGAGAAATCGAGAAGCGCCCGCAACTCTAGAAGCGTAGGCAAGGCTAGATGACGAAGTTCCGGCAAAGAAGATTTCCAAGGACAAGTCGAAGATCGATGCATTTGCTTCCAAGACTATTCAGCTTGATAAGCCGGACTCCTCCAAGGTCACCCATATAGGGGCTGACTTGGGGGACAAATAGGAAAGCGCGCTCATTCTTTTCCTCCGGAAAATTAGGGATATCTTTGTATGACAGCCTTCCGACATGCCGGGTGTTCCTAGGGAGAAGATTGAGCATGCACCGTTAGTGCGTTCGATGCGAAGCCGATCCAGCAGAAGCTCCGGAGGATTGCTTAAGACCGCAAGGAGGCCATTAAGAAGGAGTTAACTAGATTGTTAGCAGCTAAGTTCCTTAGGGAGGTGTACCATCCAGATTGGTTTACCAATCCCGTCCTTGTATCAAAAAAGAAGACTAAAGAATTAAGAACGTGTATCGATTATACTGATCTCAACAAAGCTTGCCCCAAAGACCCTTTCGCGCTGCCTCGGATTGACCAAGTTGTTGATTCGATCGCTGGCTGCGAGTCTTTGTTTCCTTGATGCCTATTCGGGTACCATCAAATTCCCTCGAAGGTTGAGGATCAAATAAAGACCGCGTTTATCACCCCCTTTGAAGCGTATCGCTATACAACAATGTTGTTCGGATTAAAGAATGCAGGTGCTACATATCGGCGTGGCATGCAGCGTTGTCCGGATTCATAACTTGGAAGGAACGCAGAAGCTTATGTCGACGACATAGTGGTGAAATCTCGAAAACCGAGGATCTTCTCTCGACCTGGTAGAGACCTTCGATGATCTGCGAAGTTTTTCCATGAATCTTAATCCTGGAAAATGCGTGTTTGGGGTTCGATCCGGAAAATTGCTGGGATATCTCGGTATCATGGCGAGGTATTGAAGCTAACCCGTAAAAGATTCAGATGATTGTTAACATGAAACCTCCAAGCTGTTTGAAGGATGTTCGAAGTTGACCGGTAGTATGGCTCGCTTAGCCGGATCATTTCAAGACTGGGTGTCGGGGTCTTCCATTCTTCAAGTTGCTCAAGAAATAGGATAAGTTCGAATGGACGGATGAGGCACATGCCGCATTTGACAAGCTCAAGGAGTACCTTAGTAACCCTCCGGTATTAGTACCTCCGAACCCGATGAGACCATTCAGTTATATATCTCCGCAACTACTCATGTGGTGAGCACGGTATTGGCGGTCGACCGGAAGGAAGAAGGACATCTGCAATTGGTACAACATTCGGTATACTTTGTAAGTGAGGTCCTTACCGAGTCTCGGATGCGATATCTCCAGCTGCAGAAATTAATATATGCTGTAGTGATAACCTCTCGAAAGTTGAAACATTATTTTCAAGCGCATCCCATTGAAGTCAAGACTGGGTTTGCTATTGGGGATATTGTACGTAATCGACAGGCAGTTGGCCAAGTTGCCAAATGGGTTATAGAACTTGGACAATATGAGATTACCTTTTCTTCGCGAACAGCTATTAAAGGAGAGGCCTTAGCTGATTTTATTACCGAATGGCTAGAGACGCAAGTCTCGCAAGCGATTCGGACTCGGAGTATTGGGAAATGTTTTTTGATGGGTCCCTGCAGCATTCAGGCGTGGGGGCTGGGGTTGTACATCTTACCCCGCAAAAGGAACCACTAAGATATGTGTTGCAAATGCATCTCGGCGCTTCGAATAATACTGCAGAGTATGAAGCTTTGCTTCACGGACTTCGGGTAGTTGTTTCATTAGGAGTCGAAGATTAGACATAAATGGTGATTCGATGCTTGTAATCAGTCAAGTTAACAAGGTATGGAATGCTCATGATGATCATATGATAGCTTACCGTCAAGACGTCGGAAAGCTTGAAGACAAATTTGATGGCCTGCGGTTTTCTCATATACTGCGCGGAAATAATTCTGCTACGGATGAGTTAGCCAGACTAGGATCATCGAGGCAACCAGTTCCGCTGGGTGTTTTCCTTCGAGTATTGAATAAGCAGTCCATTAAGATGGAGCGCAAAGCCACTATTACAGAAATAGCGGCCAAGGAAGCGGTCTTGGAAGCCAAGGCTGAGGAAATGATCTTGCAACGAGAAACTCGGTCACTTGAGGTTATGATCATTGATTTTGATTGGCGTACCCCATATCTCGAGTATTTACAATCTGGTAAAACTCCGGAAGACAAGGTCGAGAAGCAAAGACTGGAGGTCCGTGCACGAAGTTCTTTGATTCTTGAAGGAGAGCTTTACGGACGTGGGGTTAACATTTTGATGAAGTGTGTATTGGTCTCTGATGGTGTCCAATTGCTTGAAGATGTTCATAAGGGGATTTGTGGCAATCATGCTTCGTCGAAGACATTAGTCGGGAAGGTATTCAGACCAGGTTTTTATTGGCTCACAGACTGCTGATGATGCGCATAAGGTGGTTAAAAATTGCCAAGGATGTCAATTTTTTGCCCGACCACATACTCTAGCTCATGAATTGCAGATAATTTTGATGACTTGGCCTTTTTCGACTTGGGGGCTAGAAAGTTATTGGGCCGTTTTTACGACCCAGTGAATTTGGTATTAAATTATGACCTAACGGTCATAAGAATAAAGCGGCATGATTATTCTGATCATGAGAAATTTTTGTGAATAAAAAAGCAGTCTGAAATATGAGATTTTCAGATGCTAAATTAATATAGTGCCGAATTTAATTATTTGGCGGTATGAAAGAGTTAGATCGAAGATGATTTGGATCTTGCCTAACTCGGTTTTAATGAATGTCCTAGGCTATGGGTGTTAATCATCCGGCTGATTATAGGCCTTGGAGACTCGAGTCGATGTGAGAATATAGAGAATAAACTGGTCTGATCAACCAGAATTTTGCTTCTTAGTTAAGATTAATTAAGAAAATTAAAGCTAAGACTGACTTGAGCGGTCTGTTACATGTGTCATGACTGGTTCGACCGGTCCGAAAAAATATGTTTTTGGCAGAAATTGCTGAGAGGAATGTGATTTGATGGAAAATAATAAAGCATAGTCTCTCAAAAAGACTCTTGCATTATTTGCGATCCTCAAATGATACAAGAGTCGGGGCTATACCTAATTAGGTGCACCCGACCGGTGCACCGTATTCAAGAGCGGTCTGCAGAGATCTCGGGAAGTGGAAAATAATGGAAATTGAGAGGAGCGGTCTCGTAGAAATTGCATATTGAAGGAAATAATGAAGAATCAACTAATGGACTCTTGTATTATTTGAATGGAGTTCAAATGATCCAATAGTCGCGGGCTATACCAATTGGGTGCACCTAATCGGCGCACCAGTCAAAAGGAAAATACTTTTTGCAGACCTAATTAGGTGGTATGGAGGACAAAATCCCAATTTTTTGGCTTTTTGAAGCGTCTTGAAGAAAGAAAAAGTATTATAGAAGATTGGAGTTCTTTTTAATTTTACCATGGAATCGGACCAACCTGCAGAAGACTGGTCGATCTTATTCAAGGTCAAATAAAAAATTACTCGGGGCTGTTGTCGTATACTTACCTTACGGGTATACAGATGATAAAGGAATGGATAATTAGAGATATGGGGATGAATCAATGAAGATTGGACTCGGCGGAGAGGGCCCAAAGAGTGGTTCCTAACCAGTATGGAATATCGAAGATTCCATATACCGGTTTGGAAATAAGGCGGGCGTCAAGACCGACGTATGCTGACTTGAGCAACAAGTAAAAGAGCAGTTTGTAATCTATTAAGGACTTTGAAACAATAAGGAAAGCTTAGAGATAGACTCTCCGCATATGTAATCCATGTAATCGACTAGGACTCTGCATGTAACACTAGCTCCTCCGGATATATAAGGCGAAGCAGGGACCCCCAAAAACTCTCCGACATCTTGCAATTAGCAATCTGCTAAAGGCAATACATAACATACAGGACGTAGGGTATTACTCTCCTTTGAGAGGCCTGAACCTGTCTAAAATCGCGTGTTCTTGTGTGTTTTCTGTATTCCACCATCGAATTCCACGCTCGTGAGGGACCGGGTAGTACTAGTGCCGAGTTTAAGACTCGACACCGCAGCGCCGGTGTCGCAGCAGTAGTCACCTCTCCCTCGGGTATAAAGCTGAGGTACGCGACCAGATTAGAATTTGAAAATGAGGATGACAGATGCACAAACAATGTGCCGGAATCACTACTGGAAAAGAGCCCTGCAATAGCGGGCGTTTTGGCCCTGCAATAGCGGCCATTCCGGGCGCTATTATGCACATGTTATTGCAGGGTCGGACCAGCAATAGCGCCCACGAACGCCCGCTATTGCAGGAAACCCTGCAATAGCGGTCAGGGTGATGTCATCCGCCCGTTATTGCAGGCAACCCATCAATAGCGGGCAGCTGACATCAGCCTGACCGCTATTGAAGGGTCACCCTACAATAGCGGCCGAAGACATCACGAAGGCCGATATTGCTATGTGACCCTTCAATAACGGGCAGATGACATCACCGTGCCCGATTTTGTCTGTGGTTTTGCCAATATCGTGCACGATGATGTCATCCGCCCGATATTGCTGGCCTAGATAGCAATATCGTCTAGTGACATCATCGTGTCCGATATTACTAGCATTTTCCGAACTGAAACAATTTTTGCTATTTGTTTTATTTTCCTATTGCTATTTGTTTTATTTTCCAGGTGACAAATTCAAATATTTTTACAGTAACTCAAAATACATTCACACTATATACGCAAGACCATAGAAATAATCGTTAAAGCATTTATATGTACATACGGCATAGTTATCATTCATTTTACAATATCCACATACATATACATCATGTTTCTAATACATAATATTCATCCATCAAAACACAACTAAATTACAATTTATCCGGCCACTTCGGCTCTAGTGCCTTCAATCTCTGCTCCTCTGTCTTTGAATTTTGCACAATTGCATCTTGGTGGCCCTTTTGACCGCTGTAGCTATACAAGTCTTCATGCATTGCAACATCACTTAGAGGATCAAAATACTTGCTTCTTTCATTACAAAACTCACGAATCATGAAGCGGAGGAGTTTGGCTGCAATGAGCTCGAGCGTGCTTTCTTCTAAGTAGGAACCTGTTTTTGGCTTTTCATAGCGTTGCTGCCACAAATAAATTATGGAATTAATACATGTTTGTTAAGTAATATAAAACTAATATACTAATGCAAGAAAATACACACTAAATACTTAAATATTTCCATGGGGCCGGTTCTTCCGTAGGGAATGTAGTATATTTCCCATTTCCGACGCTTATGTATTTGCACACATAGTAGCCACAGGTCACGGTCCCAGGACGCTGTTTTGAACACTTTACAAAACAAGGAAATGGTTAAGTTACTTTACAAATAGAGACATTAATTAATTGAATAAAAGAAATGACCATGATATGAGATAATAGTACCGGATAATGCGTTTTGTATCCAAGGTTGGTCCGTTTGGGATGAGGGTCACCACCAAGCTCGAGATAGTATTTATAGGCACTAATATAAAAAAGCAAATGAGCAACGAGCATAATGCAATCTATAAAAAATGATAGTTCATTGAATATCTGAAATTACCTATTAAGGGTGTCCATGAAATCCTTATACCTCTTAGGATCATAATCCAAAGAGTCAAACACCCAAACTCCCGCGAGTTTCGGATGTATCATGAAAGCAATCCAATGGTCACTATAAAATATGTCATTATGTCATTATCTAAGTGAAATAATGATTTGCACAAGAAGTAGCAGGTTACGAAAACTTACTCAAAGTTATATGGAGCCATAATGCATCGTCTCTCTCCCATTCGTACATGCGTCTCCCAATGTAGGGTGCTATACATCTCCTTGCATCCTTAACCGCTTGGACATGTATTTGTTGCCTTTTGGCCTTGGTCACCTTCTTTCCGACCAACAGGGGATGATTATCGGTAATCTTTGGATTCATAGCGCTTTGGCTAATGGCGGTTGGGTTTAGATATCCAACTTCATTTGAGGCACCAGAGTGATGACACATTCTGAGCGATGAAAAAGGGTAGTCGGTTGAATTCATGTGCCATTTGCTTGGAAATATAATAAAGGTGGAAAACACTTACAGTGCACCGGACGGTAACGAGAGTGGCATCCATGCGTTGGAGACGGTACAGAGCATGGATCTCCTCGAAAGGCACATTTAAGTCAAAATATCCCTCTTGTCCAAAAACCTCTCCAGGGATCCTTGCTGCGATAACTTAGACACCCTTACTACATGCATTTAAGTACCATGGATGAAAGTACTTAAATATCCATGGCTTCGTTTTCAATACATCTGCTGGTAGTAGTGGCATGCCATGCTTATAGGTAGGGAAGTCTTCTTGTGTGAGATCCCAATATCCTTCTCGGGACGCCGGGAGACGGAACAGAACATGTGGGACCACTTCCTTATTCTCGCTCCTATATGCTGCCGCCACGCCTTTATGCCATGTTGCGACCGCATGCCAAGTGGTTAATATATAAATAACTATATACATAGTCGTGAATTTATAAGTACTACAAAAGTGTACTTATTTATTTCCGTGCTAGATAACTCCTTCCTCGGAGGCGAAGGTGGAACAGGCTCGATCAAAGGTTCACCGTTATTAGGCGGGGTGGACGAGCTACGAATCGCCCTAGCCCCTTTGTCACGTGGTGTCGCTGGAGCCGGAGACGATGTTGTTCGAAGGAGAGCTGCCTCATTCCGAACATCCGGACAAGGCGGCGTGGAGAAGCCATGTTCCACAGGGATCCGGTCCTCATGCGTCGGAGAAGGCCGAGGTGAAGGTAGTGGCTCAAAAGAAATCTTAGGGTCAAACGGTGCTTCTTGAGTAGGAGGAGGCGTAGGTGCGAGCGAAGAATGCGCTAGAAGAACGACGATCTTGCGTCGAAGCCAAAGGATGATATGATTAATCGCATCCTCGAGTGTCTCAATACCATCATCCTCCTCTCGGATAATCAAGGTCGCAAGCAAGATAGTTGTCCCGAACCTTGATAGCTTGGACTCTAGCACACTCCTGCGGAATTGGTACATCGTTAAATGTACGTCCAGGGATCGCAATGCCCTCTCGCTACCTTGACGGTCTTCCTTCTCTTGCCGAGCGTCATGTGCAGCTCACAAGGTGTATTCTCCGTGATGTCATCCACAGGGTACCTGGTGGCATCAGGCGCAGAGCCATGATCGCTTGGAGGCCGAGCATACGGACTTGGGTTGTCAATGTTAAGTTGAAATTCCGGTACCACGATAGGTTGCATGACAGCTTGAGGATTATTCTTTATGAATTCGTAGAAGTTTTTTACCCACTATTCATGACCGATACCCTGTTGCTCTCGTGGCCCACACCTACTACATTCTTCACTCGTGGCAGCTGACGACACTTCTTTCAATCGTGCCGGTGAAGAGACCCTCTTGTACGACCCCGATGTTCATCGGTCCCGATGGCAACAGATCAACTCATCCGTCCGTGGATTGAGAGTACCTTCCTTCTGTTGGGCGGCTACTTGCTTTGCTTTTTGCAAGAGTTCGGTAACCCTGCAGCTTTTCGGCACCAGCTGCCCATCAGCGAGTGGACTTTGAACGCCCAAGCACCCAATTTCGGGTTCGTTCACCGCATCCTTCTAACGGGTCCGGGATTCCAGCTTGTCGGCGTTGTTCTTCCATACTCCTCCATTTCTTCACTTTAGCCTTGTATCCTCCTCGGTCCCGGATTAGGACCCAACTTGTTCTTTCTACTCAAGCTTTGAAAAATCTCGCTCTTCTTTTTAGCATCGTCGGAGGAGACTTTCTTGACGAACGAGTTCCAATCATTAGGCGTGATAAAACCGTACTTCGGAATGGTGTGAGACCCTTCCGGACAAACTTCGTATTAAAGGTTGTCCCGAATGTCCTTAGGCACCTCCCCATGGTTTTCGGAGTAGCATTTTTGGCCCGCTCGGAGACTTCGGGTGGAAAAATGTAGGTTCTACTCAAGTTCTCCCATAACGTGTCCTTTTCATCGGTTGGCACGTCAAGCCAGCTGTCGTACTTAATGTTGATTGCGGTTCGGACTAATACACCGCAATCATTGCGCCGGTTCGTGTTGACGCCTAGAGGCTCAACTAGAGCCCCATCCTTGTCTATTGCCGTAACAGCTTGAACGGCAGTATGTAGCTTGTTTGTATTTCTTTGCCCTTTGTTCCTTCTTTCTACGAGTGGACACTATTGCACCAGCGGCCTCCGACGATGTGGGAGGAGCATCTTCAAGAAATAAGCGTCGAGCACTATGACATGTTTCAACAACCTATTGAAAATATAGTTAGAGGACATTTTAATTAAACAATAATTATTGTCCGTGAATTATGATTTTGACGATGCGATACCTCATCATCTACGTCATCGTTTGGGTTGTAATCAGGGTCAGGTTGCTCAACCCGTTGCCTTTTACCGCAAGGAGTCTCGAGAGGAGAAGGTTCCTCAAACGATGTTGAATGATCTGAACCGTTCTCCGATTCATGCGCCGACACAGGGCTCGAACAGGTTCAGCTTCTTTGCCTTGATCCATTGTTAAGCTTGCTAAAAGAAAAAAATAGATACGTATATTGTTAAGCTTCTTTATGTTGATAACACGTAAGAATATCACTACAAAAGTATTTAAAAAGGCCGTCAATTAACGACTCTCACTATTTAAAAAGGCCTTCAATTATTGGCAGAGACAATTAAAAGAAAAAAAGAAAGAAGGGATAGCATCGAATCATATAGTAGAGGAGGTAGACGAGATAGAAGGACATACAATGTAGAACAGCTTTCATAAGAAAGGCAGGTGCTCGGGATAGATAGGTCGGGATACTTGGGTATCCTCCGGAAAATCAAATATAATGTGTCATACACATCACAAAGATAATCCGGAGAATACCCAAGCATCCGACCATGTCTACCCCAGGTCGTACGAGTTGCGGTATGTCTTGCATTTTATTGTACCAACCTTCCTAATGAAACACACCTTACATTCTACATTCTTCCACCCCATCTACCTCGTCTCCTATTAAAAGTCATCATCCGCCGTAAAGATGCTCTCGGTGTGGGTTGCCGAATCAACGGCCATCCAACGCTATCATTAAGTTCATCGACTCGTATGGCAACTTGTTTCTAACATCCGAGGATGCGGTCCATGCTGCCACGCTCATCTCACTTTGCCCGCTTTCATCATCGAGCATGGCTAGACCAAGGAGAGAGACAGAGAGAGAGTAAAGATAGGATAAAAGAGAGAAAAGAGAGGAAATAGAGGAGAAAAGAGAAGAGAGTAGAGAAGAGAAAATAGTTTTTATTTTAAAAAGGTGGTCTAGCCATGAAAGAGAGGAGAGAGGAGAAAAGAGGAGAAAAGAGAGGAAAGAAAGGGGAAAAAAGAGAAGAGAGTAGAGAAGAGAAAATAGTTTTTATTTTAAAAAAGTGGTCTAGCCATGAAAGAGAGGAAGAGGAGAAAAGAGAGGAAATTGAGGGCTTATGAAAATATAGAGGAAGAATAGGTGCAACATAGGCAGTTATATATATTCTTACTGCCTACATTGCCTCAATATATCATCAATCATCAATCATCGATCAACAGAAATCAATGAGGAGAAAAAAAACAGTCATATGTGACTGAATCAGGGAAGAAGTAAGCAGGCATGACTGCAAGCAGTCGTATGTGGCAATCACAATTATCATATTTGATCATAAATAGCAGGCTACCAGCTAGCAGAATATAGCAGGGCTACTAGGCAAAATATAGCACACAACATGTTTGATAAATGGCACTGAACATGTTCAATAAATAATAGGGCTACCAGAGGTAGAACATGTTCAATGCTATTTATTGATAAATAGCAAGGCTACCATGCAGAACATGTTCAGTGCTAAGCAATAGAAAGCAAGCAGGGCTGCTGTTTATCGAACAGTGACAAGACATCTATCATATGAGACTGAACATCGATCTGTTATAATCAGAGAGTCATTCCCAATTTTCAGAATTGGCTAAATAGTGACAAGACAAAGATATATATAGCCAGGTCAATCAGAATAGCAGGCAACAAGGGAACAAGTAGAGGAGAACACATAACATATGGCATAATGAAACATGGGGTAGTAGGAGATGGCACTAGAGCACAATAGTGAGGGATTCCTATAAACCGGTTCAAAATTTAGCAAGTTTGACTTAGCATATCCTGAAAACAAGCCTATTCACATGAGAATACAAAATCAAGCACAATTATCATGTGTGATCATAATCCTAGGCATTGCACACTGTAATTAGACTAAAGAGGATAAGGATCAGGCCCTAGGAATTGATGGTAAAGCAAGAAAAAAAGGGATAAGACAAACTATTGCTAATTTTCAGAATTGGCTAAACAGTGACAATCATTTGCGACGAACATAGTTTTTTTTAATTTATCACTGCAATCTAACAAAAGAATATTTATGCAATGACCAGCCAAGAGGACAAACAATAGTTACATAGCAGAAAATGTATGTACTTTATAGTTATCAACAGTAATTTCTAAGTTTCATTAATTAATACCAGGATTAATTACTGAGGATGAGATATAGTGTTAAATAAGGTTCATAAATTACCAAGATTTTACCATGATCATACCGAATAAAAATGCTAGAGTTTACACCATTATAACTAGAAGTCAACATGATCAAGACTTAGCAGTCACACTAAAGGATTGACAATATTTCAGTGTAAGTATCGTTCATGACATAACTTTACTAGAACTATTTAAAAATATAATAGAGTCTGTTCAATTTTCTGTGCATATAATAGAGGCTACTATTTTTCTACATTAATGAACGGAAATGCTCCTGCCTCAAAAAGAAAAGATCATGCTCCCGCAGGAAATGATTTGTTCATAACTATTTATGATTTATGATTATATCTTTAAGTCCACCCTTTACATATGTAGTGAAAGAATAGTAGCTCACTACACATATAAAACTGATCATATGGAGTACATTTTAGCATACTAACCCAACTGTGAAATATGACATAGAGCAATTAATCAATTATGTACAAAAGCCATTAATAAAAAAAGAAATGAGATAAATAATTTCCTTAACTAAAAGAGTACAAGGCTAAGATAAATTTTATTTATTGTAATGCTTCACAGTTTCGATCAAACAAGTTCTACTAGCTTGATTTGCCAATATTTTTCTAGTTCCTACAATCTATGCAGTGCCTTTACCTGGTCTTCTACTAAGAAATATAGTGGTGGCTCAATGCACTTACATATTTTTATATATAAAACAGGTCATGATACCAATCAAGAGGATGTCATCACCATTAGTTATCACAGAGCCTACTGGTATTCGTTGCAAATAATCAGCTTAACCGAAACCCAGTATAATTAATTGCTAGAGACACAACTATCCGTACTACCGTTGCAATTTTCAATTACAGTTGCGAGGCAAAACAGAGGATACCAATTACAGAGCCACAACTAAGCACACAGTAGCACCGGTACGAGATACTTTCTTCGCCAACTGGAGTGGACGAATTAACTTTTAGTACCTGAGAATAAACAGCACAGAAGAGCAACCGATGGTCCTGATAACCTAGTATAAAATGATCGCGCAATTTTTCTGTTCACCAAAGCAAAGCAGAGCACGGAGATCGATCGGTCTCCCACATTTTGACATTCGAATTCCGAATTGTTCCAAGGACAAGCAGAGGAGGGAAAGGGGGAGGGGGAAGGGCCGTACCAGGGGAGGTCCGACGAGCAGGGCCGGCGAGAAGAGGAGGGAGAGGGGGAGGGGGAAGGGTCGTACTAGGAGCAGGGCCGACGAGCTCGAGGATGGAGAAGGGCGCCGACGAGCTCGAGGAGGCGACGGCGACCGGTTCGCTCGAGGAGGGAGGCGGCGTTGGGGGAGGGCCGGCGAGCTCGCGGAGGCGGCGGCGGCCGGTGAGCTCGAGGTGGCAGCGGCGACCGGTCGGCTCGAGGACGGAGGCGGCGGGCGCTAGGGTTTGGCGGGCGAGAGAGGCGTCAAAATGGCTAAGTCCCGGGAGGGGACGGGAGATATTTATAGGCGAAGCCTATAATATCGGGCAATGCTCGACATCAGCACCGCCCGGTATTACAGGCTACCCTATAATATCGGCCGCGCCGACGTCAATGGAGCATGTAATATCGCTCCGATGACGTCAGCACGGATGAATGTTATTTTTCTTTTATTTCTTACATTTCTATTTTCTACGCTATATTGATTTTTGATATGAAATTTGGCATGAAATTGTTTCCATTGTTTCCAAGCACATATATATTTTTTATTTATTTTTTATCATATTATATCACTAATATATTTAAACTAGGAGATGAACTTTTATGAGTTTAACATGAATTAAATATTTCAAATAATTCTACAAAAATTACAGTAGTTTGTAATTTTCATATAACTTGTGTATGTCAAGTATTAGTTCAAAACTAATAAGAAAACTACACATAGAAAAAAACAAAAAGAAACGTCGGTTTTGCAATTAATTTGACCATTTTATTTTTGCAAAGTACAAATTATTTTGACCTCATTTTTGGCATGACACTATTTCAACACCATTCCAACCCAAATATATTTTTTATATATTTTAAAAGATTTGTATGAAAAAACATATTCAAATGGGGCATGTAGTCCTAAGTGAAATGAGTTTCGGACGTAAATTCTTGTTAGTTCGACTCCTAACATTTTTCTACTTTAAAAAAAAAACCAAAAATAACATGTGTGTATTGGAACAAGTTAGGCATTCAAACAAAAAATTGCTGTAAAATTCACAACGGTTTTCAAAATAAAAATGTTTAAATAAATGTTAAACTTGGACCATGATTTCGTACATAGGTACGTAAAGAAAATAATATTAACTTTGGAAAACTAACTCTCCTAAGTGATAGGTATGAATTTTAGAAAATTTTAGAAAAAAAATCGCTCAATTTGGACAATATTTGAGTAATATAAACAAGTTTGAAAAACTAAATACGAATCAAAAGAAGAAAAGAGACTTATCCCGACAAACCGAGTGCATGAACTAGGGCCCACTTGTGGGGCCCACATGTCATTGAACTAGGGGCCGATGGTTTTGGAATTCATTTGAGTTATTATGAATCAAAATATTTAAAAAAAATTAAATTATTTTTAAATTTTAATTTTCAAGATTTTAGTTTTTTTACTTTTTAATTTTTATTATTTTAATTATTTTTAACTACTTTATTATTTTTTGGGCCTTTTGAATTCAATTAGTTTATTATTAATTATTTTGAATTATTTTCATTTATTTGAATTATTCAGAATTATTTTCATTTATTTTGATTTATTTTTTATTATTCTGAGTTGTTTTCGTTTATTTTGTATTATTCTCGAGTTGTTTTCATTTTTTCTAAATTATTTCTTAGTTTATTTTTATTTATTTTTGTATTATTCTTTAATTATTCTGATTTTTTAGTTTATTTAAAATAACTCAGAATTAATTTAATTTAGTTAGGTCGGACTCAGCTCGTAATAGCGGACGGTCGACGTCACCGCTCGCTATTACAAGTCGCACTCGCTCGAGCGGATGTGGTTTAGTACCACATCGCCCACACAGCGGCGCGTCGCCCCATTTATAAGGGGCGTCGCGTCAGCCCAATCGATCTCCTCTCAAACTTGTTGGGCTATTGTTTGTGGCCTGTTTGATTTGATGGGCTTTGTTGGTCCTCGGCCCGTGAAGTTGGGCCACTTATGAACCTGGTTTGAGCCCAGCTATGGGCTTGGTACCAAATTTTTTTCGAATGATGAGAAGATTAAATAAAATATATAAATAATAAGAAAAATTAATAAGGATAAAATATATAAATAATAAGAAAAATTAATAAGGAACACATAGTAAGAAAATAAATAAAAAATACAATAAAAATGTGGTTATATGTATATCAATATAATGAGAAGATTAAATAAAATATATAATTAAAAAGAAAATATAATAAGGAACACATATTAAGAAAATAAATTAAAAAAGAATAAAAATATGATTATATGCATATCAATATAATGAGAAGATTAAATAAAATATTATATTAATATGAATAAAAGTGGATAAAAAAATTTAAATTACATAATGATTTTTAATTAGAATACCCAACAATCTTAATTAAGTCATGGCCCACATATATTATATGAATATATCAATAAAGTGGATAATAAAATACAAATTGCATTTAATTAAAATTCCATGATATGTCACAAATACCAATTTTTTTAATTTCAGAATAATGATAAGACTAAATAAAATATATAATTAAAAAGAAAATTAATAAGGAACACATAGTAAGAAAATAAATTTAAAAAATAATAAAAATATGATTATATGCATATCAATATAATGAGAAGATTAAATAAAATATTATATTAATATGAATAAAAGTGGATAAAAAAACTTAAATTACGTAATAATTTTTTAATTAGAATAACCAACAATCTTCATTAAGTCATGGCCCACATATATTATATGAATATATCAATAAAGTGGATAATAAAATACAAATTGCATTTAATTAAAATTCCATGATATGTCACAAATGCCAAATTTTTTTTAATTTCCTAATAATGATAAGACTAAATAAAATATATAATTAAAAAGAAAATTAATAAGAAACACATAGTAAGAAAATAAATATAAAAAATAATAAAAATATGATTATATGCATATCAATATAATGAGAAGATTAAATAAAATATTATATTAATATGAATAAAAGTGGATAAAAAAATTAAATTACGTAATAATTTTTTAATTAGAATAACCAACAATCTTAATTAAGTCATGGCCCACATATATTATATGAATATATCAATAAAGTGGATAATAAAATACAAATTGCATTTAATTAAAATTCCATGATACGTCACAAATACCAATGTTTTTTAATTTCCAAATAATGATAAGACTAAATAAAATATATAATTAAAAAGAAAATTAATAAGAAACACATAGTAAGAAAATAAATATAAAAAATAATAAAAATATGATTATATGCATATCAATATAATGAGAAGATTAAATAAAATATTATATTAATATGAATAAAAGTGGATAAAAAAATTTAAATTACGTAATAATTTTTTAATTAGAATAACCAACAATCTTAATTAAGTCATGGCCCACATATATTATATGAATATATCAATAAAGTGGATAATAAAATACAAATTGTATTTAATTAAAATTCCATGATATGTCACAAATACTAATTAGACATTACACCACAATACTATATATCAGCCATTAACCAACTTTCCGTTGCGTTCATCGTCATCGACACGCATGTATGGTGCCATTGATGTATAAGTGAGTCGTGTTTGAATGAGTTTTAACTTTTTCATGTCTCGCAAAGACGGAGACCTCGTCAAACCGGTTGTGCTCTTCTCGGATCTTTCACATTTTGAAGTCCAATAATTCTTTGTTTCCTGGAGAGGACAATATGCTTCTTTTCATGCTCGTGCTCGAGTACATAAAACACTTGTGCAACACGTTCCGGAGTACCCAAGGATCATCTTTGTGGCCTACATTATTGAGGGAAACGAGAGTGAAGCCATATTCATCTACCTCAACACCTTGCGGATGCTTGACCCATTGACACTTAAATATGAATATCCGTACAGTAGTCCCATAGGTGAGTTCCCAAATTTCTTCAATATACCCATAATAGGTGTTCTCTTTCAAGGTGTTGTCCTATGCTCGTTACACTAATACCACTATTTTGATTCGACTCTTCCTCGTCCTTTTCTCTAGTGTAAATTGTAAAACCATTAATATCATAGCCTTGCCATGTTGTAACTAATCGTTACGGACCTCTAGCCAATAGATGCATTGTCTTTTCATCCCTTGTTCCACCAATTGGAATGTTTTGATCCTTCAACCACCCCGAAAAGTTTTTCTCGTGCTCTCTCATGATCCAATCGTCGGTGCAATTTTCATTTTCTGCACGTAGTTGCTCTAAGTGTTGCTGGATGTATGGCTCAACAAGTTGTAACTCGCTGCAGGAGGCTGAAATGTGCTTGACTCACCAATTGATAGTTCTCGTCGTTATATGTTTTCTTTCCTGTGGTTCCTTGACCGAAAATTCTTCCTTCATGGCGTGATTTCGGTAGACCAATTGTTTTTCCATCTTGATTGTAATCATTGTAAAACTCAAGAACCTCTTCGATCGTATATCCCTCTATCATGGAACCCTCAGGGTGAGTCCGGTTGCGAACATGTCCCTTCATAATGGACATAAAGCGCTCATACGGAAACATATGATGCAAATAAGCAGGGCCAAGAACAGCAATCCGATCAGCTAAGTGAATCATGTAGTGCTCCATCAAATGAAAGAAAGACAGTGGCATACACATCTCTAGTTGGCACATTGTCTCTATCATCTCTTTACGTATTGTGTCAAGCTCAGGAAGGCTTATCACCTTCTTTTGGACCAGGTTCTCGTTGTTAACGTGCATCAACAATTCTTCCACATCGAGACCGCCGTCAAAGTCCTCGCTTTCATTGACAAGTTCCGGACCATCCGTGTGACCCGATGTCGATGCATATTCCGTGCTACTTTCAGCCCTCACCCTACGCTCGTCGTGGTGAGCTCTTGCTCTTGTCACCTCTTCAACGTGGTCACCTTGTGCATGAGGTCCTATTTCGCCGTGTTTTATCCGAGATATAGTAGTCCTTGATAAATCCTTTCTCCAACAAGTGCTCACGAATAGTCTCACGTGTCTCAAACATAAACATGTTCTTGCAACGGGTATAAGGACAATAGATATATTGTGTACCCCTTCTTCTTGCGTGTCGCTTCGCTTCTTCAAGGAAACCCGTGACCTTTTGGAAATATACAACAAGCATCACCACCCCCACCAGAGTGTACATCCAAGATCGATCTTCCATCTTTCTATACACATGTATCGTAAATAAAGAAATGAATAATAATTAAAAACTAAGTCAAAATGGAATTATATGCTAAAAAGCAAAAGTAGTTACACAAGAATATTACATACTATAGTTACGTGTGATTTAAAAGTTAATAATAAAATCTCCACATAAATTATCGTTAAAAAAGATTTGTGAATAAAACATAGATCACAAACTAGGTCTAGATCCAAAACTAGATCCCTACATATAAAAGCCTATATATTGTATGGAGATGATAAGTTTAAGTACTAAACACCCTATGATATGCATGAGGAGCACTAACCATGTCATTTATAGGTAAAAAAATAGATCCAAACCCTAGAAAAAGTAACCATAAAAAAAGAGAATAAAACTATGGTTAAACACAAAAAAAAATACATGGAACGGTATGGATTTACCTCCTAGGACAATATCCTTCCAAGAAACAGGTTCAAAACCTTCCCCCTTCTTTTTGACTTTTTCCGCCCTCCGTACGGACAGCTCGTCCGTGAGCTCGCGAAACAGAGCTCTCGTCGGGAGGAAGGGGACGAATTTATACACCGTTGCCTTCAATAGCGGGCCCGATGGCGTCACCAAGGAGACGATATTACAGAACCCCGTAATAACGGTCGAGGTGACGTCACCGACGACCGCTATTGCTGGCTGGCCCGACAATAGCGGCCTCTAGTGATGTCATTGGGCGCCCGCTATCATCGGCTCACCCGAGAATAGCGGACGACGAGTGACGTCACCAGCGGCCGCTATTACTCGTGTGACCCCCATCCGTAATAGCGTTGCGGCCGATGATGTCACCTGCGCCCGCTATTGTAGGGGTCTCTCGTAATAGCGTTACACCCTAATGACGTCGCCGATGGCACCCAAGCAATAGCGTTTTTCGTGTGCCCGCTATTGCTGGAAAATGCTCCCCGATATTGCTGGCTCTTTCCGTAGTAGTGAATACGAGGCGAGTGCTGCTAGGCCTTAGAAAAGTAAGGGCATTGGGTGTGAGAAGCTGCAAGGTCAAAATAGACTCAAGTGTAGTCGCAAGCCACGTAGACAAAGATTATGAAACAAGAAAACCCATGCTTGCGAAGTACCCGCCCGAAGTCGAGGCATGGACAAATTCTTTAAAGGATTCGACATCGAATATGTCGAAAGAAAACACAACAAAGAGCCGACGCACCGGCCAAAGCAGTAGCAAAAAGACAACCACCGCCCGCCGACGTTTTTTACGATGTATTCACAAAGCCATCAACCCGAGGCCCACAAGGCGAAGTGAAGCTCATACATGCAATAGCCTCGCAAGACCGGAGAGCACCACTTATGGCATTCATCAATGGCTATTACCAACCGGAGTCAAAGGTAGAACAGTTAAGGCTGCAACAAAGGGCGCGAAGCTACCGGATACTACGGGGGAATTGTACAAATCAGGGATATCTAGCCCGCTACTCAAGTGCCTAAGCCAAGAGCACGAAAAGCAACTCCTCCAAGAGATCCACTCAGGAACTTGCGGCTCGCACATCGGTGCCCGTATCCTTGTAGCAAAAGCAGTAAGACAAGGCTTCTTTTGGCCTAGTATCATAAAGGATGCAAAGGAAACAGTCAAAACATGCGAAGCCTCGCCGTAAGATATTAGGGAAGCACTCGGCCCCATCGCAGCCATCGCAGCTAATCATGCCCATCCGGCCACTTCGCAAGTGGGGTACGGATCTTGTAGGCCAACTCACAATGGCACGGGGAAATTACATGTATGCAATAGTGGCGATCGAGTATTTCTCAAAATGGATTGAAGCTAAAGCAAGTCACAAACATCTCAAGCACCTACAGTAAAAAGATCCTCCGGCAAAACATCGTCTGCAGATTCGGAGTACCAAACGAGATTGTCTTGGACAACGCCAAGAATTTCGACAACGAGCTCCTACGGGAATATTGTCACGGCCTAGGAACAAAAACGGACTTCGTCTCGGTGTACCATCCACGATCAAAAGGAGCAGAGAGAAGGCATACTCGATAATCTTCAAAGCAATGAAAAAAGTGCTGCAGACAAAAAGAAGGGCAAGTGGGCGGAAGAGCTACCAGCCATAGTCCGGTCGCACAACACAATCTAGTCCGGAACAACCGGCTTCACACCCTTCCAATTTCTATTCGGCGAAGAGGCCATGACACGAGAAGTAATCAAGAACAAGAGCACAAGGTCAACAGCCGACCACGATAGACAAGTCGAAGCCATATCAAAAGACATGATGGAAATAGATAGGCTCGAAGCAACCAAAGCCTAGAAAAGTATCGGTAAGAAACTAGAAAGTGGAGAGACAAAAAGGTAGTCCCAAGGGCCTACAACTTGGGAGACTTGGTCCTAATCAAAACTCAAACGACAAAAGCAAAGGGAAAGCTCGAACCAAAATGGGAAGGGCCATACATCATTGCAAAGGTCGGAAACCCAGGATCCTACAGGCTCAAGTCAATGGATGGCGAAGAGCTACAACACTCATGGAATGCCGACAATCTCCACATGTTTTACGTTTAAGTAGAACTTGTAAAAAACACAACTACGCATATTATAAGCGAAGCTGTAAGTAGATTTTAAATTTTTTGCAAAAAGACCGTACTCTTTTCCTCGCAGGGGAAGCCCCGAAAGGGCGCCAAGTTATTAACGTGGCGGCATGTGCAATTGCAGCCACAATCAATATAAAGCTGCATTCCCCAAAACGAAGCAAAACGATCGAAACGACTTCCGTAAATAATGGAAGTCCGAACATTCGACAACGAGGCAATGCCTCATCGGATAGCTGTACTCCGCCGGGCACAAGCAATATACCCTCAAGTACTAGGTAGAAAAACCGCTCCGTTGGGCGAAAAACAAAAGCCCCGAGAACCGGCTTGCAAAACAATCACTCCGTTGGGCAAAGTGAACATACCCCGGAGTACAAGTCACAAAACAAGGCGTCAAATCTAATTGAGTGAAAAACAAAATCTACGAACGACGAAGCAAAACGATGCGTAAAGCTGCAAAGGAGGCTCGCATTTTCGTTCAAAGCAATTTTCACTTCGCCCCTAAACGACTAAGTGGGGGAGTGGCGCTTTATTTAAACAAAACGATGCGTAAAGCCGCAAACGGCCTCACGTTTCGTTCGAACCAATTTTCACTTCGCCCCTAAACGACTAAGTTGGTGGGGAGTGGCGTTTTATTTAAACAAAACGATGCGTAAAGCCGCAATGGGGCTCGCGTTTCGTTCGAAGCAATTTTCACTTCGCCCCTAAACGACAAAGTTGGGGGGGGGAGGGGGCGACGTTTTATTTAAACAAAACAATGCATAAAGCCGCAAAGGGGCTCTCGTTTTCGTTCGAAGCAATTTTCACTTCACCCCTAAACGACTAAGTTGGGGGGGGGGCGGTGTCGTTTATTTAAACAAAACGATGCGTAAAGCCGCAAAGGGGCTAGCGTTGTCGTTAGAAGCAATTTTCACTTCACCCATAAATGACTAAGTGCCGGGAAGTGGCATTTTATTTAAACAAAACGACGCGTAAAGCCGCAAAGGGGCTCGCGTTTTCGTTCGACACGCTTTTACTTCGCCCTAAACAACCGAAGCATTCGGAACAGAATCCATCGCACATCAATTGTTATACATGAAATAGGTTACACCTTACAAGTGGATCGAAGTCCGCTCCGAATAAAAAAGAAACGAAAACGAAAAAGAACATAGCAATGTTTCGCCTTTGCACCGTCATCGGCAAAGGAAAGGAAAACATCGCAACAGCCCCTAGCGCCCGAACCTCCTCCAGCCATAGGTCACACGCTCGAAGTCGAGCAAGGAGCTTCCTAATCACGGCAGGAACTGCCGGAACACGGTGGGCTGCCCTCGCATGGCCAAGCGAAGTGTCGAACACGGCGGGCTCCCACACGCCCAAGGGACAGGGCGTGCACGACGCGCTCGTGTGAAGCTGAAGTCGCTTGGCAAGCGTGTCACGGACCCATAGAAGTCCATTGATGAAGCGCGACCACCGGTTCAGGATTCGAAGCCCTCACCCCAAGGAGAAGGCCCCAAAGAGGAGGGAACTCGAAAACCCATGCTACCGAAGCGAAAAGTACCCGAGGCGCGAGTAGAGCACTCGCCCCTCCCGGGTTTTTATACATAAAACGAAGAGCCTCGCGACAAAGAAGAAAGTCATGAGGTGAACAAGTGAACATCGAAAGCGAGCGGAACGACACAGACACGTCGAGTCACCCTTATCCAAAAACATGAAAAGAGCGGTGGCACCAGTAAAGGCAAAACTGTCGGTATTACAATTTATAAAGGTAAGCCTAGCCTTTTTGTCCAAACACACGCTAAGACACTGAAAATAAGCCAAAACTACGAAAAACTAATGCGAAGCTACGCCGAATCCGCCGAGGAAGAAGACCCATCGTTTTGTGCGACTCCATCCCCACGGTTATCAGCGCCTTCGCCTGCCAAGCCCAAAGACTGAAAACAAAGAAGGAAAATAGTAAGCAAACACGTGAAGTCAAGTAACAAGCGCCAACACAAGAGGCGCAGCTACCTTTGCAACAGGGGCACGAGCTTGCATCCGAGCCTCCTCGTAACCATGGCTGACCTAGTACTCCGATGCTATCTGCCCGGCAGCAAGGCGCGAAGTATAGCTCGCCCCATCGCGGCAACCCGCCCCAATCGCCTTCCTCTTAGGGTCACTTAACACCTCGACGCGGCGACACCCCCCACGCTCAAGCTGGTTGAGAGCAGCCTCGACTGAATACAGGGAGGCATAACGGCTTCGTTTCTCCATAACATCCGGCACAACACGATGCTACACCTCAAGCCAATCCAAAAACGAAGCCATGGGATCTTCGCACACCGCAGATTCGAACGGAGGAACATAAGCGCCAACACTGCTCAGCGAAGCCTCGAAAGCAGAACCAGTAGAATCACTTCACCGCGCAAGAGTGTCCCGGCACGCGCGCGAAGAAGACTTAAGGCTGTTATTCTCAGCCTTAAGGGCCTCGAGCTACGTCTTGACACTAGCGAGCTCCTCCTTGGCCTCGGCCGCAGCTCGGGTTTCCTTTGTCGCAAGCATTTTAGCACAACTTAGCTCACCGCGAAGACGGCATTTTCTTCGTCTCGCTCCGCCCGATCCTTTGCCAGTTGAGCTGACCGAGCTTCGTGCCCAGCCAGTGCCACCGGGACCTCATCCTTGCGCCGAAGCAGAAGCTCCAGCACAGCCATTAATGCCGAGTCCGAAAATACGGGTAGTAGCGCACTAGCAGATGGGACGGGTGAAGCCTCGTGCCCCCCCCGGGCGCGGTGTTGGCATCGCAAACAGAAACTGCGAAGCAACACAAATATCTAGAAAAAGTAAGTCAGGAAGCAAACGCTCAAACAGTAGCATTAAACAAAAGGAAAAGAAATCAATGAACCTGTCCGAGAGGCGACGACCTCACGAACAGCCACCGGGACATGACCTCGCACGACGCCGGCAGCAGGTGTGAAGGTGCGAACCAAAACGTCAGGCATAACCACTGTCTGCATGCTTGAGCCACCGTGTCGATGAAGCCGTCGAGTCATAGCCTCGCGTCTAGGCGGACAGGCGGCACCGCTGCGGGAAAGGAGCTTCCGGGACAAAAACTTGACACCACGAGCCCATCCAAGCAGCAGAAGTTTGTGCTTCTTAATCGAAGCGATGGGACCCTCTTCGACCTCTCGTTGAGGATAAGGAACACCGGAGTGATGAAGAATCCGGTTAAACCGACCTCGCGTCGCAGCTCGCTCCAGTAACTAGCCCGTGCTCCGCGACAGAATAGCTGCCACGGTAGAAGAGACTATCCTCCTCAAGGCGGCGAAAGAACCGCGCGACCTTCTCCGCGTCTTCACCCCTTAGCTTCAAGTCCACGAGTGGGCAAAACACGTAGCCGGATATCCCTTCAACGTCAAAAGTAACCTGCACGAGTTTGCTGCGAGGGATGGAAAACTCGCGGGACAGAGGATGGGCACCCGCAGCTCGAAATTCTTCAACCAGGTCGCGGCTGCTAACGCAAAAGTAAGTGTTGCGATAAACACGCTCGTTGTCGACATTACCCCGAGCTGCAAAGCTAGGGCCGAGACGAGGACTCGGGTTAACGCGGTGCGAAGCTAGAGGAAACAAAGTCTTCGACGCTCCGCCGAAAACAACCTCGAACCGAGGAACCTTGTAATAGAACGAATTGTTGGTCCACCTGGGGCTCCGATCGTTGTTCGCAAAGTGCATAACTCCGATGTTCTCCGACCGACAAGGAGAAAAATCATACAGCACATAATTGCAATCATGATCAACACCACCAATCCTTATCCGATGAGGGTGAACTTGCGGAACGAAGTGTCGGACGAAAACTCGGATATCGGCCTCGCCTCCGAAGCTGACCATAGCCCACACAAACTTACTTATGTGAGCGAAGGCCCCAGGGGTCAACTCGTGCATCTGCACCCGGTAATTTTCCAGGACCTCTTGAACGAGTGGATAGCAGGGAACGGACTGGCCAGCAACGAAACAATCAAGGAACCCAACAACGTCGTCTTCCCTGGGCGGAAGCTCCGCATCGTCGCCCGATATCCGGTACCCAGGAATATAACCATGCTCGACAAGAGCCTTCGCGACCTCCTCTAGCATAGCTGACTTTCTTATAACAAAAGTTCGAGGGATCGGCATTTCCGGTGGCTGAGGCGCGATGTCCACAAACGCCACGGGCTCCGCCCCGCTCATCACTGCTGTACCTCCGCTTGAACCTTCAACGTCGACCATGGCAGTCCACAGCATATGACGAACCAAGACCACCAACCACAACATCGGCGTAATCAAAGTGACCCTCCACGTCGACAAGCATCGGCTGCGCCAAAATGTAGTTGGAAATGGGTCGGGCGGTCATCTTAATGCAAGCCATCGAAGTGAAAAACCTGCACACTGCAACGAAGACTTTAGAAAAAGCTAACCTAAACAATGCAACAAAGATAGGGGAAACGACGCGAACCTAAAGCCCACTCAAGGAGACGAAGCAAGAAAAAGCTCCGAGCGAAGAAAACCAAACAACCTGGTAAAAAAGGAAGATCCCAAATCAAGGGTAGAAAATTTTGGCGCAAGGCCACCTTTTTATTGAGTGCGGTAAAACCTAGCGACTAGGAGCGGAAGCGCCACTCACTGCCGTCTGCCGCAAGGCATTTAATCCAAGAAAAAAATGATAGTGGGCCGACAAGGCCAAGCATGTAGCAGCCAGCAGCACGAGAGCGAGAACCTGCCCGGTTGAAAGCAATCAAGTGAAGCAAAAGTATTCGGGGAGTGGCGTTTCCTCGCGCTCGCCTACACACGTGAGGCAAAGTTCCGATCGTCCACGCTCAAACTACGCGTAATTCGAGCTCGCCCATCGAGGGGCTAGTGTTGGGGGCTTGACGCGAGCTAGGCTTAGCGCGGAGGCAACGCCAAGGACCCCGGTGCATATTTCCCACACTAACGCCGAGTGTTTTCCTTCAAGCAGCACGCACAGCTCGCCGAGCAACCCGAGGCTCCCGGAGCGAAGCGGGTGCCTCGAGGCGAAGTCGAGGGAAACCCGAGGAAGGGGCAAAGACCCGGGCCGGATCCGGCCGAGAGGTCTATAAGCTAATAGAAGGGCTCTTTGCCCCATTGTCTTTATTTTGTTATAGCACAGGAACAATTTTTGTAAATGAATATTTTTAACCTACGCAGGTTCCGCGCGAAGGGCCTCGCGCAGAATCCGAAAGCGACGCTTCCGACTTGATTTTGGAATTCGGTCTTCCCAGCGACTCCGAGGGCGACTTAGACTATTTGAGGCGCTAGACAAAATGAGTGGCGAATCGGGCCGCGAGGCGAGGGACGAAGTCAATTCCGGATCTGCGGCGGGCGGGCCGGCGCTTCGCAAGCGTCCCTTGGCCTCAAGCTGCGCCCAGCCGAGACATTCCTCGCCCCCTCGTGAAGTAGGTTCAAGGCACTTAGAAGTTAGTGGCGATGTTGATAGGTGTAGTTCCGTTGGTTCTTCGCTTCCGCCCTGCTCGATCGGCCGTGACTATCATCCCTAGTCCTTTGGGCGAGACGAGCGGGAGATTGTGAAACCAGCCTTTTTTGAGTCCGGTGTTGTTATAAAAAGAGAGACACGATAGTTTCTCATGGAGTTGTGCTCCGCTTTGCTTTGTTGACGCTACTCCGCTTGCATGGGAGCGAGGTCACTCGAGGGTTATGCGGGGCTGTTACGATCGTTACCTCGCCGAGTATCCTCGAGGCGACCTAGCCCACTTTTGGAGTGTTGTTATGGTTTGTTTTGCCAAAGGACAATGCAAGCTAACGAAGTTTTTTAAAGACCATTTGATGACTTCGCCACCTTCCACCGTGGAGAATGCCGGTGTTAAAATCGTGGTTCCGGAGTGCGACCCGACGGAGATGTTTTTTGCCTACGGTACTCCGTGCCGTGAGGGGGACAAAGGAGGATCAGCCGTAGAGATTTTTTAGTTTACTTTGCGACCCAACTTTGCCTTCCCGTTTTCTCGGTTCGATGCGCTTGGGCTATGTTGCTTAATTATTCTCGTATTTGTGTTACGTCCGTGTCCAATTGTGAGCCCCGTTTGATCTTGGAATCTTGTAAATGTGCTTTCTTGCAAGGGCCCGTCTTGCTTCGAGCGAAAACGTGAGCCCCTTTGCAGTCTTATGCTTTGTTTTGTTTAAATAAAATGCCACTCCTCCCCACCCCCACTTAGTCCTTTAGGGGCGAAGTGATAATTGCTTCGAACAAAAACACGAGCCCCTTTGCGGCTTTATGCATCGTTTCGTTTAAATCAAACGCCACTCGCCCCCCACTTAGTCATTTAAGGGCGAAGTGAGAATTGCTTCAAACGAAAACGCGAGCCCCTTTGCGGCTTTACGTATCATTTTGTTTAATTAAAATGCCACTCCCCGATGAGGACATCACTCCTTTGGATACAAATGACACTCTTCCGCTGAACATTCAAGGACCAATCACTAGAGCTCGCGCCCGACAATTGAATTTGGAGGTGAGCTCGTTCCTAAGTCTTTCCTTTCATAATTTTGAGAATAGTTTGCTACCTAATAATTTTATTATGATTAGGAATCAAGGAGAGGACCATAATATGAATGGAAGAGGGCTTGGAGGCGTGGAGGTCCAGCAAGAGGGTGCAAGGCATTGTGGAGGCCCAAATCAAGTCGACTTCGAGTCTGTTTCGGAGTCCAGGAACAATCTGAATTAAAATAGATGCACAGATCGCATACAATATTGGATTTGGACGTTCTACATATGGGTGGGAATATAATTTCATAAACATTCCAGTGGAACCGGTCGCATGTCAAAATTCGTAGCGGTCGCGAGAATCATCGAAATATTGGAACGTCCGTAATCTGTTTTGGTGTTGCGTCACCGTTTTTGGCCTTTGGGCCGTGTATCTCGTGTGAGCCCATTAGGGGAGCATCCAAGGGTTATTGCACGTCCCCAAGTCTTTATTAGCAGCAGCTGCCCCCCATGTTAGGGTTGGGTTTTGCTTAGATTATTCTCGCTTAGACAGTTTCACCGTTCATCGGTTTGTGAGACCCCAATTTGTGAGATTAATCATACATCTGCAAATTTGGTTGCGTTCTTTCTTGTTCTTGCTTGTGTTCTTGATTCGCAGGCAGGGATTAGCCTTCTTGGCGAGGTCAACCATGCAACGCCGGTTGATAACCATAGAGTACGTGGTGCTGCGATTGCGGGGTTCGAACGTGTTGTTCAGGAGCCGGATCGACGTGAGTCACATCTTCGCCAAATCAAGAGTTATCCGAACCTTTCGGAAGATCGGGACACCCTAGTTCACATCATCCCCACCCCCCCCTCCCCCACTTAGTCGTTCGGGGCGAAGTGAAAACTTCTTCGAACGAAGTCTGTTTCAGCCGGCTTTCCGGAATGCCCTCGGGAGTTACCGCCTCATAGTAGGACTAGGGCATTCGGCCAAGGATATAATGGTCTTGTAAGATGCGGCTCCCTTGACTATAAAGGTAGACCAAGGGTCCCTTGTAAACACACATGTAATCAGCAAGTTAACTTCGCTTATACTAAGAGCTTTTATCTTGCCTCTTCGTTCATTCATACTCCTCACACTCCATCTTTGTGTTTGGTGTGCTAAGTGGGCATTACCCTTGCTGCTTAACACACCAACACCGGCGCCCACCGTGCATTAGCTCAAAGATCAAGCTCACGATGAAAAGAAATACAAGAACAGCTGCATCAGCTCAGCCTCTAAAAGAGCTGCCCGTAAGATCGTCTACAGCAGCCCCGACACTTTCGCACCAAATCGAGAGACCACCACCTCAAGCCGAAGGGTCACGGACACTTCCACTCGAACCATCACCCGCCTCGGAAGCAAAGGACGAGACAACGACACATTACTTCGGACCGGACCACCCAACTCAGCCCCGCCCCGGCACGGGTCGGGTACCTCACACTGCCCAAGGCAGGAAAACAGAACCGCTTACTCCGAACCCCTAACACTACCACCACCGAAAGCTCAGCCTCTCCAGCAAAAGGATTCATCGGGATGATATCGGGCGCTTCTAGCATGGACTTTAAAAACTAAAGGCAACGTAGAGACTATTTTAGGCTGGTAAATGTAGTGTTTGTCGAAGGCCCGAGCAGGAAGACCAAGTGGTCTCACATCCCAATCACCTTCACCGAAGCCGATCTCGATCCGAAAAGCTATCCACACTCGGATGCCTTCATAATCGAAGCACACATAGATAGTTAAGTGTGGTACGGATCGCCTTGGGAGATGATTGACGAAGCAACCATGCATAGCATCACATTAACAAACATCCACGAATTACGAGTTTACATAATTAAGTCTTGATTACAACATAGAGTTCGAATAAAAGATACATTAGGTTTGAAATTAAGTCTTACATAGCCATGATCTTTGTTCGAAATTAAAGTGCGGAAGCGAAATACATAACTCGACGATACATAGATAACTTAAAGGAACCATGCCGGCCTAGGCCATGGCTCACTCGTCATGGGTCGGAGAGCTAGGGACCCATT
Source organism: Chloris gayana (assembly GCA_031894775.1). Classification (NCBI taxonomy): domain Eukaryota; kingdom Viridiplantae; phylum Streptophyta; class Magnoliopsida; order Poales; family Poaceae; genus Chloris; species Chloris gayana. The sequence goes on along the minus strand of JAUNZO010001099.1, from coordinate 818,286 downwards.
CAATGGTCCACTCTTTGGGCTCTTCTCCGTCGCAAACCACCTTACCACAACAATCACAAAAACCGGCTTGCGGTAAACCCGTAAATCAACATGTAGTGGCAAAGCCTCGAGTATCTAACATACTCCGCAAGTCTTACCCGTCAAATTGGTCATCTAAGACCGACTCCTAGATGCATGGGCTTGACCGGTTTAACTTGGCCTTTTGCATAAATAGCACCTATGCTAATTAGGTTGGCAAATTTATTACTTAGCCAAATTAATAGGGTTGTTGCATAAAAGAAACTTTAGTGAGCATACTAGCAAGACAAGAGTTTGCAATACAATTTAATATCAATATAAAACAGCAAGCTATTCAATCTCTTTCCATTACTACACATTGCGAACTGCTCAAATCAAGTGGTACTCATTAACCGAGAGGAAACGGCGATAATTATCGAATTATTAATCCTGCAGGAAAGAACCCAAATGCACGACATACGCATCATAAAGTAAAACACGGGGCCACCGACCCCGAGTACACGTCCCCTTGCGACCGTTCAACAACGCGCCCAAGGCTTAACCCATGTACTCTCCGACGGTCCTCAACCCGCGCAACCACCGTGCCAAACACATCACCTCCGGGTCGGTGAGATATCCGGCTCACTTTACAACTTACAAGCTACATAGGTTTACCAATCCCCATAAGAAAGGTATGCAAGTGGTACACAACTCAAACTTGTTCGCGGAGCCACAATGGGGTGTTCTCAATTTTAACCAAATTCATCATGTTCACATTTAATCATAAGCCATGAGTGAGATCCCCGAATCTATCGTTGACTCCAAAAACATAGCATAGCACTTCTAACGAGGATACGACACATAAGCGACATAGGACATATAGGAATTTATGCATGTGGATTTCCAATCAACGCCTAAAACTTAAATGCACATTCATCATCCTTAATATAGTGATAAAAGAAAGACATTTCAAATAATAGGATTGCACCGGGGCTTGCCTTGAGAGTGATCGAAGTTAGCACTAGCCTCACAAGCGTTGAGCGTGGCAACCGTCTCTTCCGGCGGAATCAATTCGACGTCGTCACCTATAAGATGAAATGCAATGCATAAGTGACATGAATACAAGGTCGATGATGACGGTGATGCATGTGTGCTGTTTTTGTAAAGATTCATATGAGTATGTAATTCAAAAGTTTTGTTTGCTCGAACCCTAACAAGCATGACATGTCTCTTGTTTTATTTAAGGGGGTCCAAATACATGACAAGCATGGTCATACTAATATAATGAGTAATGACTTGGTGGCATAGACATGAGTGCTGTGGTTAGTGTAGGTTTTGGCACTAATAGCTTAGCAAGTTTCCATAGTACAAAACGAAGAAATCTAGGCTTATGTATTTTAACATCACATGCGATGACGATTTCCTTTTAAAATAGGAATTCGATTTCAAAATTCATACATACGTGAAATACATGAAACCTTTTGACTAAACCTGCCATGAGGTGCTAAAGGACATAATGAACAGTGGAAATTACATAAACATGCATGAACATGATTTTTAGTGACATAAAACTATTTATGCTTGTGCTGAAAATGACTTTTTAGAAATTTAGATCTAGGGTTTGCAAAAATCATTACTTAACATGCTCAAAATTTAACATGGGATTTTCTACATATGTACAGTACCAAAGGGAAATTAATTACCAAGTTCCATGCAAAAATAATTTATACAGATTTAATTAAAAATTAAATACAGAGAATGCAAGAAATGCAATAACTTGAAAAATATGAAATGAAATGCAGATCTTCCAGTGCCAAAAATTCATGTGTGTCTGGGTGAAGACTTTTGGCCAAGTGGCATTTAATTTGGAGTTATATTTTTGAAGTTATGGCTTAGTTAAGTTTTCAGGGGTTGACTTTTGTCATTTTTGTAAAAATGTGAAAATGACGAGATCTGATGAGTTCATGTTTCTTTTATGAAAGTACAGGTCTTCTAGTTTCCAAAACATTTTAGTTTGCAATTTTTGGACATTTCAAACGCCAGATATGAATTTTTCAAACTCAAACGAAGTTCGGGTGTATTTACGAGAATGCCACCGGCAGTTTTTCAAACAGAGGCGGCGCGCCGCTCCGGCGGACGGTGGCCGGTGCCGGCGAGCTCGCTCGCGGCGGCGCTGCGCTGGAGCTCATGCTCCGGCCTTTGGGGAAAACGATGCGCGTGCGACGGGGAGTTCGTGGGTGAGGACCACGGGGCCCAACGGCGGCCGGAGGGCGGCGCGGCGAGCGGCGGAGCACCGCGGCGGTTCGGCAGCGGCGCGCGCGTGGCTCGAGAGAGCGAGAGGGGGAGGGAAAGGCCCGTGAGCATCACCCGAGGGTGAGGGTCGTCGGCGCGTGGTCGGGGCGACGAGGAGGGCCCGGAAGTAGGGGCTCGGCGAGAGGGTAAGGAGAGTGGGTCAAGGGGGAGCTAGGGGGCAACCTTGCGCGTCATCTTGGCCACGAAACGGGGCATGCGCGCTCACCTAGACGGAGGATTTAGCGGGGCGTCCATGGCGGTCGGTCCGGCGGCGGCGGCGTTTTCCTCCGAGTTGAACGCCGGTGAGGGGGCGGAGGGCGGAGCGAGTGGTGCGGTGAGGAGGGCAACTAGCTGGGCAATGATTGAGGCGGATGGGGGAGCGGGGCTTGGCCTCCGTGGCATATTTGAGGGGCGCGGCCGGACGGTGTGGCGGCGGCGCGAGCGGGCGGCTTCAATGCCGGCCGGCCGGGGTTGGGCGGCGGGTACGAGTTGGTTGGGAGCTGGCAGGGGGCACGCGGCGACTTGACAGGGCAGGGCGGGGCGCGTGCGCGGCCTGCGGCTCGCCGGACCGGCGGTCGGGCCGCCACCGTCCGGTGGGTAACGGTGCTAGGTTTTGATTTTTTGAGATTTGAATCTGCCGTTTGGAAATTTGGTTAAAATTCATAGTTCTAGGGCTCCAAAAATAAAACCAAAAATATGGGGAGGTTCAGGATGATGTGCTTTAATTTTCATATTAAAGTTTGAAATTCTAAACTTGCTTCCAAAAATTCATACAAAATTCACAAGTAACAGCGTTTCAGATTTGAATTTGAATTTTTGGGCATTCACAACTTTGTTCAAAAAATTTTGTAAAAATATTGTAAATTCATCTTTTTACATGAGCAATGCAGTGGTGCAAAAATATGTGGGTAGTGTTTTTATAATTTTTGCATTTTGGTTAAGACTAGGGTTTAGGATTAGGTTTTCCTTTTTCCTTTTTATTTTTCTTATTTCTTTTTCCTGGTTGGGTAATTAGTACTTCCTTAATGCTGTGATTAGGAGGTTCATTACGTGATTGGCCTAAGATCGTGACATGGGATGTCACAGAACCAGCTGGAAAAATAAAGCTACATGTAACATTCGGCGACGCCTCCAACCCAAGAATGGAATTCGTCACTTTCAACGAAGTAAGGTGCTACCCTTACTTCACCAACCTGGGAAGACCAACAATCAACGCATTCGAAGCGGTGATTCACAATTCATACCTTCACATGAAAATCCCGGCGGCAAAGGGTGTCATAAGCTGTAAAAGGGGACCAGCGGTTGGCAAGAAATATCGAAAAAGTGTTCGGACCTAGAATAGCAAACATTCATAGCATCCGAGAGGATTACCAAGGCACACCAACAAACCGTAGTCCGAGGACTCGTTGCATCGGGGTGAGGGAGCGCGGCGCTTGGTGATGCCATCCCCGGAGGATGGCTGGGAAAGGGAGGGGAAAACAAACCAAGATCTACAAAAACTCCCCTTCCTCGTGTGCCAAATATCGTTGTAATGAAACCAACAAATGTGGGTTAGCCGGACCGCCCTTTATGAGGGGATCAATCGATATGGATCAAGGAAACAAATCCCCGGAAGAACGAGACGATGACACGCGACTTACCCTGGTTCGGGCCGCCGTGAGGCGTAATACCCTACGTCCTGCTTTTCGGTGTGTATTAAGCTTTGGGAAGACTACAATGGAGTTCTTGAGTTTCTAGGGTTGAGAGAGTCTGTCTATTACATGGCCATGGCTCCCCCTTTTATAGTCCAAGGGGGCGTGTTACGAGTGCCAAATGGCTAAATCCTCCGGTCCATCGAGTCCGAATCCTTTGATCGATCCGCGAATTGAAGGAACGCGTTGCCCAAGACGGGGCATCGTACGGCTTATCCAATGGGAGGGGGCACGACGTACGAGGCTCCCCTCCTCCCGTCGCTCTACTCGGGGGGGCGAGGTGTAACTTCCCTGCCCGTTACTGCTGTTTCCCGGGCGAGATCGCCCGGGGCCGGCTCTGTGGTTGCCCCTATGGGGATGCCCCGCATCCCACACGGGAACCAAGGGGAGGGAGTTGATCTTCCCAACTCGTCTGTGTGGGTCCCACGGTCACGTCCTCCTTAACTCTTGTGTCAAGAGCTAAAATGACAAGTAATTCGGGATGAACATTTCATTGTCTTAGGCCCGTTTGGATTGACCTTCTAAACTTTAGCTACTTTTTCTCCAAACATGACCTCCTACAATCTCCTAACCTTTAGCCAAGCCACCTCCTAAACTTTAGACCACTAGTCACCTCAACCTTTGGATAAAGGCAAATAAAATCAAAAGTACCCTCACCACATGTTAGGGATAAAAAAAGTATAGGTGGAGAAACATTTATTGAGGGTTAGATATGTCAACTTTTTTATTAGTGTTGACGCCGGTTTTTGACCAAGGGACCCATTGTCGGCGACTATAGGTCAAAAGAGGGCCGGTGGGCGAGAAGGCGACGGCCGCCGCTTGGGCGAGTAAAGGGGCGTCCCTCCGGGAATCGTGCGCGGACGCCAACGGAAGAGCATAACATTGATGGGCCTGGCCCACGTCGTAAAATTAGGAATAATAGTTTAATTTTTGGAAAAAAGATCCTAGTCGGTTAGGAAATCGATCCGAAGAGGGTCCGAGTAGGATTCTTTGTACCGAGTATAAATACATACTCGGATGTAACATGTAAACTCGATTCACATCCAATACAACTTTCGGCGCATCGCCAAACCCTAATTTTCTGTCAAGTCTTTACTTGTTTTCGCGTGGGGATCTTCGGGGCTCCGGTCGACAACAAGTTGGCTTGACAAGGTAATTATGTTGTCTAGTTCTCGGCGCATTGTTCGTAATTAGATGGCTTAATTGCTAGTTATCCGGCGACTAGATCTGTTCTTGATCGGCGTAGTGAGTATCGGCCGGGATGAGTCAAGTTGACCTGGTCGGGCTCGTGGTGGAGGTAGTTTGACTTGTCCTGCCTCCCCGTTCCAGCCTTTGTTCCCAACGCCGATTGGCTCGGATCCGGTCGTCCGAGTCACGATAGCCACTATGAGATTTCTTTTACATCTTGGCCGATTCAGTCGTGCGGATTCGGTTGACGTGTCCTGTGTTTGCCTTTGCGATAGTTGACTTGTCCTAGGCGCATGCAGCCGATTGGCTAGGATGTAGATTTACTTTCATAGTTAAGGCGTTTATGATTGTGCTTGCCCTGAATCGGCCGAGCGTGCGTGGCCGTTAGACCTGGTCCGATTGCGTGCCATCGGTTGACTTGTCTGTTGGAGCGACCGGTCGGTTTGGGATTTGCGTGGTTGTATTTGTCTTACTTGTTCTTTCGGAGTGTTTAGCCGATTGCTTATCACGTTCATTAGCTGTTTTATGTTTAATTAGTGCCAAATCTGTTAGAGCTGCTTTTGAATCTGAGTTATTAGTATGATTTTATTGATCATCATTATACATTTAGATAGATCTAAATAATTCACTGCTATAATCAATGGCAGAATCGGCCGAATACCCGATCGGCCGATTCACGGATCTGATTGATGATTAAACCATCTTCTTGCTATCAAACGAATTACATCCTATTAATAATTACCTTGTTTACATTTCATTCGATAACGCATCCCTGCAAAGTCTTAATGATTTGATCGCTTACGAACGAAATCGGCTGCTAGCCACCGATTGCATGTTATAAGCGTCGGCCGATTCCGTATCGTCCGTATCACGATTCGCTACGCTTGACAGTTAATACATAAATGGATGGGCCGTGCTGTTCCCTGTCGATGGCCGATTTTTGTCTATCTTACGCCATAATCGGCCATGACTGCACATCGGTCTATCCGGGCCGATGACCCGGAATTTTACACCCTTTTATTGTCTTTGTTGGTTTGCGGGAAAAACATCCGCACGCACCAGCGCACACGAACATCGGCGAGCTGAGTCGGTCCGTTGGGAGCACGAGGACTCGCGTCGGCTGGAGTTTCGGTGAACTCTCCGGACAACGGTGTGTTGGAGACTTCGACGTCAACACACTTTTTGGCACGCCCGAGTGGGACAGAAGCAACCAAGTTCAAGATGTCATACATACGAGTCTGTCGGGGAGGATGGAACACCAATGGTCGATGCTAAAAATCGGCCGATTTTGGTTCCGAGTACCTCTCGGGACGGATGGCAAAGGGCATGGAGAAGTTTCGATGATAACGGGGTTTCGGCACTGGGGAAAGATGACGACAGAACAAAAGCTGCAATACCAGGAATACCTGGCCGAAGCAATGAAAAAGTACTTTCAAGCCTTGACGGTAACACATGGCAGAGTGGCCACAAAAGGAGACTTCCCTCGGATTACGCATCCGGAAGAACTAGACCAAATCAAAGCCCGAGAGCTGCCGGATGCTAACCAACTCGGTGATATGGTCAACTCGTCCGTTCATCGAGGCCCTAATCAATCAATCGGGCGTGTTGACCAACACCATCGGGAATTTGATCAAGGACACTATTGATGGCAGGCTGTTCATCGAAGGGTATTTTGGACCTGCATACACTCAGCCTTTCGGCACTCTCGTACGGTCGAGTCGGGGAATTAGCCTCCGAGTACCACACCGCGAGCGGGGATTCAGCCTCGTACGGTATGCCACCTCACCTATGGCCTGGCAAGGACAATGCAAATGCAAGTACCGGTGCAACCCAGCCAGGCAAAGAGGATGACGGTGGCCCCAAGGAGTCGGTAACGGAAGAAGGCGACAGACAAGATGTACAACGAGCCGACTTCGAGTTGGGGGCAGCAACCAATGTGGCAGCGGCCCCGCAGATGGCACAGCAGCCCAATTTCTTTTACGTACCAAATACAGGCCCAAGTAGAATTGAGAACTCACCCACTATAGTACGGCCGATATCCGGTATTCCACGACCAACTGCATCGGGTGGGGGACAAGGATTCATGGTCGGACGGCCGATACAATCGGCCATGAATTGTGGAATCGCGTCGCAGACACCGTTCTTGGCTACTGGCACGGGGATTTCCGGGAACAGCCGGTTGATACACCCGACGGGGACAGCCCAACACCGCTTATATGACGGGGACCGGATCAGCAACTGCTGGACCCAATGATATGAGTAGCCTCATGGCTAAGATCGCCGATATGATGAAAGATCGGTTCGATTTGAAGCCTAAAGAGAAGAGTGCATTGTATCGGCGACCTTACCCTGATCGGATGGATTCCGTGGCTTTACCCAATAAATATAAAATTCCTGAGTTTTCCAAGTTTTACGGGCAAGATAACACATCAACTATGGAGCACATCGGCCGATATGACGCACGGCTTGGTGAGGCGTCTACTCGAGAGGCTTTGCGGCTTAGGCTATTCCCACTTGTCATTGTCCGGATCGGCCTTTTCATGGTTTGCTTCGCTGTCGCTCGGTTCTATTCAGAGTTGGGCCGATCCGGAGAAAAGGTTTCACTCGTACTTCTTCACGGGCATCACCGAGCTTAGTTTGTCCGATTTAATGGCGGTGAAACAGAAAGCGGGGAATCGGTGGCTGATTATATACGGAGGTTCGGGACTACGAGGGACGATGCTACAACCTCGAACCTGACGAGCAACGAGTTGGCCGAAATTGCTTATGCGGGGCTATTCTCCAACATCAAAGAAAAGTTTACCCCACATGAGTTTGATGGGCTGGCACAGTGACACGAAGGGCGGTTGGCCAGGAAGAGAATCTCCGACTCACCGGGAGTCGGCGGTATCGGGTAGCTTATGCTGATTTCGACGAGTGAAGATGATGAAGAGGGAATTAATGCAGTTGAGTGGACTAATAACAAACGGCCGATATTTTCTCCACATGTCAATCCTAAAGAGAGAAAATATGATTTTGATTTATCCAAGGCCGACGAGATATTTGATCAGCTGCTACGGGAAAAGAAAATCCAGCTTTCCCCTCATCACAAAATTCCTACGCCGAGGAATTGAAGAAAATGGCTAAGTGGTGCAAGTGGCATGGAAATTCACATCATAACACCGTTGATTGTTATGCTATGAGAGATGAGATCCAGAAGGCGGTTGACGGTGGGGTATTGCGAGCAGCTGATGTAAAGAAGAAGATGAAAGTTGATGGGCACCCTTTCCGGCTAATGCGATGTACATCAATACCATCGGCGGTGGATCAGCTGGTTTCATACGCCGATATGAGAGGAAGAGAGAGAGGGAAGAAAGAGATCAGATGGCACATGAACAGGAATCTATCGGTCAAAGTCAGCGATACGAGCAAGGCGTGATCCGCCGAGAGGATTTTGACCCACACTGGGATTGTCCTTTCTTTCGATCTGCTGGGACGAAAACATGAAGCTTCCATCTATCGAGAACTGCCCGAGTGCACTGGCGGAAAGAGTATCGTGATGGCGGGTCATCAAGTTACGGGGACGGCCGATTGGTCGCAACTACGAATCACAACAATCGGCCCCCGGAAGAGCGATCGGCTATGATCACGAGATATGATGAACGAAGATACATAGTGCCAAAGAGAACCTCCGTTCACGATCGGCTGGGGCCAATCAATGATGAAGAAGAGTCTGATTACCAATACCATGAAGGTTTGAGAGGTGATCAAACCGAGAACGAAGGACAAGTGGTGCCCGGTGGTTTGCTCAACAAAACCCAAAGAGAAGGCTCCAAAGAATGCGTTGTCGAGAAATCAAGGGTGAACGGCATCATAGGGATGACCAAGATGATGAGCCCAAGCCCAAGAAGGAATGGAGGCCGAAAGTGCGGTCTCGGGTGGTCCAAGCTGAAGCCGCGGTGAATATGATGTCCCCGATGCCCGAGATTGTCGGATCGGCCGATGAGAATTCGGCTGAAGAAGAACCGGTTGGGAGACTTCGAGAAATTCTTTGGATGCCGGAATCGGCGGTATTTGATAAGCCGATCAACTCGATCATTTGCATCTCAAGGCATTGTATATTAGCGGCTACGTCAACGGGTCGCCGATGAGGAAAATGTTGGTCGACGGAGGAGCAGCGGTTAATGTCATGCCGATTACCACGTACCGCAAGCTTGGGAAGACGCGAGAAGAAATGATGAAGGCTAATCCGACGCTCAAGGATTACGGCGGGAGAAGCCAAGATGTGCGTGGGGCCGCAATAATGGAGATCACTGTGGGCAGCAAAACCATACCCACCACTTTTTTCATCATCGACGGGAAAGGTGCATACACAACTTTGTTGGGGAGAGACTGGATTCATGCCAATTGTTGCATCCCATCGACCATGCATCGGTGTTTGATTCAATGGGTCGGCAACAAGGTTGAAATCGTGCGGGCCGATAAGTTCTGTAACCATTGCAACCGCCGATTTCGAGTTTGCCGGTCCGGAGAGCTTGCCTTGTTTATCGGGCACATATTGGGATGCGGAGGCCATAAACATTACGAGACGACGGAGTTATTGTGACCGGGAGTCGGGTACCCCGGCTGCTCGATGGGCCCCACAGGAGAATTGGCGGATAATCGGCCGATCGATACACGCATTGAGGATATGATGAGTCGGCCGATTAACGAAACAGAAGATGGGAAACTAGGTCACGGTTTTGTGTCGGCCGACGAGTTAGAAGAAGTAGATATAGGGGATGGAGACAAGCCTCGGCCGACATATATTAGCAAGAAATTGTGTAAAGAAGTAAGAGATGAATTAGTGGCCTTATTGGAAGAATTTTAAGATTGTTTTGCTTGGGATTATAGCGAGATGCCTGGACTCGGCCGATCGATCGTTGAACATCGGTTGCCCACCAAACCCGGATATCGGCCATATAAGCGGGGGCTCGGAAAATTGACCCTAGGTATTATGAAGCCGTCAAAGAAGAGATTATTAGATTATATGAAGCCGGCTTCATTAGGCCATGCCGATATGCGGAGTGGGTTTCCAGTATTGTGCCGGTGGAAAAGAAAAATGGAAAGATGCGGGTCCGCATTGACTTCAGAAATTTGAATAAAGCAACCCCGAAAGATGAGTACCCAATGCCAAACGCCGATTTGTTAGTTGATGCAGCCGCCGGCAACAAAATTTTGAGCTTTATGGATGGAAATGCTGGGTACAATCAGATTTTTATGGCCGAAGAGGATATACCGAAGACAGCGTTCGAGTGCCCTGGAGCGTTGGGACTATATGAGTGGGTTGTCATGACCTTCGGGCTAAAGAATGCTGGTGCTACATATCGGAGAGCCATGAATTTTATATATCACGATTTGATCGGCCGATTGGTGGAAATTTATATTGATGATGTCATGGTGAAATCAAAATCGGTTGGGAGTCATGTGGCTGATCTCAGAGAAGTGTTGAAGAGAACAAGACAATACGGCTTGAAGATGAACCCGCTCAAGTGTGCGTTTGGTGTCTCGACTGGGCAATTTCTAGGGTTTATTGTGCATGAAAAGGGAATTGAAGTCGGCCCTAAGAGTATTGAATCTATCCGAAAGCTGGAACCACCAACGAACAAGACGAAGCTCCGAGTCCACGATCGGCAAGATAAATTTTATTAGGCGGTTTATCTCAAACTTGTCCGGTCGACTTGATGTATTTACGCCATTATTAAAGCTCAAGGCCAATCAAGAATTTCGGTGGGAGCCGATCCATCAAAAGGCTTTAGAAGATATCAAGAAGTATTTGGTGTACCCACCGATGATGGTTCCGCCAAAGTCGGGCACACCCTTTAAGTTATATTTATCGGCCGATGATAGGTGCATCGGCTCGGCGTTGACTCAAGAACGAGGAGGGAAAAGAGCGGGTTATATTTTATCTCAGCCGCAAATTGATTGATGCAGAAACACGGTATCCGAGAGGTGGAAAGGTTATGTCTCTGTCTGTATTTTTCATGTACAAAACTAAGGCATTATCTCGTTAGCCGAAGAGTGCACTTGTGGTTTGCCAGGCCGATGTCGTAAAATATATGCTATCGGCCCCGGTCCCCAAAGGCCGGTTGGGCAAATGGATGTTGGCAATTGCGGAATTTGATCTAGGCTATGAATCGGCCAAAGCAGTAAAAGCACAAGTATTGGCTGATTTAATAGTGCAGCACGGTGAGCACTCGGCCGGATACGTTGAACCGGTGCCATGGACGGTATTCTTTGATGGTTCAATTTGCAAGGAAGGAAGCGGAATCGGCTTGGTTGTTGTGTCACCTCGGGGGCAATACGTGGATACTCTATTACAGTGAGGCGCACACCAACAACCAAGTCGAATATGAGGCGATATTAAAAGGACTGGAGTTACTCATCGATGCCGGGGCTGATTTTGTGGAAATTTTCGGCGATTCTTTATTGGTCGTGAGTCAGCTGGCCGATGAGTATGAGTGTAAAGATGAAATATTGTTGCAATATCATGAAAAGTGCCAGAAGTTGATGGAAAGATTCAAGTGTGTTAAAATCAGCCATATACCAAGAGAGCAGAACTTTGAAACAAATAACTTGGCTCAACTAGCATCCGGATATCGGCTCGCCGAAATAGCTTGGAAATAGCCGATATTGAAAAGGCCGATTGGCGCACGGAAATTCGAAATTTTTGAACAATCCATCCCAACCTACGAGATAAGAAGATAAGATATAAAGCCTTGAAGTATGTGTTGTTGGATGATCAATTATTTTTCAAGACAATTGATGGGGTGCTTCTCAAATGTATTGATGACACCGAAGCCAAAGTGGTAATGAGCGAAGTACATGATGGGATTTGCGGAACGCATCAATCGGCCCATAAAATGAAGTGGCTGCTAAGGCGAGCTGGTTATTACTGGCCGACAATGTTGGCCGATTGTTTCAAATATTATAAAAGTTGCCAAGATTGCCAAAAATTTGGACCTATACGAGAGGCGCCTGCATCGGCCATGAATCCGAGTAATCAAACCTTGGCCGTTCGGAGGCTGGGCCATGGATATGATCGGCGAGATAAATCCAGCATCAAGCAAAGGACATCAATACATATTGGTAGCTACAGATTATTTCACAAAGTGGGTTGAAGCGGCACCCTATCGCAAAGTTTCTACGGCTGACGTGATAATGTTTGTTAAGGAGCATATCATTTATAGATTTGGGATTCTAGAAACAATCACGACAGATCAAGGATCAGTATTCACGTCGGACGAATTTCAATCTTTTGCTGAAGAGAATGGGATTAAGTTGATTAATTCATCGCCGTATTATGCCCAAGCCAATGGCCAAGCTGAAGCGGCAAATAAGAGTCTGATCAAGTTAATCAAGCGGAAAATACAGGAGTATCCTCGTAAGTGGCACATGAAATTGATGGACGCTTTGTGGGCTTATCGTATGTCACGGCATGGGGCCATGCAAGTCGCGCCGTATCAGCTTGTATATGGGCACGAAGCCGTACTTGCCATGGGAGACAGCTATCGGCTCCGGGAGGATTGAATTGCACCAAAAGCTTTCGACCGATCAGTATTACGGGTTGATGATGGATGAATTAGAAGATGTAGTACAAAATCGGCTGGATGCATTTTAAAAAATAGAGCAGAATAAGGCGAGGGTTGCCCGCCATTATGATAAGAAGGTTGTGCGAAACAGTTTAAAGAGGGCGATTTGGTCCGGAAGCTTAGGATGCCGATCGGTGTGAAAGACAATCGGTTTGGTAAATGGTCGCCTAATTGGGAAGGACCCTATTTGATTAGCCGATCGGCACCGGGTAACGCATATATTTTGAAAGAGTTAGCAGGAGAAGAATTCGGCCGAGCACTTAATGGAAAGTATTTGAAGCGAGTATTATCCTAGTATTTGGATTAACTCATAGTGTTCGGCCTAAAAGAGACTACGGCCGATGTCGATGCACATCGCCTTGAGACGGCCGATGCGAGAGTATCGCCCTTAGCCAAAAAATATGAAAGAAAAACATAGAAGTCACCGATAAATTAGCCGATGTTTTAAACATCGTCTTCGGATGGTCGATATGATTGTATATCGCCCTTAGTGCAAAAAATGTTTATAACAAATTTTTGTTCAAAGTCCTATTACACCTAAGCATAATCTACGGCCTCGGCACGAGACAAGAAGTCTTGGACGGCAGATAGTGCGCGGGTCGGCATGGAGTCAAGTTTGGCCATGACCAACGGGTCATCCTCGATGGGGCCAACATCGGCGTGCGCCGCGGCAGCCATCTTCTCGGCCGCTTGAATTGCTTCGTCCGTCGTCTTACGTTGAGCCGCCACGTCAACCGACAGCTGTGCAATGGTGGCTTCCAAGGCCGCCGCCTCCTTCTCCTTGAGAGCCGGCGATGCTCTCAAATCGGCAATCTCTTGGTTGATTACCTGCAGTTCATCCTGCCGATTTGAGAGTTGCTCTTGCATCTCCTGGGTCTTGTGGGCCTCCTCCTCGGAACGCTTGATGGAGTCCTCGGCAAGTAACGCGGCTTGCTGCTGCTCCGCGTGGCGAGCCGGACGCTGCTGGGCACGGATGAAGTCCATTTGCCGGTACTCCATGTATGCCACACGGTGCGGAGCGTCGCGAACATCCTCTCGGGAGCTCGGTCCGGACCTCCAAGTACCGGGCCCTTATGGGGTGGGCGTAGGCCACCAAGCGATCAACCGAAGAAGCCTCAAGCCTGCGCGCGATTTCGGCCATGGTGGTAAGACCGAAGCGGATACCAAAATCGGCGCGAGACGAGGGAAGCTGAGCGCACGAAATACCAAGAGAAATAAAGTAAAGCTAATGATCAGCGGCGAATCAAAAAAAGAAATAGTAAAAACAAACCTGCGAAGCGTCGATGCGAAGCGGCCGGACGTCTATCGGCTGCGCCATTGAACCCACAGGTTCGTGTGTTCCAATCAGCTCTCGGCCGGCCGATCCCCTTCACCGGCGGCATCCTCGGAGGTGGCATCGGGCATATGGCCAGCTTGTTCGGCTTCGGCGGGCTCATCGGCGAGGCTCATCGGCAGCGGTATTTACGGGAGAAGCTGCGGGCGGCTCCTGGCTGGCCGATTCTTCGACAGACAATAGTGCCTTTGGGGGAGCGATGGGCGACACATGGACAGCTTGTTCAACTTCGGCAGCAACCTCGGAAGACGCGAGCCGATCCGAGCGAGTTGGGCTCTCCGTAGGGTTTGGATCGGCCTGGCTTGGTATGACTTCAAGCTCCGGAGCTGTTTGCATCGGCCTTTCGGGCGTCGGCGTCCTGGCCCGTGGAGGAGTCGACGGGCGGATCGGCCTATCGGGCGTTGGCGTGCGGGCCCGAGGAGGAAGAACCGCCGATTTCTGCTATAAACTCATAGTTAGACAGCATGTAAAGTGAAAAGGAATCGGCAATCATGCATTAATAACTCTGACGCGGCGGAGATGGTTCATCGAAGTAGTCCGGATCGGACGGGCGCACGAGCTGCTTTAGTAGCGCGCGGTGTCGCTTCGGGGCTTGAGTCGGCCCTGCAGCGGCACATTAGCTTTCCTCTTTACGAGGGCGGCTGTTTTAGTCTTGGCCTTGCGGGCAGCCGGTGCCCTCGACTCATCGCCGCAAAAGCTTGGGCGGGAGTGCGATCGGTGAAGCCGATATTTGGAGCAATTGGGCTTGGCATTAAGTATGCAATCGGCCGGCCAGCGATACTACGGGTCGGCGGCTCCTCCGTGTCCGACTGAAAAGGAATATACAAAGGTGAGCATTTGGGGTGGCCGATTTCATTTACAAAATCAGCCTTATAAAATAAATCGGCTACACGTACCTCGGCGAAAGCTTCTCTCGGGACTAAGCCGGAGAAGAAGGATGCGGTGTTCCGGTTGCGGAGGTGCCGGTTCCACTCGCCCCACCAACGGTCGAAAAGGCGGGTACTCCGGGCGCGCGGGAAAATCCGGCTAAGTCGCCGGTGACGACATCGGCGGTGCGGCCGACGAGCCAATTCCACCGAATGGCGTTGTCGACGGTAGCCCGCGCCTTTATTTGCCCCACATAGAAGAGGCTGGGGGCAAGCGGCCGAAGCCGAGTTGGCGGGCCGCCACCGACGGGTGGTAGAACTCATAGGAGCAGAAAGCCTTGCTCCCGAGCAATGAGTCCCGTCGGCAGCGGACGAGGGCGGAGGCAGGTGGTGAAGATCTTGACCGCCTCCCCGTCGGCCGTTGGGAAGGTGGGGTCGATCGAGAAAGGAGTGTCATACCCCTTCTCGAAGAAATCGATGTACGGGTACCAATCCGTACTTTCGTTGTTGAGGCCCTTGTAAAGGCGGCGAACCAATACGCCAAGTTGTCATCGACATGGCCGCCCCTGGTGCCATGGATAACGCTTCCCGAAAGAGATACATCGAGCTGGATCGGGCGTGGCCGATTCGGCATAGTTGCCGGGGAAGGTGAGGACACCGAGGTCCGGATCGATGGCCTTGGTGGTATGAAGGGACAACCACATTTGGATGAACCACCAAGGGCCTCCCGGGTTCTTGACTGATCGGCCGGAGCGCAACTCCACCGAAACCTGGTGAAGAAGGAGGTACGCCGATCCCGGAAGATACTTGCCCATGGGGAGGGCATAGGCTGTCGGCCGGCCTATCGGCTATCGGCAGAAAATTGTTTGTGGGGCTCACGCCGACCCCACAAAAGAAGAAGTGGTCAAGCCACATGTTGAGGAAGGCAACGTGCTCGCAGCGATCGGCCGTGCCGTGCCCCTTGTTGTAGGTCCGGATGTAGTTCTTCCAACCCCTGGTGTCCTTAGGGTTGATCCGATGGGAGGATTTAATGCGGATGGCATCCGGGGTGGCCTCCGCCGTGATATTCAAATCGGCCAACATGACCGTGTCCGGGAGTGTCATGGTAGCCGGGCCGTGGCCGAACATGAAGCGATTCGGGGCATCGACCGAGAGATAAGAAGCTGCCGCCGACAACGGCTCATTCTTGTGGTGATCGGCCGGAGAAAGTTTGATGGCGTGGGCGATGCCGATGTTGGCCCAACCTTGCGGATGGACGGCCGATACCCGGTTATACCAATCGCGCCATCCTGCAACGGGAGTCGGCCATGACCGAAAGCTGTTGGCCCACTCGGCCGATAGAGGAGACTGTTGCCTAAACGGAACCCGATTCGTTTCGGCACGGATGAGATCTGTGGGGTCGGGATCGCCCATAGGACCCAAGAAGAAATGAGTTGGGATATTGGATGGAATAACAACTTGGTTCCGGATCTCCTAAAAACAAGGAATAGGGCTAAAATGAGAAGCGGAATAGAAATAAATTGTGAAAATGAACAAGAACAAGAACACGAAGAAAAATTGCAAAGGTAGAAAAGAGGGATGCTCGAATATACATTACCTCCGGAACGGCGTTGGTGAGTGGCGACGACGCGGCCGGCGGCGGCAGCCGCAGCAGCAGCAACAGCAGGATTCATGGTCGCCGGAGGAGAAAAAAACGGCGGCGGCGCGGTGAGAAGTTGAAAGGGCTCGAGAAGGCAAAGGTCGCTAGAACAGGGGAAGATGAAAGCCAAGGAGAAGAAACAGATGGGAAATGACCGGGGGTGGCCCCGGGTTTTATGGAGAAGTGACGGGCGATAAAACCGGCGCGATAAAAGAGGATAAATCGGTCCGACGCATGCGTTGCATACCCCAGACTGGGGGACATGTGTTGACGCCGGTTTTTGACCAAGGGACCCATTGTCGGCGACTATAGGTCAAAAGAGGGCCGGTGGGCGGAAGGCCGACGGCCGCTTGGGCGAGTAAAAGGGCGTCCCTCCCGGGAATCGTGCGCGGACGCCAACGAGAAGAGCATAACATTGATGGGCCTGGCCCACGTCGCAAAATTAGGAATAATAGTTTAATTTTTGGAAAAAAGATCCTAGTCGGTTAGGAAATCGATCCAAAGAGGGTCCGAGTAGGATTCTTTGTACCGAGTATAAATACATACTCGGATGTAACATGTAAACTCGATTCACATCCAATACAACTTTCGACACATCGCCAAACCCTAATTTTCTGTCAAGTCTTTACTGTTTTCGCGTGGGGATCTTCGGGGCTCCGGTCGACAACAAGTTGGCTTGACAAGGTAATTATGTTGTCTAGTTCTCGGCGCATTGTTCGTAATTAGATGGCTTAATTGCTAGTTATCCGGCGACTAGATCTGTTCTCGATCGGCGTAGTGAGTATCGGCCGGGATGAGTCAAGTTGACCTGGTCCGGGCTCGTGGTGGAGGTAGTTTGACTTGTCCTGCCTCCCCGTTCCAGCCTTTGTTCCCAACGCCGATTGGCTCGGATCTGGTCGTCCGAGTCACGATAGCCACTATGAGATTTCTTTTACATCTTGGCCGATTCGATCGTGCAGATTCGGTTGACGTGTCCTGTGTTTGCCTTTGCGATAGTTGACTTGTCCTAGGCGCATGCAGCCGATTGGCTAGGATGTAGATTTACTTTCATAGTTAAGGCGTTTATGATTGTGCTTGCTCTGAATCGGCCGGGCGTGCGTGGCCGTTAGACCTGGTCCGGTTGCGTGCCATCGGTTGACTTGTCCTGTTGGAGCGACCGGTCGGTTTGGGATTTGCGTGGTTGTATTTGTCTTACTTGTTCTTTCGGAGTGTTTAGCCGATTGCTTATCACGTTCATTAGCTGTTTTATGTTTAATTAGTGCCAAATCTGTTAGAGCTGCTTTTGAATCTGAGTTATTAGTATGATTTTATTGATCATCATTATACATTTAGATAGATCTAAATAATTCATCTGCTATAATCAATGGCAGAATCGGCCGAATACCCGATCGGCCGATTCACGGATCTGATTGATGATTAAACCATCTTCTTGCTATCAAACGAATTACATCCTATTAATAATTACCTTGTTTACATTTCATTCGATAACGCATCCCTGCAAAGTCTTAATGATTTGATCGCTTACGAACGAAATCGGCTGCTAGCCACAGATTGCATGTTATAGCGTCGGCCGATTCCGTATCGTCCGTATCACGGTTCGCTCGCTCGGCAGTTAATACATAAATGGATGGGCCGTGCTTGTTCCCGTCGATGGCCGATTTTTGTCTATCTTACGCCATAATCGACCATGACTGCACATCGGTCTATCCGGGCCGATGACCCGGAATTTTACACCCTTTTATTGTCTTTGTTGGTTTGCAGGAAAACCATCCGCACGCACCAGCGCACACGAACATCGGCGAGCTGAGTCGGTCCGTTGGGAGCACGGGACTCTGCGTCGGCTGGAGTTTCGGTGAACTCTCCGGACAACGGTGTGTTGGAGACTTCGACGTCAACAATTAGTCAAGGACTTTAGTCATGGATCCAAACATGCATCTTCTAAACTTTAGTTGGCTAAACTTTAGGTGACTAAACTTTAGTTGGCTAAACTTTAGGCAATTAGAGGATCCAAACACCCCTTATACTCCTTTAGTATTGAAATCTTGAACTTTCCAATGTTGGACTTTCAACATATTCACCACTTATCAACTAAAGTCGAAGGACATTGTAAAGCCTCTCCGAAGCCGAAGGATATGCCAAAGAGAGCACCACTGCTGTCGGGCCCAAAGTGGAGAGTGTCACGAGCTCGAAGTGAGTAAAGCGATGGAGCATACCAAAATCGTAGTCCTCCGATTTTCTTTTGTTCCCGCTGGAAGATACACATGATAGGAGGAGTATTAACTTAGCGATGACTACCATTTGCACGTCTTTTGAATTGGTATGGTTAGCACAACAGAAAGGAAAGGAGTGGATGGAGACCTCTTCTTGCACACTCAATTCTCTCGGATGGTTATTTCCCTCTTTTTGGTTACTTGTAACACCCGATTCTCGGCCAATTTAAAATACACATAATAAATTATTTTCTTTTATTCCGGGAAAACTATTTTCAAAAATACATAAGAATTAAAACCTAATTTAAATCCCTAGTAAATAACACTATGTAAGAAACTGTCAAAGAAGACACCTTTACTGGAGACTCTAATTTGAGAAGAGTCTGCAATTAAACATTGGAGACTCTAATTTACTTGGAAGAGTCTCCAATGTCTTTAGTCCCGCGGTCATCTGTCGTGAGAGGACGCATATTTGAGACTCTTTTCATTAAAAAGAGTCTCTAATAAGAAGCGTGTTAAACGTTAGAGACTCTTCTTGTGTATGCAAGTCCCCAATAAACTTCAGCGCTTAGAACAAGGGGATAAGTCTGTGCAGGACTATTATGGTGAGCTTCAAAAGGGTTTGCAACGTTGCATGATAGTAGAGGATAATGAGAGCTCTATTGTTCATTTTTATTCTGGTTTGAGACGTGATATACAAGACATTATTGATTATAAGGAGTTTAACACCACCAACCAGTTGTTCCAGTTTGCTATGCCTGCAGAGAAAGAATTACAGGGACGAGAGAAGCAACATAGGAGCATCAGTACAAGCAGGCCGTCTTACACCCCACGATCGACGCCGTCTTCGGGGTTTTCTTCCCGGCCATCTCCACCAGCAAGCAAACGGCCCTCCGCACCCGCGAGTGGTGTTACTGCAGCCCCACACACACCTCCTACATGCCCTGCAAATTCAGGCAAAAATTCTGTGCGGGGTCCTGCTCAAAGTGCTTCATCGGTCGCCTCGACGAGACGCACTTCCAACATTCAGTGGCCCCGCTGTCATGGACTTGGCCATGTGCAGAAGGATTGCCCAAGTCAGCGGGCATATGTGGCCACCGACGATGGAGGATACATCAACACCTCCGACATAGAAGACGATGATGAAGACGAAGTCGCCGACGACACCAACGAGGGCCATGTACTTGGTGGAGAAGACACTTCGGGTTTCATGAACATCATTGTACAGCGTGTACTCAACATGCAAATTTAGTCTTCTAAAAAGATACAACGTCACAACTTGTTCCAGATTTTCTTCGCCATCAAGAATCGACGAGCACGTGTAATCATTGATGGAGGAAGCTGCAACAACTTGGTGAGTTCAGATCTGGTTGAGAAGCTTGGTTTGGCCACACGGCCACATCCTCATCCATACCACATTCAATGGTTAAATGACTCGGGAAATGCTATGGTAACACAAACTTGTAGAGTTCCTTTTTCCATTGGTGTTTATTCGGATTATACTGATTGTGATGTGGTTCCTATGCAAGCTTGTTCACTTTTATTGGGTCGTCCTTGGGAACATGGTAATGATGCTACACACCATGGTAGAAGTAATAAATACACTTTTGTGCATAAAGGACAGAAAATTACTTTAGTACCTTTGACCCCTGCTGAAATTGTACAAGCTGATAGAGAACGAGATGCTTCTTTGAATAATTCTAAATCTGAAAATCCGCAAGTTGCTAATTCTGTTTTCCCACCTATAAAGGATAAGTCTGCACCTATTTCTAAGGGAGATGGGATTAATTTGAAAGGTCGTGTAATGCTTGCTACAAAATCAGACCTTGCTGAAATTTCTAATGATGGTATTTTTTTGCTTTGATATGCAAACAAGCCTTGTATTCCTTTGATGATATTGCTAACTCTTTGCCTTCTGCTATCACCGACCTTTGCCGGGAGTTTGAGGATATTTTTCCAGCTGAGATTCCTCCCGGATTACCACCTTTGAGAGGAATAGAACATCAAATTGATTTGATTCTGGGACCTACCTTGCCAAACCGTGCTGCTTATAGGACCAACCCCGATACCTTTTGGACTGCGGGTATTGTACGAGAAAGCCTTAGTCCTTGTGCTATTCCTGTACTTTTGGTTCCTAAGAAAGATGGTAGTTGGCGCATGTGTCTTGATTGTACAGCCATTAACAATATTACTATTCGGTATCGTCATTGTGACATCCCATGCCACGAGTTAGCGTTAATGACCTAGTTTAGACCCTAATAACACCAGTAGTGCAAACCCTAATGCTAATCATTCAAAAGAAAGCAAGAAAAAAAATGGGAAAATCAAAAGAAAAGGGAAAAACCTAGGGCTAAACCTCGACTTTAAGAAAAATGCAAAAATTATAAAAGAACTACCCACATATTTTTGCACCATCATGTTGCCCATGCAAAATAATGAGTTTACAGCATTTTTACAAAAATTTTGAACAAAGTTTTAAAAGCTCAAAAATTCGAATTTGAATTTAAAACTGTGTCGTTTATGAATTTTATATAAATTTTTGCGAGCCGAATTGAAACTTTGACCTAAAACCAAAACGATGGATCTTTTCATTCTGAAGCTCCTTGTATTTTTGTTTTAATTTTTTGGAGCACCAGAACCATAGTTTTGATCAAATTTCAGCCAATCAGATTTCAAATTCAAAATTTCGAGCCGAGCTCAATGCCCGGGGGCAATGGCAGCTCGGACCGCCGGTCCGGCCTGCCCGGCCGCCGCCCCGCGCGTGCTCCCGCCCCATCACATCGCCACGCCCCCTCCGGCCAGCTCCCAACCGCATTTGTACCCGACAGCCAATGGGAGGGCCGCCGGAGTTAGTGCTCCCCCTGCCGCCACCCACTCCCCTGCCGCCGTCCTCCCCTCCCTTAGAAAGTGGCACAAGAGCCAAAGTTCCATCCGGTTCTCGCCTCAAACCACTCCCTCACCTTCCCCTCTACACTCCAGCGCCACCGCCCGACCTCTCGTCCCTCACCCGCGCGCGAGTGGAAGGAAAACGCCGCCGCCGTCCGCCATGGCCGCCCCGAGCTTCTCTGCGTCGCGCGCCGTCTAGGAAGGTGGGTTTCTCCTCCCGTCTACACCGGACCGTGTGCAAGAGGTGCCCCCACCTCCCCTATAACTCCCCTGCCTTGGCACGCAGCAGCTCGCCAGAATTTGGGTAGAGAACCCGCCGGCGCCATCGCCGTTGCGCCATCCCTCCGTCGAGACCCCATCTCCGGTCCACCTCCGCGCCGTCGGAGCCCACGCCGCTCTTCCCCATCGCCGGGTGAAGCTTCCAGACCCCACCCCCTCCCTCTCGTGCCCTGAGCTACAGCCGCGACCCCGCCGGAGCCCCCACGAGCGCCGCCGCTCGCCGCCGTGCCGCTCCGACCGCCATTGGGTCCCGCGGTCCCCACCGGCGTGCTCCCGGGCCGCGCCCATCGTTCCCACCAAATCCCACACCTTGCGCCGCCCTAGCACGCCGCCGCGAGCGAGCTTGCCGGCGCCGGCCACCGCACGCCGGAGCCCGCGCCGCCCCTGTTCAAATTTGTCCGGTGGCAATCTTGTAAATAACGCAAAGTTTATTCGATTTTAGAAAATCCATATCTTTCGATCTAAAAGTCCACAAATTGCAAACTAAAATGTTTTAAAAAATACAAAACTTGTACTTTCAGAAAAGTAACATGAGCTTGTAAGATTTAGTCATTTTCATATTTTTACAAAAAGGTTAAAAGTCAATCGATGAAAACTCACATAAGGCATAACTTTAACAATATAAATCCAAACTGGGTGTCACTTGGACAGATCCTGCATCTAACCACCCGTGAATTTCTGGCACTGGAAAATCTACATTTAAATGCATATTTTTCCGGTTATTGCATTTATGGCATTCTCTGTATTTAATTTGTAATTAAATCCATGTAAATTATTTTGGCATGAAACTTGGTGGATCGACTCATCATAGTCCTATACACTTGCAAAAAATCCCGTGTTTAATGTTGAGCATGCTAAATAATTATTTTTGCTACCCTTTGATTAATTCAAGAAGGGATTAATTTCAGCATCTATAATATTGCTTTATGTTCCTACAAATTACATTTTTGAATGTTTATGTAAATCCCACTCTCCATAGTGTTGCTTAGTCCCTCATGGCAGGTTTAATAGGAAGTTTCCGTTAATTTCATGCATGTATTAATTTTGTAAGCACGTTCTTAATTTAGGGCCACATCGTCATCGGATGTGATGATAAGCTTCACTTAACCCTAAAGTGCATCGGTTCGCATTTAAAAATTTGCTCCTCATTTCATCTGAACATTTGAGTTGTTCACAGCACTATAGCAATAACTAACTATAGCCACGAGTTGGGGGGGGGAGCTCTACAGCCACGGTCGGTCCCAACCGTGGCTATGTTTCCGAGACTAAAGAAAATCATCCGTAGCCTCGGAAAACAGGTCACCCGTGGCTATAGTGACACACTATAGCCACGGTTCACTAACCCAAGAGTGGCTATAGTGGCATATTATAGCCACGGTTCACTAACCTAACCGTGGCTATAGGACACCACTATAGCCATGGTTGCCAAAGTGAACCGTGGCTATTTACTTTTTAACAATAAAAAAATACGCATTAGAAATAATAAATTACAATTACATAACATTAATCACGATTACATCACATTAACATTAAAGTATTACATCACATTAATATTTACAAATATTTACAAAATCCCTCAAAGGTTTAACGTGAACATGACAATGTTTTTTCAAACTAAGTCTACACTATACGAATCTTCAACAACATCGGGCTCGCACGGTCGTTTCAAGCCGCACCACTCGAAAAGTGCCCGATGCTCCTTCGTCACTTCACTTTGCTCGTCAAAGAACCGATCACGAGGACTGATGACCTCCCTGAGCAAGAAATGGCACATCCTAGCGACAATGTAGTACATGTCGTTTGTACTTAGATACTTTCGCACCGTCGAGAATCCTTTCTTGGAGATTTCATTCAATATCTTTCTGTTCGTTATCAATGTCTTTTCTAGACCTTCTGTTCTCTGTCAATAAATACATAAAAGTTGGTATATGATAGACAAAAAAACAGAAAGAATGCAAATTAAACAGATGCAATCTTAGCGTACCTCCTCGGTGGTCTCATGGGTGATGACATTCAAGTAGGATGCAGCGGAGCTCGAATACGCACATGCGTAGTATCCACGAGTGCACACTACCTTTTACTTGTTTAATGCATTGTTAAATAGAGTGAAGTAAAAAACATCACTCTATTTCAATGATAGCAGGATAAAAAAATTAGATGTGACGCGTGTCTTACCGGAAATTTGTGATCGAAAGTATATTTGTTTCCGAATTCTATAACGCGCCACCTTCGGGTTCTTTACGTAGTTCAAATAAGCACTACAATATTGAGAAAAGGGTATTATTGCATGAAATTATCGCTATTTAATTGTACGTCTGTACTTACCAATTTATAACGCTCACGATATCTACGTAGCGATTGGAGTCGTAGTCAAGGCTATCCAAGACTAATAGATATCCAATTTTTGGCATGATCAGGAAACAAATCCAATGACCACTGCAACAAAAGATCGTATTAGTTAGTATGTCATCTATCTTTACGATCGACGAGAGGAAGGTAGTGGTCGAACTTACTCGAAGTGGTAAGGCGCGTAAATGGCGTGACAATCCTGCCATTCCCCGAAGCACCCGTAAATATAACCTGCAGCTCGACCCCTAGCTTTTGTCCTCATGGTGTCCTTCAGTTCTTGTAACTCTTGTGGTGTCTTGTCCTTATATATCTTGTCTTTCTCATTTATCCGGGGTTGATCGCACTTTGATTGATCAAGCTCGGATTGAGGTACCCAACCTTCCAATCGGGTCTGTCGTATCTCTTCTTTTGAAATGTTGAATTCAAGCTACATTAAAAGCAAAAGGCAGTGTGTAACATGTACTGCAAAAAGTAGGAAACAAGAAAAAGATGGATGGAGGCACTTACATGCACCACAAGGTTACGAAGGTCGTGTCCATCTCGCCGAGGCGAAACATAGTGTGGATATCATTGAAATATAGTCCAAGGGTCGAGTCACCGGTATCGTTGAACACGTCCTTCGGAAGCTTACAGGTGATCACATCCACTCCTTCTTTCGCTGCCGCTACGTACCAGTCATGCAGCTTCCGCATCTCCCACGGTAGGTTTGACAACATGTTTTTAGATACGAGGGGTTTGCCAAAGATGAAATTTGGGAAGTCCTCATTCTCGTCACGACCCTCAAATATGTCATCATCGTAATGTACCAATTGACGAGGTTCCGTGATTGGTTGCACGGGTCCCTTCCTCATTCGCTCCAAGTATTTCGTGACATGTTCAGGTTGCGGCTTTGACGGATCCACCCCCGCAGGCGTAATCATCCTAGGGATTAGAGGAGTAAACTCCTTCCGAAGAGGCTCGATAAACCGAGGCTCTTCATCCAAGGCTAGGGTTTCACCTTCCGGCTCGACGGAGGGGATACATTGCCCTTCGGGCTCGACAAGGGGGACTATTTGTTGCCGAGGCTCCTCATAGCCGTGTACCGTGGCGGTTTCTTGCTGCGGGCTGTCTGCGAGTATAGGACTCATAACCGCTTCCTGTCCTTGGTCATCTTGTTCCTTAGCGGCTGAAGCAGCACCCGACAAAGGAGACGGTTCTCCTGCTCCAGCTTCATCCCCCGTGAATTGTTGACTCTCATGAACCGATCCGTGTCCGGACAAGGGGGAGGGGAAACTCGTGGTTCCGAGAGCACAACCTCACGCCGTTTCCACATGATGAACGAACCGATAGCATCATGTAGAGTTATAATCCCCGCGTCAGGTATGGGGCACTCAATCTCGTGCTCCTCACATCCTTGGTTGACCTCCTCGACGGTGACACTGGACGTACCCGTGTGGAATATCCATGTTGTGGATTGTTCGTCCCGGAAGTGCTCTACCGGTTGCAACCTTCATGGTCTTTCCCTTGTAACCAAACGGCACATGCAGCTCACAAGGACATTCTTGTGTTATCACTTCCCCTTCTAACGGGGAGGTAAAGCTAGGCGAAGTGGTTGGGACTCGTATTAGTCGTATCGGGGATACTTCCACTTCGCATGTCAGCTTGGTACATCTCCATCTGTCTCCTCCACTCTTCCTTGTCCCTCTCCTCCTTATCTTTCTTGTGAAATTTATGTTTTTTGTACAACGAGGCGGAAGAGCTAGAGGAGAAACCCTCTTTCCAAGTTGCCTTGGAGGACACCGCTCGCACCCGCCCGCCATGCTCTTTGGTCCCCACAGCAAGAGAGAGTTGGTCTCTGTGATATTCGGATTGAATAACACCGGATCGCGTCTGCGACTTGATGTCACCCGTCAATTGCTGGATAACTTGCGCCGATTCCGCGTCCATCGGAATAATCTCCCCATTTTCATCCATCTTAGAGTGTGCACGGACCCAATTTTTGGCACGCGGCTCGAGGCCCTCTAGTGGATCGGGCTTCCCTTCCGCACGGAGCTTTTCTTCCATCGCCTTCCACTCCGGAATCTTTTTCTTGTAGCCGTCGGGGCCCAAGTGTGGCTTGTACTTATTTTTCCTGTTCAGCTCTAACATCTTTGCACTAAGGTCCTTGGCAGGTCCAGTTGTCTTCTGCTGAACAAATAGTTCCCGAGTCCTATGGACTTATTTGACCATAATCGTCAATGGGTGTTATGCCATGTTTCACATAATGGCAGTTTAGTCGGGACCTCCATTCTCGAAAGATATGTGACATTGCGGTCAGCGTTGCCTTCATGGCTTTCTCGAGGTCCGCTAGTGGGAAGGGGATGTGTGATCTATACGGCATTCCACATTTCCTCTTTGCGCTCTTGAGGAACCACCTTCCATTCGGTCTAGGTTATTTTGCATTTCTCCGTGACAACAACACCACAACGGTTCCTCCATTTTGCTTGGACACCCATTGGTTCAACAGGCTCTCGGTCGGCGGGGTCCGAGTGTTGTAACCTCATATGTACCCTCGGCCTTGTTCGCGGACCGTTTACCCCCACGCTTGCGCTTTTGGGGGACTCATGGGCAGCTATGTTTTCCGTTTGCTCCTCATGAGGTGTGTCTTCGCAAGCCATGGAATGTGTCGCTTGTGCGGCCAAGGCACGACGAACACTTCGTCGAGGAACCTACCATATAAAGAATCATTGAAGATCGGTAATATGCTAATACAGGAAACTTGAAATATTTAAAGAAAGAATCACATTTGACGTGATTCCTCTTTTGAGGGCACGTAATCTGGGTCCTCATTAATACCCCTAGGTTCACGACGCTGGGGGGGGGTGAGGATCCTCTGGTTCTTCCCATTCTCCACTTGATGCGGAGCTTTCATGGTTCATATTCACAACATCCTCTTGTCTATACTTGGATCGGTGGGTCTGTCTTCCTGAATATCTTGTAATGGTATCTTGTCCGCCATTATAGGATTTGATACCTTTAGCGTAACAATGAAAAGATTTAGTAGCAAATAATTGGAGGAAAGAGTTAAAATACGAGAAAAGGATTATTTAGCGGTGGCTTAGAACATGGATAGCATCAAAATCAAATAGAAGAAGAGGAAGACGAGATACAAGGACATACAATGTAGAACACTTTCATAAGAAAGGCAGGGCACACTAAGCAATGCATTGTGACATCCCGTGTCACGATTAAGGCTAATCACGCGATTAATATCCTAATCATATCCTTAATCAGGTGCTAATGCTAAATTACCCAACTAGGAAAAAGCAAATGAGAAAAATAAAAAGGAAAAAAAGGAAAACCTAAGCCTAAACCCTAGCCTTAACCAAAATGCAAAAATTATAAAAACACTACCCACATATTTTTGCACCACTGGATTGCTCATGTAAAAAGAAGAATTTACAACATTTTTACCAAATTTTTGAACAAGGTTTTAAATGCCCAAAAATTCAAATTCAAATCTGAAACTCTGTTACTTGTGAATTTTGTATGAATTTTTGGAAGCATTTTTGGAACTTCAAACTTTAAGATGAAAATTAAAGTGAATCATCCTGAACCTTCCCATAGTTTTGGTTTTATTTTTGGAGCAACAGAAACATGAATTTTCGTCAAAGTTTCAAACTGCAAATTCAAACTTCAACTTTCGACCTCGAGCTACGGTGCCCATGGGCAATGGCGGCCGGACCGCCGGTCCGGCCAGCCTGGCCGCCGCCCCGGGCACGCCCCTGCCCTGTCCCATCCGCCACGCAGGCCCTGCCCACCCCCAACCATTTCGGTACCCGCCGCCCAACCCCGACGCGCCGGAATTGAAGGCCCCGCCACGGCCGCCGCTCCCCGTCCGGCCGCCCCTAGAAAATGGCACGAATGCCAAGTCCCCATCGCCCCCCTTCGCCTCAAATCATTGCCCCAGCTCCCTCTGCAGCCCACGGTGCCCTCAGCTCCCTTCCTCCCCACTCGCAGCTCGCACACGAGGAGAAAAGCCGTCGCCGCCTCCGTTCGGCCGCCATGGACGCCGCCGCGTCGCGCGCAAGCTAGGTAGGACGCGCGCTCCTAGTTCTTCCGCCAAGTTGCACGCAAGAGCCTTCCCTTCTCCCCCTAACCAGCTCCCCTTTCCCTGCAGCCGGCCACCGGAATTTTGGAGAAAGCGGACCGCCGCCGCCGCCGGTTGCGCCACCTCCGCGTCGAGCCCCCACCTTGAGCCCTCCTCGTCACCGTCCAAGCCCGCGCCGCCGCTTCTCAAGGTAAGGCGGAGCTTTGCGCCCAAACTCCACCCCTCTCGTCCTCTGTGCACGGCGCGCGGCGCCGCCGAAGTGCCGCCCTGCCGCGAGCGTCGTGGCCGCCGGTGCTCGGCCGCCGCGAGCCCCGCCGACCTCACCGGAGCACTCCCCTTGCCGCGCGCATCATTCCCACCAAAGCGCGGAGCATGAGCTCCAGCGCAGCATTGCCGCGAGCGAGCTCGCCGGCGCCGACCACCGTCGCCGGAGCCCGCGCGCCGCCGGTTTTAAAAAATCGCTCGATGGCATTTTCGTAAATAGATCCGAACTTCGTTTGAATTTGAAAAATTACAAACTAAAATGTTTTGGAAACTAGAAGATCTGTACTTTCATAAAAGTAACATGAGCTCATCAGATCTGCTCATTTTCACATTTTTACAAAAATGACAAAAGTCAACCCCTGAAAAATTAACTAAGCCATAACTTTAAAAATATAAATCCAAATTAAAAGACACTTGGCCAAAGTCTTCACCCAGGCACACATGAATTTTTGGCACTGGAAGATCTGCATTTCATTTCATATTTTTTAAGTTATTGCATTTCTTGTATTCTCTGTATTTAATTTTTAATTAATTCTGTATAAATTATTTTTGCATGAAACTTGGCAATTAATTTCCTTTTGGTACTGTGCATATGTAGAAAATCCCATGATAAATTTTGAGCATGTTAAATAATGATTTTTGCAAACCCTAGATCTAAATTTCAAAAGGGTCAATTTCAGCACAAGCATGATTAGTTTTATGTCATTAAGAATCATGATCATGCATGTTTATGTAAGTTTTACTGTTCACCATGCCCTCTAGCACCTCGTGGCAGGTTTAGTCAAAAGGTTCCAAGTATTTCACGTATGTATGAATTTTGAAATCAAATTTCTATTCTAAAAGGGAATCGTCATCGCATGTGATGTTAAAACACATAAGCCTAGATTTCTTCCTTTTGTATTATAGAAACTTGCTAAAATATTAGTACTAAACCTACACTAACCACAGCACTCATGTCTATGCATCAAGTCATTACTCAGTTTATGCTAGTATGGTTATGCTTGTTCATGTAAGTTGGGTCCAGTAAAAGAAAACAAGAGGCATGTCATGCTTGTTAGGGTTCGAGCAAACAAAAACTTTTGAATTACGTACTCATATGAATCTTTACAAAACAGCACCCATGCATTACTCTCATCATCGACCTTGTACTCATATGACTTATGCATTGCATTTCATTCCTTAGGTGACGACGCCGAATTGAGTCCGCCGGAAGAAGCCGTCGCTACTCTCAACGCTTGTGAAGCTAGTACTAACTTCGATCACTCTCAAGGCAAGCCCGGTGCATTCCTATTATTTGAAATGTCTCTCTTTTATCACTCTATTAAGGACGATGAATGTGCATTTAAGTTTAGGCGTTGATTGGAAATCCACATGCATAATTTCCTATATGTCCTATGTCGCTTATGTGTCATATCCTCGTTAGAATTGCTATGCTATGTTTATGGAGTCAACGATAGATTGGGGATCTCACTCATGGCTTATGACTAAACTGTGAACATGATGAATTTGGTTAAAATTGAGAACACCCCATTGTGGCTCCGCGAACAAGTTTGAGTTGTGTACCACTTGCATACCTTTCTTATGGGGATTGGTAAACCTATGTAGCTTGTAAGTTGTAAAGTGAGCCGGATATCTCACCGACCCGGAGGTGATGTGTTTGGCACGGTGGTTGCACGGGTTGAGGACCGTTGGAGAGTACATGGGTTAAGCCTTGGGCGCGTTGTTGAACGGTCGCAAGGGGACATGTACTCGGGGTCGGTGGCCCCGTGTTTTACTTTATGATGAACTCGCGAACGGTGGCCATACGTGTTCTTAAATGATGCGTATGTCGTGCATTTGGGTTCTTTCCTGCAGGATTAATAATTCGATAATTATCGCCGTTTCATCTCGGTTAATGAGTACCACTTGATTCGAGCAGTTCGCAATGTGTAGTAATGGAAAGAGATTGAATAGCTTGCTGTTTTATATTGATAGTAAATTGTATTGCAAACTCTTGTATTGTTAGCATGCTCACTAAAGTTTCTTTTATGCAACAACCCTATTAATTTGGCTAAGTAATAAAATTGCCAACCTAATTAGCATAGGTGCTATTTATGCAAAAATGCCAAGTTAAACCGGTCAAGCCCCATGCATCTAGGAGTCGGTCTTAGATGACCAATTTGACGGGTAAGACTTGCGGAGTATGTTAGATACTCGGGCTTTGCCACTACATGTTTATTTACAGGTTTCCCGCAAGCCGGTTTTTGTGATTGTTGTGGTAAGGTGGTTTGGGATGGAGAAGAGCCCAAAGAGTGGACCATTGAATGGGTCCCTAGCTCTCCGACCCATGATGAGTGAGCCATGGCCTAGGCCGGCATGGTTCCTTTAAGTTATCTATGTATCGTCGAGTTATGTATTTCGCTTCCGCACTCTAAATTCGAACAAAGATCATGGTTATGTAAGACTTAATCCCGAACCTAATGTATCTTTTATTCGAACTCTATGTTGTAATCAAGACTTAATTATGTAACCTTGCAAATCGTGTATGTTTGTTAATGTGATGCTATGAATGGTTGCTTCGTCAATCATCTCCCAAGGCGATCCGTACCACACTTGACTATCTTTCGGGATAGGGATGTGACACGTGGTATCGAGCCGACTTGGGATTTGCGTCACGTTAACACTCATTCTAAAAATCTTAAAACCCGTTTTGAGTCACGGTGAGGCACGAGTCTAGATAGAAAGGCCAATATAAGGACTATATAGAATGGTGGCAAAACTAACCCCGTGTTATGATTGTTAAATATTTTGCAACTACGGCTTGAGCAAAGGTATGTGATTGAGTGTTGTCAAATTTTCGCATGATATTATTGGTGTGACTCGAATACACTCTTATTCGAGAGCTCTCCATGTGAGGCGAGGTGACATGGACTTATTTTTGGCTTGTTTCTTTTGAATTTGATGTAATGTTTCTGGAATCCATCTCTTGCAGGTACATAACAACGTTTTAGCTCGTGTAGTATCGTGTGAGAGGTGTGTGTGTGCCACTGATGCGCTTGTCCGATATTCGTATCGGCGGGCGCGGTCTTTTAATTTTTGGTGAGGACGTACAAGACGACATATTGAGCATCCATCATAATTGCATATCATCTCATCATGTCGAATATATGCATGTGAACTCATATAAATGGAACAATCACCAAAAATTTGATCACGTAGCTTAATTCTCACAAAAGGTTGAAAAACCGAAACACTAAAACATGACAAACCGTGGCAGATTTCTTGACTTTCACAAAAATGAGCATAACTTCCAAGTTACTTATCCAAATAAGGCAAATAAGGACTTTCTGGAAAGCTTGCGTTATGCACTACAACAATCTCCTAGTCTCAGGTCTTGTAAAAATCTGGAACGTAGCTAGAATTGCCCATAACAGAGAGCTGTTCTGGAATTTTCAGAATGTGCTCCGGTTCTGTTCCTGTCGTAGATCGTGCATAACTTTCAAGCGACAAGTCGGATTGAGATGTTTTAGGATGCGTTGGAAAGATTAAGAAATTGTCTAAAACTTTTGTAACAAAATAAAAGATTGATTCAGCCCAGAAGCAGGAGTAATCATCGAGTTTCTGTAGCATGTCAATTCTGTCCAGAAAAATGGAACCGTGTTAGGATGGTGCGAAAAATTTTGTTGCATTCTTTTGCTAAGTTGGTGCCATTCCATCATTCATGCTTTACTTATTTAGCATGTTTTGTTGTTGGATCTTGAGTTTTGACTTATGTTTCAAAATTCTCCGACAGATGGCCCCCGGCAAGCTCATGTTGGACCGTGAGAACCTCGCGAGGCGGGTGCTCGAGTTGGAGCAGGAGCGTGCTGCCCTGCAGGCCACCCTCGCCACCCGCGACGCCGAGCTTACCACCCGCGACGCCGAGCTCGCCGCTCGCGCCGCCGAGCTTGCTGCCCGCACCGCCGAGCTAGCCGAGCGCGCTACCGAGGTGGATACCCTCCGTACGCAGCTCGAGTATAGCGAGACGGAGCGTTGGAACTTCTTCGAGCAGCTCCACGACGCCCACCTTGCCCTTGAGGGCAATGGAGCCGCCGCTCTGCAGGCCACGCTTGATGAGTGTGATGCCCAGCTCGCCGCCGCGAATGAGGAGAACTACGTCCTCTCCGGCCAGGTGGATGCCCTTCTCGAGGAGAAGGATGAGTTGGATGTTACCCTCCTGGAGGCTCGGGCGCTAGGGATGCTTTGGAGGGAGACCTCCAGAACGCCCAGGCAACCATAGCGCATAACAACGCTACCATTGAGCATCTCCAAGCCGCCAACAACGCCCTGCACGCCATCCTTAATGGCGGACCCCCGAGCCACTTGAGATCATCCCACCCGAGGAGGATGTGGAGATGAGTGATGGCGAGGATGTTTCCGACGTCGAGGACGGAGCACCCCCTCTCCCATGAGGGATGACGCCGACTACTACGGTGATGACGACGAGTAGTTGTCACGACCGGTGGTCGTAGCTCTATGTGTGTAGGATTTGTAATCTCGTGAGGCATGTAACCGTGTTGGAAAACGATCCGCGTGTTGTTAATTAAGCTCTCCGAGATTTGTGTTTGTTTGTGGGTCACATGTGATGTAACCTAAGACCGTGTTGTATCGGATTCGTGGTTTCCCGTGTATCAAAAATTTCTATCATGTTGCTACTATGTTAGAATCTATGGAATATGTGTGTTGCCAATGCATTATGCTTATTTCATCAATATTTTCTTCGTACATGCAATCTGAAATTTTTGGTCCCGTATGCCCAATGTCATGTTTTCTTGCTATTTTAGCTCTTGGTCTAATGAGCTAACGTGAGAAAATTTTTCATGCATGACAGATGGTGAATACCCGCCGTGGTGAAGCTTCCGGAAGTGGGCATGGTGCGAGGGAAGAGCAACTCCCTAACCCTCCACCCCTCACGCCGTTGGAGCAACTCGTGTCCAACCAAAATGAGATGTTCCGCTTGTTCTTTGCAAGTCAAACCAACCAAGGACAAGGCCAAGGACCGCCACCCCAAGGGCCGAGGAATTCCACCTATGCCAACTTTTGGGCCACTCAACCGCCCAAGTTTGGCGAAGCTACTACCGATCCGTTGGAGGCGGATAATTTCCTCCGCATCATTGAGTCGAAGTTCGCTCTCCTCAATTGCACATCGGAGCAAAAGGTTCTCTTTGCGGCTCAACAACTTCGTGGCTCCGCTAGTGCATGGTGGGCAAGTTTCACCGCCGCACTTCCCGCCGGTACTCAAGTGAACTGGCCGGACTTTTGCACCGCGTTTCGCGCGCATCACATTCCCGCCGGTCTCATGAAGCGCAAGTTGCAAGAGTTCCTTAGTTTGAAGCAAGGTGCCGGAACCGTGCAAGAGTATGCACGGAAGTTCAACTACTTGGCTCAATATGCATCCTATCATGCCGACACGGATGACAAGAAGAAGGATTGCTTTCGTTCGGGGCTAAGCCCGAAGTTACAAGATCGCTTGGCTTAGGTCACTACCGGCACGTTCAATGACTTGATGAGTGCCGCAATCGTGCAAGAAGATGCTATCCGTGCTCACCAAGAGGACAAGAAGAGGAAGCGTGCCGTAGGAAATCCATCCGGCTCCGCTCCGCCCAAGTACAAGCTAGCTATCACTTCCCCGACCGGACGGAAGTTTCGGGCCGCATTGCCGCCGACGGGGGCTCACGTCGGTTGTGCCGCAGCAACACCACCACTCCCACGGTGGAAATCAGCAGCATACCACCTCGTTCCGCCCTCCACAGCAGCAATACCAAGGTGCTAGGCCCAGTCCTCAAGGATTGCCGTGTTCCGACACGCAACCCGGACAACAACAACAACAACAATGGTTCGGAAGCGGCAACAACAACCAAAACCGCAATGGGAATAATGGGAATGGGAATCGCAATCAATCCTCCACTCCAAATGCTAAGAATGGCCGAGTCAACTATACCACGGCCGAAGAGATTCAAGCGGGAGAACCGGTACTTTCGGGTATGTTTTCGGTCAACAACCACTCCACTTTGGTTCTTTTCGATTCGGGTGCAACTCATGATTTCATTAGTCAAGCATGTGCAAAAACCTTACAACTCACTCCTACCGTTTTGGATATTCCCTATATCATCACATCACCCGGTGGAAAGATAAAAACAAACCTAGAGTTGAGGCAATTCCCACTACACCTAGAAAGAAAAATTTACCCCTCATCTCTCATAGTTTTGTGTGGGCAAGGAATAGATATAATTTTAGGTATGAGGTGGATGAAACTCCATAGAGCCGTTTTACACATCGATTCTCGTGAAGTTCACCTAAACTCCCCACTCCATGGTTCATCTATTCTCCGATTGCCCCATCCAAAATTCTCCACTTCAAAAATCTATCATCTTGAGGGAAAACGGATTGAGGATATTCCCGTGGTATGCGAGTTTCCCGATGTGTTTCCGGATGACTTACGGGCATGCCACCCGGTCGGGATGTCGAGTTTAAAATTGAGCTCCAACCCGGTACGGCACCAATTTCCCGTAGGCCGTACAAGATGGCTCCCAATGAGCTAGCAATCTTAAAAGAGCAATTGGGTGAGCTTATGGATAAAGGATATATTCGCCCTAGTTCATCTCCGTGGGGATGTCCCGCTCTCTTTGTGAAGAAGAAAGACAAGACGCTACGTCTATGTGTGGATTACCGCCCTCTCAATGCGGTGACTATTAAGAATAAATACCCGCTCCCTCGGATTGATATTCTCTTTGATCAATTAGTTGGTGCTAAGGTTTTCTCTAAGATTGATCTCCGATCCGGTTACCATCAAATCAAGATACGAGCCGAAGATATTCCAAAAACCGCATTCTCTACGCGGTATGGTCTCTTTGAGTATCTCGTCATGTCTTTTGGGCTCACAAATGCCCGGCTCATTTTATGTACTTGATGAATTCGGTACTTATGCCCGAGTTGGATAAGTTTGTCATGGTCTTCATTGACGACATTCTTATTTATTCGAAGTCCGAAGAAGAGCATGCCGAACACCTTCGCATTGTTCTCCAACGGCTTCGTGATCATCAATTGTATGCCAAGTTTAGCAAATGTGAATTTTGGTTGAAGCAAGTGCCTTTCTTGGGACACATCATTTCCGCGGAAGGTGTCGCCGTTGACCCAAG
The DNA here is from genome assembly GCA_031894775.1 of Chloris gayana. NCBI lineage: Eukaryota > Viridiplantae > Streptophyta > Magnoliopsida > Poales > Poaceae > Chloris > Chloris gayana. The sequence continues at coordinate 782,456 of JAUNZO010001099.1, read as the reverse complement.
TAAAGTGGGAGACGTGCTCGCTTGGAAATCCCCAAGGTCGGTGAGACAAATTCGGAGTTTTCTAGGTCTTGCCGGCTATTATCGGAAATTCATTCCCAATTTTTCCAGCATAGCCAAGCCTATGACAAAATTGTTGGAGAAAGATGCTAAGTTTAAATGGAGCCGCGAATGTGAAGAAGCCTTCCAAACTCTCCAGAAGCATTTGACATCCGCTCCGGTGTTAGCACAAGCCGACATCACCAAGCCATTTGACGTGTATTGTGATGCATCCGGCACCGGTCTAGGATGTGTGCTAATGCAAGAAGGTCGTGTCATTGCTTATGCTTCTCGTCAACTTCGCAAGCATGAACAACATTACCCCACTCATGATTTGGAGCTAGCCTCGGTTGTCCTTGCTTTGAAAACTTGGAGGCATTATCTACTTGGAAATCTTGTCAATCTTTACACCGATCATAAGAGTCTCAAATATATCTTCACCCAACAAGAGTTGAATATGAGGCAACGTAGATGGTTGGAATTAATCAAGGATTATGAGTTGGAAATCCATTATCATCCGGGTAAAGCTAATGTGGTTGCCGACGCTTTGAGTCGCAAGGATCAATGCAATCATATTACCGGTTGTTCTATGGAAAACTCGGAAATTTCAGATTCTAGTGAACCGAGTCTTCGAGTCATTCCCTATGGTTCGCTATATAATCTAGCTCTTATTCCTACCCTTCGTGAGGAAATTATTGAGGCGCAAAAGAAGGACGAAGGTATGGAGTTCATTCGGCAAAAGATTGAGAAAGATGAAGCTACATGTTTCCGACAAGATGACAATGGTGTATTATGGTTCAACCAACGTCTCGTTGTTCCAAAGGATATGGAATTATGGAAGAAAATAATGGATGAGGCACATTTGTCTAAATATTCCATACACCCCGGTAGCAACAAGATGTATCGCGGCCTAAGAGAAAAGTTTTGGTGGACACGCATGAAGTGTGAGATTGCACGGTATGTGGCCGAGTGTGATACTTGTCAACGGGTGAAAGCCGACCACTTGAGAAAAGCCGGATTATTGAACCCATTAAAAATTCCCGTTTGGAAGTGGGAGGACATTGCTATGGATTTTATAGTTGGATTGCCTCTCACATCAAAGAAGCACGATTCAATTTGGGTTATTGTGGATAGGTTCACTAAGTCCGCACATTTCATCCCCGTCCATACTACCTACAATACCAAGAAGTATGCCGAGCTATACATCTCAAGAGTGTTGTGTTTGCATGGAGTACCTAAAACCATTGTTTCCGATCGAGGTCCGCAATTTGTATCTCGCTTTTGGGAACAATTGCATTCTTGTCTTGGTACCACCCTCATTAGAAGCTCCGCATATCACCCTCAAACGGATGGACAAACCGAAAGATTGAATCAATATTTGGAGGATATCTTGAGAGCATGTGCTATGGAAAATAGAGGAAATTGGGATGATTGTCTTCCATTCGCCGAATTCTCGTACAACAATAGCTATCAAGAGAGTTCGGGAATGTCACCGTTTGAAGCGTTGTATGGTCACTCTTGTCGTACACCTTTAAATTGGTCGGAAGCGGGAGAGAGAACTACTTTTGGTCCCGATCTTGTCACCCAAGCCGAGGAGAAGGTTCGACAAATTCAAGCCAACATGAAAGCCGCACAATCTCGTCAAGTGAGTTACGCTAACAAGAGGAGACGCCCTTGGGATTTGAGAAGGGAGATCACGTTTATCTTCGTGTCTCTCCGAAAAGGGCGTATCCCGGTTTGGAATTAAAGAAAAATTAGCACCCCGCTATATAGGACCCTACCCGATTGTGGAAAAGCATAGTGCGGTTGCTTACCGATTGCAATTACCGGAAAGTCTCGCCCGAGTGCACAATGTGTTCCACGTATCTCAACTCAAGAAATGTTTGAAGCCTCCGATAGATGTGGTCATTTCCGACACCGATCAACTAGAAGAAGATCTTTCCTACCCGAATACCCCGTCCGGATTATCGATCAAAGCGACCGAGTAACTCGCAATCGCACCATCACCTTCTACAAAGTGCAATGGAGTAACCACACCGAAGAAGAAGCAACTTGGGAACAAGAGGATTTTCTAGAGAAGAATTTTCCCGAGTTCCTCGCATCACACAAATCGGTAAATTTTCGCACTCCCTCTCCTTAATTCGTAGCGATTCTCGGGACGAGAATTTCTTTAAGGGGGAGGGCTGTGACATCCCGTGTCACGATTAAGGCTAATCACGCGATTAATATCCTAATCGTATCCTTAATCAGGTGCTAATGCTAAATTACCCAACTAGGAAAAAGCAAATGAGAAAAATAAAAAAGAAAAAAGGAAAACCTAAGCCTAAACCCTAGCCTTAACCAAAATGCAAAAATTATAAAAACACTACCCACATATTTTTGCACCACTGGATTGCTCATGTAAAAAGAAGAATTTACAACATTTTTACCAAATTTTTGAACAAGGTTTTAAATGCCCAAAAATTCAAATTCAAATCTGAAACTCTGTTACTTGTGAATTTTGTATGAATTTTTGGAAGCATTTTTGGAACTTCAAACTTTAAGATGAAAATTAAAGTGAATCATCCTCAATCTTCCCATATTTTTGGTTTTATTTTTGGAGCACCAGAAACATGAATTTCCGTCAAAGTTTCAAACTGCAGATTCAACCTTCAACTTTTGACCTCGAGCTACGGTGCCCACCGGGCAATGGCGACCGGACCGCCGGTCCGGCCAGCCTGGCCGCCGCCCGGGCACGTCCCTGCCCTGTCCCATCCGCCACGCAGGCCCTGCCCACCCCCAACCATTTCGGTACCCGCCGCCTGTTGACGCCGGTTTTTGATCAAGGGACCCATTGTCGGCGACTATAGGTCAAAAAGGGCCGGTGGGCGAGAAGGCCGACGGCCGCTTGGGCAAGTAAAAGGCGCGTCTCTCCCGGGAATCGTGCGCGGACGCCAACAGAAGAGCACAACATTGATGGGCCTGGCCCACGTTGTAAAATTAGAAATAATAGTTAGTTTTGGAAAAAGGATTCTAGTCGGTTAGGAAATCGGCTCGAGGAGGGTCCGAATAGGATTCTTTTGCCGAGTATAAATACATACTCGGATGTAACATGTAAACTCGATTCACATCCAATACAACTTTCGGCGCATCGCCAAACCCTAATTTTCTGTCAAGTCTTTCTTGTTTTCGCGCGGGGATCTTCGGGGCTCCGGTCGACGACACGTTGGCTTGACAAGGTAATTATGTTGTCTAATTCTCGGCGCATTGTTCGTAATTAGATGGCTTAATTGCTAGTTATCCGGCGACCGGATCTGTTTTCGATCGGCGTAGTGAGTATCGGCGGGATGAGTCAAGTTGACCTGGTCCGGGCTCGTGGTGGAGGTAGTTTGACTTGTCCTGCCTCCCCGTTCCAGCCTTTGCTCACGGCGCCGATTGGCTCGGATCTGGTCGTTCGAGTCACGATAGCCGCTATGAGAATTCTTCTACATCTTGGCCGATTCGATCGTGCAGATTCGGTTGACGTGTCCTGTGTTTGCCTTTGCGATAGTTGACTTGTCCTAGGCGCATGCAGCCGATTGGCTAGGGTGTAGACTTACTTTCATAGTTAAGACGTTTATGATTGTGCTTGTCCTGAATCGGCGGGCGTGCGCGTCGTTAGACTGGTCCAGCCGCGTGCCATCGGTTGACTTGTCCTGTTGGAGCGATCGGTCGATTTGGGATCCGTGTGGTCGTATTTGTCTTACTTGTTCTTTCGGAGTGTTTAGCCGATTGCTTATCACGTTCATTAAGCTGTTTTATGTTTAATTAATGGTAAACCTGTTAAAGCTGCTTTTGAACCCGAGTTACTAAGTATGATCTTATTGATCATCATTATACCTTTGGACAGATCTAAATAATTCAACGATATAATCAATGGCAGAATCGGCCGCATACCCGATCGGCCGATTCACGGATCTGATTGATGATTAAACTATCCTCTTGCTACCAAACTAATTACATCCTATTAATAATTGCTCTGTTTACATTGTACTCGATAACACATCCCTGCAAAGTCTTAATGATTTGGTCGTTTACCGATCGAAATCTGCTGCTAGTCACCGATCGCATGTTATAGCATCGGCCGATTTCGTATCGTTTGTACCACGGTTCGTTTGCCTAACATTTAATACATAAATGGATGGGCCGTGCTGTTCTCTGTTCATGGCCGATTTTGTCTATCTTACGCCGTGATCGGCCATGGCTGCACATCGGTCTATCCGGGCCGATGACCTGGAATTTTACACTCTTTTATTGTCTTTGTTGGTTTGCAGGAAAACCATCCGGCACGCACCAGCGCACACGAACATCGGCGAGTTGAGCCGGTCCGTTGGGAGCACGGGATTCTGCGTCGAGCTGGAATTTCGGTGGACTCTCCGGACGACGGTGTGTCGGCGACTTTTGACGTCAACACACTTTTGGCACGCCCGGTGGGACTAAAGCAACCAAGATCAAGATGTCGTACATGCGAGGCGGTCGGGAGGACGGAACACCAATGGTCGATGCTGAGAATCGGCCGATTTTCGTTCCGGTCCCTCTCGGGACGGATGGCAAAGGGCATGGAGAAGTTTCGATGATAACGGGGTTTCGGCCTGGGGAAAAATGACAACAGAACAAAAGCTGCAGTACCAGGAATACCTGGCCGAAGCGATGAAAAAGTACTTTCAAGCCACGACGGTGACACGTGGCGGAGTGGCCACAAAAGGAGACTTCCTCGGATTCCGCATCCGGAAGAACTAGACCAAATCAAAGCCCGAGAGACTGCCGGATGCCAACCAACTCGGTGATATGGTCAACTCGTCCGTTCATCATGCCCTAATCAATCAATCGGGCGTGTTGACCAACACCATCGGGAATTTGATCAAGGACACAATTGATGGCAGGCTGTTCATCGAAGGGTATTACTGGACCTGCATACACTCGGCCTTTCAGCACTCCTGTACGGTCGAATCAGGGAATTAGCCTCCGGAGTAACATACCGCAGGAAGGGTTTCAGCCCCGTACGGCATGCCACCTCACCTATGGCCTGGCAAGGACAATGCAAATGCAAGTACCAGTGCAACCCAGCCAGGCAAAGAGGATGACAGGTGGCCCCAAGAAGTCGGTAACGGAAGAAGGCAACGAGACAAGATGTACAACGACCGACTTCGAGTTGGGGGCAGCAACCAATGTGGCAGCGGTCCCACGGATGGCACAGCAACCCAATTTCTTCTACGTACCAAATATCGGCCCGAGTGGAATTGAGAACTCACCTACTATAGTACGGCCGATATCCGGTATTCCACGACCAATCGCTGGGGGACGAGGATTCATGATCGGACGGCCGATCCAATCGGCCATGAATTATGGAATCGCTCCATGGTACATTATTCCCGGCTACTAGCACTGGGATTTCCGGGAACGGTCGGTTGATACACCCAACTGGGGGACAGCCCAATACAGCTTATATGACGGGGACCGGATCAGCAATCTGCTGGACCCAATGATATGAATAGCCTCATGGCTAAAATCGCTGATATGATGAGAGATCAATTCGATTTGAAGCCTAAAGAGAAGAGTGCATTATATCGGCGACCTTACCCTGACTGGATGGATTCCGTGGCTTTACCCAATAAATATAAAATTCCTGAGTTTTCCAAATTTTCCGGGCAAGATAATACATCGACTATGGAGCACATCAGCCGATATGACGCACGACTTGGTGAGGCGTCTACTCGGGAGGCTTTGCGGGTTAGGTTATTCCCACTCGTCATTGTCCGGATCGGCCTTTTCATGGTTTGCTTCGCTGTCGCCTGGTTCTATTCAAAGTTGGGCCGATCCGGAGAAAAGGTTTCACTCGTACTTTTTACGGGCATCACCGAGCTTAGTTTGTCCGATTTAATGGCAGTAAAACAGAAAGCGGGGAATCGATAGCTGATTATATACGAGAGGTTCGGGACTGCGAGGGGACGATGCTACAACCTGAACTCGACAGAGCAACAGATTGGCCGAAATTGCTTATGCGGGGTTATTCTCCAACATCAAAGAAAAGTTTACCCCACATGAGTTTGATGGGCTGGCACAGGTGACACGAAGGGCAGTTGGCCGGGAAGAGAATCTGCAGCTCACCGAGAATCGGCGATATCGGGTAGCTTATGCTGATTTCGACGGTGAAGATGATGAAGAGGAAATTAATGCAGTTGAGTGGACTAATAACAAACGGCCGATATTTTCTCCGCATGTCAATCCTAAAGAGAGAAAATATGATTTTGATTTATCTAAGGCCGACGAGATATTTGATCAGCTGCTGCGGGAAAAGAAAATTCAGCTTTCGCCTCATCACAAGATTCCTACGCCGGAGGAGTTGAAGAAAATGGCTAAGTGGTGCAAATGGCATGGAAATTCACATCATAACACCTGTTGATTGTTATGCTATGAGAGATGAGATCCGGAAGGCGATTGACGAGTGGGATATTGCGAGCAGTCGATGTGAAGAAGAAGATGAAAGTTGATGGGCACCCTTTCCCTACTAATACGATGTACATCAATACCATCGGTGGTGGATCAGCTGGTTTCATACGCCGATATGAGAGGAAGAGGGAGAGGGAAGAAAGAGATCAAGTGGCACATGAACAGGAATCTATCGATCAAAGTCGACGATACGAGCAAAGCGTGATCCGCCGAGAAGATTTTGACCCACACTCGGGATTGTCCTTTCTTTCGATCTGCTGGGACCGAAACATGAAGCTTCCATCTATCGAGAACTGTCCAGAGTGCACCGGCCGGGAAGAGTATCGTGACGTCGGGTCGTCAAATTACCAGGGACGGCCGATTGGTCGCAACTATGAATCTCGACAATCGGCCCCCGGAAGAGCAATCGACTACGATCACGGGTATGATGAACGAAGATACGTAGTGCCAAAGAGAACCTCTGTTCACGATCGATCGGGGTCAATCAATGATGAAGAAGAGTTCGATTACCAATACCATGAAGATTCGAGAGGTGATCAAACCGAGAACGAAGGTCGGTGGTGCCCGGTGGTTTGCTCGACAAAACCCAAAAGAGGAGGCTTCAAAGAATGCGTTGTCGGGAAATCAAGGGTGGACGCCATTACGAGAGATGACCAAGATGATGAGCCCAAGCCCAAGAAGCAATGGAGGCCGAAAGTGCGGTCTCGGGTGGTCCGGGCTGAAGCCGCGGTGAATATGATGTCACCGATGCCCGGGATTGTCGGATCGGCCGATGAAAATTCGGCTGAAGAAGAACCGATTGGGGAAACTTCGGAGATTCCGTGGATGCCGGAATCAGCGGTATTTGATAAGCCGGTCAACTCTGATCATTTGCACCTCAAGGCATTATACATTAGCGGCTATGTCAATGGGTCGCCGATGAGGAAAATGTTGGTCGACGGAGGAGCGGCAGTCAATGTCATGCCGATTACTACATACCGCAAGCTCGGGAAGACGCCGGAAGAAATGATAAGGGCTAATCCGACGCTCAAGGATTACAGCGGGAGAAGCCAAGATGTGCGTGGGGCCGCAATAATGGAGATCACCGTGGGCAGCAAAACCATACCCACCACTTTTTTCATCATTGACGGGAAAGGTGCATACACAACTTTGTTAGGGAGAGACTGGATTCATGCCAATTGTTGCATCCCCTCAACCATGCACCGGTGTTTGATTCAATGGGTCGGCAACAAGGTCGAAATCGTGCGGGCCGATAAGTTCGTAACCATTGCAACCGCCGATTTCGAGTTTGCTGGTCTAGAGAGCTTGCCTTGTTTATCGGGCACGTATTGGGATGCGGAGGCCATAAACATCACGGATGATGGAGTTATTGTGACCGGGGGTCGGTACCCCCGGCTGCTCGATGGGCCCCACAGGAGAATTGACGGACAATCGGCCGATCGATATACACACCGAAGACATGGTGAGTCGGCCGATTGATGAACCGGAAGACGGGAAATTAGGCCACGGTTTTGTGTCGGCCGATGAATTAGAAGAAGTGGATATAGGGGATGGAGACAAGCCTCGGCCGACATATATTAGCAAGAAATTGTGTAAAGAAGTAAGAGATGAATTGGTGGCCTTATTGGAAGAATTTAAGGATTGTTTTGCTTGGGATTATAGCGAGATGCCTGGACTCGACCGATCGATTGTTGAACATCGGTTGCCCACTAAACCCGGATATCGACCATATAAGCGAGGGGCTCGGAAGATTGACCCTAGGTATTATGAAGCCGTCAAAGAAGAGATTATCGGATTGTATGAAGCCGGCTTCATCGGGCCATGCCGATATGCGGAGTGGGTTTCTAGTATTGTGCCGGTGGAGAAGAAAAATGGAAAGATGCGGGTCTGCATTGACTTCAGGAATTTGAATAAGGCAACTCCGAAAGATGAGTATCCAATGCCAAACGCCGATTTGTTGGTTGATGCAGCCGCCGGCAACAAGATTTTGAGCTTTATGGATGGAAATGCTGGGTATAATCAGATTTTTATGGCCGAGGAAGATATATCGAAAACGGCATTCGGATGCCCGGAGCGTTGGGACTATATGAGTGGGTTGTCATGACCTTCGGACTAAAAAATGCTGGTGCTACATATCGGAGGGCCATGAATTTTATATATCACGATTTGATCGGCCGATTGGTGGAAATTTATATTGATGATGTCATGGTGAAATCAAGATCGGTTGGAAGTCATGTGGCTGATCTCGGGGAAGTGTTGAAGAGGACAAGACAATACGGATCGAAGATGAACCCGCTCAAGTGTGCGTTTGGTGTCTCAGCTGGACAATTTCTGGGGTTTATTGTGCATGAAAAGGGAATTGAAGTCGGTCCTAAGAGTATTGATTCTATCGGAAAGTTGGAACCGCCGACGAACAAGACGAAGCTCCGATCCCCGATCGGCAAGATTAATTTTATTAGGCGATTTATCTCAAACTTGTCCGGCCGACTTGATGTGTTTACGCCATTATTGAAGCTCAAGGCCAGTCAAGAGTTTCGGTGGGAGCCGATCCATCAAAAGGCTTTAGAAGATATCAAGAAATATTTGGTGTCCCCACCGATGATGGTTCCGCCAAAGTCAGGCACACCCTTTAAGTTATATTTATCGGCTGATGATAGGTGCATCGGCTCGAGCATTGACTCAAGAGCGAGGAGGGAAAAGAGCGGGTCATATTTTATCTCAGCCGCAAACCGATTGATGCAGAAACACGGTATCCGAAGTGGAAAGGTTATGTCTCTGTCTGTATTTTTCATGCACGAAATTAAGGCATTATCTCGTTGGCCGAAGAATGTACTGTCGTTTGCCGGGCCGATGTCGTAAAGTATATGCTATCGGCTCCGGTCCCCAAAGGCCGGTTGGGCAAATGGATGTTGGCAATTGCGGAGTTTGATTTAGGCTATGAATCGGCCAAAGCGGTGAAAGCACAAGTATTGGCTGATTTAGTGGTGCAACACGGTCAACACTCGGCCGGATATGTTGAACCGATGCCATGGACGGTGTTCTTTGATGGTTCGATTTGCAAAGAAGGAAGTGGAATCGGCTTGGTTGTTGTGTCGCCTCGGGGGCAGTACGTGGATACTCTATTACAGTGGAGGCGTACACCAACAACCAAGTCGAATACGAGGCAGTATTAAAAGGATTGGAATTACTCATCGATGCCAGGGCTGATTTTGTGGAAATTTTCGGAGATTCCTTGTTGGTTGTGAGTCAGTCGGCCGATGAGTATGAGTGTAAAGATGAAATATTGTTGCAATATCATAGAAAGTGCCGAAGTTAATGAAAAGGTTCAAGTGTGTTAAAGTCAGCCATATACCAAGAGAGCAGAATTTTGAAGCAAATAACTTGGCTCAGCTAGCATCCGGATATCGGCTCGCCGAAACAGCTTAGAGATAGCTGATATTGAAGAAGCCGATTGGCGTACGGAAATTCGAAAATTTTTGAGCAATCCATCCCAACCTACAGATAAGAAGATAAGATATAAAGCTTTGAAGTATGTTCGTTGGATGATCGACTATTTTTCAAGACAATTGATGGGGTGCTTCTCAAGTGTATTGATGACACCGAGGCAAAAGTGGTAATGAGCGAAGTACATGATGGGATTTGCGGAACGCATCAATCGGCCCATAAGATGAAGTGGCTGCTAAAGCGAGCTGGTTATTACCGGCCGACAATGTTGGCCGATTGTTTCAAATATTACAAGAGTTGCCAAGACCGCAGAAATTCGGGCCTATACGAGGGCGCCCGCATCGGCTATGAATCCAGATAATCAAACCTTGGCCGTTCGGAGGTTGGGCCATGGATATGATCGGCCGGATAAATCCAGCATCGAGCAAAGGGCATCGGTACATATTGGTAGCTACAGATTACTTCACAAAATGGGTTGAAGCAGCGCCCTATCGTAAAGTTTCGACGGCCGACGTGATAACGTTTGTTAAAGAGCATATTATTTATAGGTTTGGGATTCCGGAGACAATCACAACAGATCAAGGATCAGTATTCACGTCGGACGAATTTCAATCTTTTGCTGATGAGATGGGAATTAAGTTGATTAATTCATCGCCGTATTATGCCCAAGCCAATGGACAAGTCGAAGCGGCGAATAAGAGTCCGATCAAGTTAATCAAGCGGAAAATACAAGAGTATCCTCGTAAGTGGCACATGAAATTGATGGACGCTTTGTGGGCTTATCGTATGTCACGGCATGGAGCTATGCAAGTTGCGCCGTATCAGCTGGTATATGGGCACGAAGCCGTACTCGCCATGGGAGACAGACTATCAGCTCCGGAAGGATTGAGTTGCAACAAAAGCTTTCGGGCGATCAGTACTACGGATTGATGATGGATGAATTAGAAGATGTAGTACAAAATCGGCTGGATGCATTGGAGAAAATAGAGCGAGAATAAAGCAAGGGTCGCCCGCCATTATGATAAGAAGGTTGTGCAGAAACAGTTTAAAGAGGGCGATTTGGTCCGGAAGCTTAGGATGCCGATCGGTGTGAAGGACAATCGGTTTGGTAAATGGTCGCCTAATTGGGAAGGACCTTATTTGATTAGCCGATCGGCACCGGGTAATGCATATATTTTGAAAGAGTTAGAAGGGGAAGAATTCGGCCGAGCACTTAATGGAAAGTATTTGAAGCGAGTATTATCCTAGTATTTGGATTAACTCATAGTGTTCGGCCTAAAAGAGACTACAGCCGATGTCGATGCACATCGCCTTGAGACGGCCGATACCGAGAGTATCGCCCTTAGCCCAAAAAATATATGAAAGTAAAACAGAGGAAGTCACTGATAAATTAGCCGATGTTTGAACATCGCCTTCGGATGGCCGATATGATTGTATATCGCCCTTAGTGCAAAAAAAATGTTTACAACCAAAAAAAAAAAAAAAAAAAAAATGTTTACAACCAAAACTTTGTTCAAAGTCCTATTACACCTAAGCATAGTCAACGGCCTCGGCGCGGGACAAGAAGTCTTGGACAGCGAGATAGTGCGCGGGCCGGCGTGGAGTCGAGTTTGGCCATGACCAATAGGTCATCCTCGATGGGGCCGACATCGGCTTGCGCCGCGGCGACCGTCTTCTCGGCCATTTGAATGGCTTCGTCCGTCGTCTTCTGCTGAGCCGCCACATCGGCCGACAACCGTGCAATAGTAGCTTCCAAGGCCGCCGCCGCCTCCTCCTTGAAAGCCGGAGATGCTCTCAAATCGGCAATCTCCTGGTTGATTGCTTGCGATTCATCCTGCCGATTTGAGAGTTGCTCTTGCATCTCCTGGGTCTTCCGGACCTCCTCCTCGAGCGCTTGATGGAGTTATCGGCGAGTAACGCAGCTTGCTGCTGCTCCGCATGGCGAGCCAAACGCCGGCCGGGCACGAGTGAAGTCCATTTGCCGGTACTCCATGTATGCCACGCGGTGCGAGCATCGCGCACATCCTCCGGGAGCTCGGTCCGGACCTCCAAGTACCGGGCCCTTATGGGTTGTGCGTCGGCCACCAAGCGATCCAACGAAGAGGCCTCAAGCTCGCGCGCGATTTCGGCCATGGTGGTAAGACTAGAAGCGAGATACCAAAATCGGCGCGGGACGAGGGAAGCTGAGCGCACTGGAATACCAAGGAAAATAAGGTGAAGTTAATAATCAGAAGCAAATCAAGAAAATAAAAAGGAGATAGTAAAAACAAACCTGCGAAGCGTCGATGCGAAGTGGTCGGACGTCTATCGGATGAGCCATTGAACCCACAGAGTTCGTGTGTTTCAATCAGCTCTCGGCCGGCCGATCCCCTTTCAACAGCAGCATCTTCGGAGGCGGCATCGGGCACATGGCCAGCTTGTTCGATGATCGGCGGGCTCATCGGCGGAGCTCATCGGCAGCGGTGCACCGCAAGAGAAGCCGCGGGCGGCTCCTGGCCGGCCGATTCTTCGTCGATAGCGGTGCCTTTGGGAGAAGCCGTGGGCGACACACGGCCGGCTTGTTCAACTTCGGCGGCAACATCGGGAGACGCGAGCCGATCCGAGTGAGTTGGGTTTTCCGTAGGGTTCGGATCGGCCCGGCTTGGTATGACTTCGGGCTCCGAAGTCTGTTTGAATCGGCCGATCGGTGTCGGCGTCCTGGCTGGTGGAGGAGTTGATAGGCGGATCGGCCTATCGAGCGTCGGTGTCCGGGCCCGAGGAGGAAGAACCGCCGATTCCTGCAAAGAACTCATAGTTAGACTATGTAAAGTAAAGAGGGAATCGGCGATCATGCAATAATAACTCGACGCGGCGGAGATGGTTCGTCGAAGTAGTCCGGGTCGGACGGGTGCGCAGGCTGCTTTAACAGCGCGCGGTGGCGCTTCGGGGCTTGAGTCGGCCTTGCGGCTGGCACATTAGCCTTCCTCTTTCGATGGCGGCTGTTTTGGTCTTGACCTTGCGGGCAGCTGGTGCCCCTCGAATCATTGCCGCAAAAGCTTGGGCAGGAGTACGATCGGTGAAGCCGATGTTTGGAACAATTGGGCTCGGCATCGGGTACGCGATCGGCCGGCCATCGATACTCCGGGTCGGCGGCTCCTCCGTGTCCGACTGAAAAAGAATATACAAGGGTGAGCATTTAGAGTGGCCGGTTTCATCTACAAAATCGGCCTTATGGAAATAGATCGACTACACATACCTCGGCGAAGGCTTCGCTCAGGACTAAGCCGGAGAAGAATGAAGCGGTGTTCCGGCTGCGGAGGTGCCGGTTCCACTCGCCCCACGAGCGGTCGAAAAGGCGGGTGCTCCGGGGCACCGGGGAAAATCCGGCTAAGTCGCCGGTGACGACATCGGCGGTGAGGCCGACGAGCCAATTCCATTGAACGGCGTTGTCGACGGTAGCCCGCGCCTTTATTTGCCCCACATAGAAGAGGCTGGGGGCAAGCGGCCGAAGCCGAATTGACGGGCCGCCACCGACGGGTGGTAGAACTCGTAGGAGCGAGAGAGCCTTGCTCCCGGCAGCGAGTCCCGTCGGCGGCAGACAGGGGCGGAGGCAGGTGGTGAAGATCTTGACCGCCTCCCCGTCGGCCGTTGGGAAGGTGGGGTCGATCGGAAAAGGAGTATCGTATCCCTTCTCGAAAAAATCAATGTACGGATACCAATCCGTACTTTCGTTGTTGAGGCCCTTGTAAAGGGCAGCGAACCGATAAGCCGGGGTGTCATCCGATATGGCCACCCCCGGAGCCATGGATAGCGCTTCCCCGAAGGAAATACACCGGCTGGATCGGGCGTGGCCGATTCTGCGTGATTGCCGGGGAAGGTGAGGACACCGAGGTCCGGATCGATGGCCTTGGTGGTGTGAAGGGACAACCACATCCGGATAAACCACCAAGGGCCACCCAGGTTCTTGACTGATCGGCCAAAACGCAACTCCACCGAAACCCGGTGAAGAAGGAAGTACGCCGACCCTAAAAGATATTTGCCCATAGGAAGGGCATAGCCGTCGGCCGATCTATCGGCTATCGGCAGGAAGTTGTTTGTGGGGCTCACGCCGACCCCACAAAAGAAGAAGTGGTCAAGCCACATGTTGAGAAAGGCAACGTGCTCGCGGCGATCGACCGAGCCGTGCCCCTTGTTGTAGGTCCGGATATAGACCTTCCAACCCCTGGTGTCCTTGGGATTGATCCGGTGGGTGGACTTGATGCGGATGGCGTCCGGGGTGGCCTCCGCCGTGATATTCAAATCCGCCAACATGACCGTGTCCGGGAGGGTCATGGTAGCCGGGCCGTGCCCGAACATGAAGCGATTCGGGGCATCCGACCGAGAGATAAGAAGCGGCCGCTAGCAATGGTTCGTTCTTGTGGTGATCGGCTAGAGAGAGTTTGATGGCATGGGCGATGCCGATGTCGGCCCAAACTTGCCGATGGGCGGCCGATACCCGGTTATACCAATCCCGCCACCCCGCAACAGGAGTCGGCCATGACCTAAAGCTACTCGGACCACTCGGCCGATAATGGAGATTGTTGCCGAAACGGGACCCGGTTCGTTTCGGCACGGATAAGATCCGTGGGGTCCGGATCGCCCATGGGGCCCAAGAAGAAATGGGTCGGGATGTTAGAAGGGATGACGATTTGGTTCCGGATCTCCTAAAAACAAGGAATAGGGCTAAAATGAGAAACAAGACGAAAAGAAGATAGATTGTGAAAATGAACAAGAACAAGAACACAAAGAAAATTGCAAAAGTAGAGAAGAGGGATGCCCGAATGTACATTACCTCCGGAACGGCGTTGGTGGTGGCGACGACTCGGTCGTGCGGCGGCGTGCAGCAGCAGCAACGAGTGGGATTCATGGTCACCGGAGAGAAAACGACGGCGGCGCGGTGGGAAGTTGAAAAGGCTCGAAAAGGGCAAAGGTCGCTAGAGCAGGGGAAGATGAAAGCCAAAGGAGAGGAAACAGATGGGAAATGACCAGGGGTAACCCCGGCTTTTATGAAGAGGTGACGGGCGGTAAAACCGGCGCAGAAAAGAGGATAAATCAGTCCGACGCATGCGTTGCATACCCCGGACCGGG
Organism: Chloris gayana; assembly: GCA_031894775.1. Lineage (NCBI taxonomy): Eukaryota > Viridiplantae > Streptophyta > Magnoliopsida > Poales > Poaceae > Chloris > Chloris gayana. Next base: position 767,402 of record JAUNZO010001099.1, on the reverse strand, counting down.
GGACATGTGTTGACGCCGGTTTTTGATCAAGGGACCCATTGTCGGCGACTATAGGTCAAAAAGGGCCGGTGGGCGGAAGGCCGACGGCCGCTTGGGCAAGTAAAGGCGCGTCGCTCCCGGGAATCGTGCGCGGACGCCAACGGAAGAGCACAACATTGATGGGCCTGGCCCACGTTGTAAAATTAGAAATAATAGTTAGTTTTGGAAAAAGGATTCTAGTCGGTTAGGAAATCGGCTCGAGGAGGGTCCGAATAGGATTCTTTTTGCCGAGTATAAATACATACTCGGATGTAACATGTAAACTCGATTCACATCCAATACAACTTTCGGCGCATCGCCAAACCCTAATTTTCTGTCAAGTCTTTACTGTTTTCGCGCGAGGATCTTCGGGGCTCCGGTCGACGACACGTTGGCTTGACAAGGTAATTATGTTGTCTAATTCTCGGCGCATTGTTCGTAATTAGATGGCTTAATTGCTAGTTATCCGGCGACCGGATCTGTTTTCGATCGGCGTAGTGAGTATCGGCCGGGATGAGTCAAGTTGACCTGGTCCGGGCTCGTGGTGGAGGTAGTTTGACTTGTCCCGCCTCCCCGTTCCAGCCTTTGCTCACGGCGCCGATTGGCTCGGATCTGGTCGTTCGAGTCACGATAGCCGCTATGAGAATTCTTCTACATCTTGGCCGATTCGATCGTGCGGATTCGGTTGACGTGTCCTGTGTTTGCCTTTGCGATAGTTGACTTGTCCTAGGCGCATGCAGCCGATTGGCTAGGGTGTAGACTTACTTTCATAGTTAAGACGTTTATGATTGTGCTTGTCCTGAATCGGCCGGGCGTGCGCGGTCGTTAGATCTGGTCCAGCCGCGTGCCATCGATTGACTTGTCCTGTTGGAGCGACCGGTCGATTTGGGATCCGTGTGGTTGTATTTGTCTTACTTGTTCTTTCGGAGTGTTTAGCCGATTGCTTATCACGTTCATTAAGCTGTTTTATGTTTAATTAATGGTAAACCTGTTAAAGTTGCTTTTGAACCCGAGTTACTAAGTATGATCTTATTGATCATCATTATACCTTTGGACAGATCTAAATAATTCACCGATATAATCAATGGCGGAATCGGCCGCATACCCGATCGGCCGATTCACGGATCCGATTGATGATGAAACTATCCTCTTGCTACCAAACTAATTACATCCTATTAATAATTGCTCTGTTTACATTGTACTCGATAACACATCCCTGCAAAGTCTTAATGATTTGGTCGTTTACCGACGAAATCAGTTGCTAGTCACCGATCGCATGTTATAGCATCGGCCGATTTCGTATCGTTTGTACCACGATTCGTTTGCCTAACATTTAATACATAAATGGATGGGCCGTGCTGTTCTCTCGTTCATGGCCGATTTTGTCTATCTTACGCCGTGATCGGCCATGGCTGCACATCGGTCTATCCGGGCCGATGACCTGGAATTTTACACTCTTTTATTGTCTTTGTTGGTTTGCGGGAAAACCATCCGCACGCACCAGCGCACACGAACATCGGCGAGTTGAGCCGGTCCGTTGGGAGCACAGGATTCTGCGTCGGCTGGAATTTCGGTGGACTCTCCGGACGACGGTGTGTCGGCGACTTTTGACGTCAACACCGCCCAACCCCGACGCGCCGAATTGAAGGCCCCCGCCCGGCCGCCGCTCCCGTCCGGCCGCCCCTAGAAAATGGCACGAATGCCAAGTCCCCATCACCCCCTTCGCCTCAAATCATTGCCCCAGCTCCCTCCGCAGCCCACGGTGCCCTCGGCTCCCTTCCTCCCCACTCGCAGCTCGCACACGAGGAGAAAAGCCGTCGCCGCCTCCGTTCGGCCGCCATGGACGCCGCCGCGTCGCGCGCAAGCTAGGTAGGACGCGCGCCCCTAGTTCTTCCGCCAAGTTGCACGCAAGAGCCTTCCCTTCTCCCCCCGACCAGCTCCCCTTTCCCTGCAGCCGGCCACCGGAATTTTTGGAGAAAGCAGACCGCCGCCGCCGCCGGTTGCGCCACCTCCGCGTCGAGCCCCCACCTCGAGCCCTCCTCGTCACCGTCCAAGCCCGCGCCGCCCTTCTCCAAGGTAAGGCGGAGCTTTTGCGCCCAAACTCCACCCCTCTCGTCCTCTGTGCACGGCGTGCGACGCCGCCGAAGTGCCGCCCTGCCGCCGCGTCGTGGCCGCCGGTGCTCGGCCGCCGCGAGCCCCCGCCGACCTCACCGGAGCACTCCCCTTGCCGCGCGCATCATTCCCACCAAAGCGCGGAGCATGAGCTCCAGCGCAGCGTTGCCGCGAGCGAGCTCGCCGGCGCCGGCCACCGTCGCCGGAGCCCGCGCGCCGCCCGGTTTTAAAAAATCGCCCGATGGCATTTTCGTAAATAGATCCGAACTTCGTTTGAATTTGAAAAATCCATATCTGGCGTTTGAATCGTCCAAAAATTACAAACTAAAATGTTTTGGAAACTAGAAGATCTGTACTTTCATAAAAGTAACATGAGCTCATCAGATCTGGTCATTTTCACATTTTTACAAAAATGACAAAAGTCAACCCCTGAAAACTTAACTAAGCCATAACTTTAAAAATATAAATCCAAATTAAAAGCCACTTGGCCAAAGTCTTCACCCAGGCACACATGAATTGTTGGCACTAGAAGATCTGCATTTCATTTCATATTTTTCAAGTTATTGCATTTCTTGTATTCTCTGTATTTAATTTTTAATTAATTCTGTATAAATTATTTTTGCATGAAACTTGGCAATTAATTTCCTTTTGGTACTGTGCATATGTAGAAAATCCCATGATAAATTTTGAGCAAGTTAAGTAATGATTTTTGCAAACCCTAGATCTAAATTTCAAAAGGGTCAATTTCAGCACAAGCATGATTAGTTTTATGTCATTAAGAATCATGATCATGCATGTTTATGTAAGTTTTACTGTTCACCATGCCCTCTAGCACCTCATGGCAGGTTTAGTCAAAAGGTTCCAAGTATTTCACGTATGTATGAATTTTGAAATCAAATTTCTATTCTAAAAGGGAATCGTCATCGCATGTGATGTTAAAACACATAAGCCTAGATTTCTTCCTTTTGTATTATAGAAACTTGCTAAAATATTAGTACTAAACCAACACTAACCACAGCACTCAAGTCTATGCATCAAGTCATTACTCGGTTTATGCTAGTATGGTTATGCTTGTTCATGTAAGTTGGGTCCCGTAAAAGAAAACAAGAGGCATGTCATGCTTGTTAGGGTTCGAGCAAACAAAAACTTTTGAATTACGTACTCATATGATTCTTTACAAAACAGCACCCATGCATTACTCTCATCATCGACCTTGTACTCATATGACTTATGCATTGCATTTCATTCCTTAGGTGACGACGCCGAATTGAGTCCGCCGGAAGAAGCCGTCGCTACTCTCAACGCTTGTGAAGCTAGTACTAACTTCGATCACTCTCAAGGCAAGCCCCGGTGCATTCCTATTATTTGAAATGTCTCTCTTTTATCACTCTATTAAGGACGATGAATGTGCATTTAAGTTTAGGCGTTGATTGGAAATCCACATGCATAATTTCCTATATGTCCTATGTCGCTTATGTGTCATATCCTCGTTAGAATTGCTATGCTATGTTTATGGAGTCAACGATAGATTGGGGATCTCACTCATGGCTTATGACTAAACTGTGAACATGATGAATTTGGTTAAAATTGAGAACACCCCATTGTGGCTCCGCGAACAAGTTTGAGTTGTGTACCACTTGCATACCTTTCTTATGGGGATTGGTAAACCTATGTAGCTTGTAAGTTGTAAAGTGAGCCGGATATCTCACCGACCCGGAGGTGATGTGTTTGGCATGGTGGTTGCACGGGTTGAGGACCGTTGGAGAGTACATGGGTTAAGCCTTGGGCGCGTTGTTGAACGGTCGCAAGGGGGACATGTACTCGGGGTCGGTGGCCCCGTGTTTTACTTTATGATGAACTCGCGAACGGTGGCCATACGTGTTCTTAAATGATGCGTATGTCGTGCATTTGGATTCTTTCCTGCAGGATTAATAATTCGATAATTATCGCCGTTTCCTCTCGGTTAATGAGTACCACTTGATTCGAGCAGTTCGCAATGTGTAGTAATGGAAAGAGATTGAATAGCTTGCTGTTTTATATTGATAGTAAATTGTATTGCAAACTCTTGTATTGTTAGCATGCTCACTAAAGTTTCTTTTATGCAACAACCCTATTAATTTGGCTAAGTAATAAAATTGCCAACCTAATTAGCATAGGTGTTATTTATGCAAAAATGCCAAGTTAAACCGGTCAAGCCCCATGCATCTAGGAGTCGGTCTTAGATGACCAATTTGACGGGTAAGACTTGCGGAGTATGTTAGATACTCGAGGCTTTGCCACTACATGTTTATTTACAGGTTTCCCGCAAGCCGGTTTTTGTGATTGTTGTGGTAAGGTGGTTTGGGATGGAGAAGAGCCCAAAGAGTGGACCATTGAATGGGTCCCTAGCTCTCCGACCCATGATGAGTGAGCCATGGCCTAGACCGGCATGGTTCCTTTAAGTTATCTATGTATCGTCGAGTTATGTATTTCGCTTCCGCACTCTAAATTCGAACAAAGATCATGGTTATGTAAGATTTAATCCCGAACCTAATGTATCTTTTATTCGAACTCTATGTTGTAATCAAGACTTAATTATGTAACCTTACAAATCGTGTATGTTTGTTAATGTGATGCTATGAATGGTTGCTTCGTCAATCATCTCTCAAGGCGATCCGTACCACACTTGACTATCTTTCGGGATAGGGGTGTGACATGCATACCATAATTTATACGACCTCGAGGTAAATCGGTCAGGATACTTTGGTATCCTCGAGAAAATCAAATATAATGTGTCATACACATTACAAAGATGATCTGGAAAATACCCAAGCATCCGACCATGTCCGCCTAAGGTCGTACGAGTTGCGGTATGTCTTACATATTGTTTGACCAACCTTCCTAATGAAAGACACCCTACATTCTACATTCTTTCACCCCATCTTCCCCTTCTCCTATATATATGCTTATCAAGAGTCATCGTCATCTGCCAAAAAGTTATATTTTTTGAAGACTTAGTTGAAAATATATTTTTTACAAGAAAAGGAGTATATTCCATAGCATCGGAACTAGGGTAGAAGAGGATGCAGCTGAGGAGGATGGACATACAATGTAGAACACTTTCATAAGAAAGGCAGGTGCACACTATGCAATACATACTACAATTTATACGACCTCATGGTAAATAGGTCGGGATACTTGGGTATCCTCCGGAAAATCAAATATAATGTGCTATACACATCACAAAGATGATCCGGAGAATACCCAAGCATCCGACCATGTCTTCCTAAGGTCGTACGAGTTGCGGTATGTCTTGCATATTGTTTGACCAACCTTCCTAATGAAAGACACCATACATTCTATATTGATCCCCCCGACTACCTCCTCTTCTATCAACAATCATCATCCGCCAAAAAGTTAGGATTTTTTGCTCTCGGTGCGGGTTGCCGAATGAACGGCCATCCAACGCTATTGTTAAGGTCATCGACTCATATGTCAACATGTTTCCAACATCCGAGGATGCGGTCCATGCTGCCACACTAATCTCACCGTGCCCGCTTTCATCATCGAGCATGGCTAGACCATGAAAAGACAGGAAAGAGACGAAGAAATTAAAGGGAGGTGAAACAAGAGAAGATAGGGGAAATAGTTTTTATTTAAAAACAATGGTCTAGCCATGAAACGAGAGGAGAAAAGAGAGGAAATAGAGGAAACAGAGAGGGAATATAGTAAGGACCGACGAGAAGCACCGAAAATCAGCACTTAATAAATACTTTGCCTTATAATCCGTGTGCTGATTTAGCTAGAGAGAGAGAGGAAAAGAGAGGAAATAGAGGAAAGAGATGAGGAAATAGGTGGCTAATGTATAATTCAGATAGTGTTGACGTCAAAAGTCGCCGACACACCGTCGTCCGGAGAGTCCACCGAAATTCCAGGCGACGCGAGAATCCTGTGCTCCCAACGGACCGGCTCAACTCGCCGATGTTCGTGTGCGCTGGTGCGTGCCGGATGGTTTTCCTGCAAACCAACAAAGACAATAAAAGAGTGTAAAATTCCAGGTCATCGGCCCGGATAGACCGATGTGCAGCCATGGCCGATCACGGCGTAAGATAGACAAAATCGGCCATGAACGAGAGAACAGCACGGCCCATCCATTTATGTATTAAATGTTAGGCAAACGAAGCGTGGTACAAACGATACGAAATCGGCCGATGCTATAACATGCGATCGGTGACTAGCGGCCGATTTCGTCGGTAAACGACCAAATCATTAAGACTTTGCGGGGATGTGTTATCGAGTACAATGTAAACGAGCAATTATTAATAGGATGTAATTAGTTTGGTAGCAAGAGGATAGTTTAATCATCAATCGAGATCCGTGAATCGGCCGATCGGGTATGCGGCCGATTCTGCCATTGATTATATCGGTGAATTATTTAGATTTGTCCAAAGGTATAATGATGATCAATAAGATCATACTTAGTAACTCGGGTTCAAAAGCAGCTTTAACGGGTTTAGCATTAATTAAACATAAAACAGCTTAATGAACGTGATAAGCAATCGGCTAAACACTCCGAAAGAACGAGTAAGACAAATACAACCACACGAGATCCCAAATCGACCGATCGCTCCAACGGGACAAGTCAAGCGATGGCACGCGGGTGGACCGAGTCTAACGGCCGCGCACGCCGGCCGATTCGGGACAAGCACAATCATAAACGTCTTAACTATGAAAGTAAGTCTACACCCTAGCCAATCGGCTGCATGCGCCTAGGACAAGTCAACTATCGCAAAGGCAAACACGGGACACGTCAAGCTGAATCCGCACGGTCGAATCGGCCAAGATGTAGAAGAATTCTCATAGCGGCTACGTGACTCGAACGACCGGATCCGAGCCAATCGGCGCCGTGAGCAAAGGCTGGAACGGGGAGGCGGGACAAGTCAAACTACCTCCACCACGAGCCGGACCGGGTCAACTTGACTCATCCGGCCGATACTCACTACGCCGATCGAAAACAGATCCGGTCGCCGGATAACTAGCAATTAAGCCATCTAATTACGAACAATGCGCGAGAATTAGACAACATAATTACCTTGTCAAGCCAACGTGTCGTCGGCCAGGAGCCCAGAAGATCCCGCGCGAAAACGGTAAAGACTTGACAGAAAATTAGGGTTTGGCGATGCGCCGAAAGTTGTATTGGATGTGAATCGAGTTTACATGTTACATCCGAGTATGTATTTATACTCGGCAAAAAGAATCCTATTCGGACCCTCCTCGGGCCGATTTCCTAACCGACTAGAATCCTTTTTCCAAAACTAACTATTATTTCTAATTTTACAACGTGGGCCGGGCCCATCAATGTTGTGCTCTTACGTTGGCGTCCGCGCACGATTCCCGGGAGAGACGCGCCTTTTACTCGCCCAAGCGGCCGTCGGCCTTACGCCCACCGGCCCTTTTTGACCTATAGTCGGCGACAATGGGTCCCTTGGTCAAAAACCGGCGTCAACACATGTCCCCCGGTGCGGGGTATGCAACGCATGCGTCGGACTGATTTATCCTCTTTTCTTGCGCCGGTTTTACTGCCGTCACCTCTTCATAAAAGCCGGGGTTACCCCTGGTCATTTCCCATCTGTTTCCTCTCCTTTGGCTTTCATCTTCCCCTGCTCTAGCGACCTTTGCCCTTTTCGAGCCTTTTCAACTTCCCACCGCGCCGCCGTCGTTTTCTCTTCCGGTGACCATGAATCCCACTTGTTGCTTGCTGCTGCGGCCGCCGCCGCCGACCGAGTCGTCGCCACCACCAACGCCGTTCGGAGGTAATGTACATTCGGGCATCCCTCTTCTCTACTTTTGCAATTTTCTTTGTGTTCTTGTTCTTGTTCATTTTCACAATCTATCTTCTTTCCGTCTTGTTTCTCATTTTAGCCCTATTCCTTGTTTTTAGGAGATCCGGAACCAAATCGTCATCCCTTCTAACATCCCGACCCATTTCTTCTTGGGCCCCATGGGCGTCCGGACCCCACGGATCTTATACGTGCCGAAACGAACCGGGTCCCGTTTCGGCAACAATCTCCATTATCGGCCGAGTGGTCCGGTAGCTTTAGGTCATGGCCGACTCTGTTGCGGGGTGGCGGGATTGGTATAACCGGGTATCGGCCGCCCATCGGCAAGTTTGGGCCGACATCGGCATCGCCCATGCCATCAAACTCTCTCTAGCCGATCACCACAAGAACGAACCATTGCTAGCGGCCGCTTCTTATCTGCGGTCGGATGCCCTGAGCTGCTTCATGTTCGGGCACGGCCGGCTACCATGACCCTCCTGGACACGGTCATGTTGGCCGATTTGAATATCACGGCGGAGGCCACCCCGGACGCCATCCGCATCAAGTCCACCCACCGGATCAATCCCAAGGACACCGGGGGTTGGAAGGTCTATATCCGGACCTACAACAAGGGGCACGGCTCGGTCGATCGCCGCGAGCACGTTGCCTTTCTCAACATGTGGCTTGACCACTTCTTCTTTTGTGGGGTCGGCGTGAGCCCCACAAACAACTTCTTGCCGATAGCCGATAGGTCGGCCGACGGCTATGCCCTTCCTATGGGCAAATATCTTTTAGGGTCGGCGTACTTCCTTCTTCACCGGGTTTCGGTGGAGTTGCGTTTTGGCCGATCGGTCAAGAACCCGGGTGGCCCTTGGTGGTTTATCTAGATGTGGTTGTCCCTTCACACCACCAAGGCCATCGATCCGGACCTCGGTGTCCTCACCTTCCCCGGCAATCACGCAGAATCGGCCACGCCCCGATCCGGCGGTGTATTTCCTTCGGGGAAGCGCTATCCATGGCTCCGGGGCGGCCATATCGGATGACACCCCGGCTTCTCGGTTCGCTGCCCTTTACATGGGCCTCAACAACGAAAGTACGGATTGGTATCCGTACATTGATTTTTCGAGAAGGGATACGATACTCCTTTTACGATCGACCCCACCTTCCCAACGGCCGACGGGGAGGCGGTCAAGATCTTCACCACCGCCTCCGCCCACGTCTGCTGCCGACGGGACTCGCTGCCGGGAGCAAGGCTCTCTGCTCCTACGAGTTCTACCACCCGTCGGTGGCGGCCCGTCAATTCGGCTTCGGCCGGTTGCCCCCGACCTCTTCTATGTGGGGCAAATAAAGGCGCGGGCTACCGTCGACAACGCCGTTCAATGGAATTGGCTCGTCGGCCTCACCGCCGATGTCGTCACCGGCGACTTAGCCGGATTTTCCCGGCGCTCCGGAGCACCCGCCTTTTCGACCGCTGGTGGGGCGAGTGGAACCGGCACCTCCGCAGCCGGAACACTTGCTTCATTCTTCTCCGGCTTAGTCCTGAGCGAAGCCTTCGCCGAGGTATGTGTAGCCGATCTATTTCCATAAGGCCGATTTTGTAGATGAAACCGGCCACTCTAAATGCTCACCCTTGTATATTCTTTTTCGATCGGACACGGAGGAGCCGCCGACCCGAGTATCGGGGACTACTTCAGCGAACCATCTCCGCCGCGTCAGGTTATTATTGCATGATCGCCGATTCCCTCTTTACTTTACATAGTCTAACTATGAGTTCTTTGCGAGAATCGGCGGTTCTTCCTCCTCGGGCCCGGACACCGACGCCCGATAGGCCGATCCGCCTATCAACTCCTCCACCGACCAGGACGCCGACACCCGATCGGCCGATTCAAACAGCTTCGGAGCTCGAAGTCATACCAAGCCGGGCCGATCCGAACCCTACGGAAAACCCAACTCACTCGGATCGGCCTGCGTCTCCCGATGTTGCCGCCAAAGTTGAACAAGCCGGCCGTGTGTCGCCCACGGCTTCTCCCAAAGGCACCGCTAGCGACGAAGAATCGGCCGGCCGGGAGCCGCCCGCGGCTTCTCTTGCGAGCACTGCTGCCGATGAGCTCTGCCGATGAGCCCGCCGATATCGAACGAGCTGGCCATGTGCCCGATGCCGCCTCCGAGGATGCTTGCTGTTGAAAGGGGATCGGCCGGCCGAGAGCTGATTGAAACACACGAACCTCGTGGGTTCAATGGACGCTTCGCGAGGTTTGTTTTTACTATCTCCTTTTTATTTTCTTGATTTGCTTCGATTATTAACTTCACCTTATTTTCCTTGGTATTCCGGGCGCTCAGCTTCCCTCGTCCCGCGCCGATTTTGGTATCTCGCTTCTAGTCTTACCACCATGGCCGAAATCGCGCGCGAGCTTGAGGCCTCTTCGTTGGATCGCTTGGTGGCCGACGCACAACCCATAAGGGCCCGGTACTTGGAGGTCCGGACCGAGCTCCCGGAGGATGTGCGCGATGCTCGCACCGCGTGGCATACATGGAGTACTGGCAAATGGACTTCACTCGTGCCCGGCGGCGTTTGGCTCGCCATGCGGAGCAGCAGCAAGCTGCGTTACTCGCCGATAACTCCATCAAGCGCTCCGAGGAGGAGGTCCGGAAGACCCGGGAGATGCAAGAGCAACTCTCAAATCGACGGGATGAACCGCAAGCAATCAACCAGGAGATTGCCGATTTGAGAGCATCTCGGCTTTCAAGGAGGAGGCGGCGGCGGCCTTGGAAGCTACTATTGCACGGTTGTCGGCCGATGTGGCGGCTCAGCGAGAAGACGACGGACGAAGCCATTCAAACGGCCGAGAAGATGGTCGCCGCGGCGCAAGCCGATGTCGGCTCCATCGAGGATGACCTATTGGTCATGGCCAAACTCGACTCCACGCTGGCCCGCGCACTATCTCGCTGTCCAAGACTTCTTGTCCCGCGCCGAGGCCGTTGACTATGCTTAGGTGTAATAGGACTTTGAACAAAGTTTTGGTTGTAAACATTTTTTTTGCACTAAGGGCGATATACAATCATATCGGCCATCCGAAGGCGATGTTCAAACATCGGCTAATTTATCGGTGACTTCCTCTGTCTTACTTTCATATATTTTTTGGGCTAAGGGCGATACTCTCGGTATCGGCCGTCTCAAGGCGATGTGCATCGACATCGGCTGTAGTCTCTTTTAGGCCGAACACTATGAGTTAATCCAAATACTAGGATAATACTGCTTCAAATACTTTCCATTAAGTGCTCGGCCGAATTCTTCCCCTTCTAACTCTTTCAAAATATATGCATTACCCGGTGCCGATCGGCTAATCAAATAAGGTCCTTCCCAATTAGGCGACCATTTACCAAACCGATTGTCCTTCACACCGATCGGCATCCTAAGCTTCCGGACCAAATCGCCCTCTTTAAACTGTTTCTGCACAACCTTCTTATCATAATGGCGGGCGACCCTTGCTTTATTCTGCTCTATTTTCTCCAATGCATCCAGCCGATTTTGTACTACATCTTCTAATTCATCCATCATCAATCCGTAGTACTGATCGGCCGAAAGCTTTTGTTGCAACTCAATCCTTCCGGAGCCGATAGCTGTCTCCCATGGCGATACGGCTTCGTGCCCATATACCAGCTGATACGGCGCAACTTGCATAGCTCCATGCCGTGACATACGATAAGCCCACAAAGCGTCCATCAATTTCATGTGCCACTTACGAGGATACTCTTGTATTTTCCGCTTGATTAACTTGATCAGACTCTTATTCGCCGCTTCGGCTTGTCCATTGGCTTGGGCATAATACGGCGATGAATTAATCAACTTAATTCCCATCTCATCAGCAAAAGATTGAAATTCGTCCGACGTGAATACTGATCCTTGATCTGTTGTGATTGTCTCCGGAATCCCAAACCTATAAATAATATGCTCTTTAACAAACGTTATCACGTCGGCCGTCGAAACTTTACGATAGGGCGCTGCTTCAACCCATTTTGTGAAGTAATCTGTAGCTACCAATATGTACTGATGCCCTTTGCTCGATGCTGGATTTATCCGGCCGATCATATCCATGGCCCAACCTCCGAACGGCCAAGGTTTGATTACTGGATTCATAGCCGATGCGGGCGCCCTCCGTATAGGCCCGAATTTCTGGCGAGTCTTGGCAACTCTTGTAATATTTGAAACAATCGGCCAACATTGTCGGCCGGTAATAACCAGCTCGCCTTAGCAGCCACTTCATCTTATGGGCCGATTGATGCGTTCCGCAAATCCCATCATGTACTTCGCTCATTACCACTTTTGCCTCGGTGTCATCAATACACTTGAGAAGCACCCCATCAATTGTCTTGAAAAATAGTCGATCATCCAACAGAACATACTTCAAAGCTTTATATCTTATCTTCTTATCTGTAGGTTGGGATGGATTGCTCAAAAATTTTCGAATTTCCGTACGCCAATCGGCTTCTTCAATATCAGCTATCTCTAAGCTGTTTCGGCGAGCCGATATCCGGATGCTAGCTGAGCCAAGTTATTTGCTTCAAAATTCTGCTCTCTTGTTCGAATTTCCGTACGCCAATCGGCTTCTTCAATATCAGCTATCTCTAAGTTGTTTTCGCGAGCCGATATCCGGATGCTAGCTGAGCCAAGTTATTTGCTTCAAAATTCTGCTCTCTTGGTATATGGCTGACTTTAACACACTTGAACCTTTTCATTAACTTCTGGCACTTTCTATGATATTGCAACAATATTTCATCTTTACACTCATACTCATCGGCCAGGTGACTCACAACCAACAAGGAATCTCCGAAAATTTCCACAAAATCAGCCCCGGCATCGATGAGTAATTCCAATCCTTTTAATACTGCCTCGTATTCGACTTGGTTGTTGGTGTACGCCTCCACTGTAATAGAGTATCCACGTACTGCCCCCGAGGCGACACAACAACCAAGCCGATTCCACTTCCTTCTTTGCAAATCGAACCATCAAAGAACACCGTCCATGGCACTGGTTCAACATATCCGGCCGAGTGTTCACCGTGTTGCACCACTAAATCAGCCAATACTTGTGCTTTCACTGCTTTGGCCGATTCATAGCCTAAATCAAACTCCGCAATTGCCAACATCCATTTGCCCAACCGGCCTTTGGGGACCGGAGCCGATAGCATATACTTTACGACATCGGCCTGGCAAACGACGAGTACATTCTTCGGCCAACGAGATAATGCCTTAATTTCGTGCATGAAAAATACGAGACAGAGACATAACCTTTCCACTTCGGATACCGTGTTTCTGCATCAATCGGTTTGCGGCTGAGATAAAATATGACCCGCTCTTTTCCCTCCTGCTCTTGAGTCAATGCTGAGCCGATGCACCTATCATCGGCCGATAAATATAACTTAAAGGGTGTGCCCGACTTTGGCGGAACCATCACTGGTGGGGACACCAAATATTTCTTGATATCTTCTAAAGCCTTTTGATGGATCGGCTCCCACCGAAACTCTTGGCTGGCCTTGAGCTTCAATAATGGCGTAAACACATCAAGTCGGCCGGACAAGTTTGAGATAAATCGCCTAATAAAATTAATCTTGCCGATCGGGGACTGGAGCTTCGTCTTGTTCGTCGGCGGTTCCAACTTTCCGATAGAATCAATACTCTTAGGGCCGACTTCAATTCCCTTTTCATGCACAATAAACCCCAGAAATTGTCCAATTTGAGACACCAAACGCACACTTGAGCGGGTTCATCTTCGATCCGTATTGTCTTGTCCTCTTCAACACTTCCACGAGATCAGCCACATGACTTCCAACCGATCTTGATTTCACCATGACATCATCAATATAAATTTCCACCAATCGGCCGATCAAATCGTGATATATAAAATTCATGGCCCTCGATATGTAGCACCAGCATTTTTTAGTCCGAAGGTCATGACAACCCACTCATATAGTCCCAACGCTCCGGGGCATCCGAATGCCGTTTTCGATATATCTTCCTCGGCCATAAAAATCTGATTATACCCAGCATTTCCATCCATAAAGCTCAAAATCTTGTTGCCGGTGGCTGCATCAACCAACAAATCGGCGTTTGGCATTGGATACTCATCTTTCGGAGTTGCCTTATTCAAATTCCTGAAGTCAATGCAGACCCGCATCTTTCCATTTTTCTTCTCCACCGGCACAATACTAGAAACCCACTCCGCATATCGGCATGGCACTGATGAAGCCGGCTTCATACAATCCGATAATCTCTTCTTTGACGGCTTCATAATACCTAGGGTCAATCTTCCGAGCCCCCTGCTTATATGGTCGATATCCGGGTTTAGTGGGCAACCGATGTTCAACAATCGATCGGGTGAGTCCGGGCATCTCGCTATAATCCCAAGCAAAACAATCCTTAAATTCTTCCAATAAGGCCACCAATTCATCTCTTACTTCTTTACACAATTTCTTGCTAATATATGTCGGCCGAGGCTTGTCTCCATCCCCTATATCCACTTCTTCTAATTCATCGGCCGACACAAAACCGTGGCCTAATTTCCCGTCTTCCGGTTCATCAATCGGCCGACTCACCATGTCTTCGGTGTGTATATCGATCGGCCGATTGTCCGTCAATTCTCTGTGGGGCCCATCGGAGCAGCCGGGAGTACCGACCCCCGGTCACAATAACTCCATCATACGTGATGTTTATGGCCTCCGCATCCCAATACGTGCCCGATAAACAAGGCAAGCTCTCTAGACCAGCAAACTCGAAATCGGCGGTTGCAATGGTTACGAGACTTATCGGCCCGCACGATTTCGACCTTGTTGCCGACCCATTGAATCAAACACTGGTGCATGGTTGAGGGGATGCAACAATTGGCATGAATCCGGTCTCTCCCTAACAAAGTTGTGTATGCACCTTTCCCGTCAATGATGAAAAAAGTGGTGGGTATGGTTTTGCTGCCCACGGTGATCTCCATTATTGCGGCCCCACGCACATCTTGGCTTCTCCCGCTGTAATCCTTGAGCGTCGGATTAGCCCTTATCATTTCTTCCGGCGTCTTCCCGAGCTTGCGGTATGTAGTGATCGGCATGACATTGACTGCCGCTCCTCCGTCGACCAACATTTTCCTCATCGGCGACCCATTGACATAGCCGCTAATGTATAATGCCTTGAGGTGCAAATGATCGAGTTGACCGGCTTATCAAATACCGCTGATTCCGGCGTCCACGAGAATCTCCGAAGTTTCCCCAAGCTGGTTCTTCTTCAGCCGAATTTTCATCGGCCGATCCGACAATCCTGGGCATCGGTGACATCATATTCACCGCGGCTTCGGCCCGGACCACCGAGACTGCACTTTCGGCCTCCATTGCTTCTTGGGCTTGGGCTCATCATCTTGGTCATCTCCGTAATGGCGTCCACCCTTGATTTCCCGACAACGCATTCTTTGAAGCCTCCTCTTTTGGGTTTTCTTGAGCAAACCACCGGGGCACCACCGACCTTCGTTCTCGGTTTGATCACCTCTCGAATCTTCATGGTATTGGTAATCGAACTCTTCTTCATCATTGATTGGCCCCGGTCGATCGTGAACGAGAGGTTCTCTTTGGCACTATGTATCTTCGCTCATCATATCTGCGATTGTAGCCGATTGTTCTTACGGGGGCCGATTGTTGTAATTCGTAGTCGCGATCAATCGGCCGTCCCTGGTAACTTGATGACCCGCCATCACGATACTCTTTCCGGCCAGTGCACTCCGGGCAGTTCTCGATAGATGGAAGTTTCATGTTTTGGTCCCAGCGATGCTGAAAGAAAGGACAATCCCGGTGTGGGTCAAAATCCTCTCGGCGGATCACGCTTTGCACTGTATTGCTGACTTTGATCGATAGATTCCTGTTCAAGTGCCATCTGATTTCTTTCTTCCCTCTCCCTCTTCCTCTCATATCGGCTTATGAAACCAGCTGATCCACCGCCGATGGTATTGATGTACATCGCATTAGCCGGGAAAGGGTGCCCATCAACTTTCATCTTCTTCTTTACATCAGCTGCTCGTAATACCCCACTCGTCAACTGCCTTCTGGATCTCATCTCTCATAGCATAACAATCAACGGTGTTATGATGTGAATTTCCATGCCACTTGCACCACTTAGCCATTTTCTTCAATTCCTCCGGCGTAGGAATTTTGTGATGAGGTGAAAGCTGAATTTTCTTTTCCCGCAGCGGCTGATCAAATATCTCGTCGGCCTTAGATAAATCAAAATCATATTTTCTCTCCTTAGGATTGACATGCGGAGAAAATATCGGCCGTTTGTTATTAGTCCACTCAACTGCATTAATTTCCTCTTCATCATCTTCACCGTCGAAATCAGCATAAGCTACCCGA
The DNA here is from genome assembly GCA_031894775.1 of Chloris gayana. Taxonomy (NCBI): domain Eukaryota; kingdom Viridiplantae; phylum Streptophyta; class Magnoliopsida; order Poales; family Poaceae; genus Chloris; species Chloris gayana. Next base: position 751,090 of record JAUNZO010001099.1, on the reverse strand, counting down.
TATCGCCGATTCCTGGTGAGCTGGAGATTCTCTTCCTGGCCAACTGCCCTTCGTGTCAGCTGTGCCAGCCCATCAAACTCATGTGGGGTAAACTTTTCTTTGATGTTGGAGAATAACCCCGCATAAGCAATTTCGGCCAAGCTGTTGCTCTGTCGGGTTCAGGTTGTAGCATCGTCCCCTCGAGTCCTGAACCTCCGTATATAATCAGCTACGATTCCCCGGTTTTCTGTTTTACTGCCATTAAATCGGACAAACTAAGCTCGGTGATGCCCGTAAAAAGTACGAGTGAAACCTTTTCTCCAGATCGGCCCAACTTTGAATAGAACCAGGCGACAGCGAAGCAAACCATGAAAAGGCCGATCCGGACAATGACAGTGGGAATAACCTAACCCGCAAAGCCTCCTGAGTAGACGCCTCACCAAGGCTGTGCGTCATATCGGCTGATGTGCTCCATAGTCGATGTATTATCTTGCCCGGAAAATTTGGAAAACTCAGGAATTTTATATTTATTGGGTAAAGCCACGGAATCCATCCAGTCGGGGTAAGGTCGCCGATATAATGCACTCTTCTCTTTAGGCTTCAAATCGAATTGATCTCTCATCATATCGGCGATTTTAGCCATGAGGCTATTCATATCATTGGGTCCAGCAGTTGCTGATCCGGTCCCCGTCATATAAGCTGTATTGGGCTGTCCCCCAGTTGGGTGTATCAAGCTGACCGTTCCCGGAAATCCCGGTGCTAGTAGCCGGGAATAATGTACTGCGGAGCGATTCCATAATTCATGGCCGATTGGATCGGCCGTCCGATCATGAATCCCTGTCCCCCAGCAGTTGGCTGTGGAATACCGAGATATCGGCCGTACTATAGTAGGTGAGTTCTCAATTCCACTCGGGCCGATATTTGGTACGTAGAAGAAATTGGGTTGCTTGTGCCATCCGTGGGACCGCTGCCACATTGGTTGCTGCCCCCAACTCGGAAGTCGGCTGTTGTACATCTTGTCTGTTGCCTTCTTCCGTTACCGACTTCTTGGGGCCACTGTCATCCTCTTTGCCTGGCTGGGTTGCACTTGGTACTTGCATTTGCATTGTCCTTGCCAGGCCATAGGTGAGGTGGCATGCCGTACGGGGGCTGAAACCCTTCCTGCGGTATGGTACTCCGGAGGCTAATTCCCTGATTCGACCGTACAGGAGTGCCGAAAGGCTGAGTGTATGCAGGTCCAGAATACCCTTCGATGAACAACCTGCCATCAATTGTGTCCTTGATCAAATTCCCGATGGTGTTGGTCAACACGCCTGATTGATTGATTAGGGCATGATGAACGGACGAGTTGACCATATCACTGAGTTGGTTGGCATCCGGCAGTCTCTGGGCTTTGATTTGGTCTAGTTCTTCCGGATGCAGAATCCGAGGAAGTCTCCTTTTGTGGCCACTCTGCCACGTGTCACTGTCGGGGCTTGAAAGTACTTTTTCATTGCTTCGGCCAGGTATTCCTGGTACTGCAGCTTTTGTTCTGTCGTCATTTTTCCCCAGGCCGAAACCCTGTTATCATCAGAAACTTCTCCATGCCCTTTGCCATCCGTCCTGAGAGGGACTGGAACGAAAATCGGCCGATTCTCGGCATCGACCATTGGTGTTCCGTCCTCCCCGACTGCCTGCATGTACGACATCTTGATCTTGGTTGCTTTCGTCCCACTGGGCGTGCCAAAAAGTGTGTTGACGTCAAAAGTCGCCGACACACCGTCGTCCGGAGAGTCCACCGAAATTCCAGCTGACGCAGAATCCTGTGCTCCCAACGGACCGGCTCAACTCGCCGATGTTCGTGTGCGCTGGTGCGTGCCGGATGGTTTTCCTGCAAACCAACAAAGACAATAAAAGAGTGTAAAATTCCAGGTCATCGGCCCGGATAGACCGATGTGCAGCCATGGCCGATCACGGCGTAAGATAGACAAAATCGGCCATGAACGAGAGAACAGCACGGCCCATCCATTTATGTATTAAATGTTAGGCAAACGAACTGTGGTACAAACGATACGAAATCGGCCGATGCTATAACATGCGATCGGTGACTAGCAGCCGATTTCGTCGGTAAACGACCAAATCATTAAGACTTTGCAGGGATGTGTTATCGAGTACAATGTAAACAGAGCAATTATTAATAGGATGTAATTAGTTTGGTAGCAAGAGGATAGTTTAATCATCAATCGAGATCCGTGAATCGGCCGATCGGGTATGCGGCCGATTCTGCCATTGATTATATCGGTGAATTATTTAGATCTGTCCAAAGGTATAATGATGATCAATAAGATCATACTTAGTAACTCGGGTTCAAAAGCAGCTTTAACAGGTTTAGCATTAATTAAACATAAAACAGCTTAATGAACGTGATAAGCAATCGGCTAAACACTCCGAAAGAACGAGTAAGACAAATACAACCACACGAGATCCCAAATCGACCGGTCGCTCCAACGGGACAAGTCAAGCGATGGCACGCGGCTGGACCAGATCTAACGGCCGCGCACGCCCGGCCGATTCAGGACAAGCACAATCATAAACGTCTTAACTATGAAAGTAAGTCTACACCCTAGCCAATCGGCTGCATGCGCCTAGGACAAGTCAACTATCGCAAAGGCAAACACGGGACACGTCAAGCTGAATCTGCACGGTCGAATCGGCCAAGATGTAGAAGAATTCTCATAGCGGCTACTGTGACTCGAACGACCAGATCCGAGCCAATCGGCGCCGTGAGCAAAGGCTGGAACGGGGAGGCGGGACAAGTCAAACTACCTCCACCACGAGCCCGGACCGGGTCAACTTGACTCATCCCGGCCGATACTCACTACGCCGATCGAAAACAGATCCGGTCGCCGGATAACTAGCAATTAAGCCATCTAATTACGAACAATGCGCCGAGAATTAGACAACATAATTACCTTGTCAAGCCAACGTGTCGTCGACCGGAGCCCCGAAGATCCCGCGCGAAAACAGTAAAGACTTGACAGAAAATTAGGGTTTGGCGATGCGCCGAAAGTTGTATTGGATGTGAATCGAGTTTACATGTTACATCTGAGTATGTATTTATACTCGGCAAAAGAATCCTATTCGGACCCTCCTCGGGCCGATTTCCTAACCGACTAGAATCCTTTTTCCAAAACTAACTATTATTTCTAATTTTACAACGTGGGCCAGGCCCATCAATGTTGTGCTCTTCCGTTGGCGTCCGCGCACGATTCCCGGGAGAGACGCGCCTTTTACTCGCCCAAGCGGCCGTCGGCCTTACTGCCCACCGGCCCTTTTTGACCTATAGTCGCTGACAATGGGTCCCTTGATCAAAAACCGGCGTCAACAGATAGCCACGATAGATAGGTGGCCAATTTTATACCATCGGTTTAGCCACGATGGATTGGTGGCAAATGCATACACAACAATTACTTGACACATGGTAAAATAAGTAGAACACTAACTGCTGATTTCAGTGCTGATTACATTGCACGGTAAGCGAGTAGGAGTAAGCGAGTCCAAATTGCAGTGCTGATTTCAGTGGTAAATATACATTCACATTCCGCCACGATCGACTAATTAGCTAGATAGCAGAGTGTATCGAACCAGCACTAGAATCATCTCTAAATCAGCACTGAAATCAGTACTAAATAAGCACTGAACCAACACCAAATCAGCACTGAACCAGCATTGTATAAGCACTGAAATCAGCACTGAATAAGTACTAAAATCAGCACTGAATAAGCATTAAAATCAGCAACGATCAATGATCAATCATCAGTCACATATGAACTAGGGCACAACCGGTTTGCAGTTCAATTCAAAAGTCAGCACTGAAATCAGCACTGTCACAACTATGCGACCAGGGAAAATATAGCAATGGGACGATCCACGGTCCACAAGCAGGCAAAATATAGTAAGGACCGACGAGAAGCACTGAAAATCAGCACTGAAAATCGTCATATGTGACTGAATCACATTATAACTATAGTATGCATCTCCAAATTCACATTATAACTATAGTATGCATCTCCAAATTCAAAACGTCATTTATTAATCTATTTTCCAATCCCACTTTTGTTCCTAGATCAAAGTAATATGGTAGTGAAATGCCTCAGTAGGAAGCCTACAGTTAACATTTCCCTTACTATCAGCTGTCACAAATTTTTGAAACCACCAAATTAAGTTGTCATTAAAAAACAACATGCAATGAGAAGAAATTTAGTTCCATCAGAACTGTTAATACGAGTTGACTGACCTTCAACTTAATTAAGTGGTCTTGCAATTGGCCAAAGTTCTAAGTGTTGCAGTTGACGGGCAAGAATGCACCAGGTATCGTACTATGGCAAAGCAAGTTAAACAACAGATTATATGAATGAGACCATTTCACATTTGAGAACAAGTGTATTAGTCTCATTTTAAATGATAAACCTATCAGAAAGCAAAATCATTTCAAATCCTAAATGTATTTCGTCAACGCTGCAATGTACTAACTAATTTAGCAACACAATCAAATTTACATTATTTTACCAAGAAGATCCATGTCTGTCGTAAGTTATGATTTCTAAAAGTACAAGGTAGGGGGTCAACTCACTACACATGGAAGAGCATCTTGCGACTCACTACACATGGAAGAGCATCTTACTAACTTCTTGAAATTGGTAAGCATGCCCATCGATGAACACAACAACCATTTTGGATCAACATCAACAATAGCGAAAGCATAATAGCGAGCTCGCTAGAGAGTAGCTACCGACCGTAGAGGGGGAGAGGAATGGGGCATACCAGGTTCCTTAGAGAGGGGGAGCTCGTGGGCACGAGAGGTGGAGGTTGGGCCGGCGTAGAGGAAGAGCTTGGGCCGGCGCACGAGGAGGAGTTCGGGCAGGCTCGCAGGCCCGCTAGAGAGCTCGGACGGGCATGAGGAGGAGCTCGCGGGCGGAGAGGAGGAGCTCGGATGGGCGCGATGAGGAGCTCGCGGAGGAGAGGAGCTCGGATGGGCACGACGAGGAGCTCGCGGGCGGAGAGGAAGAGCTCGAACGGGTGCACGAGGAGGAGCTCGAACGGGCACGACGGGGAGCTCGCGTCGGAGAGGACCTCGCGGGTTGAGAGGAGGAGCTCGGACGGGCGCGCGAGGAGGTGCTCACGGACGGAGAGGAGGATCTCGGATGGGCGCGACGAGGAGCTCGCGACGCAGAGGAGCTCGGATGGGTGCGACGAGGAGCTCGCGGCGGAGAGGAGCTCGGACGGGCGCGCGAGGAGGAGCTCGCGGCGGGCGCGACGGCACAAACGGGCGGCTCTGTCGGCATCTTCGTCGACGGCGGCACCGAGGTTAGGGTTAGGTTTTGGCCGCGACGGGGCCGACCCCCTTTATATATCCACCATTAGCCACGGTTGGCGATGGTGGGGCGGGTCCCACATGTCGGTGGGATAATACACAATAGCCACGGCTCACTTCAACGCCAACCGTGGCTATTGTGCTTCCACCGACATGTGGGGCCCGCATGTCGATGACACGTACAATAGCCACGGTTGGTTTCGAAACCAACCGTGGTTATTGTTCCTCCGGTCCCACTTTGTCATTGTTCGAGTTTCTTTTTTCTTGTGTAATTTTTCTTTTACTTCTTCAATTTTTATTCTAAAAGCTATAATGCCTTTGCATCTAATTTTTGGCATGTCATTTTTTTAGTTGTTTACAAACACATATGTATTTTTTGTTTTTTTACTCCATTACTTTTTAATATAATATTTCAACTACAAAATTGTTTTTCTTGACTTTTACATGACCTAAATATTTCAAAAATTTCCAACAAAATTACAGTAGATTTTAATTTGTATGACAGATGAGTGTGGCAATTTTCAATTGAAAAATAATAAAAATTGTCTAGATAAAAAAATCAAATGACATCATGTTTTTTCTATTATTTTGCACATTTATCATTTGCAAACTATAAGCCCGTTTGACCTACATTTTGGCATAGCATCTGTTTCCCGAGCATTCGAACTCACTTATATTTTTGATAATCTTTTTCAAGATTTTTACAAAAAAATAGTTCAAATGGGACTATGTGTCTCGAGTGAGTGCAGTTTTATACTCGAAACTCATGTTGTTTGGTACCAAACACATTTATATGTTTTAAAAAATTGAACCAGAAATTCCACGTGTGTGTTTATTAATGGCATGCATACCAACCGAATGTTGAGGTCAAAATCGATACGATTTATGAAATAAAAATGATTAAATAAATGTCACAACGTACCCTAAGTAAATTTGAAGAAAATTCAATAAAATAGTTTGGAGATTCTTACAAAACAAAGTGGAAATGGATAGATTGGAATTTTACACAAATTTAGAAACAAGAATCAATAATTTTGGACAATATTTGAATTCTATCTACAAGTTTCAAAATGTAAATAGGAATTTAAAAAAAAACACAACCTAAAGGAACTAGTGGATGAACTACTAATGGGCCCCATATTAAGAGTGAGGCCCAAATCACTATTGTCATTTTAAAAAATATTTTTTAATTGATTTAAATTGTTCAAAAATAATTAAATTACTATATTGACACTTAAAAATGGTTCTATGTCGGTTTTTATTTTTAAAAATTTTTAAATTATACCTTGTTATTTTTTAGGATTTCAAATAAAATTGAACCTAAACATTATTTATTCAATATTTTAACTAAATATATATACAAATTTTAAAATTTAAAACTAAATATATAAATAAGTTTTAGAATTTAAATCTAAAGAGTTATAATAAACATACGAAAAGTTAAAATTTTGGCCCATGGGCCCGAGCACCTCGACCCACGCCGAGAGCAAGCCCATAATGTATTAGTAAGTTCAATCCCATGTGCGGTGTGGAGCTTATAAGCCGGCACGGGTGACTTTAGACCGGCGAGGTGGTACTAAACCCCGCCCGCCGTGCACCCACTGCTGTAGCCACTGTTGACTTCTTCAACCGTGGCTATTGTTAGGGTTAACAATAGCCACGGTTGAAGAAGTCAACCGTGGCTATAGCTGCAATTATGAAATTGTTTAATTTAATTATTGCTAATTTGATTTATGTGGCTCAAAAATTATTAACAGGTGGAATTATTAAACAATTATTAGCAACTTTTAGATAATTTTTAAATGTGGTTAAACTATTTAAAGTTCCTAGAAAATTATTTAAAAGATGTTAATTGATTTAAGTGGAAAAAAATAACTAACAAGTTATTAAATCCATTAACGTTGCTGAAAATCAATAGAATATTATTAAATTAATTAAAGTTGATGAAAAATTATTTAAAACTTGTTGAATTGATATAAGTGGCAGAAAAAATGAACAGGTTATTAAATTCATTTATTTTGCTGAAAATTCATTAAAATATTATTGAATTAATTAAAGTTGTTGAAACATATCTCGAGTACATCATAGGTACATCGCAATGGAATAATAAAGGTACATTTATCCTTGAACGATTTTTCCTTCGCAATCTGTGCGTAGGTATGGCATTCCTTGTTACGATAGTTTTGCTTCAATAACTTTAAATTTTTTCGGATCCACGAATAATGGAACTTCATCATACTGATTGTATGCATCTTGATCGTCGACCCCATCCACTCTAAGTATTCTTTGTTTACCGGGAATAACAATGTGCTTCTTCTCATCCTTTGGATCGAATATATAGAACACTTGTTCTGCTACGTTAGCAAGTATCCACGGGTCATCTTTATAACCTACACTCTTCGGATCGACGAGGGTTAACCCGTATTCATCGACCTCCACCCCACTTGGGTGTTTGACCCATTTGCATTTGAAGACGGGAACTTGCAAATCTGGTCCATAGTTCAGCTCCCAAATTTCCTCTATATACCCATAATATGAGGTATAATTGTTATCGTCATCAAGGGCTTCAACTCGAACTCCGTTGTTTTGACACTTACTTTTCGTGTCCTTCTTTGAAGTGTGAAAAGTAAAACCATTAATGTCGTACGTCCGATAAGTCACCATAGTCTTTGAAGGTCGGGCAGCTAAAATTCTCAACATTTTCTCATCCATCGAGTCCCCACGTGGAAGGTCTTGACTCTCGAACCATGATGTGAAAGTTTTCTTGTGCTCCTGTACTAACCATGCACCGCTTTTGCCCCGAACATTGTTTAGTTCAAGCTCCTCAATGTGTTTTGCGAAATACGGGGCAACGATACGTGATTGTTGCGGTACGAGTAAAATGGGCTTTGTCAACTCGTTTATATTTGCGGTCGGTGAATGATTTTCGTCCTCGTATACCTTTTCCACTTAACCTTCCCTCATGACGAGACACGGGTACACCAATAGATCGACCATCTTTAATATAATCTGCACAACACTCAATAATCTCCTCGGTGGTGTAGCCCTCAATCATTGAACCCTCCGGATGACAACGAGTACGTACATAGCGTTTCATAACATACATGAACCTCTCGTAGGGGAACATATGATGCATGTAGACGAGGCCCAAAGCGGATATCTAGTCAACAATATGAAGCATGAAGTGTTCCATAGTATCAAAATAGGATGGCGGGAAGCACATCTCGAGCATGCACATTGTTTCCTTTATGTGGGTTCGTAGGTTATCCAACTCGTGTTTATTGATCATCTTCTTTGAGACCGCGTTCCGAAGTAGCACAAACGAGTTATAGTCAACTTCAACCATTCGGATTTCACGGCTACGATGGCGATAGCCGAAACACCGAAAGTAGTGTGTGACAGTCGTGAGTGTTGTAACCACTTATCTTTAAGTCTTTCATGTCCACGAGATTTTGGACATTCGATGAGAAACCGGTCGGTGCTTTAATCCCGTGTAGACACTTCAAGAACGCTATTTTCTCCTCACGCGTTAGGGTGTAGCGAGTCGGCAAGAGGTAGTACTTTCCGTTCGCTCTTTCTTGCGGATGGAGTTCGGCCTAATATTCATCTCTACAAGGTCTCTACATGTGTTCGAGTCCATCCTTTGTCTTACCGGGTAGGTCAAGTATCAGGCCGGTAGTGATGTCAAATACACCTTTTCCAATGTGCATCCGATCAAATGCATGAGTTACTTCCAATTCTTCCCGATACTCGAGATATCTATAGAATATAGAAAGCTTCTTATACGGTGTTGCAGCTTTTGACTTTGCAACTCCCTTCACGGCCTTTCTAAATGTAGCTTTAATGTTTTTGTCTTATCAAAGACATCCCTAGATGTCTCAATCGTACCATCAAATTGTTTGGCCATCCGTCGATACGGGTGGCTCCGATGTAAGAACCGACAATTTTGAGTGTACACTGTCTTCTTGGATGATGGAAGATACACGTGTGATGTATCATCAACACAACACAAAGCATGCTTCCTTTCCTTTCACTGGCTCGAAAGCGCCCTTAACGCCGGGGAATCGGTTATGGTCACGAAAATGATCGCTTTCAATGTGAAGTAGTCTCTTCGGTGCTCATCCCACATACGCACACCTTCCAACCATAGTTTCTACATGTCTTCAAACAAGGGTTCCGGGAAGACATCTTTGTCGTTCCCAGGTTCTTTCGGTCCGGATATAAGAATGGACAATAATATGTACTTCCTCTTATGGCACAACCATGGCGGGAGGTTAAACATTGTTAGCGGCACGGGGCAAACGCTGCGAACGTTCCTCGTCATACCAAAAGGGTTCATTCCATCTGTACTCAATGCAAACCGTATATTTCTTGGCTCGTGCGAGAAGTCGTCACGGTGGTTACGATCGAAGTTTTTCCACTGGGCTCCATCCGATGGATGACTCGGCTTATTAGGGTCCCTCTTACGTGTGTGCCATGTCATCGGTTCGAGCATCTCTTGGGTTGGCAAATATCCGTCCTATGCGATCGACCACCGGTAGGTACCACATGACCAAGGCTGGAACCTTACTATCATCGTCGCTACCATTGACGATACTCGCTTTTCTTCGTCTTCCTGTCATTCTTCCCCCTCTTATTAGTTGTGTCTACATCATACTCCTCATTCGTCTTGTAACGACTTCGTTTGCACCTTGGGCATGTCATGAGGTCCTTGAACTTCTCCCCGGTATAATATACAATGATTTGGACATGCGTGGATTTTTTGCACACCCAGCGACATTGGAGATATCGGTCTCTTAGCATAGTACGTGTTTTTTGGTAACAAGTTTGGCTTTGGCGATGTATCCGAAAGAAGATCCAACAATTCGGTGAAGCGGCATCCGACCACCCATGGATGGCCTTCGAGTTTCATGAGTTCGATAAGCTGTACGTAACACGGTATTCTCTTTAGAACATCCCTTAGACTCCTAAAACAATAAATCCTTTGATGCCTTCTCTATCGTTGCAAAGTTATCAAACCCTCTTGTTGTCCCTACATTGAGTAAAACTTGCGGCTCAACATGACATAACAATTCCTCAACATCAAAATCAGTATATTGTTCTTCTTCGACATGAAGATCAAAAGTCTCGTCAACTTGGACAAACTGTTCTTCTTCAACTTTAATCGGCTGCAACTCAACTTCGACCAGCTCGTCTTCTCCATGCTTTGTCCACCTCGTATAATTCTCCAGGAAAACCCCTCCTCACTAAGTGAGATTTGATTACAAGTGTATCTGTCCACAATTTTGGATTCTTGCAGTCCACGCATGGACAATATATTTCTTGTCTTCCTAGACGCTTAGCATGCTCGGCAGCCCTCTTGAGAAATACATCGACTTGACCTCGGAAATATGCACTTAATTTTGACTCTTCGTACATCCATGTTTTGTCCATCTAAACAAGCATTACGCGATTATAAATTATAATAAATTAATTACTAAATCAAATAATTACCAGTATGAATATTAAGTATTTATAGAAAATATAAGGAAACTAATATATTGCATAACATAATGTGCTATAATTATTAATTATTAAATAATTACTAAATAATCTATTTACCATTATGAATATTATATATTTATAAAAAATATAAGGGAACTAATATATTGCATAAGACAATGTGCTATCATATATAAAAACCCACTATACAAATTATTATTAGTTGACTCGAATTTTTTTATAATTAAACCGTGCTCTAGGGGTCTGTCTCAAGAAAGTATCAAGTAGATCTTAAATTGATTGACATGAAAAAGGCTTGTAAGACATGATTTTTTTGTATGCAACAGAAGCACATGATATATGAGCTTATTATACACAACTCAAACCAACAACAAACCTACAAACATGGAGGAATTTGACAAATCGAAATCAAAACCTAGGTCAAACGGTAATCCAAAATTCTTCATAATTACAACATTATAGCAACAGATAATACATGAGATGAGTTTCCCTTACCATGGAGAACAAATTTCTGCAAAAAAAAACGAGATCAAAACCTTCCCCCTCGGTTTTCATTTTTTCCTCAATTTTCGAGCCGCCACACTTGGACTGAGCTCCTGTTCGGTCCGAACGCGGCCTTTTGTACTGTGCAAAACAATAGCCACCGTCCACTTCTTCAACCGTGGCTATAGAAGAAACTATAGCCACGGTTGGTGACGTGGACCGTGGCTATTGGTGGAGGCCGCTATAGCCAAGGTTCACAAAGCCAACCGTGGCTATAGTGACCTCTATAGCCACGGTCCAAGGGCACGATAGCTCGCACCCAACTATAGCCACGGTAGATTTTGCTTGTCGTAGCTATAGGGTTTTGGGCTACGTGGCTACGAGTGAGTTATTGTTATAGTGCAGCATTCATGTACTCTTGAATGACACCATTGCTTATCCATGATAAGGCTACAATTGGTAATTTAATTAACCCTAGTAAAGGAGAGCAAGTTTATGTATCTATGCATACTAGAAATTCCCGAAACTAAGTTTTACTCAGCTTGTACATATGCATTCATACAAAACAGCACCTATGCATTACCATCATAATCGACCTTGTATTCATGTTACTTATGCATTGCATTTCATTCTCTCGGTGACGACGTCGAATTGATCCCGCCGGAAGAAACCATCGCTACTCTCAACGCTTGTGAAGCTAGTACTAACTTTGACCACTCTCAAGGCAAGCCCCGGTGCATTCCTATTATTTTGAAATGTTTTCTTTTATCACTATACTTGAGGATGATGATTGTGCATTTACGTTCTAGGAATTGTTTGGAAATCCACGTGCATAATTTTTTCCTATATGTCCTATGTAGATTATGTGTCATATCCTCGTTAGAAATGCTATGCTATGCTTACGGAGTCAACAATAGAATGGGACCCTCACATATGGCTTATGATTAAATTTGAACTTGGTGAATTGATTAAAAATTGAGAACACCCCATTGTGGCTCCGCGAACAAGTTTGAGTTGTGTATAACTTGCATATCTTTCTTATGGGGATTGGTAAACCTATGTAGCTTGTGAGTTGTAAAGTGGGCCGGATATCTCACCGACCCGGAGGTGATGTGTATGGCACGGTGGTTGCACAGAGTTGAGGACCGTCGGAGAGTACACGGGTTAAGCCTTGGGCACGTTGTTGAACGGGTCGCAAGGGGACGTGTACTCGGGGTCGGTGGCCCCGTGTTTTGCTTTATGATGAACTCGCGAACGGTGGCCATACGTGTTCTTAAATGATGTGTATGTCATGCATTTGGGTCCTTTCTGCAGAAAGTAATAATTCGATAATTATCGCCGTTTTCTCTCGGTTAATGAGTACCACTTGTTTCGAGCAGTTTGCAATGTTTAGAAAAAAAGGAGAAGAATGAGAAGCTTGCTATTTTATATTGATATCAATTGTATTGCAACTCTTGTATTGTTAGTATGCTCACTAAAGTTCCTTTACGCCACAACCCTATTAATTTGGCTAGGTCATAAAAGTGCCAACCTAATTAGCATAGGCGTCGTTTTATGCAAAATGCCAAGTTAAACTGGTCAAGCCACATGCATCTAGGTGTCGGTATTAGATGACCAATTTGATGGGTAAGACTTGTGGAGTATGCTAGATACTCGGGCTTTGCCACTACATGTGTATTTTCAGGATTCCCGCAAGCCGGGTTTTGCGATTGTTGTGGTAAGGTTGTGTGGGATGGACATGAGCCCAAAGAGTGGACCATCGAATGGGTTCCTAGCTCTCCGACCCATGATGAGTGAGCCGCGGCCTAGGCCGGCATGGTTCACATAAGCTATCTACGTATCGTCGTGTTATGTATTCGCTTCCGCACTCTAATTCGAACAAAGATCATGGTTATGTAACTTTAATCTGAACCTAATGTATCTTTTATTTGGAACTCAATGTTGTAATTCGAGACTTAATTATGTAGCTTGCAAATCGTGTATGTTTGTTAATATGATGCTATGTATGGTTGCTTCGTCAATCATCTCCCAAGGCGATCCGTACCACACTAATCTATCTTTCGGGATAGGGGTGTGACGAGTCGTCCTATTCCTAGGCTAGACCACATGCTTGATGAGTTATGCGGTTCTCTAATTTTCACTAAAATTGACTTGCGTAGTGGTTACCACCAAATTAGAATGAAACTTGGAGATGAATGGAAAACAACTTTTAAAACTAAATTCGGATTGTATGAGTGGTTAGTAATGCCTTTTGGGTTAACTAATGCACCTAGTACTTTCATGCGCTTAATGAATGAGGTTTTGAGGGCTTTTATTGGGCGATTTGTGGTGGTTTACATTGATGATATCTTGATTTACAACAAGTCTTTAGATGAACATATGGATCATTTACGTGTTGTTTTTACTGCTTTAAGAAATGCACCTTTTGCACCGATCACGTTTCTTTTCTTGGCTATGTTGTTACTCCACGGGGTATAGAGGTGGATGACAAGAAAATTGACGCTATTGCTAGCTGGCCGTAGCCCCAAACCATCACGCAGGTTCGAAGTTTTCTTGGTCTTGCAGGTTTCTATCGCCGCTTTGTCAAAGATTTCAGCACTATCGTTGCACCGTTGCATGAATTGACAAAGAAGGGTGTTGTGTTTCAATGGAGCAAAGCACAAGAAGAGTCTCTAGCTCTTTGTAGGACAAGCTTACACATGCACCGCTGCTGCAACTTCCAGATTTCGGTAAGACTTTTGAACTTGAGTGTGATGCTAGTGGTATTGGCATTGGTGGTGTTTTGATGGAAAATGGCAAACCTATTGCTTATTTTAGTGAAAAGATAACTGGCCCGAGTTTTGAATTATTCTACATATGATAAAGAATTGTATGCTCTTGTACGTTCTTCGCAAACGTGGCGTCATTATTTATGGCCTAAGGAATTCGTTATTCATTCCGATGATGAATCGCTTAAGTATATTCGCTCTCAAAGTAATTTGAACCCTAGACATCTTAAGTGGGTTGAGTTTATTGAGTCTTTTGCCTATATTATCAAGCATAAAAAAGGGAAGGATAATGTGATTGCTGATGCTTTGTCTAGACGATGCACTATGTTGTCACACCTTGATTGTCGCATTTTTGGGCTTGAATCAATTAAAGAACAATATGCTCTTGATGCTGATTTTAAAGATGTTTTGCCGCATTGTAGAGAGGGTCGTACATGGAACAAGTTTGTGATAAATGACAGATATTTGTTTAGAGCTAACCGCCTTTGCATTCTAGTTGGTTCTGTTCGTCTTTTGTTGTTACGGGAAGCGCATGGAGGCGGATTGATGGGACATTTTGGTGCAAAGAAGACGACGGATGTGTTGGCCACACACTTCTTTTGGCCACAGCTTAGAAGAGATGTTGAGCGTTTTATGGCTCGCTGCACTACTTGTCAACAAGCGAAGTCTCGCTTGAATCCACATCGTTTGTATATGCCTCTTCCCGTTCCTTCAATACCTTGGGCGGATATTTCTATAGATTTTGTTTTAGGACTGCCTAGGACTAAGAGGTGGAGGGATAGTATTTTTGTTGTGGTGGATAGATTTTCTAAGATGGCTCACTTTATACCTTGTCATAAGAGTGATGATGCTATTCATATTGCTGGCCTATTTTTCGAGAGAGATTGTTCGCTTGCATGGTATGCCTCCTACTATTGTTTCAGATCGTGACGCCAAATTCTTGAGTCATTTTTGGTGAACCCTATGGAATACGTTGGGAACGAAGTTGTTGTTCTCTACAACATGTCACCCACAAGCTGATAGCCAAACCGAGGTAGTGAACCGTACATTGGGCACCATGTTGAGAGCTATTTTAACGACAAATCTGAAGATGTGGGAGGAATGTTTGCCTCATGTGGAGTTTGCATATAATCGTGCAACACATTCGACCACCAAGGTAGGTCCTTTTGAGGTAGTGTATGGTTTTAATCCCCGTGCTCCTATTGATATTTTGCCTTTGCCTACTAGTGAGAGAGTTCATTTCAATGCTAAGGAACGTGCTGAGTTTATTTAAAAAATGTATGAAACAACTAAGCACAACATTGAAAAGATGACTGAAAAGTATAGGATTGCTGGAAGTAAAGGTAAAAGGGAAGTTAAATTAGAACCGGGTGATTTAGTATGGTTGCACTTGAGAAAGGATCAGTTTCCTGAGTTGAGAAAGTCTAAGTTAATGCCTAGAGCTGTTGGTCCTTTCAAGATAATTGAGAAGATTAATGATAATGCATATAAACTTGACTTGCCTCCCGAGTTCGGGGTTAGTTCCACTTTTAACATTGCAGTTTTGAAGCCTTATTTGGGTGAGGACCATGAGCTTGAGTCGAGGACGACTCCGATTCAAGAGGAGGAGGAGGATGAGGACATCACTCCTTTGGATACAAATGACACTCCTCCGCTGAACATTCAAGGACCAATCACTAGAGCTCGCGCCCGACAATTGAATTTAGAGGTGAGCTCGTTCCTAAGTCTTTCCTTTCATAATTTTGAGAATGGTTTGCTACCTAATGATTTTATTATGATTAGGAATCAAGGAGAGGACCATAATATAAATGGAAGAGGGCTTGGAGGCGTGGGAGGTCCAGCAAGAGGTGCGAGGCAATGTGGAGGCCCAAATCAAGTCGACTTCGAGTCTGTTTCGGAGTCCAGCAACAGTCTGAATTAAAATGGACGCACAGACGGCATAGGATGTCGGATTTAGACGTTCTATATATGGATGGAAAGATAATTTTATAAACTTTCCAGTGGATCCGGTCTCATGTCAAAATTCATCCGGAGTCGCCGGGAATCATCGAAATAGTAGGTCGTCCAGAATCTGTTTTGGTGCTACGTCACCGTTTTGGCCTTTGGGCCGTGTATCTCGTTTGAGCCCATTAGGGGAGCGTCCTGGGGGTTCTTGCACGTCCGCAAGTCTTTGTTAGCAGCAGCTGCCACCCATGTTAGGGTTGGGTTTTGCTTAGATTATTCTGCTTAGACAGTTTCGCCGTTCATCGGTTTGTGAGACCCCAACTCATGGGATTAATCATACATCTGCAAATTTGGTTGCGTTCTTTCTTGTTCTTGCTTGTGTTCTTGATTCACAAGTAGCGATTAGCCTTCTTGGCGAGGTCAACCATGCAACGCCGGTTGATAACCATAGAGGACGTGGTGCTGCGATTGCGGGGATCGAACGTATTGTTCAGGAGCCGGATCGACGTGTGTCACATCTTCGCCAAATCAAGAGTTATCTGAAACTATCGGAAGATCAGGACCCTAGTCCACATCAAGGATGGCCTTTCAACGAAAATAGTGCCAATCCAACTTACCGATGTGGAGCGATTGGGTAAACGCTTGAAGAAGATGCTTCAGCCCGGGTTTGATGAAGCAGGGTGCCGGAGGGTGGGTTTGACATTCATCACATCAAATCCTCGGGTCTCTGTAAGTGTTTCTCTTCTCGTTGAATACCAGTATTTTAATCATCACTGTATCGTTACTCATACATTTTTTGCTGAATGCAGAAAATGGATAACTATAGAAGTCATCCCCCGCTTCCTTCCAATGATTCTTGGGGAGAAGATTATGAGACGAACATCGTTGCCCCTACCGTTCAGACCGGTCTCCCTCCCCACACTCTTATTCAAGGGACATTAGACGAGTCTATTCTACAGCAAACCGGCCCAACTCCGACAATCTCAAAGTTTGAGATGGCTGTTCAAGCCCCGAGTACAAGAAGACGCACAACAACACTCAGCATTGGCAAATCGGTGGCAATCTTTGCTTCCGTACCAGGGGACACTCGTACGGAAGCGCAGAAGCTTGAGGACCGGCGCAAAGAGTAGGAAGCCGTTGAGAAAGACCGCCAAGCTGCTCTGGCCGCGTTCGAGGCTGCCACCGCTAGAGGATCTTAGGGAGTCCCCCAATTTACATTACCAAGGGGTCTCGGTATGGCATCTAGACCGGTACTTCGGGGACGCTACAGGAGGATCCCTTCCTACGCCGCAAGCCCATCCAGCGGCAAAAAGGAGTGCAGAAGGCTCAAGTGGGGGAGTTCAAGGTCCTCCGGCAAAGAAAAGCAAGACTTCCTTCGGCTTCAAAAAAGCCTCCTCGTAGGTTTTCCTAACCCGGTCTGTTTTGATACTCGAATGATTTAGCATAATTCCAGTCTTTCAACCCTTTATCCCATCTTGCAGAATTCCTTCCAATCTTCAAGCAAGCATTGGTAGCTTGTTAAGAAATAAGCCCACTATCCCTGCCACAACTAGTGGCACAACACCAATTCCTGCTCCTACGGCACCCGATACCGTAAGAGCCTCCGAGACCATGAGTGCAGGAAGCGCAAAGCAAATCCTTGCTGCCTCAATCGAAGAACAGACCTCCAAAGAGGTCGAAGAGCGAGTTGTCACCGATACCGATGTCGGTGACATAATCGTAATCGACTTCCCACCGCAAGCCACTTTGTTCCGGGCCGCGCCCGAACTCCCATTGGGGCCGGTCCGGATTGAAGAAATTCTCCGCCGTGCTACGACTACTCGTAAAGCTCTAGGTGCACTAAGACTCACCAAGATGGTTGTGAGCGACGTGGAAGTTGATAGCTCGAGCGGAGCCGGGAAGTTCACGGCAAGCGCCCGGTGGGATTCCGTTCAAGAAGAGGAGGCGTTGAAGAACTTTTCCGAGTCTTGCCGGGTATATCTCCATCCTTTATCCAGTCTTCCCCTGGCTTCATCAATCTGTGTCTTAAATTCACCTTCCTTCAAGATTCTTCCGAAAAACTGCGAAGCTAAGAGCACAATCATTGCTCGTCTTGAAGAAGAGTTACACCGGACTCAAGAGCAGTTGGTTGAGCTCGGATCGTAGACCGCCGACCTAAAATCCAAAGAAGGGGATTTGCTAAAGACCGTGGCAGGAGATCGTCAAACTCCGGAAAGAAGTCTAGAGTAAGCCTCAAACTTTAGCTTTAATTTCCTTACTTGATCGTGATCCTTCCGACCGGTCTATCCGCTTTAGCACTTGAAAATCTTGTCGATGATCACAAAAGAGCTGAAGAGGTTCTTTCCGAAAAGGCGGCTGCTCAAGAACAAGCTCTTTGTAGAGTCTTAAACTCGGCACTAGAACTACTCGGTCCCTCACGAGCGTGCAATTCGATGGTGCAACACACAAAACGCACAAGAACACGAGATTTTGCACGAGGTTTAGGCCTCTCGAAAGAGAGTAATACCCTGCTTCTCGTGTGTTATGTATTGCCTTTAGCAGATTTCTAGTTGCAAGTTGTCACGAGTTTTTTTTTTGGGGTGGGGGGGGGGAGGGGGTCCTTGCTCCGTCTTATATATCCGGGGAGCTTGGGTTACATGCGAGTCCTAGTCGATTACATGAATTACATATTCTGAAGCTCTATCTCTAAGCTTTCCTTATTTATTCGAGTCCTAACGGACTATAAATTACTTCTTTACTTGTTGCTCAAGTCATCATACGTCGGTCTTGACGCCCGCCTTATTTCCATACCGGTATATGGAATCTTCTGTTATTCCATATTGGTTAGGGACCACTCTACGGGCCTTCTCAACTAGTCTTATCTTCATCAATTTGTCACCGTATCTCTAATTATCCATTCCTTTGTCATTTATATACCCGTAACGTAAGTATACAACAGTAGCCCCCGAGTAATTTTTTATTTGACATTGAATAAGACCGACCAGTCTTACGCATGGTTGTCCGATTCCATGGTAAAATTAAAAGGAACTCCAATCTCCTGTAATACTTCCTTTCTGTTCAAGATGACTTCAAAAAAGCCAGAAAAAATCACATTTTCCTTCCATTACACCCAATTGGGTATGCAAAAATTTCTGTATACTGCCTGCAATTTTTGTAAACCGCTGTTGAAAAATGAGGTGCACCAATTAGGTGCACCCAATTGGAGTATAGCCCTCGACTCTTGAATCATTTGAACTCCTTTCAAATAATGCAAGAGTCTATTGGATGATTCTTCGTTATTTTCTTCAATATTCAACTTCTTCAATTTACTATTTCCCGCGACCTCTTCGAGACCGCTCTGGAATCACGGTGCACCGTTCGGGTGCACCCAATTGAGTATAGCCCCGACTCTTAAGTCATTTGAACTCCTTTCAAATAATGCAAGAGTCCTTCTTGAGAGACTATGCTTACTATATTTCATACAAGTCAACCCTTGCCAAAAACATATCTCCAAACCGGTCATACCAGTCATAGCTTCATATCTCCTGGAGATTCATAACAAATTTACATAATAGGCCGCCTAAATCGGTCAGAATTCATAATCCGCTTAGTTAAACTTAACTAAGAACCAAAATCCTGGTTGATCGGACCAGTTTTTCCTTATTTTCTCACATCGACTTGAGTCTCCAAGGCCTATTATCAGCCGGATGATTAACACCCATAGCCTAAGGCATCCATTGTCAAAATTGAGTTAGGCAAGATCCAAATTGTCTTGAATCTAAATCTTCTATACCGCCAAATGGTTAAGTTTGCACTATATTAATTCGAGTATCTAAAAATTACATGTTTCAGATCTGCTTTCTTATTCGCAAAAAAAGCCCCGTGATTACAATAATCTCGTCGACGTAATCCATATGACCGTTAGGTTGTAATAACACAATCATCATTGCCAAGTTTATTGGGCTGTAAAAACGGCCCAATAACTTTCCAACTCCGAGTCCAAGTTGGGTACCTATAAAAGAGATGAAGGGTGGACCTAGGTCAAACCAATTCCCGAAACTCCATATGCGCCCACAACATCTCCTTGTTCTTCGGACATTGTTGTGGTTACGAAGGCCACAATCAATGAGGAATGGGCCAGCCCAAGGTGTCCCGGAGATGTGGATGGGCTACGGGACTATGAAGGTCCTTGGGCTTGGCCTATTAGAGAGGAACAGACAAAACTACGAACGGACTAAGTGGTTGGGGGAGTCACGAAGGACCCCATAAGAAGGCTCTTATTTCTATTACAATGATATTACAGGGAGAGTCCAAATTTGGTCGATGTGATGGGCTGAGCGAGTATTTATAGCCTCATACTCTCTCAACCCTAATAGTCACTGTCAGCCCCCACAAATTACACTTATGCCCCCTCTCTATTCTATCTACTCTCGGGCTGAATTCCCTCTTCATGACCTTATTGGGCCTTGGTTGGGCCAAATCCTCCCCTCCAAGTGCTTCGCCTTTGGGCCGCTAGGCATGTGAGGCGCTTATTCCATGGCCTTGTTGGGCCTATTTCCTTCCGGGCCGGCCCATTGGGGTAAGGTGGTGATCTTCCCCCAACGGTAGCCCCTCACGGGTGAGCTCCGCCTTCGGTAGGAACGAAACCGTGATCCCGAAGGATCTCCACCTTACACCCCCCCGGCGCCCTTTCGGGACTGCACGGGGGCACCTCCTCTTCACAAGTTCTTCGACCTGCATTGCTTGAAATAACGAAGAGAAACGAGGGAGACACATAACATTCATGCACATACAAAAACGAAGGCACTTCTTTATTATTAGCAGCGAAGCCGATTACACTTGGACTGAAGGACGCTACCGAAAAGAGAAAAAGAAAGAGTAAGGGGTGACGCGCATTGGTCCGGAGACCATCCTCGAAAGCCACGAGCTAGAGCAACCAAAAGGGTTCCCTTGACCTAAAGGAATGCAACTACCTGCCAGCCTTCGAAGGATGCCGGTGACCTCCCGGGTCATGGTCCGCGGGGACTTAGTCACCGTCATCGGGGTATACCCTTCGCCGACCAAATGGTCTTGCTTAGGCGGAGGCCGGCCCTGGCTTTTCCAGCTACTGTGACGACCTTGACGGCTTCAGCTATCGAGCCTCCGATTCTGGTCCTAAGATCTTTAAGGTGTGACAATAAACCCTCAAAATCTGTTAGGAGACCTACCCTATCCATCACGAGAGCCGGACAGTTCCTTCTCGGTGTGACTATACTAAGGTGTAGCCTTCGAGGAAGAAGCGAGGCAACGCCGGCGCTTAACTATCGAGCTTCGCTGAATACAGCCCCCGCGTACAACTGCCTTAGGAAGCGCAGCGGACACGTGACCTCGGTGAAGTCGCTTGGTAAAGCGTGTTGTGCACCCTTTGAAGTCGATTGGTGAAGCGCGAAGGGTATGGAACTCTGTCCTTTGGGCTTCTTCTTATCGCAAACCGAAAGGCCCAACTTTGCATCCGGCTAGTGTTTAGAAAGCTGGAGAGTGATGTTGTGAGGTTTGAAAGCGAGAGGCCTTGCTCGCCCTTTATAGGCTATGTCCATGCTTATGTGGCAGGGGGAATCCAGATCTGACAAGGTTACGTGTCGGATTTATTGGAGGACGGTGTGCCATGTCACCGTGCGTATCCTTCCACGTCCTTGATCTTATCCATACACTCGTTACTTGGTCCTTCACTGCTGTTACTTTGTCCTTCGCTACAGTAGCTTTGCTTGTCGTTATGCCATACTGCCATTCACACTTTGTTATTTGAACTCGATTATTATGTCCGATGGCAATTGGTAGATAAAGGGGATAAGTATACCGCGAATCAAAACCATATTACCACTCGATCGAAGGATCTTCGTAGAACTTGTTTTGGTCGCATGCTTATCATAACGCACTTACCCAGAACATTTCCCAAGAATAATTGATCATGTTTATTGTGTCATTAAATGCCTCGGCTAGTGCACTAGCCGTTACGCGCAATTCTAGGCGGCACGCTTTTAAAGAACAACCACATTAACTCGTAGGTATCCACGTGGTTATGCTTCCTCGGGATGCGCATCCACTCTTGAAGAGGCACGACTGCTCGTATAACGCGCCCGCTCACACGGGATGCACTCGCTTTCGAGGCGTCACATCTTGAATCTACCCTAATTTTACCGCCTATATAAGGAGAGGTGCTGCGGTAAACCGGACCTCCTACTCACTTTCACCACGCCCGTCGACTCACTTGCTTTTTCACCTCGCCATGATCTTGCCCTTGTTTCATATCTTCGCTTTCGCTTCCAAGCCATAGCCTTCGATTTCAAGTGTTGGCTTTCGTTTCGAAGCCTCGGCCTTCAAAGAGTCGACCTACGTTGCTAAACCTTTTGCCTTCAAATTTCGGTATGATAAGACGTCGCACCGGCCGGCGCGTTGGTTTGAGCATCCGGGCCCGAGCTCGTAATCGAAGCCCAGCTTGACAAATGGGCCGAAGAGCACGATCGCTTCGTTCGGGGACGCGCCCACATTCCCGCGTTTACGGGAGAAGTGTTGGATCTCTTTGGGCTGGAGATCCAACAGATTACCCTCAACGGCATGATCCGTCTGTCCATCTTTGAGTGGGCTTTCCGGATGGAAGGAGCGAGCCTTCTGCTAAGGCCTTCGCCGCCACGCACCAAGCCACCCGGCGGCCGCTGAATAGCCCGCCGGGCGATGATATGTGGCTGAGCTTCATGTGCGTTGCCCTTCGGCCCTGCGATGTCATGGAGCATCTTGTGCCCACGAAGGCCTACAAGGGGCATTTGGGTAAGACCATGTTCTAGAAATGGTTTTACTACGAACAAGACCCCAACCGCAACCTACACTCACTACGGACGGAGATCAGCTACATTGGTCTCCTGGAGGTTGCGGTGGACGACGAGGTTCGGAGGCGCATCGACTTGCTGCAACGGATTGCTCGAAAGGTGTCAATGAGGGACTTGTGCGAAGAGTTACTCACGGCAGGAATTGTGCCTCTTCGCCAAGATTGGGGTTCCGTTTTTACGCTTGACGCGGCTGGCAAATCTTTGAACTTCAACCTCGGCTTGCTTCCGGTAAGTGCCCGAAGGACTCTTCGGTGTTACTTATCTTTGCACTGCATTTTTACGGCTTCGTTGTTACTTATCTTTGCACTGCATTTTTACGGCAGGTAGCTCGCATGGAGGCGTGTGGGCGGACCGGCCGTCTAAATCGGGTGTATCTCCTGAAGCACCCGGAGGCTGTTCTACCTCCTCGAGCGGTTACCCGAAGGGGTAAGGCGGAAGAGCGAAGCTTTACTCCGCTTGTGCCGACCGATGATGAGTGCGATCGCGCGGAAGACGGGGACACTTCTCCGAGGGACGATCGGAGCGTTCGTCGGGATGTGCGGGGTCCTTTGAAAAAGGCAGCCCCCAAGCGTAGAGCTAAGCGCGTGAAGATGAAGCGCTCTGCGGCTGTCCGTCCCGTCGTGCGCGAAGCGGACAGCGATGAAGCCGATGATGAGGATGAAGGCGAAGTGTGCGACAACGCACTCGTGAACTCCCCGCTCCAAGCTGTCTCTCCAAATGTGATGCCCACGGCCTCCTCCGACTACGATACAGCCGGCGAGGCCGAAGGGTCTACTATGGCCCCCGGTATGGGGTTCGGAGTAGGGCCTCTAAACTTCAACTTTTCCAACTCCTGCTCCTTCGAGGACGAAGACAACATTGCTCGGATGAGCAAACTCGATCGGAGGAGGCGGAAGAAGTTAACAGCCCTGCTCCTGCCGGTGGGGCCCGCAGGCCTCCGCCTTCATCTCGGCCCCTAGCCCCCTAGCGACGGCCGTGAGCGAAATGTCGCTCAAACCGATGACGAGGGGGGGGCGGGGCTACTCAAGCACACACCTTCGGTAGCGGGGAAGGCACCTCCGATGAAGGTGCACCGGGCCGGGGAGGTGGCAAGGGCTTCATGAGGGTTCTCCCTCGCGGGATCGCCCCTCCCAACATTGCTTCCTGTTTGAAGCCCGAAGATTTCGAAGATGGGGCTTCGTCTTGCTAGGGCCTTGAATACACCGGCCGCATGCTCGGACTTATGCGAGGTGGACCGAAGTCCGCAAGAGGTAGACGGGAAGGAGCTTATTGAAAGTGTATCCCGCATCACCATGAAGATATTTCTAGCTCCCGTTTAACTTACGCCAAAACCAAGTTAAAAATTACTCGACACCCATTGATCCGTATTGGCGTGGGGCGCTGCTTGCTCGCTATCCGCCGAAGGGTACCTACATCACGGAGGTTGCCGACCTGAAGCGGTGCCTTCGCAATTCCGATGATGCTCTTGTACAAGAGCAAACGAAATACGCCAAGTTGTTGCACGAGCACGAAGAGCTGCGAAGGCGTCTTCGGAGCACGCGGTGGCTCGGGAGCGGAGGATCGATCGGTTGGGGCGGGCACTCTTCGATGCCGAGGCCACCATCGAACACAAGCCGAGGCCCTCGATATGGCCCGCCAAAGCATGTTGGCGACGAGTCCCTTGGCCGGAGGAACCGGGAACTCATGAACCGGTTCCGGGATATTCTGTCTTCGGCTGGGCGTCATTTGCCCGGAGCCAACTCACGAGCAAGGTGATGGCCTCGCAAGCCTCCGCCGGATGTCCTCCGGGCTTGCCGCTGCGAAGGCCACTTCGATCCAGTGGGGCCACCACTGCGCTCACGTGGCTTGGACAGTCGTGTTCCGAGTGGTGAAGGCCATCGGCACCTTTCCCTCGAAGAAAGTCAAGGAGGGTGCTCGAGACCTCCGCGAGGTATGTGGTGCAGATTATGCCGCCTTCAAGGAGACCTAGGCCGACGTGGCCGTCGTGGATGGGTACTTCGGCCAGGAGTTTTGGGCGCCTTCGGGGCTAGAACTCGCCCGTGCCGCTGCATTGGAATCGGCGAACGCGGAACCGGGCCGTGCCGGCGGCACTGCGATAGAGGCCAGGCCTTCCTACGCTGCTATGGATGAAGGGGCCACGGACCGTGCCGAAACCGGAGACATACCCGAGGCTGCCCGCGAAGGCGAGGGTCCTCCGACCGGAAGCCCTTCTCCGCGGCCTCCGGTGTGAATCTTTTCTTAGTATTTTTTAAGTTTTTCGTAGTTTATCCTTTGCTATGTAATTGTCTTCGCAAGCGTCTAGCGCTCCGAAGCTGCCTATTGTTTCATGAAAATATATCAACAATTTCGCCCCACCTCTTTTGTTAGGAATTTTTTGGCTTCGATGAGACATATGAAATTCCGGAGGAAGTCTGTTATCGAGGATGCCTTACCTCACCGGTTATTAATTTCAGGGGACTCGAAGCCCCTGGTCCCTTCTAGGTGACCGGAACTCAACTACGCAGATGGAAGCGGAATAACCCGGAGGGGACACTTAGCGAATTCGCGGCTTATGTCAATGATCGCAACGGACGGATCAAAGCCGCCTTTCCAAAGGTCACACCGGAGGAGCATGCTGCTCGACACGCTAGACGCGAGAGCCTTTGGGCCTCCTTGGGGCAACCGTCGGAGGTTAAGGTTAAAACGGAGCCTATCGATGTTTCAAGTGATAGCGACTCCGCTCGGGTGAATGTCGAGGCCCTTCGATCTCATGCTTCTTCGGCCGAAGGTCGAGCTGCTATTGCCGCCGACTTAGCTCGGCGTAGGAAAGAGCTTGAAGAGAAGAGGGCTGCAATTAGCCGTAGCCGCTCTCGTCTTTCGGAGCTAGAAACGGAACGCTCATACTTAGAATCTAAGTGTAATATAGAGATGTAATTTACGAAGGGGCCTTCGAGCCCCTCTTTTTGTTACATTATGAATAAAACAACTGTTTTCATATTTTACGCGCATTTTTAGTATCTAAGATGGGGTTTCCATGCTTAGCCTTCTCGGTGTTACTTTTCTCGAGGCATTAGGCCGTAGTTGCCTAGCATCGAAGTCATGGGGGTTTCCCGGTGCTTCGGGTTCTAAGTTGGGGTTTCCAATCTTAGACTTTTTGGATTCATCTTTCCAAGGCATTGAGCCGTAGTTGCCCAAGCATCAAGGCGTTAGGGTTTCTAAGCACCTTGGTACCATATGTTGACGCATGCATGCATAACACGGACATTGATGAAAGCATTTTTTCCATTGATAGAAATATTTACAAGCTGACCTCCCTTGCACGACGCCCGGGACTCGACACTAACAAAGACCATCCCAAGACTCGGAACTACAGCCCCTAGACGTAAGCATCTTTGCGCAGAGTCGCCTTGCAACGCAAAACTTCTAAATTTCAAACCTAAAGACTCGGGTCGTGGGAAGGGAGGGAACAAAGTACCTAAATCTTAAGAGTGGCAACATGCTCGAAGGCATGCTTCGTAACCGCGGGTAAACCTTTCCAAAAAGAGACTTAGCCGACAAAGCAAGCTGCCCTCGATTTCCGAAGGAGCCTCAAATGTAGAACTTCTTGAGAGTGTCAGCAGTGAAGGTGTGTGGTATGGGAGTTCCATCAAGCTCGAGCAGGTAATAAGCTCCTTGATGAATAGATTTATCAATCACAAAGGGTCCCAGCCACTTGGTGTTCGGTTTGGTAAGATGCATCGGGTTTCTCCTCAAGACGAGGTCCCCCGGCTGAAACTCCCTTGGATGCACCTTGGTGTTGTATGATTTTTCCATAGATGAGATGTACTTGTGCAAATTAGCGACGGCTTGCGGACGGGTTTCTTCCAAGAGATCTTTGGACACATCATCATCGTCCGCCACCGGCCTTGTGGTGCGGAAGGAGCGTGCTTGAATTTCTTCGGAGGTTACAGCCTCGGCTCCATATAGCGATCGGAAAGGTAAGAAACCAGTTGGTCTTGTAGCAGTTGTTCCGATTGACCACAAGACATTGGGCAACACATCCACCCATTTTCCTCCGGGGAGGCCGACAAGAGCCTTCGAAATTGCTGTGAACACATTGCCATTCATCCGTTCGACAGCCCCATTTGCCCTTGGATTGGTCACCGAGATTTCACACTTCTTGACACCGATGCTAAGACAGTATTCCCGAAATTCCAACCCTTCCACCGGCACTCGCGAAGCGGCATACCACATTCTTCCGGAAGAACTTTCGGACATTCCTAGCTTTGATTTGTACCAACGGCTCAGCTTCGACCCATTTGGTGCTGCTGGCAATTCCCCAACAATATCAATCCCCCATCTTGCTAACGGCCGGACCGGAGGTATTGGTTGTAAAGTGGTGGTCGGCAAATAAGATTGCCACCCCATCCACCGACATCCCGAGCATATTCGCACCGGATCCTCTACATCCCATATGGCAGTTAGCCAATAGAACCCTTGCTGAAAGCTTTTGCGACCAAGGCTCTTGGAGCCAAGTGAGAAGAACAAGATCCCTCGTGGATTTCTCGCAAGAGTTGTATTACTTCAGCTGATCGAGACACTTCAGCAATGGGGCACAGACTCCCCCTTGTACAGCACTCCTTCAATCAGAATGTAGCCCCTAGCTCTGTGTTGCATCCGCTGCTCCTCCAATCTGCTGTCCGTCACATAACGTTTCTCAATGAATGCTCGTATCGGGGCTCGCCAATCCTCCGAAGCCAATGCCAAAACTTTTTGGTTTGGTTGCTAGCTTCCTTGTTTTCTATCCTTCGAATGTTTCGACCTCGAACCCTACGAAGAACTTATCCATCTCTCGGACCTTCCGAGGATACGCAGCCATTTCCGGATCAAGCATCCTGTAACCCTTTGCTAGTTGCTCTGCTGCCAACCGACAATCACAATACACAATCACTCTCTGCGCTCCCAGTATTCTAGTTTACCTTAGCCCTAAGAGGATGCCTTCGTATTAAGCTGCGTTGTTTGTGGTTTGAAAAGCTAACTTGGCAGAGTACCTTAGCGTTTGGCCGCTAGGAGATGTAATGACTGCAGCACAACCGGCACCAGAGACTCGCTACGCACCATCTGTATAAACTGTCCAAATTGGGTCCTCCGAGGCATCCCGACTTCCCGCCTCCGAATTACCATTGGGAGTCCATTCAACCAAGAACTATGCTAAAACATCCGATTGAATGGCTTTGCGTGCCACGAAGGTCAAATCATACTGCCTTGTCCGATTTCAGTGCATCCCTCAAAGGATACATTGTAGGAACAAGAATAGGATGATCGTCAAAGTACCTCCGTAACTTGCATGACGCCATCGGAACAGCGTACAGTAGCTTCTCAATGATGCCATACCCGCACTCGGCTCCGCCAAGTGTTTCGAGACATAGTAAACCGGCAACTATTTTGCCTCTCGTTCTTTTGTGTGATACACAAGGACCCCACCGACCGCCATCGGCGCTGCTGCAACATAAAGGAGGAGCGAAACCTTCGATGGAGGTGGTTTCGGGGTAGTTAATTCTACCAGGTACTCTTTGAGTTGTTGGAAGGCCGTTTGATGTTCTTCTGTCCACTTGAAAACCCGAGGGCCCCTCAAGATCTCAAAGAACGGCATGCTTCGCTCTGCGAGTTTGGCAATGAACTTGCTTAATGCCACTGCCCTTCCAAGAAACCTTTGCAACTCCCTTATGGACTTCGGAGGTTCCATGTCCAGAATTTCCTGAATTTTTGTTGGGTTAGGATCGATGCCGGCTCCCTATACCATATATCCAAGCAGCTTGCCCGCCTTGACTCCAAACATGCACTTAGCTGGGTTTGGCTTCATGCCTACTCTTTGAAGGTTCGCAGAGGTCTCGGCTAGATCCTTCACATGGTCTTGCTCAACACCACTCTTGATTACAATGTCATCTATGTAAGCTATCGCATTGCGGCCCGACTGATCACGGAGAGTAGCCTTGACCGTACGAGAGAATGTGGCTCCAAGCATTTTTGAGTCCGAAGGGCATTCGGTTGTAATAGTATGTTCCTTCACGGCATCGATCTCCCCTGCTGTTCTTTTTTCAGATGTTTACTCTTCTTTTACGGGTGGGAATTAGTGAATTTGAACCCTAATTCCATCCTCCAAATAGCTTTTTTCATCCATCTTTGCGACGCTTTTCTCGAGATCCACCCTCACTTCAAGCTTTTATGGTATTTATTCCAAATCCGCCCGCTCCCCACCTCAACCAACCGCTCTGCAGTGGGAGGAGTAGGAATACAGATGCTCGGAGTGATGAAGAATATTCCCTCGTCCCTTAAGGAAAGCTTGGTCAATCGGAAGAACGAGTGGTTTATCCGTGATAACCATCAACCCGCTCTTCCTCCTTACGTAGCTAAGGAACTCTCCTCTTGGAACACCAAAGACATCAAAGAAGACCTCAAAGAAGACGAAGAAGTGCTCGCCCTTTTGGCCAGTATCAAATATATGAAGCAAGTCAATGGCGTCACAGCCGAATCACAACCGAAAGGATGTTTTGGAGTTTCATCGTACGGGGAGTTCAACCACTCAAGAGACAAGAACACCCAAGCATGGTCCTTCAACGAAAATAGCGCCAATCCAACGGACGTAACATATCTTCCCGATCCGGAGCGGTTGGGTAAACGCTTGAAGAAGATGCTCCAGCCCGAGTTCAATAAAGCAGGGTGCCGGAGGGTGGGTTTGCCATTCAGCACATCAAATCCCCTGCACTCGTAAGTATTCTCCTTCTTCTTGAATACCGGTATTTTAATCATCACCGTATCGTTACTCATACATTTTTTACCGAATGTAGAAAACCGACAACTATAGAAGTCATACCCCACTTCCTCCCAATGACATCCGGGGAGAAGATTATGAAGCCAACACCGCTCCTATTGTTGTCCAGGCCGGTCTGTCTCCACCCACTCTTATTCAAGGGACTTCGGACCGGTCAACTCTTCCGCTGAAAATCTCCAAGTCTATAAAGGTTGTTGAAGCCCCCAACACAAGAAGACACGCCGCAGCACTCAACATAGGCAAGCCGACGGCAATCCTTGCTTCCGTACCGGGCGACACTCGTACGTAAGCGCAGAAACTCGAAGACCGACGCAAAGAGCAAGAGGCCTTCGAAAGAGATAGTCGAGCCGATCCGGCCGCATTCGAAGCTGCTGCTGCTGGGGGATCTCAAAGAGTCCCATAATTAATAGATTCTTTTGCCAACATACCCAAGAAATCTCGGTATGGCATTCGGACCGGTTCTTCAGGGAGTGTCACAGGAGAATCCATTCCTACGCCGCAAGTCCAA
The DNA here is from genome assembly GCA_031894775.1 of Chloris gayana. Lineage (NCBI taxonomy): Eukaryota > Viridiplantae > Streptophyta > Magnoliopsida > Poales > Poaceae > Chloris > Chloris gayana. Next base: position 720,921 of record JAUNZO010001099.1, on the reverse strand, counting down.
CCAGCGGTGAAAAGGAGTGCAGAAGGTTCGAGTGGGGAGACTCAAGGTCCCCTAACAAAAAAAGAGCAAGACCTCCTTCGGTTTCAAAAAAGCCACTTCGTAAGTTTTCTCGCAACACTCATGCAATTAAAATCATCATTACATCATTCTAGTCTTTCAACTTATTTAATTTTCTTTCAGAATTCCTTCCAATCTTCAAGCCAAGCATAGCTAGCTTGTTGAGAAATAAACCCTTTATCCCTGCCACGACCAGGTGGCGCAACACCAACTCTTACAACATGAGGTGTGCAATGCGTACACGTAGTTAAATGATCCTGTCCCGTAATGGATTAACCGAGAGGTTTGAGCTCTTTGTTAACAAAAATGAGGTGCCTAGTACCGCAGGAGTTTCTAACAACAAAAGTGCGGCAAGTGCAAAGGAAATCCATGCTGCCTCGACCGAAGAAAAGACCTCCAAGACGGTCGAAGAGCGGGTTATCACTCATGCCGACGTCGGTGATACAATCGTGAGTGATTTCCTGCCCCAAGCCACTCTGTTTCAAGGTGCACCGGAACTCCCATTGGGACCTGTCTGGATTGAAGAAATCCCTCGCCGGGCTAGGACTACCGTAAAAGCTCTAGGTGCACCAAGCTCGCCAAAATGGTAGTAGGTGACGTGGAAATCGACAGACTCGAGCGTAGCCAGGAAATTCACGGCAACTACCCGGTGGGATTCTCTTCAAGAAGAGGAGGCCCCGAGGAATTTCTCCGAATTTGGTCGGGTATGTCTCCATCTCTTACCCGGTCTTCTCCTATATTCATCATATTCCAATCGACCCTTTGATTCGCCTATCCTTGAGGTCCTTCCGAAGCCAAGAGCACAATCATTGCTCGTCTTGAAGAAGAACTCGTGCCGGACTCAAGAACGGCAAGTTGAACTTGGGTCCCGGACCGCTAGCCTGAAATCCAAGGAAGTGGATTTGCTAAGGAGGGAAGCAAATCCGATGAATGCCCATCGCTTGATCGAAGACCGCCGGCAAGAAATCATCAAACTCCGGAAGGAAATCCGGAGTATGTTTCTAATGCTATCCATAATTTCTTTATTTGATTTGTAATCCTTCCGACCGGTCTTATCCGTTTTGGCACTCGACAATCTTGTCACCTGCTCATAAGAAGGTCGAGGAAATCCTCTCCGAAAAGCGGCTGCTCAAGAACAAGCTCTTTAGGAGGGCTCCGGATTGAAGAGCAGCATGCTCGCTCGTATTGGTGAATTGGAAGACGTGCTCATCGTCAAGGATAACATTCTGGTGCGGACTCTTCGCTCTAATAAAATGCTTGAAAATGACAATGCTCGCTCGAAGACCGAGCTAGCTGAAGCATTAGAGGCTGCCAAAACTACGCAAATGGAGAAGGAAAGGGCTCGACGACCGCGCATGAGTCTCGCTCAACTTGCTCTCAAAGAAAAGGAGCATGAAATCCAACGCCTTTTGAAGAGCGAAGCCAAGCTGAAGGCTTCAAATGTTAATATCATAGGCATGTTCGGAGATGCGGACATCGGGCACAGGCGTAAGTTCTTTCTTCCTATTCTTGTTTAGGAAACACTTTTTAATATCGGTCTGCACTTATAACCTTTCTCGAGCTTTTTCATCTTCTTTAGAACTTGCAGCAGGTGGTATGCGGACGGTCGAATATCCGAACGGGGGTCAGCCCATTCACCAAGTTGAACTGGATCTTGAAACCGCTATCCGGGATGTCCCGTAAAGGATCGGAGAGCACTCCGGGTTGATCGCCGCGGCGGGACGAGGGCATATCGCTGCCATAATCCAGTCTTGGACTCCGGTCAAAGACTGCGATTTCAACTTCATCGAGCAGGTGCCCACCCGGAGACAATCGAAGACCGGTTCAATGAGTTGAAAAACTCACTTATTGGCACCGTCTCCGAACTAGTCAAAGACGTTCCTCCGGATCCGATCGGTATCCCGCTAAATGAAGTTGCGACACTTCCTGCTCCGGGTCAAGCTGTTGCTGCCGCCTTCGGACAAACAGTGGAAGAAGAGTACGAAGATCTTGATGTCAATTTATTGCTCTCTCCCTCTAATTCTAAAGGAACAATTGATGATAGATCGGCAGAAAACCCCAAGACCGGAGATACCGGCGATTCTAGCGGACCTGCTCGGTAGTTGTTTATAATAGGACCGGTCTCGTTGTTTGCTAAACAAATAGTTTTATCACAGTGCTGTATAACTTAATTGTTATCCTTTTAATCATGCTGAAATTTTAGTGTCCTCTCTTCTCTTTTTTATACTGGTCAACAAAAATTCACCATCTTATTCCTACTTGTGAAATTCTATATCTAGGCAATGATGGTTATTTCAGCTTAAACAAACTATGACTGAATACCGGCTCTAATCAGCACAGATCACAATGCATAGCAGTAACTTACTTTAACAAAATCATGGTATATAGAAAAAAACAACCAGTCTTTAAGGTTTAAGATCACATAATATCACAGATCGCTCTTTAAGACAGCAGCCTACGGACTAGTACCTCAAAAGAGATGCTTAAAAATTCCCTTCCTAAACATACCAGTCGAAGCTCAAAACACAAGTAAACAATCTCACGGACTAATCTTAACACAGCAGCCCCCTGAATTTAGTAAATGACTAGTACTAGTATTTAGGAATTTCATAATTTCGCATATTGCTCTTAACACGGCAGCCCTCGAATCGATAAGTTAATTCAAAATTAAAATCAGGAATGCTTTATTATATTACTAGGAAAAATTACAAGAAAATCTTTATGTATAAAAACGACTGAAGTTGACCAACATTCCAAGAATTTGGAATTTTCTCTTCCTCCTGGGTCATAAGCCTATAAGCCCCTGGTCCGGAAACCGATTTGACCACAAAAGGTCCTTCCCGGACCGGTGATAAAATATGCCTATTCTTGTTAGATCTGGATCTTCCGAAGCACCAAATCTCCCACTTGAAAGTCCCGCTTACGCACATGACGATCATGATATCAACGCAAACCCCGATGATATTTTGCTGCATGAATCAAAGCTTGATCTCTTAATTCTTCTGCGGCAATAAACTCAATTTGACGTTGGCCTTCATACTTCTCTTCATCATAATACCGCACTCTGGCTGACACCATATTCACTTACGTGGGCAACATTGCTTCGGATCCATAGACCAGAGAAAAAGGAGATTGTCTTGTCGCTCGACTAACATTTGTACGCAATCCGCATAATACCTAGGGCAATTCCTTAACCCACTTTCCAGCATATGGCTTTAAGCGGTAAAAAATTCTTGGTTTAAGACCGGTTAAAATCATACCGTTGGCACACTAAACTTGTCCGTTGCTCTGCGGATGTAAAACCAAAGCATATTGTATCCGAAAGTCGCCTAGAGGGGGGGGTGAATAGGCAATCTAAATAAAAACTTGAAAATTACAACACTTAAAATAAATTGATCAAATTCGCCACTAACGGAACTTCCGTCGAGGTGCTGAGAGGAAAACCTAGGGATTGACACAAGAGAGGAAATCTCACGATTGCGCTTGAATGGAAACCTCCCTTTTTGCCTTGAGAGTGTTGTACCTGTAGGAATTTAGTAGACACGCAACACACAAGTAGATCGGGCGATAACACACCCGAGAGGTGAACAAACAAGCACAAAACAAAAAGGAACAAGAAAGGCACGGGGATTTTTCACCGAAGTTCGGACCCCTCACAAAGAGGTTCCTATGTCTCCGTTGAGGAGGTCACGAAGAGCCGGGTCTCTTTCAACCCTAATCATCCCAAGTGACCACAAAGGTCAAACTTGGTTTTCTTCTTCATCATTCAATTCTTTTCCTTGCAGAGGCGAATCACAACCTTCACAAACTTCCCAAGGCTCACCACATGTTTGGGAGCTCTAGGGTGACACCTAGCCAATCTAGGAGAACGAATCTCCAAGAGTAATAAGTGAAGAATGAGATTAGTTGCTAAGGGAAGATGTGCTCTAGGTTGGGTTGATTCTATCAAGCTTGGAATCAAGATAGGAGCTCTCTCCAATGGCTTTGGATCTCAAGAGGAATGGAGAGGAGTGAGAGAGAGAGAGCTTGAGCAAGATCCGAGAGTTCAAAAGCACCAGCTCTTTTGCTCACGGGGTAGGTCGAGCTATATATAGTGTGGGCTCTCAAAGAGCCGTTGCTTGGGTCAATTATTGGACTTGACGGAACATCCGTGGGTGACGGAACTTCCGTCACCCCATTAGGTCAAAGGGGAAAGCAACCAGGGCACAACTTCCGTCGAGTTGGGACTTCCGTCCCAAACTCTCTGGAACCGACGGAACTTCCGTCGCCCTAGACGGAACTTCCGTCACGTAAGATTTGAACTGGAGAACCCCGGGAACGGTACTTCCATCACGTTTGGCACTTCCGTGCCAAACTCTCTCGGTACTCGACGTAACTTCCGTCATGTGTGGAGAAGATAGGAAAAAGGTTGGCTTTTTGATCTTTGGATATTTGGTATTTTGGTTCCAAGTTGTTAGAAGGTAACTAGAGCACATTCTTCCCAAAGCACGTAAGATCATTTCACCCCTCTTAATAGTTTGGCACACCTATAATCAAGAAGATATAAATCTAAACATGAGGCTTTTGCTTTTGAGTACTTGATCACTTTTTAATTGAGGGGTTTACTTTCTCACATTGTGGATACTATCAATTTGTTGTCCCGCACAATGACTCAATAACCACATTAGAGTTTTTAATTGTTTGTCATTTATCACCAAAACCCACTAGGTGGCCTAGTGCATCTTCAATCTCCCCTTTTTGGTGATTGATGATAAATAATTAAAAGGGGATGAGGGAGATCAAATAATGAAAGAACAAAACGAACAAAATATAGCGGAGCTCCCCTAAAGAGATGCATGGGTCACACAAACATGTGAGAGAGCTCCCCATATATTTTGTGCTTGTGGGGTGCCTAAAAACAAAGTGCACAAGTGGCATGATTAAGTGTGAGGAAAGAAAAGCAGCACAAGCGCAAATAGCTTCACACCACATAAAGCAAGCTGCAGATATCAATAATACATAAACCACACATTAAAGCATTAAACATCCATCATCCATCGTTCAAGCACATAGTTTGCAAGGAATTAAAAAACTAGCCCTATTACAATAGAGCAACACTCACATAGTTCCATACATAAAGTTCCCATAAGTTCCAATAACTAAGATAGATAAAGAACACAATGATAAAGATAATAGTGATCCCTTTTCTCACTCTCTCCCCTTTGGCATCAAGGAACCAAAAAGGAAGAAAGGAAAGAGAGTAAGATAGAGAATCACTCGTCGTCCTCCTGGCCTCCAAAGTCCTCTTCTTCTTCTTCTTCATCTTCTTCATGGGCTGCATGGGAGCTTTGACCACCTTCACCACCAAAGTACTCAAGCATAGTCCTCGAGCTGCCACCGATAGACGGGAGGAGGTGCATCCTCCTCTTCCTCGGATCCTCGGAGGAGAGACCTCCGCACCCTGTGACCTCATGAGGTTCTTCATCCTCCTAACATTCTTCTTGGTGCGCTGCCTGTTCTTGTAGGTCTCAACGGCATTGTCGGTGCACACCGTGAAGATGGACTTGAGTGCTCCCATGATGCGAAAAGTGGGAGAGCCGGTCCGGCGAGGAGCCGCACCGCTAGAAGCACCAACCGGAGGAGGAGCAGGAGGTGCGCCGTGCTTCTTCTTTGATCCACCCTTGAGCTTTAGTTGCAGCGGACGATGCTTGCATTCCTTTTCAAAACTCAGCTTTGTGACTCCCTCAATCATAGCCATGATCCATGGAACATAGGGTAGAGTCATCCTAGTGTTGACACAACGCCGGCTGATCTCCTCAAAGATGAATCCCATGACACAAAAAGGAGTGGCATCGGGAGCAAACCGTGCTAGCACATTTCTTGACCATGCAACAATCTGATCATTATATCCATCCTTTGGTACTATGGTCGGTCGAAGAGTCCTGTTGAGGTAGAAATAGTAGGGCAAGAGTCCCTTGATCTGTCCATAGACGCACGGTCCATCCTCATACATGAATGTCAATTCCTTCTCGGGTAGATACTCGCTCATTGATAAGGCTCTCATGGTCATCATCTCTCGTCGACGCCGGCAAGTGGAAATAAGATGCAAACACTCTCCAACTGCACTCATACTCGCTGCCCTTGAGTCATCCACAAGATATTGTGACGGTGTCGATGTAGAGGGTGGCGTAGAACCGACATATAATTTCTTCATTCCAATCATGGCGAAAAGCCATGAGGTCATATACTCCACGAGCTCTACACACATCGATCACTTGATCAAAGATAGCATCATTCTTGTCCTCCATATACTTCCAATCAATCCACCGATGCACATGCAGCTCTGTCGGACTTTTTCTTCATGTCAATGAAGAATGTATGGTAGTAGTCCTATTCGCCCCACGGATGGAACTTCGGATCCGATGCTTCTCTCTCCCGCACACTGCGTGGATCCTTCTTTCTCAGCTCATCAAGCACATGAGGGAGCCTCCTCATATCACACCTGCTGTAAGCTCCAATGTACACAGGGGCTCTCACACGAACTCCAGTAATCTCACCACCTGTGTCACCTGCCCCTAACTCGTTCACTAGCAATGCCCTTGCCCTTGCCCTTGTCTCTTGAGTCGGGATGCGGAGTACGCTTGCTCACCCGCTTCCTCTTGATCTCGTGAGCGAGATGGCACATCCTCCTCACTTTCCGAAAGATTGAATTTCTTCTTCAATTTCATCATCATTTCTTGGTTCCCGGATGGTTGGCCCGCTGCTCTTCTTGCCCGCGTACTTGATACGAGGCATCTTCTAACAAGAAACAAGATATCGATAAGGAATTGGTCGAATAGTATAGGTTGTGCGTCAATAAGGACAACTTTATGTGCAAAGTTCAGTCAGGACGGAACTTCCGTCGAGGATGACGGAACTTCCGTCCTGGCAGGATTTCGCGCATGGAGTTGGCCAAAATGATGCAAAATCTACCCTATCTACTAGAGCTTGACAAGACTTGAGCACCCTAAAGTACTAGACCCTATTCTACACAAGATAGATCAACAAGCTGCTAGCATTGACCAAGATTTCATATCAAATTTCTTGAGGATGTCTTGGGTGTACTTGGTTTGACTTATAAAAGTTCCTTCTTCTAGTTGCTTGACTTGAAAACCTAGAAAGAACTTCAACTCCCCCATCATCGACATCTCAAATTTCCTAGTCATAATCTTGGCAAACTCATCACGTAAAGATTGGTTAGTAGAACCAAATATTATGTCATCGACATATATTTGGCACACAAATAAATCACTCTCAACTTTTCTAGTGAAGAGGGTAGGATCGGCCTTGCCCATTATGAAGCCCTTGTCGATGAGGTATCCCTTGAGGTGTTCATACCAAGCTCTTGGTGCTTGCTTGAGCCCGTAGAGAGCTTTGTGAAGCTTGTACACGTGGTGAGGTTTCTTGGGATCTTCAAAACCCGGTGGTTGTTGCACATACACTTCTTCTTGTATTGGACCGTTGAAGAACGTACTCTTCACATCCATTTGATATAACTTGAAACCATGATGTGTAACATAGGCGAGCAATATGCGAATTGACTCAAGCCTTGCTACCGGTGCATATGTTTCCCCAAAGTCCGGACCTTCAACTTGTGAGTAGCCTTTTGCAACAAGTCTTTCTTTGTTCCTCACCACCACACCGTGTTCATCTTGCTTGTTGCGGAACACCCATTTGGTTCCCACAACGTTTTGCTTGGGCCTTTCCACCAATGACCGCACTTTTTTTCTTTCAAAGTTGTTCAACTCTTCTTGCATGGCCTTGAGTGCAACATCTTGCTTGCTTGTGCTCTCATCTCCAATTAGCACACTTACTCTCTTTCCTTCATCATCACGGCTTTTGTGAGCAAGAATTCTCCCATTACTTCATCCGTAGAGAATCTATCAAATCCTTCCTTTTCTTCAATGATGGTGCAAAGAGTGGAGTTCCACACTCTTAGTGACATTAGAATCTTGAGATTCACTTCTTGTCCGCTCACGTCATCTCCAAGTGGCCTTCGCTCATTCACAATTTCCAAGAGCCTATCATGTGTTTGTTGGGGGTCTTCACCTCTCTTCATCACAAAGAAGTTGAATTGATTTTTCAACACTTGCATTCTTGATTTCTTCACCACATCGACTCCCTCATGAACCGCAATTAACTTGTCCCATATAGTTTTGGCATTCTCGAGTGGGGACACCTTAGAGTACTCTTTAGCACTCAATGACGAAGCATTGCCGACACGGCTTGCGCATTGCGATGTATGTTGATGTTGTCCATAACCGTGTGTCTCTCCTCATCTTCAATCACATATCCTTTCTCAACCACTTCCCACACGGGCGGACCAATTGACAGTAGGTACATCATCATCCTCTCGCTTGTACCAACTAAAATCTTTTCCATCAAACCAAGGTAGTCGTCCACTACCACCACTATTCACATTTGCCACATCATTATAGTTGAAGTTGTACCTTGTGTCCAACTTCCCACCACCAATGCCATCCTTGGCAAAAGTATTCAATTCTCCACCGGTGTGTCCTTTCTTAGTGGGATCATTGTCCACCTCGACATGTTCCCCGACATCTTTTCTTCTCAAGCGGTTAAGCTTTTCTCGAGAAGACCTGCTCCGATACCAATTGAAAGTTGCCTAGAGGGGGGGGGTGAATAGGCAATCTAAACAAAAACCTGAAAATTACAGCACTTAAAACAAATTGATCAAATTCGCCACCGACGGAACTTCCGTCGTGGTGGTGAGAGGAAAACCTAGGGATTGACACAAGAGAGGAAATCTCACGATTCCGCTTGAATGGAAACCTCCCTTTTTGCCTTGAGAGTGTTGCACCTGCAGGAATTTAGTAGACACGCAACAACACAAGTAGATCGGGCGATAACACACCCGAGAGGTGAACAAACAAGCACACAACAAAAACGAACAAGAGAGGCACAGGGATTTTTCACCGAAGTTCGGACCCCTCACAAAGAGGTTCCTATGTCTCCCTTGAGGAGCTCACAAAGAGCCGGCTTTCTTTTGTCACACCCCTATCCCGAAAGATAGTTAAGTGTGGTACGGATCGCCTTGGGAGATGATTGACGAAGCAACCATACATAGCATCACATTAACAAACATACACGATTTGCAAGGTTACATAATTAAGTCTTGATTACAACATAGAGTTCGAATAAAAGATACATTAGGTTCGAGTTTAAGTCTTACATAGCCATGATCTTTGTTCGAAATAAAGTGCGGAAGCGAAATACACAACTCGACGATACATAGATAACTTAGGTGAACCATGCCGGCCTAGGCCATGGCTCCCTCCTCGTGGGTCGGAGAGATAGGGACCCATTCAATGGTCCACTCTTTGGGCTCTTCTCCATCCCAAACAACCTTACCACCACAATTGCAAAACCCGGCTTGCGGGAAACCTGTAAATAAACATGTAGTGGCAAAGCCCGAGTATCTAACATACTCCGCAAGTCTTACCCGTCAAATTGGTCATCTAAGACCGACTCTTAGATGCATGTGCTTGACCGGTTTAACTTGGCATTTTTGCATAAATAGCACCTATGCTAATTTGGCTGGCAATTTTATGACTTAGCCAAATTAATAGGGTTGTTGCATGAAAGGAACTTTAGTGAGCATGCTAACAATACAAGAGTTTGGAATACAAATTGATATCAATACAAAACAGCAAGCTATTCATCCTCTTTTCTTTACTACACATTGAAACTGCTCGAATCAAGTGGTACTCATTAACCGAGAGGAAACGGCGATAATTATCGAATTATTAATCCTGCAGGAAAAACCTAAATGCATGACATACGCATCATTTAAGAACACGTATGGCCACCGTTCGCGAGTTCATCATAAAGTAAAACACGGGGCCACCGACCCCGAGTACACGTCCCCCTTGCGACCGTTCAAGAACACGCCCAAGGCTTAACCCGTGTACTCTCCAGCGGTCCTCAACCCGTGCAACCACCGTGTCATACACATCACCTCCGGGTCGGTGAGATATCCGGCTCACTTTACAACTTACAAGTTACATAGGTTTACCAATCCCCATAAGAAAGGTATGCAATCGGTACACAACTCAAACTTGTTCGCGGAGCCACAATGGGGTGTTCTCAATTTTTAACTAAATTCATCATGTTCAAATTTAATCATAAGCCATAAGCGAGGTTCCCATCCTATCGTTGACTCCATAAGCATAGCATAGCCTTTCTAACGAGGATATGACACGTAAGCAACATAGGACATATAGGGATTTTATGCACGTGGATTTCCAATCAATTCCTAGAACTTAAATGCACATTCATCATCCTTAATATAGTGATAAAAGAAAGACATTTCAAATAATAGGAATGCACCGGGCTTGCCTTGAGAGTGATCGAAGTTAGCACTAGCCTCACAAGCGTTGAGTGTTGCAATCGTCTCTTCCGGCGGGTTCAATTCGGCGTCGTCACCTAGAGGATGAAATGCAATTGCATAAATAATGTGAACACAAGGCCGATGATGAGAGTAATGCATGTGTTCTGTTTTGTAAGGGTGCGCATGCATATGTTAATCAAAAGCTTTGTTTAATCAAACCCTAGTGAGCATGAACATAACTCTTGTTCTCCTTTAAGGAAAGTAATTACATTACACGTAGAGCCTTAATACATGAACAAAAACGTAATACAAGGTGCAGCAGTGCTGTGGTTCACCCTAATTTCAGATTTTTTTAAGAGAAATTAACAAGGTATAGAAATGCGAACTCAAAGCTAGGCCTAGGTGAAGTTCATCATCACATGCGATGACGATCGCCTTTCAAAACGAGAATTCGATTTCAAAATTAACACATGTGTGGAATACATGAAACCTTTTTACTAATCCTGCCATGAGGTGTTATGTGATATTGTGGGAAGTGAGAATTACATAAATATGCAAAACATAAATTTTAGAATTATAAAACCAATTACACATGTGCTGAAATTAACCTTTTATGGATTTAGATCTAGGGTTTGCAAGAATAATTATTTAACATGCTCAAAATTTAACATGGACTTTTCTATACATGCACAGTACTAGGAGGGAATTAATCACCAAGTTTCATGCAAAAATAATTTACACGGATTTAATTAAAAATTAAATACAGAGAATGCAAGAAATGCAAGAACTTACAAAAAAATATGTAATGAAATGCAGATCTTCCAGTGCCAAAACTTCATGTATTCTTAGGTGAAGGTTTTCGCCAAGTGGCATCAGTTTTGGATTTATAGTTTTAAAGTTATGACTAGTTAAGTTTTCAGGGGTTGACTTTTGTCATTTTTGTAAAAATATGAAAACACTCAAATCTGGCCAGCTCATGTTACTTTTGTGAAAGTACAGATCTCCTAGTTTCCAAAATATTTTAGTTTGTAATTTTTGCCCATTTCAAACGCGAGATATGAATTTTTCAAACTTTAATGAAGTTCGGATCTAACTACGAATTTGCCACCCGGGGAATTTTTAAATAGGGCTGGGCCCGCGCGGCGGGACCTCGCCGGAGGTGGCCCGAGCTCGCCGGCGTTCACGCCGTGGGGCGCTGTGGTGGCTCGGAGAGGGCCGGAAGGGGGTCCAGCCGACGTTGCGCGATGTGGGTAGCACAAGCGTGGCGAAGAGGGGCCCGCGCGACGGCCGGAGCACCGGCAGCCACGGCGCGGCGGCAGGGGCGGCACTTCGGCACCATCGTGCGTGGCGCACGGAGGACGAGAGGGGGTCGGACTTGGGGCAAAAGCTCTGCCTCACCTTGGAGAAGGGCGGCGCGGGCTTGGACGGTGATGAGGAGGGCTCGAGGTGGGGGCTCATCGGAGGGGTGCGGGTGGCCGGCGGCGGCGGCCTTTTCTTCTCCAAATTCCGGCGGGACACTGCAGGACAGGAGGAGTGGATCAAGGGGAAGCTAGAGGGCGACCTTGCGCATCACCATGGCCAAGAATTGGGGCATGCGCACTCACCTAGACCGAGCTATTGGTGAAGGCGACCATGGCGGTCCTTCCGGCGGCGGCGGTTCCTTCGATTTCCGCGCGGCCGAGGGGAGGGGCAGCCGGGCAGGAGCGCGGGGAGGAGCAGAGCGAGTTGCAGGAGCGGATGGGGCGAAATGGCGATGGGTTCTTGGACTTTGTGCCGTTTTCTAAGGGAGGGGGCAGGGGGGCGGCAGAGTGGAGGGCGGCCGGGGTGCGAGCCATCCAACTCCGGCCGGCCGGGGTTGGGCGGCGGGTACAGGGTGGTTGAGCGGTGGCAGGGGGCTTGCGTGGTGATTTTACAGGGCAGGGCACGCGCGGGGCGGTCGCGGTGGCGCCAGACCGGCGGGCGGTGCCGCCATTGCCCACCGGGCAATGAGCTCAATTGATTTTTTTGAAATTTGAAACTGAGGTTTGAATGTTTGGACGAAATTTATAGTTGTGGTTCTCCACAAATAAAACCAAAAATATGTGGAGCTCCAGCATGATGTGCTTTAATTTTCATCTTAAAGTTTGAAGTTCTAAATTGGTCTCCAAAAATTCATACAAAATTCACAAACAGAGACATTTCAGATTTATATTTGAAATTTTGGGCATTCAAAACTTCGTTCCAAAATTTTGTAAAAATGCTGTAAATTCGTCTTTTTACATGAGCAATGCAGTGGTGCAAAAATATGTGGGTAGTGTCTTTATAATTGTTGCACTTCCCTTAGGGGTTGGGTTAGGGTTAGGGTTTAGCTAGGTTTTTCCTTTTCTCTTTTTATTTTTTTCTTATTTTTTTGGGTAATTAACATTAATGCTCCATTAGTGATGTGATTAGGGTGCTACTTACTTGCTTTGCCTTAACCATGACATGGGATGTCACAGCCCTCCCCCTTAAAGAAATTCTCGTCTCGAGAATCGCTACGAATTAAGGAGAGGGAGTGCGAAAATTTACCGATTTGTGTGATGCGAGGAACTCGGGAAAATTCTTCTCTAGAAAATCCTCTTGTTCCCAAGTTGCTTCTTGTTCGGTGTGGTTACTCCATTGCACTTAATAGAAGGTGATGGTGCGATTGCGAGTTACTCGGTCGCTTCGATCAATAATCCGGACGGGGTATTCGGGGTAGGAGAGATCTTCTTCTAGTTGATCGGTGTCGGAAATGACCACATCAATTGGAGGTTTCAAGCATTTATTGAATTGAGAGACATGGAACACATTGTGCACACGAGCAAGACTTTCTGGTAGTTGCAATCGGTAAGCAACCGCGCTATGCTTTTTCACAATCGGATAGGGTCCAATATAGCGGGGTGCTAACTTTTCTTTAATTCCAAACCGAGATATGCCCTTATTCGGAGACACACGAAGGTAAACATGATCTCCCTTCCCAAATTCCAATGGGCATCTCCTCTTGTTAGCGTAGCTCACTTGACGAGATTGTGCGGCTTTCATATTGGCTTGGATTTGTCAAACCTTTTCTTCGGCTTGAGTGACGAGATCGGGACCAAAATTGGTTCTTTCTCCCGCTTCCGACCAATTTAAGGGTGTACGACAAGAGTGACCATACAATGCTTCAAATGGTGACATTCCCGAACTCTCTTGATAGCTATTGTTGCACGAGAATTCGGCGAATGGAAGACAATCATCCCAATTTCCTCGATTTTCCATAGCACATGCTCTCAAGATATCCTCCAAGTATTGATTTAATCTTTCGGTTTGTCCGTCCGTTTGAGGGTGATAAGCGGAACTTCTAATGAGAGTGGTACCTAGACAAGAATGCAATTGCTCCCAAAAACGAGATACAAATTGCGGACCTCGATCGGAAACAATGGTTTTAGGTACTCCATGCAAACATAACACTCTTGAGATGTATATCTCGGCATACTTCTTGGTATTGTAGGTGGTATGGACGGGAATGAAATACGCGGACTTGGTCAATCTATCCACAATAACCCAAATTGAATCATGCTTCTTTGATGTGAGAGGCAATCCAACGATAAAATCCATAGCAATGTCCTCCCACTTCCAAACGGGAATTTTCAATGGGTACCCCTATCCCGAAAGATAGTTAAGTGTGGTACGGATCGCCTTGGGAGATGATTGACGAAGCAACCATACATAGCATCACATTAACAAACATACACGATTTGCAAGGTTACATAATTAAGTCTTGATTACAACATAGAGTCCAAATAAAAGATACATTAGGTTCGAGTTTAAGTCTTACATAGTCATGATCTTTGTTCGAAATAAAGTGCGGAAGCGAAATACACAACTCGACGATACATAGATAACTTAGGTGAACCATGCCGGCCTAGGCCATGGCTCACTCCTCGTGGGTCGGAGAGCTAGGGACCCATTCAATGGTCCACTCTTTGGGTTCTTCTCCATCCCAAACAACCTTACCACAACAATCGCAAAATCCGGCTTTTCTCAAATGGTCAGCTTTCACTCGTTGACAAGTATCACACTCGGCCACATACCGTGCAATCTCACGCTTCATGCGTGTCCACCAAAATTTTTCTCTTAGGCCGCGATACATTTTGTTGCTACCGAGGTGTATGGAATATTTGGACAAATGTGCCTCATCCATGATTTTCTTCCGTAATTCCACGTTCTTTGGAACAACGAGGCGTTGGTTGAACCATAATACACCATTGTCATCTTGTCGGAAACATGTAGCTTCATCTTTCTCTATCTTTTGCCGAATAAATTCCATCCCTTCATACATCTTTTGTGCCTCAATAATCTCCTCACGAAGGGTAGGAATGAGAGCTAGATTGTATAATGAACCATAGGGAATGACTCGGAGACTTGGTTCACTAGAATCTGAAATTTCCGAATTTTCCCTAGAACAACCGGTAACGTGATTGCATTGATCCTTGCGACTCAAAGCGTCGGCAACCACATTAGCTTTACCCGGATGGTAATGAATTTCCAACTCATAATCCTTGATTAATTCCAACCATCTACGTTGCCTCATATTCAATTCTTGTTGGGTGAAGATATATTTGAGACTCTTATGATCGGTGTAGAGATTGACAAGATTTCCAAGTAAATAATGCCTCCAAGTGTTCAAAGCAAGGACAACCGAGGCTAGTTTCAAGTCATGGGTAGGGTAGTGTTGTTCATGCTTGCGAAGTTGACGAGAAGCATAAGCAATGACACGACCTTCTTGCATTAGCACACATCCTAGACCGGTGCCGGACGCATCACAATACACGTCAAACGGCTTGGTGATATCGGCTTGGGGTAATACCGGTGCGGATGTTAAATGCTTCTTGAGAGTTTGAAAACCTTCTTCACATTCACGGCTCCATTTAAACTTAGCATCCTTCTCCAATAGCTTGGTCATAGGCTTGGCTATGCTTGAAAAATTGGGGATGAATTTCCGATAATAACCGGCAAGACCAAGAAAGCTTCGGATTTGTCTCACCGACCTTGGGGACTTCCAAGTAAGCACTTCCTCAACTTTACTTGGGTCAACGGCAACACCTTCCGCAGATATGATATGACCCAAGAAAGAAACTTGCTTCAACCAAAATTCACATTTGCTAAACTTGGCATACAATTGATGATCACGAAGCCGTTGGAGAACAATGCGAAGGTGTTTGGCATGCTCTTCTTCGGACTTCGAATAAATAAGAATGTCGTCAATAAAGACCACGACAAACTTATCCAACTCGGGCATGAAGACCGAATTCATCAAATACATGAAATGAGCCGGAGCATTTGTAAGCCCAAAAGACATGACGAGATACTCAAAGAGACCATACCGCGTGGAGAATGCGGTTTTTGGAATATCTTCGGCTCGGATCTTGATTTGGTGGTAACCGGATCGGAGATCAATCTTAGAGAAGACCTTAGCACCAACTAATTGATCAAAGAGAATATCAATCCGAGGGAGTGGGTATTTATTCTTGATAGTTACCGCATTGAGAGGGCGATAATCCACACATAGACGTAGCGTCTTATCTTTCTTCTTCACAAAGAGAGCGGGACATCCCCACGGAGATGAACTAGGGCGAATATATCCTTTGTCCATAGGCTCGCCCAATTGCTCTTTTAAGATTGCTAGCTCATTGGGAGCCATCTTGTACGGTCTACGGGAAATTGGTGCGGTACCGGGTTGGAGCTCAATTTTAAACTCAACATCCCGATCGGGTGGCATGCCCGGTCAGTCATCCGGGAACACATCGGGAAACTCACATACCACGGGAATATCCTAAATCCTTTTCCCCTCAAGATGGTAGATTTTCGAGGTGGCGAGCTTTGGATGGGGTAATCGGAGAATAGATGAACCATGGAGTGGTGAGTTTATGTGAACTTCTCGGGAATCGATGTGCAAAACGACTTTATGGAGCTTCATCCATCTCATTCCTAGGATTATGTCTATTCCTTACCCACCTAAAATTATGAGAGAGGAGGGGTATACTTTTCTCTCTAGGTTTAATGGCACTTGCCTCAACTCTAGGTTTGTTCTTATCTTTCCACCGGGTGATGTGATGATGTAGGGAATATCCAAAACGGTAAGAGTGAGTTGTAAAGTTTTTGCACATGCTTGGCTAATGAAATCATGAGTTGCACCCGAATCAAAAGGAACCAAAGTGGAGTGGTTGTTGACCGAAAACATACCCGAAAGTACCGGTTCTCCCGCTTGAATCTCTTCGGCCGTGGTATAGTTGACTCAGCCATTCTTAGCATTCGGAGTGGAAGATTGGTTGTGCTTCCCATTCCCATTATTCCCATTGCTGTTTTGATTGTTGTTGCCACTTCCGGAACCATTGTTGTTATTGTTGGTGGTGTTGTTGCCCGGGTTACGTGTCGGAACACGGCAATCCTTTGCAAAATGACACGGACGTCCACAATTAAAGCACGGACCTTGAGGACCCGGCCTAGTACCTTGATATTGCTGCTGCGGAGGGCGGAAAGAAACGTTGTGCTGCTGATTTCCACCGTGAGAGTGGTGGTGTTGTTGCGGCACAAATTGGCGTGATCCCCCATCGGCGGCAATGCGGCCCGAAACTTCTGTCCGGACGGGGAAGTGATGGCTAACTTGTACTTGGGCGGAGTGGAGCCGGATGGATTTCCTACGGCACGCTTCCTCTTCTTGTCCTCTTGGTGAGCACGGATAGCATCTTCTTGCACAATTGCGGCACTCATCAGGTCATTGAACGTGCCGATAGTGACTTGGGCCAAGCGATCTTGCAACTTCGGGCTTAGCCCCGAACGAAAGCAATCCTTTTTCTTGTCATCCGTGTCGGCATGATAGGATGCATATTGAGCCAAGTAGTTGAACTTCCGTGCATACTCTTGCACGGTTCCGGTACCTTGCTTCAAATTAAGGAACTCTTGCAACTTGCGGTTCATGAGACCGGCGGAAATGTGATGTGCGCGAAATACGGTGCAAAAGTCCGGCCAATTCACTTGAGTACCGGCGGGAAGGGCGGCGGTGAAACTTGCCCACCATGCACTAGTGGAGCCACGGAATTGTTGAGCCGCAAAGAGAACCTTTTTCTCCGATGTGCAATTGAGGAGAGCAAACTTCGACTCAATAATGCGGAGGAAGTTATCCGCCTCCAAAGGATCGGTAGTAGCCTCGCCAAACTTTGGCGGTTGAGTCGCCCAAAAGTCGGCATAGGTGGAATTCCTCAGCCCTTGGGGTGGCGGTCCTTGGCCTTGTCCTTGATTAGTTTGGCTTGCAAAGAACAAGCGGAACATCTCGTTTTGGTTGGACACGAGTTGTTCCAACGGCGTGAGAGGTGGGGGGTTAGGGAGTTGCTCATCCCTCCCACCATGACCACTTCCGGAAGCTTCACCACGGCGGGTATTCACCATCTGTCACATATGAAAAATTTTATCACGTTAGCCCATTAGTTTTGGAGCTAGAATGGCAAGAAAACATGACATTGGACATAAGGGATAAAAATTTCAGATTGCGTGTACGAAAGAAATAGTGATGAAATAAGCATAATGCGTTGGCAACACACATATTCCATAGACTCCAACATAGTAGCAACATGATAGAAATTTTTGATACACGGGAAACCACGAATCCGATACAACACGGTCTTAGGTTACATTACATGTGACCCATAAACAAACACCAATCTCGGAGAGCTTAATTAACAAGACGCAGATCGTTTTCCATACACGGTTACATGCCTCACGAGATTACGAATCCTACAACACATAGAGCTACGACCACCGGTCGTGACGACTACTCGTCGTCATCGCCGTAGTAGTCGTCGTCACCCCTCATGGGAGAGGGTGGTGCTCCGTCCTCAACGTCGGAAGCATCCTCACCATCGCCCATCTCCACGTGATCCTTGGGTGGGATGATCTCAAGTGGCTCGGGAGGTCCGCCATTAAGGATGGCATGCATAGCGTCGTTGGCGGCTTGGAGATGCTCAATGGTGGCGTTGTTATGCGTGATGGTCGCTCGGGCGTTCCGGAGGTCTCCCTCCAAAGCATCCCTAGCACCCCGAGTCTCCGTAAGGGTAACCTCCAACTCATCCTTCTCTTCAAGAAGAGCGTCCACCTGGCCGGAGAGGATGTAGTTCTCCTCATTTGCGGCGGTGAGCTGGGCCCCACACTGGTTGAGCGTGGCCTGCAGAGCGGCGGCTCCATTGCCCTCAAGGGCAAGGTTGGCGTCGTGGAGCTGCTCGAAGAAACTCCAACGCTCCGTCTCGCTATACTCGAGCTGCGTACGGAGGGTGTCCACCTCGGTAGTGCGCTCGGCGAGCTCGGCGGTGCGGGCAGCAAGCTCGGCGACGCGAGCAGTAAGCTCAGCGTTGTGGGTAGCAAGCTCGGCGTCGCGGGTGGTGAGGGTGGCCTGCAGGGCAGCACGCTCCTGCTCCAACTGGTGCACCCGCCTCGCGAGGTTCTCGCGGTCCAACATGAGCTTGCCGGGGGCCATCTGTCGGAGAATTTTGAAACATAAGTCAAAACTCAATATCCAACAACAAAAACATGCTACTAAGGAAAGCATGAATGGCACAAGCTTGCAAAAGAATGCGACAAAAAGTTTGCACGAGACCTAAGACGGTTCATCTTTCTGGCCAGATTTGACCTGTTACGGAAACTTGAGCATTACTCCTGTTTCTGGGCCGAATTAAACTTTTAGTTTGTTACAAAAGTTTTAGACGATTTCTTAAGCTTTCCAATGCATCCTATAACAGCTCAATCCGACTTGACGTTTGAAAGTTACGAGCGATCTACGACAGGGACAGAACCGGAGCACATTCTGGAATTCCAGAATAGCTCTCTGTGATGGGCAATTCTAGCTACGTTCCAAATTTTTGCAAGACCTGAGACTAGGATATTGTTGTAGTGCATAACACAAGCTTTCCAGAAAGTCCTTATTTGCCTTATTTGGATAAGTATGGAGAGAGTTATGCTCATTTTTGTCAAAGTTACGAAATCTGCCACGCTTTAGTGTTTCGGTTTTTCAACCTTTTGTGAGAATTAAGCTAGGTGATCAAATTTTTGTGATTGATTTACTTAGACAAGTTCACATGCATATGCTTGATATTGTGACATGATATGCAAGGAATGATGGATGCTCAATATGTCGTTTCGTACGTCCTCACAAAAATTTAAAAGACCGCGCCCGCCGATACGAATATTGGACAAGCGCATCGGTGGCACAAACACACCTCTCACACGATACTACACGAACTAAAACGTTATTATGTACCTGCAAGAGAGGGATTCCAGAAACATTACATCAAATTCAAAAGAAACAAGCCAAAAATAAATCCATGTCACCTCGCCTCACATGGAGAGCTCTCAAATAAGACTGTAATCGAGTCACACCAGTTTAATATTATGCAAAAATTGACCACACACCATTGCATACCTTTGCTCAAGCCATAGTTACAAAATATGTAAACAATCATAACACGGGGTTAGTTTTGCCACCATTCTATATAGTCCTCATATTGGCATTTCTATCTAGACTCGTACCTCACCGTGACTCAAAAACAGGTTTAAGATTTTTATAATGAGTGTTAGCGTGACGCAAACCCCAAGTCGGCTCGATACCACATGTCACACCCCTATCCCGAAAAATAGTTAAGTGTGGTACGGATCGCCTTGGGAGATGATTGACGAAGCAACCATACATAGCATCACATTAACAAACATACACGATTTGCAAGGTTACATAATTAAGTCTTGATTACAACATAGAGTTCGAATAAAAGATACATTAGGTTCGAGTTTAAGTCTTACATAGCCATGATCTTTGTTCGAAATAAAGTGCGGAAGCGAAATACACAACTCGACGATACATAGATAACTTAGGTGAACCATGCCGGCCTAGGCCATGGCTCCCTCCTCGTGGGTCGGAGAGCTAGGGACCCATTCAATGGTCCACTCTTTGGGCTCTTCTCCATCCCAAATAACGTTACCACAACAATCGCAAAACCCGGCTTGCGGGAAACCTGTAAATAAACATGTAGTGGCAAAGCCTGAGTATCTAACATACTCCGCAAGTCTTACCCGTCAAATTGGTCATCTAAGACCGACTCCTAGATGCATGTGCTTGACCGGTTTAACTTGGCATTTTTGCATAAATAGCATCTATGCTAATTAGGTTAGCAATTTTATGACTTAGCCACATTAATAGGGTTGTTGCATAAAAGGAACTTTAGTGAGCATGCTAACAATACAAGAGTTTGCAATACAAATTGATATCAATATAAAACAACAAGCTATTCATCCTCTTTTCTTTACTACACATTGCAACTGCTCGAATCAAGTGGTACTCATTAACCGAGAGGAAACAGCGATAATTATCGAATTATTAATCCTACAGGAAAAACCCAAATGCACGACACACGCATCATTTAAGAACACGTATGGCCACCGTTCGCGAGTTCATCATAAAGTAAAACACGGGGCCACCAACCCCGAGTACACGCCCCCTTGCGACCGTTCAACAACGCGCCCAAGGCTTAACCCGTGTACTCTCCAGCGGTCCTCAACCCGTGCAACCACCGTGTCATACACATCACCTCCGGGTCGGTGAGATATCCGGCTCACTTTACAACTTACAAGTTACATAGGTTTACCAATCCCCATAAGAAAGGTATGCAAGTGGTACACAACTCAAACTTGTTCGCGGAGCCACAATGGGGTGTTCTCAATTTTTAACTAAATTCATCATGTTCAAATTTAATCATAAGCCATAAGCGAGGTTCCCATCCTATCGTTGACTCCATAAGCATAGCATAGCCTTTCTAATGAGGATATGACACGTAAGCAACATAGGACAAATAGGGATTTTATGCACGTAAATTTCCAATCAATTCCTAGAACTTAAATGCACATTCATCATCCTTAATATAGTGATAAAAGAAAGACATTTCAAATAATAGGAATGCACCGGGGCTTGCCTTGAGAGTGATCGAAGTTAGCACTAGCCTCACAAGCGTTGAGTGTTGCAATCGTCTCTTCCGGCGGGTTCAATTCGGCGTCGTCACCTAGAGTATGAAATGCAGTTGCATAAATAATGTGAACACAAGGCCGATGATGAGAGTAATGCATGTGTGCTGTTTTGTAAGGGTGCGCATGCATATGTTAATCAAAAGCTTTGTTTAATCAAACCCTAGTGAGCATGAACATAACTCTTGTTCTCCTTTAAGGAAAGTAATTACATTACACGTAGAGCCTTAATACATGAACAAAAACGTAATACAAGGTGCAGCAGTGCTGTGGTTCACCCTAATTTCAGATTTTTTTAAGAGAAATTAACAAGGTATAGAAATGCGAACTCAAAGCTAGGCCTACGCGAAGTTCATCATCACATGCGATGACCATCGCCTTTCAAAACGAGAATTCGATTTCAAAATTAACACATGCGTGGAATACATGAAACCTTTTTACTACTCCTGCCATGAGGTGTTATGTGATATTGTGAGAAGTGAGAATTACATAAATATGCAAAACATAAATTTTAGAATTATAAAACCAATTACACATGTGCTGAAATTAACCTTTTATGGATTTAGATCTAGGGTTTGCAAGAATAATTATTTAACGTGCTCAAAATTTAACATGGACTTTTCTATACATGCACAGTACTAGGAGGGAATTAATCACCAAGTTTCATGCAAAAATAATTTACACAGATTTAATTAAAAATTAAATACAGAGAATGCAAGAAATGCAAGAACTTACAAAAGATATGTAATGAAATGCAGATCTTCCAGTGCCAAAACTTCATGTATGCTTAGGTGAAGGTTTTGGCCAAGTGGCATCACTTTTGGATTTATAGTTTTAAAGTTATGACTAGTTAAGTTTTCAGGGGTTGACTTTTGTCATTTTTGTACAAATATGAAAACACTAAAATCTGGCCGTCTCATGTTACTTTTGTGAAAGTACAGATCTCCTAGTTTCCAAAACATTTTAGTTTGTAATTTTTGGGCATTTCAAACGCGAGATATGAATTTTTCAAACTTGAATGAAGTTCGGATCTAACTACGGATTTGCCACCCGGGGAATTTTTAAATAGGGCTGGGCCCGCGCGGCGGGACCTCGCCGGA
Source organism: Chloris gayana (assembly GCA_031894775.1). Classification (NCBI taxonomy): domain Eukaryota; kingdom Viridiplantae; phylum Streptophyta; class Magnoliopsida; order Poales; family Poaceae; genus Chloris; species Chloris gayana. Next base: position 698,355 of record JAUNZO010001099.1, on the reverse strand, counting down.
GGTGGCTGGAGCTCGCCGACGTTCACGCTGTGGGGCGCTGTGGTGGCTCGGAGAGGGCCGGAAGGGGGTCCAGCCGACATCGTGCGACGTGGGGAGCACAAGCGTGGCGAAGAGAGGCGGCACTTCGGCACCGTCGTGCACGACGCACGGAGGAAGAGAGGGGGTCGGACTTGGGGCAAAGCTCCGCCTCACCTTGGAGAAGGCGGCGCGGGCTTGGACGGTGATGAGGAGGGCTCGAGGTGGGGGCTCGTCGAAGGGGGTGCGGGTGACGGCGGCGGCGTCCTTTTTCTTCTCCAAATTTCGGCGGGACACTCGCGGGACAAGAGGAGTGGATCAAGGGGAAGGTAGAGGGCGACCTTGCGCGTCACCTTGGCCAAGAATTGGGGCATGCGCACTCACCTAGACCGAGCTATTGGCGAAGGCGACCATGGCGGTCCTTCCGGCGGCGGCGGCGGTTCCTTCGATTTCCGCGTGGGTGAGGGGAGGGGCAGCCAGGCAGGAGCGCGGGGAGGAGCAGAGCGAGTTGCAGGAGTGGATGGGGCGAAATGGCAATGGGTTCTTGGCCTTTGTGCCGTTTTCTAAGGGAGGGGGCAGGGGGCGGCAGAGTGGAGGGCGGCCGGGGGTGCAGAGCCATTCAATTCCGGCCGGCCGGGGTTGGGCGGCGGGTACAGGGTGGTTGAGCGGTGGCAGGGGGCTTGCGTGGTGATTTGACGGGGCAGGGCACGTGCGGGGGCAGCCACGGTGGCGCCGGACCGGCGGGCGGTGCCGCCATTGCCCACCGGGCAATGAGCTCAATTGATTTTTTTGAAATTTGAAACTGAGATTTGAAAGTTTGGACGAAATGTATAGTTCTGGTGCTCCAAAAATAAAACTAAAAATATGTGGAGCTCCAGCATGATGTGCTTTAATTTTCATCTTAACGTTTGAAGTTCTAAATTGGTTTCCAAAAATTCATACAAAATTCATAAACAGAGACATTTCAGATTTAAATTTGAAATTTTGGGCAATGAAAACTTCGTTCAAAAATTTTGTAAAAATGCTGTAAATTCGTCTTTTTACATGAGCAATGCAGTGGTGCAAAAATATGTGGGTAGTGTCTTTATAATTTTTACACTTCCCTTAGGGGTTGGGTTAGGGTTAGGGTTTAGCTAGGTTTTTTCTTTTCTCTTTTTATTTTTTCTTATTTTTCTTTTGGGTAATTAACATTAATGCTCCATTAGTGATGTGATTAGGGTGCTACTTACTTGCTTTGCCTTAATCGTGACATGGGATGTCACATCTTTCAATCCTAATCCTCCCAAGTGACCACAAAGGTCAAACTCGGTTTTCTTCTTCTTCCTTAGATTCTTTTCCTTACGGAGGTGAATCACAACCTTCACAAACTTCCCGAGGCTCACCACAAGCTTGGAAGCTCTAGGGTGACACCTAGCCAATCTAGGAGAACGAATCTCCAAGAGTAACAAGTGAAGAACGAGATTAGCTGCTAAGGGAAGATGTGCTCTAGGTTGGGTTGATGCTATCAAGCTTGGAATCAAGATGGGAGCTCTCTCCAATAGCTTTAGATCTCAACAGGAATGGAGAGGAGTGAGAGAGAGAGCTTGAGCAAGATCCGAGAGTTCAAAAAGCACCAGCTCTTTTGCTCACGGGGTAGGTCAAAGCTATATATAGTCCGGGCTCTCAAAGAGCCGTTGCTTGGGTCAATTATTGGACTTGACGGAACTTCCGTGGGTGACGGAACTTCCGTCACCCCATTAGGTCAAAGGGAAAGCAACCAGGACGGAACTTCCGTCGAGTTGGGACTTCCGTCCCAAACTCTCGGAACCGACGGAACTTCCGTCGGGTAAGAGTTGAACCGGAGAACCCCGGGAACGGTAATTCCGTCACGTTTGGCACTTCCGTTCCAAACTCTCCGGAACCGACGGAACTTCCGTTATGTGTGGAGAAGATAGGAAAAAGGTTGGCTTTTTGAACTTTGGATATCTGGTATTTTGGTTCCAAGTTGTTTGAAGGTAACTAGAGCACATTCTTCCCTCGCACGTAAGATCGTTTCACCCTCTTAATAGTTTGGCACACCTATACTCAAGAACCTATAAATCTAAACAGGAGGCTTTTGCTTTTGAGTACTTGATCACTTTTTAATTGAGGGGTTTACTTTCTCACATTGTGGATACTATCAATTTGTTGTCCCGCACAATGACTCAATAACCACATTAGAGTTTTAAATTCTTTGTCATTTATCGCCAAAACCCACTAGGGGGCCTAGTGCATCTTCGATATCTTGACTCCCAAACATTCAAGCATAATCCTTGAAGAATTCTCAAGTGAATTGAGGCCCGTTATCAATAATTATACTATGCGGAACACCGAAACGGACAAAGATATTCTGTAAAAACTTGATTGCTCGAGCGATGGTCGTACTAGTGACAGACTTCAGCTTCAATCCATTTAGAAAATTTATCAACTCGCCACAAAAATATGAGTAAACCCTCCCGGCGCTTTCTTGAATCGTCCGACAATATCCAGCCCCCAAGTTGAAAAAGTCCAGGTCATTGGAATTATCCGTAACTCATGAGCTGGAGTATGAGGTCGTCGAGCGAAGAATTGGCATCCCCGGCAATTTTTAACTACCGTATGCGCATCATCGGTAGTCGTCGGTCAATAAAAATCCTGTCGAACACTTTCCCAACCAAAGTCTTTGATGAAGCGTGATTACCACAGATCCCTTTATGAATTTCTTCAAGTAATTGAATGCCATCGAAACGGATACACACTTAATCAAGATGTTGACTCCACGTCGATAAAATTCTCCTTCAATAATCAAGTAACTCCTTGCTCGAACCTCGAGTCTTTGCCGCTCGACTTTGTCTTCCGGAGTTTTACCATATTGCAGATGTTTAAGGTACGGAGTACGCCAATCGGAATTGATAATCATAACCTCGGGTAACTACTCTGCTTCTTCCGCTCGTAATCCGTTTTGAGCCCCTTGGTCAACCTCATGCCTGTAAGACCGCCTCCCGGTCTTCGCTTCCAAGTATGTGTCTCGTTGTCTCTATCTCCTTAATAGTAGCCTTGTGATCCATATTAATAGATGTTTTACTTAAATGCTGAAAAAGGCGCCGAGCGACATCGCTTGTCTCGAAGTTCTTAATCCGGCTAACTCATTCGCAGTAGAATTATTTCCGCGCAATATATGAGAAAAACGTAGACCATCAAATTTGTCTTCAAGCTTCCTTACCTCTTGGCGGTAAGCTATCATATGGTCATCATGAGCGTCCCATACTTTGTATTGAATCTCCATATATATCCAATCGCTTGACTCCTAGCGAAATAGCCATCCGAAGTCCATGAAGCAAGGCCTCATACTACGCGGCATCGTTTGAAGCACGAAAATGCATCCGTAATACGTATCTCAATGGTTCTTTTGTGGAGTAAGAAGCACAACTCCAGCTCCCGCACAATAGGATTGATATTAACATAGTAATGCAAGCATGTGCAGATAGAAAAGGAATAGGTGCAAGATGCATCCGGACACTTGCCTCATTCTCTTTTTCCTCTTGATTATATCTTCGACTCTTGCTCTTCGAATTCCTTGCGTCAATCGTCTTCCAATTACATCGCAGCGAGCAAACATGCAAATAAACATACAAAGAAACTAAGAAGTAGAAAAATACACCACAAAAAAGACTATGAAAGCATTAATAAAAGGAAGTACGCATCGCTACAATTCTCGCGAGGCAAGAATCGCCTAAATTGGAGCTACGAGCGAAAAGGCATGAAGATTTGAAGTTTTACGGGCTAAAACGTAAAACAACTAAGGTAGGGGCTATTTCGTAACTATGGAAAAGATCAAGGACTAAATGTAAAAGTCTAAGGGTTAAAATGTAATTTCATAACACAACAAGGTTGTTTTTGTAAAACTACACGATATGGTATTATTTGAGTAAACAGGGCTAAAACATAATTTTCTAAAAGGCAAGGGGTGTTTATGTAAAAAGGTTCTATGGCCAAAACATTACTATAAAACAGTTTAGAGATTTAAAATTACTTTACAATTTAAATATAAAGCTTATTGCAAAGGGCTAGGGTTAAAGGAGAATTAAAACAAAGCTTATAGCTTATTTTATAAAATAAAGGACCTAATCGTAATTAACAAAGGGGTTAGCACGTAATTTACCTATACACGTAACTTGCGCGCGTAAAATTAACTGTACTACAGGGGCTAATATGCAAAAGCTACCGTCCTAGCGCACAATAGGGGTAAAGACGAATTAAAACTAAACCTAGTGTCTCCTATGTAAAAGATCGGGATCTAGCCGCTATTAAATGATATCACAGGGGCCTATTTGACAAATTACCATTTATCGGGATTTAATCGGATTACTTTAAATATAAAACGTGTGGACCTAGTCTATGGCTCGTGGAGTGGGGTCGGAGCGCGGTTCATGGGTCTACCATAGACCGGGACGAAGGGGGTATACGGCGACCTAATCCGGCGCGTTCAAGAGCGATCGGATGGTCGCCGCCGTTCCGGCTGGGTTTTAGTCGCCGGTGGTGAGGACCGGCGGCGGCGCTCCATTGGAGCTCATCGGAGTTCGGTGATCTCACGCTACGGTGCACCATTTCCAACGGGAGGAGCGGGGGAAAGAGGGGGAGCTCACGAGCAGGCTCCCCGGCAGCCGCACGAGCAGGGGGAGGGGCCGGAGGCGGCATGCGGCGACGATGCTCGTCCTCGTCCGACGGTGTTTCTTCGTCGCGCTAGCACCGGCGGAGGTGGCGTGCCACGGGGAAGCTCGTCCACGGTTCGCATGACGGTGGAGGCAGCCGGAGACGGGAGCACGTTGAGGAGGAGGTGGCGGCGATGGTGCGGCGACGGCGGTGGCCCGTGCGAGGCGGAGGCGTGAGCCGCGGCAAGGTGAGGGGAAAAGGGGCGTGGCGCAACAGGGTTCATGCTCTAATAGGGCGCGGTGCCCTAGGGGCGAGTTGCGCACGCCGAGGCGGCATCGGCGGTGTACGGGCGGTAGTGCTATGCCGTTAGGGTTAGGGGTGGGCACGGTGCGGGCCGGGCCAAGGTGTGGGCTGGTGGCTTGGGTCGGTAGGGTGGGCTGGAGGAGAGAGAGGGAAGGGGGGTTGGGCTGGCAGGTTTTGGCCCAAGAGGCGGAGAGGGATTTCTTTCCTTTATTTTTTTTCCTTTCTATTTTCTATTATAATTTCAACACTATTTCAAATCGACTTCCAAGCGATCTTTTAAATACATCTTTCACAACATAAAAACCTACATGCAACTATTCAACATGAATGCATTCAAAGGACACATAAAACCTATATTAATTCATTTAATTTAGAAAATACTATAATTTGCACAATTAGGTTCATAAATTGTTTTTTGGAACCAAAACTCATCGAAATAAATAAAACCCATTTTATTTGTTGAAAATGCTTTGGTACTCCAAAATAAAATACTTTAAACTAAAATAATTATTATTAAATAAATTTTTTTATAAATGATATGTATTTCTTAATCAAGGACTTTTATAAATCGAATGTGTTTGGAAAAAAAACATCTTCACAAATCATTTTCATAACATAGACTATCTTTTTAAATTAACTATATTTGCTCAACAAACCATTGTCACAATTCAAATGCATTTATTGAATAAAACACTTTCACAATAAAGCAAATCTACTATCACACCCGGTTTTAACGACCAAAAACGAATGCATCCGCATGCGTGCCCGGGAACAAGTTTTCACGCACACAGGACAATTAATGTGATAAAAGAACAATGTCTTTAATAAATCGAATACTTACATCGATATTGTCCCAAAGGACTAAATACAATATACGCTAGCGGAAGACTCCATAACACCACAGGCAATCGACCGGGGTTTCGCACGCCTAGACCTTTCTCATCGGTGGTCTTCTCCATCTTCCGAGCAGCAGTAGTTGGTAGCAAAAAGGAAATAGCAAGAGTGAGTACATGCCGTACTCAAGCAAGTGTGGGAATACATGACATGTAAGCTGAATGAAAGGAAGGCTAACACACGGTTTGCGGTAGAAAGCTCCTACACTCGGTCAAGTTAATTAAGGCAACCTATTTACTAGGTGAAAATAATCAAACAGAGCTATCCCACTCGTTAACCACCGCAAGCTACTCTACTTGCAGCAAAACCACACCTACAGAGTTACCCCGCCTGTAGCCAAACACACTACAGAGTTACCCCGCTCGTAGCCAACCACACTACAGAGTTACCCCGCCCGTAGCAATCTACCAGCTTACTCCACCCGTCCATACCCTCTAGTTCTCGTGAGGATCTAGGCCGTTCGTGACCGTGAACACGGCTGTTATAACAGCTTTACACTCTGCAGAGGTGGCACAACTTTACCCACACGTCGGTGATTCCATCACCCATCGGTGACTAAAACCTCCATTTTACCAGCAGACTTCCATAGGTGTGAGGCCAAGAGATCACCGCAAGGTCCTTTCTAAGGACTTCCCAGCTTGCAAAACGTCCATGCTAAGGTTTCGCCGCCATCAAAGTGACGCATCACCCAGGGGCTCCCTCTTGCACCGTGGCTTCAAGTACTCGTCTTTCCTCGCCTCGAATCCGTAAGACGCCTTCTTCCTTCATCCTTCCTCGACGCTCGCAGAACCGGGGAGTTACCTTGGTACTAAACCTTACCTACCCATTATCCGCCCGTGCTTTATGTGGAAGTCCTGGGTTGCCGCTCCAAGAACCGGTCCTTATGATCCCAAATAGGTACCACCACAACTAATAGTGTGCACCGGCACCATCATCGACAATCCTCCTGTCGGGATCACCTAAGTTCCATGTTGCTAAAAAGCATTACCAGTTCTTGATCTTTATGTTGAAGTGGATACTTAATCAAGATTAGTATTTAGTTCCGTGGTAAACCCCATTGTGAGCATGCTAAGCAATGACGTACCCATACTATAACACTACACCCAAAACCAAGGCGACAAGGAAATAGTATGGAACAAGATATGACACAATAGGATTCAAATTAAATGCAATGCATAAAAGTAAATTCAGATAGTAAAGAAGTAGGCGCAATGTGCATCAAGGACACTTGCCTGTTTCCCTTTGCTGCTGCTCATGTCTTCAAGTCTTGCTCTTGAGGTCTTCGAAAAGTACGTTTTTCTATTTAACGTCACATCGATACAAGACATGCAAGAAACAAGCATACAAGCAAAACTAAGAAACAGTACACCAAACAATACCTAATTACTATGAAAACAGTACTAATAAATAGTACTCATCGCAACGATCGCGTGAGCGCAAGAATCGACTTAATCGGAGTTACGAGCGAAAAGTTATGAGTATTTAAAGGCCTAGGGTTTAAAACGTAAAAACGGCAATTAAGGACCATTTTGTAAATATGGAAAAAGTTCAAGAACTAGAGTGTAAAAGGGTTAAGGTCTAAAAGTATAAGTTTATAAAACACCAGGGTTCATTTTGCAAAAGAACATACTTTAATACGGTTTGAGAAAACAGAGAGTAAACGTAATTTAATAAACATTTAGGGGTGTTTTTGTAAAAAGACCATAATTAAAACCTTGAAATAAATATGGCTTAAAGACTTAAAAGTAGTTTAACAATTAGCTGAAAGTCTTAATGGAAAAGATTAGGTCGAAAACAGAACTAAAACGAAGGTTAGGGTGGCTTTTATAAAATAAAGGGCATAAGCGTAATTAACTATAGACTTAGGGGGCTAGCATGTAAATTTACCTAGTCACAAAATATACATTCGTAAAATTAACAAACTACAACGGTTGATTTACAAATTTTATAGTCTAGCTCGCGGCAAGGATTAAAACAGAATTAAAATAAACCTGTGGTTGGATTTTATAAATGGAAGGACCTAAAAGTTAAATAGTAAAACTATGGGGGCCTATCCGCAAAATAGCCAAGTCCAGAGACCTATTCGTAATTTTCAGAAAGTATTGGGACTAAAATGTAAAAGTTCGGGACTGAAATATAATTTATGAAAAACATAGGGTTGTTTTGGTAAATGTGCGAGACCTAAACATAATTAAAAATAAGTTCAGGGGTTTATTTGTAAAAATACCATTTAATCGGAAACAAGGGGCTTACACGTAATTATAACTAAAACTAAGGGAGTTTATGTAAAAACAGCGGGTGTCGTTGTGATTAAATTAAACTACGGGGGCCTATGTGTAAATGTACCAATTACCAGGATTAATGAATTATTTTAAATGGGAAAATCCGTAGACCACGTCCACGGATCCGTAGATCGGCTTAGGACCACCGGTCCATGGTCCATGGTGGACCGGAACCATACCGGTTCAGGGCGATCTAATCTCGCGCGTCCAAGGGAAATCCAACGGCCGACGTGGCTCGACCGACTTTGGCCGACGCCGCGAAGTCCCGCGGTGGAGGATCGCCGGACTTCGATTGATGTACGTCTCGGGAGCTCGGTTCCTCATCGCGCTTGATCCAGGGGAGACAGGGGAGGATGGCGAGCTCAACTAGGGGGTTGCGGGCACGGGAATCGACCGGAGACGGCTCGCAACGGCGAGGTTGTGGCGGAGACGCTCGGCCGCGTCGCGGGGCTCCTCGGGCAGCCGTTCTTCATCGCGCTGGCGCCGGCGGGGCGGTGCGATGTGGCGAAGGGCGGCACGGGGTCGGGCTGCCTCGAGCGGCTTCGGCGGCGTCGCGTCGGAGCTTGGCAGGGGCAGCAATGGCGGCGGCAGGTTAGGGCTCGGGAGGCGATGGTTTGAGGGAAAAGAGGGACACGGGGTGCGGGCCATGTATTTATGGGACTCGGACGTTGCTGCCTTGGCGCGCACGTCGAGGTTGGCCGAGATCGGGATCGGGTGCGGTTAGGGTTGGGGAGGGCTCGCGCGTGGGTCCGGGTGGGTTTTGTGGACGGGCTCGCGGGCCGGCGGGGCCGAGGCGGGTTGGCCGGTGGGCCGCGCAGAGGGAGAGAGAAAGGGAAGGGAGAGAGAAGGGGAGTGGGCTCTGGGGAGATTGGGCCCGTGGCCCGGTTTGGAGTTTTCTTTTCTTTTGCTGATTTTATTTCTTTCCTATCTTATTTCTAATAGCTAACTAAATACAAATAATTCTATTTGAATTTTCAAAAGAAATATTCACACAATAAAGACCAAAATGTAACTAATCATCATGCATGTATTTCAGCCACAATATAATCTGTATTAATTAATTTTAGAAAATAAATGGCTTATGCATAAAGGGGTTTATAAATTGTCTTTTTAAAGCCAATCTTTAATCAACTAAAGATAAACATTTTAATTGTTTGGAAATATCTTGGGGCCAAAACAAAATAAAATACTTTAAACAAAAATAAATATTATTTCATAAATTCTGTTATAAACCCCATGCATTGATAAAAGAAACTAGTTTTCATAGCTCTATTACATTTATTTGATAAACCCTTTTCACACATTTAAAGCATTTGACTATAAATCAAATGTATTTCAAAAGCTTGTGTAAATCAATCTTTAATTAGTTTTGGAAATAACTCCTTTTTCTCACATGAAATGATAAAACTCTCATTTTGCTTTCAAAGAGAAAATAACTTATAAAATAATGCCTTTTGAAATAAAGTTATTTCCAGAAATCAAATATAACTGTTTATTATTTTATTTTCTTCAATCATTTTCTTAAAATAGATTACCTTCATAAATCAAAAGTATTTCTTAAAGAAATGTTTCCATAGATCAAACTTTCTTTATTTTTCAAAGATAACTCTTTGCTTCACATAAAATGATAACACACTTCTCTTTTTCTTGCAAAAGGGAAAAATACCTTGTGTAAAATATTGTTTTCTAAAATAAACAAATACAATCTTTTTATTAAGTCATTTTCATAGTCACAACAAATCATAGATACACTTTATAAATAAAATATCTCCTTTTAAATAGTTGGGTTTAAAACTAACTCTTCCTCTTTAGGAAGAAAGAAAGAAATATAATTAAAATATTATATTTTAGATAATAATTAAATATGCTTTAAAAAGTTTTAAAATTTTGTGAATTTCATGCACATCCCAGAATTTGAAATTCCGGGTGTTACAAGGCTACCCCCTTAACAGGAATCTCGTCCCGAGATTCGACATGGCTAGCAAGAAATTTTAGGTGGGTGATCTTTTCCTAACGGAATCTAAGGCTTCGGACTCGATTGTACACGTTCGTCGTGACTCTTCCAACATCCAATGGCCTTATATCCATAAGTCCTACTCTCCTCGTATATGTCACATTTCCCCAGGTTCCATTCCAAAAGAACAAGGATATTACCATTCCATATTCTTCGAGGTAAGTATCACTCAATCATACGGACTCATTGTCTTGATAACATTATTCAAACGACTCAACAACCATAATACTTGGAAAAACTAAACAAACTAATGACCAAACACTATTGCCCTCTTGATCGTAAATCCATTGATCCTTCTAGATTTGCACCTCTTCATGGACGAGAATTCTTGACTTGTCTCTTGTTGCACGTGTTGGAACCTCTTGGACTAGGATGACAAATTTGTTGCAGGGGTTGATGGCGTCGTGTTGTGGTTGCTATCGATATTCCCTTTTGTTGGTTCTTGGGACACTCAATAGCATAGTGTCCTTCCTCTTCGCAATGGTAACAAATTCCATGCCTCGGGACGACTTGAGCTTTATCGGATCCTTCATGCTTCACACCGAGCCGAGAAGATTTGAGGTTGAGTCCATAGCTTGAGGGGCGATCATTTAGTGAATAACGGCTCATTGCGTGACTAAGCGTTTCAGTTTCCACCTGCCTCATGAACTACCAAGATCCAAGTTCGATGGAGTAAGTTTTCTCATTGGACACTTATCAAGCATAATGGCCATATTGCTCACAACCGAAACACATTATATCCTTCCTTGGGCAAGTCTCAAAGTAATGACCACGTTTTCCACATAGTGAGTATTGATTTCCTCCAACTACGGGCCTTCGGAAATATCCATTGAAATTACCATTTTGAGAACTCATCTCCCTTGAGGTTTGATACGGCATCATAGGCTTACTCCGGGTGACTTGAAGAAAACATGGATGACCACGGCGTTTACAGCAATAGCAAGCTTCACGGACTCGGAGTTCTTATAGTGCTGATCCGACGTTTCAGTACCATTATCCGATATGAGCTTCCTCTTCTTTCTTGACATGCTCTCTACGTCCATGGTTGACACCTACGAAGTGGTCTCGCTGGCAGTTAGAAGCCGATCGTGACCTCTTCATTGGGAAATTACCAATCTCGTTGTTCTTCTCGTAATAAAGGCTACCATCAACGGTTCCAATTCTTTGGTTCATCATCTCGAGAAAATCGATTTGATTGGGCATAAGAGGAGAGAATAGAGAACGGGGTGAAGAAAGGAAGAAAAATGAGGAATAGAGAAACTAATACCCATTAATGCAAAACAATAGATGTAGTGACAAAACCGAAAGCTTTGCAACACACCTTCGGACAATCAAAGATCCAACTCAAAACAAGACACACCACAAACCAAACACTTAGCCTAAATTGTACATCGACTCGACGTTCTACTAAACGTTTAACTCGCTAATGGGCATTACTACTAATCCTCCTCATCTTGGTTTGGAACGACGTAGGCCGGGGAGCACGACTTGCAATCTTGCGTGGAGGTGATTCAGGTGCCTCTTCTTCAAATTCTTCATCCGAGGACAACTCCAAATCTTCGGTAGACGACGCTTCAGCTTGCGGTTGATCCTCATAGCCTCGGTGTATTTCTCATGCCAAAAGTCCACTTCTTCCGCATTCTCATCCAAATCTTTTGTGAGCACCTTGGTGCGAGCCACTTGCTTCTTAAGCTTCCAATTTCCTTGTTCCTCCACCGGGTCTGCGTGGATGTAGGTTGATCCGCTTGCTCGTTGAGGGAAGTGAGCATACTCGTCTCTTCCAAATAAGCACGGGACCTTGAGCGAGTAACCGGGATGGCTTGGCGAGCAAGCATCACGAATTCCAGCGAAGAAACTTCTCCTTGGGGCAATGGCTTTGTGAGTCCTCTCAATCTCATGAGCTCCTTCAATAGGCTCTCGTGCATAGATGAAGACATGAACGTCCCGAGTGTGGCACCGATCCTTCAATGACCTCTCGAGCTACAAAATACTTTGGTGGCTTCACATATCCTATTTCTTGCAGCATCTCCCAAAGCAGAGTTAGGAAGTCTTCCGGCGTTTAGTCCATCACTCTCAAACTCACGAACCTCATGATGTGGTAGTGGAACTTCCATCATTTCTTGTTCCACCGTTTCCTCGTCATGGCTATGGGTGATCTCAGGAGCATGGTGAATGCGATGGCCGAAACCGCATTTGCGATCAACGATCTTGGCTAGGGCCAGCTATAAAATGTTTGGAACAAAATAGAATTAATAGAATGAAATAAAAAGCAAGAAATTCTTTGAGCAATGGATAACACTAGAGTGAGAGAATCCTAAGAAAGAATTTGAGGGAAGAAGTGTAGAAGTTTTCCAACATAGTTTCTATTTCAAAACAAAATACTCCCGGAGGCGACCATTCTACCTAGGCTTACATCCTACGGTCGACACGGCGTACGTCCTACGGTCGACACGGCTCGATACCACTTTGTCACACCCGGTTTTAACGACCAAAACCGAATGCATCCGTATGCGTGCCCGGGAACAAGTTTTCACGCACACAGGACAATTAATGTGATAATAGAACAATGTCTTTAATAAATCGAATACTTACATCGATATTGTCTCAAAGGACTAAATACAATATACGCTAGCGGAAGACTCCATAACACCACAGCAATCGACCGGGGTTTCGCATGCCTAGACCTTTCTCATCGGTGGTCTTCTCCATCTTCCGAGCAGCAGTAGTTGGTAGCAAAAAGGAAATAGCAAGAGTGAGTACATGTCGTACTCAAGCAAATGTGGGTGTGATATCCCTCCGGGATACCCAGGACTCGGTACAGGGGAACACTCGACGCAGCGAGTTACAACAGCTTCATCATCTCATACAAGCCGTAATATATACATCATGGTATAATACAACCAGGTTTTCGAAATACAAACATTTTACAGCGGAAGCATAATACATTAATGAAGTTTAACAACCTACGAGTCTTGCAGCGGAAACTTATACTTTATACACCCAAAAATACTACGAAGCGTCATCGTGATGTACCGAGCCCGTCGTACACCACGGTCCTTCCTCTTCACGGTATCGGGATCTGTTCCCGTTGGAGGGAACCTCCCTTGGGACACCGCTCCTCTCCCGGGGAACTACCATCCAAGTCGTGGAAGTGCGACTCGGGTCCCGAAAATATAACGAGCAAACCCCGAGTATTCTAATACTCAGCGAAGATCGACCCGTCAACAGGCACGCTAAGGCCGACGCCTAGTATGCAAAGGCTTTCTCGGCCGTGGAGTTGACTCTCTTGCGAAAACAGCACTAATGGTTGATCCTTACTTTCATGTTTTAGCTCAAGTTAAGTTCAATAGAGAACAAGGGTTTGCAGTCTACAACTACTGCAATCAAGTTTGCAAGAAAAGATCATTTGTGACCAGCAATTCTTTCATCTCTCAACCTCATCTTTCAGGTGATTACTACGATGCGACGAGCTAAACAAGCAGTACTCATTATCGCGAGGGACAGCGATTCGAATCGATTTATACCAGCTGGCAAAACCCGACTACACGACGTATACGCACCACACCGGTCGTATACGACAACTTTTCCCGCTAGCACCTGACGGAAGACTAGCCATTTCCAACTCCCCAGGAGTATGGCGAAGCCACGACTTCCCTCGTGGTCGACCCATCTCCCTCCCGTGAGACTATCCCCTCACTAACAGCCGGCAAAGGAGAGCCGGCTACGCTACATCTCTCGGGGCGATAGGGTACATCAGCTTGCTGGGCCCATGATAGCAGCATGTAGTACGGTACGTTCAAACTTGTTCAACTAAGCCGACAACGGTACGGTCCTTGACCGACACGGACGGGGCTACCACCTTGCAAGACCTTAACTCCGTCTTTGCCCTTTCTCCTATGGGGCCCGTCCGGTCTCGCCTTATTAACATCTTCACTTCTATTCTCATCTTTCTCTTATCATTCTTCTTAACAATAACAGTACTCAGTCATTACCCTATATCTCGCGAGTAGTGTATGACACCACCCGTCTTCTACCGATTCCCTATAACTTAAGCTTAGCAATCGTTAACTCTATTGAGCTACCCGTACCAAGTATAACATAAACAAATGGAAACCTATTCTCATGCATCTAGGGTATCAAGCAACTCCTATAACTTAATGCACAATAACGACTCATTAACCGTGATAACAGAAAAGACTTTAAAAACATAGGTGGGATGCACCGGGCTTGCCTCGGATTCGAGTCTGAGTCGCTTTCTCGTGTGTTGGTCGACTTCGAGATCCCCGCTTCTGTCTCGAACTCGGACGGACTTCGATCACGCCATGACCTAGGTCGACCAACAATGCGTCGCGAATTACAACCATGCATGCATGAATGTACATGAGATTATTATGCAAGGGTTGCCTTAAATACGTTCATTAACCAACAATTACTGATTCATTATGTTCAAGTAATTAACAACTAACAACTAACAATTAATCATGCTCGTTAACTAATGCTTAATCCTGGTCATTAATTAACAACTAATCTTGTTTATTAATTAACAAATACTCATGCTCATTAATTAACAATTAATCATTAATCGATGATAGTTATTAACACATAGAGTATTAAACTCGGATCACATGAAATGACGGTGTTTATGTTTAATTTTTGGAAAACAGTTTTCACAAACACTTTCGTCTACAGTATCTCTAATTTTTAAAGAAATTTATTTTTCAAAAACAATTAATAATTAGCATAAAATAATAGGTTATATTAACTAAAGAAAGGTAATTAATTAAACTATGAAATTATAATTTCTCAAAATAGGTATTTGAATACATAAATAAATAAAGAATAATTTTATGAGTCTAATGAATTTGGTTTTGCATTTTTCTGAATTTGGATGAATATTCTACGAATATTTGAAGTTTGAATGAATCGGAAATTGAATAAATTTAAAAAGAAACAGGGAGCTCACTTGGGCCGAACCGAGCTGGCCCATGGGCAGGCGTGGCCCAAGCGCGCGTGCGGCCCGGATATGCGCGGCCCAGCCCGAGGCCAGGCATCGCGGCCATGGCCGTGGTGGCCGGAGTAGGGCGGCGGGTCGCCGGAGTTTGGCCGGACGGTAACCAAGCTGCGATGGAAATGCCCCTACACGACCTCCGCGACCTGGGGAACCGAGTGAGGGGGTTGCCGTCACCGGAGGCGGACCGGAGAGGTACCGGCGGCGAGGGTGTACAGAGGAAACCTTCGGCGGCGTCGTGTTCTCACCACGCTGCATTAAAAGACAAGCTGTTTGCTCCTAGAGCTTCACGGGAGCACGACGAAGACCGGCATCACGCTAGGGAAGGCCATGGGTGGTCGGAAGTGGGTCCGCACCACGGAGGCGGGGCAGCGGCACATAAAAGCTCGGGAAAACGATGAAATTCAGCTGAATGGGCGAAGAACTTGCAAAAGGAAAATCAACCATGGGGTGGAGGCAAGTCTTGCGCACGACGTAGGCCAAGAATCGGGTGAAGCGGCTCACCGGGCGGGAAGAATTTGAGGTTGCGGTGGCGGTTACCCGGTTTGATGTTCCGGGAAGACGAGCTTCGATCTCTCGTGCCGGAGGGATGTAGCGCGATTGGCGGCCATGGGGAGGTGCATGGCACTCGTGCGGAGCCGTGGGTGGTGCCGGCTCGCTGGGAAGAGGCCGGAGGCGGACAGGCGGCGTGGCGCGGGCAGGGGCGGTGGTGACGGTGTCCCGTGGAGACGAACGGAAGAGGGAAAAATGAATTGGGGTGGGACTTTATCTCGAGCCGACCAAGGGTGAGGTGGCCCTGGAGGTTGCTGCGTGGCAGCAGGCGGGTGGGGTGCTCGTTGACGGTCGTTACGGACCAATTTCGACCGTCAATTAGTCAAATAAATGAGAAGGACTAGGCATGTCTTGCATGCATTTTACTTAGAAATAACCTAGTTCCACGTGTACCTCTAGATTTTTAGTGTGCAGGTGGAAAATGATGAATTCCAGTGCCCCGAGGCGACAAATCAACACTTTTACAAAACTTCCACTTCGCCGCGGGAATCAACTCCAAGATAAAAGGCCAACGACCACGAAATCCAACACAAATAAGGCCTCACGCACCTGGATCAAAGACCAACATCCAGTGGGGAGCCAACCGCCAAAGCCCGGCCCAGGAGGGGCCGGTGGCGGTTCGGCCGAACCAACAAGGCGGTTCGGCCGAACCGTCATGGTGGCCCCCCGGCCCACTTTTCTCGGCGGTTTGCCCACCGCCTCCGGAGGTCGGTTCCACGCGCATTAAATGCCACCGACCTACGAAACCGCCTCCAGGAGCCGACCTTTCAAGCCTATATAAGGAGGGGTACCCCCCTCCTTAACACACACAACAACACAAGGATCATTCTCTCCTCACACTAGAAGTTTAGAGGCTTTCTAGGTAGTGCTAGGCTTAGTAGTGGGCTGCCTCATTGCTCCCAAAGTCTTGTGGAGAATTGGGTATAGCTCTTGTATCCTCTCTTTATGAGACTTGATCATTCATCTATGGAATACTTTCGTTCATATCCTTGTCATGAGCTTTATAGAGTAATCATGATCTTGTTTGATCGTTCATCGTTCGTTCATATAAGTTCGTCGTTCGTTCTTCGTTCTTCATTAATAGAAGATGAACTCATATCGAATGTTCTTCGTTCGTTCATACTTGATCACCGATTACTCCCGATCTTACTTGATTAATTGCCGTTCGTCGCTCATTCTTGAGCGACGAACGCCTTTGCATGACTTAGTGCTAGCTTTGATCCTTTCGTCTAGCTTATGCTAGTTAGGCTAGTGTTCTTATGAATAGGCTTCGGGTTCATCGTCCCGCAAGGGTGCTCTAGATTTACCACCATGTCGGTGCCTCGAGGGATCTAGAGTTGTGGTTAGTGACGCCGGCACGGTGTCTGGGGTTATCTACCCACCGTTGAATGTGCTTCGTGTCCCACGGTTTGTAGAGGTAGGTGACAAGAAGTGACAGCCTTGTCATCCAAAGTAATCCTCCACGTTCGGGCATGGCATAGGAGTCTAAAAAGCCGGAGTCGCGAGGCGGACCTCGCGTAAGACGGATCTCCCGATGATGCCTAGGCATTAGACGCTTGCTTGCGCTTGCATGATCTTGGATGTTAGGTAGAAGCTGCGCACTCATATGAATGTTGTATCATTAGGAGTAGTGGTCTGCTAGTCTAGTTTAGCTTTATCTAGGATCGCCTCTATCCCTTTTATAAGAGAATGCATCGCCTTGGTGTGTGTCACACTATCCTCAACTTATTGCTCCTAACCCCTGCATTGGAATGTGAATACTTCATCATTCTTTTGTAACACCATGAACATAAGTACTCTTATCAACCATGTCTTCCTTTGGGAAAATATAAATACGATACCCTTGAATACTCTCGGGTGAAATGCTACAACGGGTTATCCGTCCGCTTGCGGATATTCATGACCCACCTTATAATACATATCTAGTACTTGTACTCGGATGTGGATTATTTGGTTAAATAGTGCAAGTGACTTAAACCCTTGGCTCTCCCGCGGTCACGTGTTTCTTTCCGCGTGACCTTAAGAGATGCCAACAAGCATTTCCGGCGCCGTTGCCGGGGAAGACATTGGTTAATAAGAATACAATGAATGTTCATGATTACACTTGATGATGATTTAATCATTGCCCTTGCAGGCTAACCTTGATCTGTTTTCTCTCAAAGGTGAAAACAGGATAGTGCATGCGTGGATTCGACTTGCCGGAAAACTTCGTTGATAATCCCGAGGCTCTTGCGAGAAAGACTCGACCTCGCGTCGTTGTCTCTCCTCAAGAACCCACGACAAGCGAGCCCGCATCTTCCGCACCATCAACCTCAACACTCATGGCTGAAAGGACCCTTCGTGACTACTCTGCGCCCTCCGTCGCCAATGTGCCCATTGGGCCCAACGTCGACGCCGGTGCTGCAGGACTTGACATCAAGTCCAGCCTCATCACTATGGTGCAAGCCATTCCCTTTTGTGGAAAGGCCTCCGAGGACGCCAACTCTCATCTCCAACAGTTCCTGGAAATATGCAACACATCAGCCACGGCCGGAGCCAACCAAGATGCTATCAAACTCCGCCTGTTTCCCCTATCCCTCCTTGGGAAGGCGAAACAGTGGTTTTATGCCAATCGTGCAAGCATTGACACTTGGAACAAATGTTCCACGGCGTTCCTCGCCAAGTTTTTCCCGATGGGCAAAACCAATGCCCTTCGTGGAAGAATTGCAAGTTTCCAGCAAGCGACAAACGAATCCATGCCCGAGGCATGGGAAAAGCTTCAAGAATACATTCTGGCCTGCCCTCACCATGGGATGGAGGAATGGCTCATTCTTCAACATTTCTACAACGGGTTGACACCAACAACCCGTGGACATATGGATGCCGCTGCTTGGAGGAGCCTTCTTCTCCAGAACTATTGCCCAAGCAAAAGAACTCATAGAGAAGATGGTCTCCAATCAAGGGTGGAGCGATGATCGACTCCAAACACGCGCAAGAGGCGTACACCCTGTCAAGGAGGTGGACATGCTTGTCCGCCAAGGTTGACCTCCTCATAAAACGCTTGGACGAACACAACGCAAATGGTGGTGTTCATGCATTGGACTCACACATGACGTGTGAGGAGTGCGGGAACACTGGCCATATGGGGAAGGATTGCCCCCATACCCATGAAGAGGTGTTCTACATGAACAACAACAACGGGTATCGTCCAAACGGAGGACAAGGGTACAACCAAAACCGACCATCATATCAAGGAGGTAACAATTTTTCACGGCTTTAACAATAATCAACCTTCCTTGAAAGATTTGGTTTATGGCCAAGCTAAAATTAACGAATCTATCAACAAAAAGCTTGCTGCCAATGATAAAGTCTTAGAAAACATAAGCTGCACAAATAGAAGGTTTCTCCTCTGCTTTCAAAAATCAGCTGAGCTTTAATAAAATGATTGAAACCCAAGTTGCTCAGCTAGCTGCTCTTATTCCTGGTTCTAATTCGGGAAGATCCGGGGCAACCCGAGTCTTCTTTGGAAAATGTTAATGCGGTTACCACGAGGGGAGGAAAATCCACTCGGGATCCGCCATATCCTAACCATGCAGCAAAGAAGAACAGGAACGACCTGGAGGAGGAAAGCCCTTCTATTACCAAAGAAAAAGAAGAAGAACCGAAGCCAAGTGAAGGGAAGAATGGAATTGAATTTCAAGACACAAGCTTTTTGCCATTCCCTCACGAAACAGGAAGCCAAAGGAGGATGAACAATTTGCTCGATTCGTCGAGACCATCCGAAGGATTCATGTCAACGTGCCATTGTTGGACATGGTGCAGGTGCCCACATATGCACGCTACCTTAAAGACATCCTCAACAACAAGAGGCCACTACCCAACGAGGAAATGGTCAAGCTCACGAGAGGAGTGTAGCGCAGCTATACTCAATCGGCTTCCGAAAAGAAGAAGGACCCCGGCTGCCCCACAATATCATGTTCCATTGGGGCACACCACTTCGACCAGGCCTTATGTGATCTTGGGGCAAGCGTCGGCGTGATGCCCAAAGAAGTCTTTGATCGTTTGAGCTACACAACCTTGACTCCTACACCAATGAGGTTGCAATTGGCGGACTCTTCGGTCCGCTACCCCGCGGGAATAGCCGAAGACGTGCCGGTAAAAATTCGAGGCAACTTCATACCGGTGGACTTTGTGGTGCTTGAGATGGATATCGACAAGAACACGCCCTCATTTTGGGACGTCCCTTCCTCAGCACCGCAAACGCCCAAATTGATGTTGGGAATGGAGAAATCCGATTCCACATCAATGGGAAGGAGGAAAAGTTTGAGTTCCAACCAAGAAAAGAACAATGCTCAATGATCAAGATCAAGTATGGGCCAAATCCCTCAAACATCCGTGAAGTTGAAGTGACGCCAAGAAAGACGGATAGTCTCGTCGCCTTTTGGAAGCAACTTGACAAAATTGAGAATCCGTCATGGTACCAACCCAAGAAGCCCGCAACAGCAAGGCCGGGATTATGGGCCAAGAAGCCGAGTCCTTCAAGACACAAAGCCACCTACATCAACAAAGACCAAACAAGTGTGGCAAGTGAAGAAGGTGCAGCCATCTTCATCCTCTTCTCCAGGGAAAGGGCCTGCACCACAAGGATGAAAAGAAATGGAGAAGTCCTCGCTCGCCGGACTTAAAATGGCAAAGCCCTGGTCGACAGGATAAATCGGTATTATCTTTCGATTTCTTTTGATTTTTGTTTTCCACCACATGCATCTCCCTGCATATTCTATTTTATCACAAGATAATTTTCATTTCATTTATTTGGATTTTCCGCTAGACATATTTGATTTTTTTTTTCTCACTCGCCATGCATAGAAAATTTGAAAACCAAAATCCTTTTACGTCCAAATTTTCCTACTTTGTTTGAAACTTTTGGACAACCCTTGTATCCTTATACAAAATCCAAAAACAATTTTTGCATGTTGGAATTTTCTCCAACACTTTTTCTCGAGATTTGATTTTTCGAATAAAGCTGAATTTGAGGAAACTTTCTTTGGATTTCTTGAGCAAAAATTTCGAGGAATATCCGGACGTAGCAACCATGGTCAATGATCATTTGGCCGTTGGGAGCTATGGGCCAAAAGGGGGAGCAAAAGGGACCCACGGCAGGTCGGCCGAACCCACCTCCTTGGTTCGGCCGAACTGCCATGACCGTTGCTCGGTCTGTCCTTTTCCCAACGGTCATATGCCCCTCCTAACGCTCAAAAACGGCTACTTCGTGAGCTATAAGTGGCCTGGCCGAGCTCTCTCCCCCTCTCACACTATCATTTCCACTCCTCACTCACTTCATTCTCATTACTCTCAAGTTTTCCATTGTCCTCACTTGCTCATTGCCTAAAAGTTCTGCATAAATCTTTTGCTCTTGGTGTGCTTGTCTAGTTTTTGGTTTGATTTGTTTTTGTTTGGTTTTCTCGAGTTGCGATTTCTTGCTCACATGAACAACCGACGGTGTCGCTAATTTGATTTTTTCCCTCACATGACCCGTTCGGAATTTTTGTTCTTGCATTCTTGCTCTCTTTGTGTGCAGCCATGACCGGTGCCAAGAAGCTGTTCGGGTCAATCAAGAGGTCCTTGAGCTCACGCTCAAGTTCAAGCTCTTTACGTCGAAGCACCCGCGCACGCCCCGTAGTCGAGTCACCGCCAGGTTCACCACCACAAGTCGAGGAAGAAGGGCAAGAGGGCAACATGGAGCATCGTCTCCTCACCGACACCGACCTCGACTTAGTGGGCGAGCACGAGACGCGCACCTACACGCTTCTCCAACACCGTCTCTTTGCTCCTACGCGAGCATTTGACACGGAGCTGCTGCACAAAATAGGTATGGATGCTGAATTTGCTCAAGTATTTAAAGCCTTAGGGTGGACAGATTTTGCTAGTGTAAATGAGCCGGGTTCCCGCTTGCTTACACTTCAGTTTTTATGCACCCTACAAACGGTAGATGAAGGAATTTCTTTTCGGTTTTTCCGTGAATCCTACCGTTTGACTTGGAAAGAACTTAGCACTCTTCTTGGCTTTAATACTCGCTGCAATACCGACTTGGATGGTGCCCTTCCTCGGTTTTCAAAGCATGCTTTTTGGGAAAGGATTACGGGTCTTCCTAGTTGCGTGCGACCTAGAACTAATCACATCCATCATCCTACCTTGCGTTTTATGCACATGTGGATTGCTATCACTCTTTTTCCAAGGAGTGATATTCGAATTGTGCGCGAGGATGAGCTAAAAATTCTTTTTGCTGCGGTCGATAAGATTAAGATTGCTCCCGTGAAAGCCATGATTTGCCAATGGATAGAAAATCTTGGGACGATAGGACCAATTGAATGTACCTCTCTAGTGACACGAATTGCCATGCGGGTGGGAGCTTTACATGATGCTAATGTTGAATACCTTGCTACACCTCGCTCTCTTATAAATAAAGATTATCTTATTCAAGGTCACTCTCTTAAGAATGGTCCGAACGATTCCCTCATATATTATTTTGTGGGATATGCAAACGAGTTTCGGTTACCTAACCCGGACCTTCGTTTGTATACTCTCAAAAATCTAACCATTGAGCTCCAAGAAGCGCAGCGGTCTCGCGAGAGTGTATCTTCTCGCAGGGGGCGCACGGATCGGAACAACCATCTACCTCCGAGATGCCCACACCGCACCCCACGACTCATGGCGAGCCGGGGTACAGCCACCCCGGGTTTTCTCCCGGTGGGTACCCAGCCCCGCCACCTCACATGGCCGGGGGATCGGCGTGGCAAACTCCGGGATATGGCCCGGGGCTGTTTTCTCCACAACAACAATGGGAGGAACACTCCACCGACTCCGGATCAGCCCAAGGCTACAACTTTGTGCAGGAGATGAACAACCTCTCCTCACAAATGGGAAGACTCCAAACCACGGCGGAAGACACCGAGTATGCGCTCAACCAACACATCTTGCAAACTCATCAATGGCAAGAGCGCACCGACACCCAGCTCACCGCCCTCACCAACATGACGGAGCAACAACGAGCCGATCTTTTGGCTTACTTCCGTCACATGGGGTTCATTCCACCAAACCCATGAGCAAGAACAAGCTTGGGGGGCAGCACCCCCGCTAAGGTATCATGTATCGCAACTTGTATCCTTTATTGTCTCTTGTTTTTGCTTGTTCTTGCCTCTCATATGAAAAACAAAATAAAAATGATAAAACTAAAAAGAACAAAAGAAGTAGCTTAGTTCCCTTTTATACGCTGCAAGTATGTTGCTAGTCTTTCTATGTTGAGATGATGAATAGTTGCTCTGTTTTATTTCTCTCATGTGCCTAGTCTATAATTTAGAACTCTCCTAGTTTTGAGTTTGGTGGCTAGCAAAACTTGCTTAGAACCTGAAACTTGTGGGCTGCACATGCTTGAGCTGCACCTAAGTTGTTGTGAGATGATGATATGGTAAAAAGAGCTGCTATGATCTTGTCCTAAGTTGAGCTTAAAATCTCCAGAATTCTGTTCCCAAAAATTGCAAAATCTATAAGTTCCCAAGTGATGATAAATTCCTACCAAAGCCATATGCAAATTTCCCTTGAAAACCTTACTCATTTGCTACTTGTTACTTCATTGAGCTTTATCAAAATTGTGTGACCCTAGTGAGATGCTTTTCATACTCTCATGATCAAGATCACGTACACACTCCACCTCATATGCTACACTTCTACACCGGAAGTTAGCAACATGTCATGCCATCCACCCAAAATAAAGACACTCCTCACATTTTATCACCTCTCTTAAAATATCAAAAGAAGGCATGGCTATGCAAAAGAAAAAGAAAATAAGGCTCACAAAAGATGAGCAAGAAAAAGATGCTGCTCTCATTTCGAGCATAGAAAAAGAAAGAAGAAAAGATAGCCATGCCCAAAATCCAAAATAAAAAGAGGTGAAACAAAAAGAGGAGTAGTCAAATACACCACCACCATCATCTTCACACTTGCACATCTTGATCTACGATTGTATGACTTGCTATCTCCATGGATCCACTCTTTTGGTTTCGCAAAAATATGAATGCAAGTATGCCTCATTTCATACCCTACCTTGAGCTCCACAAAAGCCTATTAGATGTAGGATGAGGCAATACACATGCCTTGGTGAGGAATATAAACACCATTAGAGCGATTCGAGAGCATCACTTGTGGAACGTGGTTTTACTTGAAAAAAAAAAAAAATATTTTTTGAAAACGTCCGGAGAATAAAAAGCAAGACAAGGGAAGAGAAAATAAATGCTCTATACACCGTTCTCTCTCTCAACCGCCCAAGGTAAAGTGAAAAGCACAAAGCCCCATGAGGACTAAGGGGAAGGGTGAGTCACCATTGCCAACTTATTCAACTCAAGGATGAGTATCTTTGTTATACACTTGGTACCTTTGAGAAGTAGGCATTGTAGCAACTCCTGATCAACAACCTAAAGTTCTACTACTTGCTCGGGACGAGCAAGGGGTAAGCTTGGGGGGCTTGTTGACGGTCGTTACGGACCAATTTCGACCAGTCAATTAGTCAAATAAATGAGAAGGACTAGGCATGTCTTGCATGCATTTTACTTAGAAATAACCTAGTTCCACGTGTACCTCTAGATTTTTAGTGTGCGGGTGGAAAATGATGAATTCCGGGCCCCGAGGCGACAAATCAACACTTTTACAAAACTTCCACTTCGCCGCGGGAATCAACTCCAAGATAAAAGGCCAACGACCACGAAATCCAACACAAATAAGGCCTCACGCACCTGGATCAAAGACCAACATCCGGTGGGGGAGCCAACCGCCAAAGCCCGACCCGGGAGGGGCCGGTGGCGGTTCGGCCGAACCAACAAGGCGGTTCGGCCGAACCGTCATGGTGGCCCCCTGGCCCACTTTTCTCCGGCGGTTTGCCCACCGCCTCCGGAGGTCGGTTCCACGCGCATTAAATGCCACCGACCTACGAAACCGCCTCCAGGAGCCGACCTTTCAAGCCTATATAAGGAGGGGTACCCCCCTCCTTAACACACACAACAACACAAGGATCATTCTCTCCTCACACTAGAAGTTTAGAGGCTTTCTAGGTAGTGCTAGGCTTAGTAGTGGGCTGCCTCATTGCTCCCAAAGTCTTGTGGAGAATTGGGTATAGCTCTTGTATCCTCTCTTTATGAGACTTGATCATTCATCTATGGAATACTTTCGTTCATATCCTTGTCATGAGCTTTATAGAGTAATCATGATCTTGTTTGATCGTTCATCGTTCGTTCATATAAGTTCGTCGTTCGTTCTTCGTTCTTCATTAATAGAAGATGAACTCATATCGAATGTTCTTCGTTCGTTCATACTTGATCACCGATTACTCCTGATCTTACTTGATTAATTGCCGTTCGTCGCTCATTCTTGAGCGACGAACGCCTTTGCATGACTTAGTGCTAGCTTTGATCCTTTCGTCTAGCTTATGCTAGTTAGGCTAGTGTTCTTATGAATAGGCTTCGGGTTCATCGTCCCGCAAGGGTGCTCTAGATTTACCACCATGTCGGTGCCTCGAGGGATCTAGAGTTGTGGTTAGTGACGCCGGCACGGTGTTGGGGTTATCTACCCACCGTTGAATGTGCTTCGTGTCCCACGGTTTGTAGAGGTAGGTGACAAGAAGTGACAGCCTTGTCATCCAAAGTAATCCTCCACGTTCGGGCATGGCATAGGAGTCTAAAAGCCGGAGTCGCGAGGCGGACCTCGCGTAAGACGGATCTCCCGATGATGCCTAGGCATTAGACGCTTGCTTGCGCTTGCATGATCTTGGATGTTAGGTAGAAGCTGCGCACTCATATGAATGTTGTATCATTAGGAGTAGTGGTCCGCTAGTCTAGTTTAGCTTTATCTAGGATCGCCTCTATCCCTTTTATAAGAGAATGCATCGCCTTGGTGTGTGTCACACTATCCTCAACTTATTGCTCCTAACCCCTGCATTGGAATGTGAATACTTCATCATTCTTTTGTAACACCATGAACATAAGTACTCTTATCAACCATGTCTTCCTTTGGGAAAATATAAATACGATACCCTTGAATACTCTCGGGTGAAATGCTACAACGGGTTATCCGTCCGCTTGCGGATATTCATGACCCACCTTATAATACATATCTAGTACTTGTACTTGGATGTGGATTATTTGGTTAAATAGTGCAAGTGACTTAAACCCTTGGCTCTCCCGCGGTCACGTGTTTCTTTCCGCGTGACCTTAAGAGATGCCAACAGGTGCGCAGTGGGAGCTTGCCGCGGTAGCTCCGGGGTGAGGCGGTGCGGCGCCGGGAGTCGGTTCGGGGAAGAAGAGAAAGAAGAGATTGGCATCCGGCCTCGTTTCAGCATTTTTACAAAGAACCCCTCGACTTTCGTGTAATTAAACAAGGTTGTTACCAATCTCGGAAAAATCCCGAAAAATTCAGGGTGGTAATTGAAAACATTTCAAACACTTTTCTATTTAGGTCCAAGTTCAAATTCCAAATAAATTTTGGATAAAAAAAAATTCAAGTTGAAATTAAAGAGAGAAATTTTCATTATTTCTTGTAGAAATTTTTACAAACTAAAATAATTCCGTATCAACTCCATAAATCTTTTATTTTTATGTTTTACCAACAGAAAATGTTAAACTCCAAAAATTTCTTTTATTTAATTCCTTCGTTTAAGAACTAAATTTTAACTTAAGTTAACGTTATTATTTTATGTGCATTTCTTCACAAAATTAAATATTTTTCCAAATGCACATGATGACATGATGATGAATGCCATGCAATGCACTTCGAGTTGTTAGGGTTGTTACAGCCCTCCCCTTACAGGAATCTCGTCCCGAGATTCATGATTCAAGCGACTAGACGATGGTACTAACGATCTCTAGCAATTGGATCGGAGAAGCTCTTCTTGCTCCTAAGTAGCTTTCAGCTTCGAGTGATCGCTCCGCTAAATCTTGTAGAACTTGATGGTTCGACGTCGAGTCACTCGCTCCTTGGTGTCGAGCATTCCGATCGAATGTTCATCACACGTCAAATCTGGTCGTAATCGTTCCACGTTTGTCTGTCGGTATGTCTACCGGTGGTTTCAGTACACTTTTTCAATTGAGATACGTGGAATACCTTGTGAATTCTCGATAAGTGTGCTTGGCAATTCCAACGATATGTCCGGCTCCACATCTCACTTTATGAAAAGTTCCGATATGCCGTGGCGCTAACTTTCCTTTGATCCCAAATTGCTGGACACCTTTGGTAGGAGATACTTGGAAGTAACTTGTTTTCCAGCTTTGAGTACTATTCTCGACGTCTCTTCTCCGTAGAACCGATTTGTCGAGACTTAGCTTTCTTCAAACTTTGTTGAATCGGACATACTTTCTCTTTGGCATTCCTTGACTAGATCTAGTCCTAATATTATTCTCTTTCCATGTTCGACCACTTTAAGAGCTAAATTCTAACTTAAGTTAACGTTATTATTTTATGTGCATTTCTTCACAAAATTAAATATTTTTCCAAATGCACATGATGACATGATGATGAATGCCATGCAATGCACTTCAGTTGTTAGGGTTGTTACAGGTGGGAATACATGACATGTAAGCTGAATGAAAGGAAGGCTAACACACGGTTTGCGGTAGAAAGCACCTACACTCGGTCAAGTTAATTAAGGCAACCTATTTACTAGGTGAAAATAATCAAACAGAGCTACCCCACCTGTTAACCACTGCAAGCTACTCTACTTGCAGCAAAACCACACCTACGAAGTTACCCGCACTCGTAGCCAAACACACTACAGGTTACCCCGCTCGTAGCCAATCATACTACGAGGTTACCCTCGCTCGTAGCAATCTACGAGTTACTCCACCCGTCCATACCCTCTAGTTCTCGTGAGGATCCAGGCCGTTCGTGACCGTGAACACGGCTCTTATAACGAGTTTTACACTCCGCAGAGGTGGCACAACTTTACCCACAGGTCGGTGATTCCATCACCCGTCGGTGACTAAAACCTCCATTTTACCAAGCACCCTTCCTTAGGTGTGAGGCCAAGAGATCACCGCAAGGTCTTTTTAAGGACTTCCCAGCTTGCAAAACGTCCATGCTAAGGTTTCGCCGCCATCAAAGTGACGCATCACCCAGGGGCCCCCTCTTGCACCGTGGCTTCAAGTACTCTGTCTTTCCTCGCCCGAATCCGGAAGACGCCTTCTTCCTTCATCCTTCCTCGACGCTCGCAGAACCGGGAAGTTACCTTGGTACTAAACCTTACCTACCCATTATCAGCCCTGTGCTTTGTGCGGAAGTCCTGGGTTGCCGCTCCAAGAACCGGTCCTTATGATCCCAAACAGGTACCACCACAACTAATAGTGTGCACCGGCACCATCATCGACAATCCTCCTGTCGGGATCACCTAAGTTCCATGTTGCTAAAAAGCATTACCAATTCTTGATCTTTATGTTGAAGTGGATACTTAATCAAGATTAGCATTTAGTTCTATGGTAAACCCCATTGTGAGCATGCTAAGCAATGACGTACCCATACTATAACACTACACCCAAAACCAGAGCGACAAGGAAATAGTATGGAACAAGATATGACACAATAGGATTCGAATTAAATGCAATGCATAAAAGTAAATTCAGATAGTAAAGAAGTAGGCGCAATGTGCATCAAGGACACTTGCCTATCTCCCTTTGCTGCTGCTCATGTCTTCAAGTCTTGCTCTTGTGGTCTTCGAAAAGTACGTTCTTCTATTTAACGTCACATCGATACAAGACATGCAAGAAACAAGCATACAAGCAAAACTAAGAAACAGTACACCAAACAATACCTAATGACTATGAAAACAGTACTAATAAATAGTACTCGTCGCTACGATCGCGTGAGCGCAAGAATCGACTTAATCGGAGTTACGAGCGAAAAGTTATGAGTATTTAAAGGCCTAGGGTTTAAAACGTAAAAACGGCAATTAAGGACCATTTTGTAAATATGGAAAAAGTTCAAGAACTAGAGTGTAAAAGGGTTAAGGTCTAAAAGTATAAGTTTATAAAACACCGGGGTTCATTTTGCAAAAGAACATACTTTAATGCGGTTTGAGAAAACGAGAGCGTAAACATAATTTAATAAAAGGTTAGGGGTGTTTCTGTAAAAATACCATAATTAAAACCTTGAAATAAATATGGCTTAAAGACTTAAAAATAGTTTAACAATTAGCTAAAAGTCTTAATGGAAAAGATTAGGTCGAAAATAGAACTAAAACAAATGTTAGGGTGGCTTTTATAAAATAAAGGGCATAAGCGTAATTAACTATAGACTTAGGGGGCTAGCATGTAAATTTACCTAGTCACAAAATATACATTCGTAAAATTAACAAACTACAAGGGTTGATTTACAAATTTTATAGTCTAGCTGCGGCAAGGATTAAAACAGAATTAAAATAAACCTATGGTTGGATTTTATAAATGGAAGGACCTAAACGTTAAATAGTAAAACTATGGGGGCCTATCTCGCAAAATAGCCAAGTCCAGGGACCTATTCGTAATTTTCAAAAACTATTGGGACTAAAATGTAAAAGTTCAGGACTAAAATGTAATTTATGAAAAACATAGGGTTGTTTTTGTAAATGTGCAGGACCTAAACATAATTAAAAATAAGTTCAGGGGTTTATTTGTAAAAATACCATTTAATCGGAAACCAGGGGCTTACACGTAATTATAACTAAAACTAAGGGAGTTTATGTAAAAACAGAGGGTGTCGTTGTGATTAAATTAAACTACGGGGGCCTATGTGTAAATCTACCAATTACCAGGATTAATGAATTATTTTTAAATGGGAAAATCCGTAGACCACGTCCACGGATCCGTAGACCGGCTTGGGACCACCTGGTCCATGGTCCATGGTGGACCGGAACCATACCGGTTCAGGGCGATCTAATCTCGCGCGTCCAAGGGAAATCCAACGGCCGCCGTGGCTCCGACCGACTTTGGTCGACGCCGGCGAAGTCCCGCGGCGGAGGATCGCCGGACTTCGATTGATCTACGTCTCGGGAGCTCGGTTCCTCGTCGCGCTTGATCCAGGGGAGACAGGGGAGGATGGCGAGCTCACCTAGGGGATTGCGGGCACGGGAATCGACCGGAGACGGCTCGCAATGGCGAGGTTGTGGCGGAGACGCTCGGCCACGTCGCGGGGGCTCCTCGGGCAGCCGTTCTTCGTCGCGTTGGCGCCGGCGGGGCGGTGCGATGTGGCGAAGGGCGGCACGGGGTCGGGCTGCCTCGAAGCGGCTTCCGGCGGCGTCACGTCGGAGCTTGGCGAGGGCGTAATGGCGGCGGCGTGTTAGGGCTCGGGAGGCGATGGTTTGAGGGAAAAGAGGGACACGGGGGTGCGGGCCATGTATTTATGGGACTCGAACGGGGCTGCCTTGGCGCGCACGTCGAGGTTGGCCGGAATCGGGATCGGGTGCGGTTAGGGTTGGGGAGGGCTCGCGCGCGGGTCCGGGTGGGTTTTGTGGACGGGCCTGCGGGCCGGCGGGGCCGAGGCGGGTTGGCCGGTGGGCCGCTCGGAGGGAGAGAGAAAGGGAAGGGAGAGAGAAGGGGAGGGCCCAAGGGCCCGGGGAGATTGGGCCCATGGCCTGGTTTGGAGTTTTCTTTTCTTTTGCTGATTTTATTTCTTTCCTATCTTATTTCTAATAGCTAACTAAATACAAATAATTCTATTTGAATTTTCAAAAGAAATATTCACACAATAAAGACCAAATGTAACTAATCATCATGCATGTATTTCAGCCACAATATAATCTGTATTAATTAATTTTAGAAAATAAATGGCTTATGCATAAAGGGGTTTATAAATTGTCTTTTTAAAGCCAATCTTCAATCAACTAAAGATAAACATTTTAATTGTTTGGAAATATCTTGGGGCCAAAACAAAATAAAATACTTTAAACAAAAATAAATATTATTTCATAAATTCTTTTATAAACCCCATGCATTGATAAAAGAAACTAGTTTTCAAAGCTCTATTACATTTATTTGATAAACCCTTTTCAAACATTTAAAGCATTTGACTATAAATCAAATGTATTTCAAAAGCTTGTGTAAATCAATCTTTAATTAGTTTTGGAAATAACTCCTTTTTCTCACATGAAATGATAAAACTCTCATTTTGCTTTCAAAGAGAAAATAACTTATAAAATAATGCCTTTTGAAATAAAGTTATTTCCAGAAATCAAATATAACCGTTTATTATTTTATTTTCTTAAATCATTTTCTTAAAATAGATTACCTTCATAAATCAAAAGTATTTCTTAAAGAAATGTTTCCATAGATCAAACTTTATTTATTTTTCAAAGATAACTCTTTGCTTCACATAAAATGATAACACACTTCTCTTTTTCTTGCAAAAGGGAAAAATACCTTGTGTAAAATATTGTTTTCTAAAATAAACAAATACAATCTTTTTATTAAGTCATTTTCATAGTCACAACAAATCATAGATACACTTTATAAATAAAATATCTCCTTTTAAATAGTTGGGTTTAAAACTAACTCTTCCTCTTTAGGAAGAAAGAAAGAAATATAATTAAAATATTATATTTTAGATAATAATTAAATATGCTTTAAAAAGTTTTAAAATTTTGTGAATTTCATGCACATCCCAGAATTTGAAATTCCGGGGTGTTACATCTACGGTAAATTTATAAATTCAAACAATTTAGTTTCATTTCAGAGAAACATAAGAGATTTGGCTAGAAAGCGGTTCATATTCTAAAAGTGAAATTTGGGATGTGACATTGGAGCCACGACAAGTCTTGACGTCACGGAAAAAGCAGTCGTTTTTGGACTAGTGCCGGAGCCGAGCATAAAGCAGCTGCTGCCAACGCCAGTGAGCAGAGCAAAAGTAGATTTGCGTCGCTGGGCTATCTCCAAGCTCGTTGCTCTGAGCAAAACGGGGTGGGAAGGAGATTGGGGAAAGGGAGGAGGACGGTGCGGCTGCGCGGTCAAGGTCGGCGAGGAAAACGTTACGGCGCGGCGGTCAATGTCGGTGAGGACGGTGCAGCGGCGCGTGCCAGTTCAGGAGGCTGCAGCCATGCGGGAGCAGTGCGCTGTCGGGGACAGCGCAACCACCACCGCGCGAGGACGGCTGCAGCTGCCGCCGCCACTCACGGTGGCGGTGTGTGCGCGGCCGAGGCTGGGCGGCAAGCGCGACTCCAACTTCTGCGGCGTGCGTCGGCAGCGCGCCGTGGGCCAAGTACGTGGCGGAGATCCAGGTAAGATCCAGGTACATCGGCGCAACGCCACCACCAACTTCTCCTCCGACTCCGGCCGGGCAATCCTGTGACACCACCGGGCCGCGGCCATCGCGGGTATGAGTCCCATGCCGTCATCAGCGGTGTCCTCGCCCATGTTCGTACTGCACAATGTGTCGTGGCTCTAATTTAGAAGGAAAGGTGAGGAGGATTGTGGTAAACCACAGAAGTCCCAGCACATGAGAGACTCTACTTCTCGACGAGTCTCAATTTTTCTTTTTAAGCTCAACGCGAGTCTCAAATGTGATGTCCCGAGTATTTGTCAATTTTTTTGGGCCGTAGTGTTTAAGCGCATGGTTTAACTTACCGATTATATCGCTGCTACCATCCGACCACGAGATCGCGGTAACAGCGGTGACCGTTCGGAAAACCGCACAAATAGAGAATTTAAACTCGTTTGAACCGAAAATGGTTTTCTGGGTGGTTACCGAGCGGTAAGTGCAGTTTACCGCAAGGCGCAACGGAAAACCGACATAAAATGAGAAAAGGGGAAAATATAAAATAAAAGGAAAAAAACAGACATAATTTTTACACCAATGGAACACAGATATTAAGCATCATGTAAACTAGCAAGACATAATCCATACTATATATGGTTCAAATAAATTATCCATTACATCACATAGTCTATTAACAAATAATTATACGAGCTAGAATATATTATGCATATTACAATAAATATAGTATGCATTACACAAGAGACCATGGTTGCTGCATCCAATTGGCATATTCATCCATTGATACTACTGCAATCCTACGAGTAGTTAATGTCTCACATGTAATTAGAGTATAGTTGTTAGTGATAAAAAATAGGTACAATAAATATTGAACAAATGACCTTCATATGAAGGGGGATAAGGTTATTTATGATTTTTTTATTCATTTTCTTCATTTTTACTTTTCTCATTTTTTTACCCCTCAAATTTGTGAATTTTTGTAACATTATTTCACCAAAAATCATCATTCGACGTCTAGTATTTATACGAATTTTTTATCAAATTTTTTCAAAAATTAAAAAATTCAAATTTTAAATGACCGGTAACCGGCCGTCCGCTGTTACTCGGACCGGCTCAGAATCTGCGGTAACCGCGGTAACCGGTTACCGAACAGTAAATTAAACCATGTTTAAGCGTTAGCGTCGACGACAACTCGGGCCCTGGAAAAAACGATGATGGCTCGGCAGCGAAGAGTCCTCGGTTGCCCCAAATCGAATCGATCGATTCGCACACTTGCTCGGCCACACTAAATACGCACCACCCATCGAGAGATGACGACCTCGCCAGCAAGTCACGGGTTAGTGTGAGGCATGGTACCGTGACCGGTGCGCGCACCGGCTCATCCCGCTCAACAAGTGCCTCGTCGCCGAGTACTACCTCCCTTGGAAGTGCGAGCCGGAGCTCCACGCCTCTCCTCCGGTTTCATGATTCCTCCTCGATTTAAGGTTCGTTTCCTCCGATTGATACCGCGGGAAGCCTGAATTTCTGGAAATTTTGACCGATTATGCGTTTATTTTGCTCCGAATTGCGCTAGCTTGTGATCTTGGGCGTTAGTAGAGATGTGCGATGGGGAACCGATGGCGGGGATGGGGAGCAGGCTGTCTATGTTGACAGGGCGAGCACCATGGCGGTGTTGGTGATTCCGGATCCGATGAGGAATGTAAGGAAGTACAAGTATAACTTCTGCAGTGTTGTTCAATCCAAGAAAAGTTCGATTCACGCCCATGTGCCTGGAGCACCATAAGGTAATGGTGCTCACCATGGCACAACCGCTTGGTTTCGTAAGATGCCACTATAACAATAACTCACCGTAGCCACGCAGCCTCAAAACCCTATAGCCACGGCAAGCAAAATCGACCGTGGCTATAGTTGGGTGCGGGCTATCGTGCCCTTGGACCGTGGCTATAGAGGCCACTATAGCCACGGTTGGCTTTGTGAACCATGGCTATAGTGGCCTCCACCAATAGCCACGGTTCACGTCGCCAATCGTGGATATAGTTTCTTCTATAGCCAAGGTTGAAGAAGTGGACCGTGGCTAATGTTTTGCACAAGTATAAAAGGCCGCGTTCGGACCGAACAGAGCTCGATCCAAGTGTGGCGGCTCGAAAATTGAGGAACAAAATGAAAACCAAGGGGGAAGGTTTTGATCTCTTTTTGTTTTTTTTTTTGCAGAAATTTGTTCTCCATGATAAGGGAAACTCATTCCATGTATTATTTGTTGCTATAATGTTGTAATCGTGGAGATTTTTGGATTACCATTTGACCTAGTTTTGATTTTGATTTGTCAAATTCCTCCATGTTTGTAGATTTGTTGTTGGTTTGAGTTGTGTATAATAACCTAATATATCATGTGCTTGTCTTGCATACAAAAAAATCATGTCTTACAAGCCTTTTTCATGTCAATCAATTTAAGATCTACTTTATGCTCTCTTGAGAGAAACCCCTAGAGCACGGTTTAATTATTACAAAAATTTGAGTCAATTAATAATAATTTGTATAGTGGGTTTTTATATATGATAGCATATTGTCTTATGCAATATATTAGTTCCCCTATATTTTCTATGAATATATAATATTCATAATGGTAAATAGATTATTTAGTAATTATTTAATAATTATTAATTCTAGCACATTATGTTATGCAATATATTAGTTTCCTTTTATTTTCTATAAATACTTAATATTCATACTTGGTAATTATTTGATTTAGTAATTAATTTATTATAATTTATAATCGCGTAATGCTTGTTTAGATGGACAAAACATGGATGTACGAAGAGTCAAGATTAAGTGCATATTTCCGAGGTCAAGTCGACGTATTTCTCAAGAGGGTCGCCGAGAATGCTAAGCGTCTAGGAAAACAAGAAATATATTGTCCATGCGTGGACTGCAAGAATAAAAAATTGTGGACAGATACATTTGTAATCAAATCTCACTTAGTGAGTAGTGGTTTCCTAGAGAATTATACGCGGTGGACAAAGCATCGAGAAGACGAGCCGGTCGAAGTTGAGCTGCAGTCGATTGAAGTTGAAGAAGAACAGCTTTGTCCATGTTGACAAGACTTTTGATTTTCATGTCGAAGAAGAACAATGTACTGATTTTGATGTTGTGGAATTGTTATGTCATGTTGAGCCACAAGATTTACTCAATGCGGGGACAACAAGGGGGCTTGATAACTTTGCAACGATAGAGAAGGCATCAAAGGATTTATTGTTTGAGGAGTCTAAGGGATGTTCTAAAGAGAATACTATGTTACGTACGGTTCTTGAACTCATGAAACCGAAGGCCATCCATGGGTGGTCAAATGCCGTTTCACTGAATTGTTGGATCTTCTTTCGGATACACTCGCCGAAGCCAAACTTATTACCAAAAAACACGTACTCGCTAAGAGACCGATATCTCCAATGTCGTCGGGTGTGCAAAAAATCCACGCATGTCCAAATCATTGTATATTATACCGGGGGACAAGTTCAAGGACCTCGTGAGATGCCCAAGGTGCAAACGAAGTCGTTACAAGACGAATGAGTATGATGTAGACACAACTAATAAGACGGGGAAGAATGAGAGGAAGCGGAAGAAAAGCGATGATCGTCAATGGTAGCGACGTTGATTCTAAGGTTCCGGACTTGGTCATGTGGTACCTACCGGTGGTCGAACGCATAAGACGGATATTTGCCAACAAAAGAGATGCTGAACCGATGACATGGCATACACGTAAGAGGGACCCTAATAAGCTGAGTAATCCATCAAATGGAACCCAGTGGAAAAACTTCGATCGTAACCACCGTGACGACTTCTCGCACAAGCCAAGAAATATACGGTTTGCATCGAGTACGGATGGAATGAACCCTTTTGGTATGACGAGGAATGTTCGCAACGTTTGGCTCTGTGCTGCTAACAATGTTCAACCTCCCGCCATGGTTGTGCCACAAGAGGAAGTACATATTATTGTCCATTCTTATATCCGGACCGAAAGAACACTGGGAACGACATAGATGTCTTCCTGGAACCATTGTTTGAAGACATGCAGAAACTATGGTTAGAAGGTGTGCGTATGTGGGATGAGCACCGAAGAGACTACTTCACGTTGAAAGCGATCATTTTCGTGACCCTAACCGATTCCCGGCGTTAAGGGCGCTTTCGGGCCAGGAGAAAGGAAAGGAGACATGCCTTGTTTGTGTTGATGATACATCACACGTGTATCTTCCATCATCCAAGAAGACAGTGTACACTCAAAATCGTCGATTCTTACGTCGGAGCCACCCGTATCGACGGATGGCCAAACAATTTGATGGTATGGTTGAGATCGGCGAAGAACCTCGACGTTGGACCTCTAGGGATTTCTTTGATAAGACAAAAATATTAAAGCTACATTTGGAAAGGCCGTGAAGGGAGTTGCAAAGTCAAAAGCTGCAACGCCGTATCGAAGCTTTCTATATTCTATAGATATCTCGAGTACTAGGAAGAATTGGAAGTGACTCATGCATTTGATCGGATGCACATTGGGAAAGGTGTATTTGACAAGCACTACCGGCCTTATACTTGACCTACCCGCTAAGACAAAGGATGGATCGAACGCACGTAGAGACCTTGCAGAGATGAATATTAGGCCGTAGCTCCATTTGCAAGAAAGAATGAACGGAAAGTACTACCTCCCGCCAACCTGCTACACCCTAACGCGTGAGGAGAAAATAGCGTTCTTGAAGTGTCTACACGGGATTAAAGCACCGACCGGTTTCTCATCGAATGTCCAAAATCTCGTGGACATGAAAGACTTAAAGATAAGTGGTTACAACACTCACGACTGTCACACACTACTTTCGGTGTTTCGACTATCGCCATCGGAGCGGTGAAATCTGAATGGTTGAAGTTGACTATAACTCGTTTGTGCTACTTCGGAACGCGGTCTCAAAGAAGGTGATCAATAAACATGAGTTGGATAACCTACGAACCCACATAAAGGAAACAATGTGCATGCTCGAGATGTGCTTCCTACCATCCTATTTTGATACTATGGAACACTTCATGCTTCATATTGTTGACCAGATATCTGCTTTGGGCCCCATCTACATGCATCATATGTTCCGCTATGAGAGGTTCATGTATGTTATGAAACGCTATGTACGTACTCGTTGTCATCCGGAGGTTTCAATGATTGAGGGTTACACCACCGAGGAGATTATTGAGTGTTGTGCGATTATATTAAAGACCATTTTATCGTACTACAACAATCACGTATCGTTGCCCCGTATTTCGCAAAACACATTGAGGAGCTTGAACTAAATAATGTTCAGGGCAAAAGCGATGCATGGTTAGTATAGGAGCACAAGAAAACTTTCACATCATGGTTCGAGAGTCAAGACCTTCCACGTGGGGACTCGATGGATGAGAAAATGTTGAGAATTTTAGTTGCCCGACATTCAAAGACTCGTGGTGACTTATTAGGCGTACGACATTAATGGTTTTACTTTTCACACTTCAAATAAGGACACGAAAAGTATGTATCAAAACAACGGAGTTCGAGTTGAAGCCCTTGATGACGATAACATTTACACCTCATATTATGGGTATATAGAGGAAATTTGGGAGCTGGACTATGGACCAAATTTGCAAGTTCCTGTCTTCAAATGCAAATGGGTCAAACACCCAAGTGGGGTGGAGGTCGATGAATACGGGTTAACCCTCGTCGATCCGAAGAATGTAGGTTATAAAGACGACCTGTGGATACTTGCTAAGGTAGCAGAACAAGTGTTCTATATACTCGATCTAAAGGATGAGAAGAAGCACATTGTTATTCCTGTAAACAAAGAATACTTGGAGTGGATGGGGTCGACGATTAAGATGCATACAATTAGTATGATGAAGTTCCATTATTCGTGGATCCGAAAAAATTTAAAGTCATTGAAGCAAAACTCTCGTATCAAGGAATGCCATACCTACGCACAGATTGCGAAGGAAAAATCGTTCAAGGATAATGTACCTTTATTATTCCATTGTGATGTACCTATGATGTACTCGAGATATGACTCAACAACTTTAATTAATTTAATAATATTTTAATGAATTTTCAGCAAAATAAATGAATTTAGTAACCTTTTCATTTGTTCTGCCACTTATATCAATTTAACAAGTTTTAAATAATTTTTCATCAATTTTAATGAATTTAATAATATTCTATTGATTTTTAGCAACGTTAATGGATTTAATAACTTGTTAATTATTTTTCTGCCACTTAAATCAATTAACATCTTTTAAATAAATTTCCAGGAACTTTTAATAGTTTAACCACATTTAATAATTATTTAAAAGTTGCTATTAATTATTTAATAATTGCACCTGTTAATAATTTTTAAGCCACATAAATCAAATTATCAATAATTAAATAATTTCATAATTACAGCTATAGCCACGGTTGAAGAAGTCAATCGTGGCTATAACAACGAGTGCACGGCGGGCGGGGTTTAGTACCACCTCGGCCGCCCAAAGTTGCCCGTGCCGACTTACAAGCTCCACTCCGCACATGGGGTTGAAGTTATTAATAAATTATGGGCCTGCTCCGGCGGTGGGCCGTCTGTTTGTGCTTCGGGCTTCTTAGATCTTGTCCTAATTTGTGGGTCGAGGTGCTCGGGCCCATCCGCCAAAATTTTAAATTTTTGTATGTTTATTATAACTCTTTAGATTTAAATTCTAAAACTTAATTATATATTTAGTTTTAAACTTTAAAATTTGTATATATATTTAGTTAAAATAATGAATAAATAATGTTTAAGTTCAATTTTATTTGAAATCCTGAAAAATAACAAGGTATAATTTTAAAAATTACAATAGTGATTTGGGCCTCACTCTTAATATGAGGCCCGTTAATAGTTCATCCACTAGTTCATTTAGGTTGTGTTTTTTTTAATTCCTATTTAAATTTTGAAACTTGTATATAGAATTCAAATATTGTTAAAATTTACTAATTCTTGTTTCTAAATTTGAGTAAAATTCCAACCTATCCATTTCCACTTAGTTTTGTAATAATCTCGAAACTATTTTATTGAATTTTCTTCAAAATTACTTAGGGTACGTTTTGACATTTATTTAATCATTTTTATTTCATAAAGTGTATCGAATTTGACCTCAACTTTCGGTCGGTATGCATGCCATTAATAAACACACACCTGGAATTGCTGGTTTAATTTTTTAAAACATATAAATGTGTTTGGTACCAAACAACATGAGTTTCAAGTATAAAACTCCACTCACTCGAGTGTAACAACTCTCGAAATAAAATGCATTTCATGCCATTCATGAGCATGTCATCATGTGCATTTGTGAAATATTTAATATCGTGTAAAAAAATGCACATAAAATATCGAATTAACTAAAGATGTAATTAAATTCTTAAAAAGGAATTTAATAAAAGCAAATAATGGGTTTAACAATTTCTACTGATTAAACATCATAATTAAGGAATTATAAAAGTCTCCTGAAATTATTTGGCTTTGTAAAAATATTTACAAGAAATAAACAAAGCCTCTTTTGTTAATTTAAGTATGAATTTTTAATCCAAAAACTATTTGGAAGTTTAACCTGGACTTAATAGGAAAAATGCTTGAAATACTTTCATTTACACCCCTGAATTTTTGGGGAATTTTATGAGCTCGGGAAGGTTACTTTTTAATTACGCGAAAGCCCGGGGGCCTTTTTGCAAAATGACCAACACCGACCCCGGCGCCAGCCTCTCTCTTCTTTCTCTCTCTCTCTCTCCCGCGCTCAGCGCCGCCCGTGGCAGAACCGCCTCCGGCCGGGGCTGCCACGACTCCCGCCACGCAGCCTGCTCGGTCGCTTGCCTCACCGCCTCCCCGCCGAGATAATCCCCCCCCTCCCGGCCCTATCTTCCCTTTCCTCTCCCTCATTTCTCCCCCAACCCTACCGCCATTGCCATCCCTCTCGTCCTCACCGTCGCCGGACCGCTTCCGGTGACCCTCCGTCCAAACCCCCACCGCCATGAGCTCCGTAAAGACCCTACGAACCTCCTCGACCCGTTCAATTAGCTTGAGGTACCTTGCTCCGTCGTGGCGAGATCGTCTTCGTCCCCGAGACCTCACCGACGTTCTTCAGCCGCAGCCCCAAATTCTCTTGCTCCGGTGAGCTAGCAAGCAATTCTTTCATTTCCAAGGGTGTGCAACTTGATACTCAAGTTCCAGTGCGGCTTAACACCGTCCGTTCTCTCGCAGGTCACCGTGTAATTCGCCATCTTCTCCACGTCCGGTCGCCGCCGTCCATGCCACCTACGATCGGCACCATCTTCCGGCCATGCTCAAGCTTCTAGGACCTCTCGACGAGCTTGCTTATACTCCGTAGAAGCTTTCCGTAGCTTTTTCCCCAATTTTTGGGTGCTCGAGCGAGCTCCGCACCGTGCTCGGAGCGCTGCCGCGCTCGGACCTCGCCGGCCGCGGAGTCTCCGCCGAGCTCATGCTAGTTTATCTATACCATCGTGTTCACCGTGTATAGTGGAGGGCGTTGGTGGTCCCGCGCCGAGCTTTGGCTCAACGCCGGCCATCTCCGGTGGCCGTGCCGCCGTCCCTCGGCCGTCGCGGTGGCGCCACACCGCGGGCCACACGCGCTAGATCGCGTGTGGCCACGTGGGGATTCCCTGCGGCCCACTCTATGGCCCAGTGTGTGGCACAAAAACATATTTAAATTTTTGAAAATTCGTAGAAAATTAAATAAAAATCAGAAAAATGTAAAACCAATTTTGTTAGACTCGGAAAAATAAGATCTACCTGTTTATGAAATAAAATGTCTATTTTGGGTATTTTTATTTCAAAGATATTAATTGATTACATTCCTTGATTAATAGAAACTACTATTTTATGCTAAGTAAATGTTTAATGTATGAAAATAATTTAATTAAATGAAGGAGATACTCGTAGACGAAAGTAATTATGAAATTTGTTTTCCAAAATTAAACTTAAACACTATTATTTCATGAAATTCCAATTTATCACCTTATGTATTATTACATGTCATTAAGTAATTATTAATTATTCATTAATAAGCATGATTAATTATTAACTAATGAACCTAAGTAATTATTAATGAATGAGCCTAATTAATTATTAAATATTGTACATGATTAATTATTAATTAATGACGAAGATTAAGCATTGATTAGTGAGCATGATCAATTGTTAATTATTGCATAATGAAGATGCTGAATTATAAATTGTTAATTAATAAACATGATGAACTATTAAGTGTTAATTGTTATTTATCGAACATAATTAATCAATAATTATTAGTTGATGAACAAAATTAATACAACCTTTGCATGATCATATCATATTCATTCATGCATACATGGTTGTGATTCGCGACGTATTGTTGGTCGACCTAGGTCCCGAGGTGATCGAGGTTCCACCGGAGGTCGAGACAGGAGACGGGAATCTCGAAGTCGACCCACATGCCGAGGAAGCTAACCCCGACTCGCATCAAGGCAAGCCCTGGTAGCATCATACCTATGTTTTAAAATATTTTATTTTATCACATAGTTAAGTTATGTTTGTGCATTAGGTGTTAGGGAATGATTGACACCCTAGATGCACGAGATAGGTTCCGTTTGATTATACTATACTCGGTGCAGGTAGCTCAATAGAAGCTAGGCTTAATTCATAGTCGTAACGGTAGATGATTAGGGAACTTAAAGCATGGAGGCTTTAAGTGTTTGATGTTGATCACGTTGAATTGAGAAGAGTATTAATGAAGTTGAGACCGGACGGGCCCCGTAGGAGAAAGGGAAAGCACATGTGCCTTGCGAGGGCATGGTTTGCGAGGTGGTAGCCTCGTCCGAGTCGGTCAAGGACCGTACCGTTGTCGGCTTAAGTTGAACAAGTTTGAACGTACCGTACTACATGCTCGGTATAATGGACCCAAGCAAGTCGATGTACCCTATCGCCCCAAAGATGTAGCGTAGCCAGCTCTCTTTTACCGGCTGTTAGTGAGTGGTTAGTCTCACGGGAGGGAGATGGGTCCGCCACGATGGAAGTCGTGGAGTCGCCATACTCCCGGGGAGTTTGGAAATGGCTAGTCTTCTGTCAGGTGCTAGCGGGAAAAGTTGTCGGACACGACCAGGGTGGTGCGTATACGTCGTGTAGTCGGGTTTTGCCAGCTGGTATAAATCGATTCGAATCGCTGTCCCTCGCAGTAATGAGTACCGCTTGTTTAGCTCGTCACATCGTAGTTAATCAACATGGAAGATCGGGATGAGAGATGAAAGAAACATGGATCTATTCCGATCTTGTCTTGCAAACTTGATTGCAATAGTTATAGCTCGCAATTACCAATTTTAATGAACTTAATGTTGAGCTAAAACATTGAAAGTAAGGATCCAACCTTTAGTGTTGTTTTCGCAAAGGAGAAAACCCCATAGCCGGAAAGCCTTTGCATACTAGGCGTTGGCCTTAGCGTGCCATTTTGATAGGTCGGTCTTGTTGAGTATTAGAATACTCGGGGTTTGTTCGTTATCTTTCAGGGAACGAGTCGTACTTTCACGACTTGTATGGTAGCTTTCCGGAAGAAGAGCAATGTCCCGAGGGTGGTTCCCTCCAAGGGGAACGTATCCCCACGCCGTGAAGAGGAAGGACCGTGTTGTACGACGGGCTCGATACATCACGTTGAACGTTTGATAGTCTTTTGTTGTATAAAGTACAAGTTTCTGCTGCAATACTCGTAGGTTGTTAAACTTCAATAATGTTTATGTTTTCCGCTGTGCGAATGTTTGTATTTCGAAAACCTGGTTGTATTATACCATGATGTACATTTTCTAGCTTGTATGAGATGATACACTCGTTGTAACTCGCTTCGACGAGTGTCCTCTCGTTCCGATTCCCGGGTGTCCCCGAGGGAATGTCACGAGTGGTATCGGAGCGGTTCGGAGGCAACAAGTACATCATTACAAGCCTGTTTTCAAAACTTAACACGTTAGTACGTTCGGAATACGAGAGAGTACGGAGCCCTATAAGGATGTAGAATAGTTAGATTTTTACTAACTGTTCGACGTTCGGGTTTTGGGAAGTGCTAACTATTCGTTATAGTTTTGTATACTATAGTACGTATAGTTAGTCCGCGAGCATGCATCATGTCATATTGTGTGCTAAATGAAATATTGGGGTATACTTAGCTAGTTTTGTGGGAAGAAGTGTTTAACCAGCTTTAAACATGTTCCCTGCGGATGCCGATGACTCACGTTAGGAAGCGTGTTCGGGAGGAGGAGGACGCACGGGCTGCATGCGTCACGGAGGCTGGAGCAGCGGATCCACCACTTGGAGTCGCGGACACGTAGTCGGGACGAGCAGATAGGCGCTTGGAAGAACCGCTTCGAGTGGATTGTCGGGAGATCCGGAGGTCCCATGCCAGGATCGCCGAGCCGGAGGAGCAGCTGGTGGAGATTACCCAGGACCGTGACGGTTTCCACGGGATGTCCATAGCGCTCGGACGAGCAGCTGGTCACGGTCACCGCTCGGCGAGACGCCGCTCGCGAGGTAGACGAGGCCCACGTGGCGAGTTGGCAGGGATGATAGCATAGCGTAACCACGTCGTAGAGACCGATTGAGATGGAGCTCCGGATGGGCCAACTTGAGGGATTGTACGGCGGATTGGCGGAGGCGCACCACGCGCTGTTGCACGACCACGACGCACTGTTCGTGCAGTTCCAGCAGCTACAAGAGCAGCAGCAGCAGGGTCCACCGGACGACGCCGAGGAGATCTCCGGTGTGGCCTACGAGGCACCACCCACCCCACCAGCAGGAGGACGCCGCGTCGGACGCCGACAGCCACGCGCCGTCGGCTTAGTTTGTGTTGTGGTCTTATCGATGTAGGATGGTAGTCACATTTTGCTGATATAGGTCGGATGTAGGATAGGGTACTAGCAGATGTTGGTCAGGTGGTAGTGTATGAAAGGTTGGGTCGGATGTGTAAAAACAATAAATAATGAAAAGATGTGTTAGTGTAAAATATATCTATTCAGTTGTTAGTATAAAAGAGTTTGCTGAAATATTGGATTAGTTTATGCCTATATCTGATATGCTTCATTCTCCACAGAGATGGACAGCACGAGTAACGTCGTTAGTGACGTAAGAGGACAAAGGAAGTATGTGCGTATAGCAAGGTTGGAGAGGCAACTGCAGGAAAAGGAGGAGTTGTTAGCAATTAGACAGGCGCAGTTGCTAAACAAGGAGGCGCAGATTCAATTCAAGGATCAACAACTGGCAACCGCAAATGCCCCGATCGATCGGTTAGAGCAAGATCTACTTCAAGCACACAATGCGCTATCGAATGAAGCAATTGGACAGCAACCTCCCGAGGATGAACCAGAAGTGCAGGAGAATTCTGTAGCGGATGAATCCGTAGAAGAAGAAGAGGAACCTCGAGGAGATAATGGACGTGGATTCGGTCATAGACTTCACGGAGATTCCACGACTAGAGGATGCGGAATCCGAGACAGGAAGTTCCGTGAGCCAGAAGTGACGTCCAGGCTGCGCGAAGAAGAGTAGAGTGCTAGCTAGTAGAGAGTGAGGAAAACTAGTATGTAAAATAGGCGATAGATAAATAACAAGCGTGATGTAACCACGCACGAGTGTCGCAATAAGGATCGTTGTAACTTGGATGTATGAGTATGTGCTTATGGATTTGGTGGTTGCTTTAATAAAGAATGTTGTTGCATCAAAGTTATTTTTGGAAATTTCTCGTCGATGTATTCCTGCTCCTTCCATAATTATGTTGGAATTGAGATGTCTAACGTGCAGTTGTCTTTGACAGACATGGTTGGAACAAGGAGACGCGATGAGCCGGAAAGTTCTCAACGCGGGGCGGGAACACCACCACCACCCCCGACATTGGCCCAAGTAATAGCAGCTGTGCTGGATTCTCGCGCGGAGCAGCGAGAATTGTTGGAGCAGCTGGTCCGCAATACTGCTCCACAGGAACGTCACCAAGGCC
The DNA here is from genome assembly GCA_031894775.1 of Chloris gayana. Classification (NCBI taxonomy): domain Eukaryota; kingdom Viridiplantae; phylum Streptophyta; class Magnoliopsida; order Poales; family Poaceae; genus Chloris; species Chloris gayana. The sequence continues at coordinate 653,360 of JAUNZO010001099.1, read as the reverse complement.
GGAATGCACCGGAAGAGAGGGTGACTTTCTCGGACTTCTTATCGGTTCGCCCCCGGTTTTCTCGGATGCGGGTGAACCGTTGGAAGCCGACCACCGGCTCCGCACCATCGAGTCGAAACCGGAGCTGTTTCCATGCACAGATCACCGTGAAGACACTCTTCGCTTCCCAAGCAATCGCAAGGGTTTGCTGGAGCATGGTGGGCAAACTACAAAGCGATGTTCCCTCCAGGACATCAAGTTTCTTGGGCCGAATTTACCAAAGCCATCGGGGGCACCACATTCCGGAAGATTTAATGAACCAGAAGAGGAAGGAGTTTCTATCCTCGAAGCAAGGTGACATGACCGTGCATACCTACTCCAAGGTATTCAACCGTCTTGCTCAATATGCTCCCAAACATGTGGACACCGATGCCAAGAAGAAGAATCTGTTCAAGGAAGGGTTGAGTACCAAGCTGCGATCACGCCCAGTATCTGCACAAGACCGATAGCTTCAATGACTTGGTCGGTGATGCTATCTCATTGGAAGATTCTATCCGCCTTCATCAAGCGGAGAAGAACAGGATGAGGCCGGCCGCTGGACAAGGAAGTGGCGGGCCGTCAAAGCACAGAGCTGGTCTACACTGCACCATCAGGTCGGCGCTATCAGCACACGCCTTCTCGTCCAAATTACTATCGGCAGCCTCAGCAGCTGCAACAATCTCGATAGCAGCGGTCGAATCAATATCGTCCGCCTTATCAGCAGCAGAATGCTCGGAATTCCAGCACCGGTGAATCAAGCACCGCAGCAGAATGGACCGCCATGTTTCAATTGTGGTCGTCCGGGACATTACTACCGCGGTTGTCCATATCCTCGAAGGCACCTTATACACCTCGACCCCAAGGATAGCCGCAGAATCAGCCAAGAGCACCGGCCAAGAATGCTCAAGTGAAAACTGGCCGTGCAAACTTTACCACGGCTGAGGAGCTACCCGAAGGAGGACAAATCTTAGCGGGTATGTTTTCTATCGCTGATCATGCTGCTATGGTTTTATTTGATTCGGGAGCCACGCATTACTTCATCAGCAAGTCATATGTTGCTAAGCATTGCATCATGCCATCCAAGTTGCCATGTGCACATATCATTTCAACACCTGGGGGCAAAATTCTTACAAATGCAGAAGCTGCCAATATTCCATTAAGATTGGGTAGCAAGGTTTATTCCACTTCATTAATCATATTGGATGGGCAAGGGTTAGATGCAATTATTGGCATGCAATGGATGAATTTCCATAAGGCGAGTATTGGATATAGCATCTCAAGCCGTATATCCGAACTCTCCTGTTCATGGTTGTAACACCCCAAAATTTCAAAATTTGGGTTCTGTATAAAATTCACTAAATTTTTAAAACTTTTCAACCTATGTTTGAATGTTTCTCTAAAATTATTTATAACATTATCAGTTTATGTAAGCAAAATGAACGTATTGTCATTTTATGAAAATAAAATAGTTATTATGTAAATAAAAAAAATGATTTATGAAAGTAGTTTATTTTAGAAAGGATGAACTTATTTATTGTATTTTAGTTTGTAACAAGGACTTTAAGTCTAAAATATTTTTCACAAATAAAACCAGATTTATCTTATTTTGATGAATTTTGTTTCATAACCAATTATAATGCTTTTCTCCTATATTTATTAAAATAATTAGGGTGATAATAAATTGTTTGATGCAATCATGCTGGTACGTTACATTAGTTTTTTTATTGTGTGGAAATATGTTTTAAAATGCGAGTAGAAAATCGCTTTACTTTAGCATGGTATTTAGAAATAGGAAGTAGAGTAGGAAAAGGAAAAAGAAAAAGAAAAAAACCTCCAGCCAATTTCCTTGCTCGGGCCCTTTTCCCTTTGTTTTTCTTTATCTCTTCCGGCTTTTTCTTTTTCTTTCTCTAGCGGAGCCCACCAGCAGCTACAGGCCCATGCATCAGCACGCCGCATCACGCCTGCCCAGCCCAGCTCGCCTCACGCAGCACTGCACTGGCATCGCACGCAACGGCGCCACCGAGTTGTAGTCGAACCTGACTCTGCGCCGCTCTCTCGGCGTGCGCACACCACGCTCGATAGGAATTCGGCACCGCCTCGTGCGTTCTTTGCGCCGCCCGAATCCCCGAGTCCGAGCCGCCTACAAAAGTTTGCTCGGGCCTACAAAACGTCGCCTCGCCCGCTACTAGAAGCCCTCACCCTGAACCCGCAGCCTCTCGTGCCCTAGCCGCAACCCGGTTCGTGCCGTCGCCGCCATATTGGAGGTCCATCGTCGAGTTCGTCCAGTAGCCGCTTGGGGGACTGTCCTCAAGTCGCCGTGACATCTAGGAGGAAGTCCGAAGTAGGAGCCACCAATTCCTAGTCGTCGTGACATCTAGGAGGGAGCCCGGAGCAGGAGCCACCAATTCCTGAACTCGCCGTGGAGCTCTCCTGCCGTAGACGCCATCCTCGAAACGTCGTTCAATCGTTGCCTCCATCAAGCCGCTGCGCAGCCCTCCGAGTGCCCTAGGTGAGTTAGCCATTCTATTCTCTCACTCCCGGATCAAACACGACGACGAGAGCAAGAATTTTTCCGGGGGTGAACTGCCGTGCGACCTCGCCGGCGTTGGCAAAGCAGCTGCCTTGCCCTTTTTGCAGTTAGGTCATTCTTTTTTTAGCAATAGCTAAATCTAACTCATTGCTCTCTTTTGTAAAATAAAATAAATATAGTGTTTCCAAGTAAAATTTATTATTTTATGCTTGTTTAAATTATTTGTTCCTGTTTTACATAAGTGATTTAATTTAGTCAATTATTTTCCGAAATCAGGTTATTTTACAAAAAAAGAACCTTAATCTTAAAAGTTTTGTATCTTTTGGCTCATAGCTCCGTTTTTACTGATTCTTGCGCTCAAGCGATCGTAGTGACGCGTACTATTTATTAGTACTATTTCATAGTACTGTTTCATGTATTGTCTCTTAGTTTGCTTGTGTGCTTGTTTCTTGCATGTTTGTATCGGTGTGACGTTAAATAGAAGAACGTACATTTCGATGACCTCAAGAGCAAGACTTGAAGACATGAGCAGCAGCAAAGGGAAACAGGCAAGTGTCCTTGATGCACATTGCGCCTACTTTCTTTACTATCTGAATTTACTTTTTGTGCATTGCATTTAATTTGAATCCTATTGTGTCATATCCTGTTCCATATTATTTCCTTGTCGCCTTGGTTTTGGTTGTTGTGTTATAGTATGGGTACGTCATTGCTTAGCATGCTCACAATGGGGTTTACAACTGAACTAAATGCTAATCTTGATTAAGTATCCACTTGAATATAATGATCAAGAACTGGTAATGCTTTTTAGCAACATGGAACTTAGGTGATCCCGACAAGAGGATTGTCGATTATGGTGCCGGTGCACACTGTTGGGTGTGGTGGTACCTGTTTGGGATCATAAGGACCGGTTCTTGGAGCGGCAACCCAGGACATCCGCACAAAGCACAGGGCTGATAATGGGTAGGTAAGGTTCAGTACCAAGGTAACTTCCCGGTTTTGCGGGCGTCGAGGAAGGATGAAGGAAGAAGGTGTCTTCCGGATTCGGGCGAGGAAAGGCAGAGTACTTCAAGCCACGGTGCAAGAGGGGGCCCCTGGGTGATGCGTCACTTTGATGGCGGCAAAACCTTAGCATGGGCGTTTTGCAAGCTGGGAAGTCCTTTGAAAGACCTTGCGGTGATCTCTTGACCGCACACCTAAGGAAGTGTGCTGGTATAATGGAGGTTTTAGTCACCGACGGGTGATGGAATCACCGACCTGTGGGTAAAGTTGTGCCACCTCTGCAGAGTGCAAAACTGTTATAACAGCCGTGTTCACGGTCACGAACGGCCTGGATCCTCACGAGAACTAGAGGGCATGGACGGGTGGAGTAACTCGTAGGTTGCTACGGGCGGGGTAACCTGTAGTGTGGTTGGCTACGAGCGGGGTAACTCTGTAGTGTGTTTCGCTACGGGCGGGGTAACCTGTAGAGTCTGGTTTGCTGCAAGTAGGGTAGCTTGCGGTGGTTGACGAGTGGGGTAGCCTCGTTGGTTCATATTCACTTAGTAAAATAGGTTGCTCTAATTAACTTGACTAGTGTAGCTGCTTTCTATTGCAAACCATGTGTTAGCCTTCCTTTCATTTAGCTTGCATGTCATGTATTCCCACACTTGCTGAATACGACATGTACTCACTCTTGCTATTTCCCTTTTTGCTACAATCAACTGCTGCTCGGAAGATGGAGAAGACCACCGATGAGAAAGGTCTAGGCGTGCGAATCCTCCGGTCGATTGCCTATGGTGTTATGGAGTCTTCCGCTAGCGTATATTTGTATTTAGTCCTTTGAGACAATATCGATGTAAGTATTCACTTTAATAAAGACATTGTTCTTTTATCACATTAATTTGTCTTGTGTGCGTGAAAACTTGTTCCTGGGCACGCATACGGATGCATTCGGTTTTGATCGTTAAAACCGGGTGTGACAATGGTCGAGATTGCTTACTCTTAACTCTTCCCCGGATCATGTTGCCAATGGTTAATAAGGTTATAAGTAAAAGTCTAGAAGATATACCAATAGTTTGTGAGTACCCGGATGTCTTTCCGGACGACTTACGGGACTACCGCCGGACCGAGCGGTAGAGTTTAAAATAGAGTTACAGCCAGGAACAACACCAATATCAAGAAGGCCGTATAGGATGCCGCCGAATGAGTTGGCGGAGTTGAAGGTGCAATTAAAGGAGTTATTGGACAAAGGATATATTCGTCCAAGTTCGTCACCATGGGGATGCCCAGCCTTGTTCGTAAAGAAGAAGGACAAGACGTTAAGGCTATGTGTGAACTATAGGCCTTTGAATTCGGTTACCATCAAGAACAAGTACCCTCTCCCGAGGATTGACATCTTGTTCGACCAATTGATGGGAGCCAAAGTCTTATCTAAGATAGATCTTCGCTCAGAATATCACCAGATTAAGATAAAAGCTGAATATATACCGAAGACCGCGTTCTCCACAAGATATGGACTTTATGAATACCTGGTGATGTCTTTGGACTGACCAATGCACCAGCACACTTCATGTACCTCATGAATTCCGTATTCATGCCGGAGCTGGACAAGTTTGTCCTAGTATTCATTGACGACATTTTGATCTACTCCAAGTCGGAAGAGGAACATGCCAATCATTTAAGGCTTGTGTTACAACGTCTAAGAGATCATCAGCTCTATGCAAAGTTTAGCAAATGTGAGTTTTGGTTAAAGGAAGTGTCGTTCCTAGGTCATGTGATATCAGCCGAAGGAGTGGCCGTTGATCCGAGCAAAGTTCAAGAAGTATTGGATTGGAAGCCACCAAAGTCGTTTTCGCAAATCGGAAGTTTCTTAGGACTGATCGGTTATTATAGAAGATTTATCCCAAACTTCTCAAAGATAGCCAAACCGATGACTAAGTTGTTGGAAAAAGATAAGAAGTATGAATGGAGCAAAGATTGTGAGGAAGCTTTCCAGACATTAAAGAAGTTGCTGACAACCGCCCGGTGCTTGCTCGACCGGATCCGACGAAGTCTTTTGATGTGTATTGTGACGCATCGAGAACAGGACTTGGATGTGTTATAATGCGGGAAGGTCGAGTGGTTGCCTATGCATCTCGACAACTTAGGCGTCATGAAGAACACTATCCTACGTATGATCCGGAACTAGCAGCGGTGGTTCTCGCATTAAAGTGCTAGAGGCACTATCTCTTGGGTAATCTGGTACATCTATACACGGACCACAAGAGTCTCAAGTACATTTTTACCCAAGCAGATCTGAATATGCGTCAACGACGATGGCTAGAGTTAATCAAAGATTATGAGCTGGAGATTCACTACCATCCAGGAAAAGAAAACGTCGTAGCGGATGCATTGAGTCGCAAGGTACATTGCAATAATCTCACGGCTCAACTCTTGATTCAAGCATCTCCACGGGAATGTGATGAACCAAATCTTCGGATTATTCCGTATGGTGCATTGACTAATTTGGCTCTTATTCCTACCATTCGTGAAGAAGTGGTAGTAGCTCAACGAAAAAGTGTTTGTATGGAACATATTAGAAGACGATTCAAGAAAGGCGAAGTTAAATGCTTCAGAGAAGATGATGAAGGAGTTATTTGGTTTAAGAATCAATTGGTGGTACCGAAGGATCTATCACTTCGCAAGAAGATCATGGATGAAGCACATACATCTAAGTATTCTATTCATCCAGGAACTAACAAGATGTATCAAGACCTGAAGCAAAGATTTTGGTGGACACGCATGAGGCGGGAAATAGCCAAATATGTTAATGAGTGTGATGTCCGCCGACGAGTCAAAGCAGAACACTTGAAGCAAGCAGGTCCATTGCAACCCTTAAGCATTCCCGAATGGAAATGGGAAGACGTCGAGCATGGTTTTCATCGTTGGGTTACCACTAAGCCCACGGAAACATGACTCCATCCGGGTTATCATGGACAGGTTGACTAAGTCAGCTCACTTCATACCGGTACATACTCGGTAGCCCGCCAAGAAGTATGCAGAGCTGTACATCGCTCGCATTCTCTGTCCGGATGGAGTGCCGCAGACCATTATATCGGATAGAGGAACACAATTTGTTTCTAGGTTTTGGGAGCAACTACATGAATCATTGGGAACAAGACTAATACGAAGCTCAGCGTATCATCCACAAACGGATGGACGGATAGAAAGGATCAATCAATATGTCGAGGATATGCTTCGAGCGTGTGTCTTCACATATGGTAAAGATTGGGAAAAATGTTTACCGCTGGCAGAATTCTCATACAACAACAGCTATCAAGAGAGTGCCGGAATGTCACCATTCCAAGCTCCGTATGGACGTAGTTGTCGCACACGTCCGAATTGGTCCGAAAGTGGAGAAAGAGTAATCTACGGACCTGACCTGGTAAAAGACGTAGAGGAACAAGTACGTCTCATTCAACGAGAATCTCAAGAGAGCTAAATCTCGACGGATCAGCTATACCGATAAAAGACGTCGAGAGTTGGTATTCAACGTTGGAGACCAAGTTTATCTTCGAGTATCTCCTACCAAAGGTGTTCAAAGGTTTGGAATCAAGGGCAAATTAGCACCACGATACATCGGACCGTTTCCAATCCTAGAAAGATATGGAGCCGTGGCGTATCGATTGGAGTTGCCAGCACATCCGTCGGGAATTCACAATATATTCCACGTATCTCAACTAAAGAAGTGTTTGAAACCATCGGTGGATATACCGACAACTGAGGTGGAATAGTTACAGACGGACTTAACATATGATGATCGTCCGATCAAAGTTCTCGACACCAAGGATCGAGTAACTCGACATAGGACCATCAAGTTCTACAAGATCCAATGGAGTAATCACTCGGAAGCTGAAGCCACTTGGGAACAAGAAGAGTTTCTCCGAACCAATTACCCCGAGTTCTTTAGCAGTATCGTTTAGTCGCTTCGATCGTGAATCTCGGGACGGGATTCCTGTAAGGGGGAGGGCTGTAACAACTCTCGGAAATAAAATGCATTTCATGTCATTCATGAGCATGTCATCATGTGCATTTGTGAAATATTTAATATTGTGTTAAAAAATGCACATAAAATATCGAATTAACTAAAGATGTAATTAAATTCTTAAAAGGAATTTAATAAAAGCAAATAATGGGTTTAACAATTTCTACTGATTAAACATCACAATTAATGAATTATAAAAGTCCCCTGAAATTATTTGGCTTTGTAAAAATATTTACAAGAAATAAACAAAGCCTCTTTTGTTAATTTAAGTATGAATTTTTAATCCGGAAACTATTTGGAAGTTTAACCTGGACTTAATAGGAAAAATCCTTGAAATACTTTCATTTACACCCCTGAATTTTCGGGAATTTTATGCGCTCGGGAAGGTTACTTTTTCATTACGCGAAAGCCCGGGGGCCTTTTCGCAAAGTGACCAAGACCGGCCCCAATGCCGACCTCTCTTCTTTCTCTCTCTCTCTCTCCCGCGCTCAGCACCAGCCTCTATTTTCGGGGCTGCCACGACTCCCACCACGTAGCTGCTTGCGCAGCTGCCCGGCTGCTTGCCTCACCGCCTCCCCGACCGAGATAACCCCCCTCCCCCCCCCGGCCTTGTCTTGCCTTTGCTCTCCCTCGTTTCTCCCCTAACCCTACCGCCATTGCCACCCCTCTCGTCCACACCATCGCTAGACCGCTCCGGTGACCCTCCATCAAACCACCACCGCCGGAGCTCCGTAAAGACCTCGCGAAGCTCCTCGACCCGTTCAATTAGCTTGAGCTACCTTGCTCCGTCGTGGCGAGATCGTCTTCGTCCCCGAGACCTCACCGACGTTCTTCGGCCGCGGCCCCAAATTCTCTTGCTCCGGTGAGCTCAAGTTCCGGGCCGCTTAACAGCCTCCGTTCTCCGGAGGTCACCGTGTAATTCACCATCTTCTCCATGTCCGGTCGCCGCCGTCCACGCCACCTACGGTGAGCACCATCTTCCGGCCATGCTCATGCTTCTAGGACCTCTCGACGAGCTTGCTTATGCTCCGTAGAAGCTTTCCATAGCTTTTTCCCCAATTTTTGGGTGCTCGAGGCGAGCTCCGCACCGTGCTCGGAGCGCCGCCGCGCTCGGACCTCGCCGCCGGCAGGTCTCCGACCGAGCTCATGCTAGTTTATCTATACCATCGTGTTCGCCGTGTAGAGTGGAGGATGTTGGTGGTCCCGCGGCGAGCTTTGGATCAACGCCGGCCATCTCCGGTGGCCGCGCCGCCGTCCCCGGCCACCGCGATGGCGCCACACAGCGGGCCACACGCGCTAGATCGCGTGTGGCCACGTGGGGATTCCCTGCGGCCCACTACGTGGCCCGAAACATATTTAAATTTTCGAAAATTCGTAGAAAATTCAATAAAAATCGGAAAAATGTAAAACCAATTTTGTTAGACTCGGAAAAATAAGATCTACCTGTTTATGAAATAAAATGTCTATTTTGAGTATTTTTATTTCATAGATATTAATTAATTACATCCCTTGATTAATAGAAACTACTATTTTATGCTAAGTAAATGTTTAATGTAAGAAAATAATTTAATTAAATGAAGGAGATACTGCAGACGAAAGTAATTATGAAATTTGTTTTCCAAAATTAAACTTAAACACTATTATTTCATGAAATTCCAATTTATCACCTTATGTATTATTACATGTCATTAAGTAATTATTAATTATTGATTAATAAGCAAGATTAATTATTAACTAATGAACCTAAGTAATTATTAATGAATGAGCCTAATTAATTATTAAATATTGAACATGATTAATTATTAATTAATGACCAAGATTGAGCGTTGATTAATGAGCATGATCAATTGTTAATTATTGAATAATGAACATGCTTAATTATAAATTGTTAATTAATAAACATGATGAACTATTAAGTGTTAATTGTTAATTGTTATTTACTGAACATAATTGACCAATAATTATTAGTTTACTTGAACATTAAAACTATGGATCCACCCTTTAGTGTTGTTTTCGCAAAGGAGTAAACCCCATAGCCGGAAAGCCTTTGCATACTAGGCGTCGGCCTTAGCGTGCCATTTTGATCGGGTCAGTCTTGCTGAGTATTAGAATACTCGGGGTTTGTTCGTTATCTTTCGGGGAACGAGTCGTACTTTCACGACTTGTATGGTAGCTTCCGAAAGAAGAGCAATGTCCCGAGGGTGGTTCCCTCCAATGGGAACGTATCCCCACGCCTTGAAGAGGAAGTACCGTGGTATACGACGGGCTCAGTACATCACGTTGAACGTTTGATAGTCTTTTGTTATATAAAGTACAAGTTTCCGCTGCAATACTCGTAGGTTGTTAAACTTCAATAATGTTTATGTTTTCCAGCTGTGCGAATGTTTGTATTTCGAAAACCTGGTTGTATTATATCATGATGTATATATTCAAGCTTATATGAGATGATACACTCGTTGTAACTCGCTTCGTCGAGTGTCCCTCTGTTCCGATTCCCGGGTGTCCTGGAGGGAATGTCACATCGAGACACATAGTCCCATTTGATCTACTTTTTTGTAAAAATCTTTAAAACAATTATAAAAAATATAAGTGAGTTCGAATGCTCGGGAAACAGTGGCATGCCAAAATGTAGGTCAAACTTGCTTATAGTTTGCAAATGATAAATGTGCAAAATAATAGAAAAAACATGGTGTCATTTAATTTTTTTTTATTTGGACATTTTTTATTATTTTTGAATTGAAAATTGGCACACACATCTGTCATACAAATTAAAATCTACTGTAGTTTAGTTAGAAATTTTTTAAATATTTGGGTCATGTAAAAGTCAAGAAAAAAAATTTGTAGATGAAATATTATATTAAAAAGTAATGGAGTAGAAAAAACAAAAAATGCATATGTGTTTGTAAGCAACTAAAAAAATGACATGCCAAAAATTAGATGCAAATGCATTATAGTTTTTAGAATACAATTCAAGAAGTATAAGAAAAATTACACAAGAAAAAAAACTCACCCGAGTGACAAGTGGGGCCGGAGGAAACAATAGCCACAGCTTGGTTTCGGAACCAACCGTGGCCATTGTATGTGTCCCTAACAAGCGGGTCCTATTTGTCGGCGGGAGCAGCAATAGCCACGGTTGGCGTTGAAGTGAGCCGTGGCTATTGGTTTGACACCCTTACCTCGCAACGCGAGAGGGATTGTCGTACGGGATCGCATCGGGAGACATTCGACGAAGCGAAAGTTCATTGCACATACGTTAACGATACATCCACCATTTTCATATACATGTTTAGATACATGAGTGATATATTCTACATCTGAAGTTCAAGTTATTATTATACATAGATTTCAAAATTCAGATTTAATATACATTACTATAAAATGAGGGGAAGCGTAAAGATGATCTCGACGATAGTTGCCTAAAATGTAACACATCAGCCCGTAGATGTGCCCATTCTTCTCGACAATCTCACCTGCACAAAAATGTTAACAACAAAGCCCCGAGTATCTAATATACTCCGCAAGTCTTACCCGACAAAAATGGTTTCTAAAACCGACTCCTAGTATGCAGGGGGCTGACCGGGTTTGCTGGAAATAGCCAAAAACAACACCTATGTTTTTCTAAAAATTCATATTTTAGCCAATTTAAAAGGGTTGGAACATCAATATAAATTTAGTGAGCATTTCTAACAAAACATGGTTGCAATACATGAAGTAATTGTTCAAAATCAGCAAGCTTATTCATCATATCCACTTTGTTACTACGATGCAATCTGCTCGAGACAAGTGGTACTCATCACCGCGAGGGACGGCGATATATATCGATTTACACCCTGCAGGAGAAACCCAAATGCACGACATACGCATCATTTAAGAACACGTATGGCCAGCTTTCACAAGATTATCATAGATATGAGCCGGGTCCACCCTCCGAGTGTGCATTCCACATGCAACCACCGTAGCGTCGGGTCCAAGGGTAATAACACACCCTCCATGTACTCACAAACCCGTGCATCCACCGTGACCAACACTTTGCACAAAGGGTGGAGAGACCATCCAACACTACGACTCTCAAGTTACATCAGTTTACCAACTGCCATACGAAGGTATGCATTTGGTACACAACTCAATACTTGCTCGCGGAGTCACAACGAACGGTCCTTAACCGACACACACGGGGCTATGGCGCACAAGGGTCCACCTTGTCACCGCATTCCTACACATGCACTTCCCCGTACGGTCTCCAATTTAATCATGTGCGAGGTAACAATATTTGAAACCTAAACCGTGAGGTCTCCAAACCACTCGGTGTTGCTACCGGTGACTCAATTAAGCATAGCCATTCTATCGAAAAAGGATTATACCTATCCAAAGACCATAGGAAATAGGGGTCATAATGCAACTAGGGTTGCAATCAACTCCTAAACATAAGTGCACAATACATAAACATAGACATATGTGAATTTAAACCAGAACTAAATGTTGGTATTTCTTACGTCACGAATAAATCCGCAAGCGCACGGAATACCGTTGTAGCACTTCACCCGGGAGTATTCCAAGGTATCGTATTTATATCCGCAGGGAACGGAGTATTTCTGCAACAAGGTTAGTTTACCCAAGGACAACCAAGACAACGTAGCAAAATAGGGTCGAGAGGGTGACTCTTATCTATTTATCCTTTAAAGGTAGACGAACGCAAGCTAGACTTGTTTACTTCGGGCACCGTCTTAGGCTTGGTCCGCCAAGCCACTCCGGTCTACGAAAGCTCTACTATGTACCCGAACGTGGAGGGTTCCTTTGGATGACAGGGCTGTCACTTCCTGCCACCTACCTCTACAAACCGTGGGGCACACAGCAAACAAAGGCGATCTCCAGCCCTAGACACCACGTCTATGCTATTGACCGCTACTCTAGCCTCGGCCTAGAACCGAGTTCGAAAGCTAGAGCACTTCTTGCGAAGCGATGATCCCGTAAACAAGTATAACAAGAATTACGTCTAACAAAGATATGTCACGATAGATAAGTAGATCACCACGTATAAATCACCTAAAAGAGTGTTTACACGCCAAGGTAAAAGGAAAGGAAATACTACTCCACTTTATAAAAGGGAGGAACACTCCTTCCTTTTCCTTGCCCTCTCTCCTATTCTACTAAGATACAAGAGGCCCTTGGCCTAAGGATGAGAATTTTGTCTTCTATCTTGATGTTGGTGGTGTGTTGAGAGAGGGGGTATAGCCCTTTATTTATAGCCTTGGAAGGTCGGCAACTTGGAGGCGGTTCCGGACGTCGGTGGTATTAATTGCAGGTGGAACCGACCTCCGGACGTCGGTGACGAACCGCCGAGAGAAAAGTGGGCCGGGGGGCCCACTGTCGGTTCGGCCGAACCAGTAGGGCGGTTCGGCCGAACCGGCCCGGGCTCCCCCGGGCTTGGTTCTTCTCTCGGTGCCTTCCTCCGGCTGTGTACTCGGCCCAATCCACTTGCTTGGTTTGATGTTGAGGCCCTGTTTTGTGGTTTTGGGCTTTTGGACGATATTCTTTAGTCCGGGAAAATCCGTCGATTGCAAAGTCCATGTTTCGTGCATGTTTTCCCCTGTTTTCATATGAATTGCACCTGCATTCATCATTTCACCAAGACTAGTGGAATTTGTTAGAAATAATCCCTATGTCTATTCTTGGTGATGGTGTTTGATTCAAAAAGATGCAATATGTTGACGGTAAAATTGGACCATAAGGACCGTCAACAAGACCCCCCACACTTAGCTCTTTGCTCGTCCTCGAGTAAAGGTGGGAGCGTAAGTTGAGAGATCTCTCCTCTTAGAGACCTGCACACATGTTATTACAAGCCACACCGTTTTACTTGTGAACATGACGGTGGCTAACATGCATTCTTGGATGATTGATAAGTGGAACAGCTCATGACTCAAGTCACTATACTTTTGCTCACTAAGCACCTTGGGTTTTTGAAAGTTTTGAAAATAAACAACATGACTCCCGCTCCTCTTTGATTCTCTTGAATCGCTCAAAAAGTGTTTTCCTCACCAAGGCATTGTGTTGCCTCTCTTTTTCTTACTTTTTAGGCTTGTATGTGGAGCTCGGTAGGGAATGAGAGAGGCATACTTGTATCACAAATATTGCTAAGCCAAAAGAAAGGATCCATGGAGAAGCCAAGTCATGCAACCTTGATCAAGAAGTGCGTGTGTGTATGGATATGAAAAAGTGACAACTCTTATTGTAATTGACCCCTCTTTATTTTGCATTTTCAAAACATGGCTATCTTTTTATTTTCTTTCTTTTCTTTTCTTGCTCTATGCTTGAGCATCTCTTCTCTTTTTCATTGCTCATCTTTGTGAGCTTTCTTTTCATTGCTCATCCGTGTGAGCTTTTCATTGCTCATCCGTGTGAGCTTTTCTTTCTACATAGCCATGTCTTGTTTATGCGTGATTGAGAGAGAGAGAGAGGTAAAAAGAGGTGCAAGCGAGGAGTGTCTTTATTTTGGTGGGGGGCTAGCTCCCGGTGTAGGAGTTTAGCCCTTTTTTTGGTGGAGTGTACGTGCTCTTGATCAAGAGAGCATGACAAGTTTCTCTCTAGGGTCACTCAATTTTGGTAAAGCTCATTGCAAACACAAGCAGCATATGTATGTAAGTTTTGCAAGGTATGATCGTCATATGGCATTGGTAGGCATTTTTGTATCAAGAGAGGAGCATGAAGCCATGGTATTTTTGTTTTGTGAAATAAAATTCCCAAGGACTCGGTAAGCTAAGCATAAGATCATTTCGTCGAGCCATATCACACTTGCCAATAATCTAGAAAAACATGGGTCCTATGGATTTGATTATTTGTTCACGGGCAAGTGGTGATGAAGCGAGTAATAAAAAGTGTGCAAGATCATCATGAGAGTATTAGGGAGAGACTTGGGATTTTCAAAGGTATTCAAAAGAAATCTTCCCAAATTTTAGTTGGTCAAGTTTTAGTAATTGTTTTTCGCGTCTCGAATGAACTTGACAAATAAGGTAGGCAAAAAGGAAGTGTGAGAAACAAACTCAAGTGCCACGAGGAAGCAGGGCTGAGTGGGACCCACCGAGGTTCGGCCGAACCACCCTCTTGGGTTCGGCCGAACGGCACTAGGCCCCACTTGCGCTCCGTTTCGCAGCTGGTGTTTGTGTTGTTTTCCTCGTGATGTTTCTGCGCGCTTCGCGTGTGTTTGTCTTTGCTTTCCGCGATGTCCCCCCCACACTTGCCTTTTTGCCTGTTTCCTTCAAAAGATAGACAAAAGACATTTGGAAACAAAATTTGCTCTGCCGGTATGGAAGCCCGGGGAGCACTAATATGATTGAATTAAAACAGTAGGCGTATTACAAAAAGGATCGAAAGATTTCTAAGGTTTATGCGTTCTACGTCCTACTCTTAATCTTTCTTAATTTTCCTCTCCTCCTCCCGCAGTTTCGCCTTCTCTTCTTCGATCATCTCTAAGGCGAGGTCGTATCGCGCCCATCCTCCGATGAGGGTCTCGATGAGGTCTTCATCCTTCTTCTTCTCCCTCTCGAGGTGGTTGTAGAGGTTCCGGAGAACCCCATTCTCTTTTTTGGCGCGCTCTAACTGCCGGCGAAGCTCCTCAATGAGGCGGATAGCGTTGTCGAGTGCTTCGCCTTCTTCAATCCATTCATGGGGCTTCTTCCTTTTCTCGCTGCCGTCCGAGATGTCGGACGAGGCGCTGCTATGTTCGCTCATGATGTAGGAAGTGGAGGAGATGAAAAGATTGGGTGGAGAGGAGAAGTATAAATAGGGGTTTTCTACCCCGAGCGCGCTCGACAAGGTTTTTATTTTCCAGCAGAAAATAAAGAAAGGAGGGAAGGAGATATTGGATTTTTGGCAAAAGATGGGCGCCGGGGAGATCGGGCCGGTTCGGCCGAACCACAAAGTGGGGTTCGGCCGGACTGCCTTTTCTTCCTCTCGGTTTCCTTCTTTTTCTGGTTTATTTCTTGCTATATTTATTCAAAGGAAAGTACTGCTACGGGTGATGAAGTAAAACGGGGGATATCATGAGAGATATTTCAAATCAATCAAGTGCATGACATCAAATTCTTTATCTTTATCGGGCTCGAAATAAATTTTAAGGCGCTGACCATTTACCTTAAATATTTTACCTTCGTCGTCTTGAAGTGTGATTGCTCCATGTGACGAGGTGTCAATAACCGTGTATGGTCCGTCCCATTTACTTCTTAATTTTCCATGCCCGAAGAGTTTCACCCGTGAATTGAATAGCAAGACTTTATCTCCAACCTTGAATACCTTTATCTTTATCTTTTTGTCGTGCCACCTTTTTGTCCTTTCTTTGTATATAGCTGAGTTGTGGTAAGCTTTGTCTCTCCATTCTTCTAACTCAGCTATCTCCATTTTTCTTTTGCGTCCGGCACCATTAAGGTCCATGTTCTATTTCCGGATGGCCCAATACGCTCGGTGTTCCGTCTCGACGGGTAAATGACATGTTCTCCCGTACACGAGCTGGTATGGGGACATGCCTATGGGTGTCTTATATGCTGTACGGTATGCCCATAGTGCATCGGGTAGCTTGTCCTTCCATCCCTTCCCCATTTCTGTTACGGTCTTTTGCAGGATCCGCTTGATTTGCTTGTTTGAGGTCTCGGCCTGCCCATTGGTTTGAGGGTGGTATGGAGTAGCGATATTATGCCTTGATCCAAGTTCTCTTAGGAAGTGTCGGAAGGTCTTATCAATGAAGTGAGACCCTCCGTCGCTTATCACTAGCTTCGGTGTTCCAAACCTCGGGAAGATAATTTCGTGGAACATCCGGCGAGCATGCTTGGCATTTGCGGCCCGCAAGGCATTGCTTCTACCCACTTAGACACGTAGTCTACCGCCACCAAGATGTATTCGCAGTCATGTGACTTGGTGAACGGTCCCATGAAGTCAATGCCCCATACGTCGAAGAGCTCGACTTGTAAATTGTAGTTGAGGGGCATTGCATCTCTTGCCGTGATGCCTCCAACTCTTTGACATTCGGGCATCGCTCGACAAATTCCTTTGTGTCTTCGTACATGGCTGGCCAAAAGAAACCACTTTGCCATATCTTGGCACTGTGTACGAAACACGCCGTAGTGTTCCCCGTATGGCGATGCATGGCACTTCTCAATGATTCGTGTGCTCTCGGGTATGGGCACACATCGCCTTAGCAATCCATCGGCGCAGACACGGTAAAGGAAGGGTTCTTCCCATAAGTGACGGCGACTCTCATAGATGAGTCGTTTCTTGCTCTTTCCAGGTGGTACGTACCCCGTTGCCATGAAGTTCACAATGTCGGCGTACCATGGATGTGAGTCCCTTATTAGGAGCAGCATGTCGTCACGTAGGAAATCATTGATGGGTAATTCCTGCAGGTTAGTGAATTGTATACGCGACAAATGATCTGCCACGGAATTTTCTACTCCTTTTTTATCACGGATTTCTACATCAAATTCTTGGAGTAGAAGAACCCATCGTATCAAACGGGGTTTAGCATCCTTCTTATTGAGCAAAAACTTTAAAGCAGCATGATCGGTGTAAACAATGACTTTTGCTCCAGTCAAGTAGGATCTAAACTTATCAAAAGCAAAAACGACAGCAAGGAGCTCTTTTTCGGTGGTAGTGTAATTTAATTGAGCTCCAGTCAAGGTTTTGCTTGCATAGGAGATTGCATGATGCTTTTTATCTCTAGTTTGGCCAAGAACAGCCCCTACGGCAAAATCACTAGCATCACACATTATCTCAAAAGGCAGCGTCCAATCGGGGGTTGGATGATTGGCGCCGAGATGAGTGCATTTTTAAGGGTAGTGAAAGCAGTCATGCATTCATCGAGTAAACTCAAAGGGTGCATCCTTCGCAAGTAGATTTGTAAGGGGTCTAGCAATTTGAGAGAAATCTTTGATAAAACGACGATAGAACCCCGCATGTCCCGGAAAGCTGCGAATGCCCCTAATATTCACAGGAGGTGGAAGCTTTTCTATAACTTCTAATTTAGCTTTGTCCACCTCTATCCCCCTTTCGGAAATTAAATGCCCTAGAACTATGCCTTCTCTAACCATGAAATGGCATTTTTCCCAATTGAGCACTAAATCATTTTCTTGACAACGTTGCAAGACTTTGTCTAAATTTTCTAAACAATGATCAAAGGTTTTTCCATAAACGGAGAAATCATCCATGAATACTTCCATAATCTCTTCGATCATGTCGGAAAAGATAGACATCATGCAACGTTGAAAAGAAGCAGTGCATTGCAAAGCCCAAAGGACATTCGTCGATAGGCGTAAGTTCCATAGGGGCATGTGAAAGTGGTCTTACTTTGATCGTCGGGATGGATGGGGATTTGATGATATCCTGAATACCCATCAAGGAAACAAAAGAAAGAATTATTTGCCAGCCGTTCCAACATCTCATCGATGAAGGGCAGCGGAAAATGATCCTTCTTTGTAGCCTTGTTAAGTTTCCGGTAATCTATGCACATCCTCCATCCCGTGACGGTGCGTTGAGGGATCAACTCATTTTTGTCATTACTGGATGACCGTCATTCCTCCCTTCTTGGGTACAACCTGCACTGGACTCACCCACTCGCTGTGTGGAACAGGATAGATAATGCCAGCATGTAAAAGTTTTAAGACCTCCTTTTTAACGACCTCCCGCATCGCATTGTTCAACCTCCTTTGAGGTTCCCTAGATGGTGTACTATCGGGGCCTATGGGAATGCGATGGGTGCAAAGAGCAGGGCTAATTCCCTTGAGGTCTCCAAGCGAGTACCCAAAAACGGAGTGATGTTTTTCTAGCACGGCTAAGAGTTTTGCAGTTTCCTCCTCCGAAAGCTTGTCACTTATGATGACAGGGGTTTCGGGATTTCCGTGAAGAAAAACGTGGCGCAAGCCTGGTGGAAGAGTTTTGAGTTCTACGGGAGGTGGCGTAGGTGTAAAAGTTTCGGGCAGCTCAAAAGTTTCCGCCGAATCATCCTCTTCCAAAATGAAATCAAGAGCATCTTCATCCAAGGATGATTCGGGGTTTTCATGAGGAAAAATTGCCATAACCTCCTCCATGCATTCTTCTTCCACAAGCGGCTCCTCGGCAAAAGAGTTTTGTGCATGAATGATAGGAAGAGAAAAAGTTTTCTTGCCGAGGGTGAAGTCTAAGGTTCCTAAAGGTGATATCCCTAAGAAAAGCTTTTCTATGGGATGACCGACCAAAACATCGAAATCCAAGATTCCGAAAACGTGAAAGTCCAGGGAAACCTTTGCTTCATTATGCTTAATGCAAACATCTCTAATGATCCCCAAACTCTCAAAAAATTGCCCCGGTGAGGCTTTAAGGAGTTTGTCGGAAGGTGCCCATGTCTCGTTTCCAAATAAAGTTGAAGCAAAAGATTCGGACATGATGTTGGCACCTACTAGAGGATTATAGAGAATATCTACCATTACTCCCCGAATTGAGCCACGAATGGTTGATCTAGGATGATCAAGTCGAAGAACTTCCGAAGAAAGTTCGTTTTCTATCAACCATTCATCACTCATGATTGCTGTCAACTTCCGAACAGTTTTTAAGAGAATAGATTTTTCAATAGGTTCGGGAGTTGGTGCAGGGAGTGCTGGTTTCTTTTGATAGGAGTAGTTCAAGGTGTTTCCAAAATCTTCAAAAATTTCTTCCTTGAACTCAAATGGGAACTCAAGAGGTTCATCTTCCTCTATCATTGTTCTTGTGTTAGATGAGGACTCGAGTGCTAGGTGCTCCATCATGGGCACCAAGTGCTTGTGTCTCTTGCACAACGAGTTCCTCATCTTCGACTCCGGCTCTACGAGTAAGTCAGCGGAAAAGGTGTGTTTTCCACAATTCGATCCAAAAGTTCGTGTGCTTCCGCTATGGTCTTATGAGAAAAAGATCCACCCGCGGCCGTGTCAAGATAAAGTGCGGTATCGTTGCTCAATCCCGAATAAAAGTGTTGTAATAAAACGGGTTCGGGAGCAACAATTCTGGTCCGGAGTCCGTTAGAGAACAGAACCGAATCCATGCCGCGCTCAAGGTTTCCTTTTCTTCTTGTCGAAAGCTTATTATTTCCGCTCGTAGAGAAGTGATACGAGACACGGGGAAGAATGCTAGACAAAATTTGTCTCGCAATTCTTTCCAATCACCGTTCACTCTCTTAGCGGTGTAAGTGTACCATTGCTTCGCCTTCTCATTGAGAGAGAAGGGAAACAACTTCCACTTCAATGTTTCTTGTGTCATGCCATGGATCAATCGGCATGAACACAAATGTTCAAACTCTCGCAAGTGTTCATAAGGATTTTCATGTTTAAAACCCGAAAAGGATAAACCTCTAATCATCGAAATGTAATCGGGGAGAACTCATAGCCAGGTGAAGAAATAGGTTGTGATGATGATGGTGGCTCTAAGAGTTCACCCCGTGGAGTGGAGAAAGATTGGATGGTTGGGTGTGACTCCATGATATGTTTTTGTGAAATTTTGAATGTAAGGAAAAATAAAAACAGAACGGTAAGTAAGATAGATTACGAGGGCAAACCTGATTCGTTACAAAGATAACAACCGCTCCCCGGCAACGGCGCCGAAATGCTTGTTGGTATTTCTTACGTCACGAATAAATCCGCAAGCGCACGGAATACCGTTGTAGCACTTCACCCGGGAGTATTCCAAGGTATCGTATTTATATCCGCAGGGAACGGAGTATTTCTGCAACAAGGTTAGTTTACCCAAGGACAACCAAGACAACGTAGCAAAATAGGGTCGAGAGGGTGACTCTTATCTATTTATCCTTTAAAGGTAGACGAACGCAAGCTAGACTTGTTTACTTCGGGCACCGTCTTAGGCTTGGTCCGCCAAGCCACTCCGGTCTACGAAAGCTCTACTATGTACCCGAACGTGGAGGGTTCCTTTGGATGACAGGGCTGTCACTTCCTGCCACCTACCTCTACAAACCGTGGGGCACACAGCAAACAAAGGCGATCTCCAGCCTAGACACCACGTCTATGCTATTGACCGCTACTCTAGCCTCGGCCTAGAACCGAGTTCGAAAGCTAGAGCACTTCTTGCGAAGCGATGATCCCGTAAACAAGTATAACAAGAATTACGTCTAACAAAGATATGTCACGATAGATAAGTAGATCACCACGTATAAATCACCTAAAAGAGTGTTTACACGCCAAGGTAAAAGGAAAGGAAATACTACTCCACTTTATAAAAGGGAGGAACACTCCTTCCTTTTCCTTGCCCTCTCTCCTATTCTACTAAGATACAAGAGGCCCTTGGCCTAAGGATGAGAATTTTGTCTTCTATCTTGATGTTGGTGGTGTGTTGAGAGAGGGGGTATAGCCCTTTATTTATAGCCTTGGAAGGTCGGCAACTTGGAGGCGGTTCCGGACATCGGTGGTATTAATTGCAGGTGGAACCGACCTCCGGACGTCGGTGACGAACCGCCAGAGAAAAGTGGGCCGGGGGGCCCACTGTCGGTTCGGCCGAACCAGTAGGGCGGTTCGGCCGAACCGGCTCAGGCTCCCCGGGCTTGGTTCTTCTCTCGGTGCCTTCCTCTGGCTGTGTACTGGCCCAATCCACTTGCTTGGTTTGATGTTGAGGCCCTGTTTTGTGGTTTTGGGCTTTTGGACGATATTCTTTAGTCCGGGAAAATCCGTCGATTGCAAAGTCCATGTTTCGTGCATGTTTTCCCCTGTTTTCATATGAATTGCACCTGCATTCATCATTTCACCAAGACTAGTGGAATTTGTTAGAAATAATCCCTATGTCTATTCTTGGTGATGGTGTTTGATTCAAAAAGATGCAATATGTTGACGGTAAAATTGGACCATAAGGACCGTCAACACTAAACAAGTGGGATTATGCACCGGGGCATGCCTTGGCTTTGTTCGATGTTAGCACTCTCAATCAAGTTCAATTCAGCGGGATCCTCTTCGTGATTTCTCTCTTCGGTCGGGGTCCCTATATGGATGCAATGCATGATGTAAGTATGGATGCATACACGGATATTTAGTTCATGGAACTATCTGAATAATGATATAAAATGACAATGTGTTCATGAAATGAACATGCTTATGTATGAAATATGATGCTTGCATATGGATGATAAACCATAATTACATGTCAAGGGGATAAACTTCTAATTAAAAGAAACATTGACTGTGTATCATAAAGGCACATGCTATAGGTTGAAAATGAAAAATAATTATGGCAAGTAATTTGTATAAGACTTAGCTAGTGTACTATATGGCAACATGAGCATGCCATATGATGTATTGAAGACAAACCTAAATGCACTACCTTGCTGCCATGTACATGAAAGAGGGCATGGTAGATGATGATTATGCATGAAGTGCAAAGCTTAACATGAATTATGCACATAATGGTATATGGCAATACATGAGGCAATGATTATGACTTAACATTCCTAAACAATAATTCTATGGTAGAACATGATTTGCTCATAATAAGCACCAGGAACAAATAATATGATATTTTTGTTTGTATTTTTCCTAATTAAACCTTTATAGGCAAATATGTGCTATCTAAGCATATAATGATAAATATGATGAAAACATGTAAGAATGCATCAAAGCCATGTACCAGAGGGTCCAATATGTTATGTAAAGTGCTCGTGTCAATTTTCATAAATTTCACATTCTTCAAGATTTAAATATGGGTTTTAAAAGCTTTACAAGATGCCATTTCTTTTTGCATAAAACTTTATTTTCATGCTCAGAAACATAGGTAAAACATTTGACCATTGCGAAGTTCATGTCTCAAGGATTCAAAAACATTTTAGTTTGCATTTTTCGCATTTTTATTTCAGGAGATATGATTTTTGCAAGCTTGTAACAATTTTTCCTGTTTTCTGAAAATCTGATGTCAACTGTAACCATGAACAGAGAGCAGGATGGCAGCCAGAACACCTAGGTTTTTGGAAATCTCGGTGATTCAATGGTATGGTCCATGACTTAAATGGCCTCTATGAGAATTCAGGTTAGAACTGACCGTGGAGGAAGAATCTCATGAAGAACCGATCGTGGGTTGCTTGACCGGTGTTGGAGAAGAACTTCGATTCCTTGCAGCTCATCATGGGAGGGATGAAGAGGATGCTTGGGGAAGGTTTAGGGCTCCCCTGTACAGCTGCTAAAGACCTTAAGTGGAGTTTGTGCTGCTGGGGAAAAAAGGTTAGGCAAAGGTGAGGCGGATTTCTTGTGCTTGGCAATGGTGGCTTGGTTTTGTGGAAGAGAAAGGAGGAGAATGTCCTTGACTTGTGCTCTTGACCTTAGAGAAGAGTGGGAGGATCCCATGACGTCCAGGTGAAGACCCTGGCCTGTACAACCGGTGGGAGGCTTAGGGGAGAAGGAAACAAAGAGATATGAGAGAAACGGTGGGTCCCATAAAGTTGAAAATTCTGCCACTGGTACTGTTGCAGTCAAGAGAAAATCAACGAGATTTTTGTTGGGGTTGCCAATTTTTGTGGTTGTGTAGAATGAAATTTGGGACAACTTTTATATAGAACTTTTCTTGAGATTCGGTCTACAAAAATTAATAAAAATCCTAAACCAGAATCTATTTTCTGCTTTTACTGAAATTGTAGGGCTATTTAACCTTTACTAAAAATTATGGTAACATCACTAAAATTCCTATTTTTGAATACCCGTGATGATTATGTAAAAATATTGGTATGGTTATGTTAACATTTTTTTAAGTGTGTGCATAATAAACTATAGGCAATATTGAGAGCACTTGCATATGAGTTAAATATTGCAATATGGCTATATGCCATTCTATGCACATTTTAACATGGCAACTTATAGACAGAAATTAAGCAATAAAACAATTCTAAATACAATCCTCATGATGAAACATAACTTTTATATGATTGAGCACCAGAAGCAAATATGAATTTTCATAAGCCTTTCCTATGATGCAAGGACAATGCAAAAATAGTGTACTTAAGAAAAATGTTAAAATTTATCATGACATGCTCAAATGCACCAGAAACATGTGTGCTATGGTGATTCATCCCAAATGAGAGAGTATGTTCAAATTTTGATTTAGTTTGTTTTACAAATTTGCCTTGATTCAAGTCGGTTTCAGCCTTACCGTGATGCCTAATTAAGGAGCTTAAAATTTGAATTTTTTCTATAGAACTTGGGTGAACCAAGCAGAGTAATGTAAATTACATTCTACAAGGATTCCAACGAATGTTCGTTTGCATCATTTGGATTTGCCTAGCGAAAGTTATGGAATTTTTAAATTGCAAAGTTGTCACGATTCCTTAACGGATTAGCACTTTAAAATACTCGAATATTTTGATATCCTAACAGAAAGTACTTGGATTATGATACCATGGCAAATTACACATTCTCCGCTTTCCAACGAGTGCTTTGTCAAGTACTTTGGATCTACGAGACGAAAGTTATGCAATTTCTAAAATGCAATCCAGTTAAGCTGCGTGGCCGTGATAGCACCTTAAGGTTTCCCAAAATTTCATTTTCGTCATATAAACATATAGGTTCATTTGATTCATTTTAAATTACAAGTTTCAAACTTTCCAGAACATCTTGAACCGTTCAAATCCGAGCTCCAGAAACAAAGTTATGAAAATTTTAGAATACTTGAAGTTCACAGTTTTTACACGCGCGCCAGCGCGATTCAAATTTCACTAAGTGTTGGCGCACGGGGAAGCTCGTCGGAGGCAGCGGCGTTGCTCGCCGGCGACGTGCTAGAGGGCGGCGCAGGGGCCAGGATTGGCCTCCCGTGCACGGTTTTCGACGACGTATTCGTGGGTGGGGGTGGCGAGGCGTAAGAGAAGGGAGCATGTCGCGCGACGGTGACGTGGGCAAAAGAGGACTCCGGCGTGGTGGCTCATGCTCACCACAGCACGGAACAAGGAGCGGCCAAGGATGAGGGCATCACCTACGTGTGCAGATGCGCGGCGTGCGGTGGGTGCAGCGGAGGGGCTCGGAGGCGGCCGGCGTCGACGGTGTGACAAGGTCCAGCTGACCCGCGGCGGGGAAGAAGGTGAAATCCTTCACCGCCCGGGCTTGGCTCGACCTGGGAAGCAAGGAGGAGATTAGCAAGACCCTTGGGCACCTTCCGGAGGCGGGACACTACATGAGCTCACCCGAGCACGGCCAATCGAGCTCACCGGAAAGAATGGCGGACCCGGGAGCTCACTTTGGTTCTTGGGAAATTGCGGTCAGCGAGAGGAAGAGGCAGGGCTGGGGAGCGAAGTGGAAGCTGCGCAAAGGCTCCGTGGAGCGTGTGCGCACGAATGAGAGAGATGCGAGTCGAGAGGGGCGGCGCACGTAGAAAACCCAGGGGCGGCGGCCATGGCGAGAAATGGACTTCGCCACCGACGGCCGGGGAGGATTGCTTCGGTTTGAACCGAGGCGGCGATGGCTGACGCATGGGGCTGCACAGGCGCATGAGGATGGGGCGGTGCCTAACTAGCATGGGCGCCGGCGGCGAGCGCCTCGGCCGCGTGGCCCTAGCCACCGTGCCATTGCTGTTCCAAGAAGTTCCCACTTATTCACGATTTTGTCATCGAGTTGTTGGTTCTGGTTTTGCCCATAGAATTTAATTCTTTTGATATTTTTGCAAACCAAAAATTTTGGTTATTCAGTGGATTGTGATGAGCAACTTTTGTTATAGGCAAAAGTTCAAATTCTTTTTGTAAAAATTTACAAAAATTCATGAACAGCTGCTGTTTTTATACATAGTTTGAATTTTCTAGGGGACTCGTGCGATGAGAAAAATTACACAGAAATGTCCTCAAATCATGTTTTGATCTGCTCTACAAGGATCTACAAAAATATTTGCATACTTTTGTTGAGGATCATTGAGTTTTAATTAGTTGGGTTTAAACTACGTAAATTTTAAAATTTTCAAATACTCTAATTCATTATTTCATGTGTTCACTCCTTTAATTAGTGCTCGATTCCTACACTTAAGGTTTTGACGTTGCTTACATGCTGTTATGTGACATGGGATGTCACAGCCCTCCCCTTAAAGAAATCTCGTCCCGAGATTTGCAAGGAGTTATGGGGGGTAAAGATGGCGGTAAAGTTGGGACGGTAATGATTCGTAGTTTTGGGGTACAACTAGAAGTTTCCATGATCATGGCAAGACCATGTAGATTTCAATGTGTAAGGGCATGGGATGGAGATACGGCTAATAGTACCAACGAGTCTCCAAACACAACATCTTCCTTTCCGGTTGCATATCCCGGGTTATACGCCATCCGTTCAGAAAAACATCATATTTGGATCTTGTCACCAAATCCTAATTTAGCAGCATGCATTTCCATATAGCCTATCTTTGGCTTTGAGAAGCGCTCAGGCGAACCGGCACAATCCAAAAACAAAATGGCAATTTGGAATCACATATCCACTAAATTGAATTCTGCTCTCGGTAGAACTTAGCACAATAAAAGGTTGGACGATCACTAGTTTCAGGATTCACTCAGGAGGATTTACTAACAAGGAAGGTAGTAATTTCAAGTGAGGGGAAGAATAAAACAACCTTGGGTCAAGTCCAAACGGTTTCCGATGATTGGTTCACGGGGTTAGAAATTGGTGGCCGACAATTGGGATAGCACCTGAAATTCGTCCATGTTGCGAAGCTTTTGGTTACAACATTTTGATTGCTTATTAGGTCGCCATAAGTATACAAAAGACATTACCACCTATCGTTTACGCGATTTCAAGCCACTGGTTTAGTCTAGCCTACTACATTTATTCGCATACGCTACACAGAACCAACAACAGCACCTAAGCATCGCTATCGGTGTCGAAGGCACGACCGGGTTGTTGATATCGAAATTGTTGTTAGCGGCGTCATCATCATCATCATTATTTTTTTTTGAAGCAAGTCAAATAGCATGGCCACATAGTATTATGCCAAATGAACTCGCATAATCTATTGAAGATGAATGTGCATTAAAAGCAGGCAATTAGACTCGGCAATGACATTGGCAATTCTGCCAACTACCGGCAATCCCAAAAACAGGTTGCAAGGTCTTGCTGTCTCTGCCTCTGGTATGAACAGTAAAAAATTACCAAAACCTTAACAAAAGGCTAGAGAACTTTACAAGCTTTCCAATGCATCCTAACACACGTAAAAATCTTAAGCGGATCATAAGTTATAGCGATTTTCGGCTCTACCGGGTTCTGTCGGGAGTTCTCACAACTCTAGCAACTTACGGCAACTCAACTTGCTCTCTGTTTTTTCTATTTTGACCACATTAACAAATTTTACTGACCAACTTTATACTAAAAGAGTTGTGGGGCATAACATGAGCTTTCCAGAATGGGATAGAACGCTGGAATTGGATAAGTAACGCAAAAGTTATAGCAATTTTGGCAATATAGCCGAAATCTGCCAATCTGGCAACTCGGGCAAAAATCTGGCAACTTTTGCCAGGGTTTCGGGTAGGTGTATTTTAGCTCATCTAGACTTCTTTTTCATCCTGGTTGTGATTACCAGGTTGCAGCACATATCATGGGCTTTCTAGATTGGGGTAAACCACTCCATTTGGATTAGTAACATAAAGGTTATGGTCGTTTTTGCGAAACTGATCATCGGGTGGAAATTTACTGCCAATCAAGTGGTATTTCTCTGCCCGATTCATGTTTTCTGGCGTTTTCGACACGGTGACTTGATGAATTATTTATGTTTGATAAATTTGAATTCGTGCACATGTGTGATATGCATATGACATGAATGGCATGAATTATGAGGTGAACATGCCGGTGCCTACGTCCTTTCCAAAAATTAAGGCGTGATCGGTATATAGCCGACCAACTTACAATTTTAGTGGCAACACACACACGTTCTCAACACGACTGCTACACGTTCTACGGTTCGTGGTTAGAATACCTGCAGAAGATACATTGCAGAAACAGTACATCAAATTCAAAAGAAATTACGAAACAAATCACAGTTCTACGATATTCATATAGTAACGATCCATTGAAAGGACCGCCTCGTGGATTGCCACGAGCCAACATTGTCCCGTATTATTACTTCCGCGGGCACGGAGCGCTAATTTAAATTGCGAACATACCTTGGCCAGGCCGTAGATGCAAGAAATTAAACAATCATAACCCAGGGTTAGTTTGCCACTTTCTATTTCTATTATAGACCTTAATTGGGCTTACTAGGTCGTTCCTCACCGAAAAACACGTTTGCAATTTTTAAGAATGATCATTAACGTATGGCATATCCCGATTTAGCTCTGATACCAGCTGTGACACCCCTACTTCGCAACGCGAGAGGGATTGTCGCACAGGATCGCATCGGGAGACATTCGACGAAGCGAACGTTCATTGCACATACGTTAACGATACATCCACCATTTTCATATACATGTTTAGATACATGAGTGATATATTCTACATCTGAAGTTCAAGTTATTATTATACATAGATTTCAAAATTCAGATTTAATGTACATTACGATAAAATGAGCGGAAGCGTAAAGATGATATCGACGATAGTTGCCTAAAATGTAACACATCAGCCCGTAGATGTGCCCATTCTTCTCGACAATCTCACCTGCACAAAAATATTAACAACAAAGCCCTGAGTATCTAATAAACTCCGCAAGTCTTACCCGACAAAAATGGTTTCTAAAACCGACTCCTAGTATGCAGGGGGCTGACCGGGTTTGCTGGAAATAGCCAAAAATAGCACCTATGTTTTTCTGAAAATTCATATTTTAGCCAATTTAAAAGGGTTGGAACATGAATATAAATTTAGTAAGCATTTCTAACAAAACATGGTTGCAATGCATGAAGTAATTGTTCAAAATCAGCAAGCTTATTCATCATATCCACTTTGTTACTACGATGCAATCTGCTCGAGACAAGTGGTACTCATCACCGTGAGGGACGGCGATATATATCGATTTACACCCTGCAGGGGAAACCCAAATGCACGACATATGCATCATTTAAGAACACGTATGGCCAGCTTTCACAAGATTATCATAGATATGAGCCGGGTCCACCCTCCGAGTGTGCATTCCACATGCAACCACCGTAGCGTCGGGTCCAAGGGTAATAACACACCCTCCATGTACTCACAAACCCGTGCATCCACCGTGACCAACACTTTGCACAAAGGGTGGAGAGACCGTCCAACACTACGACTCTCAAGTTACATCAGTTTACCAACTCCCATACGAAGGTATGCATTTGGTACACAACTCAATACTTGCTCACGGAGTCACAATGAACGGTCCTTAACCGACACACACGGGGCAATGGCGCACAAGGGTCCACCTTGTCACCACATTCCTACACATGCACTTCCCCGTACGGTCTCCAATTTAATCATGTGCGAGGTAACAATATTTGAAACCTAAACCGAGAGGTCTCCAAACCACTCGGTGTTGCTACCGGTGACTCAATTAAGCATAGCCATTCTATCGAAAAAGGATTATACCTATCCAAAGACCATAGGAAATAGGGGTCATAATGCAACTAGGGTTGCGATCAACTCGTAAACATAAGTGCACAATACATAAACATAGACATATGTGAATTTAAACCAGAACTAAACAAGTGGGATTATGCACCGGGGCTTGCTTTGGCTTTGTTCGATGTTAGCACTCTCAATCAAGTTCAATTCAGCGGGATCCTCTTCGTGATTTCTCTCTTCGGTCGGGGTCCCTATATGTATGCAATGCATGATGTAAGTATGGATGCATACACAGATATTTAGTTCATGGAACTATCTGAATAATGATATAAAATGACAATGTGTTCATGAAATGAACATGCTTATGTATGAAATATGATGCTTGCATATGGATGATAAACCATAATTACATGTCAAGGGGATAAACTTCTAATTAAAAGAAACATTGACTGTGTATCATAAAGGCACATGCTCTAGGTTGAAAATGAAACATGATTATGGCAAGTAATTTGTATTAGACTTAGCTAGTGTACTATATGGCAACATGAGCATGGCATATGATGTATTGAAGACAAACCTAAATGCACTACCTTGCTGCCATGTACATGAAAGAGGGCATGGTAGATGATGATTATGCATGAAGTGCAAAGCTTAACATGAATTATGCACATAATGGTATATGGCAATACATGAGGCAATGATTATGACTTAACATTCCTAAACATTAATTCTCTGGTAGAACATGATTTGCTCATAATAAGCACCAGGAACAAATAATATGATATTTTTGTTTGTATTTTTCCTAATTAAACCTTTATAGGCAAATATGTGCTATCTAAGCATATAATGATAAATATGATGAAAACATGTAAGAATGCATCAAAGCCATGTACCAGAGGGTCCAATATGTTATGTAAAGTGCTCGTGTCAATTTTCATAAATTTCACATTCTTCAAGATTTAAATATGGGTTTTAAAAGCTTTACAAGATGCCATTTCTTTTTGCATAAAACTTTATTTTCATGCGCAGAAACATAGGTAAAACATTTGACCATTGCGAAGTTCATGTTTCAAGGATTCAAAAACATTTTAGTTTGCATTTTTCGCATTTTTATTTCATGAGATATGATTTTTGCAAGCTTGTAACAATTTTTCCTGTTTTCTGAAAATCTGATGTCAACTGTAACCATGAACAGAGAGCAGGATGGCGGCCAGAACACCTAGTTTTTGGAAATCTCGGTGATTCAATGGTATGGTCCATGACTTAAATGGCCTCTATGAGAATTCGGGTTAGAACTGACCGTGGAGGAAGAATCTCATGAAGAACCGGTCGTGGGTTGCTTGACCGGTGTTGGAGAAGAACTTCGATTCCTTGCAGCTCATCGTGGGAGGGATGAAGAGGATGCTTGGGGAAGGTTTAGGGCTCCCCTGTACAGCTGCTAAAGACCTTAAGTGGAGTTTGTGCTGGTGGGAAAAAAAGGTTAGGCAAAGGTGAGGCGGATTTCTTGTGCTTGGCAATGGTGGCTTGGTTTTGTGGAAGAGAAAGGAGGAGAATGTCCTTGACTTGTGCTCTTGACCTTAGAGAAGAGTGGGAGGATCCCATGACGTCGACGTGAATACCCTGGCCTGTACAAACCGGTGGGAGGCTCAGGCGAGAAGGAAACAAAGAGATATGAGAGAAACGGTGGGTCCCATAAAGTTGAAAATTCTGCCACTGGTACTGTTGCAGTCAAGAGAAAATCAACGAGATTTTTGTTGGGGTTGGCAATTTTTGTGGTTGTGTAGAATGAAATTTGGGACAACTTTTATATAGAACTTTCCTTGAGATTCGGCCTACAAAAATTAATAAAAATCCTAAACCAGAATCTATTTTCTGCTTTTACTGAAATTGTAGGGCTATTTAACCTTTACTAAAAATTATGGTAACATCACTAAAACTCCTATTTTTGAATACCCGTGATGATTATGTAAAAATATTGGTATGGTTATGTTAACATTTTTTAAGTGTGTGCATAATAACTTATAGGCAATATTGAGAGCACTTGCATATGAGTTAAATATTGCAATATGGCTATATGCCATTCCATGCACATTTTAACATAGCAACTTATAGACAGAAATTAAGCAATAAAACAATTCTAAATACAATCCTCATGATGAAACATAACTTTTATTATGATTGAGCACCAGAAGCAAAT
Organism: Chloris gayana; assembly: GCA_031894775.1. NCBI lineage: Eukaryota > Viridiplantae > Streptophyta > Magnoliopsida > Poales > Poaceae > Chloris > Chloris gayana. Next base: position 622,167 of record JAUNZO010001099.1, on the reverse strand, counting down.
ATGAATTTTCATAAGCCTTTTCTATGATGCAAGGACAATGCAAAAATAGTGTACTTAAGAAAAATGTTAAAATTTATCATGACATGCTCAAATGCACCAGAAACATGTGTGCTATGGTGATTCATCCCAAATGAGAGAGTATGTTCAAATTTTGATTTAGTTTGTTTTACAAATTTGCCTTGATTCAAGTCGGTTTCAGCCTTACCGTGATGCCTAATTAAGGAGCTTAAAATTTGAATTTTTGCTATAGAACTTGGGTGAACCAAGCATGGTAATGTAAATTACATTCTACAAGGATTCCAACAAATGTTCATTTGCATCATTTGGATTTGCCTAGCGAAAGTTATCGAATTTTTAAAATGCAAAGTTGTCACGATTCCTTAACGGATTAGCACATTAAAGTACTCGAATCTTTTAATATCCTAACAGAAAGTACTTGGATAATGATACCATGGCAAAGTACACATTCTCTGCTTTCCAACGAGTGCTTTGTCAAGTACTTTGGATCTACGAGACGAAAGTTACGCAATTTATAAAATGCAATCCAGTTAAGCTGCGTGGCCGTGATAGCACCTAAAGGTTTCTCAAACTTTCATTTTCGTCATATAAACATATAGGTTCATTTGATTCATTTTAAATTACAAGTTTCAAACTTTCCAGAACATCTTGAATCGTCCAAATCCAAGCTCTAGAAACAAAGTTATGAAATTTTTAAAATACTTGAAGTTCACAGTTTTTACACGTGCGCCAGCGTGATTCAAATTTCACGAAGTGTTGGCGCACGGGGAGCTCGTCGGAGATGGCGGCGTTGCTCGCCGGAGACGTGCTAGAGGGCGGCGCAGGGGCCAGGATTGGCCGCCTGTGCACGGTTTTCGACGGCGCATTCGTTGGTGAGGGTGGCGAGGCGTAAGAGAACGGAGCATGTCGCGCGACGGCGACGCGGGCAAAAGAGGACTCCGGCGTGGTGGCTCGTGCTCACCACAGCACGGAACAAGGAGCGGCCAAGGATGAGGGCATCACCGGTGTGTGCAGATGCGCGGCGTGCGGTGGGTGCAGGCGGAGAGGCTCTAGAGGCGGCCGGCGTCGACGGTGTGACAAGGTCCGGTGACCCGCGGCGGGGAAGAAGGGGAAATCCTTCACCGCCCGGGCTTGGCTCGACCTGGGAAGCAAGGAGGAGATTAGAAAGACCCTTGGGCACCTTCCGGAGGCGGGACACTCGCATGAGCTCACCCGAGCACGGCCAATCGAGCTCGCCGGAAGGAATGGCGGACCCGGCAGCTCACTTTGGTTCTTGGGAAATTGCGGTCGGCAGAGGAAGAGGCAGGGTTGGGGAGCGTAGTGGAAGCTGTGCAAAGGCTCCGTCGAGCGTGTGCACACAAATGAGAGAGATGCGAGTGGAGAGGGGCGGGGCACGTAGAAAACCTAGGGGCGGCGGCCATGGCGAGAAATGGACTTCGCCATCGACAGCTGGGGAGGATTGCTTCGGTTCGAAGCGAGGCGGCGATAGCCGACGCATGGGGCTTCACAGGTGCGCGAGGACGGGGCGGTGCCTAACCGGCATGGGCGCCGGCGGCGAGCGCCTTTGGCCGGTGGCCCTAGCCACCGTGCCATTGCTGTTCCAAGAAGTTCCCACTTATTCATGATTTTGCCATCGAGTTGTTGGTTCTGGTTTTGCCCATAGAATTTAATTCTTTTGATATTTTTGCAAGCCAAAAATTGTGGTTATTCAGTGGATTGTGATGAGCAACTTTTGTTATAGGCAAAAGTTCAAATTCTGCTTGTAAAAATTTACAAAAATTCATGAGCAGCTGCTGTTTTTAAACATAGTTTGAATTTTCTAGGGAATTGTGCCATGAGAAAAATTACACAAAAATGTCCTCAAATCATGTTTTGATCTCCTCTACAAGGATCTACAAAAATATTTGCATACTTTTGTTGAGGATCATTGAGTTTTAATTAGTTGGGTTTAAACTACATTTAAATTTTAAAATTTTCAAATACTCTAATTCATTATTTCATGTGTTCGCTCCTTTAATTAGTGCTCGATTCCTGCACTTAAGGTTTTGACATTGCTTACATGCTGTTATGTGACATGGGATGTCACAGCCCTCCCCTTAAAGAAATCTCGTCCCGAGATTTGCAAGGAGTTATGGGGGGTAAAGATGGCGGTAAAGTTGGGACGGTAATGATTCAGAGTTTTGGGGTACAACCAGAAGTTTCCATGATCATGGCAAGACCATGTAGATTTCAATGTGTAAGGGCATGGGATGGAGATACGGCTAATAGTACCAACGAGTCTCCAAACACAACATCTTCCTTTCCGGTTGCATATCCCGGGTTATACGCCATCCGTTCGGAAAAACATCATATTTGGATCTTGTCACCAAATCCTAATTTAGCAGCATGCATTTCCATATAGCCTACATTTAAATTTTAAAATTTTCAAATACTCTAATTCATTATTTCATGTGTTCACTCCTTTAATTAGTGCTCAATTCCTGCACTTAAGGTTTTGACATTGCTTACATGTCTGTTATGTGACATGGGATGTCACAATTGGTATTTGTCCCACCGACATGTGGGACCCGCTGCTCCATCCCCAACCATGGCTAATGCGGCATTATAAGGGGGCAGGACATGGGCGGCCATACCCTAACCTTTGGCGCGTCGCAATCGATGCCGCTAGGCCGCTCGACCGTGCCATCCTCCTCCGCCTCCTCGTCGCGCTGCCGTCCTCATCCTCCTCGTCGCACCGCCTCCACCACCACCTCACCGTGCCGTCGTCTTGATCCTCCTCGCCTCGCGCACGCCATCTCTCGGGACTCCTCCCCGCCCGCCGCAGCTCCTCCCCACCGGCCGGAGGTCCTCCCCGCGCGCCGGATCTCCTCCCCTTGGCGCCGGCCCTCCCGCTCGTTGGCCCTCCTCCGCGTCGGCCCTAACGCCGGCCCTCATCCGCGCCGGCCCTAACGTCGGCCCTCCTCCTCGCCGGTCCTCTTCGACGGCTGCCCTCCTTCGTGCCGGCCTTGACGCCGGGCCTCCTCCTCGCCGGTCCTCCCCGACGTCGGCCCTCCTCCGAGCTGCGTCGCGAGCTCCTCCTCTCGTGCTCCCCCTTCGCCACGCGAGCTCCATCACGCCCGCGCCCGGAGCTGCGCCGCGAGCTCCTCCTCTCGTGCCCTCCGCATCGTCTCCCTCGTCACCGGCCCTCCCCGGTACGCCTTCCCCCTGTCCCCCTCCCCCACGGTTAGGGTTGCCTCGCTCATGTTCTCGTGATGTGTTCTGCTCATGTTATTGTAACATTGCCTACTTCAATTTGAAGCGAAATTGCTCGCTCATGTTCTGCGATGCATAGTTAGGGCCGCCTGCTCATGTTTAGTGATGCATGTTTGGCTCATGTTCGATCAAGTGCTCCGGCTCGGTGCTATGTGCTGTGATGCTCATGCTCGATATCTATGTTCTTTGATGCCAGTAGATGATTTTTTTTATTTGGATATACATTTGTATCTTGAATGTGAAATTTCTGTGGCTAGATTTCTGTGGGAATTGGCTATGAATTGCCAGCAATGCTATCTGTGTTTAATCAAGCACAAGTGCCATCTGAACTCCCCATTACTGAAATGTTGTGCTGCACATAGATATTTATCGATTGCTTTCGCTTGCATGTTGGCTTTACTGAAATTCTACACATAGATAAATATTGATGGCCTTGGCTGCTGGCTGCTGGCTTTACTGAAATCCTGTATCGATATTTATCGATGGCTTTGGCTTGGCTGCTGGCTTTACTGAAATGCTGCACATAGATATTTATCATTGGCTTTGGCTTTGGCTGCTGGCTTTAATGAAATGCTGCACATAGATATTTATCGATTGCTTTGGCTTTGGCTGCTGGCTTGAATAAAATGTTGCACATAGATATTTATCGATTGCTTTGGCATCCGAACTCCCCATTACTGAAATGTTGCTTACGTTCGATATTTATCTATGTGCAGCATTGTTTAGATAGACACTTAGGCTTTACTGAAATCCTCGATCGATATTTATATATGTGCTGAAATGCTCGCTTATTGGGTTGCTTAGGATCCATACTTATCTATGTGCAGCATTGTTGAGATGGACACTTAGGCTTTACTGAAATCCTGGATCGATATTTATCTATGTGCTGAAATGCTCGCTTATTGGGTTGCTTAGGATCGATCTTTATCTATGTGCAGCATTGTTGAGATAGACACTTAGGCTTTACTGAAATCCTGGATCGATATTTATCTATGTGCTGAAATTGCTCATTTATTGGGTTGCTTATGGTCAGCATTGCTAAGATGGACACTTAGGCTTTACTGAAATCCTGGATCGATATTTCGAGTAAAGCATACGTGTCTTCCTCTTTTCCCTCTCCACCTATGTCACCTATTTCAAGTAAAGCCTAAGTGAAGCCAAAGCCACCATTTCATATGCCCTCTCTTTCCTCTATTACCTCACTTCCTCTATTTTCTCCTCTTTTTCATGGCTAGACCATTATTTTTAAATAAAAACTATTTCATCATCTCCTATCTCTTTTTTCACCTCTCTTTCCTCTCTTTCCGCTCTTTTCTCCTCTATTTCCTTTGGTTTATATCTTTTCTACTCTCTTTCCTCTCTTTTCTCCTCTAATTCATGGTCTAGCCATGCTCGATGATGAAAGCGGGCAAAGTGAGATTAGTGTGGCAGCATGGACCGCATCCTCGGATGTTGGAAACATGCCGACATACGAGTCGATGACCTTAACGATAGCGTTGGATGGCCGTTCATTCGGCAACCCGCACTGAGAGCAAAAAATCCTAACTTTTTGGCGGATGATGATTGTTGATAGAAGAGGAGGTAGCTGGGGGGGGGATCAATATAGAATGTAGGGTGTCTTTCATTAGGAAGATTGGTCAAACAATATGCAAGACATACCGCAACTCATACGACCTTAGGAAGACATGGTCGGATGCTTGGGTATTCTCCGGATCATCTTTGTGATGTGTATAGCACATTATATTTGATTTTCCGGAAGATACCCAAGTATCCCGACCTATTTACCTTGAGGTCGTATATATTGTGGTATGCATTGCATAGTGTGCACCTGCCTTTCTTATGAAAGTTTTCTACATTGTATGTCCATCCTCCTCAGCTGCATCCTCTTCTATCCCCGTTCTGATGCCATGGAATATACTCCTTTTCTTAGAAAAAATATATTTTCAACTAAGTCTTCAAAAAAATTCTAACTTTTTGGCATATGACGATGACTGTTGATAAGCATCTCGTATATATAGGAGAACGCGAAGATGGGGTGGAAGAATGTAGAATGCGGGGTGTCTTTCATTAGGAAGGTTGGTACAATAAAATGCAAAACATACCGCAACTCGTACGACCTTAGGTAGACATGGTTGGATGCTTGGGTATTTTCCGGATCACCTTTGTAATGTGTATGACACATTATATTTGATTTTCTCGGAGGATACCCAAGTATCCCGACCTATTTACCTCGAGGTCGTATAAATTGTGGTATGCATTGCATAGTGTGCACCTATCTTTCTTATGAAAGTGTTCTACATTGTATGTCCTTCTATCTCGTCTTCCTCTTCTTCTATTTGATTCCGATGCTATCCATGTTCCGATGTCCGTGCTAAATAATACTTTTCTGTCATCTCTTCTCTATTTTAACTCTTTCCTCCAATTATTTGCTACTAAATTTTAACAACTCTCGTAAATAAATGCATTTCATGGCATTCATGAGCATGGCATCATATTTCATTTATGAAGTTATTAAATACTGTGTTAAGAAAATGCACATAAAATATCAAATTAACTAAAGATTAAAGGAAATGCTTAAAAAGAATTTAAATAAGAGAAAATAACATGTTTAACATTTTCTATTGCTTAAACATCAGCAACAAAGATTTATAAAAGTTCCCTGAAATTATTGTCTTGGTAAAAATAATTACAAGAATTAAACAAAGCTTCTTTTGTTAATATGTCTATGAATTTTTAATCCGAAAATCATTTGGATTTTCAACCGGGACTTAATAGGAAAAATGCCTAAAATACTTTCATTTACGCCCCTGATTTTTCGTAGAATTTTCTCGAGCATGGGAAGGTCATTTGTTAATTTTCCAAAAGCCCGGGGTGTTTTTACAAAATGTCCGAGACCGGCCCAGTGCCGGCCTCTCTTGTTCCTCTCTCTTTCTCCCGCGTCTCACCGCCGCCCGCGGGAACCGCCTCCCGGCGGCGCTGCCACGCAGCAGCTACGCAGCTGCTTGCGGAGCTGCCCGCCCGGCACCATTGCCGCCTTCCCGGCGGATAAAACCCCCCTCACCCCTATCCCTTCCTTTTTCCTCTCTCATTTCTCCTCTCCGGCCATCGCCGTTTTCCCCTCCCCGGAGCTACGCCGCCAGGCCGTTCCGGTGACCTCTCGTCGGTGCGTGAGCACACCTCCAAATGGGGGCTCGTCAAGGCTCCCTTCGAGTAGGATCGGGGAAGGACGGATTTGCTCGTGCTAGCGCGGATGATTCAAACGAGTGAAGAACACGGATTTACCCGAGTTCCGGCCGCAAGAGATGCGTAATACCCTACGTCCCGCTTGTGTGTATTAGGGTTTGTCTGTCCTTTCTTACATGGGGGTACCCCCTCCTTTTATAGGGTAAGGAGAGAAGTACCGTACAAGTACCCGGAGGGGTACCCGGACGGCCGGTGGGGGTCCGGACCTTCCTTGGGAAGGCGCGACCGCATCCCGACAGGATCCGCCAAAATCTCCTTTGCCGGATTTAGGCTCCAAGCATCTTCTCTCGATTGGTTCCGGGTGCTCCCGGCCCCGTAGCAGCGTGCCTTCCCGAGACGCGGCGCCCGGGGAATGCGCGCGCACGTCTTGTCGAGCGCTCCGCCGCCGCCGCAGCACTCAAGGGCCGCATTAACTGCGGGTGGTTGGGGCGCGGAGGAAGCTACCGGAAGCTTCCTCCTCCCACGCTCCCACGCCTCGGCTTCATGGGCCCCGTGGGCCCGTGGGCCTCGCACTTGTGTCTTCCTTCGTGGGCCGAAAGCGGCCCACGCGCGGTTAGGGGACCCCCAATCCCCCTACACCGACAGAGCCCCGGCCCCGACCACCGACCCGCGGGACCGGAGCAGGGATTGGGGCCACCCGTCGGTGCCCGGCGTCGGTGGAGTTACCTCGCGACGCCGGTTTATGAAGAGCCGTGCCGATTGGCTGCCGCGGCTCGACGGTTCCGAGGCAGGCGTCGCCTCGGTTCGCGAGCGATGGGCCCGCCTATACTTGGTGTTTAAGTACGGAGGTCGGCGGTCGCCGGCGGCACGTTTCCCACTTCACCCTTTCGCCTCCCGTCTTCTCGGACTCTCGCTTCCGCGCAACCGCTCCTCTCCTTCTCCGACGATCCACGCCGCCGCTTGCCGCCGCCGCGCCCGCTCGCAGAGATGGCTCGTGGGAAGTCTCCCCGCCGCGGCAGCTCGCGCACTCGCTCGCCCTCGGCGGATGCGCCGCTCCCGGTGCAATTGCTCGCTCCCAAGATTGAGATGAAGCAGCTTTCGCCGTTCCTACCGGCGGGCGGCGACCGTAGCGTCCGCATCGGAGGGTCTCTCGCCGCCGTCGGGTGGAGGGCCGGAGATCCTCCATTTCCTATCCTTCGTCGTAGCCGGCGCCGTCCCCCCCGCCTTCTCTCGCGTTCTTCCCGGAGGTGCTTCGAGCATACGGGATCCGGATGGCGCATCTCACGCCCAACACGGTCGCGGCGCCGGCGGTGTTCGCCCACTTATGTGAGGCGTTTGTGGGGGTGCGGCCGTGCCTCCCCATATTCCAGCCGTTATTTCCGGATGACGCCGACGAATGCCGCCGAGGTGATCGGGTCCGTGAGGTTGAACGTCCGCGTCGGGAGCGGGTACATCGAGTACAAGCCCAACAACAAGGTGGAGGGATGGAAGAAGGCCCGGTTCGTGGCCACGTACGAGAAGGACTTTCGCCGCCTCCGCGTCCCACCGGCCCGGCCCAAGCATTTCGCCGTCCGGGACTCCGTGCCCAGCCTTCCGGATGGCATGATGCCCGTGGTCGACCGGATAGCGGCGCTTGCCGCGGCTGGCTTGACCTCGCACGGGGTGGTGCATGACTTCCTCGAGTGCAACATCGCGCCGCTCCGCCGCAGGTCGCACCCCTCGTGGCTGTACCGGGACTTCAACTTCGCCGGCCGCACTCGTACAGGGGCGGGTTCGGATCTGCCCGCGGCCTCGAAGAAGTTCGCCTACTCCACACCGACCGGGAAGAAGTGGCCCGCCACATTCGAGTACCCGGAGGGGCCGGGCCTCTCCGCCTCTTGGAGAGTCGGCGCGCCGTCCTTGACTCCATGCCCCGCCGGGGCCGCTTGGGTTCCGGGACGCGGCTCCGGCCCCCGCTCCCGGCCTCCGGGTGCCCGGGCCGCGCCTCCCTCTAACCCGGTGCGGCGGCCGCCTCGGAGGCGCCTCCGAGCTCTAGGTGCCAGTCCCGATGCCGCGGGGCCGGGTCCGGGCACGCGCGACAAAGGCAAGGGGAAGAGATCTCCGTCGCCGCCCTCCTCCGACTCCTCCGAGCCCGCGTGCTTTCCGCTAAAACGGGCTCGGCAAGCTTCGCCGGCGCCGGTAACAGGAGCCGGCGCCCGAGAGAAGTCCCTCGTGGCCGCACCCGTGCAAGCGGCCGGTGGACCCGTGACGTGTATGTTGCTTCTCCTCTTATTTTGCTTAAGTTGTGAACTTGTCCTGTTCCGTCGTTGTTGGTGCCACCGCGTGCCGACGGCTGCGGACATGTCCCGACTTGTTTTGTTTTTAGGAGTGTCCGGATCGAGCTGGACCCGGACTTGGTTCCCTTGAATCCAAAAGTCTCCGGCTCCTCCGTGCCGATTTCGGAAGCCGATCCCGCTGCCGTTGAGGCTGCAGCGGCCGGAGCGGAGGCCGATGCGGGAGAGGCCGCGGACGCCCCGAGGAGGCGGTCGCAGGTGCCCCCGAGGAGGAGGTCACGGGTACTCCCGAGGGGGAGGCTGCGGGTGCCCCCGAAGAGGGGGCTGCGGATGCCCCCGAGGAGGAGGCCGCGGGTGCCTCCGCCGGCGAGGACCGTGACCGGTCGTCGACTCCTCGGGCCGGCGACGTGCCGGACGCGCCGGCGCGCGGGCGGCCGCTTTCTCGATTGGCGTCGCCGAGCGCCCGCCACGAGCCTCCACTCCCGGCCGGGTGCCGCCGCTGCCACTCCTATAGTGCTCGGAGGGGAACGACTCCCTCCACGCGCCCGGTCGGAGCCGGAACGGTGGCCGGCGGATACGCTTCGTCGACCGCCGCCGCCGGAGGGGTCGTGGGCGCGCCGGACGCGGCCGGAGCGCGTCGCCGATGTGCCACTCCGGTGGCTCGGCACGCCATAAGATTGGCGATGTGCTCGGGGAGGTTACCCGATCGCTCCTCGCGATGAAGGCGGCCGTGGAGGAGAGGGATGCGTCCTCGGAGGACCGCGAGGCCGCGGTGGCCCAGCCGCGAGGCGGAGGTGGCGGAGGCCCGAAGGGCCCCGGAGACGGCGGTGAAGCTTGCCAAGCAGCAGCATCGGCGCCGCATGGAGGAAGTCCGAGCATGATCCGGACACCGCCGCCGGCATCGCCGAGTCGGCCGACGAGAAGCCGCAGGAAGCGGAGGCGAGCGTCGCGCCGCTATTGACCGCGAGGAGGACAGCATCAACCGCCTTCATGGCGTCCCGGCCCGGGAACGGGCTGCGCAGCTCCGCGGCGCGCAGCCGGAGGAGGCGGACGCCGCCGTGGCGCTTCGCGAGGAGGCCTTGACGCGGCGCGAGGCGGCCGCGGTGACCCGGGAGGATGAGCTCAAGAAACGAGCCGACGGGCTTGCTCTCCGGGAGGCTGCGCCGGACGAACGGGAGCACCAACCGGGTGCCCGGAGCAGGCCGTCGTAGCGGCCGAGGCCAAGCTCCAGCGCCTTCGCGACTCCGTGGGCTCCCAAGAGGCGGAGCTGAAACAACGCGAGGACGCCCTCGCCACCCGGGAGGAACAGGTTCGGCTTCGTGAAAACGAGGCCGCCGTTCGCAGGGAGGCCCCGGAGACGGAGGCGGTCCGCCTTGCCGAGGCCGAGGAGCAGATCCGCGGCATTGCCGCAGGGATGGCGCAGCCGCGTGCGCGAGGAGACGCTCGCGGGGCCCGTAAGGCCTTCGACCTCGAGCTCAAGGCGGTGGAGAAGAGCCGGGACGACTACCGCCGGCGCGTCGAGCGGCTGGAGGCCCGGTAAAGAAGCCGGGTCGCGGCCCCCGCTGCAGCTGGTGGCGACGACCTCGGGCGGCTGCTCGACGAGCTGCGGGGTCAGCTCGAGAACTCCGAGGTTCGGCGCGTCGAGCCGAGCGAACGGGTGACGGAGCTGGTCTCCGCGGCGTGGGTGCAGGCCGAGATCGCCGCCGACGTGCACAAGGACGTCTCCGCGGCGCCGTTCGAGCTAGGCCTCGGTCCGGCTCTCTCGAACCCATCGAGCGCAGCACGGCCGGGTACGTGTTCGCCATGCACGGCGTGGTCGACGCGCTGCGCAATCCGAGGACTCGGGTGGAGTCACTCATGGAGGAGGAGGGGCGACGCACCATAGCCGCGGCCCTAGAGGAGGTGCTCGACGAATGCCCCGGTGCCGGTGCCGGGGTTTCCGCTCCCGGGCGTGGTGAATGGCGACATTCCTCCGGGTGACCACGCCGTGGCTAAGGCAGGCTCGCGCCGTGGCTCACGCCTTCGCCGAGAGCTTCAAGCGGGGCTGAGTTCCCTTTTCCTCCACCTGCGAGTGGCTTGCCGGCGCATGTGCCTCGTTTTAAAATTTGTCTTCTCGCACTCAAGACGAAGTTAAGTTTAAATTTCAAGTGTGTTATTGTACGGCTTAAGCCCTCTCGCTTCTCTTTTGTTGAGTGCGATTGTCGTCATGCTTCGCTTAGTCTTAGGCTTTCGGAGCTTTGCGGTTACGCTAGAGCGCGACTTCCGGCACCCGAGCCTTAACCAAACGTGAGCGCCTTCCGTCTTCCGCCTTAGTCATAGGCTTTTCTTACCCAACAGAGAAGTTCACGGACTTGGGCGCATACAACAAAAGCGACCACGAGCAGTAGCAAAAGCCTGCGAGAAGTAGCAAAAGAAGTGATCGGGCGCTCGTTTCGTTCAAAACACGTTAGTACAAGGGCCTTGGCGTCTCGTGGCCGTGGCGATGAGACTTCCGGTACTACCCGGGACCATTGGCTACAGAATATTCTAAGGGTAGAATTTCTTGAGATGCTCAATGTTCCGAGCGCTCGGTTCCGGGTACCCGTCCTCCGACTCCGCATGCACGGATCCCGGGCGGGTGACGGCGGTGACGACGAAGGGCCCTTCCCACATGGGGGTTAGCTTATCCTTGCCTTCACGCGTCCGAGCCCGCCGGAGGACGAGGTCTCCCGTTTGCAACTCCCGGGGCATACGCGTCGCCGGTGATAGCGGCACAAGCCCCGGAGGTACCTCGCGCCGCGCAGTAGTACTCGCCGTCTTGCCTCCTCGAGGAGGTCGAGGTCGTCGTGCCGCCGAGTGTCTTGTTCAGCTTCGTCAAACGCGGCGACTCGGGGCCATTGAACAGGGTCTCCGTCGGTAGCACCGCCTCCGCACCGTACACGAGGAAGAAAGGCGTTTCGCCCGTGGCTCGACTCGCCGTGGTGCGCAGGGACCAAAGCACGGATTGGACCTCTGTTACCCACTTGGAGCCTTTCTTCTTCAACGGGTCAAATGATCTTGTCTTCGGACCCTTGAGGATTTCTCCGTTGGTGCATTCGACTTGGCCGTTGCTTTCCGGGTGGGCCCTTGAAGCGAAACAGATCCGGGTGCCGAGGGAATCACGATACGCCGCGAATGCGTGGCTTGTGAACCGGGTCCCGTTGTCCGTTGCGGCACCCCAAATCTTGCAATGACATTCTTCATGAATTTGATCGCCAAGTTTTGGTCTATCTTTGTCACCGCTTCAGCCTTCCACCAACTTCGTGAACTTGTCGATGGCCACGTATAGCCACCCGTATCCACCCGGGCAGTCGAAAATGGCCCCACGATGTCCAAACCCCAAACCGCGAACGGCCAGGATAATGGAATTGTCCGAAGGGCTTGAGCGGGCAGGTGCGTTTGCTTGGCGTGGATCCGGCATGCCTTGCATTGTTGCACCAGCCTGGTGGCGTCCCGGAGGGCCGTCGGCCAGTAGTAACCCCGCCGAAAGGCTTTCCCGACCAGCGTGTGGGGAGCGTGGTGGCTGCCACACTCGCCCTCGTGGATCTCAACGAGTATGTCGTTGCCTTCTTCCGTTGTCACGCACTTTAGCGTAACGCCATTGGCACCGCGCTTGTACAACTTACCATCAACAATGGCATATCGCTTGGCTTGGCGGGCTAGGCGTTCCGCGTCCGTGTCGTCTTCCGGAAGGATGTCGTCGCGCAGGTACCCGAGGATGTCGCTCATCCAGCAGGCCTCCTGCAGCTCGTTGGCAAGCGCTTCTTCGCTATTCTGCGTGTGCTACGGATCCTGCGGGTGCGCCTGCGCTTTGTTGTCGCTGTCCGGAGCTCGGTCGGCGTCGAGGCCGAAGCCGATGTCAAGATCTCCATGAACGTCCCGGTGGTATTGGAGCTCGAGTGGAGGCCACCCGGGATAGTTCGTCGGCAATGTGGTTGTCGCCCCTAGGTACGTGGAGCACCTCGAGGCCGTTGAACTTCTTTTCCATCCGCATGACCGCTGCGAGATACGCGGCCATTTGCGGGTCGTTGCACCGGTATTCCTTGGACACTTGATTGACGACGAGCTGCGAATCCCCTTGGCCAGGAGGCGCGTGACACCTAAGTCGGCCGCGATCCGCAACCCCGCCAAGAGTGCTTCGTACTCTGCCATGTTGTTGGTGCACCCGAAGTGCAGTTGGAGTGCGTAGCGCAGCTCGTCGCCGGTCGGGGACAGCAGGAGCACCCCTGCCCCTGCGCCGTTGAGGGTGAGGGAGCCGTCGAAGAACATCGTCCGGTGGTCGCCGGGTGTGTCGTGCTGCTGCACCCGGTGTTGACGTCAAAAGTCGCCAACACACCGTTGTCCGGAGAGTCCACCGAAACCCCGGCCGACGCAGGGCCCTATGCTCCCAACGGACCGGCTCGGCTCGCCGATTCTCGTGTGCGCTGGTGCGTGCGCGATGGTTTTCCTGCAAACCAACAAAGACAAATAAAAGTGTAAAATTCCAGGTCATCGGTCCGGATAGACCGATGTGCAGCCGTGGCCGATTCTCGGCGTAAGATAGACAAAATCGGCCATCGACAGAGAACAGCACGGCCCATCCATTTATGTATTAAATGCCAGTGCAAGCGAACCGTGATACAAACGATACGAAATCGGCCGACGCTATAACATGCGATCGGTGGCTAGCAGCCGATTTCGTCGGTGAGCAATCAAATCATTAATACCTTGCAAGGATGCGTTATCGAATAAAATGTAGACAAGGTAATTATTAATGGGATGTAATTAATTTGATAGCAAAAGGATGATTTAATAGTCAATCGTAGCAGTAAATCGGCCGATCGGGTATCCGGCCGATTCTGCCATCGATTATAACAAATGAGTTACTAGATCTATTTAGATGTATAATGATGATCAATGAAATCATACTAATAACTCGGGTTCAAAGGCAGCTTTAACAGTTTTAACACTAATTGAACATAAAACAGCTAATGAACGTGATAAACAATCGGCTAAACACTCCGAAAGAACAGTAAGACAAATACAACCACACAGATCCCGAATCGACCAGCCGCTCCAACAGGACAAGTCAACCGATGGCACGCAATCGGACCAGGTCTAACGGCCGCGCACGCCCGCCGATTCAGGACAAGCACAATCATAAACGCCTTAACTATGAAAGTAGATCTACACCCTAGCCAATCGGCTGCATACGCCTAGGACAAGTCAACTATCGCAAAGGCAAACACAGGACACGTCAACCGAATCTGCACGATCGAATTGGCCAAGATGTAAAAGAACTTTCATAGCGGCTACCGTGACTCGGACGACCAGATCCGAGCCAATCGGCGTTGCGAGCAAAGGTTGGGACGGGGAGGCAGGACAAGTCAAACTACCTCCACCACGAGCCCGACCAGGTCGACTTGACTCATCCCGACCGATACTCACTACGACAATCAAGAACAGATCCGGTCGCCGGATAACTAGCAATTAAGTCATCTAATTACGAACAATGCGCCGAGAACTAGACGACATAATCACCTTATCAAGCCAACGTGTTGTCGACCGGAGCCCCGAAGATCCCCGCGCGAAAACAGCAGAGACTTAACAGAAAATTAGGGTTTGGCGATGCGCCGAAAGTTGTATTGGATGTGAATCGAGTTTACAAGTTACATCCGGGTACATATTTATACCCGGCACAAAGAATCCTACTCGGACCCTCTTCGAGCCGATTTTCTAACCGACTAAGATCTCTTTCCAAAATTAAACTATTATTCTTAATTTTACAACGTGGGCCAGGCCCATCAATATCATGTTCTTCGGTTGGCGTCCGTGCACGAATCCCGGGAGGGACGCGCCTCCTTTCTCATCCACGCGGCCGTCGGCCTTCGGCCCACCAGCCCTCCTTTGACCCATAGTCGCCGACAATGGGTCCCTTGGTCAAAAACCGGCGTCAACACATGTCCCCCGGTCCGGGGTATGCAACGCATGCGTCGGACCGATCCGTCCTCTTTTACCGCGCTGGTTTTACCGCCCATCACCTCTCCATAAAACCCGGGGCCATCTCCGGTCGCTTCCCATTCGCCTCCTTTCTTCGTTTTTCATCCGCCTCCATTCCGGCGACCTTTTCCTCCTCAAGCCTTTTCAACTCTTCATCGCGCCGTCGCCGTCGTCCTTCTCCGGCGACCATGAACCCCGTTGTTGCTGCCGCTGCGGCCACCGCCGCCGGCCGCGTCTGCCGCCACTCACCAACGCCGTTCCGGAGGTAATGTACATTTGGGCATCCCTTTTTTCTACCTTTGCAGTTTTTCTTCGTGTTCTTGTTCTTGTTCATTTTCACAGCTTCATCTTCTTCCCGTTCCGCTTCTCATTTTAGCCCTATTTCTTGTTTTTAGGAGATCCGGAACCAAGTCGTTATTCCGTCCAACATCCCGACTCATTTCTTCTTGGGTCCTATGGGCGATCCCGACCACACGGATCTCATCCGTGCCGAAACGGACCGAGTTCCGTTTCGGCAACGAGTCCCCGCTATCGGCCGAGTGGGCCAACAGCTTCCGGTCATGGCCGACCCCCGTCGCAGGATGGCGTGATTGGTACAAACGGGTGTCGGCCGTCTATTTACAAGGTTGGGCCAACATCGGCATCGCCCATGCCATCAAGCCGTCTCTCGGCCGATCACTAGAAGAATGAACCGTTGTCGGCGATCGCTTGCTACTTCGGTCGACGCCTCGAATCGCTTCATGTTCGGCCACGGCCCGGCTACCATGACCTTATTGGATACAATCATGTTGGCCGATCCGAACATCACGGCGGAGGCCACTCCGTACGCCGTCCGCATTAAGTCCTCCCACCGGATCAACCCTAAAGACACCAGGGGCTGGAAGGGCTATATTCGGACCTACAACAAGGGGCACGGCACGGTCGATCGCCGCGAACATGTCGCCTTCCTCAACATGTGGCTCGACCATTTCTTCTTTTGTGGGGTCAGCGTGAGCCCCACAAACAATTTTCTCGCCGATGGCCGATGTATCGGCCGACAGCCATGCCCTTCCCATGGGCAAGTATCTTCCGGGGTCGGCGTACCTCCTTCTTCACCAGGTTTCAGTGGAGCCGCGCGCCGGCCGATCGCCAAAAACCCGGGTGGCCCTTGGTGGTTTATTCAAATGTGGTTGACCCTCCATACCACCAAGGCCATCAATCCGGATCTCGGCGTGCTCCGCTTCCCCGGCGACTACGCCGAATCGGCCGTGCCCGTATTCAGCCGGTGCATCTCTTTCGGGGAGGCGTTATCCATGGCACCGTGGGCGGCCATGTCGACAAGAACCCGGCGTATTGGTTCGCCGCCTTCTACAAGGGCCTCAACGACGAAAGTACGGACCGGTACCCGTACATTGATTTCTTCGAGAGGGAGTACGACACCCCCTTTTGATCGACCCAACTTTCCCGACGGCCGACGGGGAAGCGATCAAAATCTTCACCACCCGCCTCCGCCCTCGTCTCGCCGCCGACGGGACTCATCGCCGGGAGCAAGGCCTTTTGCTCCTATGAGTTCTACCACCCGTCGATATCGGCCCGTCAACTCGGCTCGCCGGCTGCCCCCAGCCTCTTCTATGTGGGGCGGATAAAGGCGCGGGCTGCCGTCGACAATGCCATTCGGTGGAATCGGCTCATCGGCCGTACCGCCGATATCGTCACCGGTGACTTGGCCGGATTTTCCCGCGCCCCGAGTACTCGCCTTTTGACCGTTGGTGGGGTGAGTGGAACCGGCACCTTCGCAGCCGGAACACCGCTTCCTTCTTCTCCGGCCTAGTCCCGGAAGAACCTTTCGCCGAGGTACGTGTAGCCGATTTATTTTTTCCCTTTTTTAAGGCCGATTTTGTACATAAAATCGGCCACTCCAAATGCTCATCCTTGTATCCTTTCTTTCGCCGGACTCGGAGGAGCCGCCGACCCAAAGCATCGCTGGCCGGCCGATTGCATATTTATTGCCGAGCCCAATCGTTCCGAACATCGGCTTCACCGACCGCACTCCCGCTCAAATATTTGCGGCGATGAGTCGAGGGGCGCCAGCCTGTCCGCAAGGCCACAACCAAAACGGCCGCCTCCAAAAAGAGGCAGGCTAATGTACCAGCTGCAGGGTCTACGCAGCCCCGAAGCGACACCGCGCGCCGCTAAAGCAGCCCATGCGTCCGTCCGACCCGGACTATTATAGCGAGCCGTCTCCGTCGCATCAGGTTACTATTGCATAATCGCCGATTTCCTTTTCCTCAACATGCTCGTCTAATTATGAGTTTTCTCGCAGGAATCGGCGGTCCCTTCTTCTCAAATCCAAGCACCTCTCCCTCGTCAGCCCGCCTACCACCGTAGTGTCGAGCGAGCGCGCGGCCGCCGATGTGGTCGGCGGGGTGATGAAAGAAGGTCGGCTTCGAGCCCTCCGACGGCCGATACCACGCCTCAACCGCAAGTATCGAGACTCGCCCGTCGACTCCAAGGGCTCGGACACCAACGCCTCGATAGGCCGATCCGTCCGCCGACTCCTCCACGGGCCGAACGCCGACGCCCGAAAGGCCGACCCAAACAGCCCCGGAGCCCGAAGTTGTACCAAGTCGGGCCGATCCAAACCTTACGAAGAGCCCAACTCGCTCGGATCGGCCCGCGTCTCCCGAGATCGTCGCCGAAGCCGAACAAGCCGGCCATGAATCGCCCGCGGCTTCTCCCGAAGGTACCGCCGCCGATGAGCCGGCCGCCAGGACGTCGCCCAACGCCGCCTCCAAGGATGTCACTAGTGAGGATGAATCGGCCAGCCAAGAGCCGTCCGGAACGCATGAACCTTCAGGTTTAATGGCACAGCCGATGGAAGTCCGACCGCTTCGCATTGATGCTTCGTGTCTGTTTACTATTTCCTCCTTGATTCGCCGCCGATCATTAGTTTTATCTTACTCTTCTTGGTATTTCGTGCGCTCAGCTTTCCTCGTCCTGCGCCGATTTCGGTATCTTCCGCTGGTCTTATCACCATGACCGAAATCGCGCGCCGGCTTGAAGTGTCATCGGTTGAAGGCTTGGTGGCCGACGCCCACTCTATCCGGGAGCGGTATTTGGAAATCCGGCCGAGCTCCCGGATGATGTGCGCGATGCTCGCACCGCGTAGCATACATGGAGTACTCGGCAAATGGATTTCATCCGTGCCCGAGCAGCGTCTAGCTCGCCACGCGGAGCAACAAGCAAGCTGCACTACTCGCCGAGAACTCCATCAAGCGTTCCGAGGAGGAGGCCCGCAAGACCCTCGGAGATGCAAGAGCAACTCTCAAATCGGCAGTGGCGAACCGCAAGCAATCAATCAGAGATTGCCGATTTGAGAGCTGCGCCGGCTCTCAAGGAGAAGGATGCGACGGCTTTAGAAGCCACCATTGCACAGCTTGGCGGTTGATGTGGCGGCCCAACAAAAGACGACGGACGAGGCAATCCAAGCGGCCGACAAGATGGTCGCCGCGGCGCATGCCGACGTCGGCCCCATCGAAGATGACCTCGTTGGTCATGGCCAAACTCGACTCCATGCCGGCCCGCGCCTTATCTCGCCATCCAAGACCTTCTCGTCCCGCGCCGAGGCCGTCGACTACGCTTAGACGTAATAGGACTTAAACAATCTTTTGTTGTAAATATTTTTTGTACTAAGGGCGATATACAGTAATATCGGCCATCCGAAGACGATGCTTAAAACACCGGCCGTAACTCATTTGTCCATTACTTCCTGCGTTTTGCTTTCACGCTTTACGGCTAAGGGCGATACTCTCGATATCGGCCGTCTCAACGCGATGTGCATCGACATCGACCGTAGTCCCTTTTAGACCGAACACTATGAATTAATCCAAATACTAGGATAATACCGCTTCAAATACTTCCCATTAAGCGCTCGGCCGAATTCCTCCCCGCTAACTCTTTCAAAATATATGCATTACCCGGCGCCGATCGGCTAATCAAATAAGGTCCTTCCCAATTAGGCGACCATTTACCAAACCGATTGTCCTTCACACCGATCGGCATCCTAAGCTTCCGGACCGGATCGCCTCTTTTAAACTGTTTCAAGCACAACCTTCTTATCATAATGGCGGGCGACCCTCGCCTTATTCTCGCTCTATCTTTTCCAATGCATCCAGCCGATTTTGTACCACGTCTTCTAATTCATCCATCATCAACCCGTGGTACCGATCGGCCGATAGCTTTTGTTGCAATTCAACCCTTCCGGAGCCGATAGCTGTCTCCCATGGCAATACGGCTTCGTGCCCATACACAAGCTGATACGGCGTGACTTGCATGGCCCCATGTCGTGACATACGATAAGCCCACAAAGCGTCCATCAATTTCATGTGCCACTTACGAGGATGCTCTTGTATTTTCCGCTTGATTAACTTGATCAGACTCTTATTCGCCGCTTCAGCCTTGACCATTGGCTTGGGCATAATATGGTGACGAATTAATCAATTTAATCCCCATTTCTTCAGCAAAAGATTGAAATTCGTCCGACGTGAATACTGATCCTTGATCCGTCGTGATCGTCTCCGGAATCCCAAATCTATGAATGATATGCTCCTTAACAAACGTTATCACGTCGGCCGTCGAGACTTTGCGATAAGGTGCCGCTTCAACCCACTTTGTGAAGTAATCTGTAGCTACCAATATGTATTGATGTCCTTTGCTTGATGTTGGATTTATCCGGCCGATCATATCCATGGCCCAGCCTCCGAACGGCCAAGGTTTGATCACCGGATTCATGGCCGACGCAGTGCCCTCTCGTATAGGCCCGAATTTCCGGCAATCTTGGCAACTTTTATAATATTTGAAACAATCGACTAACATTGTCGGCCAGTAATAACCAGCTCGCCTTAGCAGCCACTTCATTTTATGGGCCGATTGATGCGTTCCGCAGATCCCATCATGTACTTCGCTCATTACCACTTTGGCTTCGGTGTCATCAATACATTTGAGAAGCACCCCATCAATTGTCTTGAAAAATAATTGATCATCCAACAGAACATACTTCAAGGCTTTATATCTTATCTTCTTATCTCGTAGGTTGGGATGGATTGCTCAAAAATTTCGAATTTCCGTGCGCCAATCGGCCTCTTCATTATTGGCTATTTCCAAGCTGTTTTCGGCGTACCGATATCCGGATGCTAGTTGAGCCAAGTTATTTGCTTCAAGTTCTGCTCTCTTGGTATATGGCTGATTTTAACACACTTGAATCTTTTCATTAACTTCTGCCACCTTCTATGATATTGCAACAATATTTCATCTTTACACTCATACTCATCGGCCAGCTGACTCACGATCAACAAGGAATCGCCGAAAATTTCCACAAAATCGGCCCCGGCATCGACGAGTAGTTCCGATCCTTTTAATATCGCCTCGTATTCGACTTGGTTGTTGGTGTGCGCCTCTACCGTAATAGAGTATCCACGTATTGCCCCCGAGGTGACACAACAACCAAGCCGATTCCACTTCCTTCCTTGCAAATTGAACCATCAAAGAACACCGTCCATGGCATCGGTTCAACGTATTTGGCCGAGTGTTCACCGTGTTGCACTATTAAGTCGGCCAATACTTGTGCTTGTCATCGCTTTGGCCGATTCATAGCCTAGATCGAACTCCGCAATTGCCAACATCCATTTGCCCAACCGGCCTTTGGGGACCGGGGCCGATAGCATATATTTTACGACATCGGCCCGGCAAACCACAAGACACTCCTCGGCTAACGAGATAATGTCTTAGTTTTGTGCATGAAAAATATAGACAGAGACATAACCTTTCCACCTCCGGATACCGCGTTTCTGCATCAATTAATTTGCGGCTGAGATAAAATATGACCCGCTCTTTTCCCTCCCGTTCCTCGAGTCAATGCAGAGCCGATGCACCTATCATCTCGCCGATAAATATAATTTAAAGGGTGTGCCCGACTTCGGCGGAACCATCACTCGGCGGGGACACCAAATACTTCTTGATATCTTCTAAAGCCCTTTGATGGACCGGCTCCCATCGAAATTCTTGATTGGCCTTGAGTTTTAATAATGGCGTAAACACGTCAAGTCGACTGGACAAATTTGAGATAAATCGCCTAATAAAATTAATCTTGCCGATCAGGGATTGGAGCTTTGTCTTGTTCGTCGGTGGTTCCAGCTTTCTCGATAGAATCAATACTCTTGGGGCCGATTTCAATTCCCTTTTCATGCACAATAAACCCCAGAAATTGTCCAACTGATACACCAAAAGCGCACTTGAGCGGGTTCATCTTCGGACCGTACTCGTCTTGTCCTCTTCAACACTTCTCCGAGATCAGCCACATGACTCTCGGCCGATTTTGATTTCACCATAACATCATCAATATAAATTTCCAACAATCGGCCGATCAAATCGTGATATATAAAATTCATGGCTCTCCGATATGTGGCACCAGCATTTTTAGGCCGAAGGTCATAACAACCCACTCATATAATCCCAACGCTCCGGGCATCCGAACGCTATCTTCGATATATCTTCTTCGGCCATAAAAATCTGATTGTACCCAGCATTTCCATCCATAAAGCTCAAAATTTTGTTGCCGGCGGCTGCATCAACTAACAAATCAGCGTTTGGCATTGGGTACTCATCTTTCGGAGTCGCCTTATTCAAATTCTTGAAGTCAATGCAGACCCGCATCTTCCCATTTTTCTTCTCCACCGGTACAATATCGGAAACCCACTCGCATATCGGCATGGCCTCGATAAAACCGGCTTCATATAATCTGATAATCTCTTCTTTGACGGCTTCATAATACCTAGGGTCAATTTTCCGAGCCCCATGCTTATACGGCCGATATCCAGGTTTGGTGGGTAGCCGATGTTCAACGATCGATCGGCCGAGACCAGGCATCTCGCTATAATTCCAAGCAAAACAATCTTTATATTCTTTCAATAAGGCCACTAACTCATCTCTTACTTTTTTACATACTTTCTTGCTAATATATGTCGGCCGAGGCTTGTCTCCATCCCCTATATCTACCTCTTCTAACTCGTCGGCCGACACAAAACCGTAGCCTAATTTCCCGTCTTCCGGTTCGTCAATCGGCCGACTCATTATATCCCCGAGTGTGAGTGTCGATCGGCCGATTGTCCGTCAATTCTCCCGTGGGGCCCATCGGAGCAGCCGGGGTACCCGACCCCCGGTCACAATAACTCCGTCGTTGGTGATGTTTATGGCTTCCGCGTCCCAATACGTGCCCGAGAAACAAGGCAGGCTCTCCGGACCAGCAGACTCGAAATCGGCGGTTGCGATAGTTACGGACTTATCGGCCCGCACGATCTCGACCTTGTTGCCGACCCATTGAATCAAGCACCGATGCATGGTCGATGGAATGCAACAGCTTGGCGTGAATCCGCCTCTCCCCAACAGAGTTGTGTATGCACCTTTTCCGTCAATGATGAAAAATGTGGTGGGTATGGTTTTGCTGCCCACAGGTGATCTCCATTATCGCGGCTCCACGAACATCTTGGCTTTTCCCGCCGTAGTCCTTGAGCGTTAGATTAGCTTTCATCATTTCTTCCGGCGTCTTCCCGAGCTTGCGGTATGTAGTAATTGGCATGACATTGACCGCCGCTCCTCCGTCGACCAACATCTTCCTCATTGGCGACCCATTGATGTAACCGCTAATGTACAATGCCTTGAGATGCAAATGATCGGAGTTGATCGGCTTATCAAATACCGCCGACTCCGGCGTCCACGGAATCTCTCGAAGTCTCCCCAACTCGGTCCTTCCTCAGCCCGAATTTCTCATCGGCCGATCCGACAATCCCGGGCATCGTGGATATCATATTCACTCGCGGCTTCGATCCGGACCACTCGAGACCGCACTTTGGGCCTCCACTCCTTTTTGGGCTTGGACTCATCATCTTGATCATCTCTCGTAATACTGTCTACCCTTAATTTCTCGACAGCGCATTCTTTGGAGCCTCCTCTTCCGGGTTCTATTGAACAAACCACCGGGACACCACCGTTCTTCGTGGTATTGCTGATCAAACTCTTCTTCATCGTTGATTGGCCCCGATCGATCGTGAACGGAGGTTCTCTTAGGCACAGCGTATCTCCGTTCATCATAGCCGTAATCATGGCCGATCGCTCTTCCGGGGGCCGATTGTCGTGAATCGTAGTTGCGACCAACCGGCCGCCCCGGGAACTTGATGACCCGTCATCACGATACTCTTCATGGCCAATGCACTCGGGCAGTTCTCGATAGATGGAAGCTTCATGTTTTGGTCCCAGCAGTACTAAAAGAAAGGACAAGCCCAGTATGGGTCAAAATCTCGGCCGATCACGCCTTGTCCGTACCGCCGACTTTGGCCGACAAATTCCTCGCTCACGTGCCATCCGAGCACTTTCTTCCCTCTCTCTCTTCTTCTCATATCGGCGTATGAAACCAGCCGATCCACCGCCGATGGTGTTGATGTACATCGTATTAGCCGGAAAGGGTGCCCATCAACTTTCATCTTCTTCTTTACATCGGCCGCTCGCAATACCCCACTGTCAACCGCCCTCTCGGATTTCATCTCTCATGGCATAACAATCAACGGTGTTATGATGCGAATTTCCATGCCACTTGCACCACTTAGCCATTTTCTTCAATTCTTCCGGCGCAGGAATTTTGTGATGAGGGGAAAGCTGAATCTTCTTTTCCCGCAGCAGCTGATCAAATATCTCGTCGGCCTTAGATAAATCGAAATCATATTTTTTCTCCTTAGGTTTGACATGCGGAGAAAATATCGGCCGTTTGTTATTAGTCCACTCAACTGCATTAATTTCCTCTTCATCATCCTCATTGTCGAAATCAGCATAAGCCGTCCGATACCGCCGGTTCCTCGGTGAGCTGGATATTTTCTTCCTGGCCAACCGCCCTACGGGTCAGCTGTGCCAGCCCATCAAATTCATGTGGGGTAAACTTTTCTTTGATGTTAGAGAATAGCCCCGCATAAGCGATTTCGGCCAGCTGTTGCTCTGTCAGGTTCAGATTGTAGCACCGTCCCTCGTAGTCCCGAACCTCTCGTATATAATCGGCCACCGATTCCCCGCTTTCTGTTTCACCGCCATTAAATCGGACAAACTAAGCTCGGTAATGCCCGTGAAGAAGTACGAGTGAAATCTTTTCTCCAGCATCGGCCCAACTCCGAATGGAACCAGGCGATAGCGAAGCAAACCATGAAAAGGCCGATCCAGTACAATGACAGTGGGAATAACCGAACCCGCAAAGCCTCCCGAGTAGACGCCTCACCAAGCTGTGCGTCATATCGGCTAATGTGCTCCATAGTTGATGTATTATCTTGCCCGTAAAACTTGGAGAACTCAGGAATTTTATACTTATTGGGTAAAGCCACAGAATCCATCCAGTCAGGGTAAGGTCGCCGATACAATGCACTTTTCTCCTTAGGCTTCAAATCGAACCGATCTTTCATCATATCGGTGATCTTAGCCATGAGGCTACTCATATCATTGGTTTCAGCAATTGCTGATCCGGTTCCCGTCATATAAGCTGTGTTGAGCTGTCCCCCGCCGGGTGTACCGACCGGCCGCTTCCGAAATCCCAGTGCCAGTAGCCGGGAACAAGTGTCCGCGGAGTGATTCCATAATTCATGGCCGATTGGATCGGCCGTCCGAGTCATGAATCCATGTCCCCAGCCCGATGCAGATCGGCTGTGGAATACCAGATATCGGCCGTACTATAGTGGGTGAGTTCTCAATTCTACTCGGGCCGGTATTTGGTACGTAGAAGAAATTGGGCTGTCTGTGCTATCTGCGGGGCCGCTGCCACATTGGTTGCCGCCCCGACTCGGAAGTCTGCGGTTGTACATCTTGTTTGTCGCCCTTTTCCGTCACCGACTTCTTGGGGTTACTCGTCATCCTCATTGCCTGGCTGGGTTGCACCGGTACTTGCGTTTATATCGTCCTTGCCGGACCATAGGTGAGGTGGCATGCCGTACAGGGCTGAAACCCTGCTGGTGGTGTGGTATTCTGGAGGCCGATTCCCCGAATCGGCCGTACGTAAGTGCCAAAAGGCCGAGTGTATGCAGGTCCAGAATATCCTTCAATGAACAATCTGCCATCAACCGTGTCCTTGATCAAATTCCCGATGGTGTTGGTCAACACGCCCGATTGATTAATTAGGGCCTCGATGAACGGACGAGTTGACCATATCACCGAGTTGGTTGGCATCCGGCAGTCTCTCGGGCTTTGATTTGGTCTAGTTCTTCCGGATGCAGAATCTGAGGGATGTCCCCTTTTGTAGCCACTCTGCCACGTGTCACCGTCAGTGGCTTGAAAGTACTTTTTCATTGCTTCGGCCAGGTATTCCTGGTACTGCAGCTTTTGTTCTGTCGTCATCTTTCCCCAGTGCCGAAACCCCGTTGTCATCGAAACTTCTCCATGCCCTTTGCCATCCGTCCCGAGAGGAACCGGAACAAAAATCGGCCGATTTTCAGCATCGACCATTGGCGTTCCGTCTTCCCCGACAACCTGTATGTACGACATCTTGATCTTGGTTGCTTCGGTCCCACCGGGCGTGCCAAAAAGTGTGTTGACGTCAAAAGTCGCCAACACACCGTTGTCCGGAGAGTCCACCGAAACCCCGGCCGACGCAGGGCCCCGTGCTCCCAACGGACCGGCACGGCTCGCCGATTCTCGTGTGCGCTGGTGCGTGCGGATGGTTTTCCTGCAAACCAACAAAGACAAATAAAAGTGTAAAATTCCAGGTCATCGGTCCGGATAGACCGATGTGCAGCCGTGGCCGATTCTCGGCGTAAGATAGACAAAATCGGCCATCGACAGAGAACAAGCACGGCCCATCCATTTATGTATTAAATGCCGGGCAAGCGAACCGTGATACAAACGATATGAAATCGGCCGACGCTATAACATGCGATCGGTGGCTAGCAACCGATTTCGTCGGTGAGCAATCAAATCATTAAGACCTTGCAAGGATGCGTTATCGAATAAAATGTAGACAAGGTAATTATTAATGGGATGTAATTAATTTGATAGCAAAAGGATGATTTAATAGTCAATCGGAGCAGTAAATCGGCCGATCGGGTATCCGGCCGATTCTCGCCATCGATTATAACAAATGAGTTATTAGATCTATTTAGATGTATAATGATGATCAATGAAATCATACTAATAACTCGGGTTCAAAGGCAGCTTTAACAGTTTTAACACTAATTGAACATAAAACAGCTAATGAACGTGATAAACAATCGGCTAAACACTCCGAAAGAACAAGTAAGACAAATACAACCACACAGATTCCGAATCGACCAGTCGCTCCAACAGGACAAGTCAACCGATGGCACGCAATCGGACCAGGTCTAACGGCCGCGCACGCCCGGCCGATTCAAGACAAGCACAATCATAAACGCCTTAACTATGAAAGTAGATCTACACCCTAGCCAATCGGCTGCATACGCCTAGGACAAGTCAACTATCGCAAAGGCAAACACAGGACACGTCAACCGAATCCGCACAGTCGAATCGGCCAAGATGTAAAAGAACTTTCATAGCGGCTATCGTGACTCGGACGACCGGATCCGAGCCAATCGGCGTTGCGAGCAAAGGTTGGGACGGGGAGGCAGGACAAGTCAAACTACCTCCACCACGAGCCCGGACCAGGTCGACTTGACTCATCCCGGCCGATACTCACTACGACAATCAAGAACAGATCCGGTCGCCGGATAACTAGCAATTAAGTCATCTAATTACGAACAATGCACCGAGAACTAGACGACATAATCACCTTATCAAGCCAACGTGTTGTCGACCGGAGCCCCGAAGATCCCCGCGCGAAAACAGTAGAGACTTAACAGAAAATTAGGGTTTGGCGATGCGCCGAAAGTTGTATTGGATGTGAATCGAGTTTACAAGTTACATCCGGGTACATATTTATACCCGGCACAAAGAATCCTACTCGGACCCTCTTCGAGCCGATTTCCTAACCGACTAAGATCTCTTTCCAAAATTAAACTATTATTCTTAATTTTACAACGTGGGCCAGGCCCATCAATATCATGCTCTTCGGTTGGCGTCCGTGCACGAATCCCGGGAGGGACGCGCCTCCTTTCTCATCCACGCGGCCGTCGGCCTTCGGCCCACCAGCCCTCCTTTGACCCATAGTCGCCGACAATGGGTCCCTTGGTCAAAAACCGGCGTCAACACCCGGGTACTCAACTCCTCGCGCTCGATCTCGGGGTGGGTGTCCACTCGGCGACGAACTCAGCTAGGGCCCGGCTCTTGATGATGTGCGTGCCGAGGAAGGACAAGTCGAACTCCCCCAGCTCCACGGCCCATTTGGCCACTCGCCCGGTTGCTTCCCCGTTGCGCAGTATGGTCTCCGGTGGTGCCGTCGTTACCACCCGGACGGGATGGCCTTGGAAGTGTTGTCGCAGCTTCCGGACGAGCACCGTGTAGAGCATCTTCCGGTACTGCGGGTACCGTGTCTTGGCATCCCGCAGAACTTCACCGATGAAGTACACCGAGCGTTGGATGCGCCGCATGCAGGGTTCGGATTCTAGTGAAGTGGGTCCGGGCTCGCTCTCGCTTGTCGTGGTAGTCGGGGCTGGAGCCCCGGGTGAGGCGGCGATGTCGCGGTGCCGACGTCGGGAGTAGCCGGGCGGATCCCACCCCGCCCATGACGCGAGACGTGGTCGGAGCCGGAGCCCCCGGTGGGGTAGGATCAACGCGCCCATCATTGCCTTTCCGGTTGTGGCCTCGGCTTCACCCAAACAACTGCGACGAGGTCGAGCCGGAGCCCCCGGTGAAGCCGGAGAGCCACACCGTCTGCAGGAGTCGCCTCGGGTCCCCCACCCGGACAGGCCGGAGTGGCTGTATCGCAAGCCGTGCTCGTGAGCGAAGCGTCCGTAGCCCCGGGTACTCCAAGACTTGTGAGCTGATCGAGCCGGAGCCCCGGGTCTGTTTGGGCTGCTGCCTCCGGACCGTCAAGGCACCGGCGTTTATTGGTTCGCCGTGAACCGCGAGGTGCTCGCTCCAGCCCGCTTGACCACCGGAGCCGCGCCGACCACCTGCGGGTTAGCCGCTATGTACAGAGAGCGATGGTTCGCCCGGCTCCGGGCGACTAGAACAGGCGCGGAGGACAAGTAGCGCTTGAGGTCTTGTAAAGCTTCATCGGCTTCTCGGGTCCACTCGAATTTGTCCGTCCTCTTCATTAGCTTGAACAGGGGAAGAGCGCGTTCGCCCAAGCACGAGATGAACCGGCCGAGGGCCGCCATAGTCCCGGCTAGGCGTTGCACATCCTTGAGTCGTATTGGAGGGCGGATTTCTTCGATGGCCCGGATCTTCTCGGGGTTCGCCTCGATCCCGCGGTGCGAGACTAGGAAGCCGAGTAGCTTCCCTGCTGGTACGCCGAAGACACACTTCTCCGGGTTGAGCTTCACCCGGTTGCGGCGCAGATTGGAGAAGGTCTCCTCTAAGTCGAACAGGAAAGACGGTGACTTGCGGCTCTTAATGACTAAGTCGTCCACATACGCCTCCACGTTCCTCCCGATCCGCGAGTCCAGGGTTAGGCGCATAGCCCGTTGGAACGTGGCGCCTGCGTTTTTGAGACCAAAGGGCATGCTCACGTAGCAAAAGCTCCCTGCGGGAGTCATGAAAGCCGTCTTCTCCTCGTCCTCCCTAGCCATACAGATTTGGTGGTACCCGGAGTACGCATCCAACATACAAAGCAGGTCGTAGCCTGCGGTGGAGTCTACTACGGAATCAATCCGGGCGGAGGGAACGGGTCCTTCGGGCACGCCTTGTTCAGGTCGGTGTAGTCCACGCACATCCGCATCTTGCCGTTGTTCTTGGGCACGACCACCGGGTTGGTGAGCCACGTCGGGTGCATGACTTCCCGATGAACTTGGCCTCCGGGAGCCTCTTGACTTCAGCCCGGATGAAATCTTCGTGCTCGGGGGCTTGGCGCCTCGTCCGCTGCTTCACGGGTCTCGCAGCGGGATCAACCTTGAGTTGGTGCTCAATCACCCTTCTTGGTATGCCCGGCATGTCCGTAGGATGCCAGGCAAAGATGTCGTTGTTCGCTTGGAGGAAGGTGATGAGCGCGAGTTCCTATTTGGGGTCGAGGTCGCCACCGATGGTGGTGGTCCTGTCCTCGGAGCCCCGAGTGAGATCTTCTTGGTAGACACCTCCCCGGGTGCCGAAAGCTTCGCCCGCTTGGAGTCGGATGGCGCAGCGGGCTTCTCCGAGGCGCTACACGCCCTCTTCCCGTGGTAGCTCTCGTCGGCTGCCAACTCGGCTGCCGAGAATGTCCTCGAGGCAGGCCACCGCCTTGACAGCGTCCGCTCTCTCCACGATGACGCCCTTGGGACCCGGCATCTTCATCGTGAGGAACGCGCGATGCGAGATAGCCATGAACTGGTTTATGACGGGTCTTCTCGATGATGGCGTTGTAGGGGAGGCCGATGTCGGCCACGTCGAAGAGAAGCTTCTCCGTGCGGAAGTTGCTCCGGGTACCGAAGGTAACCGGGAGCTCGATCCTGCCCGGGGGCGGGAGCTACCCGGGAGCACGCCGGAGAAGGGGCGGGAGGGCTGCAGGTCGGCGCGTGCCCACCGCGGAGAATCGTAGACTTTCGGCGTGATGAGGTTGAGGCTCGCTCCTCCGTCGATGAGGGTGCGCCCCACTTTCTTGTTGCGAGATGGTGGGCGACACAACCGGAGGGATCTTCCCCTTGGTGTTGTCGGGGCCCACCATGTCGCTTTGTCGAAGGTGATGGGGACATCCGCCCACCTCGGCAGGGGAGCCGAGGCCTTGCCCTCTCGTGATCGCGAGGACCTCTCGGCGGAAGCGCTTGGCCTCGCCCTTGGACGCGAAGCTCGAGGAGCCCCGCCGATGACGGCGATGGAGTCGTCCGCGCTCCGGTAAGCCTCGACTTCCTCTTTCTCCCTCTCCCTCTCCTTCTCGGCCTTCTCGGCCGCCCGCCGCTCGTCGCGCCGCTTGATGCTCGCCTGGATGTAGCGGCACTCCAACCGGTCGTGGTCGTTGGTGCGGTGCAAGTAGCACGCGAACGTTCCCGGGGACTTAGCCGGCGACGTGCCGGCACCCGCGGGGGTGGCCGCCGCGTTCCCCCGGGGACGGGCCTCCAGCTGCGGCTATCTCCTCCGCCCTACGCTTGCGCGCGAGGTTCTTCTTCTCGCTTCTTGGAGAGGGTGCCCTCGAGCTTGGGAGAGGCGACACCGGGTCGGCCCTATTCGGGGGTCATGCCACGCCCGAGCTTCCTGGCGGCGGGCACACCCGTCGGCCAGCTGGAAGAGGTCGGTGACCGTCTCCGGCCGGTGCACGCCCGGCTCGCCCAAGATGTCCTTGTCTCGGAGACCATGGCAGAAGGCGGAGACCACCCGGCGGGGTCGACGCGCGGGATGGTGTTGCGGACTTGATCGAAGCGCTGCATGAAGGCCCGCGGCGACTCGCCCGGCTTCCGGACGATGCGGTCCAGGTCGATCCGGGTCCCCGGACGCTTCGACGTCCCTTGGAAGCCGGCCATGAACTCCCGGCACAAGCCGCGCCATGAGCTGATGGACTCCGGCGCCGGGTTCATGAACCATGACCGGGCCGAGTCCTTGAGGGCCAAATGGAAGTAGTTGGCCATGATATCCTCGGTACCGCCGGCTGCCTTGACGGCGGTGGAGTATAACCGTAGGAACTCGTCGGGAGGAGCGGTGCCGTCATACCTCTCGGGGAGGTCCGGGCGGAACTTGCCGGGCCATGTAACCCCGCGCAGGGCGTGTCGAGAGGGCGGCGTAGCCCCGAGGAAGGAGGGGTCGGGCTCCCTCTCTTGCGCTTGGAGTGGCGCTCGGGAGACGACTCCGTGTCCGTGCTTGCCGTCGTCGCGGGCGGAGGACCGCTCGCGCTCACGCTCATGCTCGCGCGAGCGCTCGATGCCGACCCGTGCATCTTCCCCCTCACGGCGGCGTCCGTTGAGGTCGTTGCGCAGGTCGCGACGTCCCCGCACTCGCGGCGATGGGACGGTGAGCGAAGCCGCCGGCGAGCGCGTGTCCCGCGCCCGGTTGGCGCGGCGGTTGTCGTTGACCGGCGGCGCAGGGCGGCGGCCGGCGGGACGGTCCCGCTCGGCGCCCGGCTTGCGCCGTGTCGAGGAGCCGACCCACACCGGTGAGCCACTCCTTCGCTTGCTCACCCCCGCCGATCCCGTCGGCGGGTTGTTGAGCATGGTCTTCACGGCGGTCGGGGGTCGTCCCCTCTTCCTCCGGGAAGAGGCGACGCGCGGTGGCGCGTTCCGACACCGGTGGCATGGCGGCCCGGGCGTCGCGGTCGGCGCCGGGCTGGTTCCCCGCCGTATGGCCGGCCGCCGCGATGCCGGGGCAGTCGCCATGACCGGAGCGGCCCGCGCGGCGACGGTTGCGGTGTCGACGCCCGTAGACGCCTGGCCGGAGACGCCGTCCGCCGTTCGTGGCGTGTCCGTGGATCTCTCCATGACCGTGCAGGAGCTCCGCGGTGCACGGCGAAGTCTACGACCACCCCCTTCCTGGCGCGCCAAATGTCGGTGCGTGAGCACACCTCCAAATGGGGTCCGTCAAGGCTCCCTTTGAGTAGGATCGGGGAAGGACGGATTTGCTCGTGCTAGCGCGGATGATTCAAACGAGTGAAGAACACGGATTTACCCGGCTTCAGGCCGCAAGAGATGCGTAATACCCTACGTCCTGCTTGTGTGTATTAGGGTTTGTCTGTCCTTTCTTACATGGGGGTACCCCCTCCTTTTATAGGGTAAGGAGAGAAGTACTCGTACAAGTACCGGAGGAGTACCCGGACGCCGGTGGGGGTCCGGACCTTCCTTGGGAAGGCACGACCGGATCCCGACAGGATCTGCGAAAATCTCCTTTGCCGGATTTAGGCTCCAAGCATCTTCTCTCCGATTGGTTCCGGGTGCTCCTGGCCCCGTAGCAGCGTGCCTTCCCGAGACGCGGCGCACGGGGAAGGCGCGCGCACGTCTTGTCGAGCGCTCGCCGCCGCCGCAGGCACTCAAGTGCCGCATTAGCTCGCGGGTGGTTGGGGCGCGGAGGAAGCTACCGGGAAGCTTCCTCCTCCCACGCTCCCGCACCGCGGCTTCATGGGCCCTGTGGGCCTGTGGGCCTCGCACTTGTGTCTTCCTTCGTGGGCCGAAGCGGCCCACGCGCGGTTAGGGGGACCCCCAATCCCCCTACACCGACAACCTCCTTCGCAAACCAAGCCCGCCGGAGGCTTCGCCACCTCTCCACAAAGCTTTCCGCCCACTCAATCGAGCTGCGACGCCTCGGGCTCCGTGATCAACGTCGTTTTTCTCCGAGCAAGCTCACCGTCGATCTTCCGCCAAACTTCACCGCCATTTTCTCTCCTGTTTCTTTCCAGGTGATGCGCAAGAGAGTGCTCATCATGGTTAGCAACTTGAACCCAAGTTTTCTCCGCATGGTACCGCAGAAATCGTCATCTTCCTCACGTCCGACCACCGCCGTCTCCGACACTCACGGTGAGCACCATCTTCCGACCATGTTCATGCTCCTAGGATCCCCTGTCGAGCTTGCGCGTGCTCCGTAGTAGTTCACGAGTGCAATTTTCCCTAATTTCCGAGCTCTCAAGCGAGCTCCGCACCATGCCGGAGTCGCCGCCGCGTCGGGACCTCGCCGCCGGCGTGGCTAGAACCGAGCTCATGCTAGTTCATCCTTACCGAGTGTTCGCCTAGTCGTGTAGACCATTTCGAGGTTCCGCGGCGAGATTTGGGGCACCGCCGGCCGTGTCCGGTGGCCGCGCCGCCGCGGTGGTGTCACACCGCGAGCCACACGCGCGAGATCGCGTGTGGCTACGCGGGATTCCGTGTTGCCAAACCTTGTGGCCCCGGGTGTGGCACGGAATAGATTTTTTTTTATTTTAAAAATTCGTAGAAAATTTAATAAAAGTCGGAAAAATGCGAATCCAATTTTGTTAGACTCGGAAAAATAAGATCTATCTATTTATGAAATAAAATATCTATTTTGAGCATTTCTATTTCATAGATAATAATTAATCACATTCTTTGATTAATAAATCTATTATTTTATGCTAATTAAATGTTTAATGTAAGAAAGTAATTTGATTAAATGAAGGAGATACTGTAAACGAAAGTAATTATGAAAATTATTTTTTTCCAAAAATTAAAGTTATACATTATCATGTGCTTCCAATTATTATCCAATGTGTTATCACATGTCATCTAAATAATAATTAATTATTGATTAATAAACAGGATTAGTTATTAATTAATAAACCTAAGTAATTAGTAACTAATGAACATAATTAATTATTAATTAAGGAACATGATTGATTAGTAATTAATGACCATGATTAAGCATTAAGTAATGAGCATAATCAATTGTTAATTATTGATTCATGAACATGCTTACTTATAATTTGTTAATTAACAAATATGATGAAATATTAATTGTTAATTATTAATTGTTAATTACTGAACATAATTAATCATTAATTAGTAGTTGATGCACTTAATTAATAAAACTTTGCACGAGCATGTCATCTTCATTCATGCATGCATGATTGTGATTCGCGACGTATTGTTGGTCGACCTAGGTTCCGACGGGATCGAGGTTCCACCCGAGGTCGAGGTAGGCGAAGGAATCTCGAAGTCGACCCACACGCCGAGGAAGCTAATCCCGACTCGCATCTAGGCAAGCCCGGTGCATCCTACCTATGTTTTTAAATATTGTCTTTTATCACGTAGTTAAGTTATGTTTGTGCAATAAGTACTAGGTAATGGTTGATACCCTAGATGCATTGAGATAGATTTCCGTTTATTTATACTATACTCGGTACAGGTAGCTCAATAGAAGCTAGGCTTAATTAATAGTCGCAACGGTAGATATTTTAGGGAATCTTAAAGCATGGAGGCTTTAAGGGTTGATGTGTTGATGCTAAGATGAAGAGAGTGTTAATGAAGTTGAGACCGGACGGGCCCCGTAGGGAAAGGGCAAGACGGAGATGAGGACTTGCAAGGTGGTAGCCCCGTCCGTGTCGGTCAAGGACCGTACCGTTGTCGGCTTAGTTGAACAAGTTTGAACGTACTCGCAGTACATGCTGGCATCATGGGCCCAACAAGTCGATGTACCCTATCGCCCCGAGAGATGTAGCGTAGCCGGCTCTCTTTTACCAGCTGTTAGTGAGAGGTTAGTCTCACGGGAGGGAGATGGGTCTGCCACGAAGGAAGTCGTGGAGTCGCCATACTTCCGGGGAGTTTGGAAATGGCTAGTCTTCCGTCAGGTGCTAGCGGGAAAAGTTGTCGTATATGACCGAGTGTGGTGCGTATACGTCGTGTAGTCCGGTTTTGCCAATCTGGTATAAATCGATTCGAATCGCTGTCCCTCGCAGTAATGAGTACCGCTTGTTTAGCTCGTCACATCGTAGTTAATCAACATGGATGGTGTGGATGAGAGAGGAAAGAAACATAGATCTATTTTGGTCATGTCTTGCAAACTTGATTGCAATAGGATAGCTTGCAAACATCAAGGTTAATGAACTTAATGTTGAGCTAAAACATTGAAAGTAAGGATCCACCCCTTTAGTGCTGTTTTCACAACGGAGTAAACCCCACGACCAAAAAGCCTTTGCATACTAGGCGTCGGCCTTAGCGTGCCATTTTTGACGGGTCAGTCTTTGCTGAGTATTAGAATACTCGGGGTTTGTTCGTTATCTTTTAGGGAATGAGTCGTATTTTCACGACTTATATGGTAGCTTCCCGGAAAAGGAGCAATGTCCGAGAGGGAGGGTCCCTGCAATGGGAACGTATCCCCACGCCGTGAAGAGGAAGGACTCGTGGTGTACGACGGGCTCGAGTACATCACGTTAAACGTTGATAGTCTTTTGTTGTATAAAGAACAAGTTTCCGCTGCAATACTCGTAGGATGTTAAACTTTCAATAATGTTATGTTTCCGCTGCACGAATGACGGTTATCTCAAGGGGTCCTTCGTGACTCCTTCGTGATCGGTTTGAACTCCAACGCCCTTCGTAGTCTCTCTCGTTCCTCTCCATTAGGCCTAGCCCAAGGACCTTCGTAGTCCCGTAGCCCCTAAAATCTCCGGGACACCTTGGGCTGGCCCCACTCTCATTGCTTGTGGCCTTCGTAACCACAACAGCTGGCGCCGACCGTGGGGATCGAACATAAAAGCCTACGTTATGTCTTCCCTTCGGCTTCCACAGCAGACAGAGCTGGGAGGCACGATTGGTCAAGAAGAAGGTGTACTTGCAGACATGGCTGAGGGGGTGGCCAATGAAGGAACTTCAGCGGGGATCGAAGGAGGCCTCGAAGCGTCGAGTACGAGTTTCACCGGAGGACCTCGGCTCGGAAAGACAAAGTTAGGAAAGAGAGCGTGAAGAGCTAGCTCGAAGGGAAGACAATGCCGGGCTTCTCGCCGAGCGTGAAGAACAGGCTCGAAGGGAAGACAACGCCGGGCTCCTTGCTGAGCGTGAAGAGCAGGCCCGAAGAGAAGACGGCGCCGGGCTCCTTGCTGAGCGCGAAGGTCGGGCTCGAAGGGAAGACAACGCTGGGTTTCTCCCCGAGCGCGAAGCTCGAGCGCGTAGGGAAGACAGAGTCTTGGGCTTCTCGCCGAGCGTGAAGAGCAAACTCGAAGGGAAGAACACCGAAGGCTGCCTAGGGATCCTGGGGAACAGGCTCGAAGAGAGGTGCAAGTAAGCCTTCTTGCAGCTCCGTTAGAAGCACGATATAATCGAGAGGAGATTGATCGAAGAGCGTGAGCTGAGAAAGCAAGCCATGGAAAAATTCGCAAGGCAGGAGGAAGGATACAAGGAGAGGCCGGAAGCCGTCATTAAAACACAGGAGTTGCCGACAAAGCAACCGGAGGTTCTCAAGAGAGCAAATATGCCGGAACAAAGGGCCCCACTCATGAAGTCTTTCAGGAGCTGTCCTCGCAAAATCAAGGGCTCGGGCAGATGATGCAGCCGCGTGAGGATCCGTTACCAAGGCAAACTGCTCTTCCTGCGGTTGCGGGTCCAGAGCCGAGCGGTGGAGGTATACCCTTCGTTGCCTTTAACTTGGGAATTACGAGACAGCGATCCGGCCACATCGGCTGGCTGGAGTCAAGCTTCCGGTATACGGAGGAACGACCGACCCAAAAGAGTTCTTCGTCCGTTATGAGACAGCGGTTGAGTCTCGCTGGCGAGAGGGGTGCCATCAAAGCCAGGGCGCTACCGTTAGCATTGGAAGGCATAGCAAGCACTTGGTATTCCAGGCTGCCGACCGGATCTATCGGCTCTTGGGGATAGCTCAAAAAAGCTCGTCGGTGCACTTTCGTGGATCTCACCCGAAGGAGTTAAACAACGGAGATCCGGCCGCATGCTGTCAAAGAGAAGGAGAAACACCGGCACAGCTCACTAAAAGGTTTATGCATTTGAAGTGCCAGGTGGCTGATGTACCAGAACCCATCGTCATAGAATATGTGGCAAGGGGCCTTCATATCCGTGAAGCCCGAAGAAGGATCGGGGAGAAGCGACCGCAAACTTTGGATCACTTGCTCCGGATATTGGAAAGTCCGAGTAAGGGTCGAGGAAGATATACAAAACGCCAAGGCAGGTTGGCGCAATCGATCCGAACGAAGGGGGAGAAGCGTCCGGACGAGTTTAGGCATGAAGGGAACAAGCAAAAAATGTCGAGGAATGTATATAATGTGGAGCAGGACTTCCCACAGCAAGAGCATCATCCTCCGGAACAATCACAGGGGTCATCTCCGACAGGTGGCAACGAGAGGAGGTGGCCGAGGCAGAGGCCGAGGCAGGAATTTCTCAGAAATAGGTCCCAAGGTTTTTTCTGTTACTATCATGGGCCAGGGGCAAATCACACGACCAACAATTGTGAAGAAATCAAGGCAATATGTGCGGCAAGACGGAAGGGGCAAAACGAAGGCCCTCGCTCGGTGATGCACACTAGTCATTATTCGTCGCTAACACCTTCGTAGACACCTGTCACCACCACCACCCCTACCGTTCCACATGCCTTATGTTCCACCCATATATGCTCCGTCTTACGGAGCCGCACAGCTCAGCTCATTATCCACCGCCAATGCAGCTCGAGCAGGCATCGTCTGTCTCTCCAGCGAGTCGGAACTCCCGAAGTGCATCGGTCATGATCAAGAGCAATGCAGCAAGTTCCGGTAGCGGAGGCAGCTCAATACGCGTGCAGTCAAGCGTCCAAGGGAACGATCCTCATGATCACCGGAGGGAATAGCAGAGACTTTCCATCCAAGAGACAACGCAGAGAATATATCGAGCGGGTATCTCACGTAGCTGCTTGTCCGCCGATTGGACTTCATAGATGGATGGATGTGCCGGTCGCTTTTTCAGCAGCTGACTTTAGACCGATGATTTACCCGCACGACGATGCCTTCGTCATGAGGGTCAATATTCATGGTTTAGATGTACACAAGGTTTTGATTGACGGAGACAGTTCAGCAGATGTGCTGCTATGGAATACCTTAGAGAAAATGGGATTCACTCGAGCGGACCTACAACCTTCGTACACCCCCTGCAGGGCTTCGGAGGACAGCCAATTCATCCTATGGCTTGTATCACCCTCAAGGTTTCATTCTCTCGGGTCCAATGGACAAGGGGGAGTCGGACCGTAGATATCGATTCGACGTAGTAGACACGGTATATCCATACAATGCGTTGGTAGGACGAAGAGTCATCAACAAGTTTTTGGCCGTCATCCATCATGGTTATTTCTGTATGAAGATACCAGGACCGAGAGGGGGTCATCACGGATTATGGGGATCAGGCCGAGGCAGGGAGGCTTGAAGTTGATATGGCCCTCGCGCAGCGCCACATTAACGTTATTGGCAAAAGTGAAGCTACTCCTGTTCCTCCGGAACTTCCCACTGCGCCTAAATATATGTCGAAGGTACAACCGCAAGAAGGCACGAAGGAGATGGTGTTATGTGTGGATCGGCCTGACCGGACCGTTTGGATCGGATGTGGCTTATATGAAGAAAGAGAAGCGGAGCTCCTTCGTTTTCTAAGGAATAATGCGGATGTCTTCGCCTGGTCATCAAAGGATATCCTCGGAGTTGACAAGGGTGTAGCTATGCACAGATCGGATGTGGACCCAAAGGTAAGGCCCATAAAGCAGCGCATGAGGGATTGGACGAGAAGAAAAAATCGCTATTCTCACGGCAGAGGTACGAAGTTGTTGGATGCGGAGGTAGTGCGTCCCATTGATCGAACAACGTGGTTAGCTAATCCTGTCTTAGTGAAGAAACCGAATGGACAATGGCGAATGTGTATTGACTTCACGACTCTCAACAAGTTTTGCCCGAAGGACGATTTCCCACGAGCAAGGATCGATCAACTGGTTGACACCATGGCGAGCACTCGCGTTGATGAGTTTCCTTGATGGTTACTCGGGTTTTCATCAAGTCCGGCTAGCAACCGAAGACCAACCTCCGATAGCCTTCTAGATACCCGGAGGGACATATTGTTACAACCGAATGCCCTTCGGTCTCAAGAACGCTGGAGCTACGTTTTCACGAACAGTCAAAGCCACTCTCGGTGATCGGTTGGGTCGTAATGCAGCGGCATACGTAGACGACATCGTAATCAAGAGTATGGTCGAGCAAGATCATGTGAAGGATCTAGCTGAGACCTTCGCAAACCTTCGTAGAGTGGGCATGAAGCTAAACGCCGCCAAGTGCATGTTTGGAGTCAAGGCGGGCAAGCTGCTGGGATACATGGTATCGGAAGTCGGCATCGATCCTAACCCAACAAAAATCAAGGCAATTCTGGATATGGAACCCCCAAAGTCCATAAGACAGTTGCAGAGGTTTACTTGGAAGAGTTGTGACTTTGAGCAGATTCATCTCCAAACCGGCGGAACGAAGCATGCCCTTCTTTGAGATACTAAGGGGGCCGCGGGTTTTCAAGTGGATAGAGGAGCATCAAGTAGCTTTTGAGCAGCTCAAGGAGTATTTAGTGGAGCTGACTAACCTGAAACCACCTCCGCCCAAGGTTCGCTTCTCCTCTATATCACAGCAGCACCAAAGGCGGTTAGTGGGGTCCTTGTGTATCGGACGAAGGAGCAAGAGGCAAAGCAGCTGCCGGTTTATTATGTTTCGGAAACACTTGCTGGAGCCAGATTCGGATATGGAATTATTGAAAAACTGTTGTATGCCGTTTTGATGGCATCACGTAAGCTATGAAGGTACTTCGATGACCATCCCATTCTGGTACCTACAAAGTACCCCTTGAGAGATGCGCTGAAATCGGACAAGGCCTCCAACAAAGTGTTGAAGTGGGCAGCTGAACTAGGGCAGTATGATTTGACCTTCGTCGCACGAAAAGCCATTCAGTCGGATGTGCTAGCTCAATTCTTGGTTGAATGGACCCCCAACGGCAGCACGGAGTCTGAAACTCAGGATAAAACAGAAGATCCAATTTGGACAGTTTATACGAGATGGAGCATGGGGGTCTCCGGTGCCGGTTGTCTGCTGTTATAACATTTCCTAGTGGGCGGACGCTAAGGTACTCGGCTAAGTTGTCTTTTCAGACCACCAACAATGCAGATGAATACGAAGGTATACTCTTGGGGATAAGACAGACCAGGATATTGGGAGCACAAAAAGTGGTCCTGTTTTGTGATTCGCAGCTAGCAGCAGAACAGTTAGCAAAAGGTTACGGGACGCTTGATCCAGAAATGGCGGCGTATGCCCAGAAGGTCGAGAGATGGACAAGTTCTTTGTAGGATTCGAGGTCAGAAACATTCGAAGGACAGAAAACAGAGAGGCCGACTTGCTTGCCAAAATAGCTGCTGGACAAGGTCTCCTTCAGCCAGATGTGTTGCACGAAACACTTCACCAGGCAGCCACCGCCGGCAATCAAACCAAGAAGGTCCTGGCTTTGGCCTCGGAGGATTGGCGCGCTCCGATACGGGCGTTCATCGAGAAAAGATATACGCCAACCAACAGATTGGAGGAGCAGCAGATGCAGCATAGAGCAAGGGGCTATGTTATGATTGAAGGAGTGCTGTACAAAGGGGGCGTTTGTGCCCCATTTCTAAAGTGTGTCGGTCAGCCCGAAGGAGTGCAACTCTTGCGGGAAATTCACGAAGGGTCTTGCTCCTCTCACATTGCTCCAAGGGCATTGGTCGCCAAAGCTTTCGAGCAAGGTTTCTATTGCCAACAGCTATAAGAGATGCGAGAGGACTTGGTGCGAGTCTGTTCAGGATGTCAATGGATGGGAAGGCAGTCTCATTTGCCAGCCATGGCGTTACAGCCATTACCACCGGTTTGGCCGCTAGCAAGGTGGGGCATCGATATCGTTGGGGAACTTCCGGCAGCACCAGGGGGCTTCCGGTTTGCTGTTGTGGCAGTTGAGTACTTCTCTAAATGGGTTGAAGCCGAGCTATTGGTACAAATCACGGCTAAGAATGTACGAAAGTTTTTCTCGGAAGAATGTGGTCTGCCGCTTCAGGGTGCCGGTGGAAATTACAGTGCACAATGGCAAGCAGTTCGAAGGACTGGAATTTCGAGAATACTGCCTTAATATCGGAGTCAAGAAGTGTGAAATCTCAGTAACTAATCCAAGGGCAAATGGGGCTGTTGAACGGATGAATGGTAATGTGTTCACAGCAATCTCGAAGGCTCTGGTTGGCCTTCCCAAAGGAAAATGGGCCGAGGTCCTGCCCAATGTCCCGTGGTCAATCGGAACGACGGCCACAAGACCAACTTGATTCTCACCCTTCGGATCGCTTTACGGAGCCGAGGCTGTAACCGCCGAAGAA
Organism: Chloris gayana; assembly: GCA_031894775.1. NCBI lineage: Eukaryota > Viridiplantae > Streptophyta > Magnoliopsida > Poales > Poaceae > Chloris > Chloris gayana. Next base: position 581,602 of record JAUNZO010001099.1, on the reverse strand, counting down.
ATTCAAACAGGTTCTTTCGTACTACAAGCACCCCAGCAGATGATGAAGATGTCTCCAAAGACCTCCTCGAAGAAACACGCTTGCAGGTTGTGGCTAATTTGCACAAGTACATTGCTTCCATGGAGAAGTCATATAACTCCAAGGTGCATCCATGAGAATTCCTGCCCGGGGATCTTGTCTTGAGGAGAAACCCGGTGCATGTGACCAAGCTGAACACCAAGTGGCTAGGGCCCTTTGTCATCGACAAGTCCATTCGCCAAGGAGCATATCATCTGCTCGAGCTTGATGGAACTCCCATACCACACACCTTTAATGCTGGCACCCTCAAAATGTTCTACATATGAGGCTCTTCCGCAAAAGCAAGGAAGGGTGCCCTCTTTCGTTTTGGCTAAGTCTCCTTTTCGGTGGTCTAGCGGCAATTACGAAGCATGTCTTCGAATATGTTGCCAGTTTTAAGTTTAAGGTATGGTCCCTCGTCCCTTAAATTGCAAGTTTGAGTTTTTTGTTGCAAGGCAAGTCCTATGCAAAGGTGTCTAGGCTTAGGGGCTGTCCTTCGAGAGTCCTTAGGTGTCGTCGTTTAGAGTCAAGTTTTGGGTGCCATGCAAGGGAGGTCAGTTTGTACATCTTTGCTATCAATGGAAAAAAGTTGCTTTCATCATTCAGTTTATTTTGCATGCATGCTTGAACGTATAATACCAAGGTGCTTAGAAACCCTAACGCCTTGATGCTCGAGCAACTACGGCTCAACGCCTTGGAAAGATTCATCCAAGAAGTCCGAGATTGGAAACCCCAACTTGGAACCCGAAGCACTGGGAAACCCCCATGACTTGATGCTAGGCAACTACGGCCTAATGCCTCAGGAAAAGTAACATTGAGAAGGCTAAGTATGGAAACCCCATCTTAGATAACAAAAATGTGCACAAAATATAAGAACTATTTTATTCAATGAGACAGAAAGAGGGGCCCGAAGGCCCTTCGTGAATTACAACCGTAAGTTACATACGGACTCTAAGCTTGAGCGCTCGGCTTCTAGCTCGGATAGCCGAGAACGGCTCCGGTTAATTACAGCCTCGATCTCGTCAAGATCCTTTTGGCGTCTAGCAAGTTGGGGTCTCACAAACCGATGAACGGCGAAACTGTCTAAGCAGAATAATCTAAGCAAAACCCAAACCCTAAGGAAGGGGCGGCGGCTGCTTATGAGGTCCCTAGGATCGTCTATCTCCCCCGGACGCAGCCCTAAGTGGGCTCAACAAAATACACGGCCCAAAGGCCAAAAGACGGTGGTGCAACACCGGACGGTTCTCGGACGTATTAGTATTTTGGTAATTCCCGATGACTAGGGAAGCATTTGGATATGCGACCAGAGCCAATGGAAAGGTTATCAAATTATCTTTCCGTCCATATAAAGAACGTCCCAAACGGACATCGTATGCCACCAGGGCGTCCGTAGGCTGTTTCTGGACTCCGAAATAGAATAAAAGTCGATTTTGTTTGGGCCTCCAACTTGACATGGATGTCCTTACTGGCCCTCCACGCCTCTAACCTCCTCCTTGAATGATTATTTTGAAGGATATCATTTCCTTATTGTTCTCCTCTCCTTGAAAAGAATCTATCCTCGGTATGACCATAGTTGTAGAAGATATCGTAGGTGAAAACCACCAATGCTCCCCTTCCGGGAAGATAGCCTGTTTCTTGAAAACAAAACTGGAGCAACTGGATTTTACATGATTAGTGTTACTATAGCACTTTAATTCATCACATTGTTGCCCTAACAAAGAAGATTTTTGTTTCGAACAAATATAAACTCGATGCACCATATATTGTCCGTGACAATTATAGTTTCCTATATAGTTATATATATGTCTAGGCAACCAAGGCAATTCGCACATAAAAATTTCTTCTCCAAACTAACTAGATCACAGAGAGTATCAAATTCAATGTAAACTTAAGTTCTTAAAGAAGACAACAATTTCAACTCATCAATTTCAGAAGCAATCGGAAGCAAGGTTATATTATTAGCACAAGTATTTTCATTCCTTAGTTGTTGCAAAGGTATATATGAAGCATCAGCACACAACTCCTCTTTATCACAAGGATCGTCAAGCAAATCATCATGTGACAAAGATAAATTCAGAGATGGTTCCACTAACAATTGCTCTATGATAGTATGATTGGTGGAAACATTCGGCACATCATGAGAAATCTCACAGTCCATGAGTGTAGCATTAACTTTGCTCTCAATTTCAGCATGAGTATTAGATTCATGATGAAGCGATGGTTTTGAAATATAAAATGAGGTCGTTGGCACCTCAACATTATTCACCTCATCTTCTTGTTGTACATCTTGCAAGATATTAGCTCCAAGAAAAGGCAAAGAAATATGTTCCTCATTTAACAACTTAGATTTAGATGAAAGTGTTGCAACTTGTAAAATCGCCCATTCTTCTCTAAAAGGTTCATTCTTTCTTCTCTCAAATCTTTCTAGATTAGCTTCTAAAATTTCAACAGCACTCAAAGGTTTGAGAATAATTTTAGTGCCATTATGTTTGAAAGAGTATCTATTAGTGATGGTATTGTGCACAACATTATTTATATTAATCCAAGGTGTACCTAGTAACAAATGACATGCTTGTATAGGTACTATGTCAAAATCTACACTATCCTTATAGTTACCAAGAAAAAATTGATACGTGCAATTTTATTTACCTTTATCTTCTCACAAAAATTGACACCTTGGATGTAACATGGACGTGGGTGTGGTCGTGTGGTCAAGCCAAGCTTCTCGACCAACTCAGAACTTGCAATGTTGCGGCTAGTATCACCATCAATGATAACACGACAACGTCGATTCATCACAACAAAGAAAGTCTGAAACAAATTGTTTTCTTGATTTTGTTCCGCCTTTGCCATTTGAGAACTAAGCACTCGTTGTGCAAGAGTACTCATATCATCACCTGTCACTATGAGCAATAAAGACAAAAACAGGAACAATCTGGTAAACGTTATCCCTATCACACTACTAGAACAGTGATGACTCTCACAAAAGCAAATGCAAGCGTCTTACCAAGCTCTTACAAGGTTCTTATTATTAGCAAAGCAAAGGATTACCTGAAGAGCGTGAACCGACAATTGCGAGGGGACAAAATGGGCTATTCGGAAGAATATATGTGGAGTTTGGATAAGCAAAATATAGTAGCAAGGAATTGCAAATTTTCAATTCATAATTGCAAAACTGAATAATAGTCCCAAGTATGTTAATGTCACCGGCCTAAACTTGTCTCTCACCTAGTTCAAGCAAGCAAGAAGCAATGACTCAACAAAGGACACAAAGGATGCAAGCAACTCTGATTTTTTTTTATCTTTCTTTTAGGTGCGGCTCTTTCTATTCTTTTTTTTTCAGCACCTCCTTGCCTTTTATTGTTTCTTTTTTTTTGCACTCTTTGCTTCTTTCTCTTTTTTATTACAATAAAATGGTATAAAACTCAATGAACGGATGACTCACACAACTAAAACAGCAACACTCATTTGCAAGGTTCCAACTAAAGCACCCTGCCTCTAGACTCAATAAACAATGATTTGTTCCTTTCCCTTTTTTTGGTGCGGCTTTTTTATTCTTTTTTTCTAACACAAGCCACAAAACAGGACACTTCTCTCTTTTTTCACGTGACACAAGCCCAAAAAACAAGAATCTTCTTTAAAAACAGGGACAAGCACAACTAAGTTTTGTTTTAACTTTTTTACTGACCCTAGACAATGGGCTCGACAAATCACACCTCGAACTACACAAATGAGTGAAACAAACTAAGACCAGTGACACAATGACAATCCGAAGGACTAGAATTCAGAAACGCAAACTAAACTGAAAATTGCGAGGCACAAAGGGGATATAGGAAAGCAGACACACAATGCATAACTATTTTTGTAGGGCAATTTTCTGGAGTTTAGGACGAAAAAAATAACGAGGATAGGGGAACCTGACGGTGTCCCTGAAGCTCTGATTACCACTTGATGTGAACTAGGGTCTCGATCTTCTGAAAGGTTCAGATAACTCTTGATTTGGCGAAGATGTGACACACGTCGATCCGGCTCCGGAACAACGCGTTCGAACACCGCAATCGCAGCACCACGTCCTCTATGGTTATCAACCGGCGTTGCACGGTTGACCTCGCCCAGTAAGGCTAATCCCTGCCTGCGAATCAAGAACACAAGCAAGAACAAGAAAGAACGCAACCAACTTTGCAGATGTATGATTAATCTCACAAGTTGGGGTCTCACAAACCGATGAACGGCGAAACTGTCTAAGCAGAATAATCTAAGCAAAACTCAAACCCTAAGGAAGGGGCGGCGTCTGCTTGTGAGGTCCCTAGGGTCGTCCATCTCCCCTGGACGCAGCCCTAAGTGGGCTCAACAAAATACACGGCCCAAAGGCCAAAAGACGGTGGTGCAACACCGGGACAGTTTCTGGACGTCTTAGTATTTCGGCAATTCCCGACGACTTGGGAAGAATTTGGATATGAGACCAGAGCCAATGGAAAGGTTATCAAATTATCTTTCTGTCCATATAAAGAACGTCCCAAACGGACTTGGTATGCGACCAGGGCGTCCGTTTTCGTGCAGGCTGTTTCTGGACTCCGAAACAGAATCAAAGTTGACTTTGTTTGGGCGTCCAACTTGACATGGACGTCCTTGCTGGCCTTCCACGCCTCTAACCTCCTCCTTAACCATATTATCATCATCTCCATGGTTTCTAACATTAATTAACTCATTAGGTAGTAATATATTCTCAAATATAAATAAAGAGATCATTAGGAACATGCTCACCCGTAAATTCAATTGTCGTGCTCTAGTTTTTGTCCTTGAATTATGTATGTGTATTGGAGGAGTGTTGGTTATATCCGAGGGTGTGATGACCTCATCACATGAGTTGGTTCTGGGCAAACGATGCCTAGTGATGACAAGAAGTCCTGGAACTGGTTCATAAGTTCCCAGTTCTTTTGCCCAAGGGACTCAGTGTCACACCCGGTTTTGACGACCAAAACCGAATGCATCCGTATGCGTGCCCAGGAACAAGTTTTCACGCACACAGGACAATTAATGTGATAAAAGAACAATGTCTTTAATAAATCAAATACTTACATCGATATTGTCCCAAAGGACTAAATACAATATACGCTAGCGGAAGACTCCATAACACCACGAGCAATCGACCGGGGGTTTCGCACGCCTAGACCTTTCTCATCGGTGGTCCTCTCCATCTTCCGAGCAGCAGTAGTTGGTAGCAAAAAGGAAATAGCAAGAGTGAGTACATGTCGTACTCAGCAAGTGTGGGAATATATGACATGTAAGTTGAATGAAAGGAAGGCTAACACATGGTTTGCAACAGAAAGCACCTACACTAGTCAAATTAATTAGAGCAACCTATTTACTAAGTGAAAATGAACCAACAAGGCTACCCCACCTGTCAACCACCGCAAGCTACCCTACTTGCAGCAAACCACACCTACAGGTTACCCCGCCTCGTAGCAAACCACACCACAAGTTACCCCGCCCGTAGCCAAACACACTACAGGTTACCCCGCCTCGTAGCCAACCACACTACGGTTTACCCCGCCTCGTAGCAATCTACGAGTTACTCCACTCGTCCATACCCTCTAGTTCTCGTGAGGATCCAGGCCGTTCGTGACCGTGAACACGACTCGTCATAACAGTTTTACACTCTGCAGAGGTGGCACAACTTTACCCACAGGTCGGTGATTCCATCACCCGTCGGTGACTAAAACCTCCATTATACCAGCACACTTCCTTAGGTGTGAGGCCAAGAGATCACCGCAAGATCTTTCGAAGGACTTCCCAGCTTGCAAAACGCCCATGCTAAGGTTTCGCCGCCATCAAAGTGACGCATCACCCAGGGGCCCCCTCTTGCACCGTGGCTTCAAGTACTCGCCTTTCCTTGCCTGAATTCAGAAGACGCCTTCTTCCTTCATCCTTCCTCGACGCTCGCAGAACCGGGAAGTTACCTTGGTACTAAACCTTACCTACCCATTATCAGCCCCGTGCTTTGTGCGGAAGTCCCGGGTTGCCGCTCCAAGAACCGGTCCTTATGATCCGAAACAGGTACCACCACACCCAACAGTGTGCACCGGCACCATCATCGACAATCCTCCTGTCGGGATCACCTAAGTTCCATGTTGCTAAAAAGCATTACCAGTTCTTGATCATTATGTTCAAGTGGATAATTAATCAATATTAGCATTTAGTTCAGTTGTAAACCCCATTGTGAGCATGCTAAGCAATGACGTACCCATAATATAACATTACACCCAAAACCAAGGCGACAAGGAAAATAGTATGGAACAGGGTATGACACAATAGGATTCAAAATTAAATGCAATGCATAAAAAGTAAATTCAGATAGTAAAGAAGTAGACTCGATGTGCATCAAGGACACTTGCCTGTTTCCATTTGCTGCTGCTCATGTCTTCAAGTCTTGCTCTAGCCATGATCTTTGTTCGAAATTAAGTGCGGAAGCGAAATACATAACTCGACGATACATAGATAACTTAAAGGAACCATGCCGGCCTAGGCCATGGCTCACTCATCATTGGTCGGAGAGCTAGGGACCCATTCAATGGTCCACTCTTTGGGCTCTTCTCCGTCCCAAACCACCTTACCACAACAATCACAAAAACCGGCTTGCGGGAAACCCGTAAATCAACATGTAGTGGCAAAGCCTGAGTATCTAACATACTCCGCAAGTCTTACCCGTCAAATTGGCCATCTAAGACCGACTCCTAGATGCATGGGGCTTGACCGGTTTAACTTGGCCTTTTGCATAAATAGCACCTATGCTAATTAGGTTGGCAACTTTATTACTTAGCCAAATTAATAGGGTTGTTGCATAAAAGAAACTTTAGTGAGCATGCTAACCATACAAGAGTTGGCAATACAATTTAATATCAATATAAAACAGCAAGCTATTCAATCCCTTTCCATTACTACACATTGCGAACTGCTCGAATCAAGTGGTACTCATTAACCGAGAGGAAACGGCGATAATTATCGAATTATTAATCCTGCAGGAAAGAACCCAAATGCACGACATACGCATCATTTAAGAACACGTATGGCCACCGTTCGCGAGTTCATCATAAAGTAAAACACGGGGCCACCGACCCCGAGTACACGTCCCCTTGCGACCGTTCAACAACGCGCCCAAGGCTTAACCCATGTACTCTCCAACGGTCCTCAACCCGTGCAACCACCGTGCCAAACACATCACCTCCGGGTCGGTGAGATATCCGGCTCACTTTACAACTTACAAGCTACATAGGTTTACCAATCCCCATAAGAAAGGTATGCAAGTGGTACACAACTCAAACTTGTTCGCGGAGCCACAATGGGGTGTTCTCAATTTTTAACCAAATCCATCATGTTCAAGTTTAATCATAAACCATAGGTGAGATTCCCCATTCTATCGTTGACTCCATAAACCGAGCATAGCATTTCTATCGGAGGTATGACTCATACTCTACATAGGACATATAGGGATTTATGCACGTGGATTTCCAAGCAATTCCTAGAACTTAAATGCACATTCATCATCCTTAATATAGTGATAAAAGAAAGACATTTCAAAATAATAGGAATGCACCGGGGCTTGCCTTGAGAGTGATCGAAGTTAGCACTAGCCTCACAAGCGTTGAGCGTGGCGATAGCTTCTTCCGGCGGGATCAATTCGGCGTCGTCACCTAAGGAATGAAATGCAATGCATAAGTCATATGAGTACAAGGTCGATGATGAGAGTAATGCATGGGTGCTGTTTTGTAAAGATGCCCATGAACATATTAATCACAAGTTTGTTTGCTCAACCCTAACAAGCATGACACGTCTCTTGTTTTATTTAAGTGGGGTCTAAAGACATGACAAGCATGGTCATACTAATATAATGAGTAATGACTTGGTGGCATAGACATGAGTGCTGTGGTTAGTGTAGGTGTAGTACTAATATTTTAGCAAGTTTTTATAGTGCAATACGAAGAAAGCTAGGCCTATGCATTTTGACATCACATGCGATGACGATTCCCTTTTAGAATAGAAATTTGACTTCAAAAATTCATACATAGGTGAAATACAAAGAACCTTTTGACAAAACCTGCCCTGGGGTGCTAAAGGACATAATGAACAGTAGAAATTACATAAACATGCATGAACAGGATTTTTAATGACATAAAACCATTTATGTGTGTGCTGAAAATGACCCTTTAGAAATCTAGATCTAGGGTTTGCTAAAATCATTACTTAACATGCTCAAAATTTAACATGGGATTTTATACATGTGTACGGTACCAAAATGAAATTAATGGCCAAGTTTCATGCAAAAATAATTTATACAGATTTAATTAAAAATTAAATACAGAGAATACAAGAAATGTAATAACTTGAAAAATATGAAATGAAATGCAGATCTTCCAGTGCCAAAAATTCATGTGGGTCAGGTTGAAGACTTTGGCCAAGTGGCATTTAATTTGGATTTATATTTTTAAAGTTATGGCTTAGTTAAGTTTTTAGGGGTTGACTTTTGTCATTTTTGTAAAAATGTGAAAATGACCAGATCTGATGAGTTCATGTTACTTTTATGAAAGTACAGGTCTTCTAGTTTCCAAAACATTTTAGTTTGAAATTTTTGGACGATTCAAACGCGAGATATGGATTTTTCAAAATTGAATGAAGTTCGGACTTAATTACGAAAATGCCATCGGCTCGGTTTTGAACGGAGCGGCTCGCGCGCTCCGGCGAGCGGCGGCCGGCGCCGGCGAGCTCGCTCGCGGCGGCGCTGCGCTGGAGCGCATGCTCCGAGACTCGATGGAAATGCTCGTACGCGAGACGGCGGTCTTCGTGGGCGCGGTCGCGGGGCCCAGCAGATGGCCGGAGCGAGCCCGCGGCGAGCGGTGGCGGCCGCGGTGGCTCCGGCGACGGCGCGCGACCGAGCTAGAGGGAGAAAAAGGGCGGGAGTTGGTCCGGAAGCTTCACCCGCGCACGGAGGAGGGCGGCGTGGGGTTGCGCGGTGAAGAGGATGGCCGGAGGGGGTGCTCGACGGAGAGGTGGTGAGGTGGCGGCGGCGGCGACGGATTTCGCCTCGGATTCCCGACGACCTGGAGCCGGAGGGGGAGGCGCGTCAAGGGGGAGCTCAAGCACGTGTTGGCGCACGTAATGGCGAGGAAAGGAGGGGTGCGCGGCTTACCTAGCTCGCGTGCGGCGCGGAGGCGGCCATGGCGGTCGTGGAGTCCGGCGGCGGCGATTTCTTATCCCGCGCGAGCTGCGGTGAGGGAGAGGGCGATGGAGCGGTGCGGAGAGGAGCAGAGCGAGTTGGGGGAGCGGTTTGAGGCGAAAATGGGTGATGGGAGCTTGGCATTCGTGCCATTTTCTAGGCGCGGCCGGACGGGAGCGGCGGCCGAGCGGAGAGGAGTAACTCCGGCGTGTTCCTGTTGGCCGGCGGGTACGTGGGCAGTTGGGGAGTTGGCCAGAGCTTGCGTGGCGACGGGACAGGGCAGGGCGCACGCGGGGCAGCGGCCAGGCTGGCCGGACCGCCGGTCCGGTCGCCATTGCCCGAGGGCAACCGTAGCTCGAGGTTCCAAATTCGAATTTCAAAACTAGGGTTCGGTAATTTGACAAAATTTCATACTTCTGGTGCTTCAAAAATAATACCAAAAATATGGGGAGGTTCAGGATGATTCACTTTAATTTTCATCTTAAAGTTTGAAGTTCCAAAAATGCTTCCAAAAATTCATATAAAATTCACAAGTAGCAGTGTTTCAGATTTGAATTTGAATTTTTGGGCTTTCAAAACTTTGTTCAAAAATTTTGTAAAAATACTGTAAATTCATCTTTTTACATGAGCAATCCAGTGATGCAAAAATATGTGGGTAGTGTTTTTATAATTTTTGCATTTTTGGTTAGGCTAGGGTTTAGGAGTAGGTTTTTCCTTTTTCCTTTTTTTATTTTTCTTCTTTTCCTTTTTCCGGTTGGGTGATTTAGCATTAGCGCCTGGTTAAGAATATGATTAGGGTATTAATCGCGTGATTAGCCTTAATCGTGACACGGGATGTCACAGCCCTCCCCCTTAAAGAAATTCTCGTCCCGAGAATTGCTACGAATTAAGGAGAGGGAGTGCGAGAATTTACCGATTTGTGTGACGCGAGGAACTCGGGAAAATTCTTCTCTAGAAAATCCTCTTGTTCCCAAGTTGCTTCTTCTTCGGTGTGGTTACTCCATTGCACTTTGTAGAAGGTGATGGTGCGATTGCGAGTTACTCGGTCGCTTTGATCGATAATCCGGACGGGGTATTCGGGGTAGGAGAGATCTTCTTCTAGTTGATCGGTGTCGGAAATGACCACATCTATCGGAGGCTTCAAACATTTCTTGAGTTGAGATACGTGGAACACATTGTGCACTCGAGCAAGACTTTCCGGTAGTTGCAATCGGTAAGCAACCGCGCCATGCTTTTCCACAATCGGGTAGGGTCCGATATAGCGGGGTGCTAACTTTCCTTTAATCCCAAACCGGGATACGCCCTTATTCGGAGAGACACGAAGGTAAACGTGATCTCCCTTCTCGAATTCCAAGGGGCGTCTCCTCTTGTTAGCGTAGCTCACTTGACGAGATTGTGCGGCTTTCATGTTGGCTTGAATTTGTCGAACCTTCTGTTCGGCTTGGGTGACAAGATCGGGACCAAAAGTAGTTCTCTCTCCCGCTTCCGACCAATTTAAGGGTGTACGACAAGAGTGACCATACAACGCTTCAAACGGTGACATTCCCGAACTCTCCTGATAGCTATTGTTGTACGAGAATTCGGCGAATGGAAGACAATCATCCCAATTTCCTCTATTTTCCATAGCACATGCTCTCAAGATATCCTCCAAATATTGATTCAATCTTTCGGTTTGTCCATCCGTTTGAGGGTGATACGCGGAGCTTCTAATGAGGGTGGTACCAAGACAAGAATGCAATTGTTCCCAAAAGCGAGATACAAATTGCGGACCTCGATCGGAAACAATGGTTTTAGGTACTCCATGCAAACACAACACTCTTGAGATGTATAGCTCGGCATACTTCTTGGTATTGTAGGTAGTATGGACGGGGATGAAATGTGCGGATTTAGTTAACCTATCCACAATAACCCAAATTGAATCATGCTTCTTTGATGTGAGAGGCAACCCAACGATAAAATCCATAGCAATGTCCTCCCACTTCCAAACGGGAATCTTCAATGGGTTCAATAATCCGGCCTTTCTCAAATAGTCGGCCTTCACTCATTGACAAGTATCACACTCGGTCACATACCGTGCAATCTCACGCTTCATGCGTGTCCACCAAAATTTTTCTCTTAGGCCACGATACATTTTATTGCTACCGGGGTGTATGGAACATTTAGACAAATGCGCCTCATCCATTATTTTCTTCCGTAATTCCATATTCTTTGGAACAACGAGACGTTGGTTGAACCATAATACACCATTGTCATCTTGTCGAAACATGTAGCTTCATCTTTCTCAATCTTCTGCCGAATAAATTCCATACCTTCGTCCTTCTTTTGCGCCTCAATAATTTCCTCACGAAGGGTAGGAATGAGAGCTAGATTATATAGCGAACCATAGGGAATGACTCGGAGACTCGGTTCACTAGAATCTGAAATTTCCGAGTTTTCCGTAGAACAACCGGTAATATGATTGCATTGATCCTTGCGACTCAAAGCGTCGGCGACCACATTAGCTTTACCCGGATGATAATGGATTTCCAACTCATAATCCTTTATTAATTCTAACCATCTTCGTTGCCTCATATTCAACTCTTGTTGGGTGAAGATATATTTGAGACTCTTATGATCGGTGTAAAGATTGACAAGATTTCCAAGTAGATAATGCCTCCAAGTTTTCAAAGCAAGGACAACCGAGGCTAGCTCCAAATCATGAGTGGGGTAATGTTGTTCATGCTTGCGAAGTTGACGAGAAGCATAAGCAATGACACGACCTTCTTGCATTAACACACATCCTAGACCGGTGCCGGACGCATCACAATACACGTCAAACGGCTTGGTGATGTCGGCTTGTGCTAACACCGGAGCGGATGTCAAATGCTTCTTGAGAGTTTGGAAAGCCTCTTCACATTCACGGCTCCATTTAAACTTAGCATCTTTCTCCAACAATTTTGTCATAGGCTTGGCTATGCTTGAAAAATTGGGAATGAATTTCCGATAGTAGCCGGCAAGACCTAGAAAACTCCGGATTTGTCTCACCGACCTTGGGGATTTCCAAACAAGCACGTCTTCCACTTTACTTGGGTCAACGGCGACACCTTCCGCGGAAATAATGTGACCCAAGAAAGGCACTTTCTTCAACCAAAATTCACATTTGCTAAACTTGGCATACAATTGATGATCACGAAGCCGTTGGAGAACAATGCGAAGGTGTTCGGCATGCTCTTCTTCGGACTTCGAATAAATAAGAATGTCGTCAATGAAGACCACGACAAACTTATCCAACTCGGGCATAAATACCGAATTCATCAAGTACATAAAATGAGCCGGGGCATTCGTGAGCCCAAAAGACATGACGAGATACTCAAAGAGACCATACCGCGTAGAGAATGCGGTTTTTGGAATATCTTCGGCTCGGATCTTGATTTGATGGTAACCGGATCGGAGATCAATCTTAGAGAAAACCTTGGCACCAACTAATTGATCAAAGAGAATATCAATCCGAGGGAGCGGGTATTTATTCTTAATAGTTACCGCATTGAGAGGGCGATAATCCACACATAGACGTAGCGTCTTGTCTTTCTTCTTCACAAAGAGAGCGGGACATCCCCACGGAGACGAACTAGGGCGAATATATCCTTTATCCATAAGCTCACTCAATTGCTCTTTTAAGATTGCTAGCTCATTGGGAGCCATCTTGTACGGTCTACGGGAAATTGGTGCCGTACCGGGTTGGAGCTCAATTTTAAACTCAACATCCCGATCGGGTGGCATGCCCGGCAAGTCATCCGGGAACACATCGGGAAACTCACATACCACGGGAATATCCTCAATCCGTTTTCCCTCAAGATGGTAGATTGTTGAAGTGGAGAATTTTGGATGGGGCAATCGGAGAATAGATGAGCCATGGAGTGGGGAGTTTAGGTGAACTTCACGAGAATCGATGTGTAAAACGGCTCTATGGAGTTTCATCCACATCATACCTAGGATTATATCTATTCCTTGCCCACACAAAACTATGAGAGAAGAGGGGTATATTTTTCTTTCTAGGTGTAGTGGGACTTGCCTCAATTCTAGGTTTGTTTTTATCTTTCCACCGGGTGATGTGATGATATAGGGAATATCCAAAACGGTGGAAGTGAGTTGTAAGGTTTTTGCACATGCTTGACTAATGAAATCATGAGTTGCACCCGAATCAAAAAGAACCAAAGTGGAGTGGTTGTTGACCGAAAACATACCCGAAAGTACCGGTTCTCCCGCTTGAATCTCTTCGGCCGTGGTATAGTTGACTCGGCCATTCTTAGCATTTGGAGTGGAGGATTGATTGCGGTTCCCATTTCCATTATTCCCATTACGGTTTTGATTGTTGTTGCCGCTTCCGGAACCATTGTTGTTGTTGTTGTTGCCGGGTTGCGTGTCGGAACACGGCAATCCTTCGCGAAATGACCCGGACGTCCACAATTAAAGCACGGACCTTGAGGACCGGGCCTAGCACCTTGGTATTGCTGCTGTGGAGGGCGGAACGAGGTAGTATGCTGCTGATTTCCACCGTGGGAGTGGTGGTGTTGCTGCGGCACAAACGGCGTGAGCCCCCGTCGGCGGCAATGCGGCCCGAAACTTCTGTCCGGTCGGGGAAGTGATAGCTAGCTTGTACTTGGGCGGAGCGGAGCCGGATGGATTTCCTACGGCACGCTTCCTCTTCTTGTCCTCTTGGTGAGCACGGATAGCATCTTCTTGCACAATTGCGGCACTCATCAGGTCATTGAACGTGCCGGTAGTGACTTGAGCCAAGCGATCTTGTAACTTCGGGCTTAGCCCCGAACGAAAGCAATCCTTCTTCTTGTCATCCGTGTCGGCATGGTAGGATGCATATTGAGCCAAGTAGTTGAACTTCCGTGCATACTCTTGCACGGTTCCAGCACCTTGCTTCAAACTAAGGAACTCTTGCAACTTGCGCTTCATGAGACCGGCGGGAATGTGATGCGCGCGAAATGCGGTGCAAAAGTCCGGCCAGTTCACTTGAGTACCGGCGGGAAGTGCGGCGGTGAAACTTGCCCACCATGCACTAGCGGAGCCACGAAGTTGTTGAGCTGCAAAGAGAACCTTTTGCTCCGATGTGCAATTGAGGAGAGCAAACTTCGACTCAATGATGCGGAGGAAATTATCCGCCTCCAACGGATCGGTAGTAGCTTCACCAAACTTGGGCGGCTGAGTGGCCCAAAAGTCGGCATAGGTGGAATTCCTCGGCCCTTGGGGTGGCGGTCCTTGGCCTTGTCCTTGGTTGGTTTGGCTTGCAAAGAACAAGCGGAACATCTCGTTTTGGTTGGACACGAGTTGTTCCAACGGCGTGAGAGGTGGAGGGTTAGGGAGTTGCTCTTCCCTCGCACCATGCCCACTTCCGGAAGCTTCACCACGGCGGGTATTCACCATCTGTCATGCATGAAAAATTTTCTCACGTTAGCTCATTAGACCGAGAGCTAAAATAGCAAGAAAACATGACATTGGGCATAAGGGACCAAAAATTTCAGATTGCATGTACGAAGAAAATATTTATGAAATAAGCATAAGGCATTGGCAACACACATATTCCATAGATTCCAACATAGTAGCAACATGATAGAAATTTTTGATACACGGGAAACCACGAATCCGATACAACACGGTCTTAGGTTACATCACATGTGACCCACAAACAAACACAAATCTCGGAGGGCTTAATTAACAACACGCGGATCGTTTTCCAACACGGTTACATGCCTCACGAGATTACAAATCCTACACACATAGAGCTACGACCACCGGTCGTGACAACTACTCGTCGTCATCGCCGTAGTAGTCGGCGTCCTCCCTCATGGGAGAGGGTGGTGCTCCGTCCTCGACGTCGGAAACATCCTCGCCATCACTCATCTCCACATCCTCCTCGGGTGGGATGATCTCAAGTGGCTCGGGAGATCCGCCATTAAGGATGGCGTGCAGGGCGTTGTTGGCGGCTTGGAGATGCTCAATGGTAGCGTTGTTATGCGCTATAGTCGCTCGGGCGTTCCGGAGGTCTCCCTCCAAAGCATCCCTAGCGCCCTGAGTCTCCGGGAGGGTAACATCCAACTCATCCTTCTCCTCGAGAAGGGCATCCACCTGGCCGGAGAGGACGTAGTTCTCCTCATTCGCGGCGGCGAGCTGGGCATCACGCTCATCAAGCGTGGCCTGCAGAGCGGCGGCTCCATTACCCTCAAGGGCAAGGTGGGCGTCGTGGAGCTGCTCGAAGAAGTTCCAACGCTCCGTCTCGCTATACTCGAGCTGCGTACGGAGGGTGTCTACCTCGGTAGTGCGCTCGGCTAGCTCGGCGGTGCGGGCAGCAAGCTCGGCGGCGCGAGCGGCGCGCTCGGCGTCGCGGGTGGTAAGCTCGGCGTCGCGGGTGGCGAGGGTGGCCTGCAGGGCAGCACGCTCCTGCTCCAACTCGAGCACCCGCCTCGCGAGGTTCTCACGATCCAACATGAGCTTGCCGGGGGCCATCTGTCGGAGAATTTTGAAACGTAAGTCAAAACTCAAGATCCAACAACAAAACATGCTAAATAAGTAAAGCATGAATGATGAAATGGCACCAACTTAGCAAAAGAATGCAACAAAACCTTTCGCACAATCCGAACACGGTTCCATTTTTCTGGACAGATTTGACACGTTACGGAAACTCGACAATTACCCCTGTTTCTGGGCTGAATCAAGCTTTTATTTTGTTACAAAAGTTTTAGACAATTTCTTAAGCTTTCCAACGCATCCTAGAACAGCTCAATCCGACTTGTCGTTTGAAAGTTATGCACGATCTACGACAGGGACAGAACCGGAGCACATTCTGAAAAATTCCAGAACAGCTCTCTGTAATGAGCAATTCTAGCTATGTTCCAGATTTTTACAAGACCTGAGACTAGGAGATTGTTGTAGTGCATAATACAAGCTTTCCAGAAAGTCCTTATTTGCCTTATTTGGATAAGTAACTTGAAAGTTATGCTCATTTTCATGGAAGTTAAGAAATCTGCCACGTTTTCGTTTCCGGTTTTCAAACCTTTGTGAGAATGAAGCTAAGTGATCAAATTTTTGGTGATTGTTCCATTTATATGAGTTCACATGCATATATTTGACATGATGAGATGATATGCAATTATGGTGGATGCTCAATATGTCGTCTCGTACGTCCTCACAAATATTAAAAGACCGCGCCCGCCGATACGAATATCGGACAAGCGCATCGGTGGCACACACACACCTCTCACACGATACTACACGAGCTAAAACGTTGTTATGTACCTGCAAGAGATGGATTCCAGAAACATTACATCAAATTCAAAAGAAACAAGCCAAAAATAAATCCATGTCACCTCGCCTCACATGGAGAGCTCTCGAATAAGAGTGTATTCGAGTCACACCATTTAATATCATGCGAAAATTGACAACACTCAATCACATACCTTTGCTCAAGCCGTAGTTGCAAAATATTTAACAATCATAACACGGGGTTAGTTTTGCCACCATTCTATATAGTCCTTATATTGGCCTTTCTATCTAGACTCGTGCCTCACCGTGACTCAAAAACGGGTTTTACGATTTTTAGAATGAGTGTTAGCGTGACGCAAATCCCAAGTCGGCTCGATATCACGTGTCACACCCCTATCCCGAAAGATAGTTAAGTGTGGTACGGATCGCCTTGGGAGATGATTGACGAAGCAACCATACATAGCATCACATTAACAAACATACACGATTTGCAAGGTTACATAATTAAGTCTTGATTACAACATAGAGTTCGAATAAAAGATACATTAGGTTCGAAATTAAGTCTTACATAGCCATGATCTTTGTTCGAAATTAAGTGCGGAAGCGAAATACATAACTCGACGATACATAGATAACTTAAAGGAACCATGCCGGCCTAGGCCATGGCTCACTCATCATTGGTCGGAGAGCTAGGGACCCATTCAATGGTCCACTCTTTGGGCTCTTCTCCGTCCCAAACCACCTTACCACAACAATCACAAAAACCGGCTTGCGGGAAACCTGTAAATCAACATGTAGTGGCAAAGCCCGAGTATCTAACATACTCCGCAAGTCTTACCCGTCAAATTGGCCATCTAAGACCGACTCCTAGATGCATGGGGCTTGACCGGTTTAACTTGGCCTTTTGCATAAATAGCACCTATGCTAATTAGTTGGCAACTTTATTACTTAGCCAAATTAATAGGGTTGTTGCATAAAAGAAACTTTAGTGAGCATGCTAACCATACAAGAGTTGGCAATACAATTTAATATCAATATAAAACAGCAAGCTATTCAATCCCTTTCCATTACTACACATTGCGAACTGCTCGAATCAAGTGGTACTCATTAACCGAGAGGAAACGGCGATAATTATCGAATTATTAATCCTGCAGGAAAGAACCCAAATGCACGACATACGCATCATTTAAGAACACGTATGGCCACCGTTCGCGAGTTCATCATAAAGTAAAACACGGGGCCACCGACCCCGAGTACACGTCCCCCTTGCGACCGTTCAACAACGCGCCCAAGGCTTAACCCATGTACTCTCCAACGGTCCTCAACCCGTGCAACCACCGTGCCAAACACATCACCTGCGGGTCGGTGAGATATCCGGCTCACTTTACAACTTACAAGCTACATAGGTTTACCAATCCCCATAAGAAAGGTATGCAAGTGGTACACAACTCAAACTTGTTCGCGGAGCCACAATGGGGTGTTCTCAATTTTTAACCAAATCCATCATGTTCAAGTTTAATCATAAACCATAGGTGAGATTCCCCATTCTATCGTTGACTCCATAAACCGAGCATAGCATTTCTATCGGAGGTATGACTCATACTCTACATAGGACATATAGGGATTTATGCACGTGGATTTCCAAGCAATTCCTAGAACTTAAATGCACATTCATCATCCTTAATATAGTGATAAAAGAAAGATATTTCAAAATAATAGGAATGCACCGGGGCTTGCCTTGAGAGTGATCGAAGTTAGCACTAGCCTCACAAGCGTTGAGCGTGGCGATAGCTTCTTCCGGCGGGATCAATTCGGCGTCGTCACCTAAGGAATGAAATGCAATGCATAAGTCATATGAGTACAAGGTCGATGATGAGAGTAATACATGGGTGCTGTTTTGTAAAGATGCCCATGAACATATTAATCACAAGTTTGTTTGCTCAACCCTAACAAGCATGACACGTCTCTTGTTTTATTTAAGTGGGGTCTAAAGACATGACAAGCATGGTCATACTAATATAATGAGTAATGACTTGGTGGCATAGACATGAGTGCTGTGGTTAGTGTAGGTGTAGTACTAATATTTTAGCAAGTTTTTATAGTGCAATACGAAGAAAGCTAGGCCTATGCATTTTGACATCACATGCGATGACGATTCCCTTTTAGAATAGAAATTTGACTTCAAAAATTCATATATAGGTGAAATACATAGAACCTTTTGACTAAACCTGCCCTGGGGTGCTAAAGGACATAATGAACAGTAGAAATTACATAAACATGCATGAACAGGATTTTTAATGACATAAAACCATTTATGTGTGTGCTGAAAATGACCCTTTAGAAATCTAGATCTAGGGTTTGCTAAAATCATTACTTAACATGCTCAAAATTTAACATGGGATTTTCTACATGTGTACGGTACCAAAATGAAACTAATGGCCAAGTTTCATGCAAAAATAATTTATACAGATTTAATTAAAAATTAAATACAGAGAATACAAGAAATGTAATAACTTGAAAAATATGAAATGAAATGCAGATCTTCCAGTGCCAAAAATTCATGTGGGTCAGGGTGAAGACTTTGGCCAAGTGGCATTTAATTTGGATTTATATTTTTAAAGTTATGGCTTAGTTAAGTTTTCAGGGGTTGACTTTTGTCATTTTTGTAAAAATGTGAAAATGACCAGATCTGATGAGTTCATGTTACTTTTATGAAAGTACAGGTCTTCTAGTTTCCAAAACATTTTAGTTTGAAATTTTTGGACGATTCAAACGCGAGATATGGATTTTTCAAAATTGAATGAAGTTCGGACTTAATTACGAAAATGCCACCGGCTCAGTTTTGAACGAGAGCGGCTCGCGCGCTCCGGCGAGCGGCGGCCGGCGCCGGCGAGCTCGCTCGCGGCGGCGCTGCGCTGGAGCGCATGCTCCGAGACTCGGTGGAAATGCTGTACGCGAGACGGCGGTCTTCGTGGGCGCGGTCGCGGGCCCAGCGAGTGGCCGGAGCGAGCCCGCGGCGAGCGGTGGCGGCCGCGGTGGCTCCGGCGACGGCGCGCGACCGAGCTAGAGGGAGAAAAAGGGCGGGAGTTGGTCTGGAAGCTTCACCTGCGCACGGAGGAGGGCGGCGTGGGGTTGCGCGGTGAAGAGGATGGCCGGAGGGGGTGCTCGACGGAGAGGTGGTGAGGTGGCGGCGGCGGCGACGGATTTCGCCTCGGATTCCCGACAACCTGGAGCCGAGAGGGGAGGCGCGTCAAGGGGAGCTCAAGCACGTCTTGGCGCACGTAATGGCGAGGAAAGGAGGGGTGCGCGGCTTACCTAGATCGCGTGCGGCGCGGAGGCGGCCATGGCGGTCGTGGAGTCCGGCGGCGGCGATTTCTTATCCCGCGCGAGCTGCGGTGAGGGAGAGGGCGATGGAGCGGTGCGGAGAGGAGCAGAGCGAGTTGGGGGAGCGGTTTGAGGCGAAAATGGGTGATGGGAGCTTGGCATTCGTGCCATTTTCTAGGCGCGGCCGGACGGGGAGCGGCGGCCGGAGCGGAGAGGAGTAACTCCGGCGTGTTCCTGTTGGCCGGCGGGTACGTGGGCAGTTGGGGAGTTGGCCAGAGCTTGCGTGGTGACGGGACAGGGCAGGGCGCACGCGGGCGGCGGCCGAGCTGGCCGGACCGCCGGTCCGGTCGCCATTGCCCGAGGGGCAACCGTAGCTCGAGGTTCCAAATTCGAATTTCAAAACTAGGGTTCGGTAATTTGACAAAATTTCATACTTCTGGTGCTTCAAAAATAAAACCAAAAATATGGGGAGGTTCAGGATGATTCACTTTAATTTTCATCTTAAAGTTTGAAGTTCCAAAAATGCTTCCAAAAATTCATATAAAATTCACAAGTAGCAGTGTTTCAGATTTGAATTTGAATTTTTGGGCTTTCAAAACTTTGTTCAAAAATTTTGTAAAAATACTGTAAATTCATCTTTTTACATGAGCAATCCAGTGATGCAAAAATATGTGGGTAGTGTTTTTATAATTTTTGCATTTTTGGTTAGGCTAGGGTTTAGGAGTAGGTTTTTCCTTTTTCCTTTTTTTATTTTTCTTCTTTTCCTTTTTCCGGTTGGGTGATTTAGCATTAGCGCCTGGTTAAGAATATGACTAGGGTATTAATCGCGTGATTAGCCTTAATCGTGACATGGGATGTCACAGTAACCACAACAACACCCTTTGACGATTATGGTCAAATAAGTCCACGGGACTAGGAACTATTTGTTCAGCGAGAAGACAGCTGGACCTGCCAAGGACCTTAGTGCAAAGATGTTAGAGCCGAACAGGAAAAATAAGTACAAGCCACACTTGGGCCCCGGCGGCTACAAGAAAAAGATTCCGGAGTGGAAGGCGATGGAAGAAAAGCTCCGTGTAGAAGGGAAGCCTGATCCACTAGAGGGCTTCGCGCCGCGTGCCAAAAATTGGGTCCGTGCGCACTCTAAGATGGATGAAAATGGGGAGATTATTCCGATGCACGTGGAATCCGCGCAAGTTATCCAGCAAGCGACGGGTGACATCAAGTCGCGAGACGCGATCTGGTGTTATTCAATCTGAATATCACGGAGACCAACTCTCTCTTGCTGTGGGGACCAAAGAGCATGGCGGGCGGGTGCGAGAAGTGTCCTCCAAGGCAACTTGGAAAGAGGGTTTCTCCTCTAGCTCTTCCGCCTCATTGGACAAAAAACATAAATTTCACAAGAAAGATAAGGAGGAGAGGGACAAGTAAGAGTGGAGGAGACAGATGGAGAATGTACCAAGCCGACATGCGAAGTGGAAGTATCCCCACTACGACTAATACGAGTCCCAACCACTTCGCCTACCTTTACCTCCCCGTTCGAAGGGGAAGTGATAACGCAAGAATGTCATTGTGAGCTGCATGTGTCGTTTGGTTACAAGGGAAAGACCATGAAGGTAGCAACCGGTGGAGCACTTCCGGGACGAACAATCCACAACATGGATATTCCACTCGGGTACGTCCGTGTCACCGTCGAGGAGGTCAACCAAGGATGTGAGGAGCACGAGATTGAGTGCCCCATACCCGACGCGGGGATTATAACTCTACATGATGCTATCGGTTCGTTCATCATGTGGAAACGGCGTGAGGTTGTGCTCTCGGAACCACGAGTTTCCCCTCCCCCTTGTTTAGACACGGATCGGTTCATGAGTCAACAATTCACGGGGGATGAAGCTGGAGCGGGAGAACCGTCTCCTTTGTCGTGTCGTTGCTTCAGCCGCTAAGGAACAAGATGACCAAGGACAGGAAGCGGTTATGAGTCCTATACTCGCATACGGACCGCAGCAACAAACCGCCATAGTACACGACTATGAGGAGCCTCGGCAACAAATTGTCCCCCTTGTCGAGCCCGAAGGGAAATGTATCCCCTCCGTCGAGCAAGAAGGTGAAACCCCAGCCTTGAATGAAGAGCCTCGGTTAATCGAGCCTCTTCGAAGGAGCTTACTCCTCTAATCCCTAGGATGATTACGCCTGCGAGGGTGGATCCGTCGAAGCCGCAACCTCGAACATGTCACGAAATACTTGGAGCGAATGAGGAAGGGACCCGTACAACCAATCACGGAACCTCGTCAATTGGTACATTATGATGATGACATATTTGAGGATCGTGACGAGAATGAGGACTTCCCAAATTTTATCTTTGGCAAACCCCTTGTATCTAAAAACATGTTGTCAAACCTACCGTGGGAGATGCGGAAGCTGCATGATCGGTACGTAGCGGCAGCGAAAGAAGGAGTGGATGTGATCACCTGTAAGCTTCCTAAGGACATGTTCAACGATACCGGTGACTTGACCCTTGGACTATATTTCAATGATATCCACACTATGTTTCGCCTCGGCGAGATGGACACGACCTTCGTAACCTTATGGTGCATGTAAGTGCCTCCATCCATCTTTTTCTTGTTTCCTACTTTTTGCAGTACATGTTACACACTTGCCTTTTGCTTTTAATATAGCTTGAATTCAACATTTCAAAAGAAGAGATACGACAGGCCCGATTGGAAGGTTGGGTACCTCAATCCGAGCTTTATCAAAGTGCGATCAACCCCGGATAAATGAGAAAGACAAGATATATAAGGACAAGACACCACAAGAGTTACAAGAACTGAAGACACCATGAGGACAAAAGCTAGGGGTCGAGCTGCAGGTTATATTTACAGGTGCTTCAGGGAATGACAGGATTGTCACGCCATTTACGCGCCTTACCACTTTGAGTAAGTTCGACCACTACCTTCCTCTCTTCGATCGTAAAGATTGATGACATACTAACTAATACGATCTTTTGTTGCAGTGGTCATTGGATTTGTTTCCTGATCATGTCAAAAATTGGATATCTATTAGTCTTGGATAGCCTTGACTACGACTCCAATCGCTACGTAGATATCGTGAGCGTTATAAATTGGTAAGTACAGACGTACAATTAAATAGCGATAATTTCATGCAATAATACCCTTTTCTCAATACTGTAGTGCATATTTGAATTACGTAAAGAACCCAAAGGTGGCGCGTTATAGAATTCGGAAACAAATATACTTTCGTCACAAATTTCCAATAAGACACGCGTCACATCTAATTTTTTTATCCTGCTATCATTGAAATAGAGTGATGTTTTTTACTTCACTCTATTTAACGAGTGCATTAAGCAAGTAAACGGTAGTGTGCATCGTGGATAATACGCATGTGCGTATTCGAGCTTCGTTGCATCCTACTTGATTGTCATCACCCATGAGACCACCGAGGAGGTACACTAAGATTGCATCTGTTTAATTTGCATTCTTTCTGTTTTTTTGTCTATCATGTACCAACTTTTATGTATTTATTGAAAGAGAACAAAAAGTCTAGAAAAGGCATTGATAACGGACAGAAAGATATTGAATTAAATCTCCAAGAAAGGATTCCCGACGGTGCGAAAGCATCTTAGTACAAACAACATGTACTACATTGTCGCTAGGATGTGTCGTTTCTTGCTTAGGGAGGTCATCGATCCTCGTGGTCGGTTCTTTGACGAGCAAAGTGACGTGACGAAGGAGCATCGGGCACTTTTCAAGTGGTGCGGCTCGAAACGTATAGTGTAGACTTAGTTTGAAAAAACATTGTCATGTTCACGTTATTAAACCTTTGATGGATTTTGTAAATATTTGTAAATATTAATGTGATGTAATACTTTAATGCTAATGTGATGTAATTATGGTTAATGTTATGTAATTGTAATTTATTATTTTTAATGCGTATTTATTTTTTTTATTGTTAAAAAGTAAATAACCAGGGTTCACTTTGGCAACCGTGGCTATACTGGTGTCCTATAGCCACGGTTATGTTAGTGAACCGTGGCTATAATATGCCACTATAACCACGGTTGGGTTAGTGAACCGTGGCTATAGTATGCCATTATAGCCACGGTTGACATAGTGAACCGTGGCTATAGTAAACTACTATAGCCACGGTTGACATATTGAACCGTGGCTATAGTGGCATACTATAGCTACGGGTGACCTGTTTTCCGAGGCTACGGATGATTTTCTATAGTCTTGGAAACATAAGTCACGGTTGGGGCTGACCGTGGCTGTAGAGCCCCCCCAACCGTGGCTACAGTGAGTTTTTGCTATAGTGTGCATATTTTCTTTGTTCTTGGGATGACATTTGCATGCTGCAGGATAAGGTGGATGGCTTGGAGGATTACTAGGATGGCGGTGTGCCGTGCAAGGAGGTCTTCCATGAATGTGAAAAGTGTGACATGATGTTTAAAAAGCCTGCCCATCTGAAGCAACATATATGCAAAGCCATTCTCTTGAGGTATCGCTCTTCTATTGCATTTTAGAATACACTGTCAAATGCCCGGCTTGTTATGTTCATATGTTTATTTGTCTTGTGAATATTTCATACCAGAGCTACCAACCTATCTATGTGCTCTTTAAAGGTGGCGATTAAAGCTCTGTACTTCCAATTCTAATGATTGTTAATATATTCCAGTCATTGGCTTGTCAAATTGTGATATGTGGTAGTTGAATTCCTGAATTATGCTGATATTTTCACATGTTTCTTCATATATAAATGTGTGAAGCATTGGATCCCAAGGAACTCCAAAATGCGAGAAGGCCTTGAATGGGGATAGTTGATTGCAGTCTCAAAACAATTCAAGAATAGACAGGCATCTGTTCGCACTATAACAAGTTTAGGGAATGCTACCAGGGCGTTAGCTTTGCCTACTTAATCAGTCCTTTTCGTTCTAATGCCTTTGCATAATTGCATTTTCATTTAATTACAGGTACAGTAGCATGCATGCCAATAACTGTTTTGGAAGACAAACAAATTGCCATTTGCTTGTACTTCCGATGTGATTTGAAACTCATTCAGATTTCAGATGACAACAGTGGTGTTGTGAAAGATGCCTAATGGTAACCCTATCTCTGCTGAATCATATTATAGCAGTTCTCATGCATTTTTTGTATATTGCAGTGACTAAGGCCTCAACTAGTTTGCATGTTATTTTTAAGGCCTCAAATGTGATCACTCTTTGCTAAGTTGTCTTCTGGTGATACGACTGTTAACTAATACGATTGGCAAAGAAAACTGAAACTGCTATTCCTTAACTGATACAAATTCGTCAGAATGAAAAGCATTGCCTCCAAGTAAATTCAGTTGCATATAATGTGCAAGTTGTCATACTTTGTTGAATTAGCTGCTAGAGATGGTTTCTCTGTTTGCCTAATTTTTCAGTTTCTGGTAGATTCGGGAATGTACATTGTGCCTATTCCTGTGTTATCATGTACGGCTTGATTTGTCTTTGGTCCTCCATTAGTAATTACATGTCAGTTTGGCATTCTGCAATATAACCTGATAATTGTTTTTCCTTATGATTTAGAATTGATATTGCAAGGTTTCCCAGGATCCTATTTTGACCATGGATTCTTTCATTTCTAGATCATTTTTCATTTGTCCCTTCCATCGCACTAGAAAATCTACAGGTCAACTTCCATTTTTCATTCCTGTGTTATGTTGAATGATAAATTTTAATAACTATATGTAGCTGAGGCTGTCAGAACATGTTCATAATAGATACTTGAGATTATTTGCTGTAATTTAAAAATCAGCATGTTATGATAGTCTATTTTACCTCGATATTGTTTTGTTATCCATCTTTGTTTCATTCGGGACATAACTGCTAATCATTCATTCTTAGTACAAAATAGTGTCAAAATTAACTTGCTTTCATGTACACTTCAAGCAAGCAGCTTCCTTGGTGCTTTCCATGTTCAGTTATCTAAAGTATTGCATTTACTGCTCGTACTCAATTAAAAAGTATCATGCACTGTTTACACTAACTGTTCAAGCTCGATTAGCATGAAGTTGAAGTAACTGAGTGGTTAACGTCAGCATTTGCTTCTGCACTACTAATGCTTATATTTCCAAATTTGCTATACTAAAAACTGAAAAGGTGCACAATTTTTTTTTGTTCTCGTTTATGTTGCTCTCTTTTAGCATAGTGTGTCCTTATCCTTCGAGATGCTATTGCCAATGGCCAGTTCAGATCTCTGTAAAGGTCAGGATCCTATACTCTGTTTCACATCTGGGTAATCGCTTGTTTTCACAACCTTATATCACATGCTTGTTTGCATCAGCATGTTTCTTGCTATGACTCTGAAGTAATCATTTTAAGCATGCTTGCCTGAAAAGCTATAGATCTTTCCTTGCTCTTTAATTAACTATTTGAGCTTGGTGCATGCTCTCAGCTGGTTTCTTATTCATGTGATTAGTTCTTGGCATGCTTGGTATTACACAATGTGAGTTAGTTTTAGTAACAGTTGCTTGTCCTGTACACTATTTCAAAGCTCCTTGTCATAGTTTATAGTTATATTGCAAATTCTAGGGAGCTGCTTGCCTTCTTTGTTCTGTCAGCAACACCTGAGTTTTCATCGTTTAATAGTTGCATTAGTTTCTGGCAGGTTATTGAAGTAAAGCTTGTCTCGAAACTCTGTATATTAATTAACTATCTCATCTTTTAAGTGCTTTGGCCTGCTAGTTTTGACTACACTTTGGCGTGCAATATTTAGAGTAGTTCATGATGCACTTTGTTATCTGCAGAATCATTGTTGCAACTGTGAAAAAGAAGGTTGAAGCGGCTATACTAGGCTCTCATCCATACGATTGATGTATTAATTAAAAATCAGTCTTGTGTTGTATGTATAGTTAGCTCCAAGTGTTGCAATCTATGAACTAAGTGCTGACTACTCGATTTGTTTATGTTTCATTCAATAATGCTATTACTTGCGGACTGTATTGAAACCATAAGATTCATGTGTTGAGTCAATTTTCTTGCCTCTTAAAGCAGCTCGATGTATAACGATCACCTTTTCTTTGTAAAGTTATCTTTTCTTCTTGCCAAAACAAGTCTCAAATATATAGTCATTGCAGACTCTTGTTGCCAAAATGAGTCTGCAATGACGAGTCTCCAATGATGGGGTCATTGCAGACTCTAAAAATTAGAGTCTCCAATGACTTATCATTAGAGACATGAATTTGGAGACTCGAAAATTTAGAGTCTCCAATGTGACTTGGGAAGAGTCCCTAAAGTCATTTTCTTACATAGTGTAACATAGTGTTTTTAAAAATAAAATCCTAAAGCTTAAAAACTTGGTTGTTTTATTTTATTTGCCTTGCTCTTGTTTTAAATTGCCTTATTTTACTTTATTCGGATTTAGTTGGAATTTATCTGATTTTATTTTGGTTGTATGGAGTAAGAGGAAGAAGAAATAATTAGAAAAGGAATAAAAACCCATACAGGGCCAACCCTATCCCTTTTTCCCTCCTCGGCCCAGCCTCAACGCCAAGGCCCCACTCCCCGTCGCCTTCCCCGCCGGTCGTCGCCCCATCCCCCACCTCCATTACCATCGGCCTCCTCGCGCTCATGCCCCCCCCGCCCCGCCCCTCCGTCGCCGCTCCCGACCAGCCCCCCCCCCTCCCCTCCGTCGCTGCTCCCGGCCGGTCATCGAGGCCGCTCGTCGACGTGCGCCTACCCGACCACCTCGCACATCGCGTCGCGTCCGCCACCACTCCCGTACCATTTCCCCACCCCCGCCCCCTCTTCTCTCGCGCTTCACGGCCACGCGGCCATGGTCGCCGTCGCCACAATGGCCACCCCTCGCCCCTAGCCTATAAAAGGCCATCCCTCCGCCGACCACACACTCCGTCGAGCAAGTTCGCCTCACCAGCCCTCACT
This sequence comes from Chloris gayana, assembly GCA_031894775.1. Classification (NCBI taxonomy): domain Eukaryota; kingdom Viridiplantae; phylum Streptophyta; class Magnoliopsida; order Poales; family Poaceae; genus Chloris; species Chloris gayana. Next base: position 553,826 of record JAUNZO010001099.1, on the reverse strand, counting down.
CATCCCCTTCTTCCCCTTCCGCTGCCCGGCCACCTCGGCCCGCCCCTACGCGAGCTAGACCCCTAGCTAGCCCCACCGCCTAGCATCGCCACCGTCCGGACCTACGGTCGGCCAGCTCATGCTCGTCTGTCGTCACCGCGCTTGAGCGACCCCACGGTCGGCTCCGCCATGGCCAGCTGACCACCGGCGTGCCCCCGTCCGAACACCGGGGCCATCGCAATCGCCAATTTCAGCTCGAGCCGCGCCCCGCCCTATGGTCCATCGTGGACCCGTGGATCGGCTCACCATCCCGGTCCACGGATCTCGTGGACCATTTCCACGGGGTTTACCACAGAAAAATAAATCCCAAAAGCTTTTAAATCCACTTTTATATAATACCCCCTGGCCTTTTCCCAAATTAGTTAAGAGCATCATACACCTTGTTTATGAAAATGTGTGAAAATGAGGTTGGTGGTGTGTCTTGATTGGTGGGTGATTAGACCAACGATGTTAAGGTGAAGATTGGTGGGAAATTACTGGCCGTGGGCGAAACTTTTAGTACTTGGTGTAGAGTACTTGATGTTTAGGTGATGTCCATTTGTGATGGACGAGTGTTTGCCCTGCCATATAAGGACTGGTTCTTCGGACCCCAAATTGATGATTTAGTGTAGAACCACAAAACCTCGTTACGGACAGGACTATGCACCAAACCTTAGGTTACGCAGCAAGACGTTCCACCGGGTGTAGTAGATGATGGAGGTCCAGGGATTGTTTATTTAGTGAAGTCCGAGTACTCGGGACATATTGTGACATCCCCTCCGGGACACCCGGGAATCGGTACAGAGGGACACTCGACGAAGCGAGTTACAACAGAAACATCATCTCATACAAGCCGAATATATACATCATGGTATAATACAACCAGGTTTTTGAAATACAAACATTGTACAGCGGAAGCATAATACATTAATGAAGTTTAACAACCTACGAGTCTTGAAGCGGAAACTTGTACTTTACAACAAAAAAACCACTAGCGTGATGTACTCGAGCCCATCGTATACCACGATCCTCCTCGCTCAGGACGTCGGGATCTGTTCCCACTTGAGCGAACCACCCTCGGAACACGGCTCCTCTTCCGGACAGCTACCGTACAGTCGTGAAAGAACGACGCTTGCCCTGAAATTATAACGAGCAAACCCCGAGTATTCTAATACTCAGCAAGACTGACCCGTCAACGAGCACGCTAAGGCCGACGCCTAGTATGCAAAGGCTTTACGGCTGTGGGGTTGACTCCTTTGCGATAACAGCGCCACGAGGTGGATCCTTACTTTCAGTGTTTTAGCTCAACATTAGGATTCATTAACATCTATGTTTGCAGTCTACAGACTATTGCAATCATGTTTGCAAGAAACGATCACTTTTCGACCAACAATTCTTTCATCTCTCATCCTCATCTTTCAGTTGATTACTACGATGTGACGAGCTAAACAAGCGGTACTCATTACTGCGAGGGACAGTGATTCGAATCGATTTATACCAGCTGGCAAAACCCGACTACACGACGCATACGCACCACACCGATCGTATACGACAACTTTTCCCGCTAGCACTTGACAGCAGACTAGCCATTTCCAACTCTCCCGGAAGTATGGCGACGCCACGACTTCCCTCGTGGTCGACCCATCTCCCTCCCATGAGACTATCCTCTCACCGACAGCCGGCAAAGAGAGCTGGCTACGCTACATCTCCGGGGCGATAGGGTAGATCAGCTTGCTGGGCCCATGATACCAGCATATAGTACGGTACGTTCAAACTTGTTCAACTAAGCCGACAACGGTACGGTCCTTGACCGACACGGACGGGGCTACCACCTTGCAAGACCTTAACTCCGTCTTTGCCCTTTCTCCTACGGGGCCCGTCCTGGTCTCGGCTTATTAACATCTTCACTTCCATTCTCATCTTTCTCTTATCATTCTTCTTAGCAATAATAAACCAGTCATTACCCTATATCTCGCGAGTAGTATATGACACCACTCGTCTCCTACCGATCCCCTACAACTTAAGCTTAGCGATCGTTAACTCTATTGAGCTACCTGTACCGAGTATAATATAAACAAATGGAAACCTATTCTCATGCATCTAGGGTATCAAGCAACTCCTATAACCTAATGCACAATCACGACTCATTACTCGTGATAAAAGAAAAGACTTTAAAAACATAGGTGGGATGCACCGGGGCTTGCCTTGATTCGAGTCGGGGTTAGCTTCCGCGGTGTGCTCGGTCGACTTCGAGATTCCGTCTCGCTGCCTCGACCTCGGACGGAACCTCGATCACGCCAGGACCTAGGTCGACCAACAATACGTCGCGAATCACAACCATGCATGCATGAATGTATATGACATGACGTGCAAAGATTGTGTTAATCACGATCATTAATTGTCAACGTAATCATTGATCAAGTTCATTAATTATTAAGTAACAATTGATCTTGTTCATTAATTAACAACTAATAGTTAATCATGTTCATTAATTAACACTTAATCCTGTTCATTAATTAATAATTAATCATGTTTATCAATTAAAATTACTAATTAATCATGTTCATTAATTAATAAATTAATCATTAATTAATGATATGTAATAACACAATGAGTACTAAATTGGGATCGCATGAAATGACGGTGTTTATGTTGAATTTTGGAAAACAAACTTAACAGAAACTTTCGTCTGCAGTATCTCTAATTTTAAAGAAATTTATTTTTCAAAAATAATTAATAATTAGCATATAATAATAGCTCATCTTAATTAAAGAAAGGTAATTAATTAAACTATGCAATTATAATTTCTCAAAATAGGCATTTGAATACATAATCAAATAGAGAATAATCTTATGAATCTAATGCACTTTGTTTGGTATTTTTCTGATTTTTGTGGAATTTTCTAGAAATATTTGAAGTTTGAACAAATCTGGAAATTGAATAAATTCAAAAAGGAACAGATGAGCTTACTTGGGCCAAAACTAAGCTGGCCCATGGGTGGGCGGCCCAAATGCACGTGCGGCCCGGACATGCGTGCTCGCCGACTATGGCGAGTGGTGGCCGGGGCACGGCGGCGGGTCGCCGGAGGAGCGCGGGATGAGGGTGGGAAGGCCGGTGACGCGGCCCGGACGACTCGGCGTGACACGGGGAGGCCGAGAGCGGGGTCCACGGTGGCAGGAGCGCACCGAGCGGGGCCGGCGGCGAGCTGCTCCACCAACGGAGGTCCGGCGGGGCACCGACGGTGGGTTAGTGGACTAAATGGAAGACCGTCTCCTCCGGAAGTTTCCTTGACCGAAGGAGAACACCGGCATCGAGCTCGTTGACGACGAGGAAGGCCGGAAGATGATGCGCACCGGCGAGGTGGTTGCGGCGGCGGTTGAAGCTTGTAGAAGATGACTAAATTGAGCCAAATCTGGGGACGGGACACCCTACCGATCACCAAGGAGGAAGAGGAGCATGTTTGGAACACCTAGGATCAAGAATCGCAGCACGAGACGCATCATAGAGGGAGAATTAGAAGGAATCCCGGTGGCCAGACGGTCTTACGTTCTTGGCGAAGAAATGGGTTCGATCTTTGGTGCTAGGGCGAGGTAGCGTGATTGACGGCCATGGGGAGGTGCGGGACTCTGCTGCGGAACTTTGGGGTGTAGCGGCTCGCCGGGGACGACCGGAGGTGGCCGGACGGTGAAAAACTCGGAAGGGCGGACGACCGTTGCTTCGGGTGCGAGTCCGGGGAGAGAGAGAGAGACGAGCGCAGCTGGGCTTTATCCCCACGGGCCGGAGGGGGTGAGGTGGCGGGGAGCTCCTGCGTGGCAGCTGCGGAGCGAGGCGCGGGGCTGGAGGTGCCGGCGGGGCGGTGGAGGCGGTGGCGAGGCGGTGGGGTGGGGGAGAGGAAGAAAAGAGATTGGCCACCGGCCTGTTTTGCGATTTTACAAAAAGCCCCCTATGTTTTTAATTAATTGAAAAACATACCTCCCGAGCTCGGAAAAATCCAAGAAAAATTAGAGGTGTTAATAAAAACATTTCACACACTTTTCTTTTTAGGTCCAGGTTAACATTCTAAATTGTTTTTGAATTAAAAATTCAAAGATAAATTAATAAAAGAAACTTTGTTTATTTCTTGCAAATATTTTTACAAAGCAAAATAAAATCAGGGCACTTTTATAAATCTTTATTTAGTATGTTTAAGCAACAGAAAATGTTAAACTCCAAAAATTTCTTTTATTTAATTTCTTCTTTTAAGAATTTAGTTTTAACGTAGGTTAACGTTATTATTTTATGTGCATTTTTAACACCAAATGAAATAGTTTTAAAAATGCAACATGATGACATGATGATGAGTGACATGAAATGCACTTTGATTTGTTAGGGTTGTTACAGCCCTCCCCTTATAGGAATCTCGTCCCGAGATTCACGATCGAGCGACTAGGCGATGGTACTAAAGACCTTTAGTAACCGGGTCGAAGAAAACCTCCTTGTTCCTAAGTAGCTTCGATTCCGAGTGAGTGCCCTACCGAATCTTGTAGACTTGAGGGTTCGATGTTGAGTCACTCGATCCTTGGTGTCGAGCACTCGGATCGGCTGTTCGTAATACATCAAATCTGACTGTAACTCGTTCCACATTTGTCTGTCGGTATGTCTACGGTGGTTTCGGACGCGTCTTCTTTTGAGATATGTGGAACACCTTGTGAATTCCCGATAAGTGTGCTTGGTAACTTCCAACGATATGCAACCGATCCACCCCTTTCCGGAATTAGAAAGGGTCCGATATATCGTGGAGCTAACTTGCCTTTGATTCCGGATCGCTGGACACCTTTGGTAGGGGATACACGAAGATAGACTTGATCTCCAATCTCGAACACTAACTCTCGACGTCTTTTATCCGTATAACCGATCCGTCGAGATTTAGCTCTCTTGTGGTTCCGTTGAATGAGGCTACTCGCGCTTCGGCATCCTTTACTAGCTTGGGTCCTAATATTATTCTCTTGCTCCACTTTCGGACCATTTTAATGGTGTGTGACAGCTACGACCATACGGAGCTTCGAACGGTGACATTCCGACACTCTCTCGGTAGCGGTTGCTATAGGAGAATGCTGCGGACGGTAGGCATCTTTCCAAAGCTTGGTTGTATGATAAAACACCAGCCCGAAGCATATCTGCTAGATATCGGTTGATTCTCTCCGTCCGTCGATCTGTTGGAGGTTAATACACCGAGATTCAAATCAACCTTGTTCCCCATCGACTCATACACTTGCTCCCAAAATCTGGATACAACCGAGCTCCTCGATCCGAGATGAGGGTCTTGGGTACTCCATGTAGACAAAGTACACGAGCAATGTATAGATTTGTATATTGCTTTGCCGTGTAGGTAATGTCCATACCAATATTTTCCCATTTCCATTCCGAGATACTCAAAGATGGAAGCGGACCTGCTTGATTCTAATGCTCTGCTTTGACACGTCGACAAGTATCACTCTCATTGTCATACCCTGCTATGTCTCGTGTCCTTCTTGTCCACCAGAATCTTCTCTTCATATCTTGATACATTTTGTTGGTCCTAGGATGAATAGCATACTTAGATGTGTGTGCTTCATCCATTACCTTTTGCGAAGTCTTGAACCAGATCACCTTCATTATCTTCTTGAAAACACTTCATTTCACCCTGCTTGTTTCGTCTTTTAATGTGACTCATACCAACGTCCTGCTTTTGAGCTGCTATAATTTCTTCACGAATGGTAGAGATAAGAGCTAAGTTGGTCAATGCTCCCTGCGAAAGAATCCGGAGACTAGGCTTGCTAATTTCCTTTTCCTGTGCTTTAATTACTAGGCCGAGCGGTGAGATTGTTGCAACGAGATTTTCGACTCAAGGCATCAGCTACGATATTGGCTTTCTCGGGATAGTAATGGATCTCGATACCATAATCCTTAATTCAACCATCTTTGTTTGCACTGTTCGGATCCGCTTGAGTGAAGATATATTCGAGGCTCTTGGGGTCTGCGTATAGATGTATCAAACTTTCCAAGAACTAATGTCTCCAACTCTTCAATGCTAGAGCGACAACTGCTGATTCCAGCTCCTGTGTCGGTAGTGTTCTTCTTATCGCCTATGCTCTCATTATCAATCACTCGACCTTCCTGCATTATAGCACATCCAAGCCCCGTGCCGGAGGCATCATAGTACACATCAACGGCTTGGTCAAACCTGGCTGAGCTAACACTAGTGCTTGTTGCGAGTAACTTCTTCAATGTCCGAAAAGCTTCTTCACATTCATTGATCCATTCATAGTTCTTAATCTTCTCCAGCAAAATTGGAAATGAAAATGAATCTTCTATAATAACCAGCTAACCCTAAGAAGCTTCGGATTTACGTGACCACTTTAGGTGAATACTTCTTTAACTTTACCAGGATCAACAATCACTTCTTCTGCTGATATCACGTGACCTAGGAATGGTACCTCCTTTAGCCGAACTCACACTTACTGAATTTGGCATCTAACTGGTGGTCCCTTATACGTTGGAACACGGTCCTTAAATGTGCTGCATGTTCCTCTTCCGACTTAGAGTAGGTCGAATGTCGCCTATGAAAATCACGACAACCCTGTCCAATTCGGCATAGACACCGAGTTCATGAGATACATGAAATGCACTGGTACATTATTTAGACCACGAGGATATCACTAGATACTCATAAAGTCCATATATGGTAGAGAAACTGTCGTTGGTATATCTTCCGCTCTAATCTCGATCCGATGATATCCGGAGCAAAGATCTTTTGGAGAAAACTTTTACTCCCATCAACTGATCAAATAAGATGTCAATCCGAGGAAATGGATACTTGTGCTTAATGGTCACTCGCATCCAAAGTTCGATCTTCCGCACATAACCTCAAGGTTTGATGGTTCTCCTTGACGACCAATGTTGGGCATCCCCGGGGTGATGTACTTAGGTGTATATATCCTTTATCCAGTAATCCCTTCGAGTTGTACCTTTACTTCGTCAGCACATTCGGGTGGCATCCGATACGGTCTTCTCGATATGGGTGCAGTTCCCGGTTGAAGTTCTCTCTTGAACCCTACTCGCTCGATCGGTGGTAACCCTGGTAAGCCTTCGGAAGAATAAGTTGGGAAGAGTGACAATCTCGTCCATGAAGAGGAGAGTTCGGGTGAACTGCAAAAGCATCTATATCCAGATCTTGCCTTATAATACTTCATCCATCTTATGCCAAGAATCGCATCAAATCCTTCCCCGTCGGACTATAAAGGAGTTGGGATAATCCTTACGACCCAACTTCAATGGTATCTCTGTAGTACTTTGATCCTGTGCTTGATGAAGTTACGGGTTGCTACCGAGTCAATTAACATACTGGCAGCAGGATGGTTGATAGAGAACAAACCAGCCATGACTTGTGGTCCTTTCGGAATCTCCTCGGATGTGGTAAAGTTGACACGACCAATCTTCATCTTATCATTTTGACTTGTATGATTCTGTCGACCAACTGCTTCCCCTTCAGGACGCGTTGTCAAATTCTGCTTTGTTGGTGCGACGCAACCTTGAGCCAAGTGTCCAAGACAACCACTGTTATAGCATAGATGATCAGCAGATCGGGGTGTCGAGGATAAGGCCGTATACTTGATAGGTCTGGTTTTTGAACCGCTGAACTGGAGAACACCCGTTGTCGATACTCGAGGTGACCGGTAAGAAATAGAATCCGGTGGTCGAGGCTCGAACCTCCGATCTGTTGCAGAAATGTAGACTAATGATACTTGGAGAGTACCTCACTTCCTTGTTCACTCGGCTGCTCTCTTCTTAGCCTTCTCTTCTTAATGAGCACGAAGGCAACATCACTTACAAACTTATTGAAACTAACTCCTCGGTCCAAATTTAGAACATCGGGGTGCTTGTTGTCAATATCCATCATTCGCATGCCGAAATCAGGAATCGTGAAATTTATAAGAGCGGTGAAAGTTAATGATGAAGTAAAAGATTTAACTGAAATGGTTGAGATTAAGAAACCACATGGATTATCAAAAGATGCGACGACACTTTCGTCAATCCGAGTGTGGAAGGAATTATGGGCTTAAGATCTTTACAAGGATAATTGCACCGATGAGTTTCCAATACAGTATTCTTCTTTCCGGTTGCGTACCCTAGGTTATACACCATCCGTTCGGAAGAACATCATATTTGGATTCTCTTCTAGTTTCAAAATAGAGTATGCATTTCCACATCGCTCATGTTTGACTTCGAGAAGCGCTCAGGCGAACCGGCACAATTCAAAGGCAAAATAGCAATTTGAAAGTGCAAAACACCCATTTCCAAACTAGCTCTCGGTACAACTTGGTTTAGTCGAAAAGGTGATGATTATTTCTTCAATGGAAGTCACTCAAGAACGTCAAGGAAAGATAAGTTCCGGATGCAATTGAGTGAAAGAAGGAGAATGACTTTCGGACCAGGAATAGTCATCTCATAATACTCGGGATTTCATCATCCAAAACTTTCTGTCGAGATGACAAGTCCGAACAGAAATCGAAATGGCTATTGCTGGAGGGGGAAAGAGAACTTTTGGTGGCTACAAGTGGTAGTTAACCTGGTCATCTGCCTGGATGAGGCCTAGAGCGATCGAAGTGATATCGGTGACTAGTTTCTGGATTCCTCTACTCATTCATTCCGTCCTTCCGCTCTTATTTGGAAAGTTATTGCGCTTGTTCAAGATCTAGTATCTCATCACGGGTCTTTATCGGATCTGCCTCTAGTTGCTTAACTATTGCTTTGACAACCGCAAGTTGTTCATCTCCAAGATTCAACTATAGCACTTATTCATTCTGGCATCTTTAATCTATCCCTTTAAATCCCCGGTTCTCATATGGGCTCCTTGATAAATACACATGATCGTTCCTGTCTTTGTTCGCCTTTGATCATCTGTATATGAAGATCTTAAATTCCCTATTCCATTGCCTCCGTGTGGAAGTTCCTCTTGACTTCTATTTCACTATCATAAACTTCTTCTTACGCCATCCATAGGAAACTAACTCCATACTACGATGCTAACTAAGTATAACCCCAGCTTTTTAGTATAGCACTCAATATGACATGATGCATGCTCGGTAGACTAACTATACGTACTATAGTATATAAAACTACAACGAATAGTTAGCACTTCCCAAAACCCGAACGTTGAACAGTTAGTAACAATCTAACTATTCTACATCCTTATGGGCTCCGTACTCTCGCATACTAAAAACGTGCTAAACGGGTTAAGTTTTGAAAACGAGCTTGTAAACAATGTACTCGTTGCCCCTGTATTGCTCGATACCAGCTGTGACATCCCCTCCAGGACACCCGGGAATCGGTACAGAGGGACACTCGACGAAGCGAGTTACAACAGAAACATCATCTCATACAAGCCAGAATATATACATCATGGTATAATACAACCAGGTTTTCGAAATACAAACATTGTACAGCGGAAGCATAATACATTAATGAAGTTTAACAACCTACGAGTCTTGAAGCGGAAACTTGTACTTTACAACAAAAAAACCACTAGCGTGATGTACTCGAGCCCGTCGTACACCACGATCCTCCTCGCTCAGGACGTCGGGATCTGTTCCCACTTGAGGGAACCACCCTCGAACACGGCTCCTCTTCCGGACAGCTACCGTACAGTCGTGGAAGAACGACGCTTGCCCTGAAATTATAACGAGCAAACCCCGAGTATTCTAATACTCAGCAATATCGACCCGTCAACGAGGCACGCTAAGGCCGACGCCTAGTATGCAAAGGCTTTCCGGCTGTGGGGTTGACTCCTTTGCGATAACAGCGCCACGAGGTGGATCCTTACTTTCAGTGTTTTAGCTCAACATTAGGATTCATTAACATCTATGTTTGCAGTCTACAGCTATTGCAATCATGTTTGCAAGAAACGATCACTTTTCGACCAACAATTCTTTCATCTCTCATCCTCATCTTTCGAGTTGATTACTACGATGTGACGAGCTAAACAAGCGGTACTCATTACTGCGAGGGACAGTGATTCGAATCGATTTATACCAGCTGGCAAAACCCGACTACACGACGCATACGCACCACACTGGTCGTATACGACAACCTTTCCCGCTAGCACCTGACAGCAGACTAGCCATTTCCAACTCTCCCGGAAGTATGGCGACGCCACGACTTCCCTTGTGGTCGACCCATCTCCCTCCCGTGAGACTATCCTCTCACCGACAGCCGGCAAAAGAGAGCCGGCTACGCTACATCTCCGGGGCGATAGGGTACATCAGCTTGCTAGGCCCATGATACCAGCATGTAGTACGGTACGTTCAAACTTGTTCAACTAAGCCGACAACGGTACGGTCCTTGACCGACACGAGACGGGGCTACCACCTTGCAAGACCTTAACTCCGTCTTTGCCCTTTCTCCTACGGGGCCCGTCCGGTCTCAGCTTATTAACATCTTCACTTCCATTCTCATCTTTCTCTTATCATTCTTCTTAGCAATAATAAACCAGTCATTACCCTATATCTCGCGAGTAGTGTATGACACCACTCGTCTTCTACCGATCCCCTATAACTTAAGCTTAGCAATCGTTAACTCTATTGAGCTACCCGTACCAGTATAACATAAACAAATGGAAAACTATTCTCATGCATCTAGGGTATCAAGCAACTCCTATAACCTAATGCACAATCACGACTCATTACTGTGATAAAAGAAAAGACTTTAAAAACATAGGTGGGATGCACCGGGCTTGCCTTGATTCGAGTCGGGGTTAGCTTCCGCGGTGTCTTGGTCGACTTCGAGATTCCCGTCTCCCGCCTCGACCTCGGACGGAACCTCGATCACGCCAGGACCTAGGTCGACCAACAATACGTCGCGAATCACAACCATGCATGCATGAATGTATATGACATGATGTGCAAAGATTGTGTTAATCACGATCATTAATTGTCAACTTAATCATTAATCGAGTTCATTAATTATTAAGTAACAATTGATCTTGTTCATTAATTAAGTACTAAATTGGGATCGCATGAAATTGTGACACCCCTACCTTGCAAAGCAAGAGGGATTGTCGCACAGGACCGCCTCGGGAAACCCAAATGCACGACATACGCATCATTTAAGAACACGTATGGCCACCTTTCACAAGATTACCATAGATATGAGCCGGGTCCGCCCTCCGAGTGTGCATTCCACATGCGACCACGGTAGCGTCGGGTCCAAGGGTAATAACACACCCTCCGTCTACTCACAAACCCGTGCATCCACCGCGACCAACACTTTGCACAAAGGGTGGAGTTACCGTCCAACACTACGGCTCTCAAGTTACATCGGTTTACCAACTCCCATACGAAGGTATGCATTTGGTACACAACTCAATACTTGCTCGCGGAGTCACAACGAACGGTCCTTAACCGACACGCACGGGGCTATGGCGAACATAGGCGAACCTTGCCACCGCATCCTACACTTGCATTTCCCGTACGGTCTCAATTTCATAAACACCATGTGAAAGATAACAAGTGGATAGACCTATACCGAGAGGTCTCCGTACCGCTCGGTGTTGCTACCGATGACTCCTTACTAAGCATAGCATTTCTAACGAAAAAGGATTATACCTATCCAATGAAACCATAGGCATAAAGGGATAAATAATGCAACTACGGTGACGATCAACTCCTGAACTTAAATGCACAATACATGACATCATTACTTGTGAAGTAAAACAAAACTTTTAAAAGCGTGGGTTATGCACCGGGGCTTGCCTTGGGGCTGTTTCGAAGTTAGTATCCACACGGTGTTCAGCTCAACATTGATCTCCTCGGGGTTGCCTTCCTCGTTCTTGGGTCCTAGATGAATGCAATGCAATGTATGAGCATAGGTGAATGCATAGATATTATTATTCATGAAACTTTCTCAATAAATATGAATGATGTTGTTCTATGCATATGAGAGAAAATTATGCATGCCGAGGATGAAATGCTTGCTTATGGATAGGAAAACATAGTTTAGGTCAAGAGGATACATTTCTATTTAAAATGAAATATATGATAGGCATACATAAGCAATATACTTAGAAGCAAACGAATAATCACTCTCTCCTAGATGATATGGCACAAGAGAGTATTTAATCTATCCACCTTTTATTCTAACATAGAGTTAAACATGGGCATCAACATGGAGTAGGGCAAGATAAATATACACATGTCATCCTACTGCTCTAATTAACCATAAAGTTTAAGATAATACGATCACGCATGAAATGTAAGACTTTGACATAAATTATCCATATATGGTTATATGACAATATGTGGTGCCGTTACATTACTTAATAAGCCTAAATGAAGTAAAGGGTGCAACAAGCAAATTTTATACATGATCTATGTGACAACATGTAAAAGGGATCATGATTAAGAATATAACACATATGGACAACATGTGCATAGAGACTTTTACATGCATAAATAACAATCAATATGGAAATATGTCATTTCATGCCAATATGAACTTGATCCTTTCAACGACTAAGAAATTAGTGCTACAATGCAACCTGTACATGGTTTCTGTGGTAAAGCATAAACAATTATGATAGGCACCAGAAATAATAAGTCATGCATTTTTGGGCACATTTTTCTAAATAAAACATTTATATGCAATTATATGCTATATAGGCAAGGAATGAGAAATATGATGCAAATATGTATGAATGCAACAAAATCATGCACCAGGGGGTCCAACATGTTATGAAAGGTGCACATGTCAATTTTCATGATTTTTGCAATTTCCAGGAATTAATTATGGACTTTACAAGCTTAACAAGGTTCTATTTTAAATTACACAAAACATTGAATTTTTGCACAGAACCATAGACAACAAAGTTGAACAATGTAAAGTTCATGTCCTAAGCTTTCCAAAAAGCTATCATTTGCATTTTTCTGACTTGTATTTTAAAAGATATGAATTTTGCAAATTTCATAAAAGTTCACTGCTATTTACGAAATTGCCACAGGTCGTGATTTTGTTAACAGAAGCACCATACAGCCGCGCCGGTGGGGAAAATGGCAGATTCCGGCGACCTCGGAGCAGAAACAAAAGGGGAGAAAGGTCAGAGATGTTCACCAATGAGTTTAGCACACATAGGAACAAGAATCACGCGAAATAGCTCACCGGAGACGATGAATTTCACGTAGAAGTAGAAGTTGGTCGGCGACACTAAAACTCCAATTACTCCTAGCACACTCCATGGATTGAGGTGAGGTTTCTTTGAGATGAAAGAGCATTCCATTCCGCATCCATCAGTGTTCTCAGGTCGAGTAGTGGTGGTGGGATTTGACCGCACTCTGCGAACGAACTCCAGCTGGGTATGACGGTGGGGGAAAAGTGCTCGGTTTGTAGAGAAAATAAGAGGATGAGGTAGGAGATATTTGCTGATCACTTGACCACTAGTTGGGAGACGACCTTGACTGAGATGGCTTACGCTGGAAGGAGGAGGAGGATTGCACTGGATGCAACGGTGGTGGCCTGGAGCAGTGACCGGCATGGAGGAACAGAGAGAAGAGAGGACGAGTGGGCTCCACCGTGGTGAAAAATATTCTTCGCTACTGTTCTTTCTCCAAAACAATGGTTCTAGGCCGCATTTGGACTTCCCAATTTTTGTGCATAATCCTCATGAAATATGGAGCAACTTTTGTTATTGTCAAAAGTTCAAATTTTCCTCACAAAAATTCCTAAAAATCCGTGAATGTCTGCTGTTTTTCTGCGTTAACTGAATTTTTAAGGGGTCTTAAGCCATACTAAAAATTATGGAAAAATGTCCCAAAATTCTTCCTTGACATTCCCCACAAGGTTCTGCAAAAACATTGACATGCTTTTGTAGGAAAAGTTTGAGTTTTGAGAAGTGCTTTGTTTGAGTCAAATTTTGAAATTAAAATTCAAAACCGTAGTCATATTAATTTGCTTCTCAATAAATCTGAAATTTGAAAATGCAAATTGAATAACATGGTCCTGTTCACATGTACTTTGTGACATGGGATGTCACAGCCCTCCCCTTAAAGAAATCTCGTCCCGAGATTAACAATCGGTAGCTTAGCAAAAGTAAAAGGGGGCACGTGAACATTACCTCAAATGCGAAGCCAAAAACTCGGGGAAATTTGAATTTAGAAATTCCTCTTGTTCTCAAGTAGCTTCATCTTCAGTGTGGTTACTCCATTGCACTTTGTAGAAAGTGATAGTCCGATTTCGAGTAACCCGATCCTTTTGATCAAGAATCCGAACCGGTAGCTCGGGTATGACAAATCTTCACTTAATTGTTCCGTGTCCGTGATGACAACATCAATTGGTGGCTTCGGACATTTCTTAAGTTGTGATACATGGAAAACATTATGGACACTGGATAAGCTCTCCGGCAATTGTAGTCGGTAGGCGACCGAACTACACTTCTCAACGATTTCATAGGGACCGATGTAGCGGGGAGCCAATTTACCTTTGATCCCAAATCGAGCAACACCTTTATTCGGAGAGGCACGGAGATACACTTGATCACCCTTTTCAAATTCCAGCGGACGTCTTCTCTTGTTAGCGTAGGTAATTTGTCGAGATTGTGCCGCTTTCATGTTAGCCTGAATTTCTCTCACTTTTTCCTCAGCCTTGAGTAACAAGATCAGGACCAAAAACTATCCTTTCGCCCGCTTCGGACCAATTCAGCGGTGTGTGACAAGAATGACCATAAAGAGCTTCAAATGGAGACATCCCCGAGCTCTCTTGATAGCTGTTGTTGTAGGAAAACTCAGCGAACGGTAAATGATCATCCCAGTTCCCACTATGGTTCAATGCACACGCTCTCAATATGTCTTCAAGATACTCGATTCACTCTTTCTGTTTGCCCGTCCGTCTGCGGATGATAAGAAGAGCTTCGGATTAGCTTTGTGCCAAGACTCTCATGCAATTGCTCCCGTAAGCGAGAAACAAATTGCGGTCCACGATCTGAAATTATAGTCTTCGGCACACCATGTAGACATAAGATTCGCTGGATATAGAGCTCAAGCATACTTCTTCACATTATAGGTAGTGCGGACAGGAATGAAGTGGGCTGATTTTGTGAGACGGTCCACAATAACCCAAATAGAGTCATGATGCTTGGACGTGAGAGGTAAACCGACAATGAAGTCCATAGATATGTCCTCCCACTTCCAGGCAGGAATGTGAAGTGGATGCGAGAGACCGGCTTTCTTCGGATGATCAGCTTTGACACGCCGGCACGTGTCACATTCAGCGACATACCGGGCAACTTCACGTTTCATACGAGTCCACCAAAATTTCTCACGCAAACCACGATACATTTTATTGGTGCCGGGGTGGATGGAATATTTTGAGAGATGTGCTTCATCAAAAATTTTCTTTCGCAGCTCCATATCCTTGGGAACCACGAGCCAATTACCAAACCAAAGAACTCCATCGGCGTCTTGACGGAAGCACTTGGCATTCTCGGTGCCAATTTTCTGCCTAATCTTTTCCATACCCTTGTCCTTGTTCTGCGCCTCAATAATTTCATCCCGGAGAGTTGGAACGAGAGCGAGATTATACAAGGCTGCATAAGGAAGAACACGGAGACTTGGGTCGACTGAATCTGAAATTTCAGCACCTTCCATAGAGCATACAAATGCACTATTGCATTGGTGTTGCCGACTTAGAGCATCGGCGACCACGTTGGCTTTGCTCGGGTGATAATGAATTTCGAGTTCATAGTCCTTAATCAATTCCAACCATCTTCTTTGCCTCATATTTAATTCCTGTTGAGTGAAGATATACTTGAGGCTTTTGTGATCAGTATATAGATTAACCAGATTACCAAGAAGATAGTGTCTCCACATTTTCAAAGCAAGAACTACTGCTGCCAACTCTAAATCATGAGTGGGATAATTTTCTTCATGTTTGCGAAGCTGACGAGAACCATAAGCAATCACACGACCCTCTTGCATCAACACACAACCCAATCCTCGTGCCGAAGCATCACAATATACGTCGAATGGCTTTGTGATGTCGGGTTGAGCTAGAACTGGAGCGGATGTCAAATGCTTCTTCAGGGTTTGGAAAGCATTCTCGCATTCTTTATTCCATTTAAAGGTAGAATCCTTTTCCAATAGCTTTGTCATAGGCTTGGATATGATTGAAAAATTTGGGATGAACTTCCGATAATAACCCGCGAGTCCAAGAAAACTACGAATATGTTTGACATTTTTCGGAGTCTTCCACTTGAGAACATCTTGCACTTTGCTTGGATCAACCGAGATACCTTCAGCTGAAATAAGATGGCCTAAGAAAGGTACTTGCTTCAGCCAGAACTCACACTTGCTGAACTTGGCATAGAGTTGATGATCTCGCAATCTTTGAAGTACGATACGGAGATGTTCATCATGCTCCTCTTCGGACTTAGAATAAACAAGGATGTCATCAATGAAGACCACTACAAACTTGTCAAGCTCCGGCATGAACACCGAGTTCATCGGGTACATGAAATGAGCTAGAGCGTTCGTCGAGTCCAAAAGACATTACAAGGTATTCAAATAGACCATACCTCGTAGAAAATGCTGTTTTTGAAATATCCTCGGGCCGAATTTTAATTTGATGATAGCCGGAGCGAAGATCAATCTTGGAGAAGACCTTTGCACCAACTAATTGATCAAATAGCATATCAATTCGTGGCAGAGGATATTTGTTCTTGATTGTCACCGCATTTAATGGTCGATAGTCGACACATAAACGCAACGACTTGTCCTTTTTCTTCACAAACAAAGCGGGACAGCCCCACGGTGATGAGCTAGGACGAATGTAGCCCTTGTTTAGAAGTTCATTCAGCTGCTCTTTAAGTTCCATTAATTCGTTGGGAGCCATTTTGTACGGCCTACGAGAAATTGGAGCTGTGCCAGGCTGTAGTTCAATCTTAAACTCGACATCCCGATCAGGAGGCATTCCGGGCAAGTCATCCGGAAACACGTCGGGGAACTCACATACAACCGGAATATCCTCCAATTTTCTTCCTTCCAACTGATGGACTTGAGAAGAAATGGCACCCGGATATGACAGACGTAGCACCGATCGACCATGCAATGGAGAATTTAGATGAACTTCCCGAGTATCAATATGCAAGACCGCTTTATGATACTTCATCCAATTCATACCTAAAATAACATCTAGGCTTAATTCTTTCAAGATGATAAGATTCGACGGATAGACCCATCCTCCTAGATTGAGAGGAGGCAAGACTCCTTGTGTTGCATGAATCTGTCCTCCAGGAGATGTGATAGCATACGGTGCCTTAAGGTTGTTTGGTGTAAGTCGTAACCTTTCAACACAAGCCATGCTTATAAACCCATGAGTAGCACCGGAGTCAAAAAGAACAAAGACTGGATCATCACGGACGGTAAACGTACCAAGAAGCACTCGGTTCACCTTCTTGCATTTCTTCGAGAGTGGTGAAGTTGATTCGACCAGTCCTACGTGTATCCCTAGTGAGAGGTAGATTTCTGCTATCATTTTTGTTGTTGCCTCGAGGACGTCTCTTAAAGCGACGATCGTTGGTGTAGCAGCTAGAGTAGCTTACATTTACACTTAGCTGCGCCTTAGGCATTGGGCTTTGAAAATCTTCCTGTAGAGGTTGAAGCTTTCGACCACACTGGTGATCACAGCCATAGGAAGTTTCATGCTGCTGCGGTGGAAGGGAATAATGTTCATCATTCTGTGGTATGGCTGAACAGACACTTGAGCCATCCGATGGAACAACAATCATTTGGCAGCTACGAGGAGCGGTACCGGATGCATTTTCCATAGCACGTTTCTTCTCCTTGTCTTCTTGATAGGCTCGGGTAGCATCCTCTTGGACAATTGCAGCACTCACAAACTCATTAAACGAACAATTAGTCAATTGAGCTAGACGTGCTTGCAATTTGAAATTAAGGCCAGACTTGAATTGGTCTCTCTTCTTTGCATCAGTATCAACATGGTAGGTGGTATATTGGGCGAGATAATTAAATTTGCGTGCATATTCCGGCACATCATCTGAATCTTGCTTCAGTTGCAAAAACTCTTGCAATTTCCGCTTCCCGAGTCCAACGGGAAGATGATGAGAGCGGAAAGCTTCACAAAATTCTGGCCATAGGACTTGACGATCAGCGGGAAATGCATTAGAATAACTGGCCCACCATGCATTTGCTGACCCGCGGAGTTGCTGAATCGCAAACATGGTCTTCTCGATGGTCGGTGCAGCGAAGGAGTGCAAGCTTGGATTCCATGATACGAAGCCAATTATCGACTTCCAAAGGATCACCATCACCAGAGAACGTCGGAGGTTGTGTATCCCAGAAATCCACATATGACGCCTCCTGTGGTGCTGGTTGGCTTCCTTGAAAATTACCCTCAAGGAACATACGGAACAACTCCACTTGATTATTAATGAATTGCTCATTATGAGTTCTCAGCGGAGGTGAAGATGACAATGGTGCTCCACCACGGTTATTGGATCCTTCAGGGACCTCACCGCGGTTTTCCACATTTCTGCGAGTGCGCACCATCTGTGGAACATCATCAATATTGTCAGACTTCATATTCAACATATTCATATGCTAAATGAGCTAGCATAATCGATGAATAATGAAATTGACATGAAGAATATGCAAGGCAATCTCTGAATTCCTACATCTTGCAAAAATCGAATCTGAATTTCTGGATGACCCTACTGTTTTGCCAATTTAGGGGTCCTTCCAGATTTTTCCAAGAAACACTCATACTACCAAGGTTGTAAATATCTCCCCAATCTTTCCAACGAGCACTTAATCACCTTCATAGCTCAAGCCAATTGAAAGTTATGGCAGAAACACTATAAAAACAGTGTGCTGAAATTGCCTCTGGAATTTCTGACAACTCTCTGTTATTGCCATTTTGAGCCAGGATAGAAACTTTTCCAGCACAATCTCTGGCTACCAAAGCTGTAGAGCAAAACACAGGCTTTCCAGAAAGGGGTAGATCACCTCATTTTGACAACCAACGAGGGAGATATGGCGATTTTGGTGAAACTGACCTATCGAGTGCATTTTCTGTCGACCGGGAGGGTGTTTTTCAGATCGATTGGATTTCTTGCATTTTATCGATACCGAGACCATGTGAGTTGATTTAGGTTGATACATTTGGGTTCATTATCATGTGTGAAATGCATATGGGATGAATGGGATGCATGATGCCATGAAATATGTCGATTTCCTACGTCCTTTCCAAAATAAAAGACGTGATTGGTATATAGCCGACCAACTCGCAAAATTAGTGGCAACACACACACGTACTCATCACGGTTCTATACGATCTAAGATTCGTGGTTAGTGTACCTGCAGAAGATCCATTGCAGAAACAATACATCAAATTCAAGAGAAATTACGAAAACAAATCATAGTTCTACTATCATATAGAGTAACGATCCATTGAAGGGATCGCCTCGTGGATTGCCACGAGCCAACATTGTCCCGTATTATTACTTCCGTGGGCACGGAGCGCTAATTTAAATTGCAAACGTACCTGAGCCAAAGTCGTAGATGCAAGAAATTAAACAATCATAACACAAGTTAGTTTGCCACTTCTACACTATTATAGACCTTAATTGGGCTTACTAAATCGTTCCTCACCGTAAAACGTGTTTGCCTTTTTTAAGAATGATCATTAGCGTATGGCAAATCCCGAATCGGCTCGATACCAGCTGTGACACCCCTACCTTGCAAAGCAAGAGGGATTGTCGCACAGGACCGCCTCGGGAGACATCCGACGAAGCGGACGTCATAGCACATACACAGATGATACATTCACCATTTACAAAGATATATTTAGTGTACATGAGTAGAACATTTTACATATGATCTTCAAGTGTTACAATACATAGAGTTTAGATTCTGATTTTTACATTTCTTTAGTATATATGCGGAAGCGTAAATTAATCTCGACGATAGTTGCCTAAAATGTAACACATCAAGCCCGTAGATGTGCCCATTCTTCTCAACAGCTCACCTGCGCAAAAATGTTAACAACAAAGCCCTGAGTATCTAATATACTCCGCAAGTCTTACCCGACAAAAGTGGTTTCTAAAACCGACTCCTAACATGCAGGGGGCTGACCGGGTTTGCTGGAATTAAATTGCAAAAAAAAAAAACAGCACCTAATTTATTTATAATTTCAGCTTTTAGCCATATTAAAGGGTTATGATGTGAATGTAAAATTTAGTTAGCAGGACCTAGCAATACAAGGCTGCAATGCAATACTAAAATACTTCAAATCAGCAAATATATCATCATGTTCACTTCTTACTACGATGCGATCTGCTCGAGACAAGAGGTACTCAATAACCGCGAGGGACGACGATATATATCGATTTACATCCTGCAGGAGAAACCCAAATGCACGACATACGCATCATTTAAGAACACGTATGGCCACCTTTCACAAGATTACCATAGATATAAGCCGGGTCCGCCCTCCCGAGTGTGCATTCCCACATGCGACCCACGGTAGCGTCGGGTCCAAGGGTAATAACACACCCTCCGTCTAACTCACAAACCCGTGCATCCACCATCGACCAACACTTTGCACAAAGGGTGGAGTTACCGTCCAACACTACAGCTCTCAAGTTACATCGGTTTACCAACTCCCATACAAAGGTATGCATTTGGTACACAACTCAATACTTGCTCGCGGAGTCACAACGAACGGTCCTTAACCGACACGCACGGGGCTATGGCGAACATAGGCGAACCTTGCCACCGCATCCTACACTTGCATTTCCCGTACGGTCTCAATTTCATAAACATCATGTGAAAGATAACAAGTGGATAGACCTATACCGAGAGGTCTCCGTACCGCTCGGTGTTGCTACCGATGACTCCTTACTAAGCATAGCATTTCTAACGAAAAAGGATTATACCTATCCAATGAAACCATAGGCATAAAGGGATAAATAATGCAACTACGGTGACGATCAACTCCTCGAACTTAAATGCACAATACATGACATCATTACTTGTGAAGTAAAACAAAACTTTTAAAAGCGTGGGTTATGCACCGGGCTTGCCTTGGGGCTGTTTCGAGGTTAGTATCCACACGGTGTTCAGCTCAACATTGATCTCCTCGTGGTTGCCTTCCTCGTTCTTGGGTCCTAGATGAATGCAATGCAATGTATGAGCATAGGTGAATGCATAGATATTATTATTCATGAAACTTTCTCAATAAATATGAATGATGTTGTTCTATGCATATGAGAGAAAATTATGCATGCATGAGGATGAAATGCTTGCTTATGGATAGGAAAACATAGTTTAGGTCAAGAGGATACATTTCTATTTAAAATGAAATATATGATAGGCATACATAAGCAATATACTTAGAAGCAAACGAATAATCACTCTCTCCTAGATGATATGGCACAAGAGAGTATTTAATCTATCCACCTTTTATTCTAACATAGAGTTAAACATGGGCATCAACATGGAGTAGGGCAAGATAAATATACACATGTCATCCTACTGCTCTAATTAACCATAAAGTTTAAGATAATACGATCACGCATGAAATGTAAGACTTTGACATAAATTATCCATATATGGTTATATGACAATATGTGGTGCCGTTACATTACTTAATAAGCCTAAATGAAGTAAAGGGTGCAACAAGCAAATTTTATACATGATCTATGTGACAACATGTAAAAGGGATCATGATTAAGAATATAACACATATGGACAACATGTGCATAGAGACTTTTACATGCATAAATAACAATCAATATGGAAATATGTCATTTCATGCCAATATGAACTTGATCCTTTCAACGACTAAGAAATTAGTGCTACAATGCAACCTGTACATGGTTTCTGTGGTAAAGCATAAACAATTATGATAGGCACCAGAAATAATAAGTCATGCATTTTTGGGCACATTTTTCTAAATAAAACATTTATATGCAATTATATGCTATATAGGCAAGGAATGAGAAATATGATGCAAATATGTATGAATGCATCAAAATCATGCACCAGGGGGTCCAACATGTTATGAAAAGGTGCACATGTCAATTTTCATGATTTTTGCAATTTCCAGGAATTAATTATGGACTTTACAAGCTTAACAAGGTTCTATTTTAAATTACACAAAACATTGAATTTTTGCACAGAACCATAGACAACAAAGTTGAACAATGTAAAGTTCATGTCCTAAGCTTTCCAAAAAGCTATCATTTGCATTTTTCTGACTTGTATTTTAAAAGATATGATTTTTGCAAATTTCATAAAAGTTCACTGCTATTTACGAAATTGCCACAGGTCGTGATTTTGTTAACAGAAGCACCATACAGCCGCGCCGGTGGGGAAAATGGCAGATTCCGGCGACCTCGGAGCAGAAACAAAAGGGGAGAAAGGTCAGAGATGTTCACCAATGAGTTTAGCACACATAGGAACAAGAATCACGCGAAATAGCTCACCGGAGACGATGAATTTCACGTAGAAGTAGAAGTTGGTCGGCGACACTAAAACTCCAATTACTCCTAGCACACTCCATGGATTGAGGTGAGGTTTCTTTGAGATGAAAGAGCATTCCATTCCGCATCCATCAGTGTTCTCAGGTCGAGTAGTGGTGGTGGGATTTGACCGCACTCTGCGAACGAACTCCAGCTGGGTATGACGGTGGGGGAAAAGTGCTCGGTTTGTAGAGAAAATAAGAGGATGAGGTAGGAGATATTTGCTGATCACTTGACCACTAGTTGGGAGACGACCTTGACTGAGATGGCTTACGCTGGAAGGAGGAGGAGGATTGCACTGGATGCAACGGTGGTGGCCTGGAGCAGTGACCGGCATGGAGGAACAGAGAGAAGAGAGGACGAGTGGGCTCCACCGTGGTGAAAAATATTCTTCGCTACTGTTCTTTCTCCAAAACAATGGTTCTAGGCCGCATTTGGACTTCCCAATTTTTGTGCATAATCCTCATGAAATATGGAGCAACTTTTGTTATTGTCAAAAGTTCAAATTTTCCTCACAAAAATTCCTAAAAAATCCGTGAATGTCTGCTGTTTTTCTGCATTAACTGAATTTTTAAGGGGTCTTAAATCATACTAAAAATTATGGAAAAATGTCCCAAAATTCTTCCTTGACATTCCCCACAAGGTTCTGCAAAAACATTGACATGCTTTTGTAGGAAAAGTTTGAGTTTTTTAGAAGTGCTTTGTTTGAGTCAAATTTTGAAATTAAAATTCAAAACCGTAGTCATATTAATTTGCTTCTCAATAAATCTGAAATTTAAAAATGCAAATTGAATAACATGGTCCTGTTCACATGTACTTTGTGACATGGGATGTCACAGAAATGACGGTGTTTATGTTGAATTTTGGAAAACAAACTTAACAGAAACTTTCGTCTGCAGTATCTCTAATTTTTAAAGAAATTTATTTTTCAAAAATAATTAATAATTAGCATAAAATAATAGCTCATCTTAATTAAAGAAAGGTAATTAATTAAACTATGCAATTATAATTTCTCAAAATAGGCATTTGAATACACAATCAAATAGAGAATAATCTTATGAATCTAATGCACTTTGTTTGGTATTTTTCTGATTTTTGTGGAATTTCCTAGAAATATTTGAAGTTTGAACAAATCTGGAAATTGAATAAATTCAAAAAGGAACAGATGAGCTTACTTGGGCCAAAACTGAGCTGGCCCATGGGTGGGCGGCCCAAATGCACGTGCGGCCCGGACATGCGTGCGGCCGAGCTCGGACCAAGCTCTCCGGCTATGGCGAGTGGTGGCCGGGGCATGGCGGCGGGTAGCCGGAGGAGCGCGGGATGAGGGTGGGAAGGCCGGTGACGCGGCCGGACGACTCGGCGTGACACGGGGAGGCCGAGAGCGGGGTCCACGGTGGCAGGAGCGCACCGAGCAGGGCCGGCGGCGAGCTGCTCCACCAACGGAGGTCCGGCGGGGCACCGGCGGTGGGTTAGTGGACTAAATGGAAGACCGTCTCCTCCGAAGTTTCCTTGACCGAAGGAGAACACCGGCATCGAGCTCGTTGACGATGCGGAAGGCCGGAAGATGATGCGCACCGGCGAGGTGGTTGCGACGGCGGTTGAAGCTTGTAGAAGATGACTAAATTGAGCCGAACCTAGGGACGGGACACCCTACCGATCACCAAGGAGGAAGAGGAGCAAGTTTGGAACACCTAGGATCAAGAATCGCAGCACGAGACGCATCATAGAGGGAGAATTAGAAGGAATCCCGGTGGCCGACGGTCTTACGTTCTTGGCGAAGAAATGGGTTCGATCTTTGGTGCTAGGGCGAGGTAGCGTGATTGACGGCCATGGGGAGGTGCGGGACTCTGCTGCGGAACTTTGGGGTGTAGCGGCTCGCCGGGGTCGACCGGAGGCGGCCGGACGGCGAAAAGCTGGAAGGGCGGACGGCCGTTGCTTCGGGTGCGAGTCCGGGGAGAGAGAGAGAGACGAGCGCAGCTGGGCTTTATCCCCACGGGCCGGAGGGGGTGAGGTGGCGGGGAGCTCTGCGTGGCAGCTACGGAGCGAGGCGCGGGGCTGGAGGTGCCAGCGGGGCGGTGGAGGCGGTGGCGAGGCGGTGGGGTGAGGGAGAGGAAGAAAAGAGATTGGCCACCGGCCTGTTTTGCGATTTTTACAAAAAGCCCCCTATGTTTTTAATTAATTGAAAAACATACCTCCCGAGCTCGGAAAAATCCAAGAAAAATTAGAGGTGTTAATAAAAACATTTCACACACTTTTCTTTTTAGGTCCAGGTTAACATTCCAAATTGTTTTCGAATTAAAAATTCAAAGATAAATTAATAAAAGAAACTTTGTTTATTTCTTGCAAATATTTTTACAAAGCAAAATAAAATCAGGGCACTTTTATAAATCTTTATTTAGTATGTTTAAGCAACAGAAAATGTTAAACTCCAAAAATTTCTTTTATTTAATTTCTTCTTTTAAGAATTTAGTTTTAACGTAGGTTAACGTTATTATTTTATGTGCATTTTTAACACCAAATGAAATAGATTTAAAAATGCAACATGATGACATGATGATGAGTGACATGAAATGCACTTTGATTTGTTAGGGTTGTTACACATATATGGTGGACGGTATGCTTGTGTCATATCCTTAAGATCCCCGGGCATTCGGGGTGGATTTAGTATACAACCGCAAAACCTGTTTTGGGCAGATCGTGCACGAAACCTTAGGTTACGCAGCAGGAAGTTCCACCGGGTGTAGTAGATGACGGAGGTCCATGGATCGTTTATTTAGTGAAGTCCAAGACTTGGGACATATATGGTGGATGGTATGCTTGTGTCATATCTCGTTAATTCGGGGTGGACTTGTGGGCGTGCCTAGTTACGGTGGCAGCGTTATGTGTTCCATAGCTAAGAACATGCTCGTGGGTAAAGTGTACCAACCTCTCGTAGAGTATTAAACTATCCGGATGTCCGGTGTCATGGTATATTGGCATACCAAACCTTGAGCTCTCGTTGATTAGCCAAAAATACTAAACCCTTGATGTGTGAGCGAGCAGCCTTGTACCCATAAGTTTGGAAAATGATGTTGGCCTCGTAGTGCCGGAGCTGTTATGAACTATTGTTCTAGGGATTGGTGCATATACACAGTGTATTTCCCGATGTGGGGCGTCACAGTTACTAGGGGTGAATGTCGAGCTGGCTCGACTTGGCTCAATTCGCATTAGCTCGTTAGAAAATTAGCTCAGCTCAGCTCAGCATGTTACATAGGCAAGCTAAAACCTCGGCTCGGCTCGCCTCAATAATCAGCTCGGCTCGCCTCAATAATCAGCTCGAGCTAGCTCGTTAGGCTCGCGAGATAATAATATAGAACAATTCTATAAAATAGGTAAAACATATGATTTATACTTAATAAAATAGCGTACAATCTCGTTTAATTTGAGATAGGTCAGTATTAACTCAATATTAGATATTATATTGCTATTCATATTACTTATTCTCAACGTTTTAGAGCTTGTTGAGATCACGGGTAGCCTGCGAGTTAGCTTGGCTCGGTTCGCTAATGTACGAGCTAAAATATAAGCTCGGCTCGACTCATTCGATAATCGAGCCGAGTCGAGCTACTCACGAGCAGGGAATGAAATGTCGGACTGTAGCGGGAAGAAAATCCCGGTGAAACCGGACCGGAATCCCGAAATGCTATAGTATCTAGGTCCGGTTTCGCTCGGAATCCCGGAATCCTGGTCATCCCGATTTGGACTAAGATTCTCGGAATCCGTGGAAATCGGTCGAATTTCGACTCGGGATTTCAATCCCTGCTTACGAGTCAATCTGAGCCACGAGCTTCAAGCTTTTGGCCCACCCCTGTGGGTTACTTCGTTCTCCCTTGTTTGTGTTGTAGTAATACAAGCCACCCTTGTTTTTCTTCTAGGATGCATGTGTAGTACATACATCATATGTAGTACTCATGTTACGCTTGAACCACGCTCAGCTGAAGCACCGGTATCGTGTGTGCATCACAGTACAATTATCAAAATAAAATTGCATCACATAAATACTCCACCACTACCTATTTTATTCAATCGTGAAGCATTGTTACCAAGATCACAAAAACAGTACTCCCTCCGTTCTTAAATTGTTGACGTTGTTGACTATTTTCGTTATGTTTGACCGCTTGTCTTATTTAAAAAAGTTTAAGCATTATTCAATATTTTATTATAACTTACTTTATCATCAAAGATAGTTAAAGCACGACTTATAATCTTACGTATTGGGATAATTTTTTAAATAAGACAAATAGCCAAACGTAACTAAAATATTCAACCACGTTAAGAATTTAAGAAGGAAGAGAGTATAGTTTAGAACTTTAGATAATGATTTCGATATTTCAAAGTAGTACCGACTCTTCCCGACAGGGGAGCAGCGAGCAGTAGCCAAGACACGAATCCTTCTTTGCCTGTACGATTCTTCACAATGGATGGAAGTACTGAGTAAAATGGCAAGATCTACTTATTTAGCTTTGTGTATGTTCTTCCATATTGCTATAATACTGATTTAAAAGAGGTCCAAAATTATCGCTGCTATAATATTGCCCATTTTATTTTATTTATGCATAGTTGAATAAAATCAGTGGCATTGCATACAGGAAAAAGCTTCTCAATTGTAGTGCAACTTCATGTAGATGTCAGTCTGAAAGTTAGCAGGTATTGGGTAAACCATTTAGGTGTATTGTCGGTGTTCGAACCACCGGCTAGTAAAATTTGGTTTTGGGATGCGCGTTTTAGGCTGGATGAAAATTAGCTGGTTCGCGAAAGCTCCCTACATCCAGCTGGGGGTGTGGCGGCGCTCGTGTTCCTTGCATCAAACAAGTGATGGAGAACGAGAGGAGGCGGGAGAGATGCGTGCTACAAGTCCCTTGTTGCGAAAGTGTGTGTGTGAGTGTTTGTGTGAGTGATGTTTGTGAACCGTGTGAGTGTCGATGCCGAGAGAGAGAGACTTCCTCTTTATAGCCACAGAGGTCGAGCTCGACTTACACAAGAGAGAGAGAGAGAGAGAGAGAGAATGGGTAGTCGTGTTCTTATCCGTGCGTCCGTGCCGTCCCGTCGGACCTTCTCGGACGTGTGCTTGAGGGCCTTGACTAGCCTGTCGCATCACCCCCGTAGCCTGCCGCCGTTCGTCAATCGATGATGACCGAGTCCTTGGTTTTCGGCCCATGCTTCCTTCGTCGGGCTACATGGATGACGCGTCTCGTCGGCATTCTCTCCGTGACATCCCCACCTTGCAAGGCAAGAGAGATTGTCGCACAGGACCGTATTGGGAGACATTCGACGAAGCGAACGTTCATTGCACATACGTTAACGATACATCCACAATTTCATATACATGTTTAGATACATGAGTAACCTCTTTTACATATGGAGTTCAAGTTATTATTATACATAGAGTTTGAAATTCAGACTTAGTATACATTAATATACGATGAGCAGAAGCGTAAAGATAATCTCGACAATAGTTGCCTAAAATGTAACACATCAAGCCCGTAGATGTGCCCATTCTTCTCGACAATCTCACCTGCACAAAAATGTTACAACAAAGCCCTGAGTATCTAATATACTCTGCATGTCTTACCCGACAAAAATGGTTTCTAAAACCGACACCTAGTATGCATGGGGCTGACCGGGCTTGCTTAATATTGCCAAAAACAGCACCGATGTATTTCTGAAAAAAAAATCATGTTTTAGCCAATTTAAAAGGGTTGGAACATGAATATGAATTTAGTGAGAATTTCTATCAAAATATGGTTGCAATACATGAAGTAATTCTTCAAAATCAGCAAGCTTATTCATCAGATTAACTTTGTTACTACGATGCAATCTGCTCGAGACAGGTGGTACTCATCACCGTGAGGGACGGCGATATATATCGATTTACACCCTGCAGGGGAAACCCAAATGCACGACATACGCATGATTTAAGAACACGTATGGCCACCTTTCACAAGATTATCATAGATATGATACGGGTCCGCCCTCCGAGTGTGCATTCCACATGCAACCCCAGTAGCATCGGGTCCAAGGGTAATAACACACCCTCCGTCTACTCACAAACCCGTGCATCCACCGTGACCAACACTTTGGACAAAGGGTGGAGTTACCGTCCAACACTACGACTCTCAAGTTACATCAGTTTACCAACTCCCATATGAAGGTATGCATTTGGTACACAACTCAATACTTGCTAGCGGAGTCACAACGAACGGTCCTTGACCGACACGCACGGGGCTATGGCGCACAAGGGCCAACCTTGTCACCGCATCCTACACATGCACTTCCCCGTACGGTCTCCATTTAATTCCATGTGAGAGGGTAACAATAATTAAAACCTAAACCGAGAGGTCTCCAAACCACTCGGTGTTGCTACCAGTGACTCATTTAAGCACAGTCATTCTATCGAAAAAAGATTATACCTATCCAAAGACCATAGGCAATAGGGAGCATAATGCAACTAGGGTTGCGATGAACTCCTAAACGTAAGTGCACAATACATAAACATAGACATATGTGAATTTAAACCAAAAACTAAACAAGTGGGATTATGCACCGGGGCTTGCCTTGGCTTTGCTCGAAGTTAGCATTCTCAATCAAGTTCGATTCAGCAGAATCCTCTTCGTGATTTCTTTCTTCGGTCGGGGTCCCTATATGGATGCAATGCATGATGTGAGTATGGATGCATACACCGATATTTAGTCCATGGAACTTTCTCAATAATGAATTAAAATGACAATTTGTTCATGAAATGAACATACTTATGTATGAAATATGATGCTTACATATGGATGATAGATCATGACTACATGTCAAGGGGACAAACTTCTAATTAAATAAAATATAGATAAAGCAATGGATCAATATATACCTTAGGTTTAAATGGATCGTGATCATAGCATAATTTAGTGTATAACTTTTAGTGTGATATATGATATCATTAGCATGATATGTGATGCATCGAAGATAAGTACCTATACTTTACCTTGCTGCCATGTACATGAAAGAGAGCATGGTAGAGATGATGGTCATGCATGAAGTGCAAAGCTTAACATGAATTATGCACATAATGGTATATGGCAATACATGAGGCAATTATTATGACTTAACATTCCTAAACATGAATTCTATGGTAGAACATGATTTGCTCATGATAAGCACCGGAAACAAATAATATGATATTTTTGTTTGCATTTTTCATAATTAAACCTTTATAGGCACATATGTGCTATCTAAGCATATAATGATAAATATGATGAAAACATGTATGAATGCACAAAAGCCATGTACCAGAGGGTCCAATATGTTATGTAAAGTGCTCATGTCAATTTTCATAAGTTTTACATTCTTCAAGATTTAAATATGGGTTTTAAAAGCTTAATAAGATGCCATTTCTTTTTTTTTTTCATAAAACTTTATTTTCTTGCACAGAAACCTAGGTAAAACATTTGACCATTGTAAATTTCATGTTTCAAGTATTCCAAAACATTTGAGTTTGCATTTTTCCCATTTTTATTTAGGGAGATATGAATTTGTTTAAGGTAGCAAACAGATTTATCATTTTCTGGATTTAGGGTGTGTGAACAGTAAAAATAAAATCAGATCTCTTGTGTAGCTTTGGATCTTCTATTTCCCTAGGATAGGGCTGTGATTTGAGCATGAGAGGTGGTTGCAAAAGATGGATAAGAAAGTGATACAACCATGGTGAGCTGAAGTTCAAGAAAAAGCTCAACGGAAAAGCAAAAATCGACGGTGAAACCCGAAGTATTCTTGATGCCATACTTGAGGAAGATCATGGGGGTCAACCAAAACACACCATGCAAGAGTTGGAGGGAGTCCAAGTGAATCCTTTTGCTACCCTTGCTCATGCCAAGGTGAACCATAGCATGGAGTTTGAAGGTGAGTAGCCATGGTGGTTGTTCTTGGAGAGGTGAAGAAAAGAGGAAGAAGATGAAGACTTGACTTGGGCTCTTGACCAAGGAGAGCATGAGGGAGGGGAGTCTCTGGACGTGGTTCTGGCCTTGTGCTGATTACTTTGGGTGTTCCTTGGTAGAGAAGGAAGCAAAGAGAGATAAGAGAGAAAGTGGGTCCTACAAGTTGGAAAATCTGCCAACCTTACTGTTGTAGTCATGAGCAAGTCAACGTAATTTTTGTTGGGGTTGCCAGTTTTTCTGGTGGTGTAGAATGAAATTTGGGACAACTTTTATATAGAACTTTTCTTGATATTCGGCCTACAAAAATTAATAAAAATCCTACACCAGAATCTGTTTTCTGCTTTTTACTGAATTTGTAGGGCTATTTAACCTTTACCAAAAATTATGGTAACACCACTAAAATTCCTATTTTTTAATACCATTGATGATTATGCTAAAATATTGGTATGGTTATGTTAACATTTTTTTAAGTGTGTGCATAATAACCTATAGGCAATATTGAGAGCACTTGCATATGAGTTAAATCTTGCAATATGGCTATATGTCATTCTATGCACATTTTAACATAGCAACTAATAGACAACAATTAAGCAATAAAACAATTCTAGATACAGTCCTCATGATGAAACATGACTTTTCTTATGATTGAGCACCAGAAGGAAATATGAATTTATATGAACTCTTCCTATTATGCAAATACAATGCACCATAATGTGCTTTAACCAAAAATGCTAAAAAACATTATGACATGCTCAAATGCACGAGAAACATGTGTGCTATGATGATTCATGCCAAATGAAAGAGTATGTTCAAATTTTGACTAAGTTTGTTTTACGACTTTGCTTCGATTCAAGTCTGTTTCAGCCTTAACATGCGGCCTACTTAAGGGACTTAACACATAACTTTTCGCTATGAAACTTGGGTGAACCAAGCAGGGAGATCTAAAGTACATTCTCCAAGGATTCGAACCAACGTTCATTTGCATCATTTAGATTTGTATAGCAAAACTTATGGAATTTTTAAAATGCAAAGTTGTCACGGGCCCTTAATGGACTAGCACATTAAAGTACTCGGATGTTTTATTTTTCCTCACAGAAAGTACTTGGATTATGCTACCATGGCAAAGTACACATTCTCTAGTTTCCAACGAGTGCTTGGTCTAGTACTTTGGATCTACGATATGAATGTTACGCAATTTCTAAAATGCAATCCTGTTAAGCTTCGTGGCCGTGATAGCAACTTAGGGTTGCTCACACTTTCATTTCACCATATAAACATATATGTTCATTTGATTCATTTTAAAGTGCATGTTCGAACCTTTCCAGAATGTCTTGAATCGTTCAAATCCGAGCTCTAGAAATGAAGTTATGCAATTTTTAAAATGCTTGAAGTTCACAATTTTTACACTTGCCGGTGCGATTCAAAAATGAAGTGTTGGCGCATGGGGAAAGCTCGTCGGAGACGGCGCGGCGGTGCTCGCCAACGACACACTAGCGGACGTCGCAGGGGCCGGGCTTGGCTGCCTATGCATGGATTCAACTTGCGAGTCGAGTGGAGGGGCGGGAATGGCAGACGAGGACCGGACACAACAACAAATGTGGTCTTCTATGACGAAATTCTCATGACAACGTCATGATTCGTCATAAACTCCATATGTTTTATGACGCTATTTAAGAAATGTCTTGTTTTATGACAAAGAAATAATGATTCGTCACTAATTCTAGCCATAAAATCGTCATAAATAAACTCACATGTACATTATGACGAATGGAAACGTCATAGTTTATAAATAATAAACGTCACAAAATCTATGACCATAACGAATTGTCATTAAAAAATATTTATTTCATAGCAACCATGTGTCATGTGGGACCCATTTCATTTTTATTTGAATAATTAAAGCAAAATATAATTTATGATAATGTAAATTATTCTTAAATATTTATTTTATACCATGCACAGGTGGCAATAAAGATCAATATTTCATCATTGAAAATCAAAGTTCCAACTAGAAATTATCTAGTAAAAACGCATTTGAAGAAAAACCCCAACTGCTGCCGCACGTGCAGAAAAAAAAGAATAGTAGGCACTGAATATGTAACATCCTAAATTTTTAAAAATAAATCAAAAACTTTAAAAGAATTATTGTGAATTTACTTTTTCTAGAATTTAATGCAAATTCATGGTTTTCAAAAATAATGTCTTACTGAATTATTTAAGCTAGAGTAATTAATTTTATTTCAAATAAGTAAAATAAATATTGCTCTAATTGGTGCGCCTTGTTATCTTTGTAAAATTTTCAACTTGAATTCAAATTTATTCAAATTCCCGAAACCAAAAAATGAACCAAATTTCCACATAGGCGGAAGCCCACCTCCTTGTTCTCTCCCCAGGCCGAAACCTTTTTTTTCGCCAGCCCGGCCTGCTTCCCTTCACCTCCGCGTTGGGCTTCTTTCTCCCTCATCACCACGAGGCGGCCCAGCTTGCCACGTAGGTTACTGTGCCAAAATTGATCGATACTGCAGACTATATGATTCGAACCTGCGATCTGTTGACAAGGTTCAAAGCTACCATCCAGGCATTCACTACAACACAGACCTCTTAATGAAAATTTGAAACGACGTAATTTAAATATATAGAAATGTTTGATCATCTAGACTATCGCTTCTCTTTCTCCTTTTAATCTGATTTTGAAACTTGTAACTAGTATTTATCCCTCATACGAACTCCAAAGTTGATGATTCTTCTTTCTCATTTTTTCTAAAATCATTATCTTTCATATGGAAGCATCTTTTTGTATGACTACAATAATTTATCAAATCTTTTTCATATGCCATGTTTCTTTTAAAAATTAGAAAGGAGAAAAATAGTTTTTTTTTCAAAGTAATCGTAAATATAACTTCACATTTTATCATGCTATGGCAATGATGAGGTTATGTCAAATTTTAAGATTCATATGAGTTCACATGTGTTTTGAAGTGTACAAACTTCTATGTTTA
This sequence comes from Chloris gayana, assembly GCA_031894775.1. Classification (NCBI taxonomy): domain Eukaryota; kingdom Viridiplantae; phylum Streptophyta; class Magnoliopsida; order Poales; family Poaceae; genus Chloris; species Chloris gayana. Next base: position 520,305 of record JAUNZO010001099.1, on the reverse strand, counting down.
ACTTAAGTTCTATGAAACTACAAGAGAGATGTATCACTTTGTGAACGATGTATATTGATACTTTATAAAAATGATGTGAAACCTTTATGAATAGTTTATGGGCCAAAAATATGCTTCCATGTCAATTTTCAATTTTTATCAATATTCAATTTACTACAATTATTTTGAGATAGTGTTAAGATTGATGGTTCAATTATTCATGGCATATAATTGAATTCTTTTGTCCCTTTCTAGAAAATGGGCTCTAATAAATCATGTTCCTCTATATGTATTTTTTCACAATTTTTTAATGTTATTTGAAGTAGTTATAGTTCTGTCTGGAATTACTTTTAGGAAGCATGCAAAAATTCATTTAAACGTTGAAAATTAGTAAATCAACTTATTTTTTCTGAAACTATAGCACAACAATAAACATATTGTCAATTTCACTCGAAAAAGTTGTTTGAGCATGCGAGATAAGTTAAACTACATGTTTCTCATAAAGTATAATTTATTTGTTGAAAATTGAAAAATAGAAATGATGCCGAACTATCAATATTTGAGCCCAAATCTTCAACTCAACAGGCTCAATCTAACATGTGTCATTATAGATCGTTGGATTAAAAGATCTACGGTTGATATCATCCGTAACTTGAAGTTGTGCTATAAAATGAAACCCTAAACGGTTCAAGACCCATTCTCTCATTCTCCTTCTCCTCTCACCCCGCTGTCCATCTCAGATCTCGCATCTACATCTCGTGCCCTTCCTTCTTGCGCCGCCTTCTCAGGCTCCTTGCGCAGCTGGTGAAGCCATAGCAGGAGGGACCCAGGCAGCATGGTCGATGCACGCCACATCGGGTCGGGCAGCTTCACCTCCGGTCGCCATCAAGTGCTCCCTCACACGGCCATCCACCACGCGCCGCTCCGCCACCACGGTCGGGGCGGTGCACGGCAGGTCTGCGTTGAAGTTCGGCCCACGGCCACGGTGACGAGCCGGTCGAACGACTCGAGCTGTGGGGGCGAGGCCGTGGCCTGCTGCTCACGTTCAAGTACCAGAAGCTCTAGGCCGCCGCAACTACCTACTTCTCCAGATTCCTAGATCTCCTGCTACTCTTTTTCTTTTTGCTGCGGTGTTTCGATTCAACTCACCCCTAATCTTGTTTTTCTGCTACAGGATGATTCCATGTGCGTCTCTGCCAGGACGGATGGCAAGAAGTGGGTGGATGACAGCACGGATCTCTGAGTGTTGATGCTGATCGGGAAGAATTGCTAGGTATTCCCACCCCGCAGCCCAAGTGTTTAATGGCTTCTGTATTTCTATTTGGGAGTCGTCAATTAGAACATCACAACCACTGTGAGCACGGTAACATAGGGCGTAGCTGATGATATTGGGGCAAGTACACAAATGGTTAACTTTAGCGGCACAATTTTTTACGATATACTTGCTAATATGAGTTATGGGTTTCTACTTTAGATAATATGATATCCTGTTTCTACTGATTCAAATGATAAGGTAGGTATAGACCAATTCCTGCAAATGTTTCACAAATTACTTTTTGATGGGGGGAATTACTTTTTGATAGTCAATTGTTGTCTTATTTCTTATTACTTTGGCAAACGGTGGAAAGGATTGTGTTAGTGCTGCTTACCTAGGAACTTATCTCATCCTCAGTGACACTCTTCTGAAGCAGCATATGTGTATATGCTCATCTCTATTGTGCTGGTTGGAAGGATCTTATTTCATATCCACAGATTTGGGTGGTGTTTAATTTTTATGAACATGCAGCACTGTGCCATCCTTTTTTGAGTGTCCACTTTGCTCAGATATATATATATATATCAACCCTTTGAATTAGATTGTTCTATGTTTGTTTATTCAGGTTCATTGCACAAATTCAATTTTGACACAAAAAACAAAAGATAGGTAAAAGATGTGGTCGGGAAGGAATACAGAAACTCACCATTCAACTACTAAAGCCAAATCCTCTCTACTGGATGTGTGTTATTCTTGCATCAAACAGGGTTGTAGTAATGGAGCTGGGTATTACTCCAATTGTGACATCTGGGATGGTCATGCAGTTCTTGTGGGATCAAAGTGTTGCACAATACTCCAATGTCTAATTCACCTTTGCTTCTAGTTGTGTATGTTGTCCTTATTCTGACATAGCAAAGTGCATGTTTTTGTGTATTATTCTATCAGCTCAAGAGCATTGTTCACAGTAAAACTTTGTGATTCTTTTAATATTGATTATCTTGCTAATACTGTCTACTTTTCTACTCAGAAATGGTGCACATATTTTACTTGGAATCCTGATTGCTGTTGGAGAAGATGTAGCATATGTTCTCTCTGAAATGATGGCCGTGTGAGCCAGCTTGGAACTGGGAATGCTATTCTCATTCTACTTCAGTTGTTCTTTGCTTCAATGGACATCTCTCTGTTTGGTCTCATTAGTAGTGACTTAGAAATTACTTGTCAACGGAAACATGATTGGATTTTACCACTGGATTTGGTCAGTGACCTATGTATACAATTTGATGTTGATACATGTTTGGTCCCAAAATGAGAACATCTTGATTTTTGTAATGTTTGTTAATTGGGCTTGGCCCTTGAAAGCAGTACATTTGAAATGGGTTATGCTTGAAAAATTAGTCATGTTTATTTGGAAATAATTAACAGCCATAAAATGGTCCAGGCAGAAAAAAATTGGGCTTGAAAAGTAATTGGCCCAAAATAATTCGGCTAGAGTACTGGTCTCGAATGGGCCAGTAAAAAATTAAATGGCATGCGGATTAATGGACCAAACATAAATAGAATAGATGTGCTGGAAATAAACAGTAGAAAAAATAATGGGCCAGAAGCCCATGGGCTTAAATGAAGTAGACTAGCCACATCGGATCCATGTCAGCTCCACGTCATTATCAGCTCAATGCCTTATGACAAAGCACAACTGTGATAAAAATTTATGACGGTTTAGATAGTGTCATAAACACCAGTGACGTTTTTGTAAACTGTCATAAATTTATGACAAAAATACTACATTCGTCATAGAAGGCAATTAGCTACGCACAATCTATACAAAGTGATTTTCGTCATAAATTTGTCATAGAAGGATACTTATGACGAATTTCTATGGTCTTGTGACGTAATTAAATCGTCATAGAAGGCCATAATTGTTGTAGTGGGAGACTAGCTTGTTTTCGATCCTTTGTGAAATTGAGGGTGTAGAGGGAGGGGCAGGGTCGGGGACGAGGGCTGGAGCTGCGCGAGAGTTCCGTGAGACGCGTGTGCATGAATGGGAGGGGCTGCGAGTGAAGAGGGGCGGCGCACGGGGAAGACCTAGGGGCGGCGGCCATGGCGAAAATTTGCTTTCGCCATCGACGGCCGTGGGCGTTGGCTTCCAAATGAAGGGAGACGACGATGTTCGCGTGGGCGGGGGGGGTGGCACAGCGCGCGAGGACGGGGCGGTGCCTAACCAGCATGGGCGCCGGCGGCGAGCGCCTTCGCCGGTGGCCCCGGCCACGGTGCCATTGCTATTCACGAAGTTCCCACTTATTTACCATTTTGCCATCGAGTACTGATTCTGTTTTTGTCCATAGAAAATAATTTGCTTGGTATTTTTGTAAACCAAAATTTGTGGGGGTTCAGTGTATTATGATGAGCAACTTTTGTTATAGGCAAAAGTTCAAATTTTGCTTGAAAAAATTTACAAAAAATCATGAACAGATGCCGTTTTTAAACATTGTTTGAATTTTTCTAGGGAATTGTGCCATCCTAAAAATTTGGGAAAAATATCCTAAAATCATGTTTGGATCTCCTCTACAAGGATATGCAAATATTGGCATACTTGTGTTGAGGATCCTTGAGTTTTAAATAGTTGGGTTTAAACTACATTTGAATTTAAAAATTTTCAAATACTCTAATTCATTATTTCATGTGTTCACTCCTTTAAATAGTGCTCAATTCCTGCACTTAAGGTTTTGACATTGCTTACATGCTATTATGTGACATGGGATGTCACGAGTCTCACGGAGCGAGTGTGACATCCCCTCCGGGACACCCAGGAATCGGAACAGAGGGACACTCGACGAAGCGAGTTACAACGAGTGTATCATCTCATACAAGCCAGAATATATACATCATGGTATAATACAACCAGGTTTTCGGAATACAAACATTGGTGCAGCGGAAACATAATTATTATTAAAGTTTAACAACCTACGAGTATTGCAGCGGAAACTTGAACTTTGAACACCAAAACACTATTAAACGATCAACGTGATGCACCGAGCCCTTCGTACATCACGGTCCTTCCTCTTCACGACGTCGGAAACCGTTCCCATTGGTGGGAACCCCACCGGGACACTCCACTTCCAGGAACCGACGTACAAGTCGTGATAGCACGACTCATTCCCCGAAAGGTAACGAACAAACCTTGAGTATTCTAATACTCAGCAAGACCGACCCGTCAACATGGCACGCTAAGGCCGACGCCTAGTATGCAAAGGCTTTCCGGCTGTGGGGTTTACTCCTTTGCGAAAACAGCATTAAAGGTTGAGTCCTTACTTTCAGTATTTTAGCTCACATGAAGTTCATTGATCTCTAGGTTTGCGAGACTATCACTATTGCAATCAAGTTTGCAGGAAAAGATTAATTCCAACCAACCATACTTTCATTCCTCTTCCTTCATCTTTCACTTGATTAACTACGATGTGACACGGTGAACAAGCGGTACTCATTACTCGCGAGGGACAGCGATTCGAATCGATTTCACCAGCTGGGAAAACCCGTTTACACGGCGTATACGCAGCCCGTTGGTCGCATACGACAACCTTTCACGCTAATTCCCGGCAGTGGCCGGGTTAGTCTCCCATCCGCCCGAGAACCCGGGGACCCCACGCGATACCCGTCCTCGACGTTATCCGTGAGCGACCACCCATTCCTCTCCCGTTGAGACATGAGGCCTCACCTCATTCTCCAGCCAATTAGGGGATGGGCTACGTCCAACCGCCGTGGCAATTAGGTTACATCGGCTTCCCGGCCCCATAAACACCGGTATGTAAATCGGTACGTTCAAATACTTGCTCAGCAGGGCCAACAACGGTACGGTCCTTGACCGACACGGACGGGGCTACCACCTTGCAAGACCTCGTCTTTGCCCTTTCTCCTACAGGGCCCGTCCGGTCTCTATTTCATTTTCATCTTCATCCTTAACTTCAACTTGAGCGCTAACACACAACTTAAAGCCTCCATGCTTTAAGATCGGACCGTACCAGCTCGCGAGTGTGCTCGGCACCACTCGACTTCTACCGTAGCCCCGTGAATTAAGCGTAGCATCTATCGAGACACAAAACCAACATGGATAACAGGTAACATAGGAATTCTACTCATGCATCTAGGGTGTCAAGCAATTCCTGAAACCTAATGCACAATCACGACACAATTACCGTGATAAAAGAAAAGACTTTAAAACATAGGTGGGATGCACCGGGCTTGCCTTGATTCGAGTCGGGGTTAGCGTCCTCGATGTGCTCGGTCGACTTCGAAGCTTCCGTCTCCTTTCTCGACCTCGGACGGAACCTCGATCACACGGGACCTAGGTCGACCAACAATACGTCGCGAATCACAACCATGCATGCATGAATGTTCATGAGATGATGTGCAATGATGGAATTAACCAAGGTCGTTAATTAGCCATTAATCATTACTTAAATCCGTTACTTTGCAATTAGTAATTAACAATTAATCATGTTCGTTAAGCAATAAGAAAGAATTGATCAAGCTCATTAATTATTGCTTAATCAAGGTCATTAATTAATAATTAAACGTTAATCATGTTCATCACTTAATAATTAACCAGGTTCATCCATTAATAATTAATCATGCTTTTAAACGATAGTTATAAAGGCTTAATGATATGTGATAACACTTAAGCTATTAATTTGGGATCACATAAAATGACGGTGTTTAAGTTTAATTTTGGAAAACTAACTTAACAAAAACTTTCGTCTGCAAGTATCTCTAATTTTTAAAGAAATTTATTTTTCAAAAACAATTAATAATTAACATAAAATAATAGGTTATTAACTAAAGAAAGGTAATTGATTAAACTATGAAATTATAATTTCTCAAAATAGATATTTGAATTCATAAATAAATAGAGAATAATTTTATGAATCCAAAGAACTTTGTTTGGCATTTTTCCGATTTTTCTTGTATTTTCTACGAATATTTGAAGTTTGAAATAATTCGGAATTGAATAAATTTGAAAAAAAAAAGATTGAAAGGCTACTGGGCCAAAAGTGGCCAGGCCCAGCAGCACTGCGGCGGCCCAGGATTGGATCCGGCCCAGCAGGCCCGCGCGTGGCCCGGCCGCCCAGGGACACCGCGCCCATGCCGCGGCGGCCGGAGCGCGGCGGCGCTCGCGGAGCGGCGCCGGAGGAGGTGAGACGGTAAGTGTTTGGTCCTGGAGACTCCACGCAACACGGGCAACCCAGGGGTGGGGTCCACGGTGGTCGGGATGGCCCGCAAGCCCACCGGCGGCGAGAGGCGGCTCGGCCGGAAGTTCGGCGAGGTCGCACGCGGCCTACGGTGCACGAAAACCACTACTTGTTTCTTCCTACGGCATCACGAGGATGTGAACTTCACCGGCGTCCATATGGTTGACGTCTAGGATGGCCGGAACCCAAGGTTCACCGTGAAGGCAGAAACAGACCGGCCGTCGTACTTGGAAAAGAAAGAAAATCCGGCCACCGCGTCGACAAGATGAAAAAGCACATGGGCTAGAAGATGTAGCATAGAGTGGCATGCATCATGGAAGAGGAGTTAGGACTTGAGGCTCACCGTGAAGCACGAATTTCGCTGCGGCGTCAAGGTGGTAGGAGGTGATGGTTGCCCGGGAAACTTCAAAATAATCACGGCTCGGGAGGTTGTTTGGGGAACGGCTTGCTCCTTGAGGTTCCGCACATGGACGCGCATCGCCGGGCGGGGATAGCTCTCGCGGGGACGGCCGGAGGCGGCCGGACGGCGGAGGACCGGGAGGCGGACGGGGTGGTGTCTCGAGTGAGCCCGGGAGAGAGAAAAGAAGAGAGGAGCGCGGCTGGAGTTTTTATCCGGGAGAATGGCGGTTTGAGGTGGCGTCGAGGCAGCTGCCGCGTGGCGATGGGAGGACAGGGGCACGCGGCAGGGAGGAGTCGCGGTGGCGCCGAGAGGCGGTGGTGGAGAGTCGGTGTGGTGAGAAGGAGGAAAGAAAGAAGATGGGGATTGGCCGGGTCCGGTATTTTTACATAAAACCCCTCGGGTTTTAGTTTAATTGAAAATCGTATTTCTAGCACCCGAATAATTTTACGAAAAATCAGGGATATATTTGAAAACATTTTAAGCACTTTTCTTTTTAGATTCATGTACAAATTCCAAATGGTTTTCAAATTAAAAATTCCAAGATAAAATTAATAAAAGAAGTTTTGTTATTTCTTGCAATTAATTTTACAAAGCAAAACAATTCCAGGAAATTTTCATAAATCTTTATTTATGATATTTAAGCCAAAGAAAATGTTAAACATGAATTTTCTTCTTATTTTATTTCTTTTTAAGCATTTCCTTTATTCCTTAGCCGATTTGATATTTTATGTGCATTTTCTTTAACAAAATTCAATATTTTCACAATGCACAAGATGATATGCTTATGAATGACATGAACATGCACTTTTGTATTTAGGGTTGTTACAGCCCTCCCCTTACAGGAATCTCGTCCCGAGATTCACGATTGAAGCGACTAGACGATAGTGCTAAAGAACTCGGGGTAGTTGGATCGGAGAAACTCTTCTTGTTCCCAAGTAGCTTCAGCTTCGAGTGATTACTCCACCGAACCTTGTAGAACTTGATGGTCCGATGTCGAGTCACTCGATCTTTGGTGTCGAGAACTTTGACTGGATGTTCGTCATATGTCAAGTCCGGTCTGTAATCGTTCCACTTCAGCGGTCGGTATATCCACCGGCAGTTTCAAACACTTCTTCGGTTGAGATACGTGGAATATGTTGTGTATACCCGATAAGTGTGCTTGGCAATTCCAAACGATAGGCTACAGCTCCACATCTTTCTAGGATTGGAAAAGGTCCGATGTATCGTGGTGCTAACTTGCCCTTGATTCCAAACCTTTGAACACCTTTAGTAGGGGATACTCGCAGATAAACTTGATCTCCAACCTTGAATACCAACTTTCGACGTCTTTTATCGGCATAGCCGATCCGTCGAGACTTAGCTCTCTTGAGGTTCTGTTGAATCGGACGTACTTGTTCCTCTCGCATCTTTTACTAGGTCAGGTCCTAAGATTATTCTTTCTCCACTTTCGGACCAATTCGGAGGAGTGCGACAACTACGTCCATACGGAGCTTGAAACGGTGACATTCCGGCACTCTCTTGATAGCTGTTGTTGTATGAGAATTCTGCCAGTGGTAAACATTTCTCCCAATCTTTACCGTAGGTTAGAACACATGCTCGAAGCATATCCTCGAGATATTGATTGATTCTTTCTGTTTGTCCATCCGTTTGGGGGTGATAAGCTGAGCTTCGAATTAATTTCGTTCCTAACGACTCATGCAATTGTTCCCAAAATCTGGAGACAAATTGAGCTCCTCGATCCGAGATGATGGTCTTGGGTACTCCATGCAAACATAGGATGCGTGAAATATATAGATCTGCATATTGCTTGGTCTTGTAGTTGGTATGTACTAGGTATAAAGTGAGCTGACTTGGTCAATCTGTCAACTATGACCCGGATAGAGTCGTGCTTCCGCGGAGTCATTGGTAATCCAAGAATAAAGTCCATACCGATATCTTCCCATTTCCATTCGGGTATGCTCGAGAGGTTGAAGTGGACCTGCTTGCTTCAAATGCTCGCCTTGACACGTCGACGGGTATCACACTCGTTGACGTACCTTGCTATCTCTCGCTTCATTCTTGTCCACCAAAATCTCTTCTTCGAGTCCCGATACATTTTGTTGGTTCCAGGATGAATAGAATACTTGGACGTATGGGCTTCATCCATTATCTTCTTGCGAAGTTCCAAGTTCTTAGGCACTACTAGCCTATTCTCGAACCGAGATAACACCTTCGTCATCTATTTGGAAACACTTGACTTCACCCTTCCGGAGTCGTCTTCCGATGTGTTCCATACCAGCATCCTTCTCGTCGAGCTGCTACCACTTCTTCACGAATGGTAGGAATAAGAGCTAGATTCGTCAATGCTCCAAATGGAATAATCCGCACATTCGGCTCTTCACTTCCTTGTGGAGATGCTTGAATCATGAGTCGAGCCATGAGATTATTGCAGCGAACCTTGCGACTTAAAGCATCAGCTACCACGTTTGCCTTGCCCGGGTGGTAGTGAATCTCCAACTCATAATCTTTGATTAACTCTAACCATCTTCGTTGACGCATATTTAGATCTGCTTGGGTAAAGATGTACTTGAGACTTTTGTGGTCCGTGTATAGATGTACTAAATTTCCCAAGAGGTAATGTCTCCAGCTTTTCAATGCAAGAACTATCGCTGCCAGTTCCAGGTCATGTGTGGGGTAGTGTTCCTCATGACGCCTAAGTTGTCGAGAGGCATAAGCTATCACTCGACCTTCCCGCATCGAGAACACATCCAAGTCCCGTGCCCGACGCATCACAATACACATCAAAAGGCTTCGTCGGGTCGAGCTGAGCAAGTACGGGAGCTGTGGTCAACAACTTCTTTAGCATTTGAAAAGCTTCTTCACATTCTTTGCTCCATGCATACTTCTTATCCTTCTCCAAGAGCTTAGTCATTGGCTTGGCGATCTTTGAGAAGTTTGGAATAAACCTCCTGTAGTAACCAGCCAATCCCAAGAAACTTCGATCCGGGAGACAGACTTCGGTGATTTCCAATTCAATACATCTTGAACTTTGCCAGGATCCACCGCCACTCCTTCGACTGATATAACATGACCTAGGAATGGCACTTCCTTTAGCCAAAACTCGCACTTGCTAAACTTGGCATAGAGCTGATGCTCCCCGAGCCTTTGCAATACAACTCTTAAGTGATTGGCATGTTCCTCTTCCGACTTAGAGTAGATCAAGATGTCGTCAATGAATACCACGACAAACTTGTCCAGCTCGGGCATGAATACGGAATTCATGAGATACATGAAGTGTGCTTGGTGCATTAGTCAATCCAAATGACATCACCAGGTATTCGTATAGCCCGCATCTTGTGGAGAACGCGGTCTTCGGTATATCCTCCGCTCTTATCTTAATCCGATGATATCCCGAGCGAAGATCTATTTTGGAGAAAACTTTAGCTCCCATCAACCGATCAAACAAGATATCAATCCTCGGGAGAGGGTACTTGTTCTTGATGGTCACAGACATTCAAAGGTCTATAATCCACACATAGCCTTAATGTCTTGTCCTTCTTCTTCACAAACAAGGTCGGGCATCCCCAGGGTGACGAACTTGGACGAATATATCCCTTGTCCAATAATTCCTTGAGTTGCACCTTCAACTCGCCAGCTCATTCGGCGGCATCCGATATGGCCTTCTTGATATTGGTGCTGTTCCAGTGCTGTAGTTCTATCTTAAACTCTACCGCTCTATCCGGCGGTAAACCGGGTAAGTCTTCCGGAAATACATCCGGGTACTCACAAACTATAGGAATATCTTCCAAACTTTTTCCGGTAGTCTTATAAATCATTGGAGGAATAGTTCCGGAAGAAGTCAACCGAAAACAATCTCGTCCGTGAAGAGGAGAGTTCGAGTGAACTGCAAAAGCATCAATATCCAATACTGCCTTATGATACTTCATCCATCTCATTCCAAGAATCGCATCCAATCCTTGTCCATTTAAGACTATAAAGGAGGTGGGATAATCCTTACGACCCAATTTCAATTGTAGCTCAGTAGTACTTTGATCTGCCAAGCATATTACCTCCAGGCGATGATATGAGATGTGGGTAAGTCATCTTGCATGATGGTAGATTATACCTTTGGACATATCCTTTATCGATGAAGTTGTGGGTTGCTCCCGAGTCAAATAAAATAATGGCATCATGATGGTCGATAGAAAACAAACCAGCCATGACTTGTGACCCTGTCGGAATCTCTTCGGCGGTGGTGAAGTTAACACGACCAGTCTTCATCTTGCCATATTTCAATGCATTCTTCCGTCGACCAACTGTTTTTCTTTGAGGGCGTGTTGACAATTTCTGCTCTGTTGGTGCGACACAATCTTGAGCCAACTGTCCATGACAACCAATGTTATAGCGTAGAGGGTCAACTGATTGTGGAGTTTGGGATGAGATGTGTATACTCGATAGATCTACTTGTTGGACCGCTGAACAGGGAAACACCTGTTGCTGATACCGAGGTGGCCGGTAAGAAATGGGATATGATGGCTGAAGCTCGAACCTCCGATCCGCTGCGGACGTGTGGACTAGACGATACTTGGAGGGCACCTTACTTCCTTGTTCCTTGGCTGCTCTCTTCTTAGCCTTCTCTTCTTGATGAACACGAATAGCATCCTCCAAGAGTATAGCATCACTTACCAACTCATTAAAACTAACTCCTCGGTCCAAAACAAGCCGGGATTGTAACTTGGTAGTAAGTCCTTGCTTGAAGCATTCCTTCTTCTTGGCGTCGGTGTCCACATTCCGAGGAGCATATTGAGCCGGACGGTTGAACAATTTTGAATAGGAGTGTACGGTCATATCGCCTTGCTTCAGCGCTAGAAACTCCTTTCGCTTTTGGTTCAGGATACCTTCGGAAATATGATGTTCACGAAAAGCCTTTGTGAACTCTTGCCATAGTACTTGGTAGCCTTCGGGAATCACGGCCTTTTAATTAGCCCACCATGCTCCAGACAAATCCTTCTAATTGCTGAGCGGCAAACATAGTCTTCTCGATACTCGTGCATGGTAGGAGCTCCAGCTTTGACTCGATAGTACGTAACCAATGATCCGCTTCCGGAGGATCTCCCTCATCCGAAAAATTTGGTGGACCAGTAGCCGGGAAATCCGAATAGGTAACATGAACTGGTGGAGCATGCTGATCTTGACCACCGGCCTCGTGGTGCCGTGTTCCGAACAAGCTGCTGAAGAAGTTCCCGTTGCTCTTCACGAGACTCCAATATAGTGGCAATAGCTTGTGCCAGGGTAGATGGAGTTGATGTCGACTCTCGAACATCTTGTTGGGAGCTTTCGGGATGGTTTCCTCTTCCGGTTTGTTCCATTCTGCTATAAACTTGGTATTAGTATCACTGATCCAAAATTGGAATATAAGGATACCAACGATACAACACGTTAAAGTTCCAAAGCACAAGCGAGTGTATAGAGAAGAGGTGCACTATCTCTCATTCCAACCCCAAATTTACTTGTAGTACACACTTGTACGAGCATCTTTAACTTGTCCTTCTAGATCCATAGCTCTCATAGGGCTTCTTGACAACTACACATGATCGTCCTTCTCTCCGATTGACTTTGATCATCCGTAGATGAAGATCTTGAATCTCTCCATTCTATCGCCTCGGTGGAAGAGTTCCGCTTGCCTTCTATTTCCACCGCATAAACTCCTTCCGGAACCGTCCATAGGAAAACTAACTCTACACTACGCTACTATCTAAGTATAACCCCGACTTTTTAATATAGCACTCAATATGACATGATGCATGCTCGGTAAACTAACCGTACGTACTATAGTATATAAAACTATAGCGAATAGTTAGCACTTCCCAAAATCCGAACGTCGAACAGTTAGTAAAAAGTCTAACTATTCTACATCCTTATAGAGCTCCGCACTCTCTCGTGTTCTAAACGTGCTAAACGGGTTAAGTTTTGAAAACGAGCTTGTAATGATGAACTGTTGCCTCCGAACCGCTCCGATACCAGCTGTGACATCCCCTCCGGGACACCCAGGAATCGGAACGGAGGGACACTCGACGAAGCGAGTTACAACGAGTGTATCATCTCATACAAGCCAGAATATATACATCATGGTATAATACAACCAGGTTTTCGAATACAAACATTGGTGCAGCGGAAACATAATTATTATTAAAGTTTAACAACCTACGAGTATTGCAGCGGAAACTTGAACTTTGAACACCAAAACACTATTAAACGATCAACGTGATGCACCGAGCCCTTCGTACATCACGGTCCTTCCTCTTCACGATGTCGGAAACCGTTCCCATTGGTGGGAACCCCACTGGGACACTCCACTTCCAGGAACCGACGTACAAGTCGTGATAGCACGACTCATTCCCCGAAAGGTAACGAACAAACCTTGAGTATTCTAATACTCAGCAAGACCGACCCGTCAACATGGCACGCTAAGGCCGACGCCTAGTATGCAAAGGCTTTCCGGCTGTGGGGTTTACTCCTTTGCGAAAACAGCATTAAAGGTTGAGTCCTTACTTTCGGTATTTTAGCTCACATTAAGTTCATTGATCTCTAGGTTTGCGGACTATCACTATTGCAATCAAGTTTGCAGGAAAAGATTAATTCCAACCAACCATACTTTCATTCCTCTTCCTTCATCTTTCACTTGATTAACTACGATGTGACACGGTGAACAAGCGGTACTCATTACTGCGAGGGACAGCGATTCGAATCGATTTCACCAGCTGGGAAAACCCGTTTACACGGCGTATACGCAGCCCGTTGGTCGCATACGACAACCTTTCACGCTAATTCCTGGCGGTGGCCGGGTTAGTCTCCCATCCGCCCGAGAACCCGGGGACCCCACGCGATACCCGTCCTCGACGTTATCCGTGAGCGACCACCCATTCCTCTCCCGTTGAGACATGAGGCCTCACCTCATTCTCCAGCCAATTAGGGGATGGGCTACGTCCAACCGCTGTGGCAATTAGGTTACATCGGCTTCCTGGCCCCATAAACACCGGTATGTAAATCGGTACGTTCAAATACTTGCTCGAGCGGGGCCAACAACGGTACGGTCCTTGACCGACACGGACGGGGCTACCACCTTGCAAGACCTCGTCTTTGCCCTTTCTCCTACAGGGCCCGTCCGGTCTCCATTTCATTTTCATCTTCATCCTTAACTTCAACTTGAGCGCTAACACACAACTTAAAGCCTCCATGCTTTAAGATCGAGCCAGTACTCAGCTCGCGAGTGTGCTCAGCACCACTCGACTTCTACCGTAGCCCCGTGAATTAAGCGTAGCATCTATCGAGACACAAAACCAACATGGATAACAGGTAACATAGGAATTCTACTCATGCATCTAGGGTGTAATTAACCAGGTTCATCCATTAATAATTAATCATGCTTTTAAACGATAGTTATAAAGGCTTAATGATATGTGATAACACTTAAGCTATTAATTTGGGATCACATAAAATGACGGTGTTTAAGTTTAATTTTGGAAAACTAACTTAACAAAAACTTTCGTCTGCAGTATCTCTAATTTTTAAAGAAATTTATTTTTCAAAAACAATTAATAATTAACATAAAATAATAGGTTATTAACTAAAGAAAGGTAATTGATTAAACTATGAAATTATAATTTCTCAAAATAGATATTTGAATTCATAAATAAATAGAGAATAATTTTATGAATCCAAAGAACTTTGTTTGGCATTTTTCCGATTTTTCTTGTATTTTCTACGAATATTTGAAGTTTGAAATAATTCTGGAATTGAATAAATTTGAAAAAAAAAAGATTGAAAGGCTACTTGGGCCAAAAGTGGCCAGGCCCAGCAGCACTGCGGCGGCCCGGGATTGGATCCGGCCCAGCAGGCCCGCGCGCGGCCCAGCCGCCCGGGGACACCGCGCCCATGCCGCGGCGGCCGGAGCGCGGCGGCGCTTCGCGGAGCGGCGCCGGAGGAGGTGAGACGGTAAGTGTTTGGTCCTGGAGACTCCACGCAACACGGGCAACCCAGGGGTGGGGTCCACGGTGGTTGGGATGGCCCGCAAGCCCACCGGCGGCGAGAGGCGGCTCAGCCGGAAGTTCGGCGAGGTCGCAAGCGGCCTACGGTGCACGAAAACCACTACTTGTTTCTTCCTACGGCATCACGAGGATGTGAACTTCACCGGCGTCCATATGGTTGACGTCTAGGATGGCCGGAACCCAAGGTTCACCGTGAAGGCAGAAACAGACCGGCCGTCGTACTTGGAAAAGAAAGAAAATCTGGCCACCGCGTCGACAAGATGAACAAGCACATGGGCTAGAAGATGTAGCATAGAGTGGCATGCATCATGGAAGAGGAGTTAGGACTTGAGGCTCACCGTGAAGCACGAATTTCGCTGCAGCGTCAAGGTGGTAGGAGGTGATGGTTGCCCGGGAAACTTCAAAATAATCACGGCTCGGGAGGTTGTTTGGGGAACGGCTTGCTCCTTGAGGTTCCGCACATGGACGCGCATCGGCTGGGCGGGGATAGCTCTCGCCGGGACGGCCGGAGGCGGCCGGACGGCGGAGGACCGGGAGGCGGACGGGGTGGTGTCTCGAGTGAGCCCGGGAGAGAGAAAAGAAGAGAGGAGCGCGGCTGGAGTTTTTATCCGGGAGAATGGCGGTTTGAGGTGGCGTCGAGGCAGCTGCTGCGTGGCGATGGGAGGACGGGGGCACGCGGCGGGGAGGAGTCGCGGTGGCGCCGAGAGGCGGTGGTGGAGAGTCGGTGTGGTGAGAAGGAGGAAAGAAAGAAGATGGGGATTGGCCAGGTCCGGTATTTTTACATAAAACCATTCGGGTTTTAGTTTAATTGAAAATCGTATTTCTAGCACCCGAATAATTTTACGAAAAATCAGGGATATATTTGAAAACATTTTAAGCACTTTTCTTTTTAGATTCATGTACAAATTCCAAATGGTTTTCAAATTAAAAATTCCAAGATAAAATTAATAAAAGAAGTTTTGTTATTTCTTGCAATTAATTTTACAAAGCAAAACAATTCCAGGAAATTTTCATAAATCTTTATTTATGATATTTAAGCCAAAGAAAATGTTAAACATGAATTTTCTTCTTATTTTATTTCTTTTTAAGCATTTCCTTTATTCCTTAGCTGATTTGATATTTTATGTGCATTTTCTTTAACAAAATTCAATATTTTCACAATGCACAAGATGATATGCTTATGAATGACATGAACATGCACTTTTGTATTTAGGGTTGTTACAAGCAGGTGGCCGTAGCAAGAGGGATGGGGCGAAAGTCAAAGACAATGATTGCCGGGGATGCCGACGTGTGCCTGTGTAGGTGGAGTTATTGCGGCTGGTGCGCGAGCTCCGGAGGTCGTGCGAGGCGGGGCTTCCCCGAGCTCCGTGAGCAAGGTTGCGCGAGTCACGATTCCATGGAAGTCGTACGGGAGTGGGTCCGGCTTTGACCGTTCTCGTGATTTCACGTCCGGGGAGTAATCCTTCGTATGTGGGTCTAGATGGTGCCACGTGGCATCGCTAATCTTTCCCCCGACAGTAGCCCCCGAGCCCCGGGTGAGTCGTAGAGTCGCACTGGGGGATCCATCGATGTCGTGGGTAGTTGCCTCATCTTTCGGGTAATTGTTATCTACCGGGTGCGCGCGAGCGCGTCCGGTGGACGTAGCCTCCGAGCCGGAGGATTAGTCGAAGACTTATGCTTCGGCTAATTACGTGCCGATGGGTTGCGATCCCGTGGTTGGGTCTCGTGTTTGCGATGCCAATCCTCGAGACGCGGTGCAGGTGGCTAGCCGAGGAATGGTTCGTCTTAGTCGATTTCCCCGTCCGCGTCGCGTTAGCGGATCCACGATTTGCGCAGAAAGGCCGACACATGGGGCTCGGCGAGCTCCGTAACGGGAATAATTCTAGCGAAGTCGTGGTTTCCCGTCGAAGGGATCCCATCGGGCTCGCTGGGGATGACTTCGCTAATCCACATTGTCCTCCTCGATTGGGACTCAACACCATTTGATAGGTCCCGAGGGCTCGTTGCCTCTCTCGTAGTGAGATCCCCTCTTTCGAGGTTGACGTGCACTCGAACGTGCTTGGTTGATGCCCGTTGCGCGAGCGCGCTTGGGTTTCGGTCGCTAGCCGGACCCATCGTTAGCACTCCCGGCTCGGCTTGTGTGCTCGAGGCGGCTATCGAACCCTTTCGATCGGGCCAGCCTTCGAACCTCGGTTGGGTGGGGCCGTCGAGGCAGTTTTCAGCCCCTTATCCCCGCTTACCGATGAGGACATCACTCCTTTGGATACAAATGACACTCCTTCGCTGAACATTCAAGGACCAATCACTAGAGCTCGCGCCCGACAATTAAATTTAGAGGTGAGCTCGTTCCTAAGTCTTTCCTTCCATAATTTTGAGAATAGTTTGCTACCTAATGATTTTATTATGATTAGGAATCAAGGAGAGGACCATAATATGAATGGAATAGGGCTTGGAGGCGTGGAGGTCCAGCAAGAGGCGCAAGCCATTGTGGAGGCCCAAACCAAGTCGACTTCGAGTCTGTTTCGGAGTACATACGAAGTCGGATTTGGACGTTCTACATATGGATGGAAAGATAATTTCATAAGCTTTCCAGTGGAACCGGTTCCACGGAAAATTTCATCCGGAGTCGCCAGGAATCATCGAAACATTGGAACGTCCAGAATCTGTTTTTGGTGCTGCGTCACCGTTTTTGGCTTTTGGGCCGTGTATCTCGTGTGAGCCCATTAGGGAAGTGTCCAGGGGGTTCTTGCACGTCCCCAAGTCTTTATTAGCAGCAGCTGCCACCCATGTTTGGGTTGGGTTTTGCTTAGATTATTCTGCTTAGACAGTTTCGCCGTTCATCGGTTTGTGAGACCCCAACTTGTGAGTTTAATCATACATCTGCAAATTTGGTTGCGTTCTTTCTTGTTCTTGCTTGTGTTCTTGATTTGCAGGCAGGGATTAGCCTTCAGGCGAGGTCAACCTTGCAACGCCGGTTGATAACCATAGAGGACGTGGTGCTGCGATTGCGGGGTTCGAACGTGTTGTTCAGGAGCCGGATCGACGTGTGTCACATCTTCGTCAAATCAAGAGTTATCTGAACCTTTCGGAAGATCGGGACCCTAGTCCACATCAAGTGGTAATCAGAGCTTCGGGTGCACCGTCGGGTTCGTCCTGCCTTTAGTTTAGTTTGTATCTTTATTATCCTATCATCCACGAAAAAGCCAAAAAAAATTTTAGTTTTAGGGTTCATCCTGTCCAAGCCGTGTTTAGCCTTTGCATGTTTCAATTTCAGAGTTCGTAGTGTTGAGTTTGTGTCCTAGTGATTGTTTTGTTGCTGGTTTAGTTCGTGTTCTTGTCAACAGTTTTGTGCCCCTCGAAACCCTAGCCGAATTCCCTCAAGTTTACTCTATCTCGGGAGTTTTTGTCACCTCCGCTGCATCCACCATAGTCCCACCCTACACTCCCACCCTTTTCATCTAGAATTCAACATCCCACGACCAAGACCTTCGTTTCCGTTGCATACATTAATCGTCAAAAAAAACACTAAAAAATCCTACCCGATTGCAATTCCGTCCACTCGAAACCCTAATTCGGAGTCCCTTTCTTCAAACAGCCATAACTTTCGCATACGGACTCGAAATTAGGTAAAATTTTTTTTTGAAATTGGGTAGAAAAAAATTTCGCATCTGCTCGTCCCGGCTTCACCGGGCCGGAAAAATCTCGAAAAAATCAAAAAAAATAGTTAAGCCCACCGATCCGAGGAAAAAAGTTTGGAACCCGTCGTCGCTGCATCTTACGGAAAATCTGTAGGTCACATTCCTTCTCTGTTTGACCTGAAACTTTGCGTGGTTCCTATTTTGTTGCCTCCGAGGGGATGAAAAATATCAAAAAAATAATATCAAAAAAGAAAAATTTGTGATTTCTACTAGTGCTAAAAGACAAAACAGGGTTTTGCCTCGTTTTTGTGTCTAGTTGCTGTTTCTTCCTTGCTAGTTACCTTTTGCTTTGTTTTCCTTTGTGCCTGTCATCCTTGCTTTGCCTGCACTACTATTCTAGGATACGTGTAGACCAACAACTAAGGACAAGTAGCTTTGGACATTTATTCAGCATTACTATCTGTTTTTGAATTGTGTTCCAGTCACATATTTGGCCCTCCTAGCTCCACATACTACTTCGGACAGCACAGGTTTTGACCCTTGCAATCGTGGTACACTCCTTCTAGGTATCCTTTGCCTTGCTTGGTAAGACCCTTGTAAGAACTTGGTAAGACGTTCCATTTGCTTTTGTGAGAGTCACCACTGTCCACCATAGTAGTAGTGTTTATTAGGGATAACCTTCACTGTTTGTTCCTGTTTTGGTATTTGCTATGGAAGGAGATGATGCAGACGTGGGCACCCCTAAAGATTTCCACGAGTGTGTTAGTCAAGGGCAGCTTCGATCTGTTCTTGACAGGGCACGAGAGGAGATGACAGAAGCTGTTAACAAAGCCGTTACCGACGAGCATCAACAAACTCAATCTCGGCAACCAGATTGAGCGGATGGATAAGCGGTTGTCCAAGATGACAAACGCAGTTAATACTCTCGCAGAAGTGGCGACAACGTTGATCGGTAAGCTGACCGAGGTGGAGAACCGTGTGAAGATCCACGAAGATGAGGCCGGTAGCAACGCCGGTGGAAACAGAAAAGATGACACGGTGAATGATGCCACCTGTCGACGTCGATGACGCAGCTATACGAGCACAAAGGCTTCACCGACGTCTACAACATAACACCCAAGGTATGGGTGGCCAATATCGATAACAAGGTAACAATAATCGAGCCCTCGATGATCCTTATGCTAAGATTAAGTTTACTATTCCACCTTTTTCGGTGCAATATGATGCGGAGGGTTACCTTGATTGGGAGATGACAGTAGAGCAAAAATTTAGTGGGCACCTAGTTCCTGAGCAGCAAAGAGTTAGACAAGCCACTAGTGAATTTAAAGATTTTGCTATCATTTGGTGGAATTCTCTAACTGCTGATGATATTCCTGTAACTTGGACTCAACTTAAGGAAGCTATGCGTGATCGTTTTGTCCCTCCTTCTTATCATAGAGATTTACGTAAAAAACTTCAGCGCTTAGAACAAGGGGATAAATCTGTACAGGACTATTATGGTGAGCTTCAAAAGGGTTTACAACGCTGCATGATAGTAGAGGATAATGAGAGCTCTATTGTTCGTTTTTACTCTAGTTTGAGACGTGATATACAGGACATTGTTGATTATAAGGAGTTTAACACCATCAACCAGTTGTTCCAGTTTGCTATGCTTGCAGAGAAAGAATTGCAGGGACGGGAGAAGCAACAGAGGAGCAGCAGTACAAGCAGGCCTTCTTACACCCCACGGTCGACGCCGTCTTCGGGGTTTTCTTCCCGGCCATCTCCACCAGCAAGCAAACGGCCTCCCGCGTCCGCGAGTGGTGTTATGGCAGCCCCACACGCACCTCCTACACGCCCTACAAATTTAGGTAAAAATTCTGTGCAGGGTCCTGCTCAAAGTGCTTCATCGGTCGCCTCGACGGGACGCACTTCCAACATTCAGTGCCACCGCTACCATGGACTGGGCCATGTGCAGAAGGATGGTCCAAGTCAGCGAGCATACGTGGCCACGGAAGATGGAGGATACATCAGCACCTCCGACATAGAAGATGATGATGAAGACGAAGTCGCCGACGACACCAACGAGGGCCATGTACTTGGTGGAGAAGACACTTCGGGTTACATGAACATCATTGTGCAGTGTGTACTTAGCACGCAAATTCAGACTTCTGAAAAGATACAACGCCACAACTTGTTCCAGATTTTCTTCGTCATCAAGAATCGACGAGCACGTGTGATCATTGATGGAGGAAGCTGCAACAACTTGGTGAGTTCAGATCTGGTTGAGAAGCTTGGTTTGGCCACACGACCACATCCTCATCCATACCACATTCAATGGTTAAACGACTCGGAAAAAGCTAAGGTAACACAAACTTGTAGAGTTCCTTTTTCCATTGGTGTTTATTCGGATTATGCTGATTGTGATGTGGTTCCTATGCAAGCTTGCTCACTTTTATTGGGTCGTCCTTGGGAACATGATAATGATGCTACACACCATGGTAGAAGTAATAAATACATTTTTATGCATAAAGGACAGAAAATTACTTTAGTACCTTTGACCCCTGCTGAAATTGTACAAGCTGATAGAGAACGCGCTGCTTCTTTGAATAATTCTAAATCTGAAAATCAGCAAGTTGCTAATTCAGTTTTCCCACCTATAAAGGATAAGTCTGCACCTATTTCTAAGGGAGATGGGATTAATTTGAAAGACCGTGTTATGCTTGCTACAAAATCAGACCGTGCTGAAATTTCTAATGATGATATTTTTTATGCTTTGATATGCAAACAAGCCTTGTATTCCTTTGATGATATTGCTAGCTCTTTGCCTTCTGCTATCACTAACCTTTTGCAGGAGTATGAGGATATTTTTCCAGCTGAGATTCCTCCTGGATTACCACCTTTGAGAGGAATAGAACATCAAATTGATTTGATTCCGGGAGCTACCTTGCCAAACCGTGCTGCTTATAGGACCAATCCCGAGGAGACAAAGGAAATTCAGTGACAAGTCCAAGATCTTTTGGACCGCGGGTATGTACGAGAAAGCCTTAGTCCTTGTGCTGTTCCTGTACTTTTGGTTCCTAAGAAAGATGATAGCTGGCGCATGTGTGTCGATTGTAGAGCCATTAACAATATTACTATTCGCTATCGTCATCCTATTTCTAGGCTAGACGACATGTTTGATGAGTTATGCGGTTCTCTAATTTTCACTAAAATTGACTTGCGTAGTGGTTACCACTAAATTAGAATGAAACTTGGAGATGAATGGAAAACAGCTTTTAAAACTAAATTCGGATTGTATGAGTGGTTAGTAATGCCTTTTGGGTTAACTAATGCACCTAGTACTTTCATGCGCTTAATGAATGAGGTTTTGAGGGCTTTTATTGGGCGTTTTGTGGTGGTTTACTTTGATGATATCTTGATTTACAGCAAGTCTTTAGATGAACATATGGATCATTTACGTGCTGTTTTTACTGCTTTAAGAAATGCACGTTTATTTGCTAACTTTGAGAAGTGCACCTTTTGCACTGATCGAGTTTCTTTTCTTGGCTATGTTGTTACTCCACAGGGTATAGAGTTGGATGACAAGAAAATTGACGCTATTGCTAGCTGGCCGCAGCCCCAAACCATCACACAGGTTTGAAGTTTTCTTGGTCTTGCAGGTTTCTATCGCCGCTTTGTCAAAGATTTCAGCACTATCGCTGCACCGTTGCATGAGTTGACAAAGAAGTGGTGTTGTGTTTCAATGGAGCAAAGCACACGACGAGTCCTTTAACTCTTTGAAGGACAAGCTTACACATGCACCGCTGCTGCAACTACCAGATTTCGGTAAGACTTTTGAACTTGAGTGTGATGCTAGTGGTATTGGCATTGGTGGTGTTTTGATGCAAAATGGCAAACCTATTGCTTATTTTAGTGAAAAGATAACTAGCCCCGTTCTGAATTATTCTACGTATGATAAAGAATTATATGCTCTTGTACGTTCTTTGCAAACATGGCGTCATTATTTATGGCCTAAGGAATTCGTTATTCATTCCGATCATGAATCGCTTAAGTATATTCGTTCTCAAAGTAATTTGAACCGTAGACATGCTAAGTGGGTTGAGTTTATTGAGTCTTTTCCTTATATTATCAAGCATAAAAAAGGGAAGGATAATGTGATTGCTGATGCTTTGTCTAGACGATACACTATGTTGTCACACCTTGATTGTCGTATTTTTGGGCTTGAATCAATTAGGGATAATTGCATCGGAGGACCTGTTTTCAACCTCAATGTCAAAAATGGACCCCTTTTTGCAATCTTTGCAAGAATGGACCTCTTTTCCCAAAACACAGGTCCATTGTTGCAAAGATTTTGCAAGAATGGACCTATTTTTTGGGAAAAGAGGTCCATTCTTGCAAAGATTGCAAAAAGAGGTCCATTCTCGACATTAGAATCGAAAACAGGTCCTCCGATGCAATTGCCCCCATCAATTAAAGAACAATATGCTCTTGATGCTGATTTTAAAGATGTTTTGCGGCATTGTAGAGAGGGTCGTACATGGAACAAGTTTGTGATAAATGATGGATATTTGTTTAGAGCTAACCGTCTTTGCATTCCAGCTTGGTTCCGTTCGTCTTTTGTTGTTACAGGAAGCGCATGGAGGCGGATTGATGGGACATTTTGGTGCAAAGAAGACGGCGGATGTGTTGGCCACACACTTCTTTTGGCCACAGTTGAGAAGAGATGTTGATCGTTTTGTGGCTCGCTGCACTACTTGTCAAAAAGCGAAGTCTCGCTTGAATCCACATGGTTTGTATATGCCTCTTCCTGTTCCTTCAATCCCTTGGGCGGATATTTCTATGGATTTTGTTTTAGGACTGCCTAGGACTAAGAGGGGAGGGATAGTATTTTTGTTGTCGTGGATAGATTTTCTAAGATGGCTCACTCTATACCTTGTCATAAGAGTGATGATGCTATTCATATTGCTGATCTATTTTTCAAAGAGATTGTTCGTTTGCATGGTATGCCTTCTACTATTGTTTCAGATCGTGACGCCAAATTCTTGAGTCATTTTTGGCGCACTCTATGGAATAAGTTGGGAACGAAGTTGTTGTTCGCTACAACATGTCACCCACAAACTGATGGCCAAAGTGAGGTAGTGAACCGCACATTGGGCACCATGTTGAGAGCTATTTTAAAGACAAATCTGAAGATGTGGGAGGAATGTTTGCCTCATGTGGAGTTTGCATACAATCGTGCACCGCTGCTGCAACTACCAGATTTCGGTAAGACTTTTGAACTTGAGTGTGATGCTAGTGGTATTGGCATTGGTGGTGTTTTGATGCAAAATGGCAAACCTATTGCTTATTTTAGTGAAAAGATAACTAGCCCCGTTCTGAAGTATTCTACGTATGATAAAGAATTATATGCTCTTGTACGTTCTTTGCAAACATGGCGTCATTATTTATGGCCTAAGGAATTCGTTATTCATTCGGATCATGAATCGCTTAAGTATATTCGTTCTCAAAGTAATTTGAACCGTAGACATGCTAAGTGGGTTGAGTTTATTGAGTCTTTTCCTTAGATTATCAAGCATAAAAAAGGGAAGGATAATGTGATTGCCGATGCTTTGTCTAGACGATACACTATGTTGTCACACCTTGATTGTCGTATTTTTGGGCTTGAATCAATTAGGGATAATTGCATCGGAGGACCTGTTTTCAACCTCAATGTCAAAAATGGACCCCTTTTTGCAATCTTTGCAAGAATGGACCTCTTTTCCCAAAAAACAGGTCCATTGTTGCAAAGATTTTGCAAGAATGGACCTGTTTTTTGGGAAAAGAGGTCCATTCTTGCAAAGATTGCAAAAAGAGGTCCATTCTCGACATTAGAATCGAAAACAGGTCCTCCGATGCAATTGCCCCAATCAATTAAAGAACAATATGCTCTTGATGCTGATTTTAAAGATGTTTTGCGGCATTGTAGAGAGGGTCGTACATGGAACAAGTTTGTGATAAATGATGGATATTTGTTTAGAGCTAACCGTCTTTGCATTCCAGCTTGGTTCCGTTCGTCTTTTGTTGTTACAGGAAGCGCATGGAGGCGGATTGATGGGACATTTTGGTGCAAAGAAGACGGCGGATGTGTTGGCCACACACTTCTTTTGGCCATAGTTGAGAAGAGATGTTGATCGTTTTGTGGCTCGCTGCACTACTTGTCAAAAAGCGAAGTCTCGCTTGAATCCACATGGTTTGTATATGCCTCTTCCTGTTCCTTCAATCCCTTGGGCGGATATTTCTATGGATTTTGTTTTAGGACTGCCTAGGACTAAGAGGGGAGGGATAGTATTTTTGTTGTCGTGGATAGATTTTCTAAGATGGCTCACTCTATACCTTGTCATAAGAGTGATGATGCTATTCCTATTGCTGATCTATTTTTCAAAGAGATTGTTCGTTTGCATGGTATGCCTTCTACTATTGTTTCAGATCGTGACGCCAAATTCTTGAGTCATTTTTGGCGCACTCTATAGAATAAGTTGGGAACGAAGTTGTTGTTCGCTACAACATGTCACCCACAAACCGATGGCCAAACCGAGGTAGTGAACCGCACATTGGGCACCATGTTGAGAGCTATTTTAAAGACAAATCTGAAGATGTGGGAGGAATGTTTGCCTCATGTGGAGTTTGCATACAATCGTGCACCGCTGCTGCAACTACCAGATTTCGGTAAGGCTTTTGAACTTGAGTGTGATGCTAGTGGTATTGGCATTGGTGGTGTTTTGATGCAAAATGGCAAACCTATTGCTTATTTTAGTGAAAAGATAACTAGCCCCGTTCTGAATTATTCTACGTATGATAAAGAATTATATGCTCTTGTACGTTCTTTGCAAACATGGCGTCATTATTTATGGCCTAAGGAATTCGTTATTCATTCCGATCATGAATCGCTTAAGTATATTCGTTCTCAAAGTAATTTGAACCGTAGACATGCTAAGTGGGTTGAGTTTATTGAGTCTTTTCCTTATATTATCAAGCATAAAAAAGGGAAGGATAATGTGATTGCCGATGCTTTGTCTAGACGATACACTATGTTGTCACACCTTGATTGTCGTATTTTTGGGCTTGAATCAATTAGGGATAATTGCATCAGAGGACCTCGTTTTCAACCTCAATGTCAAAAATGGACCCCTTTTTGCAATCTTTGCAAGAATGGACCTCTTTTCCAAAAAACAGGTCCATTGTTGCAAAGATTTTGCAAGAATGGACCTGTTTTTTGGGAAAAGAGGTCCATTCTTGCAAAGATTGCAAAAAGAGGTCCATTCTCGACATTAGAATCGAAAACAGGTCTTCCGATGCAATTGCCCCAATCAATTAAAGAACAATATGCTCTTGATGCTGATTTTAAAGATGTTTTGCGGCATTGTAGAGAGGGTCGTACATGGAACAAGTTTGTGATAAATGATGGATATTTGTTTAGAGCTAACCGTCTTTGCATTCCAGCTTGGTTCCGTTCGTCTTTTGTTGTTACAGGAAGCGCATGGAGGCGGATTGATGGGACATTTTGGTGCAAAGAAGACGGCGGATGTGTTGGCCACACACTTCTTTTGGCCACAGTTGAGAAGAGATGTTGATCGTTTTGTGGCTCGCTGCACTACTTGTCAAAAAGCGAAGTCTCGCTTGAATCCACATGGTTTGTATATGCCTCTTCCTGTTCCTTCAATCCCTTGGGCGGATATTTCTATGGATTTTGTTTTAGGACTGCCTAGGACTAAGAGGGGGAGGGATAGTATTTTTGTTGTCGTGGATAGATTTTCTAAGATGGCTCACTCTATACCTTGTCATAAGAGTGATGATGCTATTCATATTGCTGATCTATTTTTCAAAGAGATTGTTCGTTTGCATGGTATGCCTTCTACTATTGTTTCAGATCGTGACGCCAAATTCTTGAGTCATTTTTGGCGCACTCTATGGAATAAGTTGGGAACGAAGTTGTTGTTCGCTACAACATGTCACCCACAAACCGATGGCCAAACCGAGGTAGTGAACCGCACATTGGGCACCATGTTGAGAGCTATTTTAAAGACAAATCTGAAGATGTGGGAGGAATGTTTGCCTCATCTGGAGTTTGCATACAATCGTGCACCGCTGCTGCAACTACCAGATTTCGGTAAGACTTTTGAACTTAAGTGTGATGCTAGTGGTATTGGCATTGGTGGTGTTTTGATGCAAAATGGCAAACCTATTGCTTATTTTAGTGAAAAGATAACTAGCCCCGTTCTGAATTATTCTACGTATGATAAAGAATTATATGCTCTTGTACGTTCTTTGCAAACATGGCGTCATTATTTATGGCCTAAGGAATTCGTTATTCATTCCGATCATGAATCGCTTAAGTATATTCGTTCTCAAAGTAATTTGAACCGTAGACATGCTAAGTGGGTTGAGTTTATTGAGTCTTTTCCTTATATTATCAAGCATAAAAAAGGGAAGGATAATGTGATTGCCGATGCTTTGTCTAGACGATACACTATGTTGTCACACCTTGATTGTCGTATTTTTGGGCTTGAATCAATTAGGGATAATTGCATCGGAGGACCTGTTTTCAACCTCAATGTCAAAAATGGACCCCTTTTTGCAATCTTTGCAAGAATGGACCTCTTTTCCCAAAAAACAGGTCCATTGTTGCAAAGATTTTGCAAGAATGGACCTGTTTTTTGGGAAAAGAGGTCCATTCTTGCAAAGATTGCAAAAAGAGGTCCATTCTCGACATTAGAATCGAAAACAGGTCCTCTCGATGCAATTGCCCCAATCAATTAAAGAACAATATGCTCTTGATGCTGATTTTAAAGATGTTTTGCGGCATTGTAGAGAGGGTCGTACATGGAACAAGTTTGTGATAAATGATGGATATTTGTTTAGAGCTAACCGTCTTTGCATTCCAGCTTGGTTCCGTTCGTCTTTTGTTGTTACAGGAAGCGCATGGAGGCGGATTGATGGGACATTTTGGTGCAAAGAAGACGGCGGATGTGTTGGCCACACACTTCTTTTGGCCACAGTTGAGAAGAGATGTTGATCGTTTTGTGGCTCGCTGCACTACTTGTCAAAAAGCGAAGTCTCGCTTGAATCCACATGGTTTGTATATGCCTCTTCCTGTTCCTTCAATCCCTTGGGCGGATATTTCTATGGATTTTGTTTTAGGACTGCCTAGGACTAAGAGGGGGAGGGATAGTATTTTTGTTGTCGTGGATAGATTTTCTAAGATGGCTCACTCTATACCTTGTCATAAGAGTGATGATGCTATTCATATTGCTGATCTATTTTTCAAAGAGATTGTTCGTTTGCATGGTATGCCTTCTACTATTGTTTCAGATCGTGACGCCAAATTCTTGAGTCATTTTTGGCGCACTCTATAGAATAAGTTGGGAACGAAGTTGTTGTTCGCTACAACATGTCACCCACAAACCGATGGCCAAACCGAGGTAGTGAACCGCACATTGGGCACCATGTTGAGAGCTATTTTAAAGACAAATCTGAAGATGTGGGAGGAATGTTTGCCTCATGTGGAGTTTGCATACAATCGTGCACCGCTGCCGCAACTACCAGATTTCGGTAAGACTTTTGAACTTGAGTGTGATGCTAGTGGTATTGGCATTGGTGGTGTTTTGATGCAAAATGGCAAACCTATTGCTTATTTTAGTGAAAAGATAACTAGCCCCGTTCTGAATTATTCTACGTATGATAAAGAATTATATGCTCTTGTACGTTCTTTGCAAACATGGCGTCATTATTTATGGCCTAAGGAATTCGTTATTCATTCCGATCATGAATCGCTTAAGTATATTCGTTCTCAAAGTAATTTGAACCGTAGACATGCTAAGTGGGTTGAGTTTATTGAGTCTTTTCCTTATATTATCAAGCATAAAAAAGGGAAGGATAATGTGATTGCCGATGCTTTGTCTAGACGATACACTATGTTGTCACACCTTGATTGTCGTATTTTTGGGCTTGAATCAATTAGGGATAATTGCATCGGAGGACCTGTTTTCAACCTCAATGTCAAAAATGGACCCCTTTTTGCAATCTTTGCAAGAATGGACCTCTTTTCCCAAAAAACAGGTCCATTGTTGCAAAGATTTTGCAAGAATGGACCTGTTTTTTGGGAAAAGAGGTCCATTCTTGCAAAGATTGCAAAAAGAGGTCCATTCTCGACATTAGAATCGAAAACAGGTCCTCCGATGCAATTGCCCCAATCAATTAAAGAACAATATGCTCTTGATGCTGATTTTAAAGATGTTTTGCGGCATTGTTGAGAGGGTCGTACATGGAACAAGTTTGTGATAAATGATGGATATTTGTTTAGAGCTAACCGTCTTTGCATTCCAGCTTGGTTCCGTTCGTCTTTTGTTGTTACGGGAAGCGCATGGAGGCGGATTGATGGGACATTTTGGTGCAAAGAAGACGGCGGATGTGTTGGCCACACACTTCTTTTGGCCACAGTTGAGAAGAGATGTTGATCGTTTTGTGGCTCGCTGCACTACTTGTCAAAAAGCGAAGTCTCGCTTGAATCCACATGGTTTGTATATGCCTCTTCCTGTTCCTTCAATCCCTTGGGCGGATATTTCTATGGATTTTGTTTTAGGACTGCCTAGGACTAAGAGGGGAGGGATAGTATTTTTGTTGTCGTGGATAGATTTTCTAAGATGGCTCACTCTATACCTTGTCGTAAGAGTGATGATGCTATTCATATTGCTGATCTATTTTTCAAAGAGATTGTTCGTTTGCATGGTATGCCTTCTACTATTGTTTCAGATCGTGACGCCAAATTCTTGAGTCATTTTTGGCGCACTCTATGGAATAAGTTGGGAACGAAGTTGTTGTTCGCTACAACATGTCACCCACAAACCGATGGCCAAACCGAGGTAGTGAACCGCACATTGGGCACCATGTTGAGAGCTATTTTAAAGACAAATCGAAGATGTGGGAGGAATGTTTGCCTCATGTGGAGTTTGCATACAATCGTGCACCGCTGCTGCAACTACCAGATTTCGGTAAGACTTTTGAACTTGAGTGTGATGCTAGTGGTATTGGCATTGGTGGTGTTTTGATGCAAAATGGCAAACCTATTGCTTATTTTAGTGAAAAGATAACTAGCCCCGTTCTGAATTATTCTACGTATGATAAAGAATTATATGCTCTTGTACGTTCTTTGCAAACATGGCGTCATTATTTATGGCCTAAGGAATTCGTTATTCATTCCGATCATGAATCGCTTAAGTATATTCGTTCTCAAAGTAATTTGAACCGTAGACATGCTAAGTGGGTTGAGTTTATTGAGTCTTTTCCTTATATTATCAAGCATAAAAAAGGGAAGGATAATGTGATTGCCGATGCTTTGTCTAGACGATACACTATGTTGTCACACCTTGATTGTCGTATTTTTGGGCTTGAATCAATTAGGGATAATTGCATCGGAGGACCTGTTTTCAACCTCAATGTCAAAAATGGACCCCTTTTTGCAATCTTTGCAAGAATGGACCTCTTTTCCAAAAAACAGGTCCATTGTTGCAAAGATTTTGCAAGAATGGACCTGTTTTTTGGGAAAAGAGGTCCATTCTTGCAAAGATTGCAAAAAGAGGTCCATTCTCGACATTAGAATCGAAAACAGGTCCTCTCGATGCAATTGCCCCAATCAGTTAAAGAACAATATGCTCTTGATGCTGATTTTAAAGATGTTTTGCGGCATTGTAGAGAGGGTCGTACATGGAACAAGTTTGTGATAAATGATGGATATTTGTTTAGAGCTAACCGTCTTTGCATTCCAGCTTGGTTCCGTTCGTCTTTTGTTGTTACAGGAAGCGCATGGAGGCGGATTGATGGGACATTTTGGTGCAAAGAAGACGGCGGATGTGTTGGCCACACACTTCTTTTGGCCACAGTTGAGAAGAGATGTTGATCGTTTTGTGGCTCGCTGCACTACTTGTCAAAAAGCGAAGTCTCGCTTGAATCCACATGGTTTGTATATGCCTCTTCCTGTTCCTTCAATCCCTTGGGCGGATATTTCTATGGATTTTGTTTTAGGACTGCCTAGGACTAAGAGGGGAGGGATAGTATTTTTGTTGTCGTGGATAGATTTTCTAAGATGGCTCACTCTATATCTTGTCATAAGAGTGATGATGCTATTCATATTGCTGATCTATTTTTCAAAGAGATTGTTCGTTTGCATGGTATGCCTTCTACTATTGTTTCAGATCGTGACGCCAAATTCTTGAGTCATTTTTGGCGCACTCTATGGAATAAGTTGGGAACGAAGTTGTTGTTCGCTACAACATGTCACCCACAAACCGATGGCCAAACCGAGGTAGTGAACCGCACATTGGGCACCATGTTGAGAGCTATTTTAAAGACAAATCGAAGACGTGGGAGGAATGTTTGCCTCATGTGGAGTTTGCATACAATTGTGCAACACATTCGACCACCAAGGTAAGTCCTTTTGAGGTAGTGTATGGTTTTAATCCCCGTGCTCCTATTGATATTTTGCCTTTGCCTACTAGTGAGAGAGTTCACTTTGATGCTAAGGAACGTGCTGAGTTTATTTTAAAAATGCATGAAACAACTAAGCACAACATTGAAAAGATGACTCGAAAAGTATAGGATTGCTGGTAGTAAAGGTAAAAGGGAAGTTAAATTAGAACCGGGTGATTTAGTATGGTTGCACTTGAGAAAGGATCGGTTTCCTGAGTTGAGAAAGTCTAAGTTAATGCCTAGAGCTGCTGGTCCTTTCAAGATAATTGAGAAGATTAATGATAATGCATATAAACTTGAGTTGCCTCCCGAGTTCGGGGTTAGTTCCACTTTTAACATTGCAGATTTGAAGCCTTATTTGGGTGAGGAGCATGAGCTTGAGTCGAGGACGACTCTGATTCAAGAGGGGAGGATGATGAGGACATCACTCCTTTGGATACAAATGACACTCCTCCGCTGAACATTCAAGGACCAATCACTAGAGCTCGCGCCCGACAATTAAATTTAGAGGTGAGCTCGTTCCTAAGTCTTTCCTTTCATAATTTTGAGAATAGTTTGCTACCTAATGATTTTATTATGATTAGGAATCAAGGAGAGGAACATAATATGAATGGAATAGGGCTTGGAGGCGTGGAGGTCCAGCAAGAGGCGCAAGCCATTGTGGAGGCCCAAGACAAGTCGACTTCGAGTCTGTTTCGGAGTACAGGAACAGTCTGAATTAAAATAGATGCCCAGATCACATACGAAGTCTGATTTGGACGTTCTACATATGGATGGTAAGATAATTTCATAAGCTTTCCAGTGGAACCGGTTCCACGGCAAATTTCATCCGGAGTCGCCAGGAATCATCGAAACATTGGAACGTCCAGAATCTGTTTTTGGTGCTGCGTCACCGTTTTTGGCTTTTGGGCCGTGTATCTCGTGTGAGCCCATTAGGGGAGCGTCCAGGGGGTTCTTGCACGTCCCCAAGTCTTTATTAGCAGCAGCCGCCACCCATGTTAGGGTTGGGTTTTGCTTAGATTATTCTGCTTAGACAGTTTCGCCGTTCATCGGTTTGTGAGACCCCAACTTGTGAGTTTAATCATACATCTGCAAATTTGGTTGCGTTCTTTCTTGTTCTTGCTTGAGTTCTTGATTCGCAGGCAGGGATTAGCCTTTCAGGCGAGGTCAACCGTGCAACGCCGGTTGATAACCATAGAGGACGTGGTGCTGCGATTGCGGGGTTTGAACGTGTTGTTCGAGAGCCGGATCGACATGTGTCACATCTTTGCCAAATCAAGAGTTATCCGAACCTTTTGGAAGATCAGGACCCTAGTCCACATCACTTACCTTCGAGGTCCAGCCTCGGGTTGGTCGAGCGCATGACCTTGCTCGGGGTAGGCGGGAGGTTGATGGATCTCGTCCGAGACGCAAATCCTTCTTTGCATGTGTCGGAGGGTGAAAAGATTCGAACCGGACCGATAAGGGAGGCGGTGCAGAAGTTTTACTCGTCCTTTTGTCCATATCTCGTAAACCAAGGCACGTTCTTATCCTCCGCGGACACGTGGCTGTTGGGCCGGTGCAGTGAAGGAGCCGTTTCGCCTTAGTCGTGGTGGGGCCCGCCCGGCATGCACGGGTAGTGGAGCGGCACGCCCGCGGATAGTGGCATAAAATTGGAGGAGGGAGGAGTTAAGAGTTTTACCCGGGGAAGGTTGCCGTGGGCCCCACGAAGGAACCGAGCGGGCGTGACCGTCCGATGGGGCTGCCTATTTAAGTGGATTCCTCCGGGCCTTTTCTCCCTACGCGCTCTTGCTTTCCTATGCCTTCTCGCCCTTTGCCTCTTCATCTCCTTGTGCCATCTTCTTTCGGAGCTCGGGTCTTCCTTCCGCAGCACCGCCGCCCAACCGCATCGCCTCCCCAACGACACCCCACCATGTCAACCTCGGCCCCCTTCCACGACGACAACGGAGCTCGAGGAGCCGGTGGCGGATGGTCCGCTCCGGAGCGTGGCTCGGAGAGGTGGTGGCTCGTTTCCCACAATGAGGCGAGTCCACGGCCGCCGCCGGGTTACGTGGTGTCGTTCTTCCACTTCCACGAGCGAGGCATGGGGTCGCCGGTGAGCGACTTCTTCCTCGCCACGCCGTTTCGGTTCCAGCCGGAGCTCCGCCACCTCAACCCTAACGACGTCCAGCAGTTGAGCACCTTCGTGGCTCTCTGCGAAGGCTTCCTCGGCATCGAGCCCAACCTCGAGCCGTGGAGGTACTACTTCAACATCAATCCGCACCGACGGCGAACCCGTACAAACGATGAGGTCCCCGCGCATATCGGCCGTGCGAGGATCGTTATGAAGAGGAATCGGGGTCGGACTACATTCCGATGTCAACCCCCTCGTCGAACCGGGGATGGCATCCGAAGTGGTTCTACCTACGCCAGGACCCGGAGCACCAATTTCCGGCCTTCTAGGGTCGAGTCTTCGAGGAGGCCCCCTAGGAGTGGAAGTGGGGTTGTGGTCAAACCTACGGGAAGCGGGTGGATCGGATGGTCAAACCTACTAGAAGCGGGCATCTTCGCAGGTATGACCTCGACGCGACGGTTGTCGTATTGTCGTACGACAAGCGGCGGTTCGGGCCGCTGGTGTGGAGGTCGATGCCGATGCACCAGGCCTCCGATGGGCACCGAGTCGTCCCCGACATGGTGATGGTGCTCGTGGAGCTCTCCGACGACGTCGTGGCCAACAGGGTCGGAGGGCGTTGGGCTCATCCACGCGATCGTGGCCTGTACCGGCGCACCGAAGATGAAGCCGCACCCGCGAGCGATCGATGTGGTAAGTGACGTGAATTTCTTTGTTTCGATTTCGTCCGAGTCGAGTGATTTTCGCTCATCTCCCTTCCTCCTGCAGTCCGCATGCATATCGTTCCCCAGCGGATCGGGATGAAGCTCCCGAAGGGAGCGGATGAAAGGGAGGCGAACCGCTCGCAGGACGAGCATGAGAAGATCGAGAAGAGGAGCGCGAGCGTGCGAAGAATGCTGCCGTTCACGCCAAGTAGGACAAGGAGGCGAGGGCGCACGCGCGCCAAAAGAAGAAGGATGCGTACAAGGCGGCGGGGCTGAATCCCTTCACGCCCTTGACGACCACGACCGAATCCTCCTCGGCCTCCGAAGACGACGGTGGCGCCGGCGGGTACGAGACAAGGGGGAGAACGCGTACGTCCGCTCCCGACATACCGCCACCTCGAGGGAAAGCGGCGGCGGTGCTTCCGACGGTGCTCGGCCGGGTACTTGGAGGGGCCACGCGACGCGCGCCGCCCGTCGCCGAGAGGGGATCGCTAGGGCTCGCCCGCTGCGTGGCGGGCTCCAACCCCTCCGCCTCGGGCTCGACTCCACGGCACGCCGCAGCTCCCTTCGCTCGGGCTTTGATTCCGTGGCACTATCCGGCTCCTTCGCCTCGAGTTGCTTCTACCCCGTCCTTCACGACCTCCATGCCGTGTCCATCGACCTTCGCGGTCGGGACTTCAAAGTCGCCCCCATCCTCGAGTGTCGAGGCGAGCTCGAGGGTCGAAGAACGGCATCTCATCGAGGGACGGGGACCAGCCGACGAGCCGCCGCAGGGACCGGAAGTGGTGTACCCGACCGAGACCACCCCGGCAAAACCTACCGCCGACGAGAGGGAGATGGCGAAGATGATCACCGAGCTCGTCGTCGGTGACACGAGCCTCGAGCGCCGGCCACATCCACAGAGTTCTTGGCGATGGCCTAGCGGATGGCGTAGATCCGCGACGTCCTCCCCCGCCGGGCACTCGACCTCACATGTCGACGTCCTTGAACCTCGCTGTCGAGGGCATCGGCGAGGTCATGCCGTCGCCGGCGGAGCTTGACGCCGAGCACGCCGTGGAGACTCCGAGCCGATTGCGGAGGAGCGGCGGGAGATGGTCGACCCCGTTGCCGCAGCTGGGGAAGCGCGCCCGTGAAGGCGAGTCCGGCGACGGCGAGTCGGCGTCGAAGTGCCCCGTGCGGATAAGGAGGAGGCCCCCGCCGATGTCCCTTAGGAAGTTGTTGACGAAACGGCGGTGGCAAGGACGACGCCCGGCGTGGAGGTGGTGCCGACGGGTCCGGTTAGCGACTTCGAGCAGCAGCTGGAGCTAGAGCCGGAGCCACTCGTGACGGAGTTTGTCCCCGGGCGCGCGAGTTTCTCAACAAGATCGATGCAGGGACAAGCGGGCTTGCATGCTCGGCCGGCCGGGCCCATGTCGAGCTACGGGAGGTGCTCGCGCGGGAGGGGATGATCCGGGCGGCGAAGGAAGCGGCGGAGGCATGCCTTGCGAAGCGGTGGCCTTAGCCAAGGTTGAAGAAGCTTCTTCCGCTGCGGAGAAGGTCAACGAAGCCCTCCGATCGGAGCGAGTGCTAAGGCGGAAGGCCGAAGCTGCAGCCGAGACGTCTCTCCGGACCGCGTTGGGCTACCTCAAGGAGCTCCGGGAGCAGCGAGCCGAGAAGGAATGTAAGAACTTCGTTCTTCTTTACATCGACCTCTCTCTTATTTTTGTTTTGTTTTTCCTTCAGCTCTTCGGGCTTTGTCTCCCGATGCCGATTGTTCGCGACGGCGTAGACCAGGAGCAGAGGCTGGCCCTAGGAAGCTCGATGTCGCCCTAGGATGGGCCTCCGCGGAGGTCAACATCGAGCAGCGTACCGATGCCGGCCTGCCGGAGCAGTTTGGCGTGGTGATCCGTAACACCCTCGATTTTTCAAACCTTGCAATAAAATAAAATTCTGATTTATTTTATTAGGATGCCCGTATTTATCCTAGGTTACGTATTAAATTTCTATTTAAATGAATTATTTTATTATTATTTATAAAATCATGTTTGTTGCATTCATGCTCGATAGTTGCATTAGGTTTTATTTGTTTGAAAACTTGATTTCGAAAATCGAATAGAATTCGTTTTAATTTAAATTACAAACTAGAAGTTAGAAATAAGAAAAGAAAAATAGAAGAAGAAGAAACCCGGCCGGGCCATGGGCCAAATCTCCCCGACCCAAAGCATTCTTTTCCCTCTCCCCTTTCTTCTTCCTCTCGCCCTCACCCGACTCGGCCCAGCCAACCCACTCCCAAGCCCGCGCGAGCCCGTCCCCAACCCAAAACGAATCGAAGGCGGATCCGCAGCCGAATCCGATCATCCTTGGCGTGCGTGCCGCGGACGCATCCCTATAACTCGTGCCGCACCCGGTGCCCCTTTTTCCGCAACCAAAAGCCCCAAGATTTCGTGCCCTAGTCGCCGCCACCACCGCCGCCGTGAGCTCGCTCGTCGCGCCGCCGCCTGGAGACCTCGCTCCGCCCGTGAACCGCACGCCGCCCTTCGCGTCGACCCACCGCAGCCGCCATCCAAGCCCGACGCCAAGCGGTGGTCCGAGGAGCTCCCGCGACGCCACCGAAGCACTCCGCCCACCGTTCCCCATCGCGAGCCGTCCCCGCCCTCTTCCGTCGTCGCGCGACTTCACCGGTGAGTTCGCCGTGCTCCCGCTTCGCGTAGGTGCTCCCCGCGTCGAGAACGGGACCCCGTAGCCCCTGTTCCGCCCAACTCCGGTGAGCTTCCATGGCGCGCCGCCGTCCCCGCTCGCCGCCGGTGCGAAGCCCCGGCCGGACCGATCCGGACCGTCCGATCCTAAATCTGCGGTCCAGATTAGATGAACCGAACCGTTACGGTTCTTTTACATAAACACCCCCGCCGTCCTAATTATTTAGTAAAGAACCCCCCCCCCCCACTTTTACATAAACACCCTTAGGTTAATTAATTATTATAATTTAATCCCGTTAGGGCGCAGATATTGTAATTTTTTCACTTAAGCCCCCGAGTAATTTTATAATTATATTTAGGTCCTGTAATTTTACATAAACACCCCTAAGTTTTTCCTAAATTATTTAATGGTACTGTTTTCATAGACAGTAGGCATTGTTTGGTGTACTCGTTTCTTATTTGCTATGTATGTGTGTTGTCCGGCGTGACGAAAATAGACGAGGAAGAGTACGAGGATTCCCAGGACCCGAATTTGAGCAGCAGCAGCAAGAGGAGACAGCAAGTGTCCTTGATGCACATTGTGCCTACTTTCTTACTTTCTGAATTTACATTTCATGCATTACTCGTTTAATTTGAATCCTATGTGTCATACCCCGTTCCCTATTCTACCTTGTCGCCTTGGTTATGGTGTAGTATGCTAGGATGGGTACGTCATTGCTAGTTGCTTTTAATGGGGTTCAAACTGAACTAAATGCTAAGCTTGATTAATTATTCACTTGAACATAATGATCATGAATTGGGGGATGCTTTTTAGCAACATGGAACTTAGGTGATCCCGACAAGGGGATGTGGATGATGGTGCGGGAATGCACGGGTACTCGTAGTAGTACTATTGGGCTGCGGTAGTACCCGTTGGGGATCATAAGGACCGGTTCTTGGAGCGGCAACCCAGGACTTCCGCACAAAGCACGGGGCTGATAATGGGTAGGTAAGGTTTAGTACCGAGGTAGCTTCCCGGCTCCGCAAGCGTCGAGGAAGGATGAAGGAAGAAGGTGTCTTCTGGATTCGGGCGAGGAAAGGCGGAGTACTTGAAGCCACGGTGCAAGAGGGGGCCCCTGGATGATGCGTCACTTTGATGGCGGTGAAACCTTAGCATGGGCGTTTTGCAAGCTGGGAAGTCCTTTGAAAGACCTTGCGGTGATCTCTTGGCCTCATACCTTAGGAAGTGTGCAGGCATAATAGAGGTTTTAGTCACTGAATAGTGATGGAATCACCGACCTGTGGGTAAAGTTGTGCAACCTCCGCAGAGTGTAAAAACTGTTATTAACAGCCGTGTTCACGGTCACGAACGGCCTGGATCCTCACGAGAACTAGAGGGATGGTTTGGGTGGAGTAACCCTTTGGTAGCTACAAGCGGGGTAACTTGTAGTGAGGTGAGCTACAGGCGGGGTAACTCTGTAGTGTGGTTTCTGCAAGTAGGGTAGCTTGCAGTGGTTAACAGGTGGGGTAACCTGTTGGTGCTTTTATCACATAGTAAATAGGTTGTTTAATTAACTTGACTAGTATAGGTGCTTCTATTGCAAACCCCGTGTCGGCTTTCCTTTTTATACAGCTTGCATGTCATTTTTCCCACACTTGCTGAGTACGACATGTACTCACTCTTGCTATTTTCTGTTGCTATATACTACTCGCTGCTCGAAGCCGAAAGGAGGTACCTTGATGAAGACTACTACTAGGCGTGCGTTTCCCGGTTGATTGCCTCGTGGCGTATGGAGTCTTCCGCTGAGTTTAGTTTAGTCCTTTGAGACATTTTAATAAAGTTATGTAATAAAGATACGCTTGAGACGATGTAATAAGTTATACTATGACATTGGTTATACTTGTTATTTCACTATTGTCTCTATATGTGTGATTAACCGATCCCGGCACACATATAGCTATGCATTCGGTCTTGGCCTTAAGACCGGGTGTGACAAAGTGGTATCGAGCCATGTCAACCGTAGGACGCTAGCTTAGTTAGAGTCTTCGTGTCTTAGCTTTAATTTGAAAAGCTTATTCTCAAAATTATATATATATATTACTTATAATTTGCTTAGCTATACTCATCTTGTGGCTTTTACTACCTTTTTGTTTATGAAAACATTTTACTAACCTCCTCTATTCAAAACTTTGAAGATGGTTCGTTCTAAGCTCACTCCGCGCAAGACAGTGGTTGTTCAACCCACTCGCGTCCCCGAGGGCGCTGCTTGGATGTACCAGCCCACCATGATGGCTCACTCCAATGGACTACACGCCGGCTACTACCCCAACACTCGTCGTACGTGCTTCAAGGGCTCGGCTTCCACGACGCCCGTCTCTACATTGGAACCAGGACAGCGCTGCGTGGAAGAGGCTACCGGTGGAGGGTGTCGGTGATCCTCTACCGCCGGTGCACAAATGACGGCATGCGCCGCACCCTTCGTGAGCACCACGCCACCGCCCCAAGATCCACCTTCGATGCTGGGATTCGCGATGCTGCTCGTCAAGCTCTTCTTGTGTTACGCGCCGGGAGGGACACTAATATGTGCCACTCCCGGTTTGCTCACTTCCCCTACGGAGATAGCTGCAGCTTGGACACTACGGTGATGCCCGCACCTGCCGGAGACACCGAGTGACGGACTTCGGGAGCAAGTGCGCCTCACTAGAGCTATGGACTTCATGCTGACCGAGGCTTTGGATGAGATTGAAGATCTACACCGCCGCAACGAGGAGCAAGAGGAGAGGATCATGTCTCACCATGAGATGCTGACCCCGAGGATGAAGAGGACGAGGAAGACCCCGAGGAGGCGCCACCATCACCCACCGTGCCGCCTAGCTCCCCTCCTCGCGGAGAGCTTCTGCGTTTGGCAACTGCACCACCCCCGCCACCTCCGGAGGAGTAGTTGTCCAAGAGAGTCATCACTTAGGTCCATGAGGATAGGTCGAGTAGTTAATCGAGTTAGTTGAAGTTTACCGTCGATAGATAGTCTTAGTCTTAGTACGTCCTCATGCTTGGTTTGCTACAATGTTTGGAGTGATGCTTGTCATTTGGAGTTTTTGCTTGAGTGTCGATGGGATGTAAGGCATGTCTTACAACCATCCGTTTATCATACATTAATGAGTTAATAAAGGAATTGTTTGGGTTATATTCTCTCTTGAGTTCTTTTATCTATATCCTTATCACCTCTCGATATCATTTGTTTATACTCATTCATAGCTATTTATTTCTATCTCATGGAATATCTATGTTGCCCGTTGATATGTCCAATTTCCTATAATATTGCTCATCTCCTGCTTAATTCTTACTTATCTATTCTTTTCTTATATTTGTCGCTCTATTTCTACCTCCATCATGTCCTTGATTATCTTTATCGTGATCTTTTCCTTGTTGACCGTGCAAACATGACGAGAACTTTTCAATCTCGTTTGACGCAACAGATGGCGAGACGCAACAACAACAATGACAACGATGGGAATGCACCACCGGAACCTACTCCGGCGCAAGTTTTGGCCATGCAAGCTCGGATCCTTCGGACCATGCAGCAGAACATGGCCCGGATCCAGCAGAACCAGAACCACGAAGCGCCAGCTCCGCCACCCGGAGACAAGTTGGGAGAGTTCCGGAGGACCAAACCTATGCCATTTTCGCAAGCTAAGGATCCTCTTGATGCTGATGACTGGCTGAAGACCATTGAGAAGAAGCTGCTAGTTGTTCGAGTGCAACGACAGGGAGAAGGTGTCTGTATGCTTCACACCGGCTTGAGGGCCCAGCTGCTGAATGGTGGGAGGCATTGGTGAATGCCCATCAGGACCCGACTAATATCACTTGGCAGGAGTTTGTGACCAGTTTCGGGGCTCACCATGTTCCTCGTGGTGTCATGAAAGTCAAGAAGAAGGAGTTCCAGGACTTGGTGCAAGGTTCCATGTCCGTCGGTGAGTATCCGCACCGCTTCACTCAGCTTTCACGCTATGCTCCAGGAGAAGTGGACACCGATGAGAAGAAGCAAGAGCACTTCCTGGAGGGACTGAATGATGGTCTTGCTTATGCTTTGGAGTCTAGGGACTTTGTGAACTTCCAGTCCCTAGTGGATTGCGCACCGATTCCGGAGAACAGGAGGGGCAGGATGGATCGCAAGCGCAAGCCGGAGCGCCGAGCACAGCAGGAAAGGAACAACTCTAAGCCCCGTTTCAGTTCTTCATCTGCGGGACCTATCTACCGTCCAGCTCAGCAGGGTGGACAGCAGAGTGGCCAGCGAGAGGACCCAAGGTGCTGGACAAGGCTATGGTACTCCTCGGCGTCGGATGCAGCGTCCCAACAACAATCGGGCATCTTCAACTCAGCAGAGGCCCAACAATGGACAGAACACTGGAGGCCGTGGACCCTGTTTCCGTTGTGGACAGGTAGGACATTTTGCTGATAAGTGTCCTCGGAATCGCCCAGCTCGGACCCCGGCTCAAGTTGCTAACAACACTCCGAGCCGCAATGCCAATGCTGCACCTACTCCAGCCAAGCAGAACCATATGCGTGCGCGTGTCAACCACGTGGACATTGAAGGTGCTCAGGAGGCTCCGGACGTCGTGATTGGTATGTTTTCTGTCTATGATCAAAATGCAGTTGTCTTATTCGATACTCGGAGCATCGCATTCATTCGTATCTGCTGCCTTCGTTCAAAAACATAATCTACCCATGTCAATGCTTAAGAACCTTATGATAGTTACTTCACCTGGGGAGAGATGCATGCTAGACAAGTTTGCCGTAAGGTAAACCTTATCATAAGGGGGTAGATTTCCTTGCAAACTTAGTCGTTCTCGAATCTATGGGGATTGACGTCATCCTTGGAATGAGTTGGTTGGGAAAGCACAAAGGTCCGATTGATTGTGCTAAGAAGGCAGTGAAGTTGACAGCTAGCTCGGGAGAGGAAGTGGAATATGTTGCTGATGCACTCATCACTAGCAAAGGGGCAGTCAATAGCATTGTATTGAATAATTTGGAAGGTACTTCAGTTCAGGAGATCCGTGTGGTCAGCGAGTTTCCCGACGTCTTCCCGGAGGAGTTGCCGGTGTGCCACCCGACCGTGACATTGAATTTGTTATTGAATTAGTTCCTGGTACAGCTCCTATATTTAAGCGACCCTATCGGATGGATAGTGAACAGTTAGCTGAACTTAAAACCCAATTGCAAGAGCTCTTAGATAAAGGTTATATCCGCCCTAGTGCATCACCATGGGGAGCCCCGGTTATTTTTGTTGATAAGAAGGGAGGTGATCGGAGAATGTGTGTGGATTACCGTGCACTCAATGAGGTTACAATCAAGAATAGATACCCTCTACCACGGATTGATGACTTGTTCGATCAGCTGAAGGGAGCCTGTGTATTCTCCAAGATTGATCTTCGTTCCGGATATCATCAATTGAAGGTCCGAGCCTCCGACATCCCCAAGACGGCCTTCATCACTCGGTATGGATTATTTGAGTATACCGTTATGTCCTTTGGTTTGACCAATGCTCCAGCCTACTTCATGTATCCGATGAACAAGGTCTTTATGGAATATCTGGATAAGTTTGTGGTTGTTTTCATTGATGATATCTTGGTATTCTCGAAGAATGAGGAAGAACATGAGGAACATCTTGGTCTTGTTCTACAAAAGCTTAGGGACAATCAGTTGTATGCTAAGCTCAGCAAGTGTGAATTCTGGTTGAAAGAAGTTGCTTTTCTTGGTCACGTCATCTCGGAAGGAGGAATATCCGTGGATCCTAGTAAGGTTGATGATGTGTTGAGTTGGAAGTCACCGCAGAATGTCTCGGAGATCGAAGTTTCCTTGGTTTGGCAGGATACTACGGACGGTTCATCGAAGGGTTTTCCAAGATAGCAAAGCCTATGACAGAATTATTGGAGAAAGGAAAGACTTTCGAGTGGACACCTCAGCGAGAAGCTAGTTTCCAAGAGTTGAAGAAGAGGCTCACCGCAGCACCCGTTCGACCATGCCCGATATGGAGAAGCCTTTCTCTCGTGTATTGTGATGCATGTGGACAAGGCATAGGATGTGTGCTCATGCAAGAAGGAAGAGTCGTGGCCTATGCATCGAGGCAGTTGAGGAAACATGAGGAGAAGTACCCTACGCATGACTTGGAATTGCTAGCAGTGGTTCACGCTCTCAAGATTTGGAGACACTATCTTATTGGGAAGAGGTGTGAGATCTACTCGGATCATAAGAGTTTGAAATACTTCTTCACTCAGTCCGATTTGAATCTGAGGCAGAGCCGATGGTTGGAACTCATCAAGGATTATGATTTGGAGATCAACTATCACCCCGGCAAGGCGAATGTGGTCGCAGATGCGTTGAGTAGGAAGTCTCATTTGAACACATTGGCTACTAGAGAGTTACCGCCGGATATATGTGAAGAGTTTGAGAAGCTTAACCTTGGTTGGGTGACTAACATGGAAGCCGTTGCAATGGAAGTGGAGTCTACACTAGAGAGTGATATTCGAAAAGGACAGCTTGAGGATGCTGCCATTCAGGAGATCAAGTTACAGATCCAGGAGAACAAGGCCCCGGGTTTCACTGTTGACGATCAAGGAACACTGTGGTACAAGCAACGGATCTGTGTGCCGGATGTTGAGGAAATTAAAGAGTTGATACTTCGAGAGGCTCATAACTCGGCATACTCTATGCACCCAGGAGGCACTAAGATGTACCATGATTTGAAGACTCGCTATTGGTGGTCCGGAATGAAGAGAGCCGTAGCAAAGTATGTGGCTTTGTGTGATACATGCCAGAGAGTCAAGGCAGAACGACAACGACCAGCTGGACTCCTACAACCACTCAAGATACCCGAATGGAAGTGGGAAGAGATCGCAATGGATTTCATTGTGGGTCTACCTCGGACTCAGGGAGGATATGATTCTATATGGGTTATTGTGGATCGATTGACCAAAGTTGCGCATTTTATTCCTGTCAAGACCACGTATACTCGGGCAGAGACTCGCAGAGCTTTACATAGCAAGGATAGTGTGTCCGCATGGTGTTCCAAAGAAGATTGTGTCGGATAGAGGTACGCAGTTCACCTCCAGGTTTTGGGAGAAGTTACATGAGTCTTTGGATACAAAGTTGAACTTTAGTTCAGCCTATCATCCCCAAACGGACTGGACGGACCGAGAGGGTGAATCAGATTTTGGAGGACATGTTGAGGTCGTGTGCACTCCAATACAGTAAGAGTTGGGATAAGCTCCTTCCATATGCAGAATTCTCCTACAACAATAGTTACCAAGAGAGTATCAAGATGGCACCGTTTGAGTTCTTATATGGCCGCAAGTGCAGAACACCTTTGTTTTGGGATCAAGTAGGAGAGAAATTACTGTTTGGTCCCGAGATTCTTCAAGAGGCCGAGAGACAAGTTCACATCGTAAGAGAGAATTTAAAGCTTGCTCGGCCTAGACAGTAAGAGTTACGCAGATAACCGGAGAAGAGAATTGAGCTTTGAGGTTGGTGACTTTGTATATCTCAAGGTATCTCCTATGAGAGGTTTGCGACGCTTCAAGATCGGAGGCAAGTTGGCTCCTAGATACATCGGTCCTTTCAAGATCATTGCTCGGATGGGTGAGGTAGCATATCGGTTGGAGTTACCACCACATATGTCGATGTCCA
Source organism: Chloris gayana (assembly GCA_031894775.1). NCBI lineage: Eukaryota > Viridiplantae > Streptophyta > Magnoliopsida > Poales > Poaceae > Chloris > Chloris gayana. Next base: position 476,128 of record JAUNZO010001099.1, on the reverse strand, counting down.
TGATGTTTTTCATGTCTCTCAATTGAGGAAATGTCTACGAGTGCCGGAGGAACAGCTGCCTATTGAGGAATTGACAGTAGGAGAGGATCTCACTTATCGGAGTACCCCGTGAAGATTTTGGATACCCTTGAGAAGGCCACAAGGAATAAGAAGTACCGTATGTGCAAGGTTCAGTGGAGCAATCACACGAGGAGGAAGCTACATGGGAGAACGAGAACGATCCGAAGAAAGAGTTCCCTAATCTTTTTCCCGATCCATCCGAATCTCGAGGGCGAGATTCATCTTAAGGGGGTAGGTTTGTAACACCCTGATTTTCAAACCTTGCAATAAAATAAAATTCTGATTTATTTTATTAGGATGCTAGTATTTATCCTAGGTTAAGTATTAAATTTCTATTTAAATGAATTATTTTATTATTATTTATAAAATCATGTTTGTTGCATTCATGCTGATAGTTGCATTAGGTTTTATTTGTTTGAAAACTTGATTTCGAAAATCGAATAGAATTCGTTTTAATTTAAATTACAAACTAGAAGTTAGAAATAAGAAAAGAAAAATAGAAGAAGAAGAAACCCGGCCGGGCCATGGGCCAAATCTCCCGACCCAAGCATTCTTTTCCCTCTCCCCTTTCTTCTTCCTCTCGCCTCCAGCCCGACTCGGCCCAGCCAACCCACTCCCAAGCCCGCGCGAGCCCGTCCCCAACCCAAAACGAATCGAAGGCGGATCCGCAGCCGAATCCGATCATCCTTGGCGTGCGTGCCGCGGACGCATCCCTATAACTCGTGCCGCACCCGGTGCCCCTTTTTTCCGCAACCAAAAGCCCCAAGATTTTGTGCCCTAGTCGCCGCCACCACCGCCGCCGTGAGCTCGCTCGTCGCGCCGCCGCTCGGAGACCTCGCTCCGCCCGTGAACCGCACGCCGCCCTTCGCGTCGACCCACCACAACCGCCATCCAAGCCCGACGCCAAGCGGTGGTCCGAGGAGCTCCCGCGACGCCACCGAAGCACTCCGCCCACCGTTCCCCGTCGCGAGCCGTCCCCGCCCTCTTCCGTCGTCGCGCGACTTCACCGGTGAGTTCGCCGTGCTCCCGCTTCGCGTAGGTGCTCCCCGCGTCGAGAACGGGACCCCGTAGCCCTGTTCCGCCCAACTCCGGCGAGCTTCCATGGCGCGCCGCCGTCCCCGCTCGCCGCCGGTGCGAAGCTCCGGCCGGACCGATCCGGACCGTCCGATCCTAAATCTGCGGTCCAGTATTGGATGAACCGAACCGTTACGGTTCTTTTACATAAACACCCCCGCCGTCCTAATTATTTAGTAAAGAACCCCCCACTTTTACATAAACACCCTTAGGTTAATTAATTATTATAATTTAATCCTGTTAGGGCGCAAGTATTATTTAATGGTACTGTTTTCATAGACAGTAGGCATTGTTTGGTGTACTTGTTTCTTATTTGCTATGTATGTGTGTTGTCCGGCGTGACGAAAATAGACGAGGAAGAGTACGAGGATTCCCAGGACCCGGAATTTGAGCAGCAGCAGCAAGAGGAGACAGGCAAGTGTCCTTGATGCACATTGTGCCTACTTTCTTACTTTCCGAATTTACATTTCATGCATTACTCGTTTAATTTGAATCCTATGTGTCATACCCTGTTCCCTATTCTACCTTGTCGCCTTGGTTATGGTGTAGTATGCTAGGATGGGTACGTCATTGCTAGTTGCTTTTAATGGGGTTCAAACTGAACTAAATGCTAAGCTTGATTAATTATTCACTTGAACATAATGATCATGAATTGGGGGATGCTTTTTAGCAACATGGAACTTAGGTGATCCCGACAGGGGATGTGGATGATGGTGCGGGAATGCACGGGTACTCGTAGTAGTACTATTGGGCTGCGGTAGTACCCGTTGGGGATCATAAGGACCGGTTCTTGGAGCGGCAACCCAGGACTTCCGCACAAAGCACAGGGCTGATAATGGGTAGGTAAGGTTTAGTACCGAGGTAGCTTCCCGCCTCGCAAGCGTCGAGGAAGGATGAAGGAAGAAGGTGTCTTGTGGATTCGAGCGAGGAAAGGCGGAGTACTTGAAGCCACGGTGCAAGAGGGGGCCCCGGGTGATGCGTCACTTTGATGGCGGTGAAACCTTAGCATGGGCGTTTTGCAAGCCGGGAAGTCCTTTGAAAGACCTTGCGGTGATCTCTTGGCCTCATACCTTAGGAAGTGTGCAGGCATAATAGAGGTTTTAGTCACCGAATAGTGATGGAATCACCGACCTGTGGGTAAAGTTGTGCAACCTCCGCAGAGTGTAAAAACTGTTATTAACAGCCGTGTTCACGGTCACGAACGGCCTGGATCCTCACGAGAACTAGAGGGATGGTTTGGGTGGAGTAACCCTTTGGCAGCTACAAGCGGGGTAACTTGTAGTGAGGTGAGCTACAGGCGGGGTAACCTCGTAGTGTGGTTTCTGCAAGTAGGGTAGCTTGCGGTGGTTAACAGTGGGGTAACCTGTTGGTGCTTTTATCACATAGTAAATAGGTTGTTTAATTAACTTGACTAGTATAGGTGCTTCTATTGCAAACCCCGTGTCGGCTTTCCTTTTTATACAGCTTGCATGTCATTTTTCCCACACTTGCTGAGTACGACATGTACTCACTCTTGCTATTTCCTGTTGCTATATACTACTCGCTGCTCGTAAGCCGAAAGGAGGTACCTTGATGAAGACTACTACTAGGCGTGCGTTTCCCGGTTGATTGCCCGTGGCGTATGGAGTCTTCCGCTGAGTTTAGTTTAGTCCTTTGAGACATTTTAATAAAGTTATGTAATAAAGATACGCTTGAGACGATGTAATAAGTTATACTATGACATTGGTTATACTCGTTATTTCACTATTGTCTCTATATGTGTGATTAACCGATCCCGGCACACATATAGCTATGCATTCGGTCTTGGCCTTAAGACCGGGTGTGACATGATCCAAGGCGCGAGGCGCTCCGAAGCATGCGCTCGATGTTCATGGTGAGGGCGTCGCACTACCAAGGGCTCGACTTTGCCTCCCTTAGTGCCGGCCTTGTCCTCGGGTTCTCCGATGCCGAGTTGGAGGCACAGCAGCTCGAGACCCGCGTCCACGCCGATGCCTTCGCTGCAAAGCTCAAGGAGGAGCCCCTCCCCAAGATGAAGATAGATTAGGGCGTTAGTTATCTTATTTTGTTTTGTCATGGTGTCATGAACAATGGGGCGTCATTCCGCGAAGTTGTAAATAACTTCAAGTTTTTAAATTCGTTCTAGGCTCGACCCATCGAGGTCTCGCTCTCGTATCGTTGGTTTTTAAGTTCGACTTAAGATCGTTTGACCCTTTCATTTATCTCGCCGACTCGCAAAGTTCGAGCCCCCGAGCCTCGTTGGATTTAGTCGTTCGGTGAGCGTTTGCTAGGACCACCGGGGTGCTCGAGCTTTAGCATTTCGACCGCAAGACCGTGAATCCGTTTGCTCGTGGCTTACTTTGTTCGTCATTGTGATTCGAATCCTGGGTCAAAAAAGACTTTTTCGTTCGCAAAAAGAGCTAAGTAACGCGCGCATTAGCAATTTTTGTTTTGAAAAAAGTGCTAGTATCGCCCGCATTCCAGCCCCCGAGTGAGGGTCGGCCCCTTGTGGGGGTCGAGGATCACTATCCTCGAGCGGACGATTTGATAAAGTAAAGCAATGATCGCGAGTTTATGAAAATAATTTACATAGCCGTGCGATGTTCCGAGCGTTGGTGAGCTCTCGACCTTCCACTATCTTGAGCTTGTAGGAGCCGGACCGAATGACGCGCGAGACGATGTACGATCCTTCCCAAGGTGGAGAAAGCATGTGGCGGTCCTTGCTGCTCTGCACTCGGACAACACCATGTCCCCGACATTGAAGCCTCGATTCTTGACGTTGCGGTCATGGTATCGTCGGAGCGCTTGCTGGTACTCGGCGGAGTGTAGGAGCGCATCATCACGCGTCTCGTCGAGTTGGTCAGCCTCGTTTCCCCGTTCGTCAAAGGCATGGACTCCGGGTGCACCGTAGTCGAGATCGGTTGGCAATATCGCTTCCGAGCCGTAGACCATGAAGAACGGCGTGTAGCCCGTCGCGCGGCTCGGGGTCGTTCGGAGACTAGAGCACGGCTGCCAATTCCGCCGCCCTTCGACCGCCGAAACATTTCGGACGGTCGTATATGCGAGGCTAAAGCCCACGTAGGTTCATGTCGTTGGCTCGCTCGACTTGACAATTGGTCTCGGGATGAGCTACAACTCGCCCGATCCACTTAGATGTGGTCATCGTCGCAGAACTTGAGGAATTTCTTCCTAGTGAACTACGTGTCCTTGACCCGATGGACGATGTCAAGAAAGAACTCGACCGCCTCTTCGGACCGCATTTTGTTGATCACTCATGCTTCAATCCACTTGGTGAACTTGTCGACCGCCACGAGCAAGTGGGTGAAGCCCCGGTGCTTTCTTTAGCGGCCCGACAATGTCCGGACCCTGCACCGCAAAGGGCCGGGTGATGGGTATGGTTTGAAGAGCTTGGGCGGGATGATGCGTCCGTCAAGCATAGAACCGGCAGCCTTTACAGTTGGCCGTAAAAGCCTTGTCGGAAGGCGTTGCCCACGAGGGTCCGTGGCGCTGCGTGATGTGTTCGGACTCCTCCGTGTATGTCATCGTGGAGTTTGACGCCTTCCTCGATCGTGATGCAGCGTTGTAGGATCCTAGAGGTGCTGCGCTTGTAGAGCACGCCGTCAACCAGGACAAATGATTTGGCGCGCCCGTGCGGGCATCTCGCCTCGGTCCGGTCCGCGGGGAGCTTGTCGTGGAGCAGGTACTCGATGTACTAGGTTCTCCGATCAGCCGGCGATGCCCCGTCGATCGTCGAGGCATCGATCTCCATGATCTCCACCTCTCGGTGACGGTGGATCGGCGCACGAGCCTTCTACTCGGGCTCGGGTGAGCCCCCGGTTGGCGTTCGAACTCGGGGCAGCCCCCGAGCCTGCGTCAACCGGCCCACCATCATCCTTAGGAGGATCGGGAGGTCGGACGGATTCCCGGCGGGATCAATTCCCGCCGGATGCCATCTTGGCCGGCGAGTCCGCCGCTTCGTTGAGTCCCCGTGGAATGTGCTTGAGCTCGAGGCCGATGAACTTCTCTTCGAGCTTCCGCACCTATCGATGATAGAGCCTCGCCGTGTCATTCCGACAGCTCGACTCCTTCATTACTTGCTCGACGACGAGTTGCAAATCCCCTCGAACCTCGAGCCGCTTGATCCGAAGCTCGATGGCGATCTTGAGACCGTTGACAAGAGCTTCATACTCGGCTACATTATTTGAAGTCGTGAAATGTAACCGATGTGACATCCCCTCCGGGACACCCAGGAATCGGAACAGAGGGACACTCGACGAAGCGAGTTACAACGAGTGTATCATCTCATACAAGCTCTCATACAAGCTAGAATATATACATCATGGTATAATACAACCAGGTTTTCAAAATACAATCATTCGTGCAGCGGAAATACATAAACATTATTGTAGTGTAACAACCTACGAGTCTTGCAGCGGAAACTTGTACTTTATACAACAAAAGACTATCAACGGTTAACGTGATGTACCGAGCCCGGCGTACATCACGATCCTTCCTCTTCACGGTGTGGGGATACACTCCCATTGGAGGGAACCTCCCTCAGGACATTGCTCCTCTTCCGGAAGCTACCATATAAGTTGTGAAAGTACGACTCGTTCCCCGAAAGATAACGAACAAACCCCGAGTACTCTAATACTCAGCAAGACCGACCCGTCAACATGGCACGCTAAGGCCGACGTCTAGTATGCAAAGGCTTTCGGTCGTGGGGTTTACTCCTTTGCGAAAACAACATTTAAGGGTGGATCCTTACTTCCAATATTTTAGCTCACATTAAGTTCATTAACCTTGGTATTTGCGGACTATCACTATTGCACTCAAGTTTGCAAGACAAGATCAAAGTATAAATCCAAGTTTCTCTTAGCTCTCATCTTCATCTTCATATTGATTAACTACGATGTGACGAGCTAAACAAGCGGTACTCATTACTGCGAGGGACAGCGATTCGAATTGATTTATACCAGCTGGCAAAACCTGCCTACACGACGTATACGCACCACACCGGTCGTATACGACAACTTTTCCCGCTAGCACCGACGGAAGACTAGCCATTTGCAAACTCCCCGGAGTACGGCGACTCCACGACTTCCTTCGTGGTAGCCCCATCTCCCTCCCGTGAGACTAACCTCTAAGTAACAGTCGGTAAAAGAGAGCCGGCTACGCTACATCTCTCGGGGCGGTAGGGTACATCAGCTTGTCGGGCCCATGATACCAGACATGTAGTACGGTACGTTCAAACTTGTTCATCTTAAGTCAACAACGGTACGGTCCTTGACCGACACAGACGGGGCTACCACCTTGCAAACCATGCCCTCGCAAGGCACATGTGCTTGCCCTTTCTCCTACGGGGCCCGTCCGGTCCTCAACTTCATTAACACTCTCCTCATCTTAGTGTCAACACAACAACCCTTAAAGCCTTCATGCTTTAAGATTCCCTAAAATATCTACCGTTGCGACTATGAATTAAGCCTAGCTTCTATTGAGCTACCTGTACCAAGATAGTATAAATAAACGGAAACCTATCTCAATGCATCTAGGGTATCAACCATTCCCTAGCACTTAATGCACAAACATAACTTAACTATGTGATAAAAGAAAATATTTAAAAAAAACATAGGTAGGATGCACCGGGCTTGCCCGGATATGAGTCGGGGTTAGCGCCCTCGGCGTGCGGGTCGACTTCGAGATTCCCTTCGCCTACCTCGACCTCGGGTGGAACCTCGATCACCTCGTAACCTAGGTCGACCAACAATGCGTCACGTATCACAATCATGGATGTATGAATGAATATGATAGGATTATGCGAAGGTTTTATTAACTATATTCAACAACCACCAATTAACGATTAATTATGCTCAGTAATCAATAATTAATCATTAACAATTAATACTTTATCATATTTGTTAATTAATAACTTATAATTAAACATGTTCATTATTCAAAAATTAACCATTGATTATGTTCATTACTTAATGTTTAATCATGGTCGTTAATTATCAATTGATCATGTTCCTTAATTAATAATTAATTATGTTCATTAGTTACTAATTACTTAGGTTCATTAACTAATAATTAATCATGTTTATTAATCAATAAGTAATCATTACTTAATGACATGGAATAATACATAAGATAGTAAATTGGAATCACATGAAATGATAATGTTTAAGTTTAATTTTGAAAATTAATTTTCATAATTACTTTCGTCTGTAGTATCTCCTTCATTTAATTAAATTCTTTTCTCAAAATAATTATTTTATTAGCATAAAATAATAGCTTTTATTAATCACGAATGTAACTAATTAATATTTACTAAATAAAAATACTCAAATTAGGTATTTTATCTCATAAACAAATAGATCTTATTTTTCCGAGTCTAACACATTTGATTTCACATTTTTCCGATTTTTATTGAATTTTCTACGAATTTTCAAAATTTGAAATATGCTCCGTGCCACACACTCGGGCCACACGGTGGGCCGCCGGAAATCCCCACGTGGCCACACGCGATCCAGCGCGTGTGGCCCGCGGTATGGCACCACCGCGGCGGCCGGAGGACGGCGGCGCGGTGGCGGGAGTTGGCCGCCGGGGCTCCAAAGCTCGCCGCGGACACACCTAACTACGCTACACAAGCCGGCGAACACGACGGTGGTGTCCAACTCGCATGAGCTCGACCGGAAGCTTGCCAACGGCGAGAGGCGGCCATGGCAGAGGCTCCGGCCATGGTGCGAGCTCGCCACACTCGGACAAAATTTAGGGAAAATCACTCCGGGAGCTTCTACGGAGCACGAGCAAGCTCGACGTGCCGCCCTAGGAGCATGAGCATGGTTGGAGAGGGTGGCTCACCGTACGTGGCGGGAACGGCGGCGACCGGACGTGAAGAAGACGGCGATTTCCGCAGCTACCAGCGGAACAAACTTGCGGTCAAGTTGCCAACCAAGATGAGCACCCTCTTGCGCATCATTGGAAAGAAACAGGAGAGAAAATGGCTCACCACAGCTTACCAATTTGGAGGTTTGGCGGAAGAACGACGGTGAGCTTGCTCGGAGAAGAACAGCGTCGATCACGAGCTCGAGGCGTCGCCGCTCGATTGAATCGGCGGAAAAGCTTCGTGGGGAGGTGGCGAAACCTGGAGCGGGTTGGGTTGGAGAATGGGGGCACCGGAACGGCCTGGCGGCGTAGCTCCGGGGAGGGAGAAAACGGCAATGCCCGGGAGAGGAAATGGGAGAGGAAGGGGGAAGAGATAGGGGCGCGGGGGTGTTTATCTCGCCCGGGAGGCGGTAAGGGTGCCGAGCGGGCAGCTGCGCGAGCAGCTGCGTGGCAGCTCCGCCGAGAGGCGGTTCCCGCGGGTGGCGGTGAGAGGCGGGAGATAGAGAGAGGAAGAAGAGAGGCCGGCTCGTAGGCCGGGCCTCGGACATTTTGCGAAAAACCCCTCGCTTTTTGGAAAATTAAAAAGTGGCTTTCCGGTGCTCAAACAATTCTACGAAAAATCAGGGGCATAATTGAAAGTATTCTAGGCATTTTTCCTATTAAGTCCAGGGTAAGATTCCAAATTATTTTCGGATTAAAATTTCATAGATAAATTAACAAAAGAAGCTTTGTTTATTTCCGTAATTCTTTTTACAAGGCAAATTAACTTCAGGAAACTTTTATATTTCTTTATTTGTGATGTTTAATCAGTAGAAAATGTTAAACACATTATTTACTCTTAATTAAATTCTTTTAAGCATTTCTTTTATTCTTTAGTTAAGTTGATATTTTATGTGCATTTCTTCTCACCGGAAGTTGAATTTTGTATGAATTTTTGGAAACGTTTTTAGAAGTTCGAACGTTAAGATGAAAATTAAAGCACATCGTACTCGAAGCTCTACATATTTTTATTTCTAAATTTGGAGCAACAGAAGTACGAATTTTACTCAAATCTCCGAACCCCGGATTCAAATTTCAAACTTTGACCTCGTGCTACGGGGACCGCCGGCAATGGCGCCCGCGCCCGCCGGTCCGCCGCCGCCCGCGCTCGCCACCACACGTGCCCCGCCCCATCACGTCGCCTCGCAGCTCGCCGGCTCCCCAACCACATTTGTACCCGCCGTCCAACCCCGACGCGTCGGAATTGAAGGCCCCCGCCTTGGCCGCCGCTCCCCGTCCGGCCGCCCCCTAAAGAAAACGGCACACGGGCCAAAGCTCCGTTCCCATCCGCTCCAAATCGCTTTCCCGACTCACTCCCCTCCTCTCCGCACCGCCGCCTCGCCCTCTTCCTCACCGCAGCCCGCGCTAGAAAAGAAATCGACGCCGCCGCCGCCATGGCCGCCCCGTGCCCCTCCGCTCGCGCGCCGCCTAGGTAGGCCATCTCGCCCTCCCGTCTTCGCCATCTCGTGCGCAAGGACCTGCCCGAGCTCCTCGCCGACGCGTTTCCCTTCCTCCGGCTCCAGTGTCGCCGGAATTTGGAGAGAGCCACCGCCGTTGTCGCACCGCCCCGCCACCCCCTCCATCGAGCCGCCTCCCCGGACCGCCCTCACGCCGCTCAAGCCCACGCCGCCATTCCCCTTCGCGAGGTGATGCTCCCGGACCATCTCCCTCCCCTTCCCTCTCTCTGCGCCGGCGCGCGCCGCCGCCGGAGCCTTCGCGAACGCCGCCGCTCGTCGCGGCCCACGTCCGGCCACCGCGGGACCCCGTGGACCCCACCGGAGTACTCCCCGTCGCTCGCGCACCATTTTCCCCAAAGGCCGGAGCATGAGATCCAGTGCAGCGCCGCCTCTCGTTTAAAATTGCCCGGTGGCACTTTCGTAAATAGATCCGAACTTCTTTCAAGTTTGAAAAATTCATATCTCGCGTTTGAAACGTTCAAAAATTACAAACTAAAATGTTTTCGAAACTAGAGGATCTGTACTTTCATAAAAGTAACATGAGCTGGCCAGATTCGAATGTTTTCATATTTTTACAAAAATGACAAAAGTCAACCCCTGAAAACTTAACTAAGCCATAACTTTAAAACTATGGATCTAAAAGAGGTGCCACTTGGCCAAAATCTTCTCCCAGGCACACATGAATTTGTGGCACTAGAAGATCTGCATTTCATCTAATATTTTGCAAGTTATTGCATTTCTTGCATTCTCTGTATTTAATTTTTAATTAAATCTGTGTAAATTATCTTTGCATGAAACTTGGTAATTAATTTCCACTTAGTATTGTTCATGTGTAGAAAAGTCCAATTTAATTTTTGAGCATGTTAAATAATTATTTTTGCAAACCCTAGATCTAAATCCCTAAAAAGCTATTTTCAGCACATGTATAAATAGTTTTACGTTTCTAAAAATTATGTTTCTGCATGTAATTTTCACTGTTCACCTTGTCCCTTAGCACTTCATGGCCGGTTTAGTCAAAAGATTTCATGTATTTCACGTATGCGTTAATTTTTGAGATCGAATTCTTATTTAAACTAAAATCGTCATCGCATGTGATGTTAAACATTTAAGTTAAGTTCCTTCGAGTTGTATTTTAAAAACTTGCTAAAATGTTAGTGCTAAACCTGCAAGAGCCACAGCATTCATGTCTACGCAATCAAGTCATTGCTCATATACTAGTAGGGTTGTACTTGTGCATGTAATTAATTTCTCGTAAATAGAACAAGAGTTGTATTCATGCTTGTTAGGGTTTAATTAAAACAAAGCTTTTGGTTAATTCATTCATATACATCCTTACAAAAACAGCGCACATGCATTGCCATTCTCATCGACCTTGTATTCATGTTACTTATGCATTGCATTTCATCCTCTAGGTGACGACGTCGAATTGAACCCGCCGGAAGAGACAATTGCAACGCTCAACGCTTGTGAGGCTAGTGCTAACTTCGATCACTCTCAAGGCAAGCCCCGGTGCATTCCTATTATTTTGAATGTCTTTCTTTGTCACTTATTTAAGGATGATGATTGTGCATTTAAAGTTCTAGGAGTTGAATGGAAATCCACATGCATAAATTCCTATATGTCCTATGTCGTTTATGTGTCATATCCTTACTAGAATTGCTATGCTATGTTTATGGGGTCAACGATAGATTGGGGATCTCACTTATGGCTCATGATTAAATGTGAACATGATGAATTTGGTCAAAATTGAGAACACCCCATTGTGGCTCCGCGAACAAGTTTGAGTTGTGTACCACTTGCATACCTTTCTTATGGGGATTGGTAAACCTATGTAGCTTGCAAGTTGTAAAGTGAGCCGGATATCTCACCGACCCGGAGGTGATGTGTTTGGCACGGTGGTTGCACGGGTTGAGGACCGTTGGAGAGTACATGGGTTAAGCCTTGGGCGCGTTGTTGAACGGTCGCAAGGGGACGTGTACTCGGGGTCGGTGGCCCCGTGTTTTACTTTACGATGAACTCGCGAACGGTGGCCATACGTGTTCTTAAGTGATGCGTATGTCGTGCATTTGGGTTCCTTCCTGCAGGATTAATAATTCGATAATTATCGCCGTTTCCTCTCGGTTAATGAGTACCACTTGATTCGAGCAGTTCGCAATGTGTAGTAATGGAAAGAGATGGAATAGCTTGCTGTTTTATATTGATATTAAATTGTATTGCAAACTCTTGTATTGTTAGCATGCTCACTAAAGTTTCTTTTATGCAACAACCCTATTAATTTGGCTAAGTAATAAAATTGCCAACCTAATTAGCATAGGTGCTATTTATGCAAAAAGGCCAAGTTAAACCGGTCAAGCCCCATGCATCTAGGAGTCGGTCTTAGATGGCCAATTTGACGGGTAAGACTTGCGGAGTATGTTAGATACTCAGGCTTTGCCACTACATGTTGATTTACAGGTTTCCCGCAAGCCGGGTTTTGTGATTGTTGTGGTAAGGTGGTTTGGGACGGAGAAGAGCCCAAAGAGTGGACCATTGAATGGGTTCCTAGCTCTCCGACCCATGATGAGTGAGCCGTGGCCTAGGCCGGCACGGTTCGCATAAGTTATCTATGTATCATCGTGTTATGTAATCGCTTCCGCACTTTAATTTGAACAGAGATCATGGTTATGTAAGACTCATATTCGAACCTAATGTATCTTTTATTCGAACTCTATGTTGTAATCAAGACTTAATTATGTAACCTTGCAAATCGTGTATGTTTGTTAATGTGATGCTATGAATGGTTGCTTCGTCAATCATCTCCCAAGGCGATCCGTACCACACTTAACTATCTTTCGGGATAGGGGTGTGACACGTGGTATCGGAGCCGACTTGGGATTTGCGTCACGCTAACACTCATTCTAAAAATCTTAAACCCCGTTTTTGAGTCACGGTGAGGTACGAGTCTAGATAGAAAGGCCAATATAAGGACTATGTAGAATGGTGGCAAAAAACTAACCCCGTGTTATGATTGTTTAAATAATTTGCAACTACGTCTTGGCAAAGGTATGTGATTGAGTGTTGTCAATTTTCGCATGATATTAAATGGTGTGACTCGAATACACTCTTATTCTAGAGCTCTCCATGTGAGGCGAGGTGACATGGATTTATTTTTGGCTTGTTTCTTTTGAATTTGATGTAATGTTTCTGGAATCCATCTCTTGCAGGTACATAACAACGTTTTAGTTCGTGTAGTATCGTGTGAGAGGTGTGTGTGCCACCGATGCGCTTGTCCGATACTAGTATCGGCGGGCGTGGTCTTTTAATTTTGTGAGGACGCACGAAACGACATATTGAGCATCCATCATCTTCGCATATCATGTCATCATATCAAGCATATGCATGTGAACTTGTCTGAAGGAAACAATCACAAGAAAAAATTTTGATCACCTAGCTTAATTCTCACAAAAGGTTGAAAACCGAAACACTAAAACGTGGCAAAACGTGGCAGAATTCTTGACTTTCTCAAAAATGAGCATAACTTCCAAGTTACTTATCCAAATAAGGCAAATAAAGACTTTCTGGAAAGCTTGTGTTATGCCCTTCAACAAAACTCTAGTCTCGGGTCTTGCAAAAATCTGGAACGTAGCTAGAACTGCCCATTACAGAGAGCAATTCTGGAATTCCAGAATGTGCTCCGGTTCTGTCCCTGTCGTAGATCACGCATAACTTTCAAACGACAAGTCGGATTGAGCTGTTCTAGGATGCGTTGGAAAGCTTAAGAAATTGTCTAAAACTTTTGTAACAAACAAAAATTTTAATTCTGTCCAGAAACAGGAGTATGAATAGAGTTTCCGTAGCAGGTCGAATCTGTTCAGAAACGAAACCGTGTTAGGATTGTGCGAAAAGTTTTGTTGCATTCTTTTGCTAAGTTGGTGCCATTCCATCATTCATGCTCTACTTATTTACCATGTTTTGTTGTTGGATATTGAGTTTTGACTTGTGTTTCAAAATTCTCCGACAGATGGCCCCCGGCAAGCTCATGTTGGACCGTGAGAACCTCGCGAGGCGGGTGCTCAAGTTGGAGCAGGAGTGTGCTGCCCTGCAGGCCACCCTCACCACCCGCGACGTCGAGCTTGCTGCCCGCGACGCCGAGCTTGCTGCCCGCACCGCCGAGCTAGCCGAGCGCACTACCGAGGTGGACACCCTCCGTACGCAGCTCGAGTATAGCGAGACGGAGCGTTGGAGCTTCTTCGAGCAGCTCCACGACGCCAACCTTGCCCTTGAGGGCAATGGAGCTGCCGCCCTGCAGGCCACGCTCGATGAGCGTGATGCCCAGCTCACCGCCGCGAATGAGGAGAACTACATCCTCTCCGGCCAGGTGGATGCCCTTCTTGAGGAGAAGGATGAGTTGGAGGTTACTCTCCCGGAGACTCAGGGCGCTAGGGATGCTTTGGAGGGAGACCTCCAGAACGCCCGAGCGACCATCGCGCATAACAACGCCACCATTGAGCATCTCCAAGCCGCCAACGACGCTCTGCACGCCATCCATAATGGCGGACCTCCCGAGCCACTTGAGATCATCCCACCCGAGGAGGATGTGGAGATGGGTGATGGTGAGGATGCTTCCGACGTCGAGGACGGAGCACCACCCTCTCCCATAAGGGGTGTCGACGACTACTACGGCGATGACGACGAGTAGTTGTCACGACCGTTGGTCGTAGCTCTATGTGTGTAGGAATTGTGATCTCGTGAGGCATGTAACCGTGTATGGAAAACGATCCACGTGTTGTTAATTAAGCTCTCCGAGATTTGTGTTGTTTGTGGATCACATGTGATGTAACCTAAGACCGTGTTGTATCGGATTCGTGGTTTCCCGTGTATCAAAATTTCTATCATGTTGCTACTATGTTGGAATCTATGGAATATGTGTGTTGCCAATGCATTATGCTTATTTCATTGTTATTTCTGTCATACATGCAATCTGAAATTTTTGGTCCCTTATGTCCAAGGTTATGTTTTCTTGCCATTTTAGCTCCGAAACTAATGAGCTAACGTGAGAAAAAATTTTCATATGTGACAGATGGTGAATACCCACCGTGGTGAAGCTTTCGGAAGTGGTCATGGTGCGAGGGAAGAGCAACTCCCTAACCCTCCACCTCTCACGCCGTTGGAACAACTCGTGTCCAACCAAAACGAGATGTTCCGCTTGTTCTTTGCAAGCCAAACCAACCAAGGACAAGGCCAAGGACCGCCACCCCAAGGGCCGAGGAATTACACCTATGCCGACTTTTGGGCCACTCAACCGCCCAAGTTTGGTGAAGCTACTACCGATCCGTTGGAGGCGGATAATTTCCTCCGCATCATTGAGTCGAAGTTTGCTCTCCCCAATTGCACATCGGAGCAAAAGGTTCTCTTTGCGGCTCAACAACTTCGTGGCTCCGCTAGTGCATGGTGGGCAAGTTTCACCGCCGCCCTTCCCGCCGGTACTCAAGTGAATTGGCCGGACTTTTGCACCGCGTTTCGCGCGCATCACATTCCCGCCGGTCTCATGAAGCGCAAGTTGCAAGAATTTCTCAATTTGAAGCAAGGTACTGGAACCGTGCAAGAGTATGCACGGAAGTTCAACTACTTGGCCCAATATGCATCCTATCATGCCGACACGGATGACAAGAAGAAAGATTGTTTCCGTTCGGGGCTAAGCCCGAAGTTGCAAGATCGCTTGGCTCAAGTCACTACCGGCACGTTCAATGACTTGATGAGTGCCGCGATTGTGCAAGAAAATGCTATCCGTGCTCACCAAGAGGACAAGAAGAGGAAGCGTGCCGTAGGAAATCCATCCGGCTCCGCTCCGCCCAAGTACAAGCTAGCCATCACTTCCCCGTCCGGACGAAGTTTCGGGCCGCATTGCCGCCGACGGGGGATCTCGCCAATTTGTGCCACAGCAGCACCACCACTCTCATGGTGGAAATCAGCAGCACAACAGCTCCTCTCGCCCTCCGCAGCAGCAATACCAAGGTGCTAGGTCCGGTCCTCAAGGTCCATGCTTTAATTGTGGACGTCCGGGTCATTTTGCAAAGGATTGCCGTATTCCGACACGTAACCCGGGCAGCAACAACAACAACAACAATGGTTCCGGAAGTGGCAACAACAATCGAAACCGCAATGGGAATAATGGGAATGGGAACCGCAATCAATCCTCCACTCCAAATGCTAAGAATGGCCGAGTCAACTATACCACGGCCGAAGAGATTCAAGCGGGAGAACCGGTACTCTCGGGTATGTTTTCGGTCAACAACCATTCCACTTTGGATCTTTTTGATTCGGGTGCAACTCATGATTTCATTAGTCAAGCATGTGCAAAAACATTACAACTCACTCCTACCGTCTTGGATATTCCCTATATCATCACATCACCTGGTGGAAAAATAAAAACAAACCTAGAGTTGAGGCAAGTACCCCTAAACCTAGAAAGAAAAGTATACCCCTCCTCTCTCATAATTTTAGGTGGGCAAGGAATAGACATAATCCTAGGTATGAGATGGATGAAGCTCCATAAAGCCGTTTTGCACATCGATTCCCGAGAAGTTCACTTAAACTCACCACTCCATGGTCCGTCCATTCTCCGATTACCCCATCCTACATTCTCCACCTCAAAAATCTACCATCTTGAGGGAAAAAGGATTGAGGATATTCCCGTGGTATGTGAGTTTCCCGATGTGTTCCCGGATGACTTGCCGGGCATGCCACCCGATCGGGATGTTGAGTTTAAAATTGAGCTCCAACCCGGTACGGCACCGATTTCTCGTAGGCCGTACAAGATGGCTCCCAATGAGCTAGCAATCTTGAAGGAACAATTGGGTGAGCTTATGGATAAAGGATATATTCGTCCTAGTTCATCTCCGTGGGGATGTCCCGCTCTCTTTGTGAAGAAGAAAGACAAGACGATACGCCTATGTGTGGACTATCGCCCTCTCAATGCGGTAACTATCAAGAATAAATACCCGCTCCCTCGGATTGATATTCTCTTTGATCAACTAGTTGGTGCTAAGGTCTTCTCTAAGATTGATCTCCGATCCGGTTACCACCAAATCAAGATCCGAGCCGAAGATATTCCAAAAACCGCATTCTCTACGCGGTATGGTCTCTTTGAGTATCTCGTCATGTCTTTTGGGCTCACAAATGCCCCGGCTCATTTCATGTACTTGATGAATTCGGTTTTCATGCCCAAGTTGGATAAGTTTATCGTGGTCTTCATTGACGACATTCTTATTTACTCGAAGTCCGAAGAAGAGCATGCCGAACACCTTCGCATTGTTCTCCAACGGCTTCGTGATCATCAATTGTATGCCAAGTTTAGCAAGTGTGAATTTTGGTTGAAGCAAGTTCCTTTCTTGGGTCATATCATATCCGCGGAAGGTGTCGCCGTTGACCCATGTAAAGTTGGAGAAGTGCTTACTTGGAAATCCCCAAGATCGGTGAGACAAATCCGAAGCTTTCTTGGTCTTGCCGGTTATTATCGGAAATTCATTCCCAATTTTTCAAGCATAGCCAAGCCTATGACAAAATTGTTGGAGAAGGATGCAAAGTTTAAATAGAGCCGTGAATGTGAGGAAGCCTTCCAAACTCTCAAGAAGCATTTAACATCCGCTCCGGTGTTAGCCCAAGCCGACATCACCAAGCCGGTCGACGTGTATTGCGATGCGTCCGGCACCGGTCTAGGATGTGTGCTAATGCAAGATGGTCGTGTCATTGCGTATGCTTCTCGTCAACTTCGCAAGCATGAACAACACTACCCTACCCATGATTTGGAGCTAGCCTCGGTTGTCCTTGCTTTGAAAACTTGGAGGCATTACCTACTTGGAAATCTTGTCAATCTCTACACCGATCATAAGAGTCTCAAGTATATTTTCACCCAACAAGAGTTGAACATGAGGCAACGTCGATGGTTGGAATTAATCAAGGATTATGAGTTGGAAATCCACTATCATCCGGGTAAAGCTAATGTGGTTGCCGACGCTTTGAGTCGCAAGGATCAATGCAATCACGTTACCGGTTGCTCTATGGAAAATTCGGAAATTTCAGATTCTAGTGAACCAAGTCTTCGAGTCATTCCCTATGGTTCATTATATAATCTAGCTCTCATTCCTACCCTTCGTGAGGAAATTATTGAGGCACAAAAGAAGGATGAAGGAATGGAATTTATTCAGCAAAAGATTGAGAAAGATGAAGCTACATGTTTCCGACAAGATGACAATGGTGTACTATGGTTCAACCAACGTCTCGTTGTTCCGAAGAATATGGAATTACGGAAGTAGATAATGGATGAGGCACATTTGTCTAAATATTCCATACACCCCGGTAGCAATAAAATGTATCGCGGCCTAAGAGAAAAGTTTTGGTGGACCCGCATGAAGCGTGAGATTGCACGGTATGTGGCCGAGTGCGATACTTGTCAACGAGTGAAAGCCGACCACTTGAGAAAAGCCGGATTATTGAACCCATTGAAGATTCCCGTTTGGAAGTGGGAGGACATTGCTATGGATTTTATCGTTGGATTGCCTCTCACATCAAAGAAGCATGATTCAATTTGGGTTATTGTGGATAGATTAACCAAGTCCGCGCATTTCATCCCCGTCCATACTACATACAATACCAAGAAGTATGCCGAGCTATACATCTCAAGAGTGTTATGTTTGCATGGAGTACCTAAAACCATTATTTCCGATTGAGGTCTGCAATTTGTATCTCGCTTTTGGGAGCAATTGCATTCTTGTCTTGGTACCACGCTCATTAGAAGCTCCACATATCACCCTCAAACGGATGGACAAACCGAAAGATTGAATCAATATTTGGAGGATATCTTGAGAGCATGTGCTATGGAAAATAGAGGAAATTGGGATGATTGTCTTCCGTTCGCCGAATTCTCGTACAACAATAGCTATCAAGAGAGTTCGGGAATGTCACCATTTGAAGCATTGTATGGTCATTCTTGTCGTACACCCTTCAATTGGTCGGAAGCGGGAGAAAGAACCAATTTTGGTCCCGATCTTGTCACTCAAGCCGAAGAAAAGGTTCGACAAATTCAAGCCAACATGAAAGTCGCACAATCTCGCCAAGTGAGTTACGCTAACAAGAGGAGACGCCCATTGGAGTTTGAGAAGGGAGATCATGTTTATCTTCGTGTCTCTCCGAATAAGGGCGTGTCTCGGTTTGGAATTAAAGGAAAGTTAGCACCCCGCTATATCGGACCCTATCCGATTGTGGAAAAGCATAGCGCGGTTGCTTACCGATTGCAACTACCGGAAAGTCTTGCTCGAGTGCACAATGTGTTCCATGTCTCTCAACTCAAGAAATGCTTGAAGCCTCCGATAGATGTGGTCATTTCCGACACCGATCAACTAGAAGAAGATCTCTCCTACCCCGAATACCCCGTCCGGATTATTGATCAAAACGACCGAGTAACTCGCAATCGCACCATCACCTTTTATAAAGTGCAATGGAGTAACCACACCGAAGAAGAAGCAACTTGGGAACAAGAAGATTTTCTAGAGAAGAATTTTCCCGAGTTCCTCGCGTCACACAAATCGGTAAATTTTCGCACTCCCTCTCCTTAATTCGTAGCGATTCTCGGGACGAGAATTTCTTTAAGGGGGAGGGCTGTGACATCCCGTCACGATTAAGGTCAAGTACGTAATTACTACCCTAATCACATCACTAATCAAGCACTCATGCTAATTACCCAAAGGAAAAGAAGAAAAATAAAGAGAGAAAAAGGGAAAACCTAAACTAAACCCTAGCCCTAACCCAACCCATAAGAGAAGTGCAAAAATTATAAAAACACTAACCCCATATTTTTGCACCATTGGATTGCTCATGTAAAAATATGAATTTACAGCATTTTTACAAAATTTTTGAACAAAGTTTTGAATGCCCAAAAATTCAAAATCAAATCTGAAACATCCCTGTTTATGAATTTTGTATGAATTTTTGGAAACGTTTTTAGAAGTTCGAACGTTAAGATGAAAATTAAAGCACATCGTACTGAAGCTCTACATATTTTTATTTCTAAATTTGGAGCAACAGAAGTACGAATTTTACTCAAATCTCTGAACCCCAGATTCAAATTTCAAACTTTGACCTCGTGCTACGGGGACCGCCGGGCAATGGCGCCCGCGCCCGCCGGTCCGCCGCCGCCCGCGCCCCGCCCCGTCACGTCGCCACGCAGCTCTGCCAGCTCCCCAACCACATTTGTACCCGCCGTCCAACCCCGACGCGCCGGAATTGAAGGCCCTCGCCTTGGCCGCCGCTCCCGTCCGGCCGCCCCCTAAGATTTCATGTATTTCACGTATGCGTTAATTTTTGAGATCGAATTCTTATTTAAAGTAAAATCGTCATCGCATGTGATGTTAAACATTTAAGTTAAGTTCCTTCGAGTTGTATTTTAAAAACTTGCTAAAATGTTAGTGCTAAACCTGCAAGAGCCACAGACATTCATGTCTACGCAATCAAGTCATTGCTCATATACTAGTAGGGTTGTACTTGTGCATGTAATTAATTTCTCGTAAATAGAACAAGAGTTGTATTCATGCTTGTTAGGGTTTAATTAAAACAAAGCTTTTGGTTAATTCATTCATATACATCCTTACAAAAACAGCGCACATGCATTGCCATTCTCATCGACCTTGTATTCATGTTACTTATGCATTGCATTTCATCCTCTAGGTGACGACGTCGAATTGAACCCGCCGGAAGAGACAATTGCAACGCTCAACGCTTGTGAGGCTAGTGCTAACTTCGATCACTCTCAAGGCAAGCCTCGGTGCATTCCTATTATTTTGAATGTCTTTCTTTGTCACTTATTTAAGGATGATGATTGTGCATTTAAAGTTCTAGGAGTTGAATGGAAATCCACATGCATAAATTCCTATATGTCCTATGTCGTTTATGTGTCATATCCTCGCTAGAATTGCTATGCTATGTTTATGGGGTCAACGATAGATTGGGGATCTCACTTATGGCTCATGATTAAATGTGAACATGATAAATTTGGTTAAAATTGAGAACACCCCATTGTGGCTCCGCGAACAAGTTTGAGTTGTGTACCACTTGCATACCTTTCTTATGGGGATTGGTAAACCTATGTAGCTTGCCGGTTGTAAAGTGAGCCGGATATCTCACCGACCCGGAGGTGATGTGTTTGGCACGGTGGTTGCACGGGTTGAGGACCGTTGGAGAGTACATGGGTTAAGCCTTGGGCGCGTTGTTGAACGGTCGCAAGGGGACGTGTACTCGGGGTCGGTGGCCCCGTGTTTTACTTTACGATGAACTCGCGAACGGTGGCCATACGTGTTCTTAAGTGATGCGTATGTCGTGCATTTGGGTTCCTTCCTGCAGGATTAATAATTCGATAATTATCGCCGTTTCCTCTCGGTTAATGAGTACCACTTGATTCGAGCAGTTCGCAATGTGTAGTAATGGAAAGAGATGGAATAGCTTGTTGTTTTATATTGATATTAAATTGTATTGCAAACTCTTGTATTGTTAGCATGCTCACTAAAGTTTCTTTTATGCAACAACCCTATTAATTTGGCTAAGTAATAAAATTGCCAACCTAATTAGCATAGGTGCTATTTATGCAAAAAGGCCAAGTTAAACCGGTCAAGTCCCATGCATCTAGGAGTCGGTCTTAGATGGCCAATTTGACGGGTAAGACTTGCGGAGTATGTTAGATACTCGGGCTTTGCCACTACATGTTGATTTACTGGTTTCCCGTAAGCCGAGTTTTATGATTGTTGTGGTAAGGTGGTTTGGGACGGAGAAGAGCCCAAAGAGTGGACCATTGAATGGGTTCCTAGCTCTCCGACCCATGATGAGTGAGCCGTGGCCTAGGCCGGCACGGTTCGCATAAGTTATCTATGTATCGTCGTGTTATGTAATCGCTTCCGCACTTTAATTTGAACAAAGATCATGGTTATGTAAGACTCATATTCGAACCTAATGTATCTTTTATTCGAACTCTATGTTGTAATCAAGACTTAATTATGTAACCTTGCAAATCGTGTATGTTTGTTAATGTGATGCTATGAATGGTTGCTTCGTCAATCATCTCCCAAGGCGATCCGTACCACACTTGACTATCTTTCGGGATAGGGGTGTGACAAAGATAAACTTGATCTCCAACCTTGAATACCAACTCTCGACGTCTTTTATCGGCATAGCTGATTTGTCGAGACTTAGCCCTCTTAAGATTCTCGCTGAATGAGACGTACTTGTTCCTCTGCATCTTTTACCAGGTCCGGTCCGAAGATTACCCTTTCTCCGCTTTCGGACCAATTCGGAGGTGTACGGCAGCTACGTCCATACGGAGCTTGGAATGGTGACATTCCGGCACTCTCTTGATAGCTGTTGTTGTATGAAAATTCCGCTAACGGTAAACATTTCTCCCAATCTTTACCGTAGGTCAACACACAGAGCTCGGAGCATATCCTCGAGATATTGATTAATTCTTTCTATTTGTCCATCTGTTTGAGGATAATACACCGAGCTTCGTATCGGTCTTGTTCCCAATGATTCATGTAGTTGCTCCCAAAATCTGGAGACAAATTGCGTTCCTCTATCTGATATAATGGTCTTCGGTACTCCATGCGGACAGAGAATGCGAGCGATGTACAGCTCCACATACTTCTTGGCAGTGTACTTGGGTATGTACCGGTATGAAATGGGCTGACTTAGTTAACTCTGTCCACAATAACTCGGATAGAGTCGTGCTTGCGTGGGCTTAATGGTAACCCAACGATGAAATCCATGCTAATGTCTTCCCACTTCCATTCGAAATGCTCGGGGTTGCAATGGTCCTGCTTGCTTCAGGTGCTCCGCTTTGACTCGTCGACGGACGTCACACTCGTTAACATACTTGGCTATTTCTCGCTTCATGCGTGTCTACCAAAATTTCTGCTTCGGATCTTGATACATCTTATTGGTTCCAGGATGAATAGAATACTTAGATTTATGTGCTTCATCCATGATCTTCTTGCGAAGCGATATATCCTTTGGCACTACCAATCGATTCTTGAACCAAATAACTCCCTCATTATCTTCTCTGAAGCATTTAACTTCACCTTTCTTGAGTCGTCTTCTTATATGTTCCATACCAACACTTTTCCGTTGAGCCGCTACCACTTCTTCGCATATGGTAGGGATAAGAGCTAAATTAGTCAACGCTCTATACGGAATGATTCGAAGATTTGACTCATCATTTTTCTGTTGAGATGCTTGAATCATAAATTGAGTCGTGAGATTATTGCAATGAACCTTACGACTCAAGGCATCGGCTACCACGTTGGCCTTACCTGGATGATAGTGAATCTCCAGCTCATAATCCTTTATTAATTCTAACCATCTTCGTTGGCGCATATTCAGATCTGCTTGGGTGAAAATGTACTTGAGACTCTTGTGGTCGGTATATAGATGCACTAAATTTCCCAAGAGATAGTGCCTCCAGCCTTTCGAGTGCAAGAACCACTCGCTGCTAGTTCCAGGTCATGCGTAGGATAGTGTTCCTCATGACGCCTAAGTTGTCGAGATGCATAGGCGGTCACTCGACCTTCCTGCATTAGCACACATCCAAGTCCGATTCCGGATGCGTCACAATACACATCAAAAGGCTTTGTCAAATCGGTCGAGCAAGCACGGGGCTATTGTCAGCAACTTCTTCAATGTCCGAAAAGCTTCTTCACATTCCTTGCTCCATTCATACTTCTTATCTTTTTCCAGCAACTTGGTCATCAGCTTGGCTATCTTTGAGAAGTTTGGAATAAATCTCCTGTAGTAACCAGCCAATCCCAAGAAACTCCTGATTTGCGAAACCGACTTAGGTGGCTTCCAATCTAGTACTTCTTGAACTTTGCTCGGGTCAACAACCACTCCTTCGGCTGATATCACATGACCTAGGAATGGCACTTCTTTTAGCCAAAACTCACATTTGCTAAACTTAGCATATAGCTGATGATCCCTTAGACGTTGCAATACAACTCGTAAGTGGTTGGCATGTTCCTCTTCCGACTTGGAGTAGATCAAGATGTCGTCAATAAATACCACGACAAACTTGTCCAGCTCCGGCATAAACACAGAATTCATGAGATACATGAAATGTGCTGGTGCATTTGTCAATCCAAAAGACATCACCAGGTATTCATAAAGTCCATATCCGGTGGAGAATGCGGTCTTTGGTATATCTTCATCTCTTATCTTAATCTGGTGATATCCCGAGGGAAGATCTATCTTAGAGAAGACTTTGGCTCCCATCAATTGGTCAAACAGGATATCAATCCTCGGAAGAGGGTACTTGTTCTTGATGGTAACCGAATTTAGAGGTCTATAATCCACACATAGCCTCAATGTCTTGTCCTTCTTCTTTACGAACAAGGCTGGGCATCCCCATGGTGACGAACTTGGACAAATATATCCCTTGTCCAATAATTCCTTTAATTGCACCTTCAATTCTGCTAAATCGTTTGGCGGCGTCCGATACGGTCTCCTTGATATCGGTGCTGTTCCAGGTTGTAACTCTATCTTAAACTCTACTGCTCTATCCGGTGGTAGTCCTGGCAAGTCGTCCGGAAAGACATCCGGGTATTCACGGACTATGGGTATATCTTCCGGACTCTTGCCTATAACCTTATTAACCATTGGCAGCATAGTTTGAGGAAGAGTTAAGAGTAAGCAATCTCGACCATGAACAGGAGAGTTCAGATATACGGCTCAAGATGCTATATCCAATACTGCCTTATGGAAATCCATCCATTGCATACCAATAATTGCATCTAACCCTTGCCCATCAAGTATAATTAATGAAGTGGAATAAACTTTGCTACCCAATTTTAATGACATATTGGCAGCTTCTTCATTGGTAAGAATCCTACCCCCAGGTGTTGAAATGATATGAGCACATAGCAACTTGGATGGCATGATGCGGTGCTTAACAACATAGGACTTGCTGATAAAATTATGCGTGGCTCCCAAATCAAATAGAACCATAGCTGGATGGTCAGCGATAGAAAACATACCCGCTAAGATTTGTCCTCCTTCGGGTAGCTCCTCTGCCGTGGTGAAATTTGCACGGCCAGTTTTCACTTGTGCATTCTTGGCTGGTGCTCTCGGTCGATTCTGCGGTTGTCCTTGAGGTCGTGGTGCATATGGTGCCTTCTGTGGATACGGACAACTGCGGAAATAGTGTCCTGGACGGCCCGGTTGAAACATGGCGGTCCATTCTGCTGTGGTGCTTGATTCACCGGTCCGGGATTCTGTGCATTCTGTTGCTGATAAGGTGGACGATATTGATTCGCCCGCTGCTGCTGGGATTGTTGTGGTGGTTGAGGCTGCCGATAGAAATTTGGACGAGAAGGCGTGGGCTGGTAGCGCTGACTCGATGGTGCAGTGTAGACCAGCCTATACTTCGACGGTCCGCCACTTCCTTGTCCAGCGGCCGGCATCTTCCTGTTCTTCTCCGCTTGATGAAGGCGGATAGAATCTTCCAACGAGATAGCATCACCGACAAAGTTATTGAAGCTATCGGTCTTGTTCGATACCGGGCGTGATCTGCAGCTTGGTACTCAACCCTTCCTTGAACAGGTTCTTCTTTTTGGCATCCGTGTCCACATGCTCGGGAGCATATTGAGCAAGACGGTTGAATACCTTGGAGTAGTTATGCACCGTCATGTCGCCTTGCTTCAAGGATAAAAACTCCTTCCTCTTTTGGTTCATTAATCCTTCCGGAATATGGTGCTCCCTGAAAGCTCTAGTAAATTCTGCCCAAGAAACTTGATGTCCTGGAGGAAACATCGCCTTGTAATTGGCCCACCATGCTCCAGCAAATCCTTGCAGATTGCTTGGGAAGCGAAGAGTGTCTTCCGATGATCGGTGCATGGTGCGGAGCCAATGGTCAGCCTCCGATGGTTCTCCCGCATCCGAGAAAGTCGGGGGCGAACCGATAAGAAGTCCGAAAAGGTCACCCTCTCTTCTGGTCCATTTTGGCCTTGATGACGTTCCTGTGGGGCAGTATTGCGGACCAACTGCTCCAACAATTCTTGCTGCTCCGCGCGAGAATCCAGATACAGCTGCAATTGCCTGTGCAAACGTCTGGGGTGGTGGTGGTGTTCCCGCCCCGTGTTGAGAACCTTCTCGGCTCATCGCGTCTCCTTGTTCCAACCATTCTGTCCAAGAAAATTTACGTTAGATCTCTCAATTCCAACATAATTATGGAAGGAACAGGAATTCATAGATGAGCCATTTCCAAAAATAACTCTTATGCAACAACCATCTTTATTAAAGCACCCACCAAATCCATAAGCACATACTCATACATTCACGTTACAACGATTCCTACTACACACTCACGCGTGGTTACATCACGCTCGTTATTTAGCTAACATCTATTTTACATAATAGTTTTCCTTACTCGGTACTAGTTGCTATCGTATTCTTCTCCGCGCATCCCGGACGTTACTTCTCGGCTCACGGAACTTCCGACCTCGATTCCGCATCTTCTAGGCGTGGAATCTCCGTGAAGTCTATGACTGAATCCACGTCCATTATTTCCTCGGGGTCCTCTTCTTCTTCGGATTCAGCCACTACGGGATTCTCCTGCACTTCTGGTTCATCCTCGGGGATTGCTGTCCAATTGCTTCATTCAGTAGTGCATTGTGTGCCCGGAGTAAATCTTGCTCTAACCGATTGATCGGGCGTTTGCTGTCGCCGGTTGTTGATCCTTGAATTGAATCTGTTGCTCCTTGTTCAACAATTGCGCCTCTGTAATTGCTAACAACTCCTCCTTTTATTGCAGTTGCCTTTCCAAACTTGCTATACGAACATCCTCCATTCGCCCTCCTACGTTACTAACGCTGGTACTCGTGCTATCCATCTCTCGTGGAGAAGCAAACATATCAGCCACAAGTAGACACTAATCCAATATTTCAGCAAACTCTTTTATACTAAGAACTGCATAGATATATTACTACCACTTCCTTTCCATTATTTATTGTCTATACAACTCAGCCCCAACTTTTCCTACACTACCACATGACCAACATCCACTGTTACCCTATCCTACATCCGACCTATGTCAGCAAAATGTGACTACCCTCCTACAACAGTAAAACCACAACACCACTAAGCCGACGGCGCGTGGCTGTCAGGCGTCCGACGCGGCGTCCTCCTCTGGTGGGGTCGGGGGTGGCTCGTAGTCCATACCGGAGACCTCCTCGGCGTCGTCCGGTGGACCCTGCTGCTGCTGCTGTAACTGCTAAAACTGCACGAGCAGTGCGTCGTGGTCGTGCATGAGCGCGTGGTGTGTGTCGGCCAGCCCGTCAAACATCCCCTCAAGCTGACCCATCTGGTTCTGCACCTCAATCGGAGTCTCCACAACGTGATTACGCTGCGCGGTCATCCCTACCAATTGTATAACGTGTGCCTCGTCCGCCTCGCGAGCAGCGTCTCGCCGTGCGGTAACCGTGACCAGCTGCTCGTCCAACGCAATGGACATCCCGTGAATGCCATCGCGGTCCTGTGTAACCTCCACCAGCTGCTCCTCAAGCTCGGCGATCCTAGCGTGGGACCTCCGGATCTCCCGGCAGTCTACTCGACGGCGGTTCTTCCAAGCGCCTAGCTGTCGGTCCCGGCTCTGCGTCTGCAGCTCCAAAGTGTGGATCTACTGCTCCAGCTCCGCGACGCGTGCAGCCGTGCGGCCTCCTCCTCCCGAACACGCGTCCTATCGCGAGTCATCGGCATTTGCAGGGAACATGTTTAAACCGGTTAAACACTTCTTCCCACGAAGAAAAACGAAAGTACAACCTATATAGTACTACGAAACTAGCTAGGTATACTCCAATATTTCATTTAGCACACAATATGACATGATGCATGCTCGGCGGACTAACTACACGTACTATAGTGTATAAGACTATAACGAATAGTTAGCGCTTCCCAAAACCCGAACGTCGAACGGTTAGTAAAAATTCTAACTATTCTACATCCTTATAGGGCTCCGCACTTTCTCGCGTTCTAAACGTACTAACGTGTTAAGTTTTGAAAACAAGCTTGCAATGATGGATCGTTGCCTCCGAACCGCTCCGATACCAGCTATGACATCCCCTCCGGGACACCCGGGAATCGGAACAGAGGGACACTCGACGAAGCGAGTTACAACACCGTATCATCTCATACAAGCTAGAATATATACATCATGGTATAATACAACCAAGTTTTCAAAATACAATCATTCGTGCAACGGAAATACATAAACATTATTATAGTGTAACAACCTACGAGTCTTGCAGCGGAAACTTGTACTTTATCCAACAAAAGACTATCAACGGTTAATGTGATGTACTGAGCCCGGCGTACATCACGATCCTTCCTCTTCACGGTGTGGGGATACGCTCCCATTGGAGGGAACCTCCCTCAGGACACTCGCTCCTCTTCCGGAAGCTACCATATAAGTCGTGAAAGTACGACTCATTCCCTGAAAGATAACGAACAAACCCCGAGTACTCTAATACTCAACAAGACTAACCCGTCAACGTGGCACGCTAAGGCCGACGCCTAGTATGCAAAGGCTTTCCGGCTGTGGAGTTTACTCCTTTGCGAAAACAGCATTTAAGGGTGGATCCTTACTTCCAATATTTTAGCTCACATTAAGTTCATTAACCTTGGTATTTGCAGACTATCACTATTGCACTCAAGTTTGCAAGACAAGATCAAAGTATAAATCCAAGTTTCTCTTAGCTCTCATCTTCATCTTCATATTGATTAACTACGATGTGACGAGCTAAACAAGCGGTACTCATTACTGCGAGGGACAGCGATTCGAATCGATTTATACCAGCTGGCAAAACCCGCCTACACGACGTATACGCACCACACTCGGTCGTATACGACAACTTTTCCCGTTAGCACCTGACGGAAGACTAGCCATTTCCAAACTCCTCCGGAGTATGGCGACTCCACGACTTCCTTCGTGGCAGCCCCATCTCCCTCCCGTGAGACTAACCTCTCACTAACAGCCGGTAAAAGAGAGCTGGCTACGCTACATCTCTCGGGGCGGTAGGGTACATCAGCTTGCTCGGGCCCATGATACCAGCATGTAGTACGGTACGTTCAAACTTTTTCATCTTAAGTCAACAACGATACGGTCCTTGACCGACACAGACGGGGCTACCACCTTGCAAACCATGCCCTCGCAAGGCACATGTGCTTGCCCTTTCTCCTACGGGGCCCGTCCGGTCTCAACTTCATTAACACTCTCCTCATCTTAGTGTTAACACAACAACCCTTAAAGCCTCCATGCTTTAAGATTCCCTAAAACATCTACCGTTGCGACTATGAATTAAGCCTAGCTTCTATTGAGCTACCTATACCAAGTATAGTATAAATAAACAGAAACCTATCTCAATGCATCTAGGGTATCAACCATTCCCTAGCACTTAATGCACAAACATAACTTAACTATGTGATAAAAGAAAATATTTTAAAAAACATAGGTAGGATGCACCAGGGCTTGCCTGGATATGAGTCGGGGTTAGCGCCCTCGGCATGCGGGTCGACTTCGAGATTCCCTTCGCCTACCTCGACCTCGGGTGGAACCTCGATCACCTCGGAACCTAGGTCGACCAACAATGCGTCGCGTATCACAATCATGCATGTATGAATGAATATGATAGGATTATGCAAAGGTTTTATTAACTATATTCAACAACCACCAATTAACGATTAATTATGCTCAGTAATCAATAATTAATCATTAACAATTAATACTTTATCATATTTGTTAATTAATAACTTATAATTAAACATGTTCATTATTCAAACATTAACCATTGATTATGTTCATTACTTAATGTTTAATCATGGTCGTTAATTATCAATTGATCATGTTCCTTAATTAATAATTAATTATGTTCATTAGTTACTAATTACTTAGGTTCATTAACTAATAATTAATCATGTTTATTAATCAATAAGTAATCATTACTTAATGACATGGAATAATACATAAGATAGTAAATTGGAATCACATGAAATGATAATGTTTAAGTTTAATTTTCAAAAATAATTTTCATAATTACTTTCGTCTACAAGTATCTCCTTCATTTAATTAAATTCTTTTCTCAAAATAATTATTTTATTAGCATAAAATAATCTTTTATTAATCAAGAATGTAACTAATTAATATCTATTAAATAAAAATACTCAAATTAGGTATTTTATCTCATAAACAAATAGATCTTATTTACGAGTCTAACAAATTTGGTTTCACATTTTTCCGATTTTTATTGAATTTTCTACGAATTTTCAAAATTTGAAATATGCTCTGTGCCACACACTCGGGCCACGGGGTGGGCCGCAAGAAATCCCCACGTGGCCACACGCGATCCGGCGCGTGTGGCCCGCGGTGTGGCGCCACCGCAGCGGCCGGAGGACGGCGGCGCGGTGGCGGAGTTGGCCGCCGGGGCTCCAAACCTCGCCGCGAACACACCTAACTACGCTACACAAGTTGGCGGACACGACGGTGGTGTCCAACTCGCATGAGCTCGATCGGAAGCTTGCCAACGGCGAGAGGCGGTAAGGGTGCCGGATAGGGCGCGGGGGTGTTTATCTCGCCCGGTGAGGCGGTAAGGGTGCCGAGCGGCAGCTGCGCGAGCAACTGCGTGGCAACTCCGCCGGGAGGCGGTTCCCTCGGGCGGCGGTGAGAGGCGGGAGAGAGAGAGAGAGAGGAAGAAGAGAGGCTGGCCCGTAGGCCGGGCCCGGACATTTTGCGAGAAAACCCCCTCGGTTTTTGGAAAATTAAAAAGTGGCTTTCCGGTGCTCAGAAAATTCTACAAAAAATCAGGGGCATAATTGAAAGTATTCTAGGCATTTTTCCTATTAAGTCTAGGGTAAGATTCCAAATTATTTTTGGATTAAAATTTCATAGATAAATTAACAAAAGAAGCTTTGTTTATTTCTTGTAATTATTTTTACAAGGCAAATTAACTTCATGAAACTTTTATAATTCTTTATTTGTGATCTTTAATCAGTAGAAAATGTTAAACACATTATTTACTCTTAATTAAATTCTTTTAAGCATTTCTTTTATTCTTTAGTTAAGTTGATATTTTATGTGCATTTCTTCTCACCATATTTAATAATTTCATAAATGAAATATGATGACATGCTCATGAATGCCATGAAATGCATTTCATTTCGAGAGTTGTTACAACCGAATGGAGTACCTCATGCGTACCCCATGGGGAGAGACGAACACGATCCCAACGCCGGCTCCCTTGCGCATCGGCGACCCGTCGAAGTACATGACCCAGTACTCCTGGTCCACCTATGCAGGCGGCAGCTAGGTCTCGGTCCACTCCGCGATGAAGTCAACGAGAACTCTCGACTTGATTGCCGTCTACGGCGCGTACGTAACATCATGTCCCATCGGCTCGAGCGCCCACTTGGCGACCTTGCTCGTAGAGTCCCTGTTCTCAATTATTTCACGCAAAAGGAACGAGCTTACCACTTTGATCGAGTGCATGTCGAAGTAGTGGCACGGCTTCCGTCTAGCGACCATCACGGCGGAGAGGATCTTGAGGACATGCGGTTATCTTGTTTTCGAATTGGAGAGCACCTCGTCGATGTAGTAGACGGGATGTTGTACTTTGAGTGCATGTCCCTCCTTCTCGCGCTCGACTACGACGGCGACGCCGACGACCCGAGTCATGGCCGCGACGTAGAGGAGGAGTTGTTCACCCGAGCAATGGTGGAGTCAAGACCGGAGGATTGGTCGGAATGCGCTTCACATCGTCGAGCACGGCTTGAGCTTCCGGCGCCGAGTCGAAGCGCTCGGACTTCTTGAGGAGCTTGTAGAGCGGAAGCGCTCTTTCACCGAGGCGCGAGTGTTGACGTCAAAAGTCGTCGACACACCGTTGTCCGGAGAGTTCACCGAAACCCCGGCCGACGCAGAGTCCTCGTGCTCCCAACGGACCGGCTCGGCTCGCCGATGTTCGTGTGCGCTGGTGCGTGCCGGATGGTTTTCCTGCAAACCAACAAAGACAATAAAAGGTGTAAAATTCCAGGTCATCGGCCCGGATAGACCGATGTGCAGTCGTGGCCGATTATGGCGTAAGATAGACAAAAATCGGCCATAGACAAGGGACAGCACGGCCCATCCATTTACGTATTAAATGCCAGGCGAACGAACCGTGATACGAACGATACGGAATCGGCCGACGCTATAACATGCAATCGGTGGCTAGCAGCCGATTTCGTCGATAAGCGATCAAATTATTAAGACTTTGCAAAGATGCATTATCGAACGAAATGTAAACAGAATAATTATTAATATGATGTAATTCATTTGATAGCAAGAAGATGGTTTAATCATCAATCGGATCCGTGAATCGGCCGATCGGGTATTTGGCCGATTCTGCGAGTGATTATAGCAGTGAATTATTTAGATATATCTACATGTATAATGATGATCAATAAAATCATATTAATAACTCGGATTCAAAAGCAGCTTTAATAGATTTTGCACTGATTAAACATAAAACAGCTAATGAACGTGGTAAGCAATCGGCTAAACACTCCGAAAGAACAATAAGACAAATATAACCACACAGATCTCAAATCGACCGATCGCTCCAACAGGACAAGTCAACTAATGGCACGCGATCGGACCAGGTCTAACGGCCGCGTACGCTCGGCCGATTCAGGACAAGCACAATCATAAACGTCTTAACTATGAAAGTAAATCTACACCCTAGCCAATCGGCTGCATGCGCCTAGGACAAGTCAACTATCGCAAAGGCAAATACAGGACACGTCAACCGAATCCGCACGATCGAATCGGCCAAGATGTAAAAGAATTCTCATAGCGGCTACCGTGACTCGAACGACCAGATCCGAGCCAATCGGCGTTGTGAGCAAAGGCTGGAACGGGGAGGCAGGACAAGTCAAACTACCTCCACCACGAGCCCGGACCAGGTCAACTTGACTCATCCCGGCCGATACTCACTACGCCGATCGGGAACAGATCTAGTCGCCGGATAACTAGCAATTAAGCCATCTAATTACGAACAATGCGCCGAGAACTAGACAACATAATTACCTTATCAAGCCAACGTGTCGTCGACCGGAGCCCCGAAGATCCCCGCACGAAAACAGTAAAACTTGACAGAAAATTAGGGTTTGGCGATGCGCCGAAAGTTGTATTGGATGTGAATCGAGTTTACATGTTACATCCGAGTATGTATTTATACTCGGCACAAAGAATCCTACTCGGACCCTCTTCGGGCCGATTTCCTAACCGACTAGGATCTCTTTCCAAAATTAAACTATTATTTCTAATTTTACAACGCGGGCCAGGCCCATCAATGTTATGCTCTTCTCGTTGGCGTCCGCGCACGATTCCCGGGAGGGACGCGCCTTTACTCGCCCAAGCGGCCGTCGGCCTTCCGCCCACCGGCCCTCTTTTGACCTATAGTCGCCGACAATGGGTCCCTTGGTCAAAAACCGGCGTCAACACATGTCCCCCAGTCCGGGGTATGCAACGCATGCGTCGGACTGATTTATCCTCTTTTACCGCGCCGGTTTTATCGCCCGTCACTTCTCCATAAAACCCAGGGCCACCCCCGGTCATTTCCCATCTCGTTTCTTCTCCTTGGCTTTCGTCTTCATCTGTTCTAGCGACCTTTGCCTTCTCGAGCCTTTTCAACTTCTCACCGCGCCGCCGCCGTTTTTTCTCCTCCGGCGACCATGAATCCCGCTCGTTGCTGCCGCTGCGGCTGCCGCCGCCGGCCGCGTCTGCCGCCACCACCAACGCCGTTCCGGAGGTAATGTACATCCGAGCATCCCTCTTTTCTACCTTTGCAATTTTCTTCGTGTTCTTGTTCTTGTTCATTTTCACAATTTATTTTCTGTTTCGCTTCTCATTTTAGCCCTATTCCTCGTTTTTAGGAGATCCGGAACCAAGTTGTTATTCCATCCAATATCCCAACTCATTTCTTCTTGGGTCCTATGGGTGATCCCGACCCCACAGATCTCATTTGTGCCGAAACGAACCGGGTCCCGTTTCGGCAACAATCTCCTCTACCGGCCGAGTGGGCCAATAGCTTTCGGTCATGGCCGACTCCCATTGCCGGATGGCGCGATTGGTATAACCGAGTATCGGCCGTCCATCAGCAAGGTTGGGCCAATATCGGCATCGCCCACGCCATCAAACTCTCCTTGGCCGATCACCACAAGAACGAACCGTTGCTGGTGGCGGCAGTCTTATCTCTCGGTCGATGCCTTGAACTCGCTTCATGTTCGGCCACGGCCCGGCTACCATGACCCTCCCGGACACGGTCATGTTGGCCGATTTGAATATCACGGCGGAGGCCACCCCGCATGCCATCCGTATTAAGTCCTCCCATCGGATCAACCCTAAGGACACCAGGGGTTGGAAGAACTACATCCGGACCTACAACAAGGGGCACGGCACGGCCGATCGCCGCGAGCACGTTGCCTTCCTCAACATGTGGCTTGACCACTTCTTCTTTTGTGGGGTCGGCGTGAGCCCCACAAACAATTTTCTGCCGATAGCCGATAGGCTGGCCGACAGCCTATGCCCTCCCCATGGGCAAGTATCTTCTCGGGATCGGCCTACCTCCTTCTTCACCAGGTTTCGGTGGAGTTGCGCTCCGGCCGATCAGCTCAAGAACCCGGGAGGCCCTTGGTGGTTCATCCAAATGTGGTTGTCCCTTCATACCACCAAGGCCATCGATCCGGACCTCGGTGTCCTCACCTTCCCCGGCAACTATGCCGAACCGGCCACGCCCGATCCAGCCGATGTATCTCTTTCGGGGAAGCGTTGTCCATGGCACCGTGGGCGGCCATGTCGATGACACCTTGGCATATTGGTTCGCCGCCCTCTACAAGGGCCTCAACAACGAAAGTACGGATTGGTACCCGTACATCGATTTCTTCGAGAAGGGGTATGACACTCCTTTCCCGATCGACCCCACCTTCCCAACGGCCGACGGAGAGGCGGTCAAGATCTTCACCACCCGCCTCCGCCCTCGTCCGCCGCCGACGGGACTCATTGCCGGGAGCAAGGCTTTCTGCTCCTATGAGTTCTACCACCCGTCGGTGGCGGCCCGCCAACTCGGTTTCGCCGCCTGCCCCCAGCCTCTTCTATGTGGGGCAAATAAAGGCGCGAGCTACCGTCGACAACGCCATTCGGTGGAATTGGCTCGCCGGCCGCACCGCCGATGTCGTCACCGGCGACTTAGCCGGATTTTCCCGGCGCCCGGAGTACTCGCCTCTTTGACCGCTGGTGGGGCGAGTGGAACCGGCACCTCCGCAGCCGGAACACCGCCTCCTTCTTCTCCGGCTTAGTCCCGAAAGAAGCTTTCGCCGAGGTACGTGCAGCCGATTTATTTTATAAGGCCGATTTTTGTAAATGAAATCGGCCACTCCAAATGCTCACCCTTGTATATTCTTTTTCAGTCGGACACGGAGGAGCCGCCGACCCGTAGTATCGCTGGCCGGCCGATTGCATACTTAATGCCGAGCCCAATTGCTCCAAATATCGGCTTCACCGATCGCACTCCCGCCCAAGCTTTTGCGGCGATGAGTCGAGGGCACCAGCTGCCCGCAAGGCCAAGACTAAAACAGCCGCCCCCAGCAAGAGGAAGGCCAATGTGCCAGCAGCAGGGCCGACTCAAGCCCCGAAGCGACACCGCGCGCCGGTGAAGCAGCTCGTGCGCCCGTCCGACCCGGACTATTTCAGCGAACCATCTCCGCCGCGTCAGGTTATTATTGCATGATTGCTGATTCCTTTTTCACTTTACATGCTGTCTAACTATGAGTTCTTAGCAGGAATCGGCGGTTCTTCCTCCTCGGGCCCGGACGCCAACGCCCGATAGGCCGATCCGCCCGTCGACTCCTCCACGGGCCAGGACGCCGACGCCCGAAAGGCCGATTCAAGCAGCTCCGGAGCTTGGAGTCATACCAAGCCAGGCCGATCCAAACCTTCCGGAGAGCTCAACTCGCTCGGATCGGCCTCGCGTCTTCCGAGGTTGCCACCGAAGCTGAACAAGCTGTCCATGTGTCGCCCACCGCTTCCCCCAAAGACACTATTGCTCGTCGAAGAATCGGCCGGCCAGAGCCGCCCGCAGCCTTCTCCCGTAGATATTGCTGCCGATGAGCCCGCGCCGATGAGCCGTTGATGAGCCCGCCGAAACCGAACAAGCTGGCTATGTGCCCGATGCCGCCTCCGAGGACGCCGCCGGTGAAGGGGGATCGGCCGGCCGAGAGCTGATTGGAACACACGAACCCGTGGGTTCAATGGCGCAGCCGATAGACGTCCGGCCGCTTCGCATCGACGCTTCGCAGGTTTGTTTTTACTATCTTCTTTTTTTTTTTTTTTTTGATTCGCCGCTGGTCATTAGCTTCACTTTATTTCTCTTGGTATTTCAGTGCGCTCAGCTTTCCTCGTCCCGCGCCGATTTTGGTATCTCGCTTCTGGTCTTACCACCATGGCCGAAATCGCGCGCAGGCTTGAGGCTTCTTCGGTTGATCGCTTGGTGGCCGACGCCCACCCCATAAGGGCCCGGTACTTGGAGGTCCGGACCGAGCTCCCGGAGGATGTTCGCGACGCTCCGCACCGTGTGGCATACATGGAGTACCGGCAAATGGACTTCATTCGTGCCCAGCAGCGTCCGGCTCGCCACGCGGAGCAGCAGCAAGCCGCGTTACTTGCCGAGGACTCCATCAAGCGTTCCGAGGAGGAGGCCCACAAGACCCAAGAGATGCAAGAGCAACTCTCAAATCGGCAGGATGAACTGCAGGTAATCAACCAAGAGATTGCCGATTTGAGAGCATCGCCGGCTCTCAAGGAGAAGGAAGCGGCGGCCTTGGAAGCCACCATTGCACAGCCTGTCGGTTGACGTGGCGGCTCAACGAAGACGACGGACGAAGCAATTCAAGCGGCCGAGAAGATGACTCGCCGCGGCGCACGCCGATGTCGGCCCCATCGAGGATGACTTGTTGGTCATGGCCAACCTCGACTCCATGCCGGCCCGTGCACTATCTCGCCGTCCAAGACTTCTTGTCTCGTGCCGAGGCCGTCGATTATGCTTAGGTGTAATAGGACCTTGAACAAAAATTTGTTATAAATATTTTTTGCACTAAGGGCGATATATAATCATATCGGCTATCCGAAGACGATGTTTAAAACATCGGCTAATTTATCGGTGACTTCTACCCTTTTTTTTCTTTCATATTTTTTTTTTTGCTAAGGGCGATACTCTCGCATCGGCCGTCTCAAGGCGATGTGCATCGACATCGGCTGTAGTCTCTTTTAGGCCGAACACTATGAGTTAATCCAAATACTAGGATAATACCGCTTCAAATACTTCCCGTTAAGTGCTCGGCCGAATTCTTCTCCTCGCTAACTCTTTCAAAATATATGCGTTACCCGGTGCCGATCGGCTAATCAAATAGGGTCCTTCCCAATTAGGCGACCATTTACCAAACCGATTGTCTTTCACACCGATCGGCATCCTAAGCTTCCGGACCAAATCGCCCTCT
This sequence comes from Chloris gayana, assembly GCA_031894775.1. Taxonomy (NCBI): domain Eukaryota; kingdom Viridiplantae; phylum Streptophyta; class Magnoliopsida; order Poales; family Poaceae; genus Chloris; species Chloris gayana. The sequence continues at coordinate 439,031 of JAUNZO010001099.1, read as the reverse complement.
TTAAACTCGTTTCGCACAACCTTCTTATCATAATGGCGGGCAACCCTCGCCTTATTCTCGCTCTATTTTTTCCAATGCATCCAGCCGATTTTGAACTACATCTTCTAATTCATCCATCATTAATCCGTAGTATTGATCGGCCGAAAGCTTTTGTTGCAATTCAATCCTCCCGGAGCCGATAGCTGTCTCCCATGGCAAGTACGGCTTCGTGCCCATATACAAGTTGATACGGCGCGACTTGCATGGCCCCATGCCGTGACATACGATAAGCCCACAAAGCGTCCATCAATTTCATGTGCCATTTACGAGGATACTCCCGTATTTTCCGCTTGATCAACTTGATCGTACTCTTATTTGCCGCTTCAGCTTGGCCATTGGCTTGGGCATAATACGGCGATGAATTAATCAACTTAATCCCCATCTCTTCAAGCAAAAGCTTGAAATTCGTCCGACGTGAATATTGATCCTTGATCTCGTCGTGATTGTTTCTGGAATCCCAAATCTATAAATGATATGCTCCTTAACAAACGTTATCACGTCACCCGTAGAAACTTTGCGATAGGGTGCCGCTTCAACCCACTTTGTGAAATAATCTGTAACTACCAATATGTATTGATGTCCTTTGCTTGATGCTGGATTTATCCGGCCGATCATATCCATGGCCCAGCCTCCGAACGGCCAAGGTTTGATTACCGGATTCATGGCCGACGCAGCGCCTCTCGTATAGGCCCGAATTTCTGGCAATCTTGGCAACTTTTATAATATTTGAAACAATCGGCCAACATTGTCGGCCAGTAATAACCAGCTCGCCTTAGCAGCCACTTCATTTTATGGGCCGATTGATGCGTTCCGCAAATCCCATCATGTACTTCGCTCATTACCACTTTGGCTTCGGTATCATCAATACATTTGAGAAGCACCCCATCAATTGTCTTGAAAAATAATTGATCATCCAACAAGACATACTTCAAGGCTTTATATCTTATCTTCTTATCCGTAGGTTGGGATGGATTGCTCAAAAAATTTCGAATTTCTGTGCGCCAATCGGCCTTTTCAATATCGGCTATTTCCAAGCTATTTCTGGCGAGCCGATATCCGGATGCTAGTTGAGCCAAGTTATTTGCTTCAAGTTCTGCTCTCTTGGTATATGGCTGATTTTAACACACTTGAATCTTTTCATCAACTTCTGGCACTTTTTATGATATTGCAACAATATTTCATCTTTACACTCATACTCATCGGCCAGCTGACTCACGACCAACAAGGAATCGCCGAAAATTTCCACAAAATCAGCCCCGGCATCGATGAGTAGTTCCAGTCCTTTTAATATCGCTTCATATTCGACTTGGTTGTTGGTGTGCGCCTCTACCGTAATAGAGTATCCACGTATTGCCCCCGAGGCGACACAACAACCAAGCCGATTCCACTTCCTTCCTTGCAAATTGAACCATCAAAGAATACCGTCCATGGCACCGGTTCAACGTATCCGGCCGAGTGCTCACCGTGCTGCACTATTAAATCAGCCAATACTTGTGCTTTTACTGCTTTGGCCGATTCATAGCCTAGATCAAATTCCGCAATTGCCAACATCCATTTGCCCAACCGGCCTTTGGGGACCGGGGCCGATAGCATATATTTTACGACATCGGCCCGGCAAACCACAGATGCACTCTTCGGCTAACAGTATAATGCCTTAGTTTTGTACATGAAAAATACAGACATAGACATAACCTTTCCACCTCTCGGATACCGTGTTTCTGCATCAATCAATTTGCGGCCGAGATAAAATATAACCCGCTCTTTTCCCTCCTCGTTCTTGAGTCAACGCCGAGCCGATGCACCTGTCATCGGCCGATAAATATAACTTAAAGGGTGTGCCCGACTTTGGCGGAACCATCACCGGTGGGGACACCAAATACTTCTTGATATCTTCTAAAGCCTTTTGATGGATTGGCTCCCACCGAAATTCTTGATTGGCCTTGAGCTTTAATAATGGCGTAAATACATCAAGTCGACTGCACAAGTTTGAGATAAATCGCCTAATAAAATTTATCTTGCCGATCGTGGACTCGGAGCTTCGTCTTGTTCGTCGGCGGTTCCAGCTTTCGGATAGAATCAATACTCTTAGGGCCGACTTCAATTCCCTTTTCATGCACAATAAACCCCAGAAATTGCCCACTCGAGACACCAAACGCACACTTGAGCGGGTTCATCTTCAAGCCGTATTGTCTTGTTCTCTTCAACACTTCTCCGAGATCAGCCACATGACTTCCAACCGATTTTGATTTCACCATGACATCATCAATATAAATTTCCACCAATCGGCCGATCAAATCGTGATATATAAAATTCATGGCTCTCTCGATATGTAGCACCAGCATTTTTTAGCCCGAAGGTCATGACAACCCACTCATATAGTCCCAACGCTCCAGGGCACCCGAACGCTCGTCTTCGATATATCCTCTTCGGCCATAAAAATCTGATTGTACCCAGCATTTCCATCCATAAAGCTTAAAATTTTGTTGCCGGCGGCTGCATCAACTAACAAATCGGCGTTTGGCATTGGGTACTCATCTTTCGGGGTTGCTTTATTCAAATTTCTGAAGTCAATGCAGACCCGCATCTTTCCATTTTTCTTTTCCACCGGCACGATACTCGGAAACCCACTCCGCATATCGGCATGGCCTAATGAAGCCGGCTTCATATAATCTAATAATCTCCTCTTTGACGGCTTCATAATACCTAGGGTCAATTTTCCGAGCCCCCGCTTATATGGCCGATATCCGGGTTTGGTGGGCAACCGATGTTCAACGATCGATCGGCCGAGTCCAGGCATCTCGCTATAATCCCAAGCAAAACAATCTTTAAATTCTTCCAATAAGGCCACTAATTCATCTCTTACTTCTTTACACAATTTCTTGCTAATATATGTCGGCCGAGGCTTGTCTCCATCCCCTATATCTACTTCTTCTAACTCGTCGGCCGACACAAAACCGTGACCTAGTTTCCCATCTTCTGTTTCGTTAATCGGCCGACTCATCATATCCTCAATCCGTGTATCGATCGGCCGATTATCCGCCAATTCTCCGTGGGGCCCATCGAGCAGCCGGGGGTACCCGACTCCCCGGTCACAATAACTCCGTCGTCCGTAATGTTTATGGCCTCCGCATCCCAATATGTGCCCGATAAACAAGGCAAGCTCTCCGGACCGGCAAACTCGAAATCGGCGGTTGCAATGGTTACGGACTTATCGGCCCGCACGATTTCAACCTTGTTGCCGACCCATTGAATCAAACACCGGTGCATGGTCGATGGGATGCAACAATTGGCATGAATCCGGTCTCTCCCCAACAAAGTTGTGTATGCACCTTTCCCGTCGATGATGAAAAAAGTGGTGGGTATGGTTTTGCTGCCCACGAGTGATCTCCATTATTGCGGCCCCACGCACATCTTGGCTTCTCCCGCTGTAATCCTTGAGCGTCGATTAGCCCTCATCATTTCCTCCGGCGTCTTCCCAAGCTTGCGGTATGTAGTAATCGGCATGACATTGACCGCTGCTCCTCCATCGACCAACATCTTCCTCATCGGTGACCCGTTGACGTAGCCGCTAATATACAATGCCTTGAGATGCAAATGATCGGAGTTGATCGGCTTATCAAATACCGCCGATTCCGGCGTCCAAAGAATCTCTCGAAGTCTCCCCTACTGGTTCTTCTTCAGCCGAATTTTCATCGGCCGATCCGACAATCTCGGGCATCGGGGACATCATATTCACTGCGGCTTCAGCTCGGACCACCCGAGACTCGCACTTTCGGCCTCCATTGCTTCTTAGGCTTGGGCTCATCATCTTGGTCATCTCTATGATGTCGTCCACCCTTGATTTCTCGACAACGCATCCTTTGAAGCCTTCTCTTTTGGGTCTTGCTGAGCAAACCACTAGGGCACCACTGTCCTTCGTTCTCGGTTTGATCACCTCTCAAACCTTCATGGTATTGGTAATCAAACTCTTCTTCATCATTGATTGGCCCCAACCGATCGTGAACGGAGGTTCTCTTTGGCACTATGTATCTCCGTTCATCATATCTCGTGATCATAGTCGATCGCTCTTCCGGGGGCCGATTGTTGTGATCCATAGTTGCGACCAATCGGCCGTCCCCGGTAACTTGATGACCCGCTGTTGGTATTTCTTACGTCACGAATAAATCCGCAAGCGCACGGAATACCGTTGTAGCACTTCACCGGGAGTATTCCAAGGTATCGTATTTATATCCGCGAGGGAACGGAGTATTTCTGCAACAAGGTTAGTTTACCCAAGGACAACCAAGACAACGTAGCAAAATAGGGTCGAGAGGGTGACTCTTATCTATTTATCCTTTAAAGGTAGACGAACGCAAGCTAGACTTGTTTACTTCGGGCACCGTCTTAGGCTTGGTGCTGCCAAGCCACTCCGGTCTACGAAAGCTCTACTATGTACCCGAACGTGGAGGGTTCCTTTGGATGACGGGGCTGTCACTTCCTGCCACCTACCTCTACAAACCGTGGGGCACACGGCAAACAAAGGCGATCTCCGGCCTAGACACCACGTCTATGCTATTGACCGCTACTCTAGCCTCGGCCTAGAGCGAGTTCGGAAAGCTAGAGCACTTCTTGCGAAGCGATGATCCCGTAAACAAGTATAACAAGAATTACGTCTAACAAAGATATGTCACGATAGATAAGTAGATCACCACGTATAAATCACCTAAAAGAGTGTTTACACGCCAAGGTAAAAGGAAAGGAAATACTACTCCACTTTATAAAAGGGAGGAACACTCCTTCCTTTTCCTTGCCCTCTCTCCTATTCTACTAAGATACAAGAGGCCCTTGGCCTAAGGATGAGAATTTTGTCTTCTATCTTGATGTTGGTGGTGTGTTGAGAGAGGGGGTATAGCCCTTTATTTATAGCCTTGGAAGGTCGGCAACTTGGAGGCGGTTCCGACGTCGGTGGCATTTAATGCAGGTGGAACCGACCTCCGGACGTCGGTAGTGAACCGCCGGAGAAAAATGGGCCGGTGGGGCCACCACCACGGTTCGGCCGAACCCAAATCCAGGTCGGCCGAGCCGGGCTAGGCCCTAGCTGGGTGCGGTCTTCTTCGTGGTGGCTCTCCGTGTTGCTTCCTTCCTTGGTCCGGTTGCTAGGGATAGAGTTGGAGCTTGTTTCTCTGGATTTTGGGCTGAGAGAGTTGTCTTTTATGTCGGGGAAAGTTCGGCAAGTGCGAAGCCCATGTTTTATGCATACTTGTCCCCGTTTTCATATGGATTGCACCTGCACTCACGAATTCACCAAGACTTGTGGAAATGGTTAGATAAAAGCCCTATGTCTACTCTTGGTGGTGGATATGATTTCAAAAGGTGCATAAAGTTGACGGTAAAAATGGATCGTAAGGACCGTCAACAAGACCCCCACACTTAGCTCTTTGCTCGTCCTCGAGTAAAGCTAGTGAGCATAAGCGGGAGCATACTTCTCATGGTATGATGCTAGCATACAAATTATTCCAAGCCATACCTGCACCCGTGAACTTTGATGTGTCTACCATGTAATCTTGGGCGGTTGAGGAATGGAACGGTCATGATTCAAGTCATCATAACTCCCTCTGTTTGAGTAACTCGGGTTTTTGATAGATTTTCAAAGTAAAAACATGGCTCATACTCCTCAAATGATCACTCTCAAATCGCTCAATGTTTATGGTTCCTCACCAAGGCATGATTTTCCTCTTTTCATCTTACTTCTACAAAAGGCTTTATGTGGAGCTTGGTAGGGAATGAAAGAGAGGCATACTTGTATCACATATTTTGCTGAACCAAAAGAGTGGATCCATGGAGAATGCAAGTCATACAACCGTGATCAAGATGTGCAAGTGTGTATGAGGGTGGTGTTGTGGAAATTGTACTCCTTTTTGTGTTCATTCTCTCCTTCTCTTTTTGATTGTTCGAGGAGGACATGGCTTATGATTCTTTCTTTCTTTTCTCTTCTTCTTCTTTTTTTTTTTTTTTTTTTTTTTTTCAACATGCTCTACTTTTGTATGAGCAGGGATTATTCTTTCTTTTGCATAGCCATGTCTCCGATGATAACTTGAGAGAGAAGGGTAATAATGTGGAGTATTTATTTTGGTGGATAGATGGGCGTATTGCTTAACTTCCGGTGTAGAAGTTTAGCATGTGAGGTGGAGTGTATGTGATCTTGATCATGAGAGTATAACAAGCTTCTCACTAGGGTCACACAATTTTGATAAAGCTCAATGCAATGACAAGCAGCATATGTGTGTAGGCTTTGCAATGTGATCAACATATGGCTTTGGTGGGAATATAAGATCATTGAGGAGCATGAAGCTATAAATTTTAAATTTTTCAAGATAAATACCCAATTACTCTATGCGGGAGGAGCAAGATTCATCTCATCCAACCATATCACATTCGCCAACAACTTAGATAAACATGGGTTCCTATGAGATTGGTGTTCACAAGCAACAGCATATGATGCGAGGAATAAAGAGTATGCGAGGCCAACCGTCTAGAAGCATGTAGTTTGAGGGAACAATAACGTTCATTTTATTCTTGAGTTAAATTTTAGTGATTGGCTCAAAAGGTTGGTTTAACTCATGAATTGGAGAGATAGAGTAGTGGGGTAGAATGCGCAAACCATCGCCTTGGGTGAAGTGGAGGCCAAGTGGACCATAGGATATTTGATCGAACCAAAGGTTCGGCCAAACCTTGCTTTCTTGTCTCGATGGCTCCACCTTCTTTTGTGTCGATTAGTGCGATGTTGTGCATCATGTTGGTGGGGGAGATCTCAAATGTGTGCGTGATGAAGAACTAAAGAGATCTCCCCCCACACTTGTTCTTGTATCTGCTTTATTTATTCGAAACAAACAAAAACAAAGCGAAGACAAAGAGGACTCTACCGGGGTTAAAGACCGGGAGCCTAGATTTATTGAATTAAACTTTAGGTGCCTTATGTGTTTGAAACAAAAGAGAGATGAAGCACCTTACTTATTATTTCTTTTTCAAGTGTTATTCGATTTTTCATTTTATAATTTTTATTTTATTTTGACATTTTCAAGGTGGAAGAAAAAGGATGCAAGTTGCGATACAAGTTACCTTTGTGGGGGAGGGAACCTCCCCACACTTGTTCTTTTGCTCATGGCGTTTGATTTGGGGTTGAACCCAATGTGATTGTGGAAGGCCTTTGTGCGGTGTGGCTGTGATGTTGGTGCAATGTTTTGGTGGGGAGATCTCGAGCATGTGCGTGATGAAAACTCGAGAGATCTCCCCCCACACTTGTTCTCTGCACACGAGAATCCTGCCAAAAACACTACTCCTGCAAGCAATTTCCTCCAACTTGGAGAGGCAAGGTTAGCTCTCGGAGCACATACAAACAAGGTCCGGGTTAGATGACCGGACCTCATTTGTACAGCCGAGGAAGAAAGGCACAAGCATGTCATGTGGACCATGTTTGAGTGCGATCATGGGCAAGATATTCCTCGTTGATAAAAACAACTTGGGGCTTAGTGATATGAAAACTTGAAACAGTGTAAGCCCCAACTCTAGGAGTGATATGATAAAACAACGAGGTGCACTCAAGAAGTCCTAATTGCTTGGAAAGTTCTTAACCATTCATGCATTGCATAGGAGGGATTTTGATATCGTTAACCATGGCGAGAGGATTCTAAGCTCATTCCTCATACGAGATATGTCTATGATTGCTTTGAGGAACACAAGTCATAGCAAGCCAACCATGCATCAAGCACAAGAAGGAATATGATTCATTGCCAATGAGCATGCTTGTGAAGATCGGGAGTTTGTAGGCTCAAAGTTTGATAAGCAATGCTTATGAAAGCCTAGTAGATAGCAAGGATGTATGCATGAAGGGTGATACTCCCTATGGGAGAACCAAAGGGTAGTACCATTGCCTAACTACTACAAGGATGCATGGAAAATCATGTGGTAAGTAGGTGGGAGCCATACTCACCCACACGAATAAAAACCATATCACCCTTGGGCTTCCAATTATTAGCAAAAAATGTGGTCATACCTTTGTTGTGCGAGAGATATCAAATTGAAGTTGTAGGCTTGTTCCTTCATTTCGCACACCACAACAAGGTTGGTGTCGAAAAGGAGTCTTGACATGTTGTTTTCATCAAGGTCCTCCTCCATGGGATCTTCGTGAGGCTCTTCATGCCAACCTTCTCACATTAGGCATGAGCTCAATGGAGGGGACGAGTATGTGTCACGTCGGGGGTGACTTGTGCTTGAACTTGTCGCCTTTTTCAACGTGTTGATGAGCTGATTATTGTCCTTTCTCCTGGCTGCACATAAGAGCAAGAACACAAAAGCGAACTCGAGCACGGGTTATGTTAGTGAAAACCAAATGGATTTCCCGTCGGTTGCCTTTGCAAGGATTTTTTTTTTTTCGCAACTTAATTTATTAAACAAATAGAAAAGAAGAGAAAGGGAAACCGTTTTCTTAACTTCCGGACGAAAAGCCAAAATGGTTTGTCTCAAAATTGTTTTTCTTTGAGAATAAATTTCTAAAGAAAAAAGAAGAGTTGGAGACGATCGAAGATGGAAGAAGTTTATTTTTGAAGGACTCCAACTATGCAAATAAGAAAACCAAAGAGAAAATCTTTTTCTTAAACTTGAGACAAAATATCGTGGAAAATTGGGGAAATGCGAGAGCAAGAATTTAGCTTTTAAGGGTGCTTGAATGCAGAAGGGATGAAATTGAAGAATTCAAACACCCTTGCATCCAAAAAGAAATAAAGTTTAACTTGGTCAACAGCCCCATAATGGCTATAGGCTTTAAAGTCAAGGGGGTTGTGCCAAAATTCCATCAAAACTTTTGCTCAAAGCATTTTCCAAAAGGTTGGGTCGAGTTAAATTTTACCAAACTTATTCTCTCAGATTTTATTTTTTTTTTCAAGGAGAAAAAAAAAGAACAAAATAGGAGTTGGAGAATGATTCCAACAAGGAGGGAGTTTATTTTGGAGAAACTCCAATTATTCAAATGGAAAAACCAAAAGGAGAAAGAGAAGGAAAAATCTTTTTCTTGAACTTGGGGCAAACAATAAAAATTCTCGGAAAATGCAAGAGTAAGAATTTTGGAAGAGAGTGCTTGAGTGGAGTGTAAGTGAAGGCACGAAGCACTCTTGAAAACCAATATAATGAAATGAAGTCCATTTTTGGTTGACAACCCCATGATGGCTATGTGTTAGAAAGCCGAGAGGGAGTTGTGCCAAAATTCCTCCAAAATTTTGCTCAAAGCATTTTTCATAAAAAGATTGCCTCAAACTCATTTTCCAATACAAAAAGGGTTGAAGAATCCCAAAATGGTTTGGAACAATTCAAACATGCGAGAAAGCAAATATGCAAGGAATGCGGTGTACGGTGGGAAAACAAACATGCATGTGAAGAACAAATGGTTTGCATTTATATATATATATATATATATATTTTTTTTTCACCGAGTAAATCAGAAAAAATCCGAATATGCATGTTGAGGAGAAAATCAAATATGGAGGAAGCAAATATGAGATAACTACCGATTATCCTATCGGCAAGGGCATCATCATTTTAAGTCCGATGAGCAAGACTTTTCTCCATCATCATGATTTGTCAATAAAGTCCCGGAGAAGGACCTGCAAGGTTAGTGCCAACAATATACAAGCACGATATTTGCAATATTTATGATAAACAAAAGTATCTACAACCATCCTAAAGAACATATAGCAAAACAAGGCACCAAGGTGGTTGTGGGCAGCGAAGTGGTGTTGGCACTAACGAGGCATTGACCCTAGAGATTCATGATGTGAGCATGTGTCATGTGGTTGTTCAAAGAAGAAGCTCCCATGCTCATTCAAAGATTCCTCTTTAGATTCTAGAGTCGATGCCTCATGAAATTCCATGGCCCAAGGTTTGTTTTCAAAAAGTTCTTGATCATCATCAAGAACGGTGCGTGAAGGGCCGAGAGGGAAAAGGCTCAAATGGTGAAGAGGACCGTTTGGGTTCATAGGCATAAAAGGTTTCGTCAAACTCATCCTCTTCATGGGTGGAAAACTTTGCATCCTCATATAATGAAGGCTCGAGCGATCGGGTTCGGGATATGAACTTCACTTGCTCAAGTGGTTCATGATTGTGATGAGGATTCTCCAAAGGATTTTGAGTGGTGGTGGTGGTGAAAACGGTTTTCCCATGATTCTCCGTCATATCCTCCTTATGAAAAGGGTTTTTAGGAGGATCGGGAGGAGAAGGAGGTGGCGTCTTTACCCATGTGTAATTCGAGGTGTTTCCAAAATTTTCAAAAATTTCTTCCTCAAACTCAAAAGGGAACTCAAGAGGTTCATCTTCCTCTATCATTGCTCTTGTGTTAGATGAGGACTCGAGTGTTGGGTCTACCTTTGTAGGCACCAATTGTTGTGTTTCTTGCATAACGAGTTCTTCATCTTTTGACTTCGGCTCAACGAGTAAGTCGGCGGAAAAAGGTGTGTTTTCCACAATTCGATCCAAAAGTTCGTGTGCTTCCGCTATGGTCTTATGAGAAAAAGACCCACCCGCGGCCGTGTCAAGATAAAGTGCGGTATCGTTGCTCAATCCCGAATAAAAGTGTTGTAATAAAACGGGTTCGGGGAGCAATAATTCTGGTCCGGAGTACGTTAGAGAACAGAACCGAATCCATGACGCACTTAAGGTTTCCTTTTCTTCTTGTCGAAAGCCTATTATTTCCGCTCGTAGAGAAGTGATACGAGATACGGGGAAGAATGCTAGACAAAATTTGTCTCGCAATTCTTTCCAATCACCGTTCACTCTCTTAGCGGTGTAAGTGTACCATTGCTTCGCCTTCTCATTGAGAGAGAAGGAAACAACTTCCACTTCAATGTTTCTTGTGTCATGCCATGGATCAATCGGCATGAACACAAATGTTCAAACTCTCGCAAGTGTTCATAAGGATTTTCATGTTTAAAACCCGAAAAGGATAAACCTCTAATCATCGAAATGTAATCGGGGAGAACTCATAGCCGAGGTGAAGAAATAGGTTGTGATGATGATGGTGGCTCTAAGAATTCACCCCGTGGAGTGGAGAAGGATTGGATGGTTGGGTGTGACTCCATGATATGTTTTTGTGAAATTTTGAATGTAAGGAAAAATAAAAACAGAACGGTAAGTAAGATAGATTACGAGGGCAAACCTGATTCGTTACAAAGATAACAACCGTTCCCCGAGCAACGGCGCCGGAAATGCTTGTTGGTATTTCTTACGTCACGAATAAATCCGCAAGCGCACGGAATACCGTTGTAGCACTTCACCGGGAGTATTCCAAGGTATCGTATTTATATCCGCGAGGGAACGGAGTATTTCTGCAACAAGGTTAGTTTACCCAAGGACAACCAAGACAACGTAGCAAAATAGGGTCGAGAGGGTGACTCTTATCTATTTATCCTTTAAAGGTAGACGAACGCAAGCTAGACTTGTTTACTTCGGGCACCGTCTTAGGCTTGGTCCGCCAAGCCACTCCGATCTACGAAAGCTCTACTATGTACCCGAACGTGGAGGGTTCCTTTGGATGACGGGGCTGTCACTTCCTGCCACCTACCTCTACAAACCGTGGGGCACACGGCAAACAAAGGCGATCTCCGGCCTAGACACCACGTCTATGCTATTGACCGCTACTCTAGCCTCGGCCTAGAGCGAGTTCGAAAGCTAGAGCACTTCTTGCGAAGCGATGATCCCGTAAACAAGTATAACAAGAATTACGTCTAACAAAGATATGTCACGATAGATAAGTAGATCACCACGTATAAATCACCTAAAAGAGTGTTTACACGCCAAGGTAAAAGGAAAGGAAATACTACTCCACTTTATAAAAGGGAGGAACACTCCTTCCTTTTCCTTGCCCTCTCTCCTATTCTACTAAGATACAAGAGGCCCTTGGCCTAAGGATGAGAATTTTGTCTTCTATCTTGATGTTGGTGGTGTGTTGAGAGAGGGGGTATAGCCCTTTATTTATAGCCTTGGAAGGTCGGCAACTTGGAGGCGGTTCCTGACGTCGGTGGCATTTAATGCAGGTGGAACCGACCTCCGGACGTCGGTAGTGAACCGCCGAGAGAAAAATGGGCCGGTGGGGCCACCACCACGGTTCGGCCGAACCCAAATCCGGGTCGGCCGAGCCGGGCTGGGCCCTACGGGTCCGGTCTTCTTCGTGGTGGCTCTCCGTGTTGCTTCCTTCCTTGGTCCAGTTGCTAGGGATAGAGTTGGAGCCTGTTTCTCTGGATTTTGGGCTGAGAGAGTTGTCTTTTATGTCGGGGAAAGTTCGGCAAGTGCGAAGCCCATGTTTTATGCATACTTGTCCCCGTTTTCATATGGATTGCACTGCACTCACGAATTCACCAAGACTTGTGGAAATGGTTAGATAAAAGCCCTATGTCTACTCTTGGTGGTGGATATGATTTCAAAAGGTGCATAAAGTTGACGGTAAAAATGGATCGTAAGGACCGTCAACACCCGCAATCACGATACTCTTTCCAGCCGGTGCACTGCGGGCAGTTTTCGATAGATGGAAGCTTCATGTTTTGGTCCCAGCAGATCTGAAAGAAAGGACAATCCCGGTGTGGGTCAAAATCTTCTCGGCGGATCACGCTTTGCTCGTACTCGCTGACTTTGACCGATAGATTCTTGTTCATGTGTCATCTGATCTCTTTCTTCCCTTTCCCTCTTCCTCTCATATCGGCGTATGAAACCAGCTGATCCACCGCCGATAGTATTGATGTACATCGTATTAGCCGGGAAAGGGTGCCCATCAACTTTCATCTTCTTCTTTACATCAGCTGCTCGCAACACCCCACTGTCAACCGCCTTCCGGATCTCATCTCTCATAGCATAACAATCAACGGTGTTATGATGTGAATTTCCATGCCACTTGCACCACTTAGCCATTTTCTTCAATTCCTCTGGCGTAGGAATTTTGTGATGAGGGGAAAGCTGGATTTTCTTTTCCCGCAGCGGCTGATCAAATATCTCGTCGGCCTTGGATAGATCAAAATCATATTTTTTCACCTTAGGATTGACATGCGGAGAGAATATCGGCCGTTTGTTATTAGTCCACTCAACTGCATTAATTCCCTCTTCATCATCCTCACTGTCGAAATCAGCATAAGCTACCCGATACCGCCGATTCCTGGTGAGCTGGAGATTCTCTTCCTGGCCGACTGCCCTGCGTGTCAATTGCGCCAGCCCATCAAACTCATGTGGGGTAAATTTTTCTTTGATGTTGGGGAATAGCCCCGCATAAGCAATTTCGGCCAACTGCTGCTCTGTCAGAGTTCGGATTGTAGCATCGTCCCCTCGAGTCCCGAACCTTTGTATATAATCGGTCACCGATTCCCCGATTTCTGTTTCACTGCCATTAAATCGGACAAACTAAGCTCGGTAATGCCCGTAAAGAAGTACGAGTGAAACCTTTTCTCCAAATCGGCCCAACTCCGAATAGAACCAGGTGATAGCGAAGCAAACCATGAAAAGGCCGATCCGGACAATGACAGTGGGAATAGCCGAACCCGCAAAGCCTCCTGAGTAGACGCCTCACCAAGCTGTGCGTCATACCGGCTGATGTGCTCCATAGTTGATGTGTTATCTTGCCCAGAAAACTTGGAAAACTCGGGAATTTTATACTTGTTGGGTAGAGCCACGGAATCCATCCGAGTCAGGGTAAGGTCGCCTATACAATGCACTCTTCTCTTTAGGCTTCAAATCGAATTGATCTTTCATCATATCGGCGATCTTAGCCATGAGGCCATTCATATCATTGGGTTCAGGAATTGCTAATCCGGTCCCCGTTATATAAGCCATGTTGGGCTGTCCCCCGATCGGGTGTATCAATTGGCTGTTCCCGGAAATTCCAGTGCCGATGGCGGGAACAGTGTACTGCAGAGCGATTCCATAATTCATGGCCGATTGGATCGGCCGTCCGATCATGAATCCTGTCCCCCAGCCGATGCGGTTGGTTGTGGAATACCGGATATCGGCCGTACTATAGTGGGTGAGTTCTCAATTCTACCTGGGCCGGTATTTGGTACGTAGAAGAAATTGGGCTGCTTGTGCCATCTGCGGGGGTGCTGCCACATTGGTTGCTGCCCCTAACTCGGAAGTCGGCTGTTGTACATCTTGTCTGTCGCCTTCTTCCGTTACCGACTTCTTGGGGCCACTGTTATCCTCTTTGCCTGGCTGGGTTGCACTTGGTACTTGCATCTACATTGTCCTTGCCGGACCACGGGTGAGGTGGCATGCCGTACATAGGCTGAAACCCTGCTGGTGGTGTGTTATTCCGGAGGCCGATTCCCTGAATCGGCCGTACGAAGTGCCGAGAGGCTGAGTGTATGCAGGTCCAGAATATCCTTCGGTGAACAGCCTCGCCATCAATCGTGTCCTTGATCAAATTCCCGATGGTGTTGGTCAACACGCCTGATTGATTGATTAGGGCCCGATGAACGGACGAGTTGACCATATCACCGAGTTGGTTGGCATCCGGCAGTCTTTGAGCTTTGATTTGGTCTAATTCTTCCGGATGCAGAATCCGAGGGAAGTCTCCTTTTGTAGCCACTCCGCCACGTGACACTCGTCGGGGCTTGAAAGTACTTTTTCATTGCTTCGGCCAGGTACTCCTGGTACTGCAGCTTTTGTTCTGTCGTCATCTTTCCCCAGGCTGAAATCCCGTTATCATCAGAAATTTCTCCATGCCCTTTGCCATCCGTCCCGAGAGGTACAGGAACAAAAATCGGCCGATTTTCAGCATCGACCATTGGTGTTCCGTCCTCCCCGACAGCCTGTATATATGACATCTCGATCTTGGTTGCTTCTGTCCCACCGGGCGTGCCAAAAAGTGTGTTGACGTCAAAAGTCGTCGACACACCGTTGTCCGGAGAGTTCACCGAAACCCCGGCCGACGCAGAGTCCTGTGCTCCCAACGGACCGGCTCAGCTCGCCGATGTTCGTGTGCGCTGGTGCGTGCCGGATGGTTTTCCTGCAAACCAACAAAGACAATAAAAGGTGTAAAATTCCAGGTCATCGGCCCGGATAGACCGATGTGCAGTCGTGGCCGATTATGGCGTAAGATAGACAAAAATCGGCCATAGACAAGGGACAGCACGGCCCATCCATTTACGTATTAAATGCCAGGCGAACGAACTGTGATACGAACGATACGGAATCGGCCGACGCTATAACATGCAATCGGTGGCTAGCAGCCGATTTCGTCGGTAAGCGATCAAATTATTAAGACTTTGCAAAGATGCATTATCGAACGAAATGTAAACAGAATAATTATTAATATGATGTAATTCATTTGATAGCAAGAAGATGGTTTAATCATCAATCAGATCCGTGAATCGGCCGATCGGGTATTTGGCCGATTCTACGAGTGATTATAGTAGTGAATTATTTAGATATATCTACATGTATAATGATGATCAATAAAATCATATTAATAACTCGGATTCAAAAGCAGCTTTAATAGATTTTGCACTGATTAAACATAAAACAGCTAATGAACGTGGTAAGCAATCGGCTAAACACTCCGAAAGAACGAGTAAGACAAATATAACCACACGGATCTCAAATCGACCGATCGCTCCAACAGGACAAGTCAACTAATGGCACGCGATCGGACCAGGTCTAACGGCCGCGTACGCCCGGCCGATTCGGGACAAGCACAATCATAAACGTCTTAACTATGAAAGTAAATCTACACCCTAGCCAATCGGCTGCATGCGCCTAGGACAAGTCAACTATCGCAAAGGCAAATACAGGACACGTCAACCGAATCCGCACGATCGAATCGGCCAAGATGTAAAAGAATTCTCATAGCGGCTATCGTGACTCGAACGACCAGATCCGAGCCAATCGGCGCTGTGAGCAAAGGCTGGAACGGGGAGGCGGGACAAGTCAAACTACCTCCACCACGAGCCCGGACCAGGTCAACTTGACTCATCCCGGCCGATACTCACTACGCCGATCGAGAACAGATCTAGTCGCCGGATAACTAGCAATTAAGCCATCTAATTACGAACAATGCGCCGAGAACTAGACAACATAATTACCTTATCAAGCCAACGTGTCGTCGACCGGAGCCCCGAAGATCCCCGCACGAAAACAGTAAAACTTGACAGAAAATTAGGGTTTGGCGATGCGCCGAAAGTTGTATTGGATGTGAATCGAGTTTACATGTTACATCCGAGTATGTATTTATACTCGGCACAAAGAATCCTACTCGGACCCTCTTCGGGTCGATTTCCTAACCGACTAGGATCTCTTTCCAAAATTAAACTCATTATTTCTAATTTTACAACGCGGGCCGGGCCCATCAATGTTATGCTCTTCCGTTGGCGTCCGCGCACGATTCCCGGGAGGGACGCGCCTTTTACTCGCCCAAGCGGCCGTCGGCCTTCCGCCCACCGGCCCTCTTTTGACCTATAGTCGCCGACAATGGGTCCCTTGGTCAAAAACCGGCGTCAACAGCGAGATGAAGCGGCTCGGCGCCGCTAAGCACCCCGTGAGTCGTTGCATCCCCTTGATGTTCCGGATTGGACCCATGCACTCGATGGCAAAGATCTTCTCTAGATTCGCCTCAATGTCGCGCTCGAGCAACGATGAAGCCAAGGAGCATTCCTCTCGGGACCCCGAAGACGCACTTCTCGGGGTTGAGCTTGACGCCGTTCCCGCGCAGCTTTGCGAACGGACGCTCAAGGTCGACGACGAGCTGATCGAATGTTTGGGACTTGACCACGATGTCATCCACGTAGGCTTCAACTATGTCGCCGAACGGATAATCGAAACACTTTTGTATGAACCTCCGGTAGGTGGCACCAGCGTTCTTGAGGCCGAACGGCATCGTAGTGTAGCAATACGAGCCAAACGGTGTGATGAAGGAGGTTGCGAGTTGGTCGGATTCGCCGAGCGCGACTTGATGGTACCCGGAGTACGCATCTAGAAAGCGAGAGGGTTTCGCACCCGGAGGTCGAGTCAACTATTTGGTCGATGCGTGGTAAAGGAAAGGGATCCTTTGGACATGCCTTGTTCGGGCTAGTATAATCAACACGGATTCTCCATTTCCCATTCTTTTTACGTACAAGAACAGGACTAGCTAACCACTCCGGATGATACACCTCCTTGATAAACCCGGCCGCCGGCAGCTTCGTGATCTCCTCCCCGATTGCCTTGCGCTTCTCCTCGTCGGAGTGGCACAAGCGTTGCTTCACCGGCTTGGATCCCGGCCGGATGTGCAAGGAGTGCTCGGCGACTTCCCTCGGTATTCCCGGCATGTCCGAGGAAGACGATGAGCGCGCTTTCCTATTTGTGGGAGAGCGAGGTGCCGACGTGCACCGTCTTCCCCTCGTCGCCGACAAGGTCGAGGACGACCTCCTTGGTGCCCTCCGTAGGCTCGAACGAGGCCGCCTTACGGCTTGTCTATGGGGGATCCTCGACGACCTGCTCCTTGATCACCGCCGGCTCCGTGGTCGAGGCCGGGGTGGCGGACGCGAGGTCGCAGCTTGTCGACGTCGCACCGGTAGGCGTGCTGAAAGGACGCGCGCAAGCCGATGACTCCCTTCGGCCCGGGCATCTTGAGCTTCAGGTGGACGTAGTTCGGGACGGCCATGAACTTCGCGTAGCACGAACGCTCGAGAATGGCGTGGTAGATTCCTAGGAATCCGACCACCTCGAACGTGAGGGTCTCCATTCGGAAGTTCAAAGGAGTCCCAAAGGTGACGGCCAAGTCAATTTGCCCGATGGGAACAGACTGCGTCCCCGCCGCAATGCCGTGGAATGGTGATCCGTTGGGGCGAATGCGAGAACGATCGATCCCCATGGCGTCGAGGACGTCGGCGTAGAGGATGTTGAGGCCGCTGCCTCCATCCATGAGCACCTTGGTCGGGCGCGTCTTGGCGACGATGGGGTCGACCACGAGCGGGTACCGAACCGGTCGTGGAACTCGTGCGGAGTGGTCGGTGCGGTCGAAGGTGATTGGATCTCCGACCATCGGAGGAAGGCCGGGGTTGCAGGTTCCATGGCGAAGACATCGCGGCGCTCGATCTTGGCGGAGCGTCGGTTGGTGCGAGCGTTGGAGCTCGCAAAGATCATCGACCACCCCTCGGCTTCGGGGCATCCCTCACCTTCGTCCTCACCGGCGTCGCCTCCGACTCCGGCGTTCTCTTCGCGCTCCGACGGTGGGTACCCCTTCCTCCCCTGCTGCGTGATGAATTACTTCATCAACGAGCAGATCCTTCATCAGTGCTTGATGGGGAACTCGTGGTTGGGGCACGGCCCGTTCCACCTCTTCTCGAAGTGGTTCGAACCTCCTTGTTGGGCTGCTTGGCACCCTTCTTCTCGATCGCCGCCACCATGGGTCCGTCGCTCGACCGTGACAAGTTCTTCTTGTTGGGCTTGGAGATGGAGGGGCCCCCACCGGCGTTGCCGTCGGTCCGTTTGCCCTTCCCTTTCTCGGGGGTGGCACGATGGAGGAGGGCTCCAACCGCCTCCTCGCCCGAAGCATGACTCGTGGCGATGTCGAGGAGCTCCCCGGCTATTCGAGGGCAGCTTCGCCCCAGCTCGTGGATGAGCGCCTCGCAGTTCGTTCCGAAAGGAACGCGCCCACCACGTCCGCGTTGATGACGTGGGGCGGCTCGTTGCAGCGCCGGGAGAAGCGTCGAATGTAATCCCGGAGAGGCTCGTTTGGCTTCTACCGACAGTTCTTCAACTCCCGGGGTTGCCGGGCGGCGCACATCGCCTGGAAGTTACCCACGAAGACCCTCGCAGGTCGGCCCACGAGTGTATCTTGTTCACGGGGAGATGCTCAAGCCATGTCCGCGTCGAGTCGGTGAGGTACAATGGCAAGTTGCGAATGATGGAATGATCATCATTCGCACCCCGCCCGACAGAGCGAGGCGGTGATCCTCCAACCGGAGGGAGGGGTTCGACTCCGCGAGCGTACTTGGCGACCGTCGTCGGGGACGGAAGTGCCGAGGGAAGGTGGCTCCCGGATGGCGGAGCTGAACACCCTTGGACCTGGCGGGTCGGGGCTCCGGCTCCGGTCTTCGTCAATGTCATATCACCCTCCGCGACGACGGTGATGAACGTGTTGGTGGCCCACGTCGTCGTGGGCACGCCATCGTGCGTTGAGGGTCGAGCACGCATCGCACGCCGTGCCGATATGAGAGTGCACCGACTGCCTGGCCTCGGGTTGGGCCGACCATGCGGGTTGTTGGGCGGACGCATGCATTGAGCCTACCGAATGTTCACGGGAGGTGTGGAGGTTGACACTAGCGTGCTGGTTCGACGGCGCCGCACATCGCCGTGAACTTTCCGCCTGCTGCTCCACCGCCTTGGCGAGGAGAGTCGCCATCTCCCTCTACACTCGCTACGCCTCAGGAGTTGGCTATAGGGGAGGGTTTGAAGTAGCGCCTCCACGGCGGCGACGTTCCGCCCAGCTCAAGGGAAATGCCGGGCGTGCCGCCATCGACGTCGGCGATCTGCTGGTTCACGAGGCGACCTCTCGCCGCGCGTGGCACTCCACGCGTTGGCACTGCTGCTCAAGCTCCCGGTCCACCGCGGCTACTCCCTCCGCGATGTTGCGGCGCGCTTCTTCCAGCTCTACCTTCCTGGCCCGGAGGCGTGCCCGCACGTTGTCGCCGCCGGGTGGAGCGGTGTGCCCACGTTGTGCTGCTGGCCTTCCCGGAGCGTCGGGCTCCGGTGCGGCCGGTCCGCCGTCACTTCGTGCCGCCGCTACCGTGGAGTGCACCATGTTGCACTCGCAGGTGGGGCAGCGATTCTCCTCGCTGCACCCCTGGTCCGAGTCTTCCTCCTCCCCTGCGTCAAGGAGGTCAAAGAAGGACTCGGAAGGATGACCGATCATCCCCACAAACTCACCAACCATGGGGTCTCCGGGTCCCGGGGAGCGTCCGGCCGGCGCCACGGCCGCTTAGCGGCGCAGCTTGGTGGCGCATCCGCAGCTAGTGTCACACCCCTATCCCGAAAGATAGATTAGTGTGGTACGGTTCACCTTGGGAGATGATTAACGAAGCAACCATACATAGCATCACATTAACATACACGATTTGCAAGTTTACATAACTAAGTCTCGAATTACAACATAGAGTTCCAAATAAAAGATACATTAGGTTCGAATTTAAGTTATATAACCATGATCTTTGTTCGTAATATAGTGTGGAAGCGATTACATTACTCGACAATACATAGATAGCTTAGGTGAACCATGCCGGCCCGGGCCACGGCTCACTCATCATGGGTCGGAGAACTAGGAACCCATTCGATGGTCCACTCTTTGGCCTCCTCTCCATCCCGCACAACCTTACCACAACAATCACAATATCCGGCTTGCGGAAAACCTAGAAATACACATGTAGTGACAAAGCTGCCCGACCTTGGCGAAGAAGGGAGAGGGGCCCGACCTTTCTAGACGGTGTGTGACGCGGCGGCGCTCGGGACGGCCATGGCGCGGCGGCGACTCAAATTTCCGGTCGTGCCCGAGCTGCAGGGGGAGATGGAGCAGGGCGGCGGTGCGGAGAGGAGCAGTGGGAGATGGGGGAGCTGGCAAACGCGTTTTGGTGATGCGGTATTGGCTGTTGTGCCATTTTCAAGAGAGGGGAAGGACGGCGGCAGGGAGAGGTCGCCGAGGGGATGTCGCCCATTGAAGTCCTGCGCTCCACTCGTTGGCCTGCGGGTACGCCAAGTGGTTGGGGGTTGGTAGGGGGTGTCGTGGTGACTTGATGGGGCTTGCGCACGCGCGGAGGGGCGGCCAGGCTGGCCGGACCGGCGGTCCGAGCCGCCATTGCCCGGTGGGCAATGAGCTCGAAGGGAGTTTTCAAATTTTGAAATCTGTTTTCTGAAATTTGCATCAAATTCATACTGTATTTGCTCCAAAAATTAAACCAAAAATACAAAGCGATTCAGCACGAATTTATCTACACTTTTTGTTTGATGCCAAAGTTTTGATTCGATTCCTAAAAATTCATATAAAATTCATAAACAGCGCAGTTTTGATTTCAAATTTGAATTTTTGTGCTTTTAAAATTTGATCCAAAAATTTTGTAAAAATGCTGTAAATTCGTGCTTTTGCATGTACAATATGGTGGTGCAAAAATATGAGGGTAGTGCTATTGTAATTTTTGAATTTTTCTTAGGGTTAGGGTTTAGCCCTAGGGTTTGCCTTTTTCTTTTGCTTTTTCCCATTTTTCTTTTTCTTGGTTTCCTTTGGGTAATTAGCATGAGGGTTTCCTTAGTGGGGTACTTAGGGTCTTAATTAGGTCATTAGCACCTAATCGTGACATGGGATGTCACAGCCTCCCCTTAAAGAAATTCTCGTTCCCGAGAATCGTTACTAATTCGGGAGAGGGAGTGCGAAAATTACCGATTTGTGTGACGCGAGAAACTCGGGAAAGTTCTTCTCTAGAAAATCCTGTTGTTCCCAAGTTGCTTCTTCCTCCGTGTGATTACTCCATTGCACTTTATAGAAGGTGATGGTGCGATTACGAGTTACCCGGTCGCTTTGATCGATAATCCGGACGGGGTATTCGGGGTAGGAGAGATCTTCTTCTAGTTGCTCGGTGTCGAAATGACCACATCTATTGGAGGCTTCAAGAATTTCTTGAGTTGTGAGACATGGAACACATTATGCACACGAGCAAGACTTTCCGGTAATTGCAATCGATAAGCAACCGCGATATGCTTTTCCACAATCGGATAGGGTCCGATATAGCGTGGTGCTAACTTTCCTTTAATTCCAAACCGAGATATGCCCTTGTTCGGAGAGACGCGAAGATAAACATGATCGCCTTTCTCAAATCCCGATGGGCGTCTCCTCTTGTTGGCGTAGCTAACTTGGCGAGATTGTGCGACTTTCATGTTGGCTTGAATTTGTCGCACCTTTTCTTCGGCTTGAGTGACAAGATCAGGACCAAAATTTGTTCTTTCACCCGCTTCCGACCAATTCAAAGGTGTACGACAAGAATGGCCATACAATGCTTCGAATGGTGACATTCCCGAACTCTCTTGATAGCTATTGTTGTACGAGAATTCGGCATATGGAAGACAATCATCCCAATTTCCTCGATTTTCCATAGCACATGCTCTCAAGATATGCTCCAAATATTGATTCAACCTTTCGGTTTGTCCATCCGTTTGGGGGTGATAAGCGGAGCTTCTAATGATAGTAGTACCGAGACAAGAATGCAATTGCTTCCAAAAGCGAGATACAAATTGCGGACCTCGATCGGAAACAATGGTTTTGGGTACTCCATGCAAACATAGCACTCTTGAGATATATAGCTCGGCATACTTCTTGGTATTGTAGGTAGTATGGACGGGATGAAATGCGCGGATTTGGTTAATCTATCCACAATAACCCAAATTGAATCATGCTTCTTCGATGTGAGAGGCAATCCAACGAAAAAATCCATAGCAATGTCCTCCCACTTCCAAACGGGAATCTTCAATGGGTTCAATAATCCAACTTTTCTCAAGTGATCGGCCTTTACCCGTTGACAAGTATCGCACTCGGCCACATACCGTGCAATTTCACGCTTCATGCGTGTCACACCCGGTTTTAACGACCAAAACCGAATGCATCCGTATGCGTGCCCGGGAACAAGTTTTCACGCACACAGGACAAATTAATGTGATCAAAGAACAATGTCTTTATTAAATTGAATACTTACATCGATATTGTCTCAAAGGACTAAATACAAATATACGCTAGCGGAAGACTCCATAACACCACGGGCAATCGACCGGGGTTTCGCACGCCTAGACCATTCTCATCGGTGGTCTTCTCTATCTTCCGAGCAGCAGTAGTTGGTAGCAAAAAGGAAATAGCAAGAGTGGGTACATGTCGTACTCAGCAAGTGTGGGAATATATGACATGTAAGCTGAATGAAAGGAAGGCTAACACATGGTTTGCAATAGAAAGCACCTACACTAGTCAAGTTAATTAAAGCAACCTATTTACTAAGTAGAATATGATCCATCGAGGTTACCCCACTGTCAACCACTGCAAGCTACCCTACTTGCAGCAAACCACACCTACAGGTTACCCCGCCTGTAGCAAACCACACTACAGGTTATCCCACCTGTAGCCAAAACACACTACAGGTTACCCCGCCTGTAGCAACCTACGAGTCACTCCACCCGTCCATACCCTCTAGTTCTCGTGAGGATCCAGGCCGTTCGTGACCGTGAACACGGCTGTTATAACAGTTTTACACTCTGCAGAGGTGGCACAACTTTACCCACAGGTCGGTGATTCCATCACCCGTCGGTGACTAAAATCTCCATTATACCAAGCACACTTCCTTAGGTGTGAGGCCAAGAGATCACCGCAAGGTCTTTCGAAGGACTTCCCAGCTTGCAAAACGCCCATGCTAAGGTTTCGCCGCCATCAAAGTGACGCATCACCCAGGGGCCCCTCTTGCACCGTGGCTTCAAGTACTCTGCCTTTCCTCGCCCGAATCCAGAAGACACCTTCTTCCTTCATCCTTCCTCGACGCCCGCAAAGCTGGGAAGTTACCTTGGTACTAAACCTTACCTACCCATTATCAGCCCTGTGCTTTGTGCGGAAGTCCTGGGTTGCCGCTCCAAGAACCGGTCCTTATGATCCCAAACAGGTACCACCACACCCAACGGTGTGCACCGGCACCATCATCGACAATCCTCCTGTCGGGATCACCTAAGTTCCATGTTGCTAAAAAGCATTACCAGTTCTTGATCATTATGTTCAAGTGGATACTTAATCAAGATTAGCATTTAGTTCAGTCTGAACCCCATTATAAGCAACTAAGCAAAGGCGTACCCATACTATAACACTACACCCAAAACCAAGGCGACAAGGTAAAAGTATGGAACAGGGTATGACACAATAGGATTCAAATTAAATGCAATGCATAAAAGTAAATTCAGATAGTAAGAAGTAGGCGCAATGTGCATCAAGGACACTTGCCTGTTTCCCCTTGCTGCTGCTCATGTCTTCAATTCTTGCTCTTGAGGTCTTGAAATGATCATTCTTCTAACTAACGTCACACCGATACAAACATGCACAAGCACACAAGCAAACTAAGGAACAATACATCAAACAATATCTAATGAGTATGAAAACAGTACTGATAAATAGTACACGTCGCTACGATCGTGTGAGCGCAAAAATCGCCTTAATTGGAGTTACAAGCAATAAGATAAGAATGTTTCAAAATCTAGGGTTTAAAATGCAAGATAGCCTTTTTCTCATAAATAATTAATTATATTTATGCAACAGGAATAAGTAAAAGATTATTTTATTTGTAAATAAAGAGAGATGAAATAAATAAATTATTTTTTCACAAAATAAACAGGAAGGAAATTTATTTCTGATCTAAAAGCACGTTTTACATTATTCTATGGAAATCATAAAGGTTAGGGTTGCAAAATAATCTATTTCGAAAAATAAACAAATAAATTAAATTATCTTTATAAAACAGAAACAATTAATTCAATAAAACATAAAACAATAACTTTTACATGGAAACAATATATTTATTTTTGTAAAGCAGCGACCAGGTTTCGTTATTGCTAAATAGAGGATCTAACTGCAAAAAGAACAGAGCAGCTGGCTGGGCAAAGCTCTAACGTGATCGCATGGCAGCACATGATTGTGCTGGTCGTTCTTGGCTGGAGGGCTCGGCTTTGCATCGCGTTTGTTCTGGAGCAAGAAAAGTAAACAACGAACTCACCTAGGACGTTGGCTGCGGAGTGGCTTGACGGAGGCAAGAAATCGACGATGATTCGCGTCAGTGATTTAACGGCGTCTACGACGGTAGAACTCGATGGCGACTTCAGAAATCGGTGGGAACTGCTCCAGACTTCCTTCTAGGCTTCACGGCGACTTGAGGACGGCTCCCTGGCTGTAACTTGACGATTTTGACGTTGGAGCTCTAATGGCGGCGGCTGCGCGAGAGGAGCTGCGGCTAGGGCACGAGAGGCGGCGGCTTCGGTGTGAGGGCTTCCAGGGGCGAACCAGGCGACGATTTATAGATGTTGGGTGGACCTTCTCGTACGGGCTCGGAGATAGGGATTCGTCTGGTGCAAGGAACGCACGAGGCGGCGGTGGAGTCCGTATCCTATAAGAGGAAGAAGACGACTCGTGGGCTGCGTGAGCTGCTACCGTGGCTTAGACTTTGTGCTGGGTCAAACACATGGGCTTCAGAGTTGTTGCGCCGGTTGGACTCGTGGAATAGCTGGCTACGTGAGAGGAAAAACAAAAAAGTAGGCCGCAAGGGAAAAGAAAAGAAAATAAGGATACGGAAGCCTAGTTTTGGAACACAACAGAGAGAGAAAGAAATACAGGTTGGGCCTCGGGAGGGGACGCGTCTAGAAGGAAATTGGGTTTTCTTTTTCTTTTTCTAAATCCTATTCATATTTACAACTAATTCCAATCGATTTTTACTCTGTATTTGAAATACATTTTCCACACAACAAAGGCCCAATGCAAATTACCAGCATGAATGCATTCAAACAATATATAAACATTTAATCTAACACTTATATTTAGTTTAGATTAGGTAAAAAAAATTGTATGAAATTAATTGGTTTCCAAATCAAAGTAATTGAAAGTAATTAAACTCTTTTTATTTGTTGAATTAAGAACATTTTGGAAAATAAAAATACTATAAACAAAAATAGTTAGTGTCAAATAAATTCTTTTATAAATCACATGTGCCTATAAAATAACTATTTTCATAAACCAAGTATATTTATTAAGTAGCATTTTCTTAAATTAGGCATTTATTTGATAAGCCATTTTCATATATTTAAAATATTGATCCCATGAATCAAATGTATTTCTCAAATCAAAAGTTTTTATACATCAAACTTTATTTAGATTTAGAAATAGCTCCTTTTGCTCGGATGAAATGATAAAGCTCTTATTTTGCTTACAAAGTGAAATACCTCATATAAAATAAAGCTTTCTAAAATAATCTAGTTTCATAACCAAGACGAATAAAATGTAGTTTCGGAAAAATTTAACAATGAAACTTTATAAACCAAATAACTTATATCAATTGATTAATTGTTTTTAAAAAAATATCTCTGTCTCTTAAAGAAGAAAGAAAGAAAATATATTTATAATATTAACCTTTAGATAAGATTCAAATATACTTAAAAAAGTTTTAAAATTTAGTGGAATTTAAGCATGACCCAAAATTTGAAATTCGGGGTGTTACAAGACTACCCCCTTAACAAGAATCTCGTCCGAGATTCGGTGTGGCTAGCAAGAGGTAGGTCAAGGTAATTTTGTTTCGGTGCATCCACTCCACTTGATTGATGGTGTATCCTCATGCAGCTATACCAAACATAGATCCAATGGCTCCGGTACTTCACTTTCCCATCGGATAAAACATGGTGGGTTTTTGGAAAGGATAAGTAGAAAGAAAGATAGGATGCGTGTCCCAACTAAACTATAACTAATACTATGCATAATTAATGATGTGATAACAAGGCTTAAGGCTTTGTGAGCACACCAGCACACAAACAAAGATCCAACTCAAACATGGCTAGGGATGGCAATGGGTACCCGAAACCCGTGACCCGACGGGTTTTTCTTCCATTAGGGGGAGGATTTGGGGTAGATTTATCACCCATGGGTCCGTTAACGGGAGAAATTAGGACCCATCGGGTCTAGCGGGTTCGGGTCCCGTTCCACTAGACCCATACCCGATACCCGACAGACCCGGTCCAAATAAACTTGTGGCCCTTTACATCTAGCCCAGCCCAACTAACACCAAGTCATATAAAAGCAACACCTAAAATCCTAAACCCTAGCCTCTCCAGAAACTCCACCACCACCAGGCCAGCACCTAGCCGCCACCGGTCTCCCCTTCCCATCATCCCGTGCGCGGGCGGCGTGTGCGCGCCTCTCGCCCTCTCCCGTTCTCCCCGTGGGCCGTGGCCCCGTCGCCCCCTACTGTCCCCGGGCCCGGCTCGCCGCAGCTGCACGTCGCAGCCTCGCAGGCGTGGTCGCGCGGGCGCGGAGCAGGACTGCGGGAGCGGGAGGCGTCGCCGATCGCCACTCGCCACTCGCCAGGCAGCAGCGGCACCCGGTCCGGACTCCGGACGCGTCGCCATCTCGTCGCAGCGGCACGTCGCAGGCAGCAGCAACACGCCAACACCCGGACCGTACGCAGCAGGCAGCAGGCAGCAGCAACACCCGGTCCGACTCCGCGTCCCCTACTCCGACGCCCTCTCCCTCCCGTTCCGGTTGCGCAGAGACAGAGCACGGAGGCCATTCCGCCGTGGAGGAGAGGTAGGACCTCGGACCTGGGGATGGCGTTGCTCTCCGGATCCACCAGCGACGACGGCCGGTGATCCTTCTTCCTCCTCTAAACTCGTTCTTTATTGCAGCAACTTACTGACCCGGCCGTCCCATCCAAAGGGACATCGACGTTGTTGAGGAGGACCGACAGCCATCTGATCCAAAGCAAAAACAAGTCGCCGCCCCGTCGTCGAGTTGGTGGATTCGCCCCAAGACTAAGAGCCAACCCTGCCGTCGTCCTACTGCATCGTGGTCCGGCTACGCCTCCAGCTGCTGCTCCAAGTTCGCCACTGCTTCCCGTTGCTGCTACTCCGCCGCCTCCTGCAGATCTTGGACGCTACACCATCCCCAAGACCAAGGCTTCCTGCGTCAAGAACCGCAAGAAGAACGGCCGGCCTCCATTGTCCCCGTCATCACGACCGCCTCCCCGCTGCAAGGGTTTTCGCTACCTTTTGTAATGTTTCTTTCTTTCCTGATTTCATTTGATTGGATATTGTGATCTGTGCTAGTACATTGTTTACAAATATTGTGATCTGTGATAAAATATTGATTGTGTAGAAACTGAATTGTTACATGTCTGTATCCATGTAGATTCTGATTTATTTGTGCATTAAGTGAATTGTTTATTTATTCAATTGATGCCTGTAGATTCTGATTTATTTGTGTAGTAAGTCAAGTGTTTATTTGTGCAATTGATGTCTGCAGATTATGATTTATTTGTGCAGTAAGCGAATTGTTACTAGTGTAGATTCTTGTTTATTTGTGCAATTGATGTCTGCAGATTTGGTGAGATGTCTGCAGCTAGTGGAAGTAGCATCAAGACTCCATGCACTGCTTCGTCACAATCTGAATCGGGCTCACAGACAGAAGCTACAAATGATTCTGAGCCAATAGATGTGGAAGATGAGCAAGTAAATGATGAAATAGTTCCGATTGATGTGGAAGAAGAAGAAGAAATCGACCCAGGTTCAAAAAGGAAGTTGACTTCACCAGTTTGGAAAGAGTTTAAGAGAGTCAAGTACATGGGAACTATAAAGGCAAAATGCAACTATTGTCACAAGAAGCTTTCTGGTATCACAAGTAATGGTACTAGTCATCTTCGTGATCATCTCAAGATATGTACATTGAAGAAGATCAAGATGGGATCTAAGAGGTTGGCACAACCACATTTGAGGTTTGGTGCCACTCCTGCAGGAGCAATATCTGTGGAGAACTACACCTTTGATCAAGACATTGCTAGGAGGGCACTTGTTACCATGATCATTCTTCATGAGTATCCCTTGAGCATGGTTGATCATGCTGGTTTTCGGAACTTCTGCAGTGCTCTTCAACCATTATTCAAGATTGGGACTAGGAACACGATAAGGTATGTTGCTGATTGAGTTTTATTGAAAGTTCTACTGCTGTATGAGTTTTCTAATCAGTTTTCTTGTAATTTCAGGAAGGATATCATGAACCAATTTGAGTTGGAGAAGAAAAAGGCTATTGAATACATGGCTGGAATTACTTCAAGGGTGGCTATCACCACTGATATGTGGACCTCGGACAATCAAAAGAGAGGCTACATGGCCATCACAGCACACTTTGTTGATGAATCTTGGACACTGAGAAATATTATCATGAGGTAATCATTGATTCACAGCAAACTTCTTGGTTGCAATTGCATACTTGTCATGTGTCTAACATAGTTTTACTCATATGCAGGTTCATTTATGTGCCAGCGCCTCACACGGCTGAAATCATAGCTGAAGAACTCCATGATGCTTTGGTTGAATGGAATCTTGATGAGAAGGTATCCACTATTACACTTGACAACTGCACAACAAATGATGCTGCCATTCCCATGCTTGTGAGAAAGATTGGTAAAAGTAACCTCATAGCTGATGGTAAATTATTGCATATGCGTTGTTGTGCTCATATTCTCAATCTGATTGTTAAAGATGGGTTAGAAAAGTTGAAAGATGCAATTGAAAACATTCGTGATAGCGTAGCATATTGGACAGCTACCCCAAAAAGGGTTGAGAAGTTTGAGGAGATAGCTAAGCATTGCAAAGTTAAAATTGACCAGAAAATAATCCTTGATTGCAAGACTAGATGGAATTCGACATTCAAAATGCTTAGTGTCGCATTACCATACAAGGCTGTCTTTATTAGAGCTAGTCGTGTGGATAGGCAGTACACTTGTTTGACAAGTGAGGAGGAATGGATGTTTGCTGCTGATGTGGTAGAAAGGTTAAGATTGTTTAATGACATAACTGAAATCTTTTCTGGGACTGGTTATGTGACTGCCAACATTTACTTCACTAAGATTTGTGAGATTAGAATGAAAATCAGGCAATGGTCAACTTGTGGCAATCCATTGGTAGAAGCAATGTCTGAAAATATGGTAGCTAAATTTGACAAGTACTGGTCTGATATTCAAGGTCTCATGGGAATTGCAACTCTTCTTGATCCTCGATTCAAGAACATTATGTTGTTGATGTCTTTTGAGTGGTTGCTTGGTGTGACTGGTACAATATGTGAGGAGAAGGTTGATGAGATCAAAAGCTTGTTGAATCGGTTGATGATGGATTACCAATTTGAAGAGGATGAGGAAATACATGATAATGAGTCTTCAGTTTCAGCTGATAGCACAGACTTCTTTTCTTCTTTTAGTGCTCGTGTTGCAAGTAAAAGGCCAGCAACTATGAGGTCTAAATCTGAGCTAGACCGGTACTTGGAGGATGAATTGGTCCCTTTGACCACTAAGAACTTCAATGTTTTAGATTGGTGGAAGGTGGCAGGTACACGTTATCCTACCTTGAGGAAGATTGCACGAGACATCTTTGCAATTCCTGTTACTACTGTTGCTTCAGAATCTGCATTTAGCACTAGTGGTAGAGTCCTTAGTGAACATCGCAGCAGGCTAACTTTTCAAATGTTGGAGGCTCTCATGTGCTCTCAAGATTGGATCCGAAACAGAATGAAAGGTATTTGTGTTGCCCAGTTCATGCTTTCTTTATTTAAATGCAAACTAACTTGTTTCCTATTGTGTTGTAGTTGATGACAAAGAGATGACCTCTTCTACCTTCTGGTCTTGTCTTCAAGATATTCAAGAGGGTCTTCAGGTAATATTTTAGGTACAATTGTTCTTGATTATTGTCATATTGCATTCAGTTCTCAATTCTTATATTTTTAATGTATGTAGGAACTCAAAATTGGGTGAAGATGCAAGTAGGCCTAGATGCAAGTGAGGAACTTGGAGGTGCAACAAGAAGGGGCCATGTGATGTGTTGTGTGCAAGATGCAATGTGAAGTGCAATATGTTGTGTGATATGCACTATTTTTGTAATCTTTTGGTTGTAATAACTCTATGATTCCTTGCATACTTGCTGCTGTTGAAGTGCTCATGTGAGCCATGGTTGAAAACTAGATATTTAGGATTGAAGTATTGAACATTTGAACTACTAATGTTGAATGCTGAAGTGCTCATGTGAGCCATGACTGAAAACCTTGAGTTATTGGCTTAATTGTGTTGCTGGAATGTTGGATGTGCCTATTTACTGTTGTTGGGAAAATTATAGTCCCTGGTGGGTATGGGTACCCGATGGGTTTTTTCACCCGGTGGATGTGGGTCTGGGTTTAATTCTTCACCCGTGGCTGATAGTGGAGTCTCCAGTGGGAGAATTATGTTCTGGTGGAGGTGGGTCCGAGGAGGCAAAACCCGGTGGGTTTGTACCCGTTGCCATCCCTAAACATGGCACACCACAGTACAAAACAAACAAGTCACATGGTTCTATCTAACGAATCATGCTAAATGGGAGGTATTTCTAATCACTACGAGGGGGAGCTTCACGGTCATCCTTGGGTTGTTGGAGCTGCTTCATAGGTAGTGAATCAAACATGTGACATCCTTGTGACCATTCTTCGTGTTCTTCATCGTCTAATTTGATAGAACAAATAATTTTTTAAAAAGGGGGAAGACTAGAAGAAGAATAGTTTTGTTTAACATTTGAAGAATAGTCAAGTCGGAGAACATAACAAAGGAGTGAAAATAAAATATCTCAAAGTATTAGTTTTGAAAATAGAACCTATGACACGACCATTCTAACTAGGCTTGCGTCCTATGGTCGACACGGCGTACGTCCTACGGTCGACAAGGCTCGATACCACTTTGTCACACCCGGTTTTAACGACCAAAACCGAATGCATCCGTATGCGTGCCCAGGAACAAGTTTTCACGCACACGGACAAATTAATGTGATCAAAGAACAATGTCTTTATTAAATTGAATACTTACATCGATATTATCTCAAAGGACTAAATACAAATATACGCTAGCGGAAGACTCCATAACACCACGGGCAATCGACCGGGGGTTTCGCACGCCTAGACCATTCTCATCGGTGGTCTTCTCCATCTTCCGAGCAGCAGTAGTTGGTAGCAAAAAGGAAATAGCAAGAGTGAGTACATGTCGTACTCAGCAAGTGTGGGAATATATGACATGTAAGCTGAATGAAAGGAAGGCTAACACATGGTTTGCAATAGAAAGCACCTACACTAGTCAAGTTAATTAAAGCAACCTATTTACTAAGTAGAATATGATCCATCAGGTTACCCCACCTGTCAACCACTGCAAGCTACCCTACTTGCAGCAAACCACACCTACAGGTTACCCCGCCTGTAGCAAACCACACTACGAGGTTATCCCACCTGTAGCCAAAACACACTACGAGGTTACCCCGCTCTGTAGCAACCTACGAGTCACTCCACCCGTCCATACCCTCTAGTTCTCGTGAGGATCCAGGCCGTTCGTGACCGTGAACACGGCTGTTATAACAGTTTTACACTCTGCAGAGGTGGCACAACTTTACCCACAGGTCGGTGATTCCATCACCCGTCGGTGACTAAAATCTCCATTATACCAGCACACTTCCTTAGGTGTGAGGCCAAGAGATCACCGCAAGGTCTTTCGAAGGACTTCCCAGCTTGCAAAACGCCCATGCTAAGGTTTCGCCGCCATCAAAGTGACGCATCACCCAGGGGCCCCCTCTTGCACCGTGGCTTCAAGTACTCTGCCTTTCCTCGCCCGAATCCAGAAGACACCTTCTTCCTTCATCCTTCCTCGACGCCCGCAAAGCGGGAAGTTACCTTGGTACTAAACCTTACCTACCCATTATCAGCCCCGTGCTTTGTGCGGAAGTCCTGGGTTGCCGCTCCAAGAACCGGTCCTTATGATCCCAAACAGGTACCACCACACCCAACGGTGTGCACCGGCACCATCATCGACAATCCTCCTGCCGGGATCACCTAAGTTCCATGTTGCTAAAAAGCATTACCAGTTCTTGATCATTATGTTCAAGTGGATACTTAATCAAGATTAGCATTTAGTTCAGTCTGAACCCCATTATAAGCAACTAAGCAAAGGCGTACCCATACTATAACACTACACCCAAAACCAAGGCGACAAGGTAAAAGTATGGAACAGGGTATGACACAATAGGATTCAAATTAAATGCAATGCATAAAAGTAAATTCAGATAGTAAGAAGTAGGCGCAATGTGCATCAAGGACACTTGCCTGTTTCCCCTTGCTGCTGCTCATGTCTTCAATTCTTGCTCTTGAGGTCTTGAAATGATCATTCTTCTAACTAACGTCACACCGATACAAACATGCACAAGCACACAAGCAAACTAAGGAACAATACATCAAACAATATCTAATGAGTATGAAAACAGATACTGATAAATAGTACATGTCGCTACGATCGTGTGAGCGCAAAAATCGCCTTAATTGGAGTTACAAGCAATAAGATAAGAATGTTTCAAAATCTAGGGTTTAAAATGCAAGATAGCCTTTTTCCCATAAATAATTAATTATATTTATGCAACAGGAATAAGTAAAAGATTATTTTATTTGTAAATAAAGAGAGATGAAATAAATAAATTATTTTTTCACAAAATAAACAAGAAGGAAATTTATTTCTGATCTAAAAGCACATTTTACATTATTCTATGGAAATCATAAAGGTTAGGGTTGCAAAATAATCTATTTCGAAAAATAAACAAATAAATTAAATTATCTTTATAAAACAGAAACAATTAATTCAATAAAACATAAAACAATAACTTTTACATGGAAACAATATATTTATTTTTGTAAAGCAGCGACCAGGTTTCGTTATTGCTAAATAGAGGATCTAACTGCAAAAAGAACAGAGCAGCTGGCTGGGCAAAGCTCTAACGTGATCGCATGGCAGCACATGATTGTGCTGGTCGTTCTTGGCTGGAGGGCTCGGCTTTGCATCGCGTTTGTTCTGGAGCAAGAAAAGTAAACAACGAACTCACCTAGGACGTTGGCTGCGGAGTGGCTTGACGGAGGCAAGAAATCGACGATGATTCGCGTCAGCGATTTAACGGCGTCTACGACGGTAGAACTCGATGGCGACTTCAGAAATCGGTGGGAACTGCTCCAGACTTCCTTCTAGGCTTCACGGCGACTTGAGGACGGCTCCCTGGCTGTAACTTGACGATTTTGACGTTGGAGCTCTAATGGCGGCGGCTGCGCGAGAGGAGCTGCGGCTAGGGCACGAGAGGCGGCGGCTTCGGTGTGAGGGCTTCCAGGGGCGAACCAGGCGACGATTTATAGATGTTGGGTGGACCTTCTCGTACGGGCTCGGAGATAGGGATTCGTCTGGTGCAAGGAACGCACGAGGCGGCGGTGGAGTCCGTATCCTATAAGAGGAAGAAGACGACTCGTGGGCTGCGTGAGCTGCTACCGTGGCTTAGACTTTGTGCTGGGTCAAACACATGGGCTTCAGAGTTGTTGCGCCGGTTGGACTCGTGGAATAGCTGGCTACGTGAGAGGAAAAACAAAAAAGTAGGCCGCAAGGGAAAAGAAAAGAAAATAAGGATACGGAAGCCTAGTTTTGGAACACAACAGAGAGAGAAAGAAATACAGGTTGGGCCTCGGGAGGGGACGCGTCTAGAAGGAAATTGGGTTTTCTTTTTCTTTTTCTAAATCCTATTCATATTTACAACTAATTCCAATCGATTTTTACTCTGTATTTGAAATACATTTTCCACACAACAAAGACCCAATGCAAATTACCAGCATGAATGCATTCAAACAATATATAAACATTTAATCTAACACTTATATTTAGTTTAGATTAGGTAAAAAAAATTGTATGAAATTAATTGGTTTCCAAATCAAAGTAATTGAAAGTAATTAAACTCTTTTTATTTGTTGAATTAAGAACACTTTGGAAAATAAAAATACTATAAACAAAAATAGTTAGTGTCAAATAAATTCTTTTATAAATCACATGTGCCTATAAAATAACTATTTTCATAAACCAAGTATATTTATTAAGTAGCATTTTCTTAAATTAGGCATTTATTTGATAAGCCATTTTCATATATTTAAAATATTGATCCCATGAATCAAATGTATTTCTCAAATCAAAAGTTTTTATACATCAAACTTTATTTAGATTTAGAAATAGCTCCTTTTGCTCAGATGAAATGATAAAGCTCTTATTTTGCTTACAAAGTGAAATACCTCATATAAAATAAAGCTTTCTAAAATAATCTAGTTTCATAACCAAGACGAATAAAATGTAGTTTCGGAAAAATTTAACAATGAAACTTTATAAACCAAATAACTTATATTAATTGATTAATTTTTTTAAAAAAATATCTCTGTCTCTTAAAGAAGAAAGAAAGAAAATATATTTATAATATTAACCTTTAGATAAGATTCAAATATACTTAAAAAAAGTTTTAAAATTTAGTGGAATTTAAGCATGACCCAAAATTTGAAATTCGGGGTGTTACAATGCGTGTCCACCAAAACTTCTCTCTTAGGCCGCCATACATTTTGTTGCTACCGGGTTGTATGGAATATTTAGATAAGTGTGCCTCATCCATTATTTTCTTCCATAATTCCATATCCTTTGGAACAACGAGACGTTGGTTCAACCATAACACACCGTTGGCATCTTGTCGAAACATGTAGCTTAATCCTTTTCTATCTTTTGCCGGATAAATTCCCTTCCTTCATCCTTCTTTTGTGCCTCAATAATTTCCTCACGAAGGGTAGGGATAAGAGCTAGATTATACAATGAGCCATAGGGAATAACTCGAAGGCTTGGTTCACTAAGATCTGAAATTTCTGAGTTTTCCATAGAACAACCGGTAACATGATTGCATTGGTCCTTGCGACTCAAAGCGTCGGCAACCACATTAGCTTTACCGGATGATAATGAACTTCCAACTCATAATCCTTGATTAATTCAAAACATCGACATTGCCTCATATTCAACTCCTGTTGGGTGAAGATAAACTTGAGACTCTTATGATCCGTGTAGAGATTGACAAGATTTCCATGTAGATAATGCCTCCAGATTTTCAATGCAAGAACAACCGAGGCTAATTCTAAATCATGGGTAGGGTAGTGTTGTTCATGCTTGCGAAGTTGACGGGAAGCATAAGCAATGACACGACCTTCTTGCATGAGTACACACCCTAGCCCGGTGCCGGACGCATCACAATATACGTCGAACGGCTTGGTGATGTCGGCTTGTGCTAACACCGGAGCGGAGGTCAAATGCTTTTTGAGAGTTTGGAAAGCTTCTTCACATTCACGGCTCCATTTTTAAACTTAGCATCTTTCTCCAACAATTTTGTCATAGGCTTCGCTATGCTTGAAAAATTGGGAATGAATTTCCGATAATAACCGGCAAGACCGAGAAAGCTTCGGATTTGTCTCACCGACCTTGGGGACTTCCAAGTAAGCACTTCTTCAACTTTACTCGGGTCAACAACAACACCTTCCGCGGATATGATATGACCCAAGAAAGGAACTTGCTTCAACCAAAATTCACATTTGTTAAATTTGGCATATAATTGATGGTCACGAAGCTGTTGGAGAACAATGCGAAGGTGTTAGGCATGCTCTTCTTCGGACTTCGAATAAATAAGGATGTCGTCAATGAAAACCATGACAAACTTATCCAACTCGGGCATAAAAACTGAATTCATCAAGTACATGAAATGAGCCGGAGCATTTGTAAGCCCAAAAGATATGACAAGATATTCAAAGAGACCGTACGACATGGAGAATACGGTTTTTGGAATATCTTCGGCTCGGATTTTGATTTGACGGTAACCGGATCGGAGATCAATCTTAGAGAAGACCTTAGCACCAACTAATTGATCAAAGAGAATATCAATCCGAGGGAGAGGGTATTTATTCTTGATAGTTACCACATTGAGAGGGCGATAATCCACATATAGACGTAACGTGTTGTCTTTCTTTTTCACAAAGAGAGCGGGACATCCCCAAGGAGATAAACTAGGGCGAATATATCCTTTATCCATAAGCTCACTTAATTTCTCTTTTAACACAGCTAGCTCATTGGGAGCCATCTTGTACGGCCTACGGGACATTGGTGCCGTACCGTGTTGGAGCTCAATTTTAAACTCAACATCCCGAACGGGTGGCATGCCCGGTAAGTCATCCAAAAACACATCTGGAAACTCACATACCACGGAAATATCCTCAATCCTTTTTCCCTCAAGATGGTAGATTTTTGAGGTGGAGATTTTTGGGTGGGGTAATCGGAGAATAGATGAACCATGGAGTGGTGAGTTTATGTGAACTTCTCGGGAATCGATGTGCAAAGCGGCTGCTCCATCGCCCTCATTCAGCGTGGCCTGCAGAGCGGCTCTCCTCCATCGCCCTCAAGGGCGAGGTTGCCGTCGTGGAGCTGCTCATGGAAGTTACGCTCCGCTCGCTATACTCGAGCTGCGTATGGAGGGTTTCCACCTCGGTGGTGCGCTCGGCGAGCTCGGCGGTGCGCTCAACAAGCTCGATGGTGCGAGTAGTGAGCTCGGCGCTGCGGGAGGTGAGGTCAGCCTGCAGGGCAGTGCGTTCCTGCTCCAACTCGTGCACACACCGCGCGAGGTTCTCGCGGTGCAACATGAGCTTGGCGGGGGCTATCTGTCGGAGAATTTTGAAAACACAAGTCAAAACTCAATATCCAACAACAATACATGCTAACAAATAAAGCGTGAAAGATAGAATGGCACAAGATTGCAAAAGAATGCAACAAAACTCTTCGCACAAGACCTAACACGCCTCAGTTTTGACAGATTAAACCTGTTCTGACATTTCGACGATTGCTCAATTTTCTGCGCAGAATTAAAATTTTGAATTGTTATGAAAGTTGTAGATAATTTCTTAACCTTGCCAACGCATCCTAGAACAGCTCAATCCGACTTGTCGTTTGAACGATATAATCAATCTACGATAGGGACAGAACCGGAGCACATTCTGGAAATCCAGAAATAGCTCTCTGTAATGGCCAATTCTAGCCACTTTCCAGATTTTTGAAAGACCTGAGACTAGACAATTGTTGTAGTGCATAACACAAGCTTTCCAGAAAGTATTCATTTGCCCTATTTCGTTGAGTAACATGGGAGTTATGCTCATTTTCGTGAAACCTAACAAATCTGCCATGTTTTTGTTTTTCCGGTTTTTTAAACTTCTGTGAGAATGAAGCTATGTGATCCATTTTTCATGATTGTTTCATTT
Organism: Chloris gayana; assembly: GCA_031894775.1. Taxonomy (NCBI): domain Eukaryota; kingdom Viridiplantae; phylum Streptophyta; class Magnoliopsida; order Poales; family Poaceae; genus Chloris; species Chloris gayana. The sequence continues at coordinate 401,077 of JAUNZO010001099.1, read as the reverse complement.
GGATAAGTTCACATGCATATGGTTGACACGATAAAATATTATGCACATATGATGAATGCTCAATGTGTCATTTCCATACGTCCTCACAAAGTAAAAGACTACGCCCGCCGATATAAATATCGGACAAGCGCCTCGGTGGCACACACACCTCTCACACGATACTACACGAACTAAAGCGTTATTATGTACCTGCAAGGCATTGATTCGAGAAACAATACATCAAAATAAAAGAAACTACCAAAAACAAATCACAATTCTACCCATGAAAAGGGATCGTCCCGTGGTATCGCCACGAGCCGGCATTGTCCCGTATTATTACTTCCGCGGGCACGGAGCGCTAATTGAAATTGCAAACATACCTTAGCCAAATCCGTAGTTGCAAAATATTTAAACAATCATAACACGGGGTTAGTTTTGACACCATTCTATATAGTCCTTATATTGGCCTTTCTAGACTCGTACCTCACCGTGACACAAAAACGGGGTTTAAGATTTCTAGAATGAGTGTTAGCGTGATGCAAATCTCAAGTTAGCTCGATACCACGTGTCACACCCCTATCTCGAAAGATAGATTAGTGTGGTACGGATCGCCTTGGGAGATGATTGACGAAGCAACCATACATAGCATCACGTTAACAAACATACACGATTTGCAAGTTTACATAACTAAGTCTCGAATTACAACATAGAGTTCCAAATAAAAGATACATTAGGTTTGAATTTAAGTTACATAACCATGATCTTTGTTCGAAATAAAGTGCGGAAGCGATTACATTACTCGACGATGCATAGATAGCTTAGGTGAACCATGCCTGCCTAGGCCACGGCTCACTCATCATGGGTCGGAGAACTACGAACCCATTCGATGGTCCACTCTTTGGGCTCCTCTCCATTCCACACAACCTTACCACAACAATCACAATATCCGGCTTGCGAAAAACCTGGAAATACACATGTAGTGGCAAAGCCCGAGTATCTAACATATTCCGCAAGTCTTACCCGTAAAATTGGCCATCTAATACCGACACCTAAATGCATGGGGCTTGACCGGTTTAACTTGGCATTTTGCATAAAACAGCGCCTAACTAATTAGGTTTGCACTTTTATGGTTAGCCAAAGTAATAGGGTTGTTGCATAAAAAGAACTTTAGTGAGCATGCTAAGCAAAACAAGAGGTTGCAATGTAAATTGATATCAATATAAAACAGCGAGCATCTCATTCTTTTCCTCTTACTACACATTGTAAACTGCTCGAAACAAGTGGTACTCATTAACCGAGAGGAAACAACGATAATTATCGAATTATTAATTCTTGCAGGAAAGACCCAAATGCACGACATACGCATCATTAAAGAACACGTATGGCCACCGTTCGTGAGTTCATCATAAAGAAAAACACGGGGCCACCGACCCCGAGTACACATCCCCCTTGCGACCCGTTCAACAACGTGCCCAAGGCTTAACCCGTGCACTCTCCAACGGTCCTCAACCCGTGCAACCACCGTGCCATACACATCACCTCCGGGTCGGTGAGATATCCGGCCCACTTTACAATTCACAGAGCTACATAGGTTTACCAATCCCCATAAGAAATGTATGCAAGTGGTACACAACTCAAACTTGTTCGCGGAGCCACAATGGGGTGTTCTCAATTTTTTTACCAATTCATCATATTCAAGGGTAATCATAAGCAATATGCGAGTATCCCATTCTTTCGTTGACTCCATAAGCATGGCATAGCATTTTCTATCGAGGATACGACACATATACTACATAGGACATATAGGGAAATTATGCACGTGGATTTCCAATCAATTCCTAGAACGTAAATGCACACTCATCATCCATAATATAGTGATAAAAGAAAACATTTTCAAAATGATAGGAATGCACCAGGGCTTGACTTGCGAGTGATCGAAGTTAGTACTAGCTTCACAAGCATTGAGATTAGCAACGGCTTCTTCCGGTGGAATCACTTCGACGTCGTCACCTAGAGAATGAAATGCAATGCATAAGTAAAAGGAATACAACGTCAATGATAATGGTAATGCATGGTGCTGTTTGTATGATTGTCATATTCATAAATTTAGTAAAACTAACTTCATGGGACTAACAACATGCATGAACATATAATTCTTTCTCTTTTGAGGGAGTCAAATTAAATTACCACTTGGAGGTATAACATAGACAAGCAATGCGTAAACAAAAGAACATGAGGGCTGTGGCTTAAACATTGTAGTTCCGATTTGAAATGATTAGCAAAGTTTAAATGTGAATCAAAGGAATTAGGGTTAGAAGGGGGTCCATTATCACATGTGATAACAACTTTTACTACGCTTAGGGAAAGCATTCACTTAATTAGCATAAACGCAACATCAACGGAACTTCCTGCCAAATCTGACCATGAGGGGCTAAGTAACATTATGGTAAGTGAACATTTACATGACATGCCAATATATAAGTTTTGGGAACATAAAACAATATTCCACATGCTGAAATTAACCTTTTCTTGAATTAAATGGAGAGACAGTAAATTAATTATTTAACATGCTCAAATTAAACGTGGGATTTAATGCAAGTGTACAGGGCTATGGTGAGTAGATCTACCAAACTTCATGCTAAGATAATTTATATACAATTAATTAAAAATTAATTACATAAAATGCCATTAATGCCATAACTTGAATCATATGCAATGAAAGTGAGATTTTCCAGTGCAAGATGCTCACGGGAACCAAGATGCATGCTCTGACCAAGTGACATCTCCATTAGACACATATTTTTAAAGTTATGGTTTAAATGAGTTTATGTGGATTACATTTTAATATTTTTGGAAAAATACAAAAATGACCCAAAAATACAAATTCATGTTACTTTTCTGAAAATATTGGTTATGAGGATTCCAAAACAATTTATTTTGCAATTGTTGGACTTTTAAATCAAAAAGTTATGAATTTTTCTATATGGAACAAAACTTTGCGTTATTTACAAAAATGCCACTAGGCATTTTGAACGAGGCGGCGCGCGGGCTCCGGCGGACGGCAGCCGGCGCCGACGAGGTCGCGCGGGGCGCCGCGCTAGTGCAGTGCACGAGCTGCACTTTGGGGAAAACGACGGGCGTGGCGCGGGGAACACGCTAGAGGGTACCACGGGGCCCATCGGCGGGCTGGAGCGAGGCTGCGGCCAGCGGCGACACGAGCGAGAGGTGCGGCGGCGGCGCGCGACGGGCGAGAGGGGGAGAGGTTTGGCCGGGGAGCTTCACCCGAGAGTGGGGAACGACAACGCGGTGTCTCGCGGTGCGAGGGAGGCCGGGGATGGGGGCTCGACGGCGAGGTGGCGGAACCGGCGGCGGCGGCGGTCGGTTTTCTCCAAAATTCTGGTGACCTGCTGCACGGCAGGGCAGGGGGTTTAAAGAGGGAGGTGGGGAGACCTCTTGCGCATGCTTTCGCGAAGAAGAGAGAGGGGCCCGACCTTTCTAGACGGCGTGCGACGCGGCGGCGCTCGGGACGGCCATGGTGCGGCGGCGACTCAAATTTCCGGTCGTGCGCTACCTGCACGGGAGAGGGAGCAGGACGGCAGTGCGGAGAGGAGCAGAGGGAGATGGGGCAGCTAGCGAACGCGTTTTGGCGATGCGGTCCGGGCCGCCATTGCCCTGTGGGCAATGAGCTTGAAGGGAGTTTTCAAATTTTGAAATCTGTTTTCTGAAATTTGCTTCAAATTCATAATGTAGTTGCTCCAAAAATTAAACCGAAAATGCAAAGCGATTCACCACGAATTTATCTACACCTTTTGTTTTAGGACAAAGTTTTGACTCGATTCCTAAAAAATTATATAAAATTCATAAACAGCACAGTTTCGAATTCAAATTTGAATTTTTGAGCTTTTAAAATTTGATCCAAAAAATTTGTAAAAATGCTGTAAATTCGTGATTTTGCATGTACAATATGATGGTGCAAAAATATGAGGGTAGTGCTATTGTAATTGTTGAATTTTTCTTAGGGTTAGTGTTTAGCCGTAGGGTTTGCCTTTTTCTTTTGCTTTTTCCCATTTTTCTTTTTCTTGGTTTCCTTTGGGTAATTAGCATGAGGGTTTCGTTAGTGGGGTACTTAGGGTCTTAATTAGGTCATTAGCACCTAATCGTGACATGGGATGTCACAGCCTACTGGGTATTGCGGGGCTGTCGCCTCGACGGCGACATTCGTGGCCAAAGAGGCCAATGGCGTTGGTGGCTCGGCGCGCACCAGCGTCCGCTCAGCGAGTGGCGATGAAGTCCGGGCTCCCGAAGCGCACCGTGGTGCCGGAGGCCCGAAGGAAAACGCAGAACTGGCCATCCGTTCCATGGGAGAGGAAAAAGTCGAAAACGCGCAAGAGGCCCCTTCCCGGCGCGCCAACTGTCGGTGTTCAAACCACCGGCTAGTATAATTTAGTTCCGGGGATGCGCGTTTTAGGCCGGATGATACACAAGGGAAGACACGAGAGATGTAAGCTGATTCGGGAAAGCTCCCTACGTCCAGCTGGGGGTGTGGCGGCGCTCGTGTTCCTTGCGTCAAACAAGTGATGGAGTACGAGAGGAGGCGGGAAAGGAGCGTGCTCCAAGTCCCTTGTTGCGAAAGTGTGTGTGTGAGTGTTTGTGTGTGTGAAGTTTGTGAACCGTGTAAGTGTCGATGCCGAGAGAGAGAGAGAGAGAGAGAGAGACTCTTCCTCTTTATAGCCATAGAGGTCGAGCTCGAGTTACACAAGAGAGAGAGAAGGGGTAGTCGTGTGGTTATCCGTGCGTCCGTGCCGTGCCGTCGGACCTTCTCGGACGTGTGCTTGAGGGCCTTGACCGGCCTATTGCATCGCCCACGTAGCTCTGTCGCGTCGGGGAAGCCGGGATGGAGTGTCCCGCATTCGGCGGAGTCGGGGGTGGCGTCGCAGCGGAGTGGTTGGGGGAAAAGACAGTCCATACCGGTCCATCTCCCTCGGGTGCATTGATGACGAGGCTGAAGGTCGAGGTCGAGGCGGTGGCTCATCGTGCTCCAAGGTCGCGGGCGAAGGTCGTGTGAGGCGGAGAGCTGCTTGAGCGCCACCTGTCTCCGGATAAGGCGGGGAGCCGTACCGCCGTACGTCGGTCGATGATGACCGAGTCCTTGAATTTCGGCCCACGCTTCCTTCGTCGAGGCTACATGGACGACGCGTGTCGTCGGCATTGTCTCCGTGACATCCCCACCTTGCAAGGCAAGAGGGATTGTCGCACAGGACCGCATTGGGAGACATTCGACGAAGCGAACGTTCATTGCACATACGTTAACGATACATCCACAATTTCATATACATGTTTAGATACATGAGTAACCTCTTTTACATATGAAGTTCAAGTTATTATTATACATAGAGTTTGAAATTCAGATTTAGTATACATTAATATATGATGAGCGGAAGCGTAAAGATAATCTCGACAATAGTTGCCTAAAATGTAACACATCAAGCCCGTAGATGTGCCCATTCTTCTCGACAATCTCACCTGCACAAAAATGTTACAACAAAGCCCCGAGTATCTAATATACTCTGCATGTCTTACCCGACAAAAATGGTTTCTAAAACCGACACCCAGTATGCATGGGGCTGACCGGGCTTGCTGAATATTGCCAAAAACAGCACCTATGCATTTCTGAAAATTCATGTTTTAGCCAATTTAAAAGGGTTGGAACATGAATATAAATTTAGTGAGAATTTCTAACAAAACAGGGTTGCAATACATGAAGTAATTCTTCAAAATCAGCAAGCTTATTCATCATATTAACTTTGTTACTACAATGCAATCTGCTCGAGACAAGTGGTACTCATCACCGTGAGGGACGGCGATATATATCGATTTACACCCTGCAGTGGAAACCCAAATGCACGACATACGCATCATTTAAGAACACGTATGGCCACCTTTCACAAGATTATCATAGATATGAGCCGGGTCCGCCCTCCGAGTGTGCATTCCACGTGCAACCACGGTAGCGTCGGGTCCAAGGGTAATAACACACCCTCCGTCTAATCACAAACCCGTGCATCCACCGTGACCAACACTTTGCACAAAGGGTGGAGTTACCGTCCAACACTACGACTCTCAAGTTACATCAGTTTACCAACTCCCATACGAAGGTATGCATTTGGTACACAACTCAATACTTACTCGCGGAGTCACAACGAACGGTCCTTGACCGACACGCACGGGGCTATGGCGCACAAGGGCCAACCTTGTCACCGCATCCTACACATGCACTTCCCCGTACGGTCTCCATTTAATTCCATGTCGAGAGGGTAACAATAATTAAAACCTAAACCGAGAGGTCTCCAAACCACTCGGTGTTGCTACCGGTGACTCATTTAAGCATAGTCATTCTATCGAAAAAAGATTATACCTGTCCAAAGACCATAGGCAATAGGGATTATAATGCAACTAGGGTTGCGATGAACTCCTAAACGTAAGTGCACAATACATAAACATGGACATATGTGAATTTAAACCAAAAACTAAACAAGTGGGATTATGCACGGGGCTTGCCTTGGCTTTGCTCGAAGTTAGCACTCTCAATCAAGTTCAATTCAGCAGAATCCTCTTCGTGATTTCTTTCCTCGGTCGGGGTCCCTATATGGATGCAATGCATGATGTGAGTATGGATGCATACACCAATATTTAGACCATGGAACTTTCTCAATAATGAATTAAAATGACAATGTGTTCATGAAATGAACATGCTTATCTATGAAATATGATGCTTGATGGATGATAGATCATGACTACATGTCAAGGGGACAAACTTCTAATTAAATAAAACATAGATAAAGCAATGGATCAATATATACCTTAGGTTTAAATGGATCGTGATCATAGCATAATTTAGTGTATAACTTTTAGTGTGATATATGATATCATGAGCATGATATGTGATGCATCAAAGATAAGTACTTATACTTTACCTTGCTACCATGTACATGAAAGAGGGCATGGTAGAGATGATGATCATGCATGAAGTGCAAAGCTTAACATGAATTATGCACATAATGGTATATGGCAATACATGAGGCAATTATTATGACTTAACATTCCTAAACATGAATTATATGGTAGAACATGATTTGCTCATGATAAGCACCGGAAACAAATAATATGATATTTTTGTTTGCATTTTTTCTAATTAAACCTTTATAGGCACATATGTGCTATCTAAGCATATAATGATAAATATGATGAAAACATGTATGAATGCACAAAAGCCATGTACCGGAGGGTCCGATATGTTATGTGAACGGTGTAAGTGTCGATGCCGAGAGAGAGAGACTCTTCCTCTTTATATCCATAGAGGTCGAGCTCGAGTTACACAAGAGAGAGAGAAGGGGTAGTCGTGTGCTTATCCGTGCGTCCGTGCCGTGCCGTCGGACCTTCTCGGACGTGTGCTTGAGGGCCTTGAGCGGCCTCGTCGCATCGCCCCGTAGCCTCGTCGCGTCGGGGAAGCAGGGATGGAGTGTCCCGCATTCGACGGAGTTGGGGGTGGCGTCGCAGCGGAGGGGTTGGGGGAAAAGACAGTCCATACCGGTCCTTCTCGTCGGGTGCATTGATGACGAGGCCGAAGGTCGAGATCGAGGCGGTAGCTCATCGTGCTCCAAGGTCGCGAGGCGAAGGTCGTGCGAGGCGGAGAGTTGCTCGAGCTCCACCTGTCTCCGGATAAGGCGGGGAGCCGTACCGCCATACGTCGGTCGATGGTGACCGAGTCCTTGGTCTTCGGCCCACGCTTCCTTTGTCGGGCTACGGGGACGACGCGTCTCGTCGGCGTGCTCCGACGGGAGCAGGTGGTCGCGGCAGGACGGATGGGGCAAAAGTCAAAGACAATGATTGCCGGGGGATGCCGACGTGCGTCCGGGTAGGTGGATTTAATGCGGCTGGTGCGCGAGCTCCGGAGGTCGTGCAAGGCGGGGCTTCCCCGAGCTCCGTGGGCAAGGTCGTGCGAGTCACGATTCCACGGAGGTCGTACGGGAGTGGGTCCGGCTTTGACCGTTGACGTGATTTCGCGTCCCGGGGACTAATCCTTCATAGGTGGGTCCAGATGGTGCCATGTGGCATCGCTAATCTTTCCCCCGACAGGCATCTTAAGCAGATTTTATACATCCCAGAAGTCTTAGTTGCCATGCTTTGTCTGTATTTGAGCAGGGGCTGAGTTACTAGTGACCTTACTGTATTCATTGTTAATTAGTACAGCTAATATTGAATCTGTGAAGGTATAAAATGCTGATATCTGATGGCCCTGACACGTGCTTGACCTGCTTTATAAATGATTTATGAACATGTATTATAAATGCTTGCCTGTTCACTTCTGTTATATGCTCTTGTGTTCACTTGTGTCCAACTGCTTATATTTGGAATATGTAGTTTCTTCCTTGTGTTATAAAATGCACTGGTGACTTGTTGAGGTTCACATGTTTCTGTGTATTCTTCTATGCCATGGGCACTTCTTTTACAGAATTTGAATAATTCAAATCACCTAGAGTTTATATTGATCTTTTTATTTACTGTTTTGGCAGAACATGCATATTGGCTTCTAATGAGAAACTATCTAGAGTTTAAAGTGGCATGTAGCACAAATAGGTGGGATGAGAACTATCTAGAGTTTTTCTCCACCATGCAAATACGAGTAGTAACAAATCTCCCAGTTTTATGAACACAGGTTTAGCTCACATTTATCTTTAGTTTCAGGAAAGTAGGAGCATGCCACCACCGAGTAACTTGCATCTCAACAGCTAGGAAAAACATCTCATATGTATGACCAATTGACAAGAGGAATGAATAGCTTTTGCATGTGACTTTCAGTTTATAGATCAAGCAGATCTTCCGGAGAAAAGAACTATGCCCCATCCAAGAAAACATGCGGCCTACTCATTACAGATGTCATATTCAGGTGTTGATATAACTAGTTCACATATGACATATATACAATACATGATGGTCACTTGTAGATAGATAAACTTAGTTGTGATGTAGTAGTTGCTTTCTCAAAGAGCCATCAGAATTTTCCTCAACTCACGGCTGCTGTCCTGGATGCACCCTATACCAGCCAGTGAGTTAATCCACACATCATCTCTCTGCACTGGTTCTTTGTCATCATTCCTATGCCAAGTCCAGTGGGCATGGGTGTCCTCTTTATATCAACCTTAGCAAGATCAGACTGAAAAGGCAGATAAGTCAATTCAAAAAGAAAAAAAAATCTGATCTACCATGAGCACAAATGATTGGAGTTCCTAAATTCATGTAATTGTCCTTCAGAAAAAAAAAGTTTAATTTCAGTTTGAGATGAGTGTGATACTAGGTACTACCTCCGTTCCAAACTGTAAACATTTGTTGACTTTTTAGAATTGTGTTTGACCGCTTGTCTTATTCAAAAAATTTATGAAAACATAAAAAAAATACATCATAGTTAAATATATCTAACAATAAATCAAAATATAACAAAATAATCAATATTCTTGTAAACTTTTTGAATAAGACAAACGGTCAAACCCAATTCGAAAAGTCAATAAATGCTTACATTTCGAACGGAGGTAGTACAATTTTCAATCACTAGTCTATTTTAACACTTTCTCAAAACTTTAGTCCTAAACTTTTTTGTTCATTAAGTGGAAGAATTCACTTGTCCCTTCATTAAGTTTAAAGTGGCATGTAGCAAGAGTTTAAAGTGGCATGAAATTAGAGAATCAAAACCCACGTCCCTATATTACACAACATTCAAGTAGTTGCGGTTCCATGCAAATGCAAGCAATTTTGTAACTTCACTTAGGGCCTCCACAATGGTTCTGGTTGTAGACAAGTGTTGTCACTTCATAGCTCTAGCAGTTCTCTATAGTTTGTCTATACACGCTTCCCGAAGATTGACAGAGGAAAGCATCTTTGGAGTATTTTATCAGGCGGCAGCTCGTTTGTGACTAAGAAAAGGAGAGAAAGGACAAGAGTAGGTCCCACAAGGCTAGGTACAGATAACTCCGCTGCCGCAGCTAACTCTAGACACTGTTCCGTTTTACAGCATGGGATCAGAATGAAAACCAATTCCTACACAACACGTTGCACCGTAAAGACAATGTACAGCCACTACTGTGGAGGCCCTTATAAGGTGTAACTGTTTTCTACCGTGGTTCAGCAGTTCACATGCTATCAGTTATAACAAGTGAAAACAAAATTAACTGTTGAATGCTAGTACTACAAGAATTGACTGTCGTAACACCACGTCAACAGCAAAGAAAATTATGCCTAACAAGCTCTGATTCGAGAATCAATGGGATCATATAACAAGTACATCCATCTTATTCTCATATCATGTCCAAGCCAAACTGCCATCAAGACAACTGCAGAGCTAACCAGGTATAATATTACAATGCAATCTCCAAGAGATGGGGCATCTAGAGAAGCCAATTTTGATAATAACTGTAAGTAGCAAACTGGTTGTCTGATCCTTGTAATCGAAAGAGTCAAAGAGCAGGGTGGGCACCAACCATTTCACTCAATCACACATGAAACCTGAACACAAACTCCACTCGGTACATGAGGAGCTGCTCGATCCGCATGCAGCCGTGACCAGACCACCCCGACGCACCCGCATCAATCGTAATCAAAATGAAAAGCCGTATCTAACACTGGAGCAAGTCACAACGGAGAGGATATGTCTTTCCCGTACCTCGGAGAGCGACAGAGCTTGGCGAATCGAGGGCGTCGCACACCGGCGGTAGGAGTGGGGGTGACGGACAGCGACACTCGGACACGCACGGCCAGGAGTCGGACCCGGACCGGCGGCGACGCTCACCGGCGGGCAAGAGCGAGGGAACGGGCTGCGCGCAATCCACCACGCACGCGCAGGATTGGGTCCCGGAGCGGCGGCGGCACGCACCGGCGCGCAGGTGTGGGAGCGGGACGGCAACGCGATCCTGGCCTCGGTGAAAAGATGTTGCTTTTCTTTATTTCGCTGACAGGTAGGCCCCATAAAAATAGAGGCCTAGTTTAGATACTACTGCTAGAGTTGAGACCTTAAAACTGGGTTTCTATTTTTACAGACCGACCTGCAAAGATCAAAAAGGACCAATTTTAGGAGGTCGGCTGGAGTTGCTCTTACCCGCAGCGCTCACCGCGTCGTCCACGCCTAGGCTCACCTACCTGGGCCCAGCCCCGTCTCCACCGGTCGCCGCACTCCCTCGCGCTCCCCGCCCTTCAACGCCTGCCGTACGGCGGTGGACCAATCCGGAACCTCCAAACTCCATCTGCTTCCGTGCCTCCCTGCGCTGCTGCGCCCCGCCACCCCACCGCCAGCTTTGACGGGGGTGCCACCACGCGGGCCTGTTCTGTCGTCGGCCCACGCCAATGCGCGGCAATTATGGCTCGCCGCGCGCTCCCATTGGCCCACGTCCCGCACCTGCCTGCTGTCGCTTCACGCCCCCACACCACTTCAAGATTGCCTGCCTTCTTCCGCACCGCGCACACACAAGTGCACCACGGAGAGCGAGCATTGGAACGTCAGGACAAACAAAAAGGCCGCCTAGGCTTTTGCAAACGGCAGCTAAAAGGACGCTTACGCCTAGGCAACGATAAACATCATTCTCAAAAAAAAAGGCAATGATAAACGTTAGTTAATTTTGCAGTGGAATGAGCGGCCGGAGCGACAGGAGGACGAACTAGGGCTGCCACCTGTAGCTGCCTACCCGTATTAGCATATCGATTTGAGTAATCTAGTTCCAGCTAGCTACCGAGTACACAGCTTTGTAAAAGAGGATGGGGGCAATGTAGTGCCGCTGCTAATACAAAAGTATCTTTAGGAGTTGGAACTAGCCCAGCTGACTAATAGATTGAGGAGATTAATACCAACTGGCAACAAACTTTTTATTTTGCTTGGTTATTGTACTCTGCCCTCCTTTTATCTCACCTTGATCATCGAATGTGGCCCAAGTTGGCCAAAAACGCAATCACACTACTAGGATGGTACTACTGTTGAATTATGTATGCATACTTATAAGGATTTATATAGGCAACGTATCTTATGAGAACCAGGTTCATGTAAGAACTATGAGAACTTTAATCTGGGTCATATGATCTTGATCCAAGGGGAGCGTATGGGGACATGTAGGAGGGAAAATTTGCAAAAGTATCATTAAGTGGACGGTGGTTTTGTAAATTTCCCCTCCCACCTGAATTCGGACGTTCCACTAGATCAAGATTATGTGGCCCGATTCGAGTTCTCATAATTCTCACACGAACCTAGTTACGATAGGATATGTTGCCATTTATATATGTGGATATTTGTGTGTCTTCAAGATACTAGTTAAATACAAGATGCAAGTATATGTCATATGCATATTCAGCCAGTTTTGGATTTTTGTTCAAAATAGCCATTCGTTTTGTGGATGTCATGTGATGTGCACCACTCATTAGAGCATGCGCAGCATTCCGCCGAACCGAACGCATTTGGTTCGATGGGAGTTTTTATAGTTCGACTGTCGTAATGTAGTGGGTCCCACGGGGCGAGTAAAAAAATCGTCTCTCTTTCTTCTTTCGTCACGCGGCACACATGAAGTTTCTTCTTTTCCCATCTTCCTCAAATTTCCCCATCGAATCTCTAGCCTTCTTGAGAAATTCGGCTCCCAATCCACGAAATATGAGAGGATTTTGCGAGAATCGATTTGTATCCATGAATTTGGCAGTAGATCCGGAGTTCTACTCCTTCCCCATGGCGGCGGCGATGACAAGCATCGCAATTCCCTTCCTCGCAACCGAGCGTGGCACAATACGGTCTTCGTCGTGACGAGCATCGACCCGACCATGCGGAACGGGCGATGCTCGGATGGGCCACCCGCCGCGCAGGAGGAATGGACGGGAAGCAGCTGCGGAGGGTGGACTCGTCGTGGCACCCGTTCTTGACATAGCCGTCGATGAACGTCGTGGTCGCCCTGCCGCGTGGTGCGTGCGATTGAGGATGACAAAGAGCCGACGTCTCGTGGCGCGCGGAGGCATGCACGACTAGGCTGCGGGCCGGCTCGCCGAGGTTGTGGGAGGGTGTGGGATGGAGTGGCGACCACCGTCATGAGCAAACGAACGGCCATGGGCCAAGAAATATTAGCATGTGTTTGGTTTTGGGACCAAGTAGGACGGGACGGAACCGTCCTCGAAAATTGGGATGGAATGGTTTTATTTTCTGTTTGATTCGAGGGACGGAATGGTTCCCGTTTCATGTTTGTTTGGAGGGATGAAGAGGAACCGGATGAAGAGCATCTTTTATAATTGGATGGCATATTCCACGTTCCGTTACTCGGTTGCTAGCACGTCTCGGACATTTCATCGAACACCTTGATTGCACGGTTCTTGCTGGCATGGGCACGAGCTCGCCATGCCACCGAGCTCGATCCACCGCGCCGTAGCTCGCCCGGCGCCCCCTCTCCGCCCCATCGCGACGCGGCCTCGACGTGCCGCAGCTCGCCCCACCGAGCTTGCCGCCGTTCCGCCCGCCGCGGCGCCGCCAGCGGCGCCCCCGCTCGCCCCGCCGCGCCACGCCACCGCCGGCTCTGCAACCTGTCCCGGTCTCGGCGGTGATGCGAGGGAGGGCGGCGCAAGCGTCGTTCGGTGTCGTGGCCTAATGTCGCGGCGGCGGACGGCCCGGTGGCGACCTCCTCCTCCCGTCGCGGCCTCGGGCGGCCGCGCGCGACGGAGGCGGAGGCCGGGCCGCGCGCTCGCCGCAACGCGGAGCCGGAGGACGGGCGCGGCGGCGGCCGCGGAGTGCCGGGCGTGGGTGGGTGCGCGGCCGCCGATGGCGACGCCGAGGACGCGGAGTCCCGCCGCTTCGAGGCGGCGGACGGCGGCGAGCTCGAAGCTCGGGCGGGCGTCGTGCAAGGCGTGCGGCGGCGGCAAGGCGTGCGTGCTGCTCCCGCGCTTCTTCTCTGCCCCCCTCCCCCGCGCGCCATGCCACGCTAGGCTCCGAGCTGCCGTGCCGAAAGCTCCGCGCGAGACAAAGAGAGACGGGAGAGAGACGACGTGAAGGAGGGATCAATCGGTCCGGTCGGTTTGGCGAGAACCGATCCGTCCCGCATCTTGGCCGAATATTCCCGGAGGATGGATCCATCCCACTCCAAACCCAGAAACAAACGAGGGACTGGTCCGTCCCGTCCCGTCCCGTCCCTTGCGATCCATCGAACCAAACACACGCTTATTCTATTGGCCTTGGTGCGGTAGGAAGCGAACCAAGGATGTGGTTCGCTACGTGCTTGGTTCGGGTGCCGCAGTGGGCACGGTTTGATTATTGGCTTACTCGGTTCGCTTTTCTAGCACGTTGGTGGTGCTCTTACACCCTTACTTCCTCCATTCCAATATATAAGCATTTCTAGAATCAAGACAAAAATAGTCAAGAGGGAAGAAAACATAGATACTCATTATTTTACACTACCTCATCAATTCTCCATCCACCCACCAACCCATCATGTTTCTTCTTATATGTAGGAATGCTTATATAATGGAACAAAATTTGAATGCCTGGAAAGCTTACATATAGGAATAGAGGGAGTAGTTTGTAACATTAGTTGCATTCTTCCATTGTTCATATCCTTCCATTGAGAGTTAGAAGTTTTGGTTCATCAGAACAGACCTCGTATAGATAGAAAATTCATGTTTTGGATACACTATTTTTAAATGCAAATAAATAATATCTTAAAAAAATTACTACATATACATATGTCTAAAAGCACTCAAAAGTTTTAAAAAAGTTGTCATATGTGGATTGCTGGATTTATACAGGAATATTTTTTTCCATATTATAAATCTTGTACCCTTTTATTTATTTATCCTAAATAAGGCTTAGCAAATGGTCAAGCGATTTCACGAGCTTTGGCATATTCCCATATTGTGTGTACAGGAAAAGAAATATCCCGAGGATGGTTACGTGTCCCATAGTTTATTTATTAGGCCGTAGAACATGGTACTATCACGCAAGACTCTAGCAACTTCCGTCGGGTCCACAGGTCGGTGGGCGATGCCATCGTTGATACGAAAGTGGTCGGGTGGGTCTAGTGGAATGTTGGTGGGCGGATCTTTTCCCCGGCGATAGAAAAAGCAGCAGCAGCGGGCATGGATGGGTCCGTGGGGCGCCATCCACCACGCGGGCCCACCGAGGCGCTCTACGTGTTCCGTCCCCGGAGTCCCCACCAAAAACGGTGCTGTACACTCCGCGCGCTCCCATTGGCCCAAATCCCTCACCCGTCCCGACCACGACAGCCCTTTTGGCCCTGGGCTTTGTGCACAAAGATAATATGATCTGATTCGCTTACACGTGGTCCCGCGGAGTTCGGTGGACCCAGGGACAGTGAGAGAATTGTTTGGGATACGTGTCGTCGAAGCGAGGCAGTGAGTCCCGTGCTTTCTACGGGTGCGGGAGCAGAGGACACGTTGCTCGCTGCTGGGGTAGGGCTGCGGCGGGCCCGCGGAGCAGTGAAGGAGAGCGTGAGATTTCCTTGGATACGATTTCTTGTCGCGTTTGCGTGGCGCGCGGCAGGTATTGGGTGGGTGACGCGGGCCAATGTGGGCGGGCCTTTCACGTGGTTCCCCGCCACGTCTCGGCGCAGTGCCCGCCAATGATAGCCCGCGCGCCACGTACGACGCGTGTTCGTCATGCCCACCCGGCGCGGTATTAAAAGCGCCTCGCCCTGGTGGTCGCCGGCGTCGTCGTCTTCATCTCATCGCTGCCAAGAGAAAGTGCTGGGACTGCGAGGGTGAAACCGTAATTAGAGCGGAAAATACTGGTGGTGGGGGATATGGAGAGTCGCAAGGGAGGGTGCCTGCTGGTGCCGAGGTATACCGTCGCCGGCGTGAGCGGGCAGGCGGCGCCACCGGGGATGTCTTGGCAGATGGGCAGGATCATGCTCAAGTTCCGCCCGATTGCGCCCAAGCCGGCGGCCATGGCGCCCAAGCCGGCGACCGCGGCACCCCGCGCGGCGGCCGGGAGGGGAAGCGGAAGGCTGTCGCCGGAGGCAGCGGGAGGCGGGGGCGCAAGCCGAAGAAGGCTGCTGCCCCCGCTCTGCCAGCGGCGTCCGAGAAGGAGAAGGAGAAGTCGGTGTCGTCGCGGTCGTCGTCCTCGTCGGCGATGACGTCCGTGGACTCGTCGCCGCCATCTCCGCCTCCTCCTCCGGCGCGGCAACCGCCGGCAACGCTGCCGCTGATGCCCGTCTGGCCCGCGGAGGACGAGCAGAAGGCCGAGGCGCCGGCTCCTGCACACGTGTCCGCGCGCGCCGGCTCCTGTACCTGGGTCACGGTGGAGGACGTGACGTCCACGTGGCGCCACGGGGAGGCGCCTTCCGCCACCGCGGCCGCGGACGGCGAGGCCCCGGCGTTCGTGTCCGACCGGTGGGGCCGCGTCACCTGGTCCAACGGCGCCTTCAGCCACACGGTCGCTGACAGCAGCAGCGTGGCGCTCGCGGGCGCGCTGCCGGCGTGGGGCACGTGCGCTGGGTTCACGTGTCGCGTGCGCGTCCGGCACTCGTCCGCCCACAGGTCCGTGGTGGCGCCGTGCGACGTGTGGCGGCTCAACGCCGACGGCTGCTACCTCTGGCGGCTCGACTTGCAGGCCGCGCTCACGCTCGGCACCGGCCTCCCGTGACTCCATACGTGTATGTGTCCCGCGGACGGATACGTACTATCTACACGTCATGCATTGCTGGTCCGGCTTGACTAAACAGCATGGTGTGGCCAGATTAGGTATACTACTAATTACGGCTTAATCACTAGTTAATTTAGGTATGAGTTTGCAACTGTAAGAAAAGAAACCGGCCAGGCGACGCTTCCGGATGGGATGCAGCTCAAGCTCACGGGCGCGAGGAATTTTTCGTTCTCTTGAAATTTTATTTTATTTATTTTCTATTGACAGATCTGCTGCCCTCCCAAATGCGTGGAGGATCGTGTTATTTGTGTATAAATAATAATTGTTCCTTTCGAAATGGTAATCGCTATTATGGATTCCTCTAGCAACCAGGCACAAATCACCCACCCAATCAGGTGAGTCTAAAAAAATGCACCCAGTCGGGTACACACGTTGACGATTCGCTGAGTCGCGCTGACCCGTCAGATACTTTGGCAGCCGCCCGATCCCAGCGGCAGCGAATCGCAGCCACTGCTGAAGATGACGTGGATGGTGATGGGAATCTGTCGGTGAAGTACTAGTAGTGAGTACTACTACTTATTACACACGCATACTACCACTTGAGGATTGCATTGCATGGCTTTGATTCGGTATTATTCTAACTTCTACGTATGGTTATACTACTCTCTCTGTAATTGAGTACTATATATATACTGAAATTAGATACTTCCAGAGTAATTACGTACTTAAGTAGACTAGTAGTGCCATGTATTGCGAACACGTCATGTACGGCGTGAATATTTTTTTGCATCCCATTTGGTTCTGTCGTTTCTTTTTGTCCCCTTATCTCTTATGCCAAGACCGGGGACAGTTGTACCCTGCTTCCCTTTCGTGTGAAGATTACTCTCGGATCGCTCCTCAATAATTGGAGACACTGACGCCACGCTTAGGTTGGTATCTCAGATTTGTTTCTCCCCTCCGAACATGAATTACTAGGAGAGATTTTGCTCAACATTCTCCCCTTGAGCATCGGATCTCACCACGCTACTACAAAGAGTTTAGCTCAGGAACGTGGTGCTAAAAATCCGAGGAACCTTACTAATTATTGATGCTTGTTTGCTTGGAGATTTCATGAATGCAGTAATAATGCTTTTAGCGAAGGCGCTAAGCTTGGCCGCCTGTGCACGGTTTCGTCCCGCGAGTCGAATGGAGGGGCGAGGGATGGCAGACCATGGGCGGAGGATAGCTCGCGGCGGCGGAGGCGGATAGGGGAAGGTCCGGCGTGGTGGCCCGTGCTCACCACCGCACGGAATGAGGAGCGGCAAGGCGGAGAGCATCACCTGCGTACACGGATGTGCGGCGTGGGGTGCGTGCTGGTGGAGAGGCTCGGAGGCGGTTGGCTTCGACAGGGTGGCGGCGCGGCGAGTGCACGGCGGCGGGGAAGAAGAGGGATTCGTCACCACCTTCGCTTGGGTAGACCTAGGAAGAGGAGAGAAGGTCGGCAAGGACCACCTGCATCTCCTGGAGGGCTTGCTAGCTCGCGAGCTCACCCGAGCACGGGCAATCGAGCTCGACGGCGTTGATGGCGGAACCGTGAGCTCTTCTCCGGTTTTCTGCAATTGGTGCTAGCAGAGGGAGAGGCAGGGCCGGGGAGTGAAGCTAGAGCTGCGCAAGGGAGTGTGGAGCGCGTGTGTCGTAGACTTACCTTACGGGTATACATTGATCGGAAGAATGATTTATCGAGGACATGGTGGCGTATTGAAGACATATAACCGGTGGGGCGGGCCTACGAGTGGTGTCCGACCGGTATAGAATTCCGGAAGGTTCCATAAGACCGGTATGGAAATAAAGGCGGACAACAAGACCGGATTAATCCTTAAGGAAAGTACAAGACCGACCAAGTAGGACTGCGAATTGATAAGGAAGCTTAAAGATAGAGTTTCTAAGTATGTAGATATTGTATCCAACTAGGATTCTACATGTAACCTTGCCTCCCCGGACATATAAGGTGGGGGCAGGAACCCCTAGAAGCACAAGTTCTCATAGATTCTCGGAAGTTAGGACAAGTTCCTACACTCGACATCTTGTAATTAGCAAATCGCTAAAGGCAATACATAACATACGTAACATAGGGTATTACTCTCGATTCGAGGGCCCGAACTCGTCTAAAACCGCGTGTTCCTGTGTGTTCCGTGTATTGCACCATCGAATTCCACTCTCGTGAGGGACCGGGTAGTACTAGTGCCGAGTTTAAGTCTCGCATTTGGCGCGCTAGGAAGGGGTTCCGGCGAGTTCCCAGCGAGTTCGATGGCTTCTACTTCGACTTCGTCTTCGTTATAAGCTTCAAGATCCGCTTCGGGTTTCTTGACTTCATTCGACGACGACGACCGGTGTCGCGGAGCGACGACCGGTGCTCGGACGATGATCGTCGCCGCCATGACGATGACGAGCGGTGTCGCAGGACAATGATCGCCACCGTGACGATGATGACCGGTGTCGCGAGCGATGATCGGTGCAGGATGACGACTCGCTGCTGCGACGACTATGGCGACCGGTGCGGTGATCGTCATCTTGTGACGATGAAGATCGATGCCGCTGAGCGATGACCGACGCCACGACGATAATTTTAACAGCTTTCATCGGTCGTCGGCTTCAACTCGAGCGCCGCTGCTGCTCGGATGCGGTCTTGAGCATTAGCGCGGCTGCTAATCTTCAATTTCGACCGATCGCGCCGTCTTCAACAGCTTTCATCGGTCGTCTACTTCAACTTGGAGCGCCGCTGCTGCTCGGACGTGGTCATGAGCATTAGCGCAGCTGCTTATCTTCGCTTCGACCGGTCGCGCCGTTTTCAACAGCTTTCATCGGTCGTCTACTTCAACTTGGAGCGCCGCTGCTGCTCGGACGTGGTCTTGAGCATTAGCGCGGCTGCTTATCTTCGATTCGACCGGTCGCGTCGTCTTCAAGAGCTTTCATCGGTCGTCTACTTCAACTTGGAGCACCGCTGCTGCTCGGACGCGGTCTTGAGCATTAGCGCGATCGCTTATCTTCGATTTCGACCGATCGCGCCGTCTTCAACAGCTTTGATCGGTCGTCAGCTTCAACTTGAGCGCCGCTGCTGCTTGGACGCGGTCTTGAGCATTAGCGCGGCTGCTAATCTTCGATTTCGACCGATCGCACCGTCTTCAACAGCTTTCATCGGTCGTCGGCTTCAACTTTGAGCGCCGCTGCTGCTCGGACGCGGTCTTGAGCATTAGCGCGGCTGCCAATCTTCGGTTTCCACCGATCGCGCCGTCTTCAACTGCTTTCATCGGTCGTCGGCTTCAACTTGGAGCGCCGCTGCTACTCGGACGCGGTCTTGAGCATTAGCGCGGCTGCTTATCTTCGATTTCGACCGGTCGCGCCGTCTTCAACAGCTTTCATCGGTCGTCTACTTTAACTTGGAGCGCCGCTGCTGCTCGGATGCGGTCTTGAGCATTGGCACGGCTGCTTATCTTCGATTTCGACCGGTTGCGCCGTCTTCAGCAGCTTTCATCGGTCATCTACTTCAATTTGAAGCGCCATCGCTGCTCGGACGCGGTCTTGAGCATTAGCGCGGCTGCAAATCTTCGGTTTTGACCGATTCCGTTGCCTTCAACCATCTACATCTGTCGACAACACGGAGGTGTTGTCTTGAGCTGAGCGCGATCGTCAAACTACTCATCGATCGGCTACATCATCTTCGGCTCGGGCTCGGGGCTACGCCCACTAAACCAGCTAAGTCGCTTTTACACTTAAGTTTTTATGTTTAAACTTATATAATGCGATGCTCATGATAGCTTTTTGATAATATGAAATATGTCAACCTTTGCCTATCTGCATGGTTTTATTTATCTTGGAATCTTAATTTTGAATTAATTTACCAAGTTATGGGCTGCTATTTGAGAGCGGTTAGTTAATAATTTGTGATCCTGAGTTGTAAGACCGGTCATTTTTTCTATACGGCACGATTTTGTTAAGTAGACCGCCGCTATGAGCTATATCCAGTGCTTGATTAGAGTGAGTGGTCATGTCATAGTTGGTCTGTGTTGAATTAACCATCGTTGCTTGGTTATAGACTTGATTGGTTGAATCGGGATGGTAAAATTTAAGTTTTCTAAAATTGGAGTGACCGGTTATTAAAGTTGAATTACACTAGGCATATAATGATTAATCTGGACCGCTGCAGTTTGCGCGAAAGGAGAAAATCTTATATGTTGAAGTAAGGAACATATAAATGCCGATCAAGAATATGGAAATAATTTGAGATTTGCGAGTAAATGAAACATTGGAGTATTTATTTACATATGAGCACATTTATGTACTTCTTAAATTGTTTTTACGGATACAATGGACTAGGAACAAGGTCTCGACTCCGCTTGATGTACCGGTGCTTCCGGTCTTGGGTGCGACGACAGAGGAGAAGTCCACGTGATTTGGATAATCACGGGGCTCTTTTACCAATTGTGATGACCGGTCCGAGTGTTCGACGCTCGATCCGTTAAGCATTTTTAGCCCAGAATATATGATTTCGGAGTGATTTATACAATAAACCGATCGGGTTGAAGACTCGTTGTCTGACTGATTGGTTAACCTTAGGCTCCGGGTGTCAATCATTCAGCTGATAATAGGTGTGAAAAATTCGAGTTTATTGTGTGAATTTTGGCGACTGATTTGATCGATCAGGAATTTGGATTTGAGCGATATTCGATAAGCGGAATATCGAGTTATGACCGATCGCGAATCACCAGGAGTATGTGATTTGACACCGGTCCGGACCGGTTGAAAAGTATGTTCTTGGCGGAAAATATTAAGAGTTACGAAGGAATGGTCGACGTGATTTGAATAATCACGGGGGCTATTTTGCAAATGTTTGAGCGGTCCGAGGTATGGAGTGCCCGATCGCAATAACATTGGAATATCAAATTGGATTGTTTGTGGAAACTGAATAATCGGATCTGGTTAGATCGAAGACAATTAGGTCTTACCTAACTAAGTATTGTGAAATTGGATGCCTTAGGCCCTGGGTGTTAATCATTCGGCTGATTATAGGCCTTGGAGACTCGAGTCGATGTAAGTTAATTGGAAAACTGGTCTGATCAACCAGAATTTTGGTTCTTAGTAAAATTTCACTAAGCGGATTATGAGTTCGGACTGAGTTAGGCGGTCCATTATGTCAACCTGGTGTGAATCTCCAGGAGATATGAAGTTCGACCGGTATGACCGGTCTGAAAAATATGTTCTTGGTAGAAATTGCTGAGAGGAATGTGATTTGATGGAAAATAATAAAGCATAGGCTCTCAAGAAAGACTCTTGCATTATTTGCGATCCTCAAATGATACAAGAGTCGGGGCTATACCTAATTAGGTGCACCTGACCGGTGCACCGTGTTCAAGAGCGGTCTGCAGAGATCTCGGGAAGTGGAAAATGATGGAAATTGAAAGGAGCGGTATGTAGAAATTGCATATTGAAGAAAATAATGAAGAATCAACTAGTGGACTCATGCATTATTTGAAAGGAGTTCAAATGATCCAAGAGTCGGGGCTATACCCAATTGGGTGCACCTAATCGGCGTACTGGAAGGAAAATACTTTCGTTTTTGCACACCTAATTAGGTGGTATGGAGGACAAAATACCAATTTTTTGGCTTTTTGAAGCGTCTTGAACAAAGAAGAAGTATTGCAAAAGATTGGAGTTCTTTTTAATTTAACATTGGAATCGGACCAACATGCGGAAGACCGGTCGGTCTTATTCAATGTCAAATCAAAAATTACTCGGGAGTCTGTTGTCGTAGACTTACCTTACGGGTATACATTGATAAGAAGAATGATTTATCGAGGACATGGTGGCGTATTGAAGACATATGACCGGTGGGACGGGCCCACACGGTGGTGTCCGTTAACGCCGGTTTTTGACCAAGGGACCCATTGTCGGCGACTATAGGTCAAAAGAGGGTCGGTGGGCCGAAGACCGACGGCCGCATGGACGAGTAAGAGGCGCGTCCCTCCCGGGAATCGTGCGCGGACGCCAACGAGAAGAGCATAATATTGATGGGCCTGGCCCACGTTGTAAAATTAGAAATAATAGTTTAATTTTGGAAAAGGATCTTAGTCGGTTAGGAAATCGGCCCGAAGAGGGTCCGAGTAGGATTCTTTGTGCCGAGTATAAATATGTACTCGGATGTAACATGTAAACTCGATTCGCATCCAACACAACTTTCGGCGCATCGCCAAACCCTAATTTTCTGTCAAGTCTTTACTATTTTCGCGCGGGATCTTCGGGGCTCCGGTCGACAATACGATTGACTTGATAAGGTAATTATGTTGTCTAGTTCTCGGCGCATTGTTCGTAATTAGATGGCTTAATTGCTAGTTATCCGGCGACCGGATCTGGTCTTAATCGTTGTAGTGAGTATCGGTCGGGATGAGTCAAGTCGACCTCGGTCCGGGCTCGTGGTGAAGGTAGTTTGACTTGTCCCGCCTTCCCGTCCCAGCCTTTGCTCGCAACAACGATTGGCTCGGATCCGGTCGTCCGAGTCACGATAGCCGCTATTTGAATCCTTTTACATCTTGGCCGATTCGATCGTGCGATTCGATTGACGTGTCCTGTGTTTGCCTTTGCGATAGTTGACTTGTCCTAGGCTTATGCAGCCGATTGGCTAGGGTGTAGATCTATTTTCATAGTTAAGGCGTTTATGATTGTACTTGTCCTGAATCGGCCGGGCGTGCGCGGCCGTTAGATCTGGTCCGATCGCGTGCCATCGCTTGACTTGTCCTGTTGGAGCGACCGGTCGATTCGGGATCCGTGTGGTCATATTTGTTTTATCGTTCTTTCGGAGTGTTTAGCCGATTGTTTATCACGTTCATTAGCTATTTTATGCTTAATTAGTGCCAAATCTCTTAAAGTGGTCTTTGAACCTCGAGTTATTAATATGATTTCATTGATCATCATTACCCATCTAGACAGATCTAATAACTCACCGTTATAATCGACACTAGAATCGGCCGATTCCGATCGGCCGATTCATCGATCCGATTAACGATTAAATTATCTCTTCGCTATCAAACTAATTACATCCCATTAATAATCACCTTGTTTACATTTCATTCGATAATACATCCCTGCAAGGTCTTAATAATTTGATCGCTCACCGACGAAATCGGCTGCTAGTCACCGATCGCATGTTATAGCGTCGGCCGATTTTGTATCGTTTGCATCACGGTTCGCTTGCCTGGCATTTAATACATAAATGGATGGGCCGTGCTGTCCCCTGTCGATGGCCGATTTTGTCTATCTTACGCCAGAATCGGCTACGGCTGCACATCGGTCTATCCGGGCCGATGACTCGGAATTTTACACTTTTATTTGTCTTTGTTGGTTTGCAGGAAAACCATCCGGCACGCACCAGCGCACACGAGAATCGGCGAGCCGAGCCGGTCCGTTGGGAGCACAGGGCCTCGCTTCAGCCGGGGTTTCGGTGGACTCTCCGGACAACGATGTGTTGGCGACTTTTGACGTCAACACACTTTTTGGCACGCCGGTGGGACAAAAGCAACCAAGATCAAGATGTCATACATACAAGCTGTCGGGGAGGACGGAACACCAATGGTTGATGCTGAAAATTGGCCGATTTTGGTTCCGGTTCCTCTCAGGACGGATGGCAAAGGGCACGGAGAAGTTTCGATGACAACGGGGTTTCGGCCTGGGGGAAGATGACAACGGAACAAAAGCTGCAGTACCAGGAATACCTGGCCGAAGCAATGAAGAAGTACTTTCAAGCCCCGACAGTGACACGTGGCGGAGTGGCCACAAAAGGGGACTTCCCTCGGATTCCGCATCCGGAAGAACTAGACCAAATCAAAGCCCGAGACTGCCGGATGCTAACCAACTCGGTGATATGGTTAACTCGTCCATTCATCAGGCCCTAATCAATCAATCGGGCGTGTTGACCAACACCATCGGGAATTTGATCAAGGACACAGTTGATGGCAGATTATTCATCGAAGGATATTCCGGACCTGCATACACTCAGCCTTTTGGCACTCCTGTACGGTCGATTCGGGGAATTAGCCTCCGAACACCACACCACCAGCAGGGTTTCAACCCATGTACGGCATGCCACCTCACCTATGGCCTGGCAAGGATAATGCAAATGCAAGTACCAGTACAACCCAGCCAGGCAAAGAGGATGACAGTGGCCCCAAGAAGTCGGTAACGGAAGAGGGCGACAAACAAGATGTACTACAGCCGACTTCCGAGTTGGAGGCAGCAACCAATGTGGCAGCGGTCCCACGGATGGCACAACAGCCCAATTTCTTCTACGTACCGAATACCGGCCCGAGTAGAATTGAGAACTCACCCACTATAGTACGGCCGATATCCGGTATTCCACGACCAACCGCATCGGTTGGGGGACAGGGATTCATGATCGGACGGCCGATCCAATCGGCCATGAATTATGGAATCGCTCCGCGTACACTATTCCCGGCTACGGCACTGGAATTTCTGGGAACGGCCGGTTGATACACCCGATCGGGGGACAGCCCAACACCGCTTATATGACAGGGACCGGATCAGCAACTGCTGAACCCAATGATTTGAATAGCCTCATGGCTAAGATCGCCGATATGATGAAAGATCGGTTCGATTTGAAGCCTAAGGAGAAGAGTGCATTATATCGGCGACCTTACCCCGATCGGATGGATTCCGTGGCTTTACCCAATAAGTATAAAATTCCCGAGTTTTCCAAGTTTTCCGGGCAAGATAACACATCAACTATGGAGCACATCAGCCGATATGACGCACAGCTTGGTGAGGCGTCTACTCGGGAGGCTTTGCGGGTTCGGCTATTCCCACTTGTCATTGTCCGGATCGGCCTTTTCATGGTTTGCTTCGACTGTCGCCTCGGTTCTATTCGAGTTGGGCCGATCTGGAGAAAAGGTTTCACTCGTACTTCTTCACGGGCATTACCGAGCTTAGTTTGTCCGATTTAATGGCGATGAAACAGAAAACTGGGAATCGGTGGCTGATTATATACGAGAGGTTCGGGACTACGAGGGACGATGCTACAATCCGAACCTCGACGGAGCAGCAGTTGGCCGAAATCGCTTATACGGGGCTATTCTCCAACATTAAAGAAAAGTTTACCCCACATGAGTTTGATGGGCTGGCACAGCTGACCCGCGAGGCGATCGGCCGAGAAGAGAATCTCCAGCTCACCAGGAATCGGCGGTATCGGATGGCTTATGCTGATTTCGACGAGTGAGGATGGTGAAGAGGGGATTAATGCAGTTGAGTGGACTAATAACAAACGGCCGATATTTTCTCCGCATGTCAATCCTAAGGAGAAAAAATATGATTTTGATTTATCTAAGGCCGACGAGATATTTGATCAACTCGCTGCGGGAAAAGAAAATCCAGCTTTCCCTCATCACAAAATTCCTACGCCGGAGGAATTGAAGAAAATGGCTAAGTGGTGCAAGTGGCATGGAAATTTGCATCATAACACCGTTGATTGTTATGCTATGAGAGATGAAATCCGGAGGGCGATTGACGGTGGGGTATTGCGAGCAGCCGATGTAAAGAAGAAGATGAAAGTTGATGGGCACCCTTTCCCGGCTAATACGATGTACATCAACACCATTGGCGGTGGATCGGCTGGCTTCATACGCCGATATGAGAGGAAGAGAGAGAGAGAAGAAAGAGCTCGGGTGGCACGTCAACAGGAATCTATCGACCAAAGTCAGCGGTACGGACAAGACGTGATCCGCCGAGAAGATTTTGACCCACACTCGGGCTTGTCCTTTCTTTCGAGCATCGTCGGGACCAAAACATGAAGCTTCAATCCATCGAGAACTGCCCGTAATGCATTGGCCGAAAAGAGTATCGTGATGGCGAGTCATCAAGTTACCAGGGACGGCCGATTAGTCGTAACTACGAATCACAACAATCGGCCCCCGGAAGAGCAATCGGCCACGATCACAGCTATGATGAACGGAGATACGCAGGGCCAAAGAGAACCTCCGTTCACGATCGGTCGGGGCCGATCAACGATGAAGAAGAGTTTGATCACCAATACTATGGGGATTCGAGAAGCGATCAAACCGAGAACGAAGAACAGTGGTGCCCAGTGGTTTGCTCAGCGAGAACCCGAAGAGGAGGCTCCAAAGAATGCGCCGTCGAGAAATTAAGCGTGGACGGTATTACAGAGATGACCAAGATGATGAGTCCAAGCCCAAGAAGGAATGGAGGCCGAAAGTGCAGTCTCGGGTGGTCCGAGCTGAAGCCGCGGTGAATATGATGTCCCCGATGCCCGGGATTGTCGGATCGGCCGATGAAAATTCGGCTGAAGAAGAACCAGTTGGGGAGACTTCGAGAGATTCTCGTGGACGCCGGAATCGGCTGTATTTGATAAGCCGATCAACTCGATCATTTGCATCTCAAGGCATTGTATATTAGCGGTTACGTCAACGGGTCACCGATGAGGAAGATGTTGGTCGACGGAGGAGCAGCGGTCAATGTCATGCCGATTACTACATACCGCAAGCTTGGGAAGACGCCGGAAGAAATGATGAGGGCTAATCCGACGCTCAAGGATTACAGCGGGAGAAGCCAAGATGTGTGTGGGGCCGCAATAATGGAGATCACTCGTGGGCAGCAAAACCATACCCACCACTTTTTTCATCATCGACGGGAAAGGTGCATACACAACTTTGTTGGGGAGAGACTGGATTCATGCCAACTATTGCATCCCATCAACCATGCACCAGTGTTTGATTCAATGGGTCGGCAACAAGGTCGAAATCGTGCGGGCCGATAAGTCCGTAACCATTGCAATCGCCGATTTCGAGTTTGCCGGTCCGGAGAGCCCGCCTTGTTTATCGGGCACATATTGGGATGCGGAGGCCATAAACATCACCGACGACGGAGTTATTGTGACCGGGGGTCGGTACTCCCGGCTGCTCCGATGGGCCCTACAGGAGAATTGACGGATAATCGGCCGATCGATACACGCACCGAGGATATGATGAGTCGGCCGATTAACGAACCGAAGACGGGAAATTAGGTCACGGTTTTGTGTCGGCCGACGAATTAGAAGAGGTAGATATAGGGGATGGAGACAAGCCTCGGCCGACATATATTAGCAAGAAATTGTGTAAAGAAGTAAGAGATGAATTAGTGGCCTTATTGGAAGAATTTAAAGATTGTTTTGCTTGGGATTATAGCGAGATGCCTGGACTCGGCCGATCGATTGTTGAACATCGGTTGCCCACCAAACCCGGATATCGGCCATATAAGCGGGGGCTCGAAAAATTGACCCTAGGTATTATGAAGCCGTCAAAGAAGAAATTATCAGATTATATGAAGCCGGCTTCATTAGGCCATGCCGATATGCGGAGTGGGTTTCCAGTATTGTGCCGGTGGAAAAGAAAAACGGAAAGATGCGGGTCCGCATTGACTTCAGAAATTTGAATAAGGCGACTCCGAAAGATGAGTACCCAATGCCAAACGCCGATTTGTTAGTTGATGCAGCCGCCGGCAACAGAATTTTGAGCTTTATGGATGGAAATGCTGGGTACAACCAGATTTTTATGGCCGAAGAAGATATACCGAAGACAGCGTTCGGATGCCCCGGAGCGTTGGGACTATATGAGTGGGTTGTCATGACCTTCGGACTAAAAAATGCTGGTGCTACATATCGGAGAGCCATGAATTTTATATATCACGATTTGATTGGCCGATTGGTGGAAATTTATATTGATGATGTCATGGTGAAATCAAAATCAGTTGGAAGTCATGTGGCTGATCTCGGAGAAGTGTTGAAGAGGACAAGACAATACGGCTCGAAGATGAACCCCTCAAGTGTGCATTTGGTGTCTCAGCTGGACAATTTCTGGGGTTTATTGTGCATGAAAAGGGAATTGAAGTCGGCCCTAAGAGTATTGATTCTATCGAGAAAGCTGGAACCGCCGACGAACAAGACAAAGCTCTAGTCCCCGATCGGCAAGATTAATTTTATTAGGCGATTTATCTCAAATTTGTCCGGTCGACTTGACGTGTTTACGCCATTATTGAAACTCAAGGCTAATCAAGAATTTCGATGGGAGCCGGTCCATCAAAAGGCTTTAGAAGATATCAAGAAGTATTTGGTGTCCCCGCCGAGTGATGGTTCCGCCAAAGTCGGGCACACCCTTTAAGTTATATTTATCGGCCAATGATACGTGCATCGGCTCAGCATTGACTCAAGAACGAGGAAGGAAAAGAGCGGGTCATATTTTATCTCAGCCGCAAATTAATTGGTGCAGAAACACGGTATCCGGAGGTGGAAAGGTTATGTCTCTGTCTCGTATTTTTCATGCACAAAACTAAGGCATTATCTCGTTAGCCGAGGAATGCACTCGTGGTTTGCCAGGCCGATGTCGTAAAATATATGCTATCGGCCCCGGTCCCTAAAGGTCGGTTGGGCAAATGGATGTTGGCAATTGCGGAATTTGATCTAGGCTATGAATCTGCCAAAGCGAGTAAAAGCGCAAGTATTGGCCGATTTAATAGTGCAACACGGTGAACACTCGGCCAAATACGTGGAACCGGTGCCATGGACGGTGTTCTTTGACGGTTCAATTTGCAAGGAAGGAAGTGGAATCGGCTTAGTTGTTGTGTCGCCTCGGGGGCAATACGTGGATACTCTATTACAGTAGAGGCGCACACCAACAACTAAGTCGAATATGAGGCGATATTGAAAGGACTGGAACTACTCATCGATGCCGGGGCTGATTTTGTGGAAATTTTCGGCGATTCCTTGTTGGTCGTGAGTCAGCTGGCCGATGAGTATGGGTGTAAAGATGAAATATTGTTGCAATATCATAAAAAGTGCCGAAGTTGATGAAAGGATTCAAGTGTGTTAAAATCAGCCATATACCAAGAGAGCAGAACTTCGAAGCAAATAACTTGGCTCAACTAGCATCCGGATATCGGCTCGCCGGAAATAGCTTGGAAATAGCCGATATTGAAAAGGCCGATTGGCGCACAGAAATTCGAAATTTTTTGAGCAATCCATCCCAACCTACGAGATAAGAAGATAAGATATAAAGCCTTGAAGTATGTGTCTGTTGGATGATCAATTATTTTTCAAGACAATTGATGGGGTGCTTCTCAAATGTATTGATGACACCGAAGCCAAAGTGGTAATGAGCGAAGTACATGATGGGATTTGCGGAACGCATCAATCGGCCCATAAAATGAAGTGGCTGCTAAGGCGAGCTGGTTATTACCGGCCGACAATGTTGGCCGATTGTTTCAAATATTATAAAAGTTGCCAAGATTGCCAAAAATTCGGGCCTATACGGAGGGCGCTCGCATCGGCCATGAATCCGGTGATCAAACCTTGGCCGTTCGGAGGCTGGGCCATGGATATGATCGGCCGGATAAATCCAGCATCAAGCAAAGGACATCAATACATATTGGTAGCTACAGATTATTTCACAAAGTGGGTTGAAGCGGCACCCTATCGCAAAGTTTCTACGGCCGACGTGATAACGTTTGTTAAGGAGCATATCATTTATAGATTTGGGATTCCGGAAACAATCACGACAGATCAAGGATCAGTATTCACGTCGGACGAATTTCAATCTTTTGCTGAAGAGATGGGGATTAAGTTGATTAATTCATCGCCGTATTATGCCCAAGCCAATGGCCAAGCTGAAGCGGCAAATAAGAGTCCGATCAAGTTGATCAAGCGGAAAATACAGGAGTATCCTCGCAAATGGCACATGAAATTGATGGACGCTTTGTGGGCTTATCGTATGTCACGGCATGGGGCCATGCAAGTCGCGCCGTATCAGCTTGTATATGGGCACGAAGCCGTATCGCCATGGTAGACAGCTATCGGCTCCGGAAGGATTGAATTGCAACAAAAGCTTTCGGTCGATCAAGTACCACGGATTGATGATGGATGAATTAGAAGATGTAGTACAAAATCGGCTGGATGCATTGGAAAAAATAGAGCAGAATAAGGCAAGAGTCGCCCGCCATTATGATAAGAAGGTTGTGCAGAAACAGTTTAAAGAGGGCGATTTGGTCCGGAAGCTTAGGATGCCGATCGGCGTGAAAGACAATCGGTTTGGTAAATGGTCGCCTAATTGGGAAGGACCCTATTTGATTAGCCGATCGGCACCGGTAACGCATATATTTTGAAAGAGTTAGCAGGAGAAGAATTCGGCCGAGCACTTAATGGGAAGTATTTAAAGCGAGTATTATCCTAGTATTTGGATTAACTCGTAGTGTTCGGCCTAAAAGAGACTACAGCCGATGTCGGTGTACATCGCCTTGAGATGGCCGATATCGAGAACATCGCCCTTAGCCAAAAAATATGAAAGTAAAATGAAGGAAGTCACAGATAAATCAGCCGATGTTTTAAAACGTCGTCTTCGGTTGGCCGATATCATCTGTATATCGCCCTTAGTGCAAAAAATAGTTACGACAAAATCTTGTTCAAATCCTATTACATCTAAACATAATCGACGGCCTCGGCGCGGGACAAGAGGTCTTGGACGGCGAGATAATGCACGGGCCAGCATGGAGTCAAGTTTGGCCATGACCAGCAGGTCGTCCTCGACGGGGCCGACATCGGCTGCGCCGCAGCAACCATCTTGTCGGCCGCTTGGATTGCCTCGTCCGTCATTTTCTGTTGGGCCGCCACGTCGACCGACAGCTGCGCGATGGTGGCTTCCGGGGCCGCCGCTTCCTTCTCCTTGAGAGCCGGCGATGCTCTCAAATCGGCAATCTCTTGGTTGATTACCCGCAGTTCATCCTGCCGATTTGAGAGTTGCTCTTGCATCTCCTGGGTCTTGCGGGCCTCCTCCTCGGAACGCTTGATAGAGTTCTCGGCGAGTAACGCGGCTTGCTGCTGCTCCGCGTGGCGAGCCGGACGCTGCTGGGCACGGATGAAGTCCATTTGCTAGTACTCCATGTATGCCACACGGTGCGAGCATCGCGCACATCCTCCGGGAGCTCGGTCCGGACCTCCAAGTACCGGGCCCGTATGGGGTGGGCATCGGCCACCAAGCGATCGACCGAAGAAGCCTCAAGCCTGCGCGCGATTTCGGCCATGGTAGTAAGACCGAGACGAGATACCAAAATCGGCGCAGGACGAGGGAAGCCGAGCACCTGAAATACCAAGAGAAATAAGATGAAACTAATGATCAGCGGCGAATCAAGGAAGAAATAGTAAAAACCAACCTGCGAAGCGTCGACGCGAAGCGGCCGGACGTCTATCGGCCGTGCCGTTGAACCCATAGGTTCGTGTGTTCCAATCAGCTCTCGGCCGGCCGATCCACCTTCGTCGGCGACATCCTCGGAGGCGGCATCGGGCGATACTCGCCAACGAGGCTCATCGGCAGCAGTACCTACAGGAGAAGCCGCGGGCGGCTCTCGGCCGGCCGATTCTTCGTCGGCAGCGGTGCCTTTGGGAGAAGCCGTGGGCGACACACGGCCAGCTTGTTCGGCTTCGGCGGCGACCTCGGGAGACGCAGGCCGATCCGAGCGAGTTGAGCTCTCCGTAAGGTTTGGATCGGCCTGGCTTGGTACGACTTCGTGCGCCGGAGCTGTTTGAATCGGCCTTTCGAGCGTCGGCGTCCTGGCCCGTGGAGGAGTTGACGAGCGGATCGGCCTATCGAGCGTTGGCGTCCGGGCCCGAGGAGGACGAATCGCCGATTCCTGCTAAGAACTCATAGTTAGACGAGCATGTAAAGTGAAAAGGAATCGGCCGATCATACAATAATAACCTGACGCAGCGGAGATGGTTCATCGTAGTAGTCCGGGTCGGACGGGCGCACGGGCTGCTTTAGCAGCGCGCGGTATCGCTTCGGGGCTCGAGTCGACCCTGCAGCTGGCACATTAGCCTTCCTCTTTTGGAGGGCGGCTGTTTTGGTTTTGGCCTTGCGAGCAGTCGGCGCCCTCGACTCATCGCCGCAAATGCTTGAGCAGGAGTATGGTCGGTGAAGCCGATATTTGGAACAATTGGGCTCGGCATTAAATATGCAATCGGCCGGCCACCGATGCTCGGGTCGGCGGCTCCTCCGAGTCCGACTGAAAGAGAATATACAAGGGTGAGCATTTGGAGTGGCCGATTTCATTTACAAAATCGGCCTTACAAAAATAAATTGGCTATACGTACCTCGGCGAAGGGTTCTCTCGGGACTAGACCGGAGAAGAAGGAAGCGGTGTTCCGGCTGCGGAGGTGCCGGTTCCACTCGCCCCACCAACGGTCAAAAAGGCGGGTACTCCGGGCGCCGGGAAAATCCGGCCAAGTCGCCGGTGACGACATCGGCGGTGCGGCCGATGAGCCAATTCCATTGAATGGCGTTGTCGACGGCAGCCCGCGCCTTTATCCGCCCCACATAAAAGAGGCTGGGGGCAACCGGCCGGCCGAGTTGGCGGGCCGCCACCGACGGGTGGTAGAACTCATAGGAGCGAAAGCCTTGCTCCCAGCAATAAGTCCCGTCGGCAGCAGACGAGGGCGGAGGCGGTGGTGAAGATCTTGACCGCCTCCCCGTCGGCCATTGGGAAAGTTGGGTCTATCGGAAAAGGAGTGTCGTACCCCTTCTCGAAGAAATCATTGTACGGATACCAATCCGTACTTTCGTTGTTGAGGCCCTTGTAGAGGGCGGCGAACCAATACGCCAGGTTGTCATCCGACATGGCCGCCCCGGTGCCATGGATAATGCTTCCCGAAAGAGATGCACCGACCGGATCCGGGCGTGGCCGATTCGGCGTAGTTGCCGGGGAAGGTGAGCACACCGAGGTCCGGATCGATGGCCTTGGTGGTGTGAAGGGACAACCACATTTGGATAAACCACCAAGGGCCACACGGGTTCTTGACTGATCGGCCGGAGCGCAACTCCACCGAAACCTGGTGAAGAAGGAGGTACGCCGATCCCGGAAGATACTTGCCCATGGGAAGGGCATAGCTGTCGGCCAACCTATCGGCTATCGGCAGAAAATTGTTTGTGGGGCTCACACCGACCCCACGAGAAGAAAAAGTGGTCGAGCCACATGTTGAGGAAGGCCACATGCTCGCGGCGATCGACCGTGCCGTGCCCCTTGTTGTAGGTCCGAATATAGACCTTCCAGCCCCGGTATCCTTAGGGTTGATCCGGTGGGAGGACTTGATACGGATAGCATCCGGAGTGGCCTCCGCCGTGATATTCGGATCGGCCAACATGACCGTGTCCGGGAGGGTCATGGTAGCCGGGCCGTGGCCGAACATAAAGCGATTCGGGGCATCCGACCGAGAGATAGCAGGCGGCTGCCAGCAACGGTTCATTCTTGTGATGATCGGCCGGAGAAAGCTTGATGGCATGGGCGATGCCGATGTTGGCCCAACCTTGCGGATGGACGGCCGACACCCGGTTATACCAATCACGCCATCCCGCAACGGGGGTCGGCCATGACCGAAAGCTGCCGGCCCACTCGGCCGATAGTGGGGATTGTTGCCGAAACGGAACTCGGTTCGTTTCGACACGGATGAGATCCGTGGGGTCGGGATCACCCATAGGACCCAAGAAGAAGTGAGTTGGGATGTTGGATGGGATAACGACTTGGTTCCGGATTTCCTAAAAACAAGGAATAGGGCTAAAATGAGAAGCGGAACGGAAAAAAGATAAATCGTGAAAATGAAACAGGAACAAGAACACAAAGAAAATTGCAAAAGTAGAAAAGAGGGATGCCCGAATGTACATTACCTCCGGAACGGCGTTGGTAGTGGCGACGACGCGGCCGGCGGCGGCGGCCAGCAAGCAGCAGCAGCAGCGAGGATTCATGGTCGCTGGGGAAGAAAGACGGCGACGGCGCGATGAGAAGTTGAAAAGGCTCAAGGAGGAAAAGGACGCCGGAACGAGAGGAAGGTGAAGGCCAATGAGAGGAAACAGATGGGAAATGACCGGGGGTGGCCCGGGTTTTATGGAGAAGTGACGGGCGAGTAAAACCGGCGCAATAAAAGAGAGCGGATCGGTTCGACGCATGCGTTGCATACCCCGGATCGGGGGACATGTGTTGACGCCGGTTTTTGACCAAGGGACCCATTGTCGGCGACTATAGGTCAAAAGAGGGTCGGTGGGCCGAAGACCGACGGCCGCATGGACGAGTAAGAGGCGCGTCCCTCCCGGGAATCGTGCGCGGACGCCAACGGAAGAGCATAATATTGATGGGCCTGGCCCACGTTGTAAAATTAGAAATAATAGTTTAATTTTGGAAAAGGATCTTAGTCGGTTAGGAAATCGGCCCGAAGAGGGTCCGAGTAGGATTCTTTGTGCCGAGTATAAATATGTACTCAGATTAACATGTAAACTCGATTCACATCCAACACAACTTTCGGCGCATCGCCAAACCCTAATTTTCTGTCAAGTCTTTACTATTTTCGCGGGGATCTTCGGGGCTCCGGTCGACAATACGATTGACTTGATAAGGTAATTATGTTGTCTAGTTCTCGGCGCATTGTTCGTAATTAGATGGCTTAATTGCTAGTTATCCGACGACCGGATCTGGTCTTAATCGTTGTAGTGAGTATCGGTCGGGATGAGTCAAGTCGACCCGGTCCGGGCTCGTGGTGAAGGTAGTTTGACTTGTCCTCGCCTTCCCGTCCCAGCCTTTGCTCGCAACAACGATTGGCTCGGATCTGGTCGTCCGAGTCACGATAGCCGCTATGAGAATCCTTTTACATCTTGGCCGATTCGATCGTGCAGATTCGGTTGACGTGTCCTGTGTTTGCCTTTGCGATAGTTGACTTGTCCTAGGCGTATGCAGCCGATTGGCTAGGGTGTAGATCTATTTTCATAGTTAAGGCGTTTATGATTGTACTTGTCCTGAATCGGCGGGCGTGCGCGGCCGTTAGATCTGGTCCGATCGCGTGCCATCAGTTGACTTGTCCTGTTGGAGCGACCGGTCGATTCGGGATCTGTGTGGTCATATTTGTTTTATTGTTCTTTCGGAGTGTTTAGCCGATTGTTTATCACGTTCATTAGCTATTTTATGCTTAATTAGTGCCAAATCTCTTAAAGTGGTCTTTGAACCTGAGTTATTAATATGATTTCATTGATCATCATTACCCATCTAGACAGATCTAATAACTCACCGTTATAATCGACACGAGAATCGGCCGATTCCGATCGGCGATTCATTGATCTCGATTAACGATTAAATTATCTCTTCGCTATCAAACTAATTACATCCCATTAATAATCACCTTGTTTACATTTCATTCGATAATACATCCCTGCAAGGTCTTAATAATTTGATCGCTCACCGACGAAATCGGTCTGCTAGTCACCGATCGCATGTTATAGCGTCGGCCGATTTTGTATCGTTTGCATCACGATCACTTGCCCGGCATTTAATACATAAATGGATGGGCCGTGCTGTCCCTCGTCGATGGCCGATTTTGTCTATGTTACGCCAGAATCGGCTACGGCTGCACATCGGTCTATCCGGGCCGATGACTCGGAATTTTACACTTTTATTTGTCTTTGTTGGTTTGCAGGAAAACCATCGCGCACGCACCGGCGTACACGAGAATCGGCGAGCCGAGCCGGTCCGTTGGGAACACGGGGCCCTGCTTCAGCCGGGGTTTCGGTGGACTCTCCGGACAACGGTGTGTTGGCGACTTTTGACGTCAACGGTGTCCGACCGGTATAGAATTCCGGAAGGTTCCATAAGACCGGTATGGAAATAAAGGCGGACAATAAGACTAGATTAATCCTTAAGGAAAGTACAAGACCGACCGAGTAGGACTCCGAATTGATAAGGAAGCTTAAAGATAGAGTTTCTAAGTATGTAGATATTGTATCCAACTAGGATTCTACATGTAACCTTGCCTCCCAGGACATATAAGGTGGGGGCGGGAACCCCTAGAAGCACAAGTTCTCATAGATTCTCGGAAGTTAGGACAAGTTCCTACACTACGACATCTTGCAATTAGCAAATCGCTAAAGGCAATACATAACATACGGGACGTAGGGTATTGCTCTCGATTCGAGGGCCTCGAACCTCGTCTAAAACCGCGTGTTCCTGTGTGTTACGTGTATTGCACCATCGAATTCCACTCTCGTGAGGGACCGGGTAGTACTAGTGCCGAGTTTAAGTCTCGACAGCGTGCGCACGAATGGGGGCGGTGCGACCGAAGAGGGGCGGCGCACCGGCAAACCTAGGGGCGGCGGCCATGGCGGAAAATGGCCAAATGCCATCAACGACCGGGAAGAACGCGTGGAAGCAACGCAATTCGATGATGGCCGACGCGTGCGGAGTGCACAGGGGTCGAGGACGGCGCGGCGCCGGCGGCGAGCGGCCTCGGCCGGTGGCCCAGCCATCGTGCCATTGCTTGTTCCTGGAGGTTCCCTCCTATTTACGATTTTGCCACTGCATTGTTGGTTCGGTTTTGGCCCATATAATTTAATCTTTTTGCAAACCGAAAATTGTGGGTGTTCGAGTGAATTGTGGTGAGCAACTTTTGTTACGAGACAAAAGTTCAAATTTTACCTGTAAAAGTTTACAAAAATTCTTGAACAGTTGTTGTTTTCAAACTCGGTTTGAATTTTCTAGGAAAATGTGCAACCCTAAAAATTTGCTAAAAATGTTCTAATTCATGGTTTGATGTGCTCTACCAGAATATGCAAAAATATGTGGGCACTATCATGGAGAATAATGAAAAACTTGATAGCTAGTGTTTTGGTCACCATAAACCCTAATAAACCCTAATTTGTTATTTCATGTGGAATTAGACCAGATTGAAATTTTTCACATGCAAATCGTCAATTAGTACAGTGTGATCGCCTATTTGTGACACGGGGTGTCACAGCCCTCCCCCTTAAAGAAATCTCGTCCCGCGATTAAAATCGGTGAAATAACGGTTTAGGGGGTGTGCGGCGTTACCTCGATTGTGAAGCAAGGAACTCAGGAAAATGAGTGTTCGAGAAATTCCTCTTGTTCCCAAGTGGCTTCATCCTCGGTGTGGTTACTCCATTGCACTTTATAGAAGGTGATAGTGCGGTTGCGAGTAACATGATCCTTTTGATCGAGATTCGGACGGGAGTTTCCGGATAAGAAAGATCCTCTTGCAATTGCTCGGTGTCGGAGATGATGACATCGATGGGGGTTTTAGACATTTCTTGAGTTGAGATACGTGAAACACATTGTGCACACGTTCGAAATTTCCCGATCGGGTGGCATGCCCGACAAATCATCCGGGAATACATCGGGAAATTCACACACTACCGGTATGTCCTCTAATTTCCTTGCCCCGAGATGCTGAGTTTGAGTTCTAGAAATTTTTGGACACGGCAAGGATAGAACCGATGGGCCGTATAGAGGTGAATTTAAATGTACTTCCCGAGTATCTATGTGTAGGACAGCCTTATGTAATTTCATCCACCTAATTCCTAGTATCACATCTATTCCTTGGCCATTTAAAATAATTAGTCTCGAAGGATATATTTTTCCGGCTAATTCAAGAGAGACGTTTTTGGCTTCACGATTCATGTGAATGATGCCACCGGGAGATGTGATAGTGTATGGATTTGGCAAGATGGTAGATGGGAGATGCAATTTATCCACACATGCTTGACTAATAAAATCATGTGTGGCACCGGAATAAAAAGAACGAAAGTGGGATGTTCGGCGATGGAAAACATACCCGAAAGGACTGGTTCTCCGGCTTGCACATCTTCGACCGTAGTAAAATTCACACGACCAGTCTTGGTGGGGGTTTTGTTGTGGCCATTGTCGTTGTTGCCGCGGTTATTATTATTACCATTGCTATCGCGGTTGTGCTGATTATGATTATTTCCACCATTGTTGCCATTGTTGCGGCGAGGATGTGGGCACTCCCTCATGAAATGACCAACACCGTCGCAATTAAAGCACGACTGCTGCGGGGATGGTCCGGCACTTTGGTTGTGCTGCTACGAGGAATGTTGGTGACCACGGTGCTGATAAGAATTTTGGGGCGCACGATAGGGCTGCTGAAATGTTGTGCGCTGCCACCCATTTGTGGCACCGGGAGACGAAATTTCTGACCGGTGGGGCTGGTCACTGCAAGCTTGAACTTGTGAGATGGCGCACCGGATGAATCCCCAGCTGTGCGCTTCCTCTTCTTGTCATCCTGGTTGACGCGAATATCGTCCTCCTAGACAATAGCAGCACTAACCAGTTCATTGAATGTGCCATCCACGAGAGCAAGACGGTCCTGCAGCTTCGGATTCAGGCCGTTCCGGAAGCACTCACGCTTCTTTTCATCGGTGTCGGCGTGATAGGAAGCGTATCGAGCAAGGTAGTTGAACTTCCGAGCGTACTCTTACACGATGCTAGAGCCTTGCTTCAGGTCAACAAATTCCTGAAGTTTCCTTCTCATGACACCGTCGAGAATGTGGTGTCACGGAAGGCTGCCAAAAATTCCGGCCATAGCACCTGGTGATCCGCGGGGAGTGCAGAGGTGTAGTTTGGCGACCCACGGAGCTGTTGTGCTGCAAACAGAGTTTTCGATGCTCGGTGCAGTTCAATAGAGCAAATTTGGAGTCCACAATACGCAGAAAATTATCTGCCTCCCGGGGGTCCTTTGCCTCGGAGAAGGATGCTGGTTCGGCCGCCCGGAAATCCCCATAGGAAGTGGGACGGGGCTGCGGTGGAGGAGCTGCTGCCCGGGCATTGTTATTCGGCTTGCCGGGAACAATCAAAACATCTCGTTCGATTATGAACGAGCTGCTCCACAGCAGTCAACGGAGGTGGAGGAGGTGGTGAAAGTGCATCTAGGCCCCCAATTATGGTTTTTGAGTGATTGACGTCAATACAATTAAAAAGGACTAATATTCTAAATGAGCTTGTGCGCGAGTGCATATCTAAAATTCAATTGAGAGCAAAGAAACACAAAAAGGAAGTGGCCATATTCGCTCATGCGTGCAAGATTTGAAAATTGGACTACTCATGTTGAAGATCAAGTTGTGAAGCCTTTTATTCATGTCTTGAGTATAGGAAACACCGTACTATCAAGAGGGACACACAAGTGTGAGGTGTGAAAAATGAAAGTGGTCAAATCTTCATCCAAATTCAAAATAACCTATGGAGTCGGACAATGTCCGACTCACTCGGACATTGGACTCGGACTCCGAGAGAGTTGGCAAAAGAAAATTACATATGGAGTCGGACAATGTCCGACTCACTCGGACATTGGACTCGGACTCCGGAGAGGTGGCAAAAGAAAATACCTATGGAGACGGACATTGTCCGACTCGATCGGACAAATCACTCGGACTCCGAACCTTGGCCAATCTTTTGAAACCCTAGGAGTCGGACTTTGTCCGACTCCGTCGGATAATATCCGACTCCCTAAATTACTCGGACATATCCGACTCTTGTCGGATTTACGAGTCGGACTCCGGAGCCAAAACAGCAACTCAAAACCCTAGGAGTCGGACTTTGTCCGACTCACTCGGACAAAGTCCGAGTCGGATCTAGCCCAACGGCTCTTTTGGGTGCCCCGGCTATAAAAGAGGACCTCGTCCACTTTTGGCCGGTTGGCACCTTCCCCACTCTCAAAAACACTCCCAAACTCACTCAAGCACTCCTCTTCTTCAAGTTTGATTCCCCACTCCAATCCGTGGTGGATTTGTGAGAAGATTGAGGAGAAATTCGTTGAGCTTCAACATCATCTCAAGAGCACTTGATTCTTTCTCATCGCCGGTACTTGTTGTGTTTGTTACTCTTGGGGATTCATCCCCTAGACGGTTAGGCGTTACCCGGCGAGCTCCCAAGCTTGTGGTTGAGACTCGGGCCGTTTGTATTGCCCCTCCCTTCGTGGAGATTTGTTTTAGTGGATTTTAAGCCGGCCTTTGTGGTGGCTTGAAGAGGTTTAGGGTTGAGAGCAACCCGGTCCTTGGTGGACTCCTCAACGGAGACGTAGGCTTCTTGGTGGAGCTGAACTTCGGTGAAAATTCGTGTGTCTCCTTGTCTTCCCTTTTATTTCTTGCAGTTGGTGTGCTATAGATCTAGGGTGTTCTTGCTTAAATTCCTAGATTAACTTGCATAAGTGGCTTGCTTGCTTGTGTCCTTGTTGCCCTAGCTTTCTAGTGCTACTAGCCGCTTGCTTGTTGTTTAATTTCCGTGGATTTGCCCATCTTGGTTGTCGATCCCCCTTCCGCACGAGGCAGTCGGACTTTGTCCTACTCTAGTCGGATATTTGTCCATAGTCGGACTTTGTCCTACTATAGTCGGACATTGAGTCGGACAAATCTTTCCTGCATATTTAATTTGTTAAATTAAGTGATTTTCGGGATTATCGCCTATTCACCCCCCCTCTAGGCGACTTTCAATTGGTATCGGAGCAGGTATCTTCGTTGAAGCCTCACCGCTTGAAGATTAAAGATGACAAATGACAAAGATGCAACGGCTAGTGGTAGTGGTAGTGGTGAAGTCCCACCTAGACCAACCGGTGAAGTAAGGATTGAAAGCTCACCGGATGGGACAAGAGATGGAAGTGGAAAAGGAATTGCCAAGGATGGAAATGTGCCTAGTGCTTTGCCAATAAGCTACAACAAAACACCATACTCCTATAGTGATGGAAGGGATGAGCACATTGGACCCGGCTCCGGAAGACTACCATATTTTGATGGTCAATACTTTGATCATTGGAAAACAAAGATGCTACTACATTTGGATTCAATGCATCAAAATGTGAGAAGTGTGACTCAAAACGGATTCTTGTGGGAATGTAGAAGCAAGCCAACCGCACAAGACTTGTTCAATGTGAGGTGCAATGTAACGGCGGCTAGTGCTCTTGTGTCCGCACTTAGTCCCGCCGAGTATGAGAATATAGCCGGATTAGAGGATGCTCATCAAATTTGGTTGAAGCTTGAGTTAGTTCATGAGGGCATTGATAGTGTAAAGGAGTCTAAGCTAGAAGGACTTAGAGAAGAGTTTAACTACTTTGTCATGAGGTCGGATGAAGGGCCAAGGGAAGCCCATGATAGAATGATGAGGATAGTAAACAAGAGAAGAGCACTTGGAGAGAAGGTGTTGGACTTGGATGTGAATAGAAGGTTGCTACAAGCCTTGCAAGCATGGGATGCCAACATAGTGTCCAACATAAGAGACAAAGATGGCTTTAGATACTTCACCACCGATGAAGTGATTGGAAAGGTGCTCTCCCAAAAACAGCAAATTGACCAAGGAAATAGGATCAATGCTTTGCTCAAGGAAAAAGAAAAAGCTAGTGGGAGCAAAAATGATTTGGCTCTCAATGCCGAACAAGAAAAGAAAAAGAAGGTAGGTTGAGGAGAGTGATGATGATAGTGATGATGAAATGGCTCTCTTCGTGAAAAGGTTCAACAAGCTCATGTCAAAAAGAAGCTTCAAGAAAAATGATCAAGACAAGAGCAAATCAAGAAAAGCCAAAAACAAGTGCTACATTTGTGGAGACAAAGGTCATTTCATGGCGGAGTGTCCGGAGAACTACAAGAATAAGCAAAACAAGAAGGGTGACAAGAAGTACAAGAAGCATAGAAAGTACCGTCGGGGTGAAGCACACATTGGACAAGAATGGAACTCCGATGGATCATCTTCCTCCTCCGAGTCGGAATCCGATGAAGAGAAGGGAGGCATTGCATCACTTGCTATTGGGCTAACACCAACCAACTCCTCCTTGTTTGGAAGCTTGACCGATGATGAAGATGACGCCGGGCACAAATGCATGATGGCTAAGGGCTCCAAGGTAAATGCTAATGGAAGTTCTCAAATTCCTAACATGTTTGATTTGTTGGACATTATTGAGCAGGAAAAGGAGAACAATGAGAGGCAAGAGGAGCTTCTTGAGAAACAAGAGGAAATGCTTGTTCAAGAGAAGCAAAGGGTGCTTGAACTTGAGAAGCTCCTAGAAGTTGAGAGGAAGAAAAATGAGGACTTGGTAAAGTCTCTCAAAATGGTTGAAAATGAAAGTGAGACACTTAAAGTCACAAATGTGTCACTTCAAGAGAAGTGTGATAACTTGCAAAAGGATCACAACTCTCTCAAAGTGCAATTTGAGGAAATTAAGTGTAACACTACTTCCTCTCAATCTTCGTCTTGCCCCCCATCTAGCATTGAGTGCTCTAGGTGCCACAAGATTGATGTTGAAGCTTGTACAAGAAACATCAAGACCATTGGTGATTTGAAGAAGCAAGTGCAAGAGCTTCAAGACCAAGCACAAAAGAAGATGAAGGCCATTGATGATGCCAAGGCCGAGTATGCAAGGGGCGCATACACCAATGTGAGACGGCCACATGTGAAGGATGGCATTGGGTACAAGCAAGGTGACAAGCACAATGCAAGAATCAACAAGAATGGCACCGAGTTCATCAAGTTCACCAAGGAGAGCGCACATCAAAAGAAGCAAGTCAAGAACGAGAAGCAAATCAAGAACACTAACAAATCTTCTCTTATTTGTGATTTGCGTACTAACTTGCCTAACCCCTCTTGTGCTCTCTTTAATGATTTCGATGCGACCTATGTGCTAATGAGAAACAAGCATGGTCGTGTCTATGCAAAATATGTTGGGCCACGCAACAAGACCCACAAATCTTGTGTGTGGGTGCCCAAGGCACTTGTTACTAATGTGAGAGGACCCAAGCAAATTTGGGTACCTAAAAACAAAGCATAAATTGTTTTGTAGGAATACTCCTCCGGTGGCTCATCATGGGTGGTGGATAGTGGATGCACCAATCATATGACCGGAGACAAGAAAATGTTCGAATCATTCGAACCAAGCAAAGAAAGAAATGAGTATATCACCTTTGGAGACAACGGAAAAGGCTATGTGTTGGGTTATGGTAACATTCCTTTAACCTTTCCGCATTCACTTTCGAAGGTTATGCTTGTGGATAACGTTGACTTCAATTTGTTGTCTATCTCACAACTTTGTGGAATGGGCTACAATTGCTTGTTCAACGACAAGGGTGTGATTGTCTCAAGGAGAAGTGATGGCTCGATTGCTTTTGAGGGTGTGCTCAAAGGGAAGCTTTATGTTGTGGATTTTACCGCGGATAAAGCAAAACTTGACACATGCTTAGTTGCAAAGTCCGACATGGGATGGTTGTGGCATAGACGACTAGCCCATGTCGGTATGAGAAATCTTCACAAACTCCAAAAGGGCGGTCACATCCTTGGACTAACGGATGTTTGCTTTGAGAAAAATAAAATTTGCAGTGCATGTCAAGCCGGAAAACAAGTTGGAGCACCGCACCCATCCAAGAACATAGTAACAACGACAAGACCGTTGGAGATGCTACACATGGACCTCTTCGGTCCCATTGCCTACATTAGCATTGGCGGTAACAAATATGGACTTGTTATTGTTGATGATTATTCTCGCTTCACGTGGGTATTCTTTTTGTGTGATAAAGGTGAAGTGAAGGATGTACTCAAGACATTCTTGAAAAGAGCACAAAATGAATTTGAAGTGAAGATCAAGGCCATAAGAAGTGACAATGGTACCGAGTTCAAGAACACTCAAGTTGAAGAGTACCTTGATGAGGAGGGCATCAAGCATGAGTTTTCGGCACCCTACACACCTCAACAAAATGGGGTGGCCGAAAGAAAGAACCGCACTCTCATAGAGATGGCAAGAACCATGCTTGATGAATACAAGACCTCCGACCGTTTTTGGGCCGAAGCAATCAACACCGCATGTCATGCCTCAAACCGGTTGTATCTCCATCGACTCTTGAGGAAAACACCATACGAGCTACTAACCGGTAAAAAGCCTAACATCTCGTACTTTCGAGTTTTTGGGAGCAAATGCTTCATGCTCAACAAGAAACCCAAGACTTCAAAGTTCTCCCCTAAAGTTGATGAAGGTTTCTTGCTTGGGTATGGTTCAAACTGTCACGCCTATCGTGTCTTTAACAAAACCACCGGTTGTGTTGAAGTTTCACGGGACGTGACGTTTGATGAATCTAACGGCTCTCAAGGGGAGCAAGTTGTTATTAACAATGCAGATGTTGAGGCTCCTAGGCAAGCAATCAAGAGAATGGCACTTGGTGATGTGAGACCGCAAGAACCACAAAGTGATCAAGATCAACCTCCTCCCTCAAATCAAGACCAACCATGCACAAATCATGATCAAGTTGATCAAGATCAAGAAGTTGGTAATAAAGATCATGCTCAAGCACAAGATGATGAACCCACATCGCATGATCAAGAGGTTGAACAAGATG
This sequence comes from Chloris gayana, assembly GCA_031894775.1. Classification (NCBI taxonomy): domain Eukaryota; kingdom Viridiplantae; phylum Streptophyta; class Magnoliopsida; order Poales; family Poaceae; genus Chloris; species Chloris gayana. The sequence continues at coordinate 356,215 of JAUNZO010001099.1, read as the reverse complement.
GCGGCCAAACAAGCTCACATCCACCACACCCAAGAGTGCACCAAAGTGTGCAACGTGATCACCCCGTGGAACAAATTCTTGGTGACATAGAAAAAGGGGTAATCACTCGTTCTCGTGTTTGCAATTTTTGTGAACATTACTCTTTTGTCTCTTCTTTGGAGCCATTTAGAGTAGAAGAAGCACTCGAGGACTCGGATTGGGTGATGGCCATGCAAGAGGAATTGAACAACTTCACAAGAAATGAAGTTTGGACATTAGAAGAAAGACCAAGAGGCAAGAATGTTGTGGGCACCAAGTGGGTGTTCCGCAATAAGCAAAATGAAGACGGTGTTGTAACAAGGAACAAAGCAAGATTGGTGGCAAAAGGATATTCACAAGTAGAAGGATTGGACTTTGATGAAACCTATGCCCCCGTGGCAAGGCTTGAATCAATAAGAATACTACTTGCCTTTGCCACTCATCACAACTTCAAGTTGTATCAAATGGACGTGAAGAGTGGCATTCCTAAACGGGCCAATCAAGGAAGAAGTGTACGTGGAGCAACCACCGGGCTTTGAAGACCCCAAGTATCCTAACCACGTGTACAAACTCCATAAGGCGCTCTATGGGCTTAAGCAAGCACCAAGAGCATGGTATGAATGCCTTAGGGATTTCCTTTTGAAAAAGGGTTTTGAAATGGGCAAGGCCGATGCAACCCTCTTCACTAAGCGTTTTGATTATGATATATTTGTGTGCCAAATTTATGTCGATGACATAATATTTGGTTCTACTAATCAAATGTTTTGTGATGATTTTAGCAAGATAATGACAAAGAGGTTCGAGATGTCTATGATGGGGGAGTTGACATTCTTTCTAGGATTTCAAGTCAAGCAACTCAAGGAGGGCACCTTCCTATGTCAAGCCAAGTACACTCAAGACATATTGAAGAAGTTTGACATGGACAAGGCAAAGCCCGCCAAGACACCCATGGCAACAAACGGCCATCTCGACCTCACCAAGAAAGACAAGCCGGTTGATCAAAAGGTTTTTCGCTCTATGATCGGCTCCTTGCTTTACCTTTGTGCATCTAGGCCCGATATCATGCTTAGTGTGTGTATGTGTGCACGTTTTCAAGCCGCTCCTATGGAGTGCCACATGGTGGCCGTTAAAAGAATCTTGAGATATTTAGTGCACACACCCAACCTAGGACTTTGGTACCCCAAGGGTTCAAAGTTCAACCTAATAGGCTATTCCGATGCGGATTATGCCGGGGACAAAGTGGATAGAAAGAGTACCTCCGGGACTTGCCAATTCTTGGGTAGGTCCCTAGTGTCATGGTCATCCAAGAAACAAAACTCCGTTGCCCTTTCCACAGCCGAAGCGGAGTATGTGGCAGCCGGTAGTTGTTGTGCACAACTATTATGGATGCGACAAACTCTAAGGGACTATGGTTACAAGTTGAACCGTATTCCACTCCTATGTGACAACGAGAGTGCCATAAAGCTAGCATACAACCCCGTTGAGCATTCGCGCACAAAACATATAGATATTCGACATCACTTCTTGAGAGATCATTCTATCAAAGGGGATATTGAAGTGAGTCATGTGAGAACCGATGAACAATTAGCCGATATTTTCACCAAGCCACTAGATGAAAGCCGATTTTGTCATTTAAGGAGTGAGCTAAATATCCTTGACTCTAGTAATGTGGCTTGAAGGCTTGCATATCTGCTGTGAATTAGAGTAATTGCTTTGAAAAATAAAAATTCTTGAAAAATCTTGTATGTATTGTTTTTCAAAATTATTTGGTTCTTGATCTTTGGATCATGCGGATTTGGATGTAATCATTGTTGGAGTGATTGATTGTAGCTGACTACATCCAATGAAGTTTTAGTACATGTCCATGAGTTTAATTGAGATCAAGAGAGAAAAGGGTTGAAGAAACTTTCTGCGCTTGGAGCAAGTCCGCATTTACTCGGAGAGTCGGACTTTGTCCGACTCGCCTCGTGAAGAGTCGGACTTTGTCCGACGAGTCGGACAATGTCCGACTCCACGGGATTTCTACCCTATAAGCCCGAATCCAACTTACCCCTTCACCCTAACTCCCTCATTCAAACACAACCTTTCTCTCTCCTCACCAAACGGCGGCTCAAGGCTCCCCTCCGGCGATCTCCCTTCTCCACCGGCGTTTTGGAGAGATTTGTGGGGGAAAGCTCTCTCCTACTCGGACTCTATCCGACTCCATCGTTGGCTTCAAGGTTTTTCCCCTAATCTCATCTTTTCACCTAGGGTTTAAAGTCTCTCTCCATGGATTAGGAGTTCCCTTGTTTCCCCTAGCTAGATGTTGCATAGAAGTTGTTCCTAGGATGCTATAGATGCTGTAGATGCAATATGGCTAGGAATGTGCGGTAGATCTATGCGGAATAGCAATTTTGGTGAAAATCCTGTTGTAGTCGGTCAATGTCCGAGTGAGTCGGACAATATCCGACTCCTCTCGACTAGTCGGATATTATCCGACCCGGTCGGACAATGTCCGACTCCAACAGAATTTTCACTAAGTCTGAAATTGTGCATTGATCCGCTTCAACTCAACTATCTATGCTATTCATCTCATACCACTCCTTGTTTCTCTTTTGTCAGCATGGGTCGATCATCTACCAACCCCAACCCGGAGGAGAGGGCAAAGATTGCTGGAAAGAAAAGGAGTCGGACCATCGGTCTCCCCATAGTTGAGCCAAGGGAGGAAGAGGAACCCACCGAGATTCGTCGGGAGATGAGGAATGTGGTAGTCCATCCCGCACTTGACAGGGTCATGATCAACTATGTCAAGGGGGTTGAGTCAGCAGCTACCGAGGCAAGAGAGGTCAACTGGTATGACATGGAGCGTGAGTCTCTTGACAACAGGTTTTGGTCCCACTTTCACACAGATTGGTACATGTGTGCATACATGAGCAAGATCAAGCCCACAGTACCCATGCAAGTACATTGATTGGGATTACATGGCAAGCAAGCACACAGCATTATTTGATGAGATCATTGCCATGTGTGAGTTTCATGGAGTCAAAGCAATCATGGGGTTCCAGTATGATTGGAACAAGGAGATTGTATGTCGGTTCTACTCTACCGTGTACTTTGACAAGACTGCAGGGAGAATGTGGTGGATGACGGATGGCGAGAAGCTCTCACGCACCTTCTCAAGGTTTGCCAACATTTGTGACATCCCGTGTCACGATTAAGGTTAAGTACGTAATTAGTACCCTAATCACATCACTAATCGGGCACTAATGATAATCACCCAAGGGAAGAGAAGGAAAAATAAAAAGAAATAAAGGAAAAACCTATCTAAAACCCTAACCCTAACCAACCCCTAAGGGAAGTGCAAAAATTATAAATACACTACCGACATATTTTTGCACCACTGTGTTGCTCATGTAAAAAGATGAATTTACAACATTTTTACAAAATTTTTGAACAAAGTTTTGAATGCCCAAAAATTCAAATTTAAATCTGAAACGTTCCAGTTTATGAATTTTGTTTGAATTTTTGGAGACACTTTTAGAAGTTCGAACTTTAAGATGAAAATTAAAGTGCATCGTGCTGAAGCTCTGCCTGTTTTTGTTTCGGGTTTTGGAGCGCCAGAAGTATGAATTTTGGCCGAATCTTCAAACCACAGATTTAAAAATTCGAATTTGGACTCGGCACTCGTTGCCCACCGGGCAGAGCCGCCGCGGACCGCCGGTCCGGCGCCACCGCAGGCCGCCCGCGCGTGCCCCCGCCCAGTCCCATCGCCACGTCCCTCCTGGCCACCTCCCCAACCTCCCTATACCCGCCGGCCAACAGGAACGGCCGCGCATTGAAGCCACGCCCGCCTCCCGTCGACCGGCCGTGCACCGCCCCTGCTCCGCCCCCTTAGAAAACAGCACAAGGGCCAAGAACACATCGCCTCTTCGCCCCATCCGCTCCTGCAACTCACTCTCCTCCTCCCCGCACTCCTGCCTGGCTGCCCCTCCCCTCACCCGCGCGGAAATCGAAGGAATCGCCGTCGCCGCCCGGAAGAGCCGCCATGGCCGCCTCCGCCAAATCCTCCGTCTAGGTGAGCGCGCATGTCCCGATTCTTGGCCAAGACGACGCGCAAGGTCGCCCTCTAGCTTTCCCTTGATCCACTCCCTTTACCCCGCGAGTGTCTCGCCGGAATTTGGAAGAGAAAAGGGCCGCCGTCGCCGGCCACTCGCACCCTCCGACGAGCTCCTACCTCCGGCCCTCCTCGTCGCCGTCCGATCGCACGCCGACGACCCTCACCCCCAGGTGATGCTCACAGGCCTTCCTCCTCCCCCTCTCGCTCCTCGAGCCGCGCGCGCGCCACTGCCAAACCCCCCAAAAGCGCCGCCACTCGTCGCGCCGCCCCTCCGGCCGCGCGGGACCCCGAAACCCTAACCCACGGACTCGCCGTCGCGCGAGCTCTCCCCTGGCCCAAGCCCAGCCCTTGAGCAGCCCCGTAGCGCCGTCGCGCCCGAGTTCGCCGGCGCCGGCCACCGCTCGTCGGAGTCCGCACCGCCCCTTTTCAAATTTGCCCTAGTGGCAATTTCGTAATTAGACCCGAACTTCTTTCAAGTTTGAAAAATTCATATCTCGCGTTTGAAATGTCCAAAAATTACAAACTAGAATGTTTTGGAAACTAGAAAATCTGTACTCTCATAAAAGTAACATGAGCTGGTCAGATTTGCATGTTTTCATATTTTTACAAAAATGACAAAAGTCAACCCCTGAAAACTTAACTAAGCCATAACTTTAAAACTATAAATCTAAAAGTGATGCCACTTGGCCAAAACCTTCACCCAGGCATACATGAATGTTTGGCACTGGAAGATCTGTATTTAATCTCATATTTTTCAAGTTATTGCATTTCTTGCATTCTCTGTATTTAATTTTTAATTAAATCTTTATAAATTATTTTTGCATGAAACTTGGTAATTAATTCCCTCCTAGTACTGTTCATGTGTAGAAAAGTCCATGTTAATTTTTGAGCATGTTAAATAATTATTTTTGCAAACCCTAAATCTAAATCCCTAAAAGGTTATTTTCAGCACATGTGTAGTTAGTTTTATGTGTCTAAAAATTATGTTTCTGCATGATTATGTAATTTTCACTATTCACCATGTCCCCTAGCACCTCATGGCCGGATTAGTAAAAAGGTTGCACGTATTTCACGTATGAGTTAATTTTTTTGAAATCGAATTCTCATTTAAAGTAGAATCGTCATCGCATGTGATGCTAAACACTTAAGCCTAAGTTTATTCGAATTGCATTTTAAGAACTTACTAAATCTTAGTGCTGAACCTACAAGAAACACAGCACCCATGTCCAGGTTTTAAGTCCTTGTTCATATATTAGTAGGGTTATGCTCGTGCGTGTAACTAATTTCTCGTGAATGGAACAAGAGTTGTATTCATGCTTATTAGGGTTCAATTAAACAAAGATTTTGGTTAATTCGTTCATGTGCATCTTTACAAAAACAGCACATATGCATTGCCATCATCATCGACCTTGTATTCATGTTACCTATGCATTGCATTTCATCTTCTAGGTGACGACGCCGATTTGAACCCGCCGGAAGAGACGATTGCAACACTCAACGCTTGTGAGGCTAGTGCTAACTTCGATCACTCTCAAGGCAAGCCCCGGTGCATTCCTATTATTTTGAAATGTCTTTCTTTGTCACTTATTTAAGGATGATGATTGTGCATTTAAAGTTCTAGGAATTGATTGGAAATCCACATGCATAAATTCCTATATGTTCTATGTCGCTTATGTGTCATATCCTCGTTAGAATTGCTATGCTATGTTTATGGAGTCAACGATAGAATGGGGAATCTCACCTATGGTTTATGATTAAACTTGAACATTATGAACTTGGTTAAAATTGAGAACACCCCATTGTGGCTCCGCGAATAAGTTTGAGTTGTGTACCACTTGCATACCTTTCTTATGGGGATTGGTAAACATATGTAGCTTGCAAGTTGTAAAGTGAGCCGGATATCTCACCGACCCGCAGGTGATGTGTATGGCACGGTGGTTGCACGGGTTGAGGACCGTTGGAGAGTACATGGGTTAAGCCTTGGACGCGTTGTTGAACGGTCGCAAGGGGGACGTGTACTCGGGATCGGTGGCCCCGTGTTTTACTTTATGATGAACTCGCGAACGGTGGCCATACGTGTTCTTAAATGATGCGTATGTCGTGCATTTGGGTCTTTCCTGCAGGATTAATAATTCGATAATTATCGCCGTTCCTCTCGGTTAAGGAGTACCACTTGATTCGAGCAGTCCACAATATGTAGTAATGGAAAGAGATCGAATAGCTTGCTGTTTTATATTGATATTAAATTGTATTGCAAACTCTTGTAATGTTAGCATGCACACTAAAGTTCCTTTTATGCAACAACCCTATTAATTTGGCTAAGTCATAAAATTGCCAACCTAATTAGCATAGGTGCTATTTATGCAAAAAGACCAAGTTAAACCGGTCAAGCCCCATACATCTAGGAGTCGGTCTTAGATGACCAATTTGACGGGTAAGACTTGCGGAGTATGTTAGATACTCAGGCTTTGCCACTACATGTTGATTTACAGGTTTCCCGCAAGCCGGGTTTTGCGATTGTTGTGGTAAGGTTGTTTGGGATGGAGAAGAGCCCAAAGAGTGGACCATTGAATGGGTCCCTAGCTCTCCGACCCATGAGGAGTGAGCCATGGCCTAGGCCGGCATGGTTCATCTAAGTTATCTATGTATCGTCGAGTCGTATTTTTGCTTCCGCACTTTTATTTCGAACAAAGATCATGGTTATGTAAGACTTCTATTCGAACCTAATGTATCTTTTATTCGAACTCTATGTTGTAATCGAGACTTAATTATGTAACCTTGCAAATCGTGTATGTTTGTTAATGTGATGCTATGTATGGTTGCTTCGTCAATCATCTCCCAAGGCGATCTGTACCACACTTAACTATCTTTCGGGATAGGGGTGTGACACGTGGTATCGAGCCGACTTGGGATTTGCGTCACGCTAACACTCATTCTAAAAAAATCTTAAAACCCGTTTTGAGTCACGGTGAGGCACGAGTCTAGATAGAAAGGCCAATATAAGGACTACATAGAATGGTGGCAAAACTAACCCCGTGTTATGATTGTTTAAATATTTTGTAACTACGACTTTGGCAAAGGTATGTGATTGAGTGTTGTCAATTTTGCATAATATTAAACTGGTGTGACTCGAATACACTCTTATTCGAGAGCTCTCCATGTGAGGCGAGGTGACATGGATTTATTTTTGGCTTGTTTCTTTTGAATTTGATGTAATGTTTCTGGAATCCCTCTCTTGCAGGTACATAACAACGTTTTAGTTCGTGTAGTATCGTGTGAGAGGTGTGTGTGCCACCGATGTGCTTGTCCGGTATTCGTATTGGCAGGCGCGGTCTTTTAATTTTGTGAGGACGTACGAGACGACATATTGAGCATCCATCATCTTCGCATATAATGTCATCATATCAAGCATATGCATGTGAACTTGTCTAAATGGAACAATCACCGAAAACTTGATCACCTAGTTTAATTCTCACAAAAGGATGAAAACCGAAACACTAAAACGTGGCAAAATTCTTGACTTTCACGAAAATGAGCATAACTTCCAGATTACTTATCCAAATAAGGCAAATACGGACTTTCTGGAAAGCTTGTGTTATGCCCTTCAACAAAATTCTAGTCCCTGGTCTTGCAAAAATTTGGAACGTAGCTAGAACTGCCCATTACAGAGAGCTATTCTGGAATTCCAGAATGTGCTCCGGTTCTGTCCCTGTCGTAGATCGTTCATAACTTTCAAACGACAAGTCGGATTGAGCTGTTCTAGGATGCGTTGGAAAGCTTAAGAATTTGTCTAAAACTTTTGTAACAAACTAAAATTTTAATTCTGTCCAGAAACAGGAGTATAAATTGGGTTTTCATAACGTGTCAATCTGTCCAGAAAATGGAACCCGTGTTAGGATTGTGCGAAAAGTTTGGTTGCATTCTTTTGCTAAGTTGGTGCCATTCCATCATTCATGCTCTACTTATTTAGCATGTTTTGTTGTTGGATATTGAGTTTTGACTTGTGTTTCAAAATTCTCCGACAGATGGCCCCCGGCAAGCTCATGTTGGACCGTGAGAACCTCGCGAGGCGGGTGCTCGAGTTGGAGCAGGAGCGTGCTGCCCTGCAGGCCACCCTCACCACCCGCGACGCCGAGCTCGCCGCTCGCGCCGCCGAGCTTGCTGCCCGCACCGCCGAGCTAGCCGAGCGCACTACCGAGGTGGACACCCTCCGTACGCAGCTCGAGTATAGCGAGACGGGGCGTTGGAGTTTCTTCGAGCAGCTCCACGACGCCAACCTTGCCCTTGAGGGCAATGGAGCTGCCGCTCTACAGGTCACGCTCGATGAGCGTGATGCCCAGCTCACCGCCACGAATGAGGAGAACTACGTCCTCTCCGGCCAGGTGGATGCCCTTCTCGAAGAGAAGGATGAGTTGGAGGTTACTCTCCCGGAGACTCAGGGCGCTAGGGATGCTTTGGAGGGAGACCTCCCGAACGCCAAAGCGACCATCGCGCATAACAACGCCACCATTGAGCATCTCCAAGCCGCCAACGACGCCCTGCACGCCATCCTTAATGGCGGACCTCCCGAGCCACTTGAGATCATCCCACCCGAGGATGACGTGGAGATGGGTGATGGTGAGGATGCTTCCGACGTCGAGGACGGAGCACCACCCTCTCCCATGAGGGGTGACGACGACTACTACGGCGATGACGATGGGTAGTTGTCATGACCGGTGGTCGTAGCTCTATGTGTTGTAGGAATTGTAATCTCGTGAGGCATGTAACCGTGTATGGAAAACGATCCGCGTGTTGTTAATCAAGCTCTCCGAGATTTGTGTTGTTTATGGGTCACATATGATGTAACCTAAGACCGTGTTGTATCGGATTTATGGTTTCCCGTGTATCAAAAATTTCTATCATGTTGCTACTATGTTGGAATCTATGGAATATGTGTGTTGCCAACGCATTATGCGTATTTCATCACTATTTCTTTCGTACATGTAATCTGAAATTTTTGATCCCTTATGTCCAATGTCGGCTTTCTTGCCATTTTAGCTCCAAAACTAATGGGCTAACGTGAGAAATTTTTTTTCATATGTGACAGATGGTGAATACCCGCCGTGGTGAAGCTTCCGAAGTGGTCATGGTGCGAGGGAAGAACAACTCCCTAACCCTCCACCTCTCACGCCGTTGGAACAACTCGTGTCCAACCAAAACGAGATGTTCCGCTTGTTCTTTGCAAGCCAAACCAACCAAGGACAAGGACAAGGACCGCCACCCCAAGGGACGAGGAATTCCACCTATGCCGACTTTTGGGCGACTCAACCGCCCAAGTTTGGTGAAGCTACTACCGATCCCTTGGAGGCGGATAATTTCCTCCGCATCATTGAGTCAAAGTTTGCTCTCCTCAATTGCACATCGGAGCAAAAGGTTCTCTTTGCGGCTCAACAACTTCGTGGCTCCGCTAGTGCATGGTGGGCAAGCTTCACCGCCGCCCTTCCCGCCGGTACTCAAGTGAATTGGCCGGACTTTTGCGCCGCGTTTCGCGCGCATCATATTCCCGCCGGTCTCATGAAGCGCAAGTTGCAAGAGTTCCTCAATTTGAAGCAAGGTACCGGAATCGTGCAAGAGTATGCACGGAAGTTCAACTACTTGGCTCAATATGCATCCTATCATGCCGACACGGATGACAAGAAAAAGGATTGCTTTCGTTCGGGGCTAAGCTCAAAGTTGCAAGATCGCTTGGCTCAAGTCACTACCGGCACGTTCAATGACTTGATGAGTGCCGTGATTGTGCAAGAAGGTGCTATACGTGCTCACCAAGAGGACAAGATGAGGAAGCGTGCCGTGGGAAATCCATCCGGCTCCGCTCCGCCCAAGTACAAGCTAGCCATCACTTCCCTGTCCGGACGAAGTTTCGGGCCGCATTGCCGCCGACGGGGGATCTCGTCGGCTTGTGCCACAGCCGCACCACCACTCTCACGGTGGAAATCAGCAGCACAACAATTCATTCCGCCCTCCACAGCAGCAATACCAAGGTACTAGGCCCGGTCCTCAAGGTCCGTGCTTCAATTGCGGACGTCCGGGTCATTTTGCAAAGGATTGCCGTGTTCCGACACGTAACCCGGGTAACAACAACACCAACAATGGTTCCGGAAGTGGCAACAACAACAATCAAAACCGCAATGGGAATAATGGAAATGGGAACCGCAATCAATCCTCTACTCCAAATGCTAAGAATGGACGAGTCAACTATACCACGGCCGAAGAGATTCAAGCGGGAGAACCGGTACTCTCGGGTATGTTTTCGGTCAACAACCACTCCACTTTGGTTCTTTTTGATTCGGGTGCAACTCATGATTTTATTAGTCAAGCATGTGTAAAAACATTACAACTCACTCCTACCGTTCGGATATTCCCTATATCATCATATCACCCGGTGGGAAAATGAAAACAAACCTAGAGTTGAGACAAGTACCCCTAAACCTAGAAAGAAAAGTATACCCCTCCTCTCTCATAATTTTTGGTGGGCAAGGAATAGACATAATTCTAGGTATGAGATGGATGAAGCTCCATAAAGCCGTTTTACACATCGATTCCCGAGAAGTTCACCTAAACTCACCACTCCATGGTCCGTCTATTCTCCGATTACCCCATCCCACATTCTCCACCTCAAAAATCTACCATCTTGAGGGAAAAAGGATTGAGGATATTCCCGTGGTATGTGAGTTTCCCGATGTGTTCCTGGATGACTTGCCGGGCATGCCACCCGATCGGGATGTTGAGTTTAAAATTGAGCTCCAACCCGGTACGGCACCGATTTCCCGTTGGCCGTACAAAATGGCTCCCAATGAGCTAGCAATCTTGAAAGAGCAATTGGGTGAGCTTATGGATAAAGGATATATTCGCCCTAGTTCATCTCTCGTGGGGATGTCCCGCTCTCTTTGTGAAGAAGAAAGACAAGACGCTACGTCTATGTGTGGATTATCGCCCTCTCAATGCGGTAACTATCAAGAATAAATACCCGCTCCCTCGATTGATATTCTCTTTGATCAATTAGTTGGTGCTAAGGTCTTCTCTAAGATTGATCTCCGATCCGGTTACCACCAAATCAAGATCCGAGCCGAAGATATCCCAAAAACCGCATTCTCTACGCGGTATGGTCTCTTTGAGTATCTCGTCATGTCTTTTGGGCTTACAAATGCTCCGGCTCATTTCATGTATTTGATGAATTCGGTCTTCATGCCCGAGTTGGATAAGTTTGTTGTGGTCTTTATTGACGACATTCTTATTTATTCGAAGTCCAAAGAAGAGCATGCCGAACACCTTCGCATTGTTCTCCAACGGCTTCGGGATCATCAATTGTATGCCAAGTTTAGCAAATGTGAATTTTGGTTGAAACAAGTTCCTTTCTTGGGTCATATCATATCCGCGGAAGGTGTCGCCGTTGACCCAAGTAAAGTGAGAGATGTGCTTACTTGGAAATCCCCAAGATCGGTGAGGGAAATCCGAAGCTTTCTTGGTCTTGCCGGCTATTATCGGAAATTCATTCCCAATTTTTCGAGCATAGCCAAGCCCATGACAAAATTATTGGAGAAGGATGCAAAGTTTAAATGGAGCCGTGAATGTGAGGAAGCCTTCCAAACTCTCAAGAAGCATTTGACATCCGCTCCGGTGTTAACCCAAGCCGACATCACCAAGCCGTTTGACGTGTATTGTGATGCGTCCGGCACCGATCTAGGATGTGTGCTAATGCAAGAAGGTCGTGTCATTGCTTATGCTTCTCGTCAACTTCGCAAGCACGAACAACACTACCCCACCCATGATTTGGAGCTAGCCTTGGTTGTCCTTGCTTTGAAAACTTGGAGGCATTATTTACTTGGAAATCTTGTCAATCTCTACACCGATCATAAGAGTCTTAAGTATATCTTCACCCAACAAGAGTTGAATATGAGGCAACGTAGATGGTTGGAATTAATCAAGGATTATGAGTTGGAAATCCATTATCACCCGGGTAAAGCTAATGTGGTTGCCGACGCTTTGAGTCGCAAGGATCAATGCAATCGCGTTACCGGTTGTTCTATGGAAAATTCGGAAATTTCAGATTCTAGTGAACCAAGTCTTCGAGTCATTCCCTATGGTTCATTATATAATCTAGCTCTCATTCCTACCCTTCGTGAGGAAATTATTGAGGCACAAAAGAAGGATGAAGGAATGGAATTTATTCGGCAAAAGATTGAGAAAGATGAAGCTACATGTTTCGACAGGATGACAATGGTGTATTATGGTTCAACCAACGTCTCGTTGTTCGAAGAATATGGAATTACGGAAGAAAATAATGGATGAGGCACATTTGTCTAAATATTCCATACACCCCGGTAGCAACAAGATGTATCGCAGCCTAAGAGAAAAGTTTTGGTGGACACGCATGAAGCGTGAGATTGCACGGTATGTGGCCGAGTGTGATACTTGTCAACGAGTGAAGGCCGACCACTTGAGAAAAGCCAGATTATTAAACCCATTGAAGATTCCCGTTTGGAAGTGGGAGGACATTGCTATGGATTTTATCGTTGGACTGCCTCTCACGTCAAAGAAGCATGATTCAATTTGGGTTATTGTGGATAGATTAACCAAGTCCGCACATTTCATTACCATCCATACCACCTATAATACCAAGAAGTATGCCGAGCTATACATCTCAAGAGTGTTATGTTTGCAAGGAGTACCTAAAACCATTGTTTCCGATCGAGGTCCGCAATTTGTATCTCACTTTTGGAAGCAATTGCATTCTTGTCTTGGTACCACCCTCATTAGAAGCTCCGCATATCACCCTCAAACGGATGGACAAACCGAGAGATTAAATCAATATTTGGAGGATATCTTGAGAGCATGTGCTATGGAAAATAGAGGGAATTGGGATGATTGTCTTCCATTCGCCGAATTCTCGTACAACAATAGCTATCAAGAGAGTTCGGGAATGTCGCCATTTGAAGCATTGTATGGTCATTCTTGTCGTACACCCTTAAATTGGTCGGAAGTGGGAGAAAGATCAAATTTTGGTCCCGATCTTGTCACTCAAGCCGAAGAAAAGGTTCGACAAATCCAAGCCAACATGAAAGCCGCACAATCTCGTCAAGTGAGTTACGCTAATAAGAGGAGACGCCCATTGGAATTTGAGAAAGGAGATCATGTATATCTTCGTGTCTCTCCGAACAAGAGCGTATCTCGGTTTGGGATTAAAGGGAAGTTAGCACCCCGCTATATCGGACCCTATCCGATTGTGGAAAAGCATAGCGTGGTTGCTTACCGATTGCAATTACCGGAAAGTCTTGCTCGTGTGCACAATATGTTCCACGTCTCTCAACTCAAGAAATGCTTGAAGCCTCCGATAGATGTGGTCATTTCCGACACCGATCAACTAGAAGAAGATCTCTCCTACCCCGAATACCCCGTCCGGATTATTGATCAAAACGACCGAGTAACTCGCAATCGCACCATCACCTTCTATAAAGTGCAATGGAGTAACCACACCGAAGAAGAAGCAACTTGGGAACAAGAGGATTTTCCGGAGAAGAATTTTCCGGAGTTCCTCGGTCACACAAATCGGTAATTTCGTACTCCCTCTCCTTAATTCGTAGCGATTCTCGGGACGAGAATTTCTTTAAGGGGGAGGGCTGTGACATACCGTGTCATGATTAAGGTTAAGTACGTAATTAGTACCCTAATCACATCACTAATCAGGCACTAATGATAATCACCCAAGGGAAGAGAAGGAAAAATAAAAAGAAATAAAGGAAAAACCTAACTAAAACCCTAACCCTAACCAACCCCTAAGGGAAGTGCAAAAATTATAAATACACTACCCACATATTTTTGCACCACTGTGTTGCTCATGTAAAAAGATGAATTTACAACATTTTTAGAAAATTTTTGAACAAAGTTTTGAATGCCCAAAAATTCAAATTTAAATCTGAAACGTTCCTGTTTATTAATTTTGTTTGAATTTTTGGAGACACTTTTAGAAGTTCGAACTTTACGATGAAAATTAAAGTACATCGTGCTGAAGCTCTGCATGTTTTTGTTTCGGGTTTTGGAGCACCAGAAATATGAATTTTGGCCGAATCTTCAAACCACAAATTTAAAAATTCGAATTTGGACCCGACACCGTTGCCCACCGGCAGAGCCGCTGCGGACCGCCGGTCCGGCGCCACCGCAGGCCGCCCTGCGCGTGCCCCCGCCCAGTCCCATCGCCACGTCCCTCCTGGCCACCTCCCATCCTCCCTGTACCCGCCGGCTAACAGGAACGGCCGCGCATTGAAGCCGCGCCCGCCCCGTCGACCGGCCGTGCACCGCCCTCGCTCCGCCCCCTTAGAAAACGGCACAAGGGCCAAGAACGCATCGCCTCTTCGCCCCATCCGCTCTTGCAACTCACTCTGCTCCTCCCCGCGCTCCTGCCCGGCTGCCCCTCCCCTCACCCGTGCGGAAATCGAAGGAATCGCCGCCGCCGCCGGAAGAGCCGCCATGGCCGCCTCCGCCAAATCCTCCGTCTAGGTGAGCGTGCATGTCCCGATTCTTGGCCAAGACGACGCGCAAGGTCGCCCTCTAGCTTCCCCTTGATCCACTCCCTTTACCCCGCAGTGTCTCGCCGAAATTTGGAAGAGAAAAGGGCCGCCGCCGCCGGCCACTCGCACCCCTCCGACGAGCTCCTACCTCCGGCCCTCCTCGTCGCCGTCCGACCGCACGCCGATGACCCTCACCCCCAGGTGATGCTCACGGGCCTTCCTCCTCCCCCTCTCGCTCCTCGAGCCACGCGCGTGCCACCGTCGAACCTCCCACAAGCGCCGCCGCTCGTCGCGCCGCCCTCCGCCGCCGCGGGACCCCGAAACCCTAACCCACGGACTCGCCATCGCGCGAGCTCTCCCCTGGCCCAAGCCCAGCCCTTAAGCAGCCCCGTGGCGCCGTCGCACCCGAGTTCGCCGGCGCCGGCCACCGCTCGTCGGAGCCCGCGCCGCCCCTTTTCAAATTTGCCCTAGTGGCAATTTCTGTAATTAGACCTGAACTTCTTTCAAGTTTGAAAAATTCATATCTCGCGTTTGAAATGTCCAAAAATTAAAAACTAAAATGTTTTGGAAACAAGAAGATCTGTACTTTCATAAAAGTAACATCAGCTGGTCAGATTTCTATGTTTTCATATTTTTACAAAAATGACAAAAGTCAACCCCTGAAAACTTAACTGAGCCATAACTTTAAAACTATAAGTCTAAAAGTGACGCCACATGTCCAAAACCTTCACTCAGGCATACATGAAGTTTTGGCACTGGAAGATCTACATTTCATCTCATATTTTTCAAGTTATTGCATTTCTTGCATTCTCTGTATTTAATTTTTAATTAAATCTGTATAAACTATTTTTGCATGAAACTTGGTAATTAATTCCCTCCTAGTACTGTTCATGTGTAGAAAGGTCGATTTTAATTTTTGAGCACGTTAAATAATTATTTTTGCAAACCCTAAATCTAAATCCCTAAAAGGTTATTTTCAGCACATGTGTAGTTAGTTTTATGTGTCTAAAAATTATGTTTCTGCATGATTATGTAATTTCCACTATTCGCCATGTCCCCTAGCACCTCATGGTCGGATTAGTAAAAAGGTTGCATGTATTTCACGTATGTGTTAATTTTTTTGAAATCGAATTCTCATTTAAAGTAGAATCGTCATCGCATGTGATGCTAAACACTTAAGCCTAAGTTTATTCGAATTGCATTTTAAGAACTTACTAAATCTTAGTTCTGAACCTACAAGAAACATAGCACCCATGTCCAGGTTTTAAGTCCTTGTTCATATATTAGCAGGGTTATGCTTGTGCATGTAACTAATTTCTCGTGAATGGAACAAGACTTGTATTCATGCTTATTAGGGTTCAATTAAACAAAGCTTTTGGTTAATTCGTTCATGTGCATCTTTACAAAAACAGCACATATGCATTGCCATCATCATCGACCTTGTATTCATGTTACTTATGCATTGCATTTCATCTTCTAGGTGACGACGCCGATTTGAACCCGCCGGAAGAGACGATTGCAACACTCAACGCTTGTGAGGCTAGTGCTAACTTCGATCACTCTCAAGGCAAGCCCCGGTGCATTCCTATTATTTTGAAATGTCTTTCTTTGTCACTTATTTAAGGATGATGATTGTGCATTTAAAGTTCTAGGAATTGATTGGAAATCCACATGCATAAATTCCTATATGTCCTATGTCGCTTATGTGTCATATCCTCGTTAGAATTGCTATGCTATGTTTATGGAGTCAACGATAGAATGGGGAATCTCACCTATGGTTTATGATTAAACTTGAACATTATGAACTTGGTTAAAATTGAGAACACCCCATTGTGGCTCCGCGAACAAGTTTGAGTTGTGTACCACTTGCATACCTTTCTTATGGGGATTGGTAAACCTATGTAGCTTGCAAGTTGTAAAGTGAGCCGGATATCTCACCGACCCGCAGGTGATGTGTATGGCACGGTGGTTGCACGGGTTGAGGACCGTTGGAGAGTACATGGGTTAAACCTTGGGCGCGTTATTGAACGGTCGCAAGGGGGACGTGTACTCGGGATCGGTGGCCCCGTGTTATACTTTATGATGAACTCGTGAACGGTGGCCATACGTGTTCTTAAATGATGCGTATGTCGTGCATTTGGGTCTTTCCTGCAGGATTAATAATTCGATAATTATCGCCGTTCCTCTCGGTTAAGGAGTACCACTTGATTCGAGCAGTCCGCAATGTGTAGTAATGGAAAGAGATCGAATAGCTTGCTGTTTTATATTGATATTAAATTGTATTGCAAACTCTTGTATTGTTAGCATGCTCACTAAAGTTCCTTTTATGCAACAACCCTATTAATTTGGCTAAGTCATAAAATTGCCAACCTAATTAGCATAGGTGCTATTTATGCAAAAAGGCCAAGTTAAACCGGTCAAGCCCCATGCATCTAGGAGTCGGTCTTAGATGACCAATTTGACGGGTAAGACTTGCGGAGTATGTTAGATACTCGAGGCTTTGCCACTACATATTGATTTACAGGTTTCCCGCAAGCCGGGTTTTGCGATTGTTGTGGTAAGGTTGTTTGGGATGGAGAAGAGCCCAAAGAGTGGACCATGGAATGGGTCCCTAGCTCTCCGACCCATGAGGAGTGAGCCATGGCCTAGGCCGGCATGGTTCATCTAAGTTATCTATGTATCGTCGAGTTGTATTTTCGCTTCCGCACTTTTATTTCGAACAAAGATCATGGTTATGTAAGACTTTTATTCGAACCTAATGTATCTTTTATTCGAACTCTATGTTGTAATCGAGACTTAATTATGTAACTTTGCAAATCGTGTATGTTTGTTAATGTGATGCTATGTATGGTTGCTTCGTCAATCATCTCCCAAGGCGATCCGTACCACACTTAACTATCTTTCGGGATAGGAGTGTGACAACATTCTTGGGTTGAGGGACACTATGACTAGGGATCTTCGTCTTCATGATTCAGATTCGCTCAATCCCGAGCTCATGAGGTATATGTACACGGATGAAGACCTGTGCAACCCACCTTATGCTAAGGATCTCAAGCCTCTTTATGTGGTCTTGCACAGGATGCTTCGCCTCACTCTCTCTCCTAGGGGTGGCAATGCAGATCGCGTTGCATCTTATGCCAAGAATCTCTTTCATATCTTGCCCACTCGGAGGAAATTCAATGTATGGGACTTTATTTTCAGTGAGATGTGGCATAGTTCCGTGGATGCTAGACGTGCTTGTGTGTATGCACCATTTGTGATGTGCATGATTGAGAGGATCTCCAAGAAGACTTTCAACAAGGACTGTAAGCATCTTCCTCTTCAACCTCGGATGCCGCACAACGCTCCTAGGACTTCATCGTATGATGCTCCTCCAGCTCCTCCAGCTGCTCCAGCTTGTACCCGTACTATCTGCTCCTAGCACTAGCACTGCTCCTCGTCCGGGGGCCCGTGGTCGTGGTCCTAGCACAAAGAGCAAGAGTGCTCTCTTCAAGATGCTTAAGGGTATTTTCAGCATGTGCCGGAGGATGGATGCAAAGATGGACAGTCTTAAGCAGCATCGGGATGTGATAAAGGAGAGGCAGAAAATTATTCTTGATCATCTTCGGATCACCACTCCTCGAGTTCCTTCTCCGGAGCCAGCACCTGCTCCTCCTCCGGTTGAGTATCCTTGGGACTCATTCACCCCGGATGAGTCTCTACTTTGGCTACTTTCCTCCTCCACCTTTCTCTTCGGGTCCAGGTTTCACCACTGCTCCTACCGGCCCTAGCACCGGTACCTCCACTCACACGAGGTTTCATTATGAGGAGGATGAGCCCGTGGCTGCAGCTTCCGAGGAAGAAGAAGAAGAAGAAGAAGAAGATGTTGAGGATCCCAAAGGGAAGGGGCCTGCTGTTGAAGAAGAAGAAGATGAGGACGACGACGACGATGACGAGGATTGGGGCGATGATGAGTAGGCCCCTCTCTTCCTTTTTGGTGTTTTGATGCCAAAGGGGGAGAAGTAAAATTCAGCTTCTAGTTGTGAGTAGAGCAAGTGAGAGCTGCTCTTGTATCTTGTTTTATTTATGGACATGTTGCTAGGATTTATGGCTTGTGATGAACTATGTGGTGTGTGCCTTTTATTTGTAATAACTCGTTTTAAATATTTATGTGGTGAACTATGTTCTATGGACGATGAATGGTGTAATGTTATTTGTGTCGTTTCTAGTTGCATTTGTGTGATTCACATGTCATATGCATTGTTGTTGCTCTTTCTTATTATATGCCTTGTGGATAAAATGCATGGAAATAGGGGGAGCTCTCTTGCTTTACTCTCAAATATGTGCGTTTGGTTTTGAAATGACCAAAATTGAGTTCAACTCATGCACACATTTAGGGGAGCTCTCTTCTACTTGCTCTCTTGTTCCAGCTCTTTTTACACTTAATTGTAAATTTTAGTTGTATTGTCATCAATCACCAAAAAGGGGAGATTGAAAGTGCATCTAGGCCCCCAATTATGGTTTTGAGTGATTGACGTCAATACAATTAAAAAGGACTAATATTCTAAATGAGCTTGTGCGCAGTGCATATCTAAAATTCAATTGAGAGCAAAGAAACACAAAAAGGAAGTGGCCATATTCGCTCATGCGTGCAAGATTTGAAAATTGGATTACTCATGCTCAAGATCAAGTTGTGAAGCCTTTTATTCATGTCTTGAGTATAGGAAACACCGTACTATCAAGAGGGACACAGAAGTGTGAGGTGTGAAAAATGAAAGTGCTCAAATCTTCATCCAAATTCAAAATAACCTATGGAGTCGGACAATGTCCGACTCACTCGAACATTTCTCTCGGACTCCGGAGAGTTGGCAAAAGAAAATTACATATGGAGTTGGACAATGTCCGACTCACTCGGACATTGGACTCGGACTCCGGAGAGGTGGCAAAAGAAAATACCTATGGAGTCGGACATTGTCCGACTCGGTCGGACAAATCACTCGGACTCCGTAACCTTCGCCAATCTTTTGAAACCCTAGGAGGTCTCCGGGACAATATCCGACTCCCTAAATTACTCGGACATATCCGACTCTTGTCGGATTTACGAGTCGGACTCCGGAGCCAAAACAGCAACTCAAAACCCTAGGAGTCGGACTTTGTCCGACTCACTCGGACAAAGTCCGAGTCGGATCTAGCCCAACGGCTCTTTTGGGTGCCCGGCTATAAAAGAGGACCTCGTCCACTTTTGGCCGGTTGGCACCTTCCCCACTCTCAAAAAGACTCCCAAACTCACTCAAGCACTCGCTCTTCTTCAAGTTTGATTCCCCACTCCAATCCTTGGTGGATTTGTGAGAAGATTGAGGAGAAATTCGTTGAGCTTCAACATCATCTCAAGAGCACTTGATTCTTTCTCATCGCCGGTACTTGTTGTGTTTGTTACTCTTGGGGATTCATCCCCTAGACGGTTAGGCGTTACCCGGCGAGCTCCCAAGCTTGTGGTTGAGACTCGGGTCGTTTGTATTGCCCCTCCCTTCGTGGAGATTTGTTTTAGTGGATTTTAAGCCGGCCTTTCTCGGTGGCTTGAAGAGGTTTAGGGTTGAGAGCAACCCGGTCCTTGGTGGACTCCTCAACGGAGACGTAGGCTTCTTGGTGGAGCTGAACTTCGGTGAAAATTCGTGTGTCTCCTTGTCTTCCCTTTTATTTCTTGCAATTGGTGTGCTATAGCTCTAGGGTGTTCATGCTTAAATTCCTAGATTAACTTGCATAAGTGGCTTGCTTGCTTGTGTCCTTGTTGCCCTAGCTTTCTAGTGCTACTAGCTGCTTGCTTGTTGTTTAATTTCCGTGGATTTGTCCGTCTTGGCTGCCGATCCCATTTCCGCACAAGGCAGTCGGACTTTGTCCTACTCTAGTCGGATATTTGTCCATAGTCGGACTTTGTCCTACTATAGTCGGACATTGAGTCGGAGAAATCTTTCCTGCTTATTTAATTTGTTAAATTAAGTGATTTTCAGGATTATCGCCTATTCACCCCCCCCTCTAGCCCTCTCTCGAAGGATCCACCTTGCGACGAGTGTTCACCATCTGTCACACAATTTAATCATACCATTAGCCTTAGCATTTTCGGAGCCATAGACAATGATAATAATTAAAGGACATGATATGAACATGAAATTTTAGATTGGAATCATAGGAGAGAAAAATTCATGGGGATCCGAAATGACTTGATAAAAGTGTAGGTTTATTGAACATAAACTTAGTGGTTCATATATTTCTATTGTAACCCATTTGTACACAAAAGCGCGGAGTATTAACACTTTCTAACGCGCGGGTTACACATCTTTGATTTTTCCACTACTAGCTATTTATCCGTACCTCCTATGCTGTCATATCTACACAAAACACAGCGACCACGACGCTCTTACGTACGTACAAGCCACCAGTGTTTAGTTCTTAGTACACTACCCTTGATTTTTACAAGTTTTTCCTAGAACTATCCATAAGCCTAGGCGTCACTGTCTCGTAACAACTCTCGGAAAAATAATGCATTTCATGTCATCATGAGCATTTCATCACATTGTTGCATTTGTGAAGATATTAAATTTTATGTTAAGACCATACACATAAAATATTAAAATAGATAAAGAAGAAAGGAAGTGTTTAAAAAGAAATAAAATAAGAAGAAAATTTATGTTTAATATTTTCTATGGCTCAAATGTCATAAATAAAGATTTATAAAAATCTCCTGAAATTATTTTGCCTTGTGAAAATATTTACAAGAAATAAACAAAGCTTCTTTTATTAAATTAGCTATGAATTTTTAATCGGAAAATGATTTGGAGTTTTTACCTGGACTTAACAGGAAAAATGCCTAAAATACTTTCAATTACAACCCTGATTTTTTGTAAAATTTTTGGAGCTCGGGAAGGCTACTTTTTAGTTACGCGAAAGACTAGGGGTTTTTTGTAAAATGGCCGGGCCGAGCCCGGTCGTCACTCTCTTCTTCTCTCCCTCTCTCTCACCGCGTCTCGGCGCCGCTCGCGGAACCGCCTTCCGGCGGCGTCGCCACGCAGCTGCTTGCGCAGCTGCTCGCTCGTCGCACGCACCGCCTCCCCGGACATGCTAAAAGCCCTGCCGCGCCTTATCTTCCCTCTTCTCTCTCTCATTTGCTCCTAACCCTACCGCCATTGCTCCCCTCTCGTCATCGCCGGCGCCAGCCCGCTCCGGTGACTCCCCGTCCACACCACCACCGCCGGAAGCGCCGCCAAGAACCGGTGAAGCTTCCCCACCCGTCCAAGCCACTTGAGCATTCCCGCTCCGTCGTGGCGAGCTCGTTTTCCTCCACGCCACTTCACCGTCGTTTCTGCCGCGCACCGAAATTGGTGCTCTGCGGTGAGCCATAGTCCTCCGTTCTTCAACCAAGTGGTGCGCAACTCACTCCTTTAGCTTCGTGGCGATTGCTCATCTAGTTTCCTTCACAGGTCGCCACGGATTTTGCTCGTCTTCCCGGAGTCCGGTTCACCGCCGCCGCACTACCCACGGTGAGCTCCACTCTCCGGTCATGCTCATGCTCCGTTAACCATCCGTCGTTGTTGCGCATGGGCCGTAATAGCTTCCCGTCAAGTTTCCCTAAAATTCGAGCTCTCTAACGAGCTCCCCACCATGCCGGAGTCGCCGCCGCGGCTCGCGTCTCGCCGCCGGTACCTCTCCGGTGGAGCTCATGAGAGCGCGTCCATGCCAAACAAATTGCCGAGTCGTGTAGAGCTTCCGAGTGTCTTCGCGGCGAGCTTTGGGCCAAGTCCGGCCGTCTCCGGTGGCCGCGCCGCCGCTGGCCCGCCGCCACGGTGGTGCCACACCGCGGGCCACACGCGCGGGATCGCGTGTGGCCACGTGGGGATCCCGTGCGGTCAACCCCGTGGCCCCTCGTGTGGCACGGAAAGGTTTTCAAATTTCGAAAATTCGTAGAAAACTCCTTAAAATTCAGAAAAATGCCAAACCAAGTTTGATAGACTCGGAAAAATAAGATCTATTAATTTGTGAAATAAAATAGTTATTTTGAGTAATTCTATATCATAAATAGTAATTAATCCCTTTCTTTGTTTAAAGAAAAGCTATTATTTTATGTTAATAAAATGTTTAATGGAGAAAAATAATTTAATTAAATGAAGGAGATATCATAGACGAAAGTAATTATGAAAAATTATTTTCCAAATTAAACTTAAACCGTATTATTTTATGTGATCCCAATCTGTTAACCTTTTATCACATGTCCTTTAATGTAATGATTTATTTATTGCTTAGTAAACAAGAATAATTTATTAATTATTAAACCTAATTAATTAAGGAACAGGACTAATTAATACTTAGTAACCTTGATTAAACATTCATTAATCAGCTTAATTAATTATTAATTATTACTTATTGGACTTAAATAATGAATCCTTGCATACTTTCATCATGAGCATTCATGCATACATGATTGTGATTCGCAACGCATGGCTGGTCGACTTAGGTTCGAAGTGATCGAGGTTCCACCCAAGGTCGAGTCGGGAGCCGGAATCTCGAAGTCGACCCAGCCGCCGAGGAAGCTAACTCCGAACAAGTATCAAGGCAAGTCCCGATGCATCCTACCTATGTTTTTAAATAATTTATTTTATCACATAGTACAGCTTATGTTCGTGCATTAGGTGTTCAGGTATGATTGATACCTAGTTGCATTATAATAGGTTTCCATGTGTTTATTCTATACTCGGTACAGGTAGCTCAATAGAAGCTAGGCTTAATTCATAGTCGCAACGGTAGATGTTTAGGGAATCTTAAAGCATGGAGGCTTTAAGGATTGATGTGTTAACACTAAAGATGAAGAGAGTGTTAATGAAGATGAGACGGGACGGGCCCCGTAGGAGAAAGGGCAAGACAGAGTTGAGGTCTTGCAAGGTGGTAGCCCCGTCCGAGTCGGTCAAGGACCGTACCGTTGTCGGCTTAGTTGAACAAGTTTGAACGTACCGTACTATATGCTGGTATCATGGGCCCAGCAAGCTGATGTACCCTATCGCCCCGAGAGATGTAGCGTAGCCGGCTCTCTTTTGCCGGCTGTTAGTGAGAGGTTAGTCTCACGGAAGGGAGATGGGTCGGCCACGAGGAAAGTCGTGGAGTCGCCATACTCCCGGGGAGTTGGAAATGGCTAGTCTCCGTCGAGTGCTAGCGGGAAAAGTTGTCGTATACGACCGGTGCGGTGCGTATACGTCGTGTAGTCGGATGTTGCCAGCTGTATAAAATCGATTCAAATCGCTGTCCCTCGCAGCAATGAGTACCGCTTGTTTAGCTCGTCACATCGTAGTAAGTTATATGGAAGATGAAGATGAGAGATGAAAAGATAAATGATCTATTTTATCTTGGATTGCAAACTTGATTGCAATAGTGATAGGCTGCAAATGTCAATGCTAATGAACTTAATCCTGAGCTAAAATATTGACAAGTAAGGATCCACCCTTTTTAATGCTGTTTTCGCAAAGGAGTAAACCCCACAGCCAGAAAGCCTTTGCATACTAGGCGTCGGCCTTAGCGTGCCATGTTGACGGAGTCGATCTTGCTGAGTATTAGAATACTCGGGGTTTGTTCGTTATCTTTCAGGGAACGAGTCGTATTTCCACGACTTGTATGGCAGCTTCCCGGAAGAGGAGCAATGTCCGAAGGGAGGTTCCCTTCGGTGGGAACGTATCCCCACGCCGTGAAAAGGGAGGACCGTGATGTACGAAGGGCTCGAGTACGTCACGTTGATCGTTCAAAGTCTTTTGGGTTGTATAATAGTACAAGCTTCCGCTGAATACTCGTAGGATGTTAACTTCAATAATGTTATAATTCTGCTGCACGAATGTTTGTATTTCAAAAACCTTCTTGTATGAGATGATATTGCTGTTGTAACTCGCTTCGTCGAGTGTTCCTCTGTACCGATTCCTTGGTGTCCCGGAGGGGATGTCACAGCTGGTATCGGAGCGGTTCGGAGGCAACAAGTACATCATTACAAGCTCGTTTTCAAAAACTTAACATGCTAGTACGTTAGAATACGAGAGAGTACGGAGCCCTATAAGGATGTAGAATAGTTAGATTTTACTAACTGTTCGAAGTTCGGGTTTTGGGAAGTGCTAACTATTCGTCATAGTTTTATATACTATAGGACGTATAGTTAGTTATGAGCATGCATCATGTCATATTGGGTGCTAAATAAATGTTGGCGGTATATACTCGGCTAGTCTTGTAGTACCGTATGGGTAGTTTCTGTTCGTTTTCTTCTGTGGGAAGAAGTGTTTAACTTGTTTAAACATGTTCCCTGCAGATGCCGATGACTCGCGGTAGGAAGCGCGCTCGGGAGGAGGAGGACGCACGGGCTGCACGCGTCGCAGAGCTGGAGCAGCGGGTCCACGGTCCGGAGTTGCGGACACGAGCCAAGACCGACAGCTGGGCACTTGGAAGAACCGCTGTCGAGTAGACCGTCGGGAGGTTCGGAGGTCCCACGCCAGGATCGCCGAGCTGGAGGAGCAGCTAGTGGAGGTTGCCCAGGACCGTGACGGGTTTCGCGAGGCGGCTATAGCGTTGGACGCACAGCTGACCACGGTCACCGAGGAGCGAGACGCCGCTCGTGAGACAGACGGGGAGCACGAGCTACGGTTGGCCGAGATGACAGCGCAGCGTAACCACGCTGTGGAGACACCGGTCGTGGTGCAGGACCGGATGGCTGAGCTTGAGGCGATGTTTGACGGGATAGCCGACGCACACCACGCACCGATCCACGATCACGACGACCTACTTGAGCAGTCCCAGCAGCTTGCAGCAGGGTCCACCGGACGAACGCCGAGGAGGTCTCCGGGATGGACTACGAGCCACCACCCGCCTCACCCGCCGGGGACGTCGAGTCGGACGCCGACAGCCACGCGCCGTCGGCCTAGTCATGTTGTGACTTCACCGATGTAGGAGGATAGCCACATTTTGCTGACGTAGGTCAGATGTAGATAGGGTACTAGCAGGTGTTCGGGCAGATGGGAGTGTATGAAAAGTGAGTTTGAGTTGTACAAACAATAAATAATGAAAAAGAAGTGGTAGTAATATATCTATGCAGTCACTAGAATAAAAGAATTGCTGAAATAATAGGAATAGTTTCTGCTTGTATCTGATTTTCTTACTCCTCCACAGCGATGGACAGCACGAGTACCGGTGTGAGTGAAGTAAGAGGACAAAGGGAGGATGTTCATGTAGCAAGGCTGGAGAGACAGCTGCAGGAAAAGGAGGAGTTGTTAGCACTTAGAGAGGCGCAGCAGGTTCAATTTAAGGATCAACAGCTGGCAAACGCACATGCCCTGATCGCTCGGTTAGAGCAAGATCTACTGCAAGCACACAATGCAATACTGAATGAAGCAATAGGACAGCAGCCTCCCGAGGATGAACCAGTCGTGCAGGAAAATCCTATGGAGGTTGAATCTGAAGAAGAAGAGGAGGATCCTGAGGAGATAATGGATGTGGATTCTGTCATAGACTTCACGGAGATTCCACGACTGGAGGATGCAGAATCCGAGACAGGCAGTTCCGTGAGCCAGGAAGTGACTTCCAGGCTTCGTGAAGAGGAGTAGAGTGTGATGTGGACTAGGGTCCCGATCTTCCGAAAGGTTCAGATAACTCTTGATTTGGCGAAGATGTGACACACGTCGATCCGGCTCCTGAACAACACGTTCGAACCCCGCAATCGCAGCACCACGTCCTCTATGGTTATCAACCGGTGTTGCACGGTTGACCTCGCCCGTAAGGCTAATCCCTGCCTGCGAATCAAGAACACAAGCAAGAACAAGAAAGAACGCAACCAAATTTGCAGATGTATGATTAAACTCACAAGTTGGGGTCTCACAAACCGATGAACGGCGAAACTGTCTAAGCAGAATGATCTAAGCAAAACCCAAACCCTAAGGAAGGGGCAGCGGCTGCTTATGAGGTCCCTAGGGTTGTCCATCCTCCCCTGGACGCAGCCCTAAATGGGCTCAACAAAATACACGGCCCAAAGGCCAAAAGACGGTGGTGCAACACCGGGACAGTTTCTGGACGTCTTATATTTCGGCAATTCCCGATGGCTCGGGAAGAATTTAGATATGAGACCTGCGCCAATGGAAAGGTTATGAAATTATCTTTCCATCCATATAAAGAACGTCCCAAACGGACTTCGTATGCGACCAGGGCATCCGTTTTGGTGCAGGCTGTTTCTGGACTCCGAAACAGAATCGAAGTCGACTTTGTTTGGGCCTCCAACTTGACATGGACGTCCTTGCTGGCCCTCCACGCCTCCAACCTCCTCCTTAACCATATTATCATCATCTCCATGATTCCTAACAATAATTAACTTATTAGGTAGTAATATATTCTCAAATATAAATAAAGAGATCATTAGGAACATGCTCACCCGTAAATTCAATTGCCGTCGCTCTAATTTTTGTCCTTGAATTATGTATGTGTATTGGAGGAGTGTTGGTTATATCCGAGGGTGTGATGTCCTCATCATCCTCCGCTTCTTGATGAAAAGCCGTCCTCGGCGTCGTTGGTGCTTGAATGATTATTTCGAAGGATATCATTTCCTTATTGTTCTCCTCTCCTTGAAAGCAATCTGTCCTCGGTTTGACCATAGTTGTAGAAGATATCGTAGGTGAAAACCACCAATGCTCCCCTTCTTGGAATATAGCCTGTTTCTTGAAAACAAAAGTAGAGCAACTGGATTTTACATGATTAGTGTTACTATAGCCATCTAATTCATCACATTGTTGCCCTAACAAAGAAGATTTTTGTTTCGAACAAATATAAACTCGATGCACCATATATTGTCCTTGACAATTATAGTTTCCTATATAGTGATATATATGTCTAGGCAACCAAGGCAATTCAGCACATAAAAATTTCTTCTCCAAACTAATTAGATCACAGAGAGTATCAAATTCAATGTAAACTAAAGTACTTAAAGAAGACAACAATTTCAACTCATCAATTTCGGAAGCAATCGGAAGCAAGGTTATTTTATTAGCACAAGTATTTTCATTCATTAGTTGTTGCAAAGGTATAAATGAAGCATCAGCACACAACTCCTCTTTATCACAAGGATCGTCAAGTAAATCATCATGTGACAAAGATAAATTCAGAGATGGTTCCACTAACAATTGCTGTATGATAGCATGGTTTGTAGAAAAATTCTGCACATCAATATAATTCTCACCTTCTGTGAGTGTAGCACAATTGGCATTACCTGTGTTCTCAACAAGAGTAATAGGTGCATTGTGAAGTGATGGTTCTGAATTTGCACATGAACTTGTGAACACCTCATTTTCTTTCACTTCATCCTCATCCTTTTGTATATCCTGAAAGGTATTAGCTCCAACAAGCGGCACGGAAATATGATGTTCTTCTATCAATTCAGATTTAGATGAAAGTGTTGGATCATATAAACCCTCCCATTCTTTTCTAAAAGGCTCATTCTTTCTCCTCTCAAATCTTTCTAGATCAGCTTCTAAAATTTCGGCAGCACTCATAGGTTTAAGAATTATTTTAGTACCATTATGTTTCAAAGAGTATCTATTAGTAACGACATTGTGCAGAACATTGTTTCTATCAATCCAAAGTTTACCTAGCAACAAATGACATGCTTGCATAGGCACTATATCAAAATCAGCATAATCCTTATAATTACCAATAAAAAAATTGATACGTGCAATTTTTGTTACCTTAATCTTCTCACAACAATTTACCCATCGAATATAGTATTGATGTGGGTGCGTTTGTGTGGTCAAGCCAAGCTTCTCGACCAACTCAACACTTGCAATGTTGCGGCTAGTTTCACCATCAATTACGACACGGCAAAGTCGATTCATCACAACAAAGAAAGTTTGGAATAAATTATTGACTTGATTTTGCTCCATCTTCTCCATTTGAGAACTCAACACTCGTTGTGCTAGAATACTCATATCATCACCTGTCATTGTTAGCAGCAAACAAGAAAAACACGAAGTATATTTTCCTATCACTACTATGTATAAACAGTGAAAACTCTCAATATGCAAATGGAAGCATCTAACGAAGCTCTTACAAGGTTCTTACTATCAGCAAAGCGAAGGATACCTGGAGAGTGTGAGCCAACAATTGCGAGGGTCAAAACCTGTGATTGTTCGAAGGATATATGTGGAGTTTGGAAAGACAAGCTATAGTAGCAAGGAATTGCAAATTTTCAATTCAGAATTGTAAAACTTAATAATAGTCCCAATCTAGTCTATATTACCAGTCTAAACTTATCTCGGACCTAGTTTAAGCAAGCAATATCACAACTCAACTCAAGGGACTCAAAAGGATAAAACAATTCTGATAATTTTCTTTCTTTTCCTTTTTACTCTCGTTCTTCTCTCTTCTTTTTTTTTTGGTGTGGCTTTTCCTTTTCTTTTTTTTTCACCTTTCTGCCTTTTACTTTCTTTATTTTTTCTTTAGAACAGAACTGCAGCAAGAGCTAGCTACTCTATAACTCAAATGAAGCATCTAAACATGAGCTCATAATGTGGAGGGAAAAAGAAAATCTTTCCTCTCTTTGTTCTTTTTTTTTTTGCACCCAAAATTGAAACGGATGCTACTGTTCCTTCTGCAAACTATTGGGAAGTCAAGAGAATACCCAAAACTAGACCGTGAACAAGTTCAAGCTGAAACACAACGACACAACAGGGACTAAAATTCAGAGACACAATCTGAAAATAAAAAAATTGCGAGGCACAAAGGGGATATAGGACAGCAGATACACAACGAATAAGTATTTTTAGAGGGCAATTTTCTGGAGTTTAGGACGAAACAAAATAACGAGGATAGGGGGAACCTGACGGTGCACCCGAAGCTCTGATTACCACTGGATGTGGACTAGGGTCCTGATCTTCCGAAAGGTTCAGATAACTCTTGATTTGGCGAAGATGTGACACACGTCGATCCGGCTCCTGAACAACACGTTCGAACCCCGCAATCGCAGCACCACATCCTCTATGGTTATCAACCGGTGTTGCACGGTTGACCTCGCCCAGAAGGCTAATCCCTGCCTACGAATCAAGAACACAAGCAAGAACAAGAAAGAACGCAACCGAATTTGCAGATGTATGATTAAACTCACAAGTTGGGGTCTCACAAACCGATGAACGGCGAAACTGTCTAAGCAGAATAATCTAAGCAAAACCCAAACCCTAAGGAAGGGGCAGTGGCTACTTATGAGGTCCCTAGGGTCGTCCATCCTCCCTGGACGCAGCCCTAAGTGGGCTCAACAAAATACACGGCCCAAAGGCCAAAAGACGGTGGTGCAACACCGGGACAGTTTCTAGACGTCTTAGTATTTCGGCAATTTCCGACGGCTCGGGAAGAATTTAGATATGAGACCTGCGCCAATGGAAAGGTTATCAAATTATCTTTCCATCCATATAAAGAACGTCCCAAACGGACTTCATATGTGACCAGGGCATCCGTTTTGGTGCAGGCTATTTCTGGACTCCGAAACAGAATCGAAGTCGACTTTGTTTGGGCCTCCAACTTGACATGGACGTCCTTGCTGGCCCTCCACGCCTCCAACCTCCTACTTAACCATATTATCATCATCTCCATGGTTCCTAACAATAATTAACTTATTAGGTAGTAATATATTCTCAAATATAAATAAAGAGATCATTAGGAACATGCTCACCCGTAAATTCAATTGCCGTCGTCTAATTTTTATCCTTGAATTATGTATGTGTATTGGAGGAGTGTTGGTTATATCCGAGGGTGTGATGTCCTCATCAGAGTGCTAGCTAGTAGCAAGTGAGGAAACTAGTATGTAAATTAGGCGCTAGTTAAATAACGAGCGTGATGTAACCACGCATGAGTGTATCTTAGGAATCGTGTAACGCGGGTGTATGATCACGTGTTTACGGATTTGGTGGTTGTTTTAATAAAGATGGTTGTTGCATAAGTTTTATTTGGAATTCCTCATTCATGTATTCCTGTTTCTTCCATTATTATGTTGGAATGAAGATGTCTAACGTAAAATTTTATTGGACAGAATGGTTGGAACAAGGAGACGTGATGAGCCGAGAGAGTTCTCAACACGGGCGGAAACACCACCACCACCCCCAACATTGGCACAGGCCATCGCAGCTGTGCTGGATTCTCGCGCGGAACAGCGAGAATTATTGGAACAATTAGTCCGCAACACTGCTCCACCGGAACGTCACCAAGGCCGTAATGCACCGGAAGAGAGGGTGACCTTCTCGGATTTCTTATCGGTTCGCCCTCCGACTTTCTCGGATGCAGGAGAACCAATGGAAGCTGACCATTGGCTTCGCACCATCGAGTCGAAGCTGGAATTGTTCCCATGCACGGATCATCGGAAGACCCTCTTCGCTTCCCAGCAATTGCAAGGATTTGCTGGAGCACTGGTGGGCCAACTACAAAGCAATGTTTCCTCCAGGACATCAAGTTTCATGGGTAGAGTTCACCAAAGCCTTCGAGAGAGCACCATATTCCGGAAGGCTTAATGAATCGAAGAGGAAAGAGTTCCTATCGCTGAAGCAAGGGGACATAAACGTGCATACCTACTCCAATGTATTTAACCGTCTTGCTTAGTACGCTCCTGAACATGTGGACACGAGATGCCAAGAAGAAGAATCTGTTCAAAGAAGGAATGAGTACCAAGCTGCAGTCACGCCCGGTGCTAAACAAGACCGATAGCTTCACCGACTTTGTGAGTGACGGTATCGCGCTGGATGATTCTATCCGTCTTCATCGGACGGAGAAGAACAAGAAGAGGCCGGCTACTCGGACAAGGAAGTGGCGGACCGTCGAAGTACAGAGCTGGTTTACACCGCACCGTCAGGTCAGCGTTACCAGCACACACCTCCTCGTCCAAACTACTACCGGCAGTCTCAACCACCCCAGCAATCTCAACAGCAGCGGTCGAATTAATATCGTCCGCCTTATCAGCAACACAACACTCGAGAATCCCAGGCCGGCAAATCAAGCACCGCAACAGAATGGACCGCCATGTTTCAATTGTGGCCGTCCAGGGCACTATTACCGCAGTTGTCCAAATCCTCGGGAGGCACCATATGCACCAAGACCGCAAGGACAGCCGCAGAATCAGCCGAGGGCACCAGCCAAGAATACACCGGTGAAGACCGGCCGTGCCAACTTTACTACGGCTGAGGAGCTACCCGAAGGAGGACAAATCATAGCGGGTATATTTTCTATCACCGATCATCCTGCTGTGGTTTTATTTGATTCGGGAGCTACGCATAATTTCATCGAGCAAGTCATATGTTGCTAAGCATCGCATCATACCATCCAAGCTGCTATGTGCTCATATCATTTCAACACCTGGGGTAAAATTATTACTCATGAAGAGGCTGCCAACATGCCATTAAAATTGGGTAGCAAGGTTTATTCCACTTCATTGATTATATTGGATGGGCAAGGGTTAGATGCAATTATTGGCATGCAATGGATGGATTTTCATAAGGCAGTATTGGATATAGCATCTCGAGCCGTATATCTGAACTCTCCTGTTCATGGTCGAGATTGCTTACTCTTAACTTTTCCCGAACTATGCTGCCAATGGTTAATAAGGTGGCAGGTAAAAGTCTGGAAGATATACCCATAGTTTGTGAGTACCCGGATGTCTTTCCGGACGACTTACCGGGACTACCGCCGGACAGAGCGGTAGAGTTTAAGATAGAATTACAGCCTGGAACAGCACCAATATCAAGGAGACCGTATCGGATGCTGCCAAATGAACTGACAGAGTTGAAGGTGCAACTAAAGGAATTATTGGACAAAGGATATATACATCCAAGTTCATCGCCATGGGGATGCCCGACCTTGTTCGTGAAGAAGAAAGACAAGACACCGAGGCTATGTGTGGATTATAGACCTCTGAATTCGGTTACCATCAAGAACAAGTACCCTCTTTCGAGGATTGATATCTTGTTTGATCAACTAATGGAAGCCAAAGTCTTCTCCAAGATAGATCTCCGCTCAGGATATCACCAGATTAAGATAAGAGCGGAAGACATACCGAAAACCGCATTCTCCACGAGATATGGACTTTATGAGTATCCGGTAATGTCTTTTGGATTGACTAATGCACCAGCACACTTCATGTATCTCATGAATTCCGTATTCATGCCTGAGCTGGACAAGTTTGTCGTAGTGTTCATTGACGACATCTTGATCTACTCTAAGTCGAAGAGGAACATGCTAATCACTTACGAGTGGTGTTGCAACGACTAAGGGATCATCGGCTACATGCTAAGTTTAGCAAGTGTGAGTTTTGGCTGAAAGAAGTGCCGTTCCTGGGTCATGTGATATCAACCGAAAGAGTGGCCGTTGATCCCGGCAAAGTTCAAGAAGTACTTGGATTGGGAGCCGCCGAAGTCGGTTTCGCAAATCCGAAGTTTCTTAGGATTGGCTGGTTACTACGGAAGATTTATTCCCAACTTTTCAAAGATCGCCAAGCCAATGACCAAGCTATTGGAAAAAGATAAGAAGTATGCATGGAGCAAAGAATGTGAAGAATCTTTTCGAACATTAAGGAAATTGCTGACAACAGCTCCAGATACTCGCTCAGCCGGATCCGACAAAGCCTTTCGATGTGTACTCGTGATGCATCAGGAATAGGACTTGGATGTGTTTTAATGCAGGAAGGTCGAGTGATTGCCTATGCATCTCGACAACTAAGACGTCATGAGGATCACTATCCTACCCATGATCCGGAACTAGCAGCAGTGGTGCTTGCATTGAAAAGTTGGAGGCATTATCTCTTGGGTAATCTGGTACATGTATACACGGACCACAAGAGTCTTAAGTACATTTTCACCTAAGCGGATCTCGAATATGCGCCAACGAAGATGGCTAGAATTAATTAAAGATTATGAACTGGAGATTCACTATCACCCAGGCAAGACAAACGTGGTAGCTGATGCTTTAAGCCACAAAGTTCATTGCAATAATCTCATGGCTCAAGCCTTGATTCAAACATCTCCACCCGAAACCGATGAGCCAAATCTTCGGATTGTTCCATATGGAGCATTGACAAATCTGGCTCTTATCCCTACTCTTCGTGAAGAAGTGATAGCAGCTCAACGAGAAAAGCATTGGTATGGGACATATAAGAAGACGACTCAAGAAAGGCGAAGTCAAATGTTTCAGAGAAGATAACGAAGGAGTTATTTGGTTCAAGAATCGATTGGTAGTACCGAAAGATCTATCCCTTCGCAAGAGGATAATGGATGAAGCTCATATGTCCAAATATTCTATTCATCCTGGAACCAATAAGATGTATCAAGATCTGAAACAAAGATTTTGGTGGACACGCATGAAGCCAGAAATAGCCAAATATGTCAATGAATGTGATGTCCGTCGGCGAGTCAAATCCGAGCACTTATAGCAAGCAGGACCCTTACAACCTCCGAGTATTCCTGAATGGAAGTGGGAAGACATCAGCATGGACTTCATCGTTGGGTTACCACTAAGCCCACGAAAGCATGACTCGGTCCGGGTTATTGTGGACAGAGTTGACGAAGTCAGCTCACTTCATACCAGTACATACTCGCTATACTCGCTGAGAAGTATGCCGAGCTGTACATCGCTCGTGTTCTCTCGTTTACATGGAGTGCCGAAAACCATTATATCGGATAGAGGAACGCAATTTGTCTCTCGTTGACGGTCCTTATGGTCCAATTTTACCGTCAACATATTGCATCTTTTTGAATCAAACACCATCACCAAGAATAGACATAGGGATTATTTCTAACAAATTCCACTAGTCTTGGTGAAATGATGAATGCAGAGTGCAATTCATATGAAAACAGGGGAAAACATGCACGAAACATGGACTTTGCAATCGACGGATTTTCCCGGACTAAAGAATATCGTCCAAAAGCCCAAAACCACAAAACGGGGCCTCAACATCAAACCAAGCAAGTGGATTGGGCCAGTACACAGCCGGAGGAAGGCACCGAGAGAAGAACCAAGCCCAGGGGAGCCCGGGCCGGTTCGGCCGAACCGCCCTACTGGTTCGGCCGAGCCGACAGGTGGGCCCCCCGGCCCACTTTTCTCGGCGGTTCGTCACCGACGTCCGGAGGTCGGTTCCACCTGCAATTAATGCCACCGACGTCCGGAACCGCCTCCAAGTTGCCGACCTTCCAAGGCTATAAATAAAGGGCTATACCCCCCTCTCTCAACACACCACCAACATCAAGATAGAAGACAAAATTCTCATCCTTAGGCCAAGGGCCTCTTGTATCTTAGTAGAATAGGAGAGAGGGCAAGGAAAAGGAAGGAGTGTTCCTCCCTTTTATAAAGTGGAGTAGTATTTCCTTTCCTTTTACCTTGGCGTGTAAACACTCTTTTAGGTGATTTATACGTGGTGATCTACTTATCTATCGTGACATATCTTTGTTAGACGTAATTCTTGTTATACTTGTTTACGGGATCATCGCTTCGCAAGAAGTGCTCTAGCTTTCGAACTCGGTTCTAGGCCGAGGCTAGAGTAGCGGTCAATAGCATAGACGTGGTGTCTAGGCTGGAGATCGCCTTTGTTTGCTTGTGTGCCCCACGGTTTGTAGAGGTAGGTGGCGGGAAGTGACAGCCACTGTCATCCAAAGGAACCCTCCACGTTCGGGTACATAGTAGAGCTTTCGTAGACCGGAGTGGCTTGGCGGACCAAGCCTAAGACGGTGCCCGAAGTAAACAAGTCTAGCTTGCGTTCGTCTACCTTTAAAGGATAAATAGATAAGAGTCACCCTCTCGACCCTATTTTGCTACGTTGTCTTGGTTGTCCTTGGGTAAACTAACCTTGTTGCAGAAATACTCCGTTCCCTGCGGATATAAATACGATACCTTGGAATACTCCCGGGTGAAGTGCTACAACGGTATTCCGTGCGCTTGCGGATTTATTCGTGACGTAAGAAATACCAACAGTCTCCAGGTTTTGGGAGCAACTACATGAATCACTGGGAACAAAACTAATACGAAGCTCGACGTATCATCCTCAAACGGATGGACGGACAGTAAAGGATCAATCAATATCTTGAAGATATGCTCCGAGCATGTGTCTTGACCTATGGTAAAGATTGGGAGAAATGTTTACCGTTAGCAGAGTTCTCCTACAATAACAGCTATCAAGAGAGTACAGGAATGTCACCGTTCCAAGCTCTATATGGACGTAGTTGCCGCACACCTTTGAATTGGCCCGAAAGTGGAGAAAGAGTAATCTTCGGGCCGGATCTAGTCAAAGATGCAGAGGAACAAGTGCGTCTCATTCAGCAAAATCTTAAGAGGGCTAAATCTCGACGGATCAGCTATGCCGATAAAAGATGTCGAGAGTTGGTATTCAAGGTGGGAGATCAAGTCTACCTTCGAGTATCTCCTGCCAAAGGTGTTCAAAGGTTTGGAATCAAGGGCAAGTTAGCACCCCGATACATTGGACCGTTTCCAATCCTAGAAAGATGTGGAGCCGTGGCATATCGTCCGGAATTACCCTCACACTTGGCAGGTATCCATAACATATTTCATGTATCTCAACCGAAGAAGTGTTTAAAACCACCAATGGATATACCGACAGTCGAGGTGGAACGATTACTGACCAGACTTGACATACGATGAACATCTGGTTAAAGTTCTCGACACCAAAGATAGGGTGACTCGACATCGGACTAAAAAGTTCTACAAGATCCTATGGAGTAATCACTCGGAAGCTGAAGCTACTTGGGAGCAAGAGGAGTTTCTCCGATCAAACTACCCCGAGTTCTTTAGCACTATCGCATAATCGTTTCGATCGTGAATCTCGGACGAGATTCCTGTAAGGGGAGGGCTGTAACAACTCTCGGAAAAATAATGCATTTCATGTCATCATGAGCATTTCATCACATTGTTGCATTTGTGAAGATATTAAATTTTATTATTAAGAACATACACATAAAATATTAAAATAGATAAAGAAGAAAGGAATTGTTTAAAAAGAAATAAAATAAGAAGAAAATTTATGTTCAATATTTTCTATGGCTCAAATGTCATAAATAAAGATTTATAAAAATCTCCTGAAATTATTTTGCCTTGTGAAAATATTTACAAGAAATAAACAAAGCTTCTTTTATTAAATTAGCTATGAATTTTTAATCTGAAAATGATTTGGAGTTTTTACCTGGACTTAACAGGAAAAATGCCTAATATACTTTCAATTACAACCCTGATTTTTTGTAAAATTTTTGGAGCTCGGGAAGGCTACTTTTTAATTACGCGAAAGACTAGGGGATTTTTTGTAAAATGGCCGAGGCCGGGCCCGATCGTCACTCGTCTTCTTCTCTCCCTCTCTCTCACCGCGTCTCGGCGCCGCTCGCGGAACCGCCTTCCGGCGGCGTCGCCACGCAGCCGCTTGCGTAGCTGCTCGCCTATCGCCCGCACCGCCTCCCCGGACAAGCTAAAAGCCCTGCCGGGCCTTATCTTCCCTCTTCTCGTCTCTCATTTGCTCCTAACCTTACCGCCATTGCTCCCCTCTCGTCATCGCCGGCGCCAGCCCGCTCCGGTGACTCCCAGTCCACACCACCACCGCCGGAAGCGCTGCCAAGAACCGGTGAAGCTTTCCCACCCGTCCAAGCCACTTGAGCATTCCCGCTCCGTCGTGGCGAGCTCGTTTTCCTCCACGGCACTTCACCGTCGTTTCTCGCCGCGCACTGAAATTGGTGCTCTCCGGTGAGCCATAGTCCTCCGTTCTTCAACCAAGTGGTGCGCAACTCACTCCTTTAGCTTCAGGGCGATTGCTCATCTAGTTTCCTTCACAGGTCGCCACGGATTTTGCTTGTCTTCCCGGAGTCCGGTTCACCGCCGCCGCACTACCCACGGTGAGCTCCACTCTCCGGTCATGCTCATGCTCCGTTAACCATCCGTCGTTGTTGCGCATGGGCCGTAATAGCTTCCCGTCAAGTTTCCCTAAAATTCGAGCTCTCTAACGAGCTCCCCACCGTGCCGGAGTCGCCGCCGCGGGCTGGGTCTCGCCGCCGATACCTCTCCGGTGGAGCTCATGAGAGCGCGTCCATGCCAAATGAATCGCCGAGTCGTGTAGAGCTTCCGAGTGTCTTCGCGGCGAGCTTTGGGCCAAGTCCGGCCGTCTCCGGTGGCCGCGCCGCCGCTGGCCCGCCGCCACGGTGGTGCCACACCAGGGCCACACGCGCGCGGATCACGTGTGGCCACGTGGGGACCCCGTGCGGTCAACCCCGTGGCCCCTCGTGTGGCACAGAAAGGTTTTCAAATTTCGAAAATTCGTAGAAAACTCCTTAACATTCGGAAAAATGCCAAACCAAGTTTGTTAGACTCGGAAAAATAAGATCTATTCATTCGTGAAATAAAATAGTTATTTTGAGTAATTCTATTTCATAAATAGTAATTAATCCCTTTCTTTGTTTAAAGAAAAGCTATTATTTTATGTTAAAAAAATGTTTAATGGAGAAAAATAATTTAATTAAATGAAGGAGATATCTGCAGACGAAAGTAATTATGAAAAATTATTTTCCAAATTAAACTTAAACCGTATTATTTTATGTGATCCCAATGTGTTAACCTTTTATCACATGTCCTTTAATGTAATGATTTATTTATTGCTTAGTAAACAAGAATAATTTATTAATTATTAAACCTAATTAATTAAGGAACAGGACTAATTAATACTTAGTAACCTTGATTAAACATTCATTAATCAGCTTAATTAATTATTAATTATTACTTATTGTACTTAAATAATGAATCCATGGATACTTTCATCATGAGCATTCATGCATACATGATTGTGATTCGCAACGCATTGCTTGGTCGACTTAGGTTCCAAGTGATCGAGGTTCCACCCGAGGTCGAGTCGGAGCCGGAATCTCGAAGTCGACCCAGCCGCTGAGGAAGCTAACTTCGAACAAGTATCAAGGCAAGTCCCGATGCATCCTACCTATGTTTTTAAATAATTTATTTTATCACATAGTACGGTTATGTTCGTGCATTAGGTGTTCGGGGATGATTGATACCTAGTTGCATTATAGTAGGTTTCCATGTGTTTATTCTATACTTGGTACATGTAGCTCAATAGAAGCTAGGCTTAATTCATAGTCGCAACGGTAGATGTTTAGGGAATCTTAAAGCATGGAGGCTTTAAGGATTGATGTGTTAACACTAAAGATGAAGAGAGTGTTAATGAAGATGAGACCGGACGGGCCCCGTAGGAGAAAGGGCAAGACGGAGTTGAGGTCTTGCAAGTGGTAGCCCCGTCCGAGTCGGTCAAGGACCGTACCATTGTCGGCTTAGTTGAACAAGTTTGAACGTACCGTACTACATGCTCGGTATCATGGGCCCGAGCAAGCTGATGTACCCTATCGCCCTAGAGATGTAGCGTAGCCGGCTCTCTTTTGCCGGCTGTTAGTGAGAGGTTAGTCTTATGGGAGGGAGATGGGTCGGCCACGAGGAAAGTCGTGGAGTCGCCATACTCCCGGGGAGTTGGAAATGGCTAGTCTGCTGTCAGGTGCTAGCGGGAAAGTTATCGTATACGACCGGTGCGGTGCGTATACGTCGTGTAGTCGTGTGTTGCCAGCTGGTATAAAATCGATTCAAATCGCTGTCCCTCGCAGTAATGAGTACCGCTTGTTTAGCTCGTCACATCGTAGTAAGTTATATGGAAGATGAAGATGAGAGATGAAAAGATAAATGATCTATTTTATCTTGGATTGCAAACTTGATTGCAATAGTGGTAGGCTGCAAATGTCAATGCTAATGAACTTAATCCCGAGCTAAAATATTGAAAGTAAGGATCCACCCTTTTTAATGCTGTTTTCGCAAAGGAGTAAACCCCACAACCAGAAAGCCTTTGCATACTAGGCGTCGGCCTTAGCGTGCCATGTTGACGGGTCGGTCTTGCTGAGTATTAGAATACTCGGGGTTTGTTCGTTATCTTTCGGGGAACGAGTCGTATTTCCACGACTTATATGGCAGCTTCCCGGAAGAGGAGCAATGTCCGGAGGGAGGTTCCCTTCGGTGGGAACGTATCCCCACAACGTGAAAAGGGAGGACCGGGATGTACGAAGGGCTCGAGTACGTCACATTGATCGTTCAACGTCTTTTGGGTTGTATAATAGTACAAGCTTCCGCTGAATACTCGTAGGATGTCAACTTCAATAATGTTATAATTCCACTGCACGAATGTTTGTATTTCAAAAACCTGGTTGTATTATACCATGATGTATATATGCTGGCTTGTATGAGATGACGTTTCGTTGTAACTCGCTCGTCGAGTGTTCCTCTGTACCGATTCCTGGGTGTCCCGGAGGGGATGTCACACTCGTCCGTATCCGAATTCACATCCGGATTGTTGACGTCGGAAGCATCGGTAGCAGCGTCATTTCCGTTGTTCGCCGGTGGTGGTGGCTGCAGCAAGTTCCAGTGGGCTGCCGGCAACGCTTGGTGGTGGTGCTGTAACTCGCCAACTGGTGCTAGAGATTTCCTATCTTCGTGAACAACTGGTTCATGTTGGTCTGCGCGGTCTCGAGCTGTCCGTGGAGAAACTACATAGTAGCCTGCCGAGAGTGAATGGTCTCGTCCTTCGAGCAATAGCCTTCCGAGCTGCATTCAACTCATTCAACGCCTCCATCCGTACCTCATCACAAAAAGTGGCCATCTGCTCATGTTCCATGTTAGACATACCGCTACAATCGTACATAGATAGGCTAATTATAGTCTTCCTTGTATAGGATATTCCTTTCCTAGTTTAGGAGATTGTATATTTGTACTCCAAGCCACATTGGCTATATATACGAGAGGTCACCCCCCCATTGGGTGTGTGGTGTTTTCCCAACTCTATTTCTCTACATGGTATCACGAGTCCGGGGTCTCCCTGATTCTCGTGCCTTTCCTTTCGCTGCCTCTACACCCACCAAACGCCGCCGCCCGACCTAGGGCGCGGCAACAACAGCTCTGTGCCGTCTCTCCTTTGGCTACGCAGGTCCCGCGCATGTCCACGGTCACCCACGTGGACTCCTCTCGCCAGCGACGGCGGCTCCAAGTCCTCCGCCGTCCCTGCTGCACCTATGGCGCTCCCCTACGCCACGATCTCCGTGCAGTCTTACGTCCCCATGAAGCTCGACCTCCGCCCGGAAAATTTCTCCAAGTGGAAGGCCTGCTTCGAGGCCCTGTGCGGCACCTTCGGGCTGTTGTCCCACATCGACGGGACGGATCCTCCCGATCCCCTCACGCCAGCTTGGCTCCAGGAGGACTGTTGTGTTCGCTTCGGATCCACGGCACCGTCTCCGATGCCATCCACGATTTCATCATGACCCCCGAACCGACGGCGCGCAAGCATTGGACCGCCATCTCCGACCGCTTTCGGTCGAACAAGGCGCCGCGCGCCATCTTTCTTAGTCGGGCCTTCATGACCCCGACTCGGGGCGATCTATCCGTCAAGGCCTACGGTCGGGAGATGAAGAAGGCGGCTGATCGCCTCCGTGATGTCGGCAAGCCTCGTTGACGACCCCACCATGCTACTCAATCTCCTCCGCGGTGCCAATCCCCGTTTCAGCAACACCTGCGACATCATCGCTAGTGACGCCGCCATGACCTTCGCCGGCGCCCGTGACATGCTCGCGCTCAAAGAATTGCGGTTGCCCGAGGAGGCCAAGCAGGCGGCCTCCACCGCCCTCCACGCCTCCTCCACATCCTCCTCGACAGCCTCCGGTTGTGGATCCTCCTGCCACTCCTGCACGTCGCCTCCTTAGCAGTTCCTGGCTCAACAGCAGCAGGGGCCGCAGCAGGGCGGTGGTGCTCAGCAGAAGCGCAAGAAGTCCTACTTCCGCAAGGGCGGGGCGGCAATCAACAGCAGCAGCAGTACCGTACGCCCAACCCTGCTGGCCCATGGATTTGCATCAATCCGTGGGGACAGCAGCCTCGGCAGCCCGGCGGCACCAGCTCCAGTGGAGGCGGACAGGCATGGCGCGGTGGAGGTGGTGGCCAGCAGCGCAATGCTCCGGGCCTTCTTGGGCCCGCCCCGCAAGCCCACACTGCGGTCAGCGACCAGCATCCTGGCGGCCCTCCGTACTTTGACACGGCGTGCCTCGTGGCGGCGCTGCAGCAAATGTCGCTGCAAGGCGACGCCCGGGTGATGGATACTGGTGCCTCTACACATATGCACTCTTCCGAAGGTATACTTCATTCTCGCCTTCCGGTTGCTGATTCTTCGATCATAGTAGGCAATGGTGCACGTATCCCTGTCACGTCCCGTGGCTCCTCGATCCTTGATACTAATTCTGCTAAATTCATCTTGAACAACATCCTTGTCGCCCCCTCCATAGTTCGTAATTTACTATCTGTTCGCCGGTTTACCCGCGATAATGGTGGTTCTATCGAATTTGACGCTTTTGGTTTCTCTGTCAAGGAACACAAGACCGGGCGTGTGATTCTTCGCTGCAATAGCTCGGGCGATCTCTACATTCTCTCACCAGCTGCCCAGTCCACTGTCGGCGCCCTCCTCGCAGCCTCCTCCTCCGTGTGGCATCGTCGCCTTGGTCATCCCGGCCCAGCAGTCTTAGCTAATCTCAAGAAAAACAAGTTGATTTCCTGTAATAAAGTAGACCGCACTCTGTGTCATGCCTATCAGCTTGGCAAACATGCTCGTCTACCCTTTACCTCCTCTACTTCTCATACTGTTTCCCCTTTTGAGATAGTTCATTGTGATGTCCGGACGTCCCCGATCACTAGTATTTCGGCTATTCCTATTACTTGGTTTTACTAGATGACTTCACTCATTACTGCTGGACATTTCCCCTTAAGCACAAGTCCGAGGTTCGTCAACACATTGCTGATTTTATTCCCTACGCTCGCACACAGTTTAGCTCTAGTATTAAATGCTTTCAAACTGATAATGGGAGAGAATTTGTTAACCATGCCATGGATCATCTCCTTGCCGCTCATGGCATCGTTTTTCATCTTTCTTGTCCTCACACTTCACCACAAAATGGTAAGGCTGAACGTGTCCTTCGTACTCTCAATAACTCGGTGCGTACCTTGCTTCTTCATGCGTCCATGCCGCCCAAGTACTGGGCTGAGGACCTCGATGCTGCCACCTACTTGCTTAACCGCCGGCCCTCCTCCTCCATCCACCATGAGGTCCCGTACACCCGTTTGTACAAAACTGCCCCCTCTTATGAGCACCTACGTGTCTTTGGCTGTCTCTGTTACCCTAACCTACAGGCCACGTCTCCACATAAGCTTGCACCACGCTCTACTCGCTCGTATGTTCTTAGGATACCCTTCCGCTCGGAAGGGGTATCGTTGCCTAGACCTCTCCACGCGCCGGATTATTATCTCTCGTCATGTTGTCTTTGATGAGCTCGGTTTTCCATTTGCTCGTGACTCCTCTACCCCCGCTAGTTCCCTTGATTTTCTTCTTGGTCGCGACTTGGATATTGCACCTTGTTTTACCGATCATGCAGCTGGTGGCCCCTCTCCTGCGGATGCTCTACGTGAGCCCCCGCGGTCTTCACTTGGTGGGCGTGGCCATGTGCCCCCACCAAGCTTCGACGTCTCCTCGCCTGGTGGGCTCGGTTCCGTACCCCTACCCGACATCTTCTCCTCCGGTGGGTGTGGTTCCGTACCCCCATCCGGCGCTTCGAAGCTTCTAGTCCGGGCGGGTGTGGTCTTGTGCCCCCGTCCGGATCGCTTGACGACGGAGGGGCCGTAGCTCCGAACAGCTCTAGGTCGGTCCAACCACTTCGGGTCTATAGCAGGCGACAATAGGCTCGAGCGCCACGGTCTCCCGCTGGACCTCCACCTGCGCCGGCACCTACTACGGCCCCCGCTTCCGAACCGTCTCGTCCGATGACACGCACATAGACCGGGACGATCCAGCGTGTGTCATACAAGAACCTGTCTGCCACGACTCCTTCGCCGGTTCCGATAAATTACCGCACCGGGCTGGCAGACCCCAATCGGCGGGCAGCCATGGCCGACGAGTACAAGGCGTTGATCGACAACGACACCTGGCGCCTTGTCCCGCGGCCCCCGGCGCCAACGTCGTTTCCGGCAAGTGGATCTTCAAGCATAAGTACCACTC
Source organism: Chloris gayana (assembly GCA_031894775.1). Taxonomy (NCBI): domain Eukaryota; kingdom Viridiplantae; phylum Streptophyta; class Magnoliopsida; order Poales; family Poaceae; genus Chloris; species Chloris gayana. The sequence continues at coordinate 312,435 of JAUNZO010001099.1, read as the reverse complement.
CGATGGTACTCTTGCTCGCCACAAGGCGAGGTGGGTGGTTCGCGGCTTCTCACAACAAGCACGGCATCGACTATGAAGAAACCTTCAGCCCGGTGGTCAAACCACCGACTATTCGAACAGCTTCGAGCATCGCCGCTTCTCGTTCCTGGCCGATTCGACAGCTGGACGTGAAGAACGCCTTTCTTCACGGTAATCTTGAGGAGACGGTCTACCGTCGGCAACCGCCGGGTTTCGTTGATCCGAGCAGCCCCCGACCATGTTTGCCTCCTCCGGCGCTCTCTCTACGGCCTCAGCGGTGCACCACAAGCTTGGTACCGGCGGTTCGCCTCGTACATTCGCCAGACACGGGTTCACCGCCTCTGTCTCGGATGTCTCACTCTTTGTGTACAAAGAGCATGGGGACATGGCCTACTTGCTGCTGTACGTCGATGACATCATCCTCACAGCTTCGTCATCAGCCTTTATCTAGCGCATCATCGACCGGCTTCACTCCGAGTTTGCAATGACGGATCTTGGGGATCTCCACCACTTCCTCAACATCTCTCGTTGCACGCTCCTCGGCTGGGATCTTCTTGTCTCGGCGACGATACGCCATCGAGCTCCTTCAACGAGCAGGAATGGCTGAGTGTCACTCCACGTCGACTCCTGTTGATACTCACGCCAAGATCTCCGTGACCGATGGTGCTCCAGTTGCCGACCCCTCCATGTACAGGAGCATCGCTGGTGCTCTCCAGTACATCACGCCGACCCGCCCGATTTGGCATACGCAGTTCAACAAGCGTGCCTCTTCATGCATGACCCACGTGAGCCTCATCTAGCCTTGCTCAAGCGGATCTTGCGCTATTTGAAGGGCAAGCTCTCCTTCGGTCTTCACATGGGCGTCGGCCCTGCTCGGTCTCTCACCGCATACTCGGATGCAGATTGGGCGGGATGTCCCGACTCCCGACGCTCTACTTCAGGCTACTGCGTCTACCTCGGCGATAATCTCATCTCCTGGTCCTCCAAGAGACAGACCACGGTCTCTCGGTCCAGCGCGGAGGCTGAATACCGGGCTGTGGCGCACGCCGTTGCTGAATGTTGCTGGTTGCGGCAGCTTCTTGCGGAGCTTCACGTCTCGATTCCTTCTGCGACGGTCGTCTTCTGCGACAACGTGAGTGCAGTCTACATGGCAGCCAATCCAGTTCATCACCGCCGCACCAAGCATATTGAGATTGACATTCACTTCATCCGCGAAAAGGTTGCCTTGGGACAAGTGCGCGTGCTTCATGTCCCGTCCTTGACCGACACGCACGGGGCTATGGCGCACAAGGGCCAACCTTGTCACCGCATTCCTACACATGCACTTCCCCGTACGGTCTCCAATTTCATCATGTGAGAGTAACCAAATTAACTCCCTAGACCGAGTGGTCTCCAAACCACTCGGTGTTGCTACCGATGAATTTATTAAGCATAGCATCTAACGATCAGGATTATACCTAGCCCAAAACCACGAGAACAGGGATTTAATGCAACTAGGTTCCGATCAACTCCTGAACGTAAATGCACAGTACATAACATAGACTTAAGAGAAGTAAATACAGAAAATTTAAGACAATAGGATTATGCTCCGGGGCTAGCCTTGGTTGGGTTCGCAGTTAGCACACTCAAAGTCACTCAATTCAATCTGCTGCCCTCCTTGATCTTCAGCTCCGGTCGGGGTCCCTATATGAATTGTCACACCCCTATCCCGAAAGATAGTTAAGTGTGGTACGGATCGCCTTGGGAGATGATTGACGAAGCAACCATACATAGCATCACATTAACAAACATACACGATTTGCAAGTTTACATAGTTAAGTCTCGATTACAATATAGAGTTCCGAATAAAAGATACATTAGGTTCAAATTTAAGTTTACATAACCATGATCTTTGTTCGAAATAAAGTGCGGAAGCGAATACATAACACGACGATACATAGATAGCTTATGTGAACCGTGCCGGCCTAGGCCACGGCTCACTCATCATGGGTCGGAGAGCTAGGGACCCATTCAATGGTCCACTCTTTGGGCTCTTCTCCATCCCATACAACCTTACCACAACAATCGCAAAACCCGTCTTGCAGGAATCCTGTAAATACACATGTAGTGGCAAAGCCTAAGTATCTAGCATACTCAGCAAGTCTTACCCGTCAAATTAGTCATTTAAGACCGACACCTAGATGCATGGGACTTGACCGGTTTAACTTGGCATTTTGCATAAAACGACACCTATGCTAATTAGGTTGGCACTTTTATCACTTAGCCAAAATTAATAGGGTTGTTGCATAAAGGAAACTTTAGTGAGCATACTAGCAATACAAGAATTTGCAATACAATTTTGTATCAATATAAAACAGCAAGCTATTCATCCTCTTTCTATTACTACACATTGCGAACTGCTTGAATCAAGTAGTATTCATTAACCGAGAGGAAACGACGATAATTATTGAATTATTAATCCTGCAGAAAAGACCCAAATGCACGACATACGCATCATTTAAGAACACGTATGGCCACCGTTCGCGAGTTCATCATAAAGCAAAACACGGGGCCACCGACCCCGAGTACACGTCCCCTTGCGACAGTTCAACAACGCGCCCAAGGCTTAACCCGTGTACTCTCCAACGGTCCTCAACCCGTGCAACCACCGTGCCATACACATCACCTCCGGGTCGGTGAGATATCCGGCTCACTTTACAACTTACATACATAGGTTTACCGATCCCCATAAGAAAGGTATGCAAGTGGTACACAACTCAAACTTGTTCGCGGAGCCACAATGGGGTGTTCTCAATTTTTACCCAAATTCATCATGTTCAAATTTAATCATAAGCCATAAGTGAGGTTCCCATTATATCGTTGACTCCATAAGCATGACATTTCTAACGAGGATATGACACATGAGCAACATAGGACATATAGGGATCTTATGCACGTGGATTTCCAATCAACTCCTAGAACTTAAATGCACATTCATCATCCTTAATATAGTGATAAGGAAAGACATTTCAAAATAATAGGAATGCACTGGGGCTTGCCTTGAGATTGATCGAAGTTAGCACTAGCCTCACAAGCGTTGAGTGTTGCAATCGCCTCTTCCGGCGGAATCAATTCGACGTCGTCACCTAGAAGATGAATGCAATGCATAAATAAAAGTAGACAAGGGCGATGCATATGGGGATGCATGTGTGCTGTCTGCATGAGCACATATGAATATATTAAGCAAAAGTGTAGTTTCATGGAACCCTAGTAAGCATAAATACCTATCATGCTCTCTTTTAAAGAAGTTAATTACATGAACAAGTATAACCTTAATAATACATGAGCAGAGATTTAATACATGACATGAATGCCGTGGTTAACATACTGGTTCAGAATCTAAGAAAAGAATTAGTAGAGTTTAAATGCAACCCAATTGAGATTCTTAAGGTTGAGTGATAATCATCACATGCGATGACGATGCACCTAACTCGAGAACTTGATAACAAAATTAATACATGCGGAAAACACATGGAACCTTCTTACTACTCCTGCCATAAGGTGTTATGTGACATTGTGGAAAGTGAAGATTACATAAACATGCGAAAACATAGTTTTTGGGAACATAAACCTAATTATACACATGCTGAAATTTATCCTTTTGTGGAATTAGATCTAGGTTTGCACAAATAATTATTTATCGTGCTCAAAAATTAACATGGGATTTTCTGCACATGCAAAGTACCAGGAGGAAATTAATTACCAAGTTTCATGCAAAAATAATGAATACAGATTTAATTAAAAATTAAATACAGAGAATGCAAGAAATGCAATAACTTGAAAAATATGCAATGAAATGCAGATCTTCCAGTGCCAAAAATTCAAGTGTGCTTAGGTGAAGGTTCTGGCCAAGTGGCATTATCTTTGGATCTATATTTTTTAGAGTTATGACTTAGATGAGTTTTCAGCGATTGACTTTTAACATTTTTGTAAAAATATGAAAACGTCCGGATCTGTCCAGCTCATGTTACTTTTATGAAAGTGCAAGTTTTGTAGTTTCCAAAACATTTTAGTTTGCAATTTTTGGATCTTTTAAACGGGAGATATGAATTTTTCAAACTCAAACGAAGTTCGGGTCTATTTACGAAATTGCCACTAGGGCAATTTTGAACGGGCGGCGCGCGCGCTCCGGCGGACGGTGGCCGGCGCCGACGAGGTCGGGCGCGGTGGCGCTACGAGGCAGCTCAAGATCCGGGCTTTGGGGGAAATGGTGTGCGCGGCGCGGGAGCACGTTGGTGGGGGTGGCGGAGCTCAACGGCGGCCGGAGAGGTGGCGCGGTGAGCGGCGGAGCTCGCGGAACTCCGGCGAGCTCACCCGTGCAGCACGAGAGGGAGAGAGGGGGCGGGATTTGGCCGGGGAGGATCACCCGAGCGTGTAGAGCGGCGGCGCAGATGTCGGTTGGTGCGGAGGAAGGCCGGGGAGGAGGTTGCGACGGCGAGGTGGTGGGGCGGGACGACGGCGGCGGCCTTTCTTCCAAATTGCCGGCGTTTGGCTGCAGACCAAGGGGAGCGGAGTTATGGGGAGTGTGCGGGGGAGTCTGCGCGGGGTTGGGCGCGAAGAATCGGCGTGCGGGCTCACCTAGCTTGCTCTCGACGCGGAGGCGGCCATGTCGGTCGTCCGGGCAGCGACGGCTCCTTTCTTCGATTCACACGCCGGTGAGGGGGAAGAGGGCGGGGCAGTGGCGCGAGGAGGTGCGAGAGGGATGTGGGGAAATGATTGGAGCGCTCTAAATGTGGCCTTGGCTCCCGTGCGGCGTTTTCTAAGGGCGGAGAGGGACGGCGGCCGGGGGTGGTTGGTGGCGAGGGCGGGCGGCTTCAATTCCCGGCCGCTCCTGTTGGCCGGTGGGTACGTGGGCAGTTGGGGAGGTGGAAGGGGGTTGCGTAGCGACGGGACGGGCGGGCGCCATTGCCCGGGGGCAACGAGTGGCTAGTGGCTGAGGTGGTTTTTTTGAATTTTGAATCTGTGGTTTGAAAATTTGGACGAAATTCATAGTTCTGGTGCTCCAATAATAAAATTAAAAATATTTGGAGCTCCATCATGATGTGATTTAATTTTCATCTTTTCGTTTGAAGTTCTAAATGAGTTTCCAAAAATTCATACAAAATTCATAAACAGAGGCATTTCAGATTTGAATCTGAATTTTTGGGCATTCAGAACTTTGTTCAAAAATTTTGTAAAAATGCTGTAAATTCACCTTTTTACAGGAGCAATGCAGTGGTGCAATAATATGTGGGTGGTGTTTTTATAATTTTTGCACTTCTCTTAGGGCTAGGTTAGGATTAGGGGTTAATCTAGGTTTTTCCTTTTCTCTTTTATTTTTCTTATTTTCTTTTTCCTGATTTCCTTTTTGGGTGATTAGTATTAGTGTTCCATTAGTGATGTCATTAGGGTTTTAATTACGTGCTTAACACTAATCGTGACATGGGATGTCACATGAATGCAATGCGATGCATGAGCATGAGCGAATTCATAATTACTTAGCTCATGGAACTTTCTCAATAACAAAATTCAATGAAATGTTAGCATAAAATAAACATGCTCATGGTGTGAGATGATTTATCATGACGATGAATTATGTAGGTTATGTCATGGGGACAACCTTCTAATTAGAAGAAATAGACACTATTTAGAGTAAATATACATGTTTAATTTGCGACCAAGAATATAGGACACAAAGGAATACTTGACATGAACATAATGAAATAATCATATGATTGGGTGGCTGCTATGTTATACTATATAGCATTTGTGCATATGCAATAATCTTTCATGACATGACCTAGGATGATTTTATTTATAAGCAATTCTTAACATACACCAGTAATATGCCTTTTCATGACTAATCATTATGCAAGAGGTTAATACATTATCTTCTCAAGATGACTTTTATCATTTCATGCTTGAGCACCATAAGCAAATATAAATTTCTATGAAAGTTTCCTATGATGCAATTTCAAGGTACAATAATGTTCTTTAACCAAAAATGCAAAAATTTATCATGACATGTTCAAATGCACCAGAAACATGTGTCCTATGACGATTCATGTCAGATGAAAGAGTATGTTCAAATTTTGATTAAGTTCGTTTTACAAATTTGCCTCGATCCAAGTCTATTTTAGCCTTACCGTGAGGCCTACTTAAGGGGCTTAAAACTTAGCTTATCGCTATGAAACTTGGGTCAACCAAGCAGGGTCATGTACACATTCTACACTTCCCAACGAGTGCTTGGTTGACTACTTTGGATCTACGAGATGAAAGTTACGCAATGTCTAAAATGCAATCCTGTTAAGCTTCGTGGCCATGATAACAACTTAAGGTTGCTCAAACTTTTATTTTTGCCATATAAACATATATGTTCTTTTGGCTCATTTTAAAGTTCAGGTTACAAGCTTTCCAAAATGTCTTCATTCGTTCAAATCGGAGATTTCTACACGAAGTTATGAAATTTTTAAATCGCTTGAAGTTCACTGTTTTTCACACTTGTGCCGGCACGATTCAAATTCTCGGCTTGGCCACCTGTGCATGGTTTCGTCCCGCGAGTCGAGTGGAGGGCGGACCATGGCCGGAGGATAGCTCGCGGTGGCGGAGGCAGACGGGGAAGGTCCGCCGTGGTGGCCCGTGCTCACCACCGCACGGAATGAAGAGCGGCAAAGGCGGAGAGCATCACCTGCGTACACGGATGAGCGGCGTAGGGTGCGTGGTGGTGGAGAGGCTCCGGAGGCGGCCGGCGTCGACGGGGTGGCGGCACGGCAGTGCACGACGGCGTGGAAGAAGATAGGATTCGTCACCACCTTCGCTTGGATAGACCTTGGAAGAGGAGAAAAGGTCAGCAAGGATCACCTGCATCTCCTGGAGGGCTTGCTAGCTCGCGAGCTCACCCGAGCACGGGCAATCGAGCTCGACGACGTTGATGGCGGAACCGGGGTTTTTGCAATTGGTGCTAGCAGAGGGAGAGGCAGGGTCGGGGAGTGAAGCTAGAGCTGCGCGAGGGAGTGTGGACCGCATGCGCACGAATGGGGCGCTGCGGCTGAAGAGGGGTGGCGCATTGGGAAACCTAGGGGTGGCGGCCATGGCGAGAAAATGGCCAAATGCCATCGACGACCGGGAAGAACGCGTGGAAGCAACGCAATTCGATGATGGCTGACGCGTGGGGAGTGCACAGGGGTCGAGGACGGCGCGGCGCCTAACCATCATGGGCGCCGGCGGCGAGCTGCCTCCGGCCGATGGCCCTGGCCACTGTGCCATCTGCTGTTCCTGGAGGTTCCCTCCTATTTACGATTTTGCCACTGCATTGTTGGTTCTGTTTTGGCCCATAGAATTTAATCCTTTTGATATTTTTGCAAACCAAAAATTGTGGGTGTTCAGTGAATTGTGATGAGCAACATTTGTTATAGACAAAAGTTCAAATTTTGCTTGTAAAAATTTACAAAAATTCTTGAACAGTTGCTGTTTTGAAACTCAGTTTGAATTTTCTAGGAAAATGTGCCACCATAATAATTTGGTAAAAATGTTCTAAATTCATGGTTTGATGTGCTCTACCAGAATATGCAAAAATATGTGGGCACTACCATGGAGAATAATGAAAAACTTGATAGCTAGTGTTTTGGTCACCATAAACCCGAATAAACCCTAATTTGTTATTTCATGTGGAATTAGACCAGATTGAAATTTTGTACATGCAAATCGTCAATTAGTACAGTGTGATCGCCTATTTGTAACACGGGGTGTCACACGCCTGATTTGAAGCTCGATGGCGATCTTGAGGCCGTTGACGAGAGCCTCGTACTCGGCTACATTATTTGAAGTAGGAAAATGTAACTCGATGGAGTACCTCATGCAACTCCGTAGGGAGAGATGAACAAGAGTCCGACGCCGGCGCCCTTGCGCATCGGTGACCCATCGAAGTACATGATCCAAGTACTCTTGGTCCACCGGCGCAGGTAGCGCTGGGTCTCGGTTCACTCTGCGACGAAGTTGATGAGAACCCTTGACTTGTTCGCTGTCTAAGGCGCGTACGTGCTGTCATGTCCCATCAGCTCGGGAGCCCGGTTGGCGACGTTGCATGCAGATTCCCTGTTCTCAATGATATCGCGCAAGGGGAACGAGCTTACCACTATGATCGAGTGCACGTCCGGGTAGTGGCGCAGCCTTGCGTCCGGCGACCATCATGGCATAGAGAATCTTGAGGACCTGCAGGTATCTTGTCTTCGAGTAAGAGAGCACATCGTTGACGTAGTAGACGGGGTGTTGCACCTTGAGCACGTGTCCCTCATTCTCGCGCTCGACTACGACGGCGGCGCCGACGACCTGGGTCGCTGCCGCGACGTAAAGGAGGAGTTGCTCGCCTGGCTATGGCAGAGTTAAGACCGGAGGGTTGGTCAAAATGCGCTTCACGTCATCGAGCACATCTTGGGCTTCCGGCGTCCATTCGAAGCGCTCGGACTTCTTAAGGAGCTTGTAGAGCGGAAGGGCTCTCTCCCTAAGGCGCGAAATGAAGTGGCTCGGTGCAGCTAGGCACCCCGTGAGTTGCTGCACCCCTTGAGGTTCCGGATCGGACCCATGTGCTCGATGGCAGAGATCTTCTCCGGATTTGCTTCGGTGCCACGCTCCGAGGCGATGAAGCCGAGGAGCATTCCTCTCGTGACCCCAAAGACGCACTTCTCGGGGTTGAGCTTGACACCGTTCTCGCGCAGCTTGGCGAACACGCATTCGAGGTCGACCACGAGTTCGTCGGCCTTTTTGGACATGACTACGATGTCGTCCACGTAGGCTTCGACTATATCGCCGATGAGTTAGTCGAAACATTTTTGTATGAACCTCCGGTAGGTCGCACCAGTGTTTTTAAGGCCGAATGGTGTGACATCCCATGTCACAAATGAACATTTGAATAGTGGCATTTCATTTGGATTTGCATTTCCAAACCTCAATTGATCAAAAGCCAATTGGAGAAGAGCTAGGGTTTGAATTCATTTCCAAAATAGATTCAAAATAGCATTTGCCAAAACTCAAACTTTTCAAACAGAAGAATGTCAATGTTTTTGCATATTCTTGAAGAGGATATCAAAAGATAATTTTAGGACATTTTTCCATAATTTTTAGTAATGGATAAAGGACCCTAAAAATTCAGTTTAATCAGGAAAACAACATGTATTCAAGGATTTTTCAGAATTTGTTAATGCAGAATTTGAACTTTTGACAATAACAAAAGTTGCTCCATATTTCATGAGGATTTTGCAAAAACTTTGGTTTGTCTAATTTCGGTCTAGAACGTTTGCTAGGGAGGAAGTTCAGTGAGTAGCAGAATGGCACAAGTGTAAAACTGGGGAACCTTAGGAGCTACAGTAGGCACACAGCAGACCAGGGCCACCGGGCAGCCTCGCCGGCCACCGTTGCCTATCCCGGTTAGGCCATGGCAGTCCTGCATGCTCCTGCTCCTCTTACACGCGTCAACCATCGTCCCAAGCCTTACCTTCGAAGCCACCCCTTTTCCCCTATGGCCGCCGTCCAATAAAACGCAGCAACACGGCCGCCATTGCCGTCACCAAGCAAAGCTCCGGTTCCGCCCCTTTCCCGGTCACCCACATCCTCAAACCTCCTCAAATAGATGCGCAATCGAACGCTCTTTCACCTCCAAGAAACCTCTCGTCAATCCATCAAGTGAGCAGGGAGGAATCCACGAATTTTTGTAGCAACACCATGACCAACATGAACTCACCCCCTTCTCGATTTTTTGGTCTATGGTGAGTTTCAACCTTTCATTCTTGTTCTAAGGTGTTCTCAACTGACTTATGAACCTCCCTAACCCATTCCTTCCCTGGTTTCTTGAAGGGAATAGTAGCAGTTCGATTTTCTTGGCCGCCACACCCCTGGACAGAGGTAGAAGACGACCTGTGGCAATTTCGTAAATAACGAGTGAACTTTTATGAAATTTGCAAAAATCATATCTTTTAAAATACAAGTCAGAAAAATGCAAATGATAGCTTTATGGAAAGCTTAGGACATGAACTTTACATTGTCCAACCTTTGTTTTCTATGGTTTTGTGCAAAAATTCAATGTATTATGTAAGTTAAAATGGAACCTTGTTAAGCCTATAAAATCCATAATTAATTCCTGGAAATTGCAAAAATCATGGAAATTGACATGTGCACCTTTCATAACATGTTGGACCCCCTGGTGCATGATTTTGATGCATTCATACATATTTGCATCATATTTCTCATTCCTTGCCTATATAGCATATAAATGTTTTATTTAGAAAAATGTGCCCTAAAATGTACGACTTATTATTTCTGGTGCCAATCATAATTGTTTATGCTTTACCACATAAACCATGTACAGGTTGCATTGTAGCACTAATTTCTTAGTCGTTGAAAGGATCAAGTTCATATTGGCATGAAATGACAAATTTCCATATTGATTGTTATTTATGCATGTAAAAGTCTCTATGCACATTTTGTCCATACATGTTATATTCTTAATCATGATCCCTTTTACATGTTTTCACAGAGATCATGTATAAAAATTTTCTTGTTGCACCCTTTACTTCATTTAGGCTTATTAAGTAATGTAATGGAATCACATATTGTCATATAACCATATATGGATAGTTTATGTCGAAGTCTTACATTCCATGCGTGATCGTATTATCTTGAACTTTATCGTTAATTAGAGCAGTAGGATGACATGTGTATATTTATCTTGCCCTACTCCATGTTGATGCCCGTGTTTAACTCTATGTCATAATAAAGGTGAATAGATTAAATACTCTGTTGTGCCATATCATCTAGGAGAGAGTGATTATTCTTTTGCTTCTAAATATTGTGCTTATGTATGCCTATCCTATATTTCATTTAATTAGAAGTTTGTCCTCTTGACCTAAGCTATGTGTTCCTATCCGTAAGCAAGCATATCATCTCACGCATGAATAATTTTCTCTCATATGCATATAACATCATCATTCATATTTATTGAGAAAGTTCCACTGAATATTAATGTCTATGTATTCACCTACGCTCATGCATTGCATTGCATTCATCTAGGATCCGAGACCGAGGAAGGCAACCACGTGGAGATCGACGTTGAGCGGAGCACCAATGTGGGTACTAACTTCGAACAGCCCCAAGGCAACCCCGGTGCATAACCCACTCTTTTAAAAGTTTTTCTTTACTTCACATGTGATGATGTCATGTATTGTGCATTTAAGTTTCAGGCAGTTGATCGTAACCGTAGTTGCATTATTATCCCTTTATGCCTATGGTCTTATTGGATAGGTATAATCCTTTGCCGTTAGAAATGCTATGCTTAGTAAGGAGTCATCGGTAGCAACACCGAGTGGTACGAAGACCTATCGGTATAGGTTTATTCAGTTGTTATCTCTCACATGAGAATTATGAAATTGAGACCGTACGGGGAAATGCATGTGTAGGATGCGGTGGCAAGGTTCGCCTATGTTCGCCATAGCCCCGTGCGTGTCGGTTGAGGACCGTGTGACTCCGCGAGCAAGAATTGAGTTGTGTACCAAGTGCATACCTTTATTATGGGTACTGGGAAACCTAGTAGCTTTTGCACCGTAGGGTTGGACGGTACCCCACCATTCTTTTGAGATGTTAATTGATGGTGGCATCCCGGGTCATGTGGTTGGACGAGTATACGGTCTACCCTTGGATGGCTCCGTCGTGGGCATCGCATGTGGGGACGTATTACTTGGGAGAGGTGGGAGTCGTATCGGCCTTATAGTGATCTCACGAACGGTGGCCATACGTGTTCTTAAATGATGCGTATGTCGTGTACTTGGGTTTCTCCTGCAGGATGTAAATCGATATATATCGCCGTCGCTCGCGGTTATTGAGTTCCTCGTTGTCTCGAGCAGATCGCATCGTACTAAGACGTGAACATGTTTATACACTTGCTGATTTGAAGTATTTAAATATTGCTTTGCCACCTTGTATTGCTAGGTCTTGCTCACTAAACTTTATATTCATGTCACTACCCTTTTAATATGGCTAAAAGTTGGAATTAGAAATTAATGTAGGTGCTGTTTTTGCAATTTAATTCCAGCAAACCCGGTCAGCCCCCTGCATGCTAGGAGTCGGTTTTAGAAACCACTTTTGTCGGGTAAGACTTGCGGAGTATATTAGATACTCGGGGCTTTGTTGTTAACATTTTTGTGCAGGTGAGATGTTGAGAAGAATGGGCACATCTACGGGCTTGATGTGTTACATTTTAGGCAACTATCGTCGAGATTAATTTACGCTTCCGCATATATACTAAAGAGATGTAAAAATCAGAATTTGAACTCTATGTATTGTAAGACTTGAAGACCATATGTAAACTGTTCTACTCATGTACACTAAATATGTCTTTGTAAATGGTGAATGTATCATTTGTGTATGTGCTATGACGTCCGCTTCGTCGGATGTCTCTCGAGGCGGTCCTGTGCGACAATCCCTCTTGCTTTGCAAGGTAGGGGTGTCACAGCTGGTATCAGAGCCGATTCTGGATTTGCCATACACTAATGATCGTTCTTAAAAAAGGCAAACACGTTTTACGGTGAGGAACGATTTAGTAAGCCCAATTAAGGTCTATAATAGTGTAGAAGTGGCAAACTAACCTGTGTTATGATTGTTTAATTTCTTGCATCTATGGCTTTGGCTCAGGTATGTTTGCAATTTAAATTAGCGCTCCGTGCCCGCGGAAGTAATAATACGGGACAATGTTGGCTCGTGGCAATCCATGAGGCGATCCCTTCAATGGATCGTTACTCTATATGATAGTAGAACTGTGATTTGTTTTCGTAATTTCTCTTGAATTTGATGTATTGTTTCTGCAATGGATCTTCTGCAGGTACGCTAACCATGAATCTTAGATCGTGTAGAACCGTGATGAGTACGCGTGTGTTTTGCCACTAAATTTGTGAGTTGATCGGCTATATACCGATCACGTCTTTTATTTCGGAAAGGACGTAGGAAATCGACATATTTCATGGCATCATGCATCCCATTCATCCCATATGCATTTCACACATGTTAATGAACCCAAATTTCTCAAACTAAACCAACTCACATGGTCTAGGTCTCGATAAAAGGCAAGAAATCCAATCGGTCTGAAAAACACCCTCCCGGTCGACAGAAATTCCACTCGATAGGTCAGTTTCACCAAAATCGCCATATCTCTCTCGTTGGTTGTCCAAATGAGGTGATCTACCCCTTTCTGGAAAGCTTATGTTTTGATCTACAACATTGGTAGCCAGAGATTGTGCTGGAAAATTTTCTATCCTGGCTGAAAATGGCAATAACAGAGAGTTGTCAGAAATTCCAGAGGCAATTTCAGCACACTGTTTTTGTAGTGTTTCTGCCATAACTTTCAATTGGCTGTGAGCTATGAAGGTGATTAAGTACTCGTTGGAAAGATTGGGAAGAGCTTTACAACCTTGGTAGTATGAGTGTTTCTTGGAAAAATCTGGAAGGACCCCTAAATTGGCAAAACAGTAGGGTCATCCAGAAATTCAGATTCGGTTTTTTGCAAGATGTCGGAATTCAGAGATTGCCTTGCATATTCTTCATGTCAATTTCATTATTCATCGATTATGCTAGCTCATTTAGCATATGAATATGTTGAATATGAAGTCTGACAATGTTGATGATGTTCCACAGATGGTGCGCACTCGCAGAAATGTGGAAAACCGCGGTGAGGTCCCCGAAGGATCCAATAACCGTGGTGGAGCACCATTGTCATCTTCACCTCCGCTGAGAACTCATAATGAGCAATTCATTAATAATCAAGTGGAGTTGTTCCGTATGTTCCTTGAGGGTAATTTTCAAGGAAGCCAACCAGCACCCCAGGAGACGTCATATGTGGATTTCTGGGATACACAACCTCCGACGTTCTCTGGTGATGGTGATCCGTTGGAAGTCGATAATTGGCTTCGCATCATGGAATCCAAGTTTGCACTTCTTCGTTGCACCGACCTCTAGAAAACTCATGTTTGCGATTCAACAACTTCGTGGAACAGCAAATGCATGGTGGGCTAGTTATTCTAATGCATTTCCCGCTGATCATCAAGTCCTATGGCCAGAATTTTGTGAAGCTTTCCACTCTCATCATCTTCCCGTTGGACTTAGGAAGCGGAAATTGCAAGAGTTTTTGCAACTGAAGCAAGATTCGGATGACGTGCCGGATTATGCACGCAAGTTTAATTATCTCGCCCAATATACCACCTACCATGTTGATACTGATGCAAAGAAGAGAGATCAATTCAAATGTGGCCGTAATTTGAAATTGCAAGCACGTCTAGCTCAATTGACTGACTGTTCGTTTAATGAGTTTGTGAGTGCTGCAATTGTCCAAGAGGATGCTACCCGAGCCTATCAAGAAGACAAGGAGAAGAAACATGCTATGGAAAATGCATCCGGTACCGCTCCTCGCAGTCGTCGGATGATTGTTGTTCCATCGGTTGGCTCAAGTGTCCGTTCAGCCATACTGCAAAATGAGGAACATTACTCCCTTCCACCGAAGCAGCATGAGACTCCATATGGTTATGATCATCAATGTGGTGGAAAGCTTCAACCTCCGCAGCAAGATTGTCGAAGCCCAATGCCTAAAGCGCAGCCAAGTGTAAATGTAAGCTACTCTAGCCGCTACACCAACGATCGCTTTAGGAGACGTCCTCGAGGCAACAACAAAAATGATAGCAGAAATCTACCTCTGACTAGGGATACACCTAGGACTGGTCGTATCAACTTTACCACTCTCGAAGAAATGGAAGTTGAACCGGTGCTTGCTGGTATGTTTACCGTCCGTGATGATCCAGTCTTTGTTCTTTTTGACTCCGGTGCTACTCATGGGTTTATAAGCATGGCTTGTGTTGAAAGGTTACGACTTACACCCAACAACCTTAAGGCACCTTATGCTATCACATCTCCGGGTGGACAGATTCATGCAACACAAGGAGTTTTGCCTCCTCTCAATCTAGGAGGATGGGTCTATCTGTCGAATCTTATCACCCTGAAGGAATTAAGCTTGGATGTTATTTCGGGTATGAATTGGATGAAGTATCATAAAGCGGTCTTGCATATTGATACACGAGAAGTTCATTTGAATCCTCCATTACATGGTCCGTCCGTGCTACGTCTATCATATCCGGGTGCCATTTCATCTCAAGTCCATCAGTTGGAAGGAAGAAAATTTGATGATATTCCGGTTGTATGTGAGTTCCCCGACGTGTTTCCGGATGACATACCTGGAATGCCTCCTGATCGGGATGTCGAGTTTAAGATTGAACTACAGCCTGGCACAGCTCCAATTTCTCGCAGGTCGTACAAAATGGCCCCCAATGAATTAATGGAACTTAAAGAGCAGCTGAATGAACTTCTAAACAAGGGCTACATTCGTCCTAGCTCATCACCGTGGGGCTGTCCCGCCTTGTTTGTGAAGAAAAAGGATAAGTCGCTGCGTTTATGTGTCGACTACCGGTCATTAAATGCAGTGACAATCAAGAACAAATATCCTCTTCCACGAATTGATATGCTATTTGACCAACTAGTTGGTGCAAAGGTTTTCTCCAAGATTGACCTTCGCTCCGGCTATCATCAAATTAAAATTCGGCCCGAGGATATTCCAAAAACAGCATTTTCTATGAGGTATGGTCTATTTGAATACCTTATAATGTCTTTTGGACTCATGAATGCTCCAGCTCATTTCATGTACCTAATGAACTCGGTATTCATGCCGGAGCTTGACAAAGTTTGTCGTGGTCTTTATTGATGACACCCTTGTTTATTCTAAGTCCGAAAAAGAACATGCGGAACATCTCCGTATCGTACTTCAAAGATTGCGATGTCATCAACTCGTGTCACCGCCACGCCCAACAGGATAAGCATGGACCCCCTCCGCAGCTCTCTTCCTCTCCCGTTTCCTCTCCACCAAGCACCATTACCGCCGCCCTCCGGCTCCACGCCGGCGAGGCCACCTCCGGCCCCCTCCGGACCAACCCGCAATGCCAAAAGGTCCGCAAGAGCACACTCCCTCTTCCCACCTTCTTCAATCGAGCCCCATCGCACGGGCCTCGCGGATCGAGGCTCGTCCCCGCGAGCAAGCCGCCATTACCGCCGCCCCGTTGTCCCCAAAATTCGCGACCGGTGGTGAGCCAATTCTTTCCTTTCCCCTTCCCGATGATGTGCAACCTCACGGTCTATTCACTAGCAACTCATTATCGAACTTACTCCGCTAGTTCGCCGGTATTTCGCCATTCTTTCGGAGCTTCATCCGCCGCCGCCCTCACCTCGTCGGTGCGCGTCCACTTCCGGCCATATCCAAGGTCGCACGACCCCTTGCCCCTCTTGCTTATGCTTCACCGATGCCTCTACGCCAAGTTTCCCCAATTTTGAGTGACCATGGCGACCTCCGCACCTCGCCGAAGCTAGCTGCAGGCCACGGCTCGCCGTTGATCACCTTCCGGCCATCGCCTAGCTCAGCTCATGGCACCGGCGTGTTCCTCACAGCGTGTAGATCGTGAAAAGTGCCTTGGTTGCAAGCTTCACGCAACCGCCGCCACTTCCGGGCCGCTGCGGCGGGGCTACACCATGGGCCACACGCACGGGATAGCGTGTGGCTGCGCGGGATCGCGTGTGGCCAACCCCGTGCCCCCTGGTGTGGCACAGAATACTTTCCAAAATTCCAAAATTCGTAGAAAATCCCAGAAAAATCAGAAAAATGCCAAATAAAGTTCATTAGATTCATAAAATTATTTCCTATTTGTTTATGTATTCAAATGCCTATTTTGAAAAATTATAATTTCATAGTTTAATTATTTATCTTCCTTTGATTAAGATAATTTATTATTTTATGATATTTACTATTTAATTTTGAGAAATGAATTTCTTTAAATAAAAGAGATACTTGCAGACGAAAGTTTTTGTTAAATTTATTTTCCAAAATTAAGCATAAACATCGTCATTTCATGTAATTGTATTTCATCATTTCATGCGTCATCACATATCTTTTATCGTAGTCTGTTAGTTGTTAAATTAGCGAACGTGTCGATAACTTCATTGCATGTCATATCTCGCATAAGCACATTCATGCATGTTACTAAGTTGCTACATCGTTAATCATCGTAGAGTCCGACGTGGTCCGACAGCAAGTCAAGTATCGCGAAGAGGTGATCATGGCGATCAACTACACCAAAAATCACGGATCGTGAAGACCTTTGGCAAGCAGCTGAGGTGAATCAAAGAGAAGAGATCATCGACGCTAACGCCACACCGAGCGAACCTAACTATGCTCCGGTTAAAGGCAAGCCCCGGTGCATCCTACCTATGTTTTAAAGTCTTTTACTTTTACCACAGTATCTACGTTATGTTTGTGCACTAAGTGATAGGGATTGATTGACACCCTAGATGCATGAGTTAAGATTCCTTTATTCGTGATATGCTTGGTACAGGTAGTTCGATAAGATGCTATGCTTAATTCATAGTCGCAAGGGTAGTGGTCGGGTGATCTTAAAGCATGGAGGCTTTAAGTGTTTGTTGTTGTTGTTAAGCTAAAGAGGATGTTGACGAAATTGAGACCGGACGGGCCCCGTAGGGAAAGGGCAAAGACGAGGTCTTGCAAGGTGGTAGCCCCGTCCGTGTCGATCAAGGACCGTACCGTTGTTGGCTGTGCTTGAGGAAGTATTGAACGTACCGAGCTACATGCTGGTGTTTATGGGCGCGATAAGCCGATGTACCCTAACTCCCCGGTGGTTCGACGTAGCCAACTTTCTTTGCTGGTGGTGTTTGTTTATTTTGAGATGAGGTCTCCCTGGGAGGGGATTGGTGGTGGCTCACGGATAACGTCGAGGACGGGTATCACGTGGGGTCTCCATATTCCGGGGAGTTGGAAACGGACCGGCCTCCGTCAGGAGTTAGCGGGAAAGGTTGTCGTATACGACCAATGCAGTGCGTATATGTCGTGTAGTCCGGTTTTCCAGCTGGTGAAATCGATTCGAATCGCTGTCCCTCGCAGTAATGAGTACCGCTTGTTCTCTTAGTCACATCGTTGTTAATCAAGAGGAATGAAACGAGAAATGAAGAGATGTTGGATGATCAAAGATAATCTTTTGCTTCCAAACTTGATTGCAGTAGATGTAGGCTGCAAACATTGGTTCCTAATAAACTTAATTTTGAGCTAAAACTTGAAAGTAAGGATCCACTTTTAGTGCTGTTTTTGCAAGCTGAGTTAATCCACAACCAGAAAACCTGAGCATACTAGGCGTCGGCCTTAGCGTGCCTTTTGACGGGTCGGTCTTGCTGAGTGTTAGATACTCGGGGCATTGTTTGTTATGTTTTTTAGGTCATGAGTCATACCCTCTTGACTCGTGCGGTAGTTTCACTCCGAGTGGAACACACCCCATCGAAGTGAAGCACAGAGATCCGTGTTGTACGTCGGGCTCGGTACATCACATTAGTTGTTCTAGAAGGTCTCTTGCTGTAATTTAACTTCCGCTGCAAGATTCGTCTAGTTCAAACTCTCTTGTTGTAACAAATTTCCGCTGCCGAATTGTTTGTATTCGGAAAACCTAGCTGTATTATACCATGATGTATATATTCTGGCTTGTATGAATGAATGTACCGTTGTAACTCGCTTCATCGAGTGTTCCTCTGTACCGATTCCTGGTTGTCCCGAAAGGGAATGTCACAGCTAGTATCGAGCAATACAGGGGCAACAATACGTCGTTCACTACCTGGTTTTTCAAAAATCTAACATGGTTTAGAGTACGATAGAGTATGGAACCCATCTAAGGACTTAGAACAGTTAGCTCTCTAACGGTTCAAAATTCGGGGTTTCATGGGTAGTCACTAACTATTCGTGTTCGGTCGTTCGACTAATTCGGAGTACTGCATGCATCATCACATTTTGAGTGCTATAATATGAGGTTTTGGGGATTAGATCGAGTTAGTATCATAGTGCCGAGTCGGTCTCTTGCGGATGGTACGGAAAAAGGATCATGCTAGTGAAGTAGAAGACAATAAGAACCCTCACATGGAGGCAATGGAATGAAGAATTCAAGACCTTCGACTACATATGACAAAGGTGATCGAAGAGATAGTACAACTCTTTTATATGCACCGTTTGTGCTTCGGAATTTAATATATTCTACCATTGGTACCCTTATAATATATTTTTGGTTCAGTGACACTAATACTAAGTTTTATAACGAGAATGGTGCAAACTCGAAGAGGAAGCTATCCAGAGCGCTCTCCGCAAGATGCTCGGGACCCATCATCTACTCCACCTACACCGGCACAAGCAATTGCCACTATCCTAGAGTCTCGCGAAGAGCAACGGGAACTTCTTCAACAGCTTGTTCGGAACGCGGCCCCACGAGGCTAGTGGTCAAGATCAGCATGCTCCACCAGCTCAGGTCACATATTCTAATTTCATGGCCACTTGTCCGCCCAATTTCTCAAATGAAGGAGATCCGATGGAAGCAGAGCATTGGTTGCGTACTATCGAGTCGAAATTGGAACTCCTACCATGCACAGATTTTCGGAAGACTCTCTTTGCCGCCCAACAATTAGAAGGAATTGCTTGGGGCATGGTGGGCGAACTATAAGGCCATGTTACCGGCAGGTCATCCGGTCCCATGGGCTGAATTTACCAAGGCCTTTCGGCAACATCATATATATGAAGGGATCGTGAATCGAAGCGAAAGGAGTTTCTAGTATTGAAGCAAGGTCACATGACTGTTCATGCTTATTCAAAAAGAGTCAACTGTCTTGCACGAGTATGCTCCTGAGAACGTGGACACCGACGATAAGAAGATAGCTCGTTTCAAGGAGGGACTAACCACTAAGTTACGAGTCTCGGATTGCTCTAAACCAAGTTGTTACTTTTAATGAATTTGTCAGCGATGCTATCATTCTTGAGGATGCCATTCGTGTGCATCAAGTCGAGAAGAATCGAGAAGAGGCCTACGGTTGAAACAGGAAGTGGAAGACCACCCAAGTACAAGATAGTGTGCACTTCTTCAGCAGGGCAATGCTATCGAGCCGTGCCTTCATATCCAAATTGTTATCAGCCGTCTCACCAACAACAACCATTCCTATACCATCCGTCTTATCAACAGCAAAATTAGCAAGATCCACCGGCTTCATCTCCGGATCCACGGCTGAATGCTCTACCACCATGTTACGGTTGTGGTCGTCTAGGCCATATAGCTCAAGATTGTCCATATCGATTGAAGCCGACTTATGCACCCCGCTCTCGAGCAACAAGGTCTTAGGCAGCAAAGGAATCCACCTAAGAACAACAAGGTGAAGGTTGGTCGTGTCAATTTCACCATTATAGAAGAAATACTAGAGGGTGAGCAGATTCTAGCTGGTATGTTCTCTATTGATGATCAACCTGCCATGATATTATTTGACTCGGGAGCTACCCACAATTTCATCAGCAAAGCTTATGTTCAAAAGCATCGAGATCAAGCCATGTTAGTTGTCTTGTCCACATCTCATATCTACACCTGGAGGTAAAATACTTGCAAATCAAGCCGTGGCGAGATGCACCATTAAAATTGGGAAACAAGGTTTATCCCACATGTTCGATAATTCTTGAAGGACAAGGGTTAGATGCTATTCTTGGTATGAAATGGATGAATTTCCACAAGGCTGTTCTTGACATAGCTGCTCGTGCTTGTTCATTTGAATTCTCCTGTTCATGGTCGAGATTACTTGAAGTTAAGCTGTCCCACAAACTCTCTTGCCAATGGTTCACAAGATTGTGGGTAAAAGCTTGGAAGAGATACCAATAGTACTGTGAGTATCCGGATGTCTTCCCGGAAGATTTACCAAGGTTACCATCAGATCGGGCGGTGGAATTCAAGATAGAACTTCAACCGGGACTACATCCATATCGAGAAAACCGTATCGGATGCCACCCAATGAGCTGGCGGAATTAAAGGTACAACTGAAGGAATTACTGGACAAGGGATACATTCGCCCGAGTTCCTCGCCTTGGGGATGTCCAGTGCTGTTTGTAAAGAAGAAGGATCAATCTTTGAGGTTGTGTGTGGATTATCGACCTTTGAATGCGGTGACCATTAAGAACAAGTATCCACTTCCTCGGATTGACATCCTATTTGATCAATTGATGGGAACAAAAGTCTTTTCCAAGATAGATCTTCGCTCCGGATATCATCGGATCAAGATTCGAGCGGAAGATATACCAAAGACAGACCTTCTCTACCGAGATATGGACTTTATGACTACATGGTGATGTCCTTTGGTCTAACCAATGCACTAGCACACTTATGTATCCGATGAACTCGGTGTCTATGCCAGAATTGGATAAGTTTGTCGTGGTTTTCATAGACGACATTCGATCTATTCCAAGTCGGAAGAGGAACACGCCGAGCACTTAAGGACCGTGCTCCAACGTCTAAGGGATCATCGGTTATATGCCAAATTTAGCAAATGTGAGTTACGGCTGAAGGAGGTGCCATTCCTAGGTCATGTAATATCAGCAGAAGGAGTGGCCGTTAATGCCGGGAAAGTTAAGGAAGTATTAGATTGGAAGCCTCCTAAGTCGGTCACACAGATTCGAAGCTTCTTAGGATTGGCGAGGCTACTATAGAAGATTCATTCCAAATTTCTTGAAGATTGCCAAGCCAATGACCAAATTACTGGAAAAGGACAAGAAGTATGAATGGAGAAATGAATGTGAAGAAGCTTTTCAGACATTGAAGAAGTTACTCACAACAGCACCGAGTGTTAGCTCAGCCGGATTTGACCAAACCATTTGATGTGTACTTGTGATGCCTCGGGCACGGGACTTGGATGTGTTCTAATGCAGGAAGGTCGAGTGATTGCCTACGCGTCTCGACAGCTTAGGCGACATGAGGAACACTACCCGACACATGACTTGGAATTAGCAGTTGTGGTTCCGAGCATTGAAGAGCTGGAGATATTATCTCTTGGGAAATTTGATACATTTATGCACGGACCACAAGAGTCTCAAGTACATCTTCACCCGAGCAGATCCGAATATGCGTTAATGAAGATGGCTAGAGCTAATCAAGGATTATGAGATTGAGATCCATTACCATCCCGGGAAAGCCAATGTCGTAGCCGATGCCTTGAGTCGGAAAGCTCATTGCAACAATCTCACGGCTTAGCTATTAAGCTGAAGCATTGGAAGAAGAACTTAGCGAGCCTAGTCTTCGGATTCTTCCATATGGAGCATTGAATAATCTGGCTCTTATTCCTACCATTCGTGAAGAAGTGGTAGCAGCTCAAAAGAAGGATGTTGGTATGAGTCACATTAAAATATGAATTGAGAAGGGTGAAATGAAGTGTTTTCGGAAAGATAGTGAAGGTGCGATCTGGTTCAAGAACAAATTGGTAGTGCCCAAGAACCTGGAACTTTGCAAAAAGATAATGGATGAAGCACATACATCTAAGTATTCTATTCATCCTGGAACCAACAGAATGTATCAAGATCTAAAGCAAAGATTCTGATGGACAAGAATGAAACGAGAAATAGCAAGGTATGTCAATGAGTGCGACACTTGTCGACGAGTAAAGGCAGATCATCCGAAGCAAGCGAGGTCCACTTCAACCTTTGAGTATTCCAGAATGGAAATGGGAAGATATTAGTATGGATTTCATTGTTGGCTTACCATTAACTTCACGGAAGCACAACTCCATTTGGGTCATTGTCGACAGGTTAACTAAATCTGCTCATTTCATACCCGTACATACTACCTACACGACAAAGCAATATGCAGATTTATACATTGCTCGTGTACACTGCCTACATGGAGTACCCAAGACCATCATCTCGGATCGAGGAGCTCGGTTTGTATCCAGATTTTGGGGGCAATTGCATGAGTCATTGGGAACAAGGTTGATTCGGAGCTCGACTTATCATCCTCAAACAGATGGGCGGACAGAAAGGATCAATCGATACCTCGAGGATATTGTTGACGGTCGTTACGGACCAATTTCGACCGTCAATTAGTCAAATAAATGAGAAGGACTAGGCATGTCTTGCATGCATTTTACTTAGAAATAACCTAGTTCCACGTGTACCTCTAGATTTTTAGTGTGCAGGTGGAAAATGATGAATTCCAGTGCCCCGAGGCGACAAATCAACACTTTTACAAAACTTCCACTTCGCCGCGGGAATCAACTCCAAGATAAAAGGCCAACGACCACGAAATCCAACACAAATAAGGCCTCACGCACCTGGATCAAAGACCAACATCCAGTGGGGGAGCCAACCGCCAAAGCCCAGCCCAGGAGGGGCCGGTGGCGGCTCGGCCGAACCAACAAGGCGGTTCGGCCGAACCGTCATGGTGGCCCCCCGGCCCACTTTTCTCCGGCGGTTTGCCCACCGCCTCCGGAGGTCGGTTCCACGCGCATTAAATGCCACCGACCTACGAAACCGCCTCCAGGAGCCGACCTTTCAAGCCTATATAAGGAGGGGTACCCCCCTCCTTAACACACACAACAACACAAGGATCATTCTCTCCTCACACTAGAAGTTTAGAGGCTTTCTAGGTAGTGCTAGGCTTAGTAGTGGGCTGCCTCATTGCTCCCAAAGTCTTGTGGAGAATTGGGTATAGCTCTTGTATCCTCTCTTTATGAGACTTGATCATTCATCTATGGAATACTTTCGTTCATATCCTTGTCATGAGCTTTATAGAGTAATCATGATCTTGTTTGATCGTTCATCGTTCGTTCATATAAGTTCGTCGTTCGTTCTTCGTTCTTCATTAATAGAAGATGAACTCATATCGAATGTTCTTCGTTCGTTCATACTTGATCACCGATTACTCCCGATCTTACTTGATTAATTGCCGTTCGTCGCTCATTCTTGAGCGACGAACGCCTTTGCATGACTTAGTGCTAGCTTTGATCCTTTCGTCTAGCTTATGCTAGTTAGGCTAGTGTTCTTATGAATAGGCTTCGGGTTCATCGTCCCGCAAGGGTGCTCTAGATTTACCACCATGTCGGTGCCTCGAGGGATCTAGAGTTGTGGTTAGTGACGCCGGCACGGTGCTCGGGGTTATCTACCCACCGTTGAATGTGCTTCGTGTCCCACGGTTTGTAGAGGTAGGTGACAAGAAGTGACAGCCTTGTCATCCAAAGTAATCCTCCACGTTCGGGCATGGCATAGGAGTCTAAAAGCCGGAGTCGCGAGGCAGCACCTCGCGTAAGACGGATCTCCCGATGATGCCTAGGCATTAGACGCTTGCTTGCGCTTGCATGATCTTGGATGTTAGGTAGAAGCTGCGCACTCATATGAATGTTGTATCATTAGGAGTAGTGGTCTCGCTAGTCTAGTTTAGCTTTATCTAGGATCGCCTCTATCCCTTTTATAAGAGAATGCATCGCCTTGGTGTGTGTCACACTATCCTCAACTTATTGCTCCTAACCCCCGCATTGGAATGTGAATACTTCATCATTCTTTTGTAACACCATGAACATAAGTACTCTTATCAACCATGTCTTCCTTTGGGAAAATATAAATACGATACCCTTGAATACTCTCGGGTGAAATGCTACAACGGGTTATCCGTCCGCTTGCGGATATTCATGACCCACCTTATAATACATATCTAGTACTTGTACTGGATGTGGATTATTTGGTTAAATAGTGCAAGTGACTTAAACCCTTGGCTCTCCCGCGGTCACGTGTTTCTTTCCGCGTGACCTTAAGAGATGCCAACAAGCATTTCCGGCGCCGTTGTCGGGGAAGACATTGGTTAATAAGAATACAATGAATGTTCATGATTACACTTGATGATGATTTAATCATTGCCCTTGCAGGCTAACCTTGATCTGTTTTCTCTCAAAGGTGAAAACAGGATAGTGCATGCGTGGATTCGACTTGCCGGAAAACTTCGTTGATAATCCCGAGGCTCTTGCGAGAAAGACTCGACCTCGCGTCGTTGTCTCTCCTCAAGAACCCACGACAAGCGAGCCCGCATCTTCCGCACCATCAACCTCAACACTCATGGCTGAAAGGACCCTTCGTGACTACTCTGCGCCCTCCGTCGCCAATGTGCCCATTGGGCCCAACGTCGACGCTCGGTGCTGCAGGACTTGACATCAAGTCCAGCCTCATCACTATGGTGCAAGCCATTCCCTTTTGTGGAAAGGCCTCCGAGGACGCCAACTCTCATCTCCAACAGCTTCCTGGAAATATGCAACACATCAGCCACGGCCGGAGCCAACCAAGATGCTATCAAACTCCGCCTGTTTCCCCTATCCCTCCTTGGGAAGGCGAAACAGCTGGTTTTATGCCAATCGTGCAAGCATTGACACTTGGAACAAATGTTCCACGGCGTTCCTCGCCAAGTTTTTCCCGATGGGCAAAACCAATGCCCTTCGTGGAAGAATTGCAAGTTTCCAGCAAGCGACAAACGAATCCATGCCCGAGGCATGGGAAAGGCTTCAAGAATACATTCTGGCCTGCCCTCACCATGGGATGGAGGAATGGCTCATTCTTCAACACTTCTACAACGGGTTGACACCAACAACCCGTGGACATATGGATGCCGCTGCTGGAGGAGCCTTCTTCTCCAAAACTATTGCCCAAGCAAAAGAACTCATAGAGAAGATGGTCTCCAATCAAGGGTGGAGCGATGATCGACTCCAAACACGCGCAAGAGGCGTACACCCCGTCAAGGAGGTGGACATGCTGTCCGCCAAGGTTGACCTCCTCATAAAACGCTTGGACGAACACAACGCAAATGGTGGTGTTCATGCATTGGACTCACACATGACGTGTGAGGAGTGCGGGAACACCGGCCATATGGGGAAGGATTGCCCCCATACCCATGAAGAGGTGTTCTACATGAACAACAACAACGGGTATCGTCCAAACGGAGGACAAGGGTACAACCAAAACCGACCATCATATCAAGGAGGTAACAATTTTTCTCGGCTTTAACAATAATCAACCTTCCTTGAAAGATTTGGTTTATGGCCAAGCTAAAATTAACGAATCTATCAACAAAAAGCTTGCTGCCAATGATAAAGTCTTAGAAAACATAATCGCACAAATAGAAGGTTTCTCCTCTCGCTTTCAAAAATCAGCCGAGCTTTAATAAAATGATTGAAACCCAAGTTGCTCAGCTAGCTGCTCTTATTCCTCGGTTCTAATTCGGGAAGATCCCGGGCAACCCGAGTCTTCTTTGGAAAATGTTAATGCGGTTACCACGAGGGGAGGAAAATCCACTCGGGATCCGCCATATCCTAACCATGCAGCAAAGAAGAACAGGAACGACTCGGAGGAGGAAAGCCCTTCTATTACCAAAGAAAAAGAAGAAGAACCGAAGCCAAGTGAAGGGAAGAATGGAATTGAATTTCAAGACACAAGCTTTTTGCCATTCCCTCACGTAAACAGGAAGCCAAAGGAGGATGAACAATTTGCTCGATTCGTCGAGACCATCCGAAGGATTCATGTCAACGTGCCATTGTTGGACATGGTGCAGGTGCCCACATATGCACGCTACCTTAAAGACATCCTCAACAACAAGAGGCCACTACCCAACGAGGAAATGGTCAAGCTCACAGAGGAGTGTAGCGCAGCTATACTCAATCGGCTTCCGTAAAAGAAGAAGGACCCCGGCTGCCCCACAATATCATGTTCCATTGGGGCACACCACTTCGACCAGTGCCTTATGTGATCTTGGGGCAAGCGTCGCCGTGATGCCCAAAGAAGTCTTTGATCGTTTGAGCTACACAACCTTGACTCCTACACCAATGAGGTTGCAATTGGCAGTACTCTTCGGTCCGCTACCCCGCGGGAATAGCCGAAGACGTGCCGCAAAAATTCGAGGCAACTTCATACCGGTGGACTTTGTGGTGCTTGAGATGGATATCGACAAGAACACGCCCTCATTTTGGGACGTCCCTTCCTCAAGACCGCAAACGCCCAAATTGATGTTGGGAATGGAGAAATCCGATTCCACATCAATGGGAAGGAGGAAAAGTTTGAGTTCCAACCAAGAAAAGAACAATGCTCAATGATCAAGATCAAGTATGGGCCAAATCCCTCAAACATCCGTGAAGTTGAAGTGACGCCAAGAAAGACGGATAGTCTCGTCGCCTTTTGGAAGCAACTTGACAAAATTGAGAATCCGTCATGGTACCAACCCAAGAAGCCCGCAACAGCAAGGCCGGGATTATGGGCCAAGAAGCCACTCCTTCAAGACACAAAGCCACCTACATCAACAAAGACCAAACAAGTGTGGCAAGTGAAGAAGGTGCAGCCATCTTCATCCTCTTCTCCAGGGAAAGGGCCTGCACCACAAGGATGAAAAGAAATGGAGAAGTCCTCGCCGCTGTACTTAAAATGGCAAAGCCCCGGTCGACAGGATAAATCGGTATTATCTTTCGATTTCTTTTGATTTTTGTTTTCCACCACATGCATCTCCCTGCATATTCTATTTTATCACAAGATAATTTTCATTTCATTTATTTGGATTTTCCGCCAGCATATTTGATTTTTTTTTCTCACTCGCCATGCATAGAAAATTTGAAAACCAAAATCCTTTTACGTCCAAATTTTCCTACTTTGTTTGAAACTTTTGGACAACCCTTGTATCCTTATACAAAATCCAAAAACAATTTTTGCATGTTGGAATTTTCTCCAACACTTTTTCTCGAGATTTGATTTTTCGAATAAAGCTGAATTTGAGGCAACTTTCTTTGGATTTCTTGAGCAAAAATTTCTGAGGAATATCCGGACGTAGCAACCATGGTCAATGATCATTTGGCCGTTGGGAGCTATGGGCCAAAAGGGGGAGCAAAAGGGACCCACAGCAGGTCGGCCGAACCCACCTCCTTGGTTCGGCCGAACCGCCATGACCGTTGCTCGGTCTCGTCCTTTTTCCCAACGGTCATATGCCCCTCCTAACGCTCAAAAACGGCTACTTCGTGAGCTATAAGTAGAGGTGGCCTGGCCGTAGCTCTCTCCCCCTCTCACACTATCATTTCCACTCCTCACTCACTTCATTCTCATTACTCTCAAGTTTTCCATTGTCCTCACTTGCTCATTGCCTAAAAGTTCTGCATAAATCTTTTGCTCTTGGTGTGCTGTCTAGTTTTTGGTTTGATTTGTTTTTGTTTGGTTTTCTCGAGTTGCGATTTCTTGCTCACATGAACAACCGACGGTGTCGCTAATTTGATTTTTTCCCTCACATGACCCGTTCGGAATTTTTGTTCTTGCATTCTTGCTCTCTTTGTGTGCAGCCATGACCGGTGCCAAGAAGCTGTTCGGGTCAATCAAGAGGTCCTTGAGCTCACGCTCAAGTTCAAGCTCTTTACGTCGAAGCACCCGCGCACGCCCCGTAGTCGAGTCACCGCCAAGTTCACCACCACAAGTCGAGGAAGAAGGGCAAGAGGGCAACATCGAGCATCGTCTCCTCACCGACACCGACCTCGACTTAGTGGGCGAGCACGAGACGCGCACCTACACGCTTCTCCAACACCGTCTCTTTGCTCCTACGCGAGCATTTGACACGGAGCTGCTGCACAAAATAGGTATGGATGCTGAATTTGCTCAAGTATTTAAAGCCTTAGGGTGGACAGATTTTGCTAGTGTAAATGAGCCGGGTTCCCGCTTGCTTACACTTCAGTTTTTATGCACCCTACAAACGGTAGATGAAGGAATTTCTTTTCGGTTTTTCCGTGAATCCTACCGTTTGACTTGGAAAGAACTTAGCACTCTTCTTGGCTTTAATACTCGCTGCAATACCGACTTGGATGGTGCCCTTCCTCAGTTTTCAAAGCATGCTTTTTGGGAAAGGATTACGGGTCTTCCTAGTTGCGTGCGACCTAGAACTAATCACATCCATCATCCTACCTTGCGTTTTATGCACATGTGGATTGCTATCACTCTTTTTCCAAGGAGTGATATTCGAATTGTGCGCGAGGATGAGCTAAAAATTCTTTTTGCTGCGGTCGATAAGATTAAGATTGCTCCCGTGAAAGCCATGATTTGCCAATGGATAGAAAATCTTGGGACGATAGGACCAATTGAATGTACCTCTCTAGTGACACGAATTGCCATGCGGGTGGGAGCTTTACATGATGCTAATGTTGAATACCTTGCTACACCTCGCTCTCTTATAAATAAAGATTATCTTATTCAAGGTCACTCTCTTAAGAATGGTCCGAACGATTCCCTCATATATTATTTTGTGGGATATGCAAACGAGTTTCGGTTACCTAACCCGGACCTTCGTTTGTATACTCTCAAAAATCTAACCATTGAGCTCCAAGAAGCGCAGCGGTCTCGCAGGAGTGTATCTTCTCGCAGGGGGCGCACAGATCAGAACAACCATCTACCTCCGAGATGCCCACACCGCACCCCACGACTCATGGCGAGCCGGGGTACAGCCACCCCGGGTTTTCTCCCGGTGGGTACCCAGCCCCGCCACCTCACATGGCCGGGGATCGGCGTGGCAAACTCCGGGATATGGCCCGGGGCTGTTTTCTCCACAACAACAATGGGAGGAACACTCCACCGACTCCGGATCAGCCCAAGGCTACAACTTTGTGCAGGAGATGAACAACCTCTCCTCACAAATGGGAAGACTCCAAACCACGGCGGAAGACACCGAGTATGCGCTCAACCAACACATCTTGCAAACTCATCAATGGCAAGAGCGCACCGACACCCAGCTCACCGCCCTCACCAACATGACGGAGCAACAACGAGCCGATCTTTTGGCTTACTTCCGTCACATGGGGTTCATTCCACCAAACCCATGAGCAAGAACAAGCTTGGGGGGCAGCACCCCCGCTAAGGTATCATGTATCGCAACTTGTATCCTTTATTGTCTCTTGTTTTTGCTTGTTCTTGCCTCTCATATGAAAAACAAAATAAAAATGATAAAACTAAAAAGAACAAAAAGAAGTAGCTTAGTTCCCGTTTATACGCTGCAAGTATGTTGCTAGTCTTTCTATGTTGAGATGATGAATAGTTGCTCTGTTTTATTTCTCTCATGTGCCTAGTCTATAATTTAGAACTCTCCTAGTTTTGAGTTTGGTGGCTAGCAAAACTTGCTTAGAACCTGAAACTTGTGGGCTGCACATGCTTGAGCTGCACCTAAGTTGTTGTGAGATGATGATATGGTAAAAAGAGCTGCTATGATCTTGTCCTAAGTTGAGCTTAAAATCTCCGGAATTCTGTTCCCAAAAATTGCAAAATCTATAAGTTCCCAAGTGATGATAAATTCCTACCAAAGCCATATGCAAATTTCCCTTGAAAACCTTACTCATTTGCTACTTGTTACTTCATTGAGCTTTATCAAAATTGTGTGACCCTAGTGAGATGCTTTTCATACTCTCATGATCAAGATCACGTACACACTCCACCTCATATGCTACACTTCTACACCGGAAGTTAGCAACATGTCATGCCATCCACCCAAAATAAAGACACTCCTCACATTTTATCACCTCTCTTAAAATATCAAAAGAAGGCATGGCTATGCAAAAGAAAAAGAAAATAAGGCTCACAAAAGATGAGCAAGAAAAAGATGCTGCTCTCATTTCGAGCATAGAAAAAGAAAGAAGAAAAGATAGCCATGCCCAAAATCCAAAATAAAAAGAGGTGAAACAAAAAGAGGAGTAGTCAAATACACCACCACCATCATCTTCACACTTGCACATCTTGATCTACGATTGTATGACTTGCTATCTCCATGGATCCACTCTTTTGGTTTCGCAAAAATATGAATGCAAGTATGCCTCATTTCATACCCTACCTTGAGCTCCACAAAAGCCTATTAGATGTAGGATGAGGCAATACACATGCCTTGGTGAGGAATATAAACACCATTAGAGCGATTCGAGAGCATCACTTGTGGAACGTGGTTTTACTTGAAAAAAAAAAAATATTTTTTGAAAACGTCCGGAGAATAAAAAGCAAGACAAGGGAAGAGAAAATAAATGCTCTATACACCGTTCTCTCTCTCAACCGCCCAAGGTAAAGTGAAAAGCACAAAGCCCCATGAGGACTAAGGGGAAGGGTGAGTCACCATTGCCAACTTATTCAACTCAAGGATGAGTATCTTTGTTATACACTTGGTACCTTTGAGAAGTAGGCATTGTAGCAACTCCTGATCAACAACCTAAAGTTCTACTACTTGCTCGGGACGAGCAAGGGGTAAGCTTGGGGGCTTGTTGACGGTCGTTACGGACCAATTTCGACCGTCAATTAGTCAAATAAATGAGAAGGACTAGGCATGTCTTGCATGCATTTTACTTAGAAATAACCTAGTTCCACGTGTACCTCTAGATTTTTAGTGTGCAGGTGGAAAATGATGAATTCCGGGCCCCGAGGCGACAAATCAACACTTTTACAAAACTTCCACTTCGCCGCGGGAATCAACTCCAAGATAAAAGGCCAACGACCACGAAATCCAACACAAATAAGGCCTCACGCACCTGGATCAAAGACCAACATCCGGTGGGGAGCCAACCGCCAAAGCCCGGCCCAGGAGGGGCCGGTGGCAGTTCGGCCGAACCAACAAGGCGGTTCGGCCGAACCGTCATGGTGGCCCCCGGCCCACTTTTCTCTCGGCGGTTTGCCCACCGCCTCCGGAGGTCGGTTCCACGCGCATTAAATGCCACCGACCTACGAAACCGCCTCCAGGAGCCGACCTTTCAAGCCTATATAAGGAGGGGTACCCCCCTCCTTAACACACACAACAACACAAGGATCATTCTCTCCTCACACTAGAAGTTTAG
This sequence comes from Chloris gayana, assembly GCA_031894775.1. NCBI lineage: Eukaryota > Viridiplantae > Streptophyta > Magnoliopsida > Poales > Poaceae > Chloris > Chloris gayana. Next base: position 280,629 of record JAUNZO010001099.1, on the reverse strand, counting down.
AGGCTTTCTAGGTAGTGCTAGGCTTAGTAGTGGGCTGCCTCATTGCTCCCAAAGTCTTGTGGAGAATTGGGTATAGCTCTTGTATCCTCTCTTTATGAGACTTGATCATTCATCTATGGAATACTTTCGTTCATATCCTTGTCATGAGCTTTATAGAGTAATCATGATCTTGTTTGATCGTTCATCGTTCGTTCATATAAGTTCGTCGTTCGTTCTTCGTTCTTCATTAATAGAAGATGAACTCATATCGAATGTTCTTCGTTCGTTCATACTTGATCACCGATTACTCCCGATCTTACTTGATTAATTGCCGTTCGTCGCTCATTCTTGAGCGACGAACGCCTTTGCATGACTTAGTGCTAGCTTTGATCCTTTCGTCTAGCTTATGCTAGTTAGGCTAGTGTTCTTATGAATAGGCTTCGGGTTCATCGTCCCGCAAGGGTGCTCTAGATTTACCACCATGTCGGTGCCTCGAGGGATCTAGAGTTGTGGTTAGTGACGCCGGCACGGTGCTGGGGTTATCTACCCACCGTTGAATGTGCTTCGTGTCCCACGGTTTGTAGAGGTAGGTGACAAGAAGTGACAGCCTTGTCATCCAAAGTAATCCTCCACGTTCGGGCATGGCATAGGAGTCTAAAAAGCCGGAGTCGCGAGGCGGACCTCGCGTAAGACGGATCTCCCGATGATGCCTAGGCATTAGACGCTTGCTTGCGCTTGCATGATCTTGGATGTTAGGTAGAAGCTGCGCACTCATATGAATGTTGTATCATTAGGAGTAGTGGTCTCGCTAGTCTAGTTTAGCTTTATCTAGGATCGCCTCTATCCCTTTTATAAGAGAATGCATCGCCTTGGTGTGTGTCACACTATCCTCAACTTATTGCTCCTAACCCCTGCATTGGAATGTGAATACTTCATCATTCTTTTGTAACACCATGAACATAAGTACTCTTATCAACCATGTCTTCCTTTGGGAAAATATAAATACGATACCCTTGAATACTCTCGGGTGAAATGCTACAACGGGTTATCCGTCCGCTTGCGGATATTCATGACCCACCTTATAATACATATCTAGTACTTGTACTGGATGTGGATTATTTGGTTAAATAGTGCAAGTGACTTAAACCCTTGGCTCTCCCGCGGTCACGTGTTTCTTTCCGCGTGACCTTAAGAGATGCCAACAGATATGCTTCGGGCATGTGTCTTAACATATGGCAAAGATTGGGAAAAATGTCTACCACTGGCAGAGTTCTCCTACAACAACAGGTATCAAGAAAGTGCTTGGAATGTCACCGTTTCAAGCTCTATACGGTCGTAGCTGTTGCACACCGTTGAATTGGTCGGAAAGTGGAGAGAGAATAATATTTGGACCAGATCCGGTAAAGGATGCCGAAGAGCAAGTACGCCTTGTTCAACAGAATTTGAAGAGAGCAAAATCACGCCAAATCAGCTATGTAGATAAGAGACGTCGGGAGCTGAGATTTGACATAGGAGATCAAGTTTATCTTCGAGTATCTCCTACCAAAGGTGTCCAACGATTTGGAATCAAAGGCAAGTTAGCTCCACGATACATTGGACCCTTTCCCATTCAAGAAAGATGTGGAGCCGTGGCATATCGTTTGGAGTTGCCAGCACACCTATCGGGAATTCATAATGTGTTCCACGTGTCTCAATTGAAGAAGTGTCTAAAACCACCGGTGGACATACCTATGACAGAGGTGGAACAGATTACAGACCAGATTTCACGTATGATGAACATCCAATTAAAGTTCTCGACACCAAGGATTGAGTGACTCGTCATCGAACTATCAAGTTCTACAAGATTCAATGGAGCAATCACTCGGAAGTCGAAGCTACTTGGGAACAAGAAGATTTCCTTCGATCCAATTACCCGGAGTTCTTTAGTACCCTCGTCTAGTCGCTTCGATCATGAATCTCGGGACGAGATTCTTGTAAGGGGAGGGCTGTAACAACTCTACTAAATAAAAGTGCAATTCATGTCATTAAGCATCATGGCATCACGTTGCATTTGTGAAACCGTTTGATTTTATGTCAAAAATGCACATGAAATGTCGTTTTAACCTAAGTCGATTTATTTTCTTAGAAAGAATGCAAATAAAAATAAATTATTGTGTTTGACATTTTCTTCCGGTCAAACATAAAATAAAAAGATTTATGGAGTTTTTCCCTAAATTATTTCCTCTGTAAAAACACCTACAAGAATTAATTAAAGTTTTAGTTTTAATTTAAACATGAACTTTTATCCCGAAAAATATTTTGAATTTGGACTTGGACCCAAAACGAAAAATGTTTGAAATATTTTTCTGAGCACCTCTAATTTTATTTTGAATTTTTCTGAGCTTTAGAAATACACTTTTCAATTTTGTAAAACACTAGGGGCTTCTTTACAAAACAACCAGAGAGGCCCACAATGATGTGGACTAGGGTCCCGATCTTCCGAAAGGTTTAGATAACTCTTGATTTGACGAAGATGTGACACACGTCGATCCGGCTCCTGAACAACACGTTCGAACCCCGCAATCACAGCACAACGTCCTCTATGGTTATCAACCGGCGTTGCACGGTTGACCTCACCAGAAGGCTAATCCCTGCCTGCGAATCAAGAACACAAGCAAGAACAAGAAAGAACGCAACCAAATTTGCAGATGTATGATTAAACTCACAAGTTGGGGTCTCACAAACCGATGAACGGCGAAACTGTCTAAGCAGAATAATCTAAGCAAAACCCAACCCTAACATGGGTGGCGGCTGCTGCTAATAAAGACTTGGGGACATCCAAGAACCCCCTGGACGCTCCCCTATTGGGCTCACACGAGATACACGGCCCAAAGGCCAAAAACGGTGACGCAGCTCCAAAAACAGATTCTGGACGTTCCAATGTTTCGATGATTCCCGGCGACTCCGGATGAAATTTGCCGTGGAACCGGTTTCACTGGAAAGCTTATAAAATTATCTTTCCATCCATATGTAGAACGTCCAAATCCCACTTCGTATGCGATCTGGGCGTCTATTTTAATTCAGACTGTTCCTGGACTCCGAAACAGACTCGAAGTCGACTTGGTTTGGGCCTCCACAATGCCTTGCGCCTCTTGCTGGACCTCCACGCCTCCAAGCCCTATTCCATTCATATTATGGTCCTCTCCTTGATTCCTAATCATAATAAAATCATTAGGTAGCAAACTATTCTCAAAATTATGAAAGGAAAGACTTAGGAACGAGCTCACCTCAAAATTTAATTTTCGGGCGCGAGCTCTAGTGATTGGTCCTTGAATCTTCAGCGGAGGAGCTCTAGTGATTGGTCCTTGAATGTTCAGCGGAGGAGTGTCATTTGTATCCAATGGAGTGATGTCCTCATCATCCTCCCCCTCTTGAATCGGAGTCGTCCTCGACTCAAGCTCATGCTCCTCACCCAAATAAGGCTTCAAATCAGCAATGTTAAAAGTGAAACTAACCCCGAACTCGGGAGGCAACTCAAGTTTATATGCATTATCATTAATCTTCTCAATTATCTTCAAAGGACCAGCAGCTCTAGGCATTAACTTAGACTTTCTCAACTCAGGAAACCGATCCTTTCTCAAGTGCAACCATACTAAATCACCCGGTTCTAATGTAACTTCCCTTTTACCTTTACTACCAGCAATCCTATACTTTTCAGTCATCTTTTCAATGTTGTGCTTAGTTGTTTCATGCAATTTTAAAATAAACTCAGCACGTTCCTTAGCATCAAAGTGAACTCTCTCACTAGTAGGCAAAGGCAAAATATCAATAGGAGCACGGGGATTAAAACCATACACTACCTCAAAAGGACTTACCTTGGTGGTCGAATGTGTTGCACGATTGTATGCAAACTCCACATGAGGCAAACATTCCTCCCACATCTTCAGATTTGTCTTTAAAATAGCTCTCAACATGGTGCCCAATGTGCGGTTCACTACCTCGGTTTGGCCATCAGTTTGTGGGTGACATGTTGTAGAGAACAACAACTTCGTTCCCAACTTATTCCATAGAGTGCGCCAAAAATGACTCAAGAATTTGGCGTCACGATCTGAAACAATAGTAGAAGGCATACCATGCAAACGAACAATCTCTTTGAAAAATAGATCAGCAATATGAATAGCATCATCACTCTTATGACAAGGTATAAAGTGAGCCATCTTAGAAAATCTATCCACGACAACAAAAATACTATCCCTCCCCCTCTTAGTCCTAGGCAGTCCCAAAACAAAATCCATAGAAATATCCGCCCAAGGTATTGAAGGAACAGGAAGAGGCATATACAAACCATGTGGATTCAAGCGAGACTTCGCTTTTTGACAAGTAGTGCAGCGAGCCACAAAACGATCAACATCTCTTCTCAACTGTGGCCAAAAGAAGTGTGTGGCCAACACATCCGCCGTCTTCTTTGCACCAAAATGTCCCATCAATCCGCCTCCATGCGCTTCCTCGTAACAACAAAAGACGAACGGAACCAACTGGAATGCAAAGACGGTTAGCTCTAAACAAATATCCATCATTTATCACAAACTTGTTCCATGTACGACCCTCTCTACAATGCAGCAAAACATCTTTAAAATCAGCATCAAGAGCATATTGTTCTTTAATTGATTCAAGCCCAAAAATGCGACAATCAAGGTGTGACAACATAGTGTATCGTCTAGACAAAGCATCGGCAATCACATTATCCTTCCCTTTTTTATGCTTGATAATATAAGGAAAAGACTCAATAAACTCAACCCACTTAGCATGTCTACGGTTCAAATTACTTTGAGAACGAATATACTTAAGCGATTCATGATCAGAATGAATAACGAATTCCTTAGGCCATAAATAATGACGCCATGTTTGCAAAGAACGTACAAGAGCATATAATTCTTTATCATACGTAGAATAATTCAGAACTGGGCCAGTTATCTTTTCACTAAAATAAGCAATAGGTTTGCCATTTTGTATCAAAACACCACCAATGCCAAGACCACTAGCATCACACTCAAGTTCAAAAGTCTTACCGAAATCTGGTAGTTGCAGCAGCGGTGCTTGTGTAAGCTTGTCCTTCAAAGAGCTAAAGGACTCGTCGTGTGCTTTGCTCCGTTGAAACACAACACCATTCTTTGTCAACTCATGCAACGGTGCAGCGATAGTGCTGAAATCTTTGACAAAGCGGCGATAGAAACCTGCAAGACCAAGAAAACTTCGAACCTGTGTGATGGTTTGGGGCTGCGGCCAGCTAGCAATAGCGTCAATTTTCTTGTCATCCACCTCTATACCCTGTGGAGTAACAACATAGCCAAGAAAAGAAACTCGATCGGTGCAAAAGGTGCACTTCTCAAGGTTAGCAAATAAACGTGCATTTCTTAAAGCAGTAAAAACAGCACGTAAATGATCCATATGTTCATCTAAAGACTTGCTGTAAATCAAGATATCATCAAAGTAAACCACCACAAAACGCCCAATAAAAGCCCTCAAAACCTCATTCATTAAGCGCATGAAAGTACTAGGTGCATTAGTTAACCCAAAAGGCATTACTAACCACTCATACAATCCGAATTTAGTTTTAAAAGCTGTTTTCCATTCATCTCCAAGTTTCATTCTAATTTGGTGGTAACCACTACGCAAGTGAATTTTAGTGAAAATTAGAGAACCGCATAACTCATCAAGCAAGTCGTCTAGCCTAGGAATAGGATGACGATAGCGAATAGTAATATTGTTAATTGCTCTACAATCAACACATATGCGCCAGCTACCATCTTTCTTAGGAACCAAAAGTACAGGAACAACACAAGGACTAAGGCTTTCTCGTACATACCCGCGGTCCAAAAGGTCTTGGACTTGTCGCTGAATTTCCTTTGTCTCCTCGGGGTTGGTCCTATAAGCAGCACGGTTTGGCAAGGTAGCTCCCGGAATCAAATCAATTTGATGTTCTATTCCTCTCAAAGGTGGTAATCCAGGAGGAATCTCAGCTGGAAAAATATCCTCATACTCCTGCAAAAGGTTAGTGATAGCAGAAGGCAAAGAGCTAGCAATATCATCAAAGGAATACAAGGTTTGTTTGCATATCAAAGCATAAAAAATATCATCATTAGAAATTTCAGCAAGGTCTGATTTTGTAGCAAGCATAACACGGTCTTTCAAATTAATCCCATCTCCCTTAGAAATAGGTGCAGACTTATCCTTTATAGGTGAGAAAACTGAATTAGCAACTTGCTGATTTTCAGATTTAGAATTGTTCAAAGAAGCAGCGCGTTCTCTATCAGCCTGTACAATTTCAGCAGGGGTCAAAGGTACTAAAGTAATTTTCTGTCCTTTATGCATAAAAATGTATTTATTACTTCTACCATGGTGTGTAGCATCATTATCATGTTCCCAAGGACGACCCAATAAAAGTGAACAAGCTTACATAGGAACCACATCACAATCAGCATAATCCGAATAAACACCAATGGAAAAAGGAACTCTACAAGTTTGTGTTACCTTAGCTTTTCCCGAGTCGTTTAACCATTGAATGTGGTATGGATGAGGATGTGGTCGTGTGGCCAAACCAAGCTTCTCAACCAGATCTGAACTCACCAAGTTGTTGCAGCTTCCTCCATCAATGATCACACGTGCTCGTCGATTCTTGATGACGAAGAAAATCTGGAACAAGTTGTGGCGTTGTATCTTTTCAGAAGTCTGAATTTGCGTGCTAAGTACACGCTGCACAGTGATGTTCATGTAACCCGAAGTGTCTTCTCCACCAAGTACATGGCCCTCGTTGGTGTCGTCGGCGACTTCGTCTTCATCATCATCTTCTATGTCGGAGGTGCGGATGTATCCTCCATCTTCAGTGGCCACGTGTGCCCGCTGACTTGGACAATATTTCTGCACATGGCCCAGTCCATGGCAGCGGTGGCACTGAATGTTGGAAGTGCGTCCCGTCGAGGCGACCGATGAAGCACTTTGAGCAGGACCCTGCACAGAATTTTTACCTGAATTTGCAGGGCGTGTAGGAGGTGCGTGTGGGGCTGCCATAACACCACTCGCGGACGCTCTGATACCACTTGATGTGGACTACGGTCCCGATCTTCCGAAAGGTTCAGATAACTCTTGATTTGGCGAAGATGTGACATACGTCGATCCGGCTCCTGAACAACACGTTCAAATCCCGCAATCGCAGCACCACGTCCTCTATGGTTACCAACCGGCGTTGCACGGTTGACCTCGCCCAGAAGGCTAATCCCTGCCTGCGAATCAAGAACACAAGCAAGAACAAGAAAGAACGCAACCAAATTTGCAGATGTATAATTAAACTCACAAGTTGGGGTCTCACAAACCGATGAACGGCGAAACTGTCTAAGCAGAACAATCTAAGCAAAACCCAACCCTAACATGGGTGGCGGCTGCTGCTAATAAAGACTTGGGGACGTGCAACAACCCCCTGGACGCTCCCCTATTGGGCTCACACGGGATACACTGCCCAAAGGCCAAAAACGGTGACACAGCACCAAAAACAGATTCTGGACATTCCAATGTTTCGATGATTCCCGGCGACTCCGGATGAAATTTGCTGTGGAACCGGTTCCACTGGAAAGCTTATAAAATTATCTTTCCATCCATATGTAGAACGTTCAAATCCGACTTCGTATGCGATCTGGGCGTCTATTTTAATTCAGACTGTTCCTGGACTCCGAAACAGACTCAAAGTCGACTTGGTTTGGGCCTCCACAACGCCTTGCGCCTCTTGCTGGACCTCCACGCCTCCAAGCCCTATTCCATTCATATTATGGTCCTCTCCTTGATTCCTAATCATAATAAAATCATTAGGTAGCAAACTATTCTCAAAATTATGAAAGGAAAGACTTAGGAACGAGCTCACCTCTAAATTTAATTTTCGGGCGCGAGCTCTAGTGATTGGTCCTTGAATGTTCAGCGGAGGAGCTCTAGTGATTGGTCCTTGAATGTTCAGCGGAGGAGTGTCATTTGTATCCAAAGGAGTGATGTCCTCATCACACAGTCAGCCTCTCTTCTCCTTCCTCTCTCAGCGCAGCCCGCCACCATCGCCAGGAGCTTCCCCGGTCGCGCGTCCTACGTGCGTGCATGCCACGACACATGCCTGCTGGCCTGTGTCACCGCCACGCCCAACGGGATAAGCATAGACCACCTCCGCAGCTCTCTTCCTCTCCCGTTTCCTCTCCACCAAGCACCATTACCGCCGCCCTCCGGCTCCACGCCGGCAGGCCACCTCCGGCCCCCTCCCGACCAACCCGCAACGACAAAAGGTCCCCAAGAGCACACTCCCTCTTCCCACCTTCTTCAATCGAGCCCCATCACCCGGGCCTCACGGATCGAGGCTCGTTCCCGCGAGCAAGCCACCATTACCGCCGCCCCGTTGTCCCCAAAATTCGCGACCGGTGGTGAACCAATTATTTCCTTTCCCCTTCCCGATGATATGCAACCTCACACTCTATCCACTAGCAACTCATCATCGAACTTACTCTGCTGGTTCGTCGGTATTTCGCCGTTCTTTCGGAGCTTCATCCACTGCCGCCCCACACCTCGTCGGTGCGCGTCCACTTACGGCCATATCCAAGGTCGCACGACCCCCTGCCGCTCTTGCTTATGCCTCACCGATGCCTCTACGGCAAGTTTCCCCAATTTTGAGTGACCACGTCGACCTCCGCACCTCACCGGAGCTAGCTGCAGGCCACAGCTCGCTGTTGATCACCTTCCGGCCATCGCCTAGCTTAGCTCATGGCACCGGCGTGTTCCTCACAACGTGTAGATCATGAAAAGTGCCTTGGTTGCAAGCTTCACCCAACCCCGGCCAAGTCCGGCCACCGCGCCGCCACTTCCCGGCCGCCGCGGCGGGTCACACCATGGGCCACACGCACGGGATGGCGTGTGGCTGCGCGGGATCGCGTGTGGCCAACCCCGTGGCCCCCGGTGTGGCACGGAATACTTTCCAAAATTCCAAAATTCGTAGAAAATCCCAGAAAAATCAGAAAAATGCCAAATAAAGTTCATTAGATTCATAAAATTATTTCCTATTTGTTTATGTATTCAAATGCCTATTTTGAAAAATTATAATTTCATAGTTTAATTATTTATCTTCCTTTGATTAAGATAATTTATTATTTTATGCTATTTACTATTTAATTTTGAGAAATAAATTTCTTTAATTAAAAGAGATACTGCAGACGAAAGTTTTTGTTAAATTTATTTTCCAAAATTAAGCATAAACATCGTCATTTCATGTAATTGTATTTCATCATTTCATGCGTCATCGCATATCTTTTATCGTAGATGTTAGTCGTTAAATTAGCGAACGTGTTGATAACTTCATTGCATGTCATATCTCGCATAAGCATATTCATGCATGTCACTAAGTTGCTACATCGTTAATCATCGTAGAGTCCGACGTGATCCGGTAGCAAGTCAAGGATCGCGAAGAGGTGATCGTGGCAGTCAACTACACCGAAAATCACGGATCCCGAAGACCTTTGGCAAGCAGTCGAGGTGAATCAAAGAGGAGAGATCATCGACGCTAACGCCACACCTAGAGAACCTACTACGCTCCGAGTTAAAGGCAAGCCCCTGTGCATCTTACCTATGTTTTAAAGTCTTTTAATTTTATCACGAGTAGCTAGGTTATGTTTGTGCACTAAGTGATAGGGATTGATTGACACCCTAGATGCATGAGTTAAGATTCCTTTATTCGTGATATGCTGGTACAGGTAGTTCGATAAGATGCTATGCTTAATTCATAGTCGCGACGGTAGTGGTCAGGTGATCTTAAAGCGTGGAGGCTTTAAGTGTTTGTTGTTGTTGTTAAGCTAAAGAGGATGTTGATGAAATTGAGACCGGACGGGCCCCGTAGGGGAAAGGGCAAAGACGAGGTCTTGCAAGGTGGTAGCCCCGTCTCGTGTCGATCAAGGACTCGGACCGTTGTTGGTCGTGCTTGAGCAAGTATTGAACGTACCGAGCTACATGCTCGGTGTTTATGGGCCCGAGTAAGCCGATGTACCCTAACTCCCCGGTGATTTGACGTAGCCAACTTTCTTTGCTGGTGGTGTTTGTTTATTTTGAGACGAGGTCTCCCTGGGAGGGGATTGCTGGTCGCTCACGGATAGCGCCGAGGACGGGTATCACGTGGGGTCGCCATATTCCCGGGGAGTTGGAAACGGACCGGCTTCATCGGCGAGTTAGCGGGAAAGGTTGTCGTATACGACCAATGCGGTGCGTATATGTCGTGTAGTCGGTTTTTCCAGCTGGTGAAATCGATTCGAATCGCTGTCCCTCACAGGAATGAGTACCGCTGGTTCTCTTAGTCACATCGTAGTTAATCAAGTGGAGTGAAATGAGAAAGGAAGAGATGTTGGATGATCAAAGATAATCTTTTGCTTGCAAACTTGATTGCAGTAGATGTAGGCTGCAAACATTGGTTCCTAATAAACTTAATTTTGAGCTAAAACTTGAAAGTAAGGATCCACTTTTAGTGCTGTTTTTGCAAGCTGAGTTAATCCACAGCCGTAAAGCCCGAGCATACTAGGCGTCGGCCTTAGCGTGCCTTTTGACGGGTCGGTCTTGCTGAGTGTTAGATACTCCGGGCTTTGTTCGTTATGTTCTTCAGGTCATGAGTCATACCCTCTTCACTCATGCGGTAGTTTCACTCCGAGTGGAACACACCCCATCGAAGTGAAACATGGAGATCCGTGGTGTACGTCGGGCTCAAGTACATCACATTAGTTGTGCTAGAAGGTCTCTTGTCAGTAACAACTCTCGAAAAATACTGCATTTCATGTCATCATGAGCATTTCATCTCGTTGTTGCAATTATTGAAGATATCAAATTTTGTGTTAATAACAAACACATAAAATATCAAAATAGGTAAAGAAGAAAGGAAGTGTTTAAAAAGAAATAAAATAAGAAGAAAAATTTATGTTTAATATTTCTATGGCTCAAATGTCATAAATAAAGATTTATGAAAATCTCCTGAAATTATTTTGCCTTGTAAAAATATTTACAAGAAATAAACAAAGCTTCTTTAATTAATTTAGCTATGAATTTTTAATCTGAAAATGGGTTGGAGTTTTTACCTGGACTTAACAGGAAAACGCCTAAAATTTTTTCATTTAAAACCCTGGAATTTTTGGGAACTTTTGGAGCACCGGAAAGCTACTTTTTAATTTCCCAAAAGCCCGGGGTGTTTTTGCAAAATGACCGCGATCGGCCCCGGCGCCGGCCTCTCTTCTCTCTCCCTCTCTCACCGCGCTCTCACCATCGCCCGCGGCGGAACCACTTTTAATTTCCCAAAGCCCGGCGGTGCGGCCACGTCGCAGCTAAGCAGCTGCTTGCGCAGCACGCTCGCACTGTCGCCCGCACCACCTCCCCGGACAAGCTAAAAGCCCCGCCCGGCCTTATCTTCCCTCCTCTCTCTCTCATTTTTCTTCTCCACCCTACCGCCATTGCTCCCCTCGGTCGTCGCCGGTGCCGGCCCGCTCCGGTGCCTCTTCATCCAAACCATCACCACCCGAGCTCCACCGGGACCTCGCGAAGCCTCTCCACTTGATCAATTAGCTTGAGCACTTTCCGTCCGTCCGGGCGAGGTCACTTTCCCCTTTGGACCGTCACCGTCGTTCCTCCGCCCCGCACGGAAATTGGTGTTCTCCGGTGAGCCATAGTCCTCCGTTCTTCTACCAAGTGATGCACAACTCGCTGCTCTCGTTACCGGTAGCTCACCCTTGTTTTTGTTCCACGAAAGCGGGGCAATCGCCGTTCTTCTCAAAGTCCGGTCGCCGACGTTTCCGCCTTCCACGGTGAGCACCCCCTTCCGCGCTTGCTCATGTACCTAGGACCCCATGACGAGCTTGCGCATGCTCCGTAGAAGCTCCCCACTTGTTTTCCCCAAATTTTTTCCAGTGGAGTGAGCTCGCGCCATGGCCGGAGCTTCCGCCATGGTCGCCTATCGCCGTGGTCTACTCTCCGGTCAAGCTCATGTGCGCGCGTCCCCACCGGAGGGTTCGCCTGGTCGTGTAGAGTCCGTAGGTGCCTTCGCGGCGAGCTTTGGGCCAAGCCCGGCCATCTCCGATGGCTGCGCCGCCGCTGGCCCGCCGCCACGGTGGTGCCACACCGCGGGCCACACGCGCGGGATCGCGTGTGGCCACGTGGGGATCCCGTGCGGTCAACCCCGTGGCCCTCGTATGGCACGGAAAGGTTTTCAAATTTCGAAAATTCGTAGAAAATTCCTTAAAATTCGGAAAAATGCCAAACCAAGTTTGTTAGACTCGGAAAAATAAGATCTATTTAATTGTGAAATAAAATATTTATTTTGAGTAAATTTATTTTATAAATAGTATTTAATCACTTTCTTTGTTTAAAGAAAGGCTATTATTTTATGTTAATAAAATGTTTAATGAAGAAAAATAATTTAATTAGATGAAGGAGATATCTGCAGACGAAATTAATTATGAAAATTATTTTTCCAAAATTAAACTTAAACTGTATTATTTTATGTGATCCCAATCTGTTAACCTTTTATCACATGTCCTTTAATGTAATGATTTATTTATTGCTTAATAAACAAGAATAATTTATTAATTATTAAACCTAATTAATTAAGGAACATGACTAATTAATACTTAATGACCTTGGTTAAACATTCATTAATCAGCTTAATTAATTGTTAATTATTGCTTAATGAACATGCTTATCCTTAATTTATTAATTAACTAAGGTGATTAAGCATTAATTATTAATTATTACTTATTGGACTTAAATAATGAATCCTTGCATACTTTCATCATGAGCATTCATGCATACATGATTGTGATTCGCAACGCATTGCTTGGTCGACTTAGGTTCGAAGTGATCGAGGTTCCACCGAGGTCGAGTTAGGAGCCGGGAATCTCGAAGTCGACCCAGCCGCCGAGGAAGCTAACTCCAAACCGTATCAAGGCAAGCCCCGGTGCATCCTACCTATGTTTTTAAATATTTTACTTTATCACGTAGTACGGTTATGTTTGTGCATTAGGTGTTAGGGAATGATTGGCACCCTAGTTGCATTATGGTAGGTTTCCGTCTGTTATTCTATACTCGGTACAGGTAGCTCAATAGAGGCTAAGCTTAATTCATAGTCGCAACGGTAGATGTTTAGGGAATCTTAAAGCATGGAGGCTTTAAGGGTTGTGTGATTACACTAAGATGATGAGAGAGTCAATGAAGATGAGACCGGACGGGCCCCGTAGGAGAAAGGGCAAGACGGAGTTGAGGTCTTGCAAGGTGGTAGCCCCGTTTGAGTCGGTCAAGGACCGTACCGTTGTCGGCTTAGTTGAACAAGTTTGAACGTACCGTACTACATGCTGGTATCATGGGCCCAGACAAGCTGATGTACCCTATCGCCCCGGAGATGTAGCGTAGCCGGCTCTCTTTTGCCGGCTGTTAGTGAGAGGTTAGTCTCACGGGAGGGAGATGGGTCGGCCACGAGGAAAGTCGTGGAGTCGCCATACTCCCGGGGAGTTGGAAATGGCTAGTCCGTTGTCGGTGCTAGCGGGAAAAGTTGTCATATACGACCGGTGGGGTGCGTATACGTCGTGTAGTAGGGTGTTGCCGACTGGTATAACATCGATTCAAATCGCTGTCCCTCGCACTAATGAGTACCGCTTGTTTAGTTCGTCACATCGTAGGAAATTATATGGAAGATGAAGATGAGAGATGAAAGGATTAATGATCTATTTTATCTTGTCTTGCAAACTTGATTGCAGTAGTGATAGAATGCAAACACCAAGGCTAATGAACATAACGTGAGCTAAAATACTGAAAGTAAGGACCCACCCTTTAATGCTGTTTTTCGCAAAGGATTAAACCCCACAGCCAGAAAGCCTTTGCATACTAGGCGTCGGCCTTAGCGTGCCATGTTGATGGGTCAGTCTTGCTGAGTATTAGAATACTCGGGGTTTGTTCGTTACCTTTCAGGAACGAGTCGTACTACCACGACTTGTATGGCAGCTTCCCGGAAGAGGAGCAATGTCCGGAGGGAGGTTCCCTTCGGTGGGAACGTATCCCCACTCCGTGAAGAGGAAGGACCGTGATGTACGACGGGCTCAGTACATCACGTTAATCGTTGAGAGGTCTTTTGTTGTATAATAGTACAAGCTTCCGCTGAATACTCGTAGGTTGTTAACCACCAATAAGATTATATTTCCGCTGCACGAATGTTTGTATTTCGAAAACCTGGTTGTATTATACCATGATGTATATATTCTGGCTTGTATGAGATGATGTTTCTGTTGTAACTCGCTTCGTCGAGTGTCCCTTTGCTGAAATGATAGGAATAGTTTATGCTTGTATCTGATATTCTTACTCCTCCACGAGAGATGGACAGCACGAGTACCGGTGTGAGTGAAGTAAGAGGACAAAGGGAGGATGTTCGTGTAGCAAGGCTGGAGAGACAGCTGCAGGAAAAGGAGGAGTTGTTAGCACTTGGAGAGGCGCAGTTGCTAAACAAGGAGCAGCAGGTTCAATTTAAGGATCAACAGCCGGCAAACGCACATGCCCTGATCGCTCGGCTTGGAGCAAGATCTACTGCGAGCACACAATGCGATACTCGGATGCAGCAATAGGACAGCAACCTCCCGAGGATGAACCAGTGAGTGCAGGAGAATCCTATAGAGGCCGAATCGAAGAAGAAGAGGAGGATCCTGAAGAGATAGTGGATGTGGATTCCGTCATAGACTTCACGGAGATTCCACGACCGGAGGATGCAAAATCCGAGACAGGCAGTTCTCCGAGCCAGAAGTAACTTCCAGTGTTTCGTGAAGAGGAGTAGAGTGCTAGCTAGTAGCAAGTGAGAAAACTAGTATGTAAATTAGGCGCTAGTTAAATAACGAGCGTGATGTAACCACGCATGAGTGTATCTTAGGAATCGTGTAACGTGGAGGTATGAGCACGTGTTTACGGATTTGGTGGTTGTTCTAATAAAGATGGTTGTTGCATAAGTTTCATTTGGAATTCCTCATTCATGTATTCCTATTTCTTCCATTATTATGTTGGAATGAAGATGTCTAACGTAAAATTTTCTTGGACAGAATGGTTGGAACAAGGAGACGTGATGAGCCGGAGAGTTCTCAACGCGGGGCGGAAACACCACCACCACCCCCAACATTGGCACATGCCATCGCAGCTGTGCTGGATTCTCGCGTGAACAGCGAGAATTATTGGAGCAATTGTTCCGATTCCTGGGTGTCCCGGAGGGGATGTCACACTTGCTGTAATTTAACTTCCGTTGCAAGATTCGTCTAGTTTAAACTCTCTTGTTGTAATAAATTTCCGCTGCCGAATTGTTTGTATTTCGAAAACCTGGTTGTATTATACCATGATGTATATATTCTAGCTTGTATGAATGAATGTACTGTTCGGACTCGCTTCGTCGAGTGTCCCTCTCGTACCGATTCCTGGTTGTCCCGAAAGGGGATGTCACACCAATAAAACGCAGCAACACGACCGACATTGCCGTCCCCAAGCAAAGCTCCGGTTCCGCCCCTTTCCCGGTCACCCCCATCCTCAAACCTCCTCAAATAGACGCGCAATCGAACGCCGTCTACTCATGTACACTAAATATGTCTTTGAAAATGGTGAATGTATCATCTCGTGTATGTGCTATGACGTCCACTTCGTCGGATGTCTCCCGAGGCGGTCTCGTGCGACAATCCCTCTTGCTTTGCAAGGTAGGGGTGTCACAAATGGCATCGTAGTGTAGTAGTACGAACAGAACGACGTCATGAAGGAGGTCGCGAGTTAGTTGGACTCATCGATCGCTATCCGATGGTACCCGGAGTACGCATCTAGAAAGCGAGAGGGTTTCGCACCCGGAAGTCGGGTCAACTATCTCGTCGATGCGTGGTAAAGGAAAAGGATCCTTGGGACATGCCTTATTCAAGCTAGTATAATCAACACACATTCTCCATTTCCTATTCTTTTTCGTACAAGAACAGGATTAGCTAACCACTCCGTATGATACACCTCCTTGATGAACCCGAATGCCAACAGCTTCGCGATCTCCTACCGATTGCCTTACGCTTCTCCTCGTCGAAGCGGCGCAAGAGTTGCTTCACCGGCTTGGAGCCCGGCCTGATGTGTAAGGAGTGCTCGGCGACTTCCCTCGGTATTCCTAGCATGTTCGAGGGTTTCCACGCGAGGAGGAAGTCGACGAGCACGCTTTCCTACTTGGGGAGAGGGAGGTGCCGATGCGCATCATCTTCTTTTCCACGCCCTCAAGGTCGAGGACGACCTCCTTGGTGCCCTCCGCCGGCTCGAACGAGGCCGCCTTGCGGCTCGACCGTGGAGGATCCTCAACGACCTGCTCCCCGATCACCGCCGGCTCCGTGGTCGAGGCCGGGTGGGCCGACGCAAGGTCGCAGCTTGCCGACGTCGCACTAGTACGCGTGTCGGCGGGACGCGCCCACGGTGATGACTCCCTTCGGCCTAGGCATCTTGAGCTTCGGGTAGACGTAATTCGGGATGGCCATGAACTTCGCGTAGCATGGTCGCCCGAGGATGGCGTGGTAGATTCCCGGGAATCCGACCACCTCGAACATGAGGGTCTCGGTTCGGAAGTTCGAAGGAGTCCCGAAGGTGACGGGCAAGTCGATTTTCCCAATGGGAACAGCTTGTGTTCCCGGAACAACGCCGTGGAACGGCGATCCGTTGGGGCGGATGCGCGAGCACTCGATCCCCATGTCGTCGAGGACGTCGGCGTACAAGATGTTGAGGCCGCCGACTCCGTCCATGAGCACCTTGGTGAGGCGCGTCTTGGCGACGATGGGGTCGACTACGAGTGGGTACCGGCCCGGTCGGGTACTCGGTCAAGGTGATTGACACGGTCGAAGGTGATTGGCAACTCCGACCATCCGAGGTAGGCCGGTGTTGATTGGCAACTCGCGTGAGGTGATCGGCGCTCGAGGTTGACGGAGCGTCGGCTAGGACGAGCGTCGAGCTCGCGAAGATCATCGGGCATCCCTCCGCCCGGGGATAGCCTTCTCCTTCCTCCTCGCCGACGTCGCCCCCGGCTCGGGGCTCTCGTCGCGCTTCGGCGGCGGTTCCCCCTTCCTCCCCTGTTGCGTGACGAAATTTTTTCATCGGCGAGCAATCCTTCGTCAGTGCTTGACGGGGAACTCGTGGTTGGGGCACAGTCCATTCCACCTCTTCTCGAAGTGGTTCGGCATCTCTTTGTTGGGCTGCTTGGCGCCCTTTTCTCGGTCGCGGCCACCATAGGCTCGTCGTTCAACCGTGACTTGTTCTTCTTGTTGGGCTTGGAACAGGAGGGGCCCCCACCGGCGTTGCCGTCGGCTCGCTTGCCCTTCCCCTTCGCAGGTGTGTCGCAATAGAGGAGGGCTCCAACCGCCTCCTCGCTCGAAGCGTGGCTGGTGGCGATATCTAGGAGCTCCCGAGCTGTTCGCGGGCAGCTACGCCCGAGCTCGTGAACGAGAGCCTCGCAGTTTGTTCCGGAAAGGAACGAGCCCACGACGTCTGCGTCGATGACATGGGGAAGTTCATTGCAGCGTCGGGAAAAACGTCGAATGTAGTCCTAGAGCAGTTCGTTCGGCTTTTGCCGACGGTTCTTCAACTCCCAAGGATTGCCCGGGCGGGCACACGTCGCCTCGGAAGTTACCAACGAATACCTCTCGTAGGTCGGCCCATGAATGTATCTTGTTCGCGAGGAGATGCTCGAGCCACGTACGCGCCGAGTCGGTAAGCTACAATGGCAGGTTTCGAATGATGGCGAGGTCATCATTCGTACCGCCCGCCCGACGAGGCGAGGCGATAATCCTCTAACCGAGAGGGAGGGGTTTGACCCCCCACGTACTTGGCGACCGTTGTCGGGGACGGAAGCGCGGCGGGAAGGTCGCACCCGGATGGCCGAACCGACCAACGCGGTCGTGGCCCACATCCTCGTGGGTGCGTCGTGGCACGTTGATGGTTGAGCACGCGTCGCGCGCTGCTCCGATGCGTGAGTGCACCGACTGCGTGGCCTCGGGTGGGCCGGAGGTCGAGGTCGACGGCGTAGCTCATCGAGCTTCGGGGCTGTTGGCGAAGGTCGTGCGAGGCGGAGGGTAACTCGAGCCCGAGCTCGAGTTCCACCTGTCGACGGATAAAGCGGGGAGCCGTACCGCCGTACGTCGGAAGATGATATGGTTGAGCCCCGAGTCTTCGATCCACGGTTCCTCCGTCGGGCTACAAGGACGGCATGTCCCGTCGGCGTGCCCCGATGGGAGCAGGTAACTGTGGCGGGGTGGATGGAGCGAGAGTCGGCGGCAATGATAGCCAAGGAGCGCCCACATGGGAGCCCGGGGAGGTGGAGTTAATGCGGTTGGTGGATGAGCCTGGAGGTCGTGCGAGGCGGGACACTTTCGAGCTTGGGAAGCAAAGTCGAGCCTCGTCCTTGTTCGATCCGTTCCTCCGCGGGGGCCATACAAGAGTGGGTCCGGCTTTGACCATTGACATGGTTATATGTCTTGGGGCCTAATTCTCGGTTAAGTGGGTCTAGATGGTGCCACGTGGCATCGCTAATCTCCCCCCGGCCCCGCCCCGACAGCTTGAGCTAATTAAGGATTATGAGTTGGAAATTCATTACCACCCCGGTAAAACCAACGTTGTAGCCGATGCATCGAGCCGAAAAGTGCATTGCAATAATCTGAATTTGGAACTTGAGAACAGCAGCAAGGATGTCCCCTCCGATGAATCAAATGTTCATATTTCACCGGTTGCAGCCATACATAATTTGGCCATTCATTCTACCATCCGAGATGAAGTGATCGCCGTCCGGAAACATGATCCGGGCATGGCACACATTCGACAGAAAATTAAGGATGGCAGAGCTGCTTGTTTTCAGCGAGATACCAACGGTATTCTATGGTTCAATAACCGTTTGGTTGTCCCCAAAAAATTTGAGTTGCATCGCAAAATTTTGGACGAAGCTCATCAATCCAAATGTTCAGTTCATCTAGGTACAAACAAGATGTACCAAGGGCTGAAAGGAAATTTTTGGTGGACTAGGATGAAGCGAGAAGTCGCCCGTTCTGTCGCGGAATGTGACACGTATCAACGCATTAAGGCTGATCGTTTGAAGAAAGCTAGTTTGCTACAACCATTAAGCACTCCCGAGTGGAAATCGGACGACATTATTATGGATTTTATTGTTGGTCTTCCTCGCACCTCTCGGAAGCATGACTCCATTTGGGTTATTGTTGATCGGCTTACAAAATCAGCTCACTTTATTCCGGTTAACACTTGCTATTCCATTCGCCAATATGTTGAACTTTATATCTCCAAGATATTGTGTTTGCATGGTGTGCCGAAGACGATAATTTCAGATCATGGTTCTCAATTTGTGGCACGATTTTGGGAACAGCTACATGCATCTTTGGGCACCAAGTTAATTCGCAGTTCAGCTTATCACCCCGCCACCGATGGACAAACCGAGCGTGTGAACCAAATATTGGAAGACATGCTTAGGGCCTGTTTTTTGACACATGGTGGTAATTGGGATGACCAGTTGCCTCTCCCTAAATTTTCTTATAACAACAGTTATCAACGAGAGCGCAGGAATGTCTCCATTTGAAGCATTATATGGACGTAGCTGTAGAACTCCACTCAATTGGTCCGAACCTGGAGAAAGAGTCACCTTTGGACCTGATCCTGTGCAGCAAGCCGAAGAGAAGGTTTGGATTATTTAAGCGAATTTGAGAGCTGCAAAAGAACGGCAAGAAATGTGTGCGAATAAAAGACGTCGACCCCTAACCTTTGAAAAGAGTGACCATGTCTACCTTCGGGTATCACCTAAGAAGGGTATTCAGCAGCTTGGAGTCAAAGGAAAGTTAGCTCCCGCTATATCAGTCCATTCAAGATAATTGAAAAATGTGGACTGGTAGCATACAAGTTGGAATTGCCGATCAATCTATCCGGTGTGCATGACATTTTCCACGTGTCTCAATCGAAGAAATGTCTCAAGCCACCAGTGGATGTTGTCTTGCATTATTATTCATGCTTGCATCCGGTGAAAATATTGGATGAAAAGGAACGGGTCACTCGAAAGTGAGCAATCAAGTTCTACAAAGTCCAATGGAATAATCGATCCGAAGAATGAAGCAACCTAGGAATCTGCGGAATTCTTGCGTACTCATTACCCTGGATTTTTGCATCAACTCTCGGGTATGACGCGTTAACCTTCCTCTAGTCCGTCTTTGATATCGGGATGAGATTTCCTTAAGGAAGGAGGGTTGTGACACCCCGGTATCACGAACATGCGAACTCAAAATTCTAAAATTACCTCCCGACCACGTCGAACCCCAAAATTTGAAACAGCCCTGTTTGTGATTTTTATTTGAATTTTCAGAAACAAAATTTGAAATTCGTCCCAAAACAAAAGTTGTAGAGCATCTCAAGCTAACTCACCCCAATTTTTGGTTTAATTTGTGGAGTAACGAGAGGTTCTGTTTTTGTTCAAATTTCAGAAACCCAGATTTGAATTCAAAAATTTCCATTTGAGCTCATTGCCTAGGGGGCAATGGCGGCCATGCCCGCCGGTTTGGCAATAGGCAGGCCGCGCACGCGCCCCGCTCCGCCCCGTCCCATCTCCACGCCACCCTGGCCAACATCCAACTAGAACTATACCCGCCGGCCAACGGGGAAACATCGGAGTAATGGCACCCCGCCCATGCCGCCGGACCACCTCCTCTGCCGCCGCCTCCCCTCTTAGAAAATTGGGCACTCGGGCCAAAGCCACATCTCCAACACACCTCCACCAGCTCCACCATTACCCTCTCGCACCTCCCCGCGCCAACAGCCCAGCCTCCCCCTCTCTCGCAGCGCGAGAACGAGAAGAAATCGCCGCCGCCGCCTGTCGGGACGCCATGGCCGCCACCTCGAAGCTCCGCGGCTAAACAACTCCCTCTACAATCTCGTGCACAAGTGCCCCACGAATCTCCCCCTAACACCAATTGCTCTCCGGTACAGCACCTCGTTGAGAATTTGAAGAAAAAGGCGCCGTCGCCGCGGCCAACCACCCCGCTCGCCGTCAAGCCCCCATCCCCGGCCTCCCTCTACACCGCACAATGCCACGCCGCTCTTCCCCTCCGCCGGGTGAAGCTCTCATGCCTCACCCCCTCCTCTTTCCCCTCTCGTGCTAGATGCGCGACACCACCGTAGCCCCGCGAATGCCGCCGCTCGCTGCAGCCCGCTCCGGCCGCCGTTGGACCCCACCATCACCACCATCGTGCTCCCCGCACCGCGCGCATCATTTACCCAAGCGCGGCACATGCGCCACCCTAGCGTGCCACCACGCCCTACCTCGTCGGCGCCGGCCACCGTACGCCGGAGCCCGCGTGCCGCCCCTGTTCAAATGGCGCTAGTGGCATTTTCGTAATTAACGCGAAGTTTTGTTCCACTTTGAAAAATTCATAACTTACGATTTAAAAATCCAAAAATTGCAAACTAAATTGTTTTGGAATCCTTACAACCTATGCTTTCAGAAAAAGTAACATGAACTTACATGTTCTAGATTTCGTATTTTCCAAAAATGTTAAAGTGCAACCTTTGTAAACTCATTTAATCCATAACTTGAAGATGCCACTTGGCCTAATAATGTATCGCGGTACCCTTGAGCAGCCTGCATAGGAAAATCTTAATTTCATTGCATATTGTTCAAGTTATTAATGGCATTTTCTGTAATTTTGCATAAATTATTTATAACTTATTTTGGCATGAAACATGGTAGATTCACTCTTCATAGCCCTGTGCACTTGCAGAAAATCCCATGTTAAATTTTGAGCACTTTAAATATTTATTTGGCTGTCAACGCTTTTAATTCAAGAAAAATGTTAATTTCAGCATGTTACATATTGATTTATGCTCTTAAAATTGTATATTGGCGTGTTTATGTTAATGTTCACTCTCCATAATGTTGCTTAGTCCACCATGGTCTGATTTGGTAGGAAGCTCCATTAATGTTACACTTGTGCTAATTATTTAAGTGTATCTTTAATCGTGTTAGGAAAAGTGTCATCACATGTGATAATTCAACACCACCCTCAACCTAATTCCTTCTGCTCCACATTTAAACTTTTCCTATCATTTAAAGATCTGATCTGCAATGTTTAAACCCCAGCACTCATGCCATTTTTTCAAAACTTTGCTTGTCTATGTTGCACTACAAGTGGTAATTTGATCTCACTCCATTAAAAGGAAAAGGAACGGGATGTTCATGCATGCTTTAATTTCACGCACTTGACTTTATTAAATTATGCATATGCCATCCATACAAAAAAGCACCCATGCATCATAATAACCATTGACCTTGTGTTCTTTTTACTTATGCATTGCGACGTCGAATTGATCTCGCCGGAAGAAGCCGTTGCCAATCTCAACGCTCGTGAAGCTAGTGCTAACTTCGATGACTCCCAAGGCGAGCCCGGTGCATTCCTGTTATTTTAAAATGCTTTCTTTTATCACTATGTTAAGGATAATGAATGTGCATTTACGTTCTAGGTATTGATTGGAAATCCACTTGCAAAAATTTCCCTATATGTCCTATGTAGACTATGTGTCATTCCCGCAGTAGAAATGCTATGCCATGCTTATGGAGTCAACGATAGAATGGGACACTCACATATTGCTTATGATTACACTTGAATATGATGAATTGGTAAAATTGAGAACACCCCATTGTGACTCCGCGAACAAGTTTGAGTTGTGTACCACTTGCATACCTTTCTTATGGGGATTGGTAAACCTATGTAGCTCTGTGAATTGTAAAGTGGGTCGGATATCTCACCGACCCGGAGGTGATGTGTATGGCACGGTGGTTGCACGGGTTGAGGACCGTTGGAGAGTACACGGGTTAAGCCTTGGGCACGCTGTTGAACGGGTCGCAAGGGGATGGGTACTCGGGGTCGGTGGCCCCGTGATTTGCTTTATGATGAACTCGCAAACGGTGGCCATATGTGTTCTTAAATGATGCGTATGTCATGCATTTGGGTCTTTCCTACAGGATTAATAATTCAGTAATTGTCGCAGTTTCCTCTCGGTTAATGAGTACCACTTGTTTCAAGCAGTTTACAATGTTTAGTAAGAGGAAAAGATTGAGACACTCGCTGTTTTATATTGATATCAAATTGTATTGCAAACTCTTGTATTGCTTAGTATGCTCACTAAAATTTCTCTTATGCAACAACCCTACTAATTTGGCTAAACATAAAAGTGCAAACCTAATTAGTTAGGCGCTGTTTTTATGCAAATGCCAAGTGAAACCGGTCAAGCCCCATGCATCTAGGTGTCGGTCTTGGATGGCCAATTTAACGGGTAAGACTTGCGGAGCATGGTAGATAATCAGGATTTGCCACTACATGTGTATTTTTAGGGTTCCCGCAAGCCGGGTATTGTGATTGTTGTGGTAAGGTTGTGTGGGATGGAGAGGAGCCCAAAGAGTGGACCATCGAGTGGGTTCCTAGCTCTCCGACCCATAAGGAGTGAGCCGTGGCCTAGGCCGGCATGGTTCACCTAAGCTATCTATGTATCGTCGTGTTATGTAATCGCTTCCGCACTTTTATTTCGAACGAAGATCATGGTTATGTAACTTTAATTTGCAAACCTAATGTACCTTTTATTTGGAAATCAATGCTGTAATTCGAGACTTAATTATGTGAACTTGCAAATCGTGTATGTTTGTTATTGTGATGCTATGCATGGTTGCTTCGTCAACCATCTCTCAAGGCGATCGGTACCACACTAATCTATCTTTCAGGATAGGGGTGTGACATTGACGGGTAAGACTTGCGGAGTATGCTAAATACTCGGGCTTTGCCACCGGATGTGTATTTTCCGGGTTCCCACAAGCCGGGTATTGTGATTGTTGTGGTAAGGTGGCGTGGGATGGAGGGGAGCTCAAAGAGTGGACCATTGAGTGGGTTCCTAGGTCTCCGACCGATGAAGAGTGAGTCGTGGCCTAGGCTGGCATGGTTCATATAAGCTGTCTATGCATCATCGTGTTATGTTATCACTTCCGCACTTTATTTCGAACAAAGAGCATGGTTATGTAACTTAAATTTGCGAACCTACTGTATCTTTTATTTGAAACTCAAGTTGTAATTCGAGACTCAATTATGTAAACTTTGCAAATCCTGTGTGTTTGTTGTTGTGATGCTATGCATGGTTGCTTCGTCAGCCATCTCCCAAGGCGATCCGTACCACACAAATCTATTATCCAGAATAGGGGTGTGACACTTGTCTATTGGAACAAGAGAATGAGACCTTTAAAGTAATTCAACCCAAAGCATGAATGGGTTCACCTCCGAAGCCTTGTAAAGGAGTATATGAAGGCTGCAAATCGGTATGCGAGAAGCCCGTCTTTTCAAGGGTGCTCCATAACAAGACCTTGTGCACATCGAAGCCATGTATGTTCACCCTCATAACCAACGCGTCATCATGTGGAAAAATCATAGGCCTAAAATCAGCCGCTGAGAAAGCAATCGGAACATCCATCCATCTATGTAATCCAATTGGAGGACAAGCTGCCACATGAGTAACCGCTCGATATACTCTCTGTGTTGCCTCTTAGATGGGAAGTCCTTGTTATTCCGTCTAGTTATCATAAGAATTGACCCCCAAATCCGGAAAGCTCATGACATGTGCTATCACCCCGTAAACAAAAACAAGATGAAAAAGGAGTCTAAATAAGCTAAAATGGCCTTACCCAAAACCCTGGCAAGGTTGCCGATTTTTGCTAGAGTTGCCAGATTGGCAGATTTCGGGTGTTACACCAAAAACGCCGAAACTTTTGCGTCACTTATCCAAATTGAGTGATCTAACCCATTCTGGCAAGCTCGTGTTATGCCCCACCACTTCCCTAGTATCAAGTTTGTCAGGAAAATTCGTTAAGGTGGTCAAATAGGCGAAAACAGAGAGCAAGTTGAGTTGCGAGTTGCCGGAACCCGGCAGAACCCTGTGGAGCCGGAAATCGTCGTAACTTTTGATCCACTTAAGCTTTTTACGTGTTTTAGGATGCATTGGAAATATATAAAGTTCTATAGACTGTGGTTAAGGTTTTTGGTAATTTTTACTGTTGATTTAGAGGCGAAAAATGGCTAGTTCCACTACAGGAAAATATGGCTTTTGCCACGAGCCACGTTACAACAAGAAAATTTGGGTTGCGATAGATAGGTCCTATGGCAATAATTTGCAGTTATGGTTGCAATCCATGCACAATATTACCACGAAATAGCTTTTGTTGCAGAAATCTTAAATTTCGTTGCAAAACATGTTTATCAATAGCAACAAAATGATAATCGTTGCGAGACAGGGGCACTATTACAACAAAAGAATAATCGTTCTATGAATCCTAGTATTTTTGTGGCACTAAACCAACATTACTGCAACAATTGATTTGTCGTGACAATAGATATTTTCAACTGCAACAAAAATATTTTGTTACATTAGATCGTGAAATTTTGTTGGAAAAGAAAAAAAGTTATTGCCACAATCAAGATGTTGCAACACACACTTGTCTATTGCTACGATTTTTAGCTTTTGCAACAATTTCTCACAAATATTTCCAAGCCATGACACATGATAAATAAATAACATTTCCATCATAGTCATATATAGCGACACTAGTGTAGTGGTAGATTTCAGTCCCACAAGTATAAAGGTCTTGAGTTCGATTCACATCTGCAGCAAAATCTAAGCTCGAGAATGTATATGCACATTTTTTTCTTCTTTTTGTGGACCCACTATATGTCATTGCAACAAGTAGTTATTGCAACGAGTGTATGTCGTTGCATATACTATTGATTACAACATTTTATTTCATGGCTATTGTGATGTACTTGAACGAAACAAAAAAATGGTTGCTAAGCCTATTGCCACGCTACTACTTGCCACAGTCTCCCACGAAATGAGTTTTGTGGATATTGTGATCTATTGCAACTAATATGGCCCTATTACCACTAATATCACCCGTGGCAACACCCCCTTTTTCTTGTAGTATTCCAGAGCCTGTTTTTGAGTACCGGTTTCCCGCTGTAAGGTCTAGTTCTTTCGGTTGCTGTACCGTTCTTCTTATTTATATTATGTTAGCTCCTTTGGCACCCCATTGTTAATAGATCTTCTGTTTAATATGTCCTATTGATGGATGTGAGACAGCTAGTGCCCCATGCATGACTATATGGGATTGCTATCACATGAAAAATAAGAATAACTCTTCATTAACCTCAGCTCGTGAGTTTATGACTCCATGTCCAGAGCCAGGCTCAAATAAACAACTCTTAAATCCGAGCACACGTTTAAACTTAACTAATGCCCTATCCATACTTTGTGGTTGAAGTAGCATTAGTGCAAGATGCAGAAGCAACCGATGGTGTATCCAACTTTTCTTTGACGAGTTCAACGATTAAGATTTTATTGTAATTGCTCAAATGATGTGTTCTCTCCGATAATGCGTCGGTAGAGGATCAAACATTGTGAAGTCTAGGGAAGTAGTCAAATGTATTTTCGGGTGGTCAGCTATAAGGTTAAGTGTGACTGCCGCTTTTTTGAAAAGCTGAATGTTTGTTTTTAAGCATAAATACGCTTAATGGATAAATATGCACAAATATGTTTTTATGGGAATAATATGCACTAATATGTTGTCGGTGGTTTCATCTTTTGGTTTGGTTGTAGAGAGGAAACACTTGGATTAAGAACTAGACAAGTGGTACAAGTAGACCCTAGAGTTGAAACCTATAGTTGAACTCTGTGAAGTTCGGTTATTTGAATACGAGTTATGTGTGTACCTTGGAATGTATTTTCTATGGTATTTTAACAAAGTAATTAATTGTATATTGGAATGATATTGTTAGTAGCGATGTGAATTGGCATATAGGTTCTATTTTCTCATGCATATGAGGTAACTTTGAGATTGCTTTGTGGTGTTTTATCTAATAATGGTGCGTATCAAGAAAGCTTGATGTAAAAGTTATGAGTAACTATTAATGATGATCTTTCCAGGCATGGTGTTATGATAGTTTTAAACATCTTTTTCTTTTAACCTATAGCCTAACTGCGTGATCACCTAACTTGTGTTGATGCTATTTTATTTTCTCGACGAGTCCCAGGCATGGTGTTATGATAGATTTAATCATCTTTTTCTTTAACCTATAGCCCAACTGTGTGATCAGCTAACTGGTGTTGGTGCTATTTTATTTTCTCGACCAATCCATTTGTCATGAATTAGGTTTGCTATTCTATTTTCTCAACCAGCTGGTTCTCGTGAGTTTGATTTACTATTCTATATTATGATCATGCTATAAAGTACCAAATATCTTTTGCTATGCTAAATTCTTATGCCCCGTTGCAACGCACGGGCATGTAACTAGTGATATGATTAATTGTGTGATAGATGGAGAACACTCGTCGCACGATGGATCCTTCCGGAGAGGGTGGAGCAGCTCGTTCATAATCAGAACTAGATGTTCCGATTGTTCATGGCAAGTCGAACAACAATGCTCGAGCACCAGCTCCTCCACCGCAGCCCTGCCCCACTTCTTATGCGGATTTCCGGGCAACCCAGCCGCCATCCATCACGGAGGCAAAGGACCCCCTGGAGCAGATAATTTTCTGGGCATTGTGGAGTCCAAATTCGCTCTCTTGTACTGCACCGAGCACCAGAAAACTCTTTTTGCAGCACAACAACTCCGTGGGTCGGCGAGTGCCGAACATCCCGCTTTCGTTCTTTTTGATTCCGGTGCCACTCATGATTTTATTAGTCAAGCATGTGTGATAAATTACGTCTGTCATCTACTACCTTGCAAATTCCATACACTATCACATCTCTCGGTGGCATAATTCATACAAATTGTGAAGTAAGAAATGTCCCTCTTGAATTTGTCGGGAATGTATACCTGTCGCCACTAATTATTTTAGGAGGCCAAGGAATCAATGTTATACTAGCCATGAAGTGGATGAAACGCCATAAGGCTGTCCTACACATAGACACTCATGAAGTACATTTAAATTCACCTCTCTATGGCCCATCGGGCCACTCTTGACCCAGTCCAAAAATTTCTAAGATTCAAATTCAGCACCTCGAGGCAAGGAAATTACAGGACATTCCAGTAGTGTGTGAATTTCTCGACGTATTCCCGGATGACTTGCCGGGCATGCCACCTGATCGGGAAGTTGAATTGAAAATTGAACTTCAGCCTGGTACCGCACCAATCTCTAGAAGACCATATAAGATGGCTCCGAACGAATTAGCAGAACTTAAAGTGCAGCTCAAAGACCTTATGGATAAGGGGTACATTCGCCCAAGTTCATCACCTTGGGGTTGTCCCGCTCTTTTTGTGAAAAAGAAAGATAAATCATTAAGGGAAGCTTCAATTGCTCGGCTCGCGAGCAGTTCGCCTCCCATGTAGGCGCTCCCTCCGAGAGCTTCATCTTGATCCGCATGAGGAACGATATCAAATCTTGACCCGTGTAGACTGCAGGAAGAAGGGAGATGAGCGAAAATAACACAAATCGGACGAAATCAAAACAAGGAAGCTCGAGTCGCTTACCACATCGATCGCCCGTGGGTCCGGCTTCATCTTCGGCGCACCGGGACGGGCCACATTCGCGTAGACGAACCTAATGCCGCCTTGACCCAACCGGCGACGGCGTCGTCGGAGAGCTCCTCGAGCGCCATCACCGTGTCGGGAACGCCGCTATCCGCATTGGAGGCCTGGTGCATCGGCAGCGTCCGCCACATCGGCGACACGAACCGCCGCTTGTGGTACGACCCGACGATAACCGTCGCGTCGAGGCCGTGGTCGCGAAGATGCTTGATTGCCCCGAGCATCCGGTCCACCCGGTTCCTATTGGCTGAACTACACCCCCACTTCCACTCCGGTGGCGCCTCCTCGAAGACACGACCCCGATCCCGGCGCAGGTAGAACCACTTCGGATGCCACCCCTGGTTCAATGTGGGGGTGATCATCCGAATGTAGGCCGGGGATCGATTCCTCTTCATGATAATCCCCGTGCAGCCGATATGCGCAGGGAACTTGTCCCCTGCACGGGTTCGCCGCTGGAGCAGGTTGGTGCTTAAAAAGTGCCCCCATAGCTCGAGATTGGGCTCGATGCCAAGGAAGCCTTCACAAAGAGCCACAAAGGTGCTCAGCTGCTGGATGCTTGTTGGGATTGAGGTGGTGGAGCTCCAGCTGGAACCGGTACAGCGCGGCGCGGAAGAAGTCGGTTACCGGCGACCCAACGCCTCGCTCATGGAAGTGGAGGAACAAAACCACGTAACCCGCCGTCGGATTGGGACGCGGCTCATTGCCGGGGACCAACCACCAATTCTCCGTGCCGCAGTCCCGGAGCAAACCGTTGGCCACCAACCCCTCAAGCACCGCCCTCGTCGTCGTGGAAGGGTACCAAATAGACATGTTGGAATGCGGTTGGAGCAGCGATGTGGTTGGGCGGCGGCGCTGCGGAAGAAAGAGCTAGGCTGCGAAGGAAAAAGGCGCAACAAGATGAAGAGGCAAGGGGCGAGAAGGCTTAGGAAAGCAAGGATGCATAGGGCAAGGAAGGCCCGGGGAATCCACTCAAATAGGCAGCCCCCGTCGAGCGGCCGCGCCGGTTCGGCTCCTTCGTGGGACCCACGGCGACCTTCCCCAGGTGAAACTCTTAACTCCTCCCTCCCCCGATTTTTACCCCACTATCTCCAAGCGCGTGACGGCACTACCCACGAATGCTGCGCGAGCCCCACCACGATCGAGGTGAAACGGCTCCTTCATCGCGCCGGCCCCATGGCCACGCACCCACGGAGGATAAGAATGTGTGTTGGTTTCCGGGACATGGGCAAAAGGACGGTAAAACTTCGTGCCGCTTCTCCTTTCTGTTCAGCCCAAATCTTTTTACCCTCCGACACAAGCAAAGAAGGATCCGCGACACGGATGGGTCCGTCAACCTTCTACCTACCCCGCGGCAAGGTTGCGCGCCCGACCACGAAGGCCGACTAGCTCGAGGTTCGACCTCGAAGGTAAGCGGGGATAAGAGGCTGAAAACCGCCTCGACGGCCCCACCCAGCCCGAGGTTCAAAGGCTGGCCCAATTTAAAGGGTTCGATAGCCGCCTCGAGCACACAAGCCGAGCTAGGGAGTGCTGATGATGGGTCCACCTAGCGACCGTAACCCACGCACATTCGCGCAACGGGCATCGACCAAGCACATTCGAGTCCGAGGTCAGCCCCGAAAGAAGGGATCTCACCATGGAGAGGCAACGAGCCCTCAACACCTATCGAACGGTTTTGAGTCCCAATCGAGGATGACAATGTGGATTAACGAAGTCGACCCCCGGCGGGCCCGACGGGATCCCTCGATGGGAAACCGTGACTTCGCTCAAAATATTCCCGTTACGGAGCTCATCGAGCCCTACGTGTCGGCCTTCCTAGGCAAATCGTGGACCTGCTCTACCCCCATTTCACGAATGCGACGCGGACGGGAAAATCGATTAAGACGAACCAACCCTCGGTTAGACGCTCACACCGCGTGGGGGCTCGAGGATTGGCATCGCAAACACGAGATGCAACCACGAGGTCGCAACCCATCGGCTCGTAATCAGCCAAAGCATGAGTCTTCGACTCATCCTCCGGCTCGGGGGCTATGACCACCGGGCGCGCTCGCGCACACCAGTGAGACAGCAATCACCCAAAAAGCGAAGAAACTACACACGACATCGATGGATCCCCCGGGCGACTCTACGACTCACCCGGGGGCTCGGGGGCTACCGTCGGGGGAAAGATCAACGACGTCACGTGGCACCATCCGGACCCACCCGTGAAGGATTAGGCCCCAGGACACAAAATAACACCGACGGTCAAGATCGGACCCCCTCCGGCACGACCTCCGCGGAAGAGCAAACCAAGCAAGGACGAGCTCGACCTTCCCCGCTCGGGGAAAGGGAATCGCGACTCGCACGACCTCCGCTCGGATCGACCGAGCAAGCTCGGACACCCGCGGCATTAACTCCACCTGCCCCGACGTGCATCCGTACACCCCGGTAACAAGTGTCTCTGTCTTCCGCCCCCTCCCACTTGCCGCAGCCACCTGCTCCTGTCGGAGCACGCCGATGGGACGTGCCGTCCCCGTAGCCTCGATGAAGGAAGCGTGGGCGGATGACCTAGGATTTGATCATCATTACCGGGCGTACGGCGGCACCGTTTCGCATCTTATCCGGTAACGAGCGGAACTCGAGCGGCGTCCCGCCTCGCACGACCTTCACCCACAACCTCGAACACAACAAGGGCTTCCGTCTCGACCTCGACCTTCAACCTCGCCATAATTGCGCCCGATAGGAGGAGGAAGACCGGTATGGACTGTCTTTTCCCCTCAACCACTTCGCTGCGACGCCATCCCCGATTCCGCCGAACGAGGGACACTCCACCTCCGCTTCCCGGGTGCGACGGGCTACGAGTGGCAATACGACGGGCCGGTCAAGGCCCTCGGGTCAAGATCGGAGAAGGGTCAACATCGTACGGGGGCACGCTAATAAGCACATGCCTTCTCTCTTTCTCTCTCTCTCCGTAAATTGAGCTCGACCTCTGCAGCTATAAAGAGGAAGAGTCTCTCTTTGTCGGTGTTTGAACCACCGGCTAGTAGAATTTAGTCCCGTTGGTGCGCGTTTTAGGCCGGATGGTACACAAGGGAAGACACGAGAGATTTAAGCTGGTTTGGAAAGCTCCCTACGTCCAGTCGGAGGGTGTGGCGACGCTCATGTTCCTTGCGTCAAACAAACAATGGCGTACGAGAGGAGGTGGGAGAGGAGCGTGCTCCGGGTCCCTTGCTGCGAGTGTGTGTGTGTGGTTTTGAACATGCGTGTGGAACGAAGAAGAAGCTCTCTCGGAGAGAGAGGGGGGGGCTTTCCTCTTTATAGTCGAGCTCGAGTTACATAAGAGGGAGAGAGAGCAGGCGTGCTTATCCGTGTGTCCGTGCTGTCCCGTCGGAGCTTCTCATGCGTGCGCCGGGGAGCCTTCACGGCCCGTCCCGTCGCTACCGTAGCCTCGTCGCGTCGGGGAAGCAAGCGTGGAGTGTCTCGCATTCGGCGGAGTCCGGGATGGCGTCGCAGCGGAGTGGGTGGAAGGAAAAGACAATCCATACCCGTCCTTTTCCTGTCGGGGGCATTGATGACGAGACCGGAGATCGAGGTCGTAGTGGTGGTTCATCGAGCTACAAGGTCGCGGACGAAGGTCGTGCGAGGCGGAGAGTAAGTCGAGCCCGAGCTCAAGATCCACCTGTCGACGGATTAGGCGGGGGATCATACCACCGTACGTCGGATGATGATGGCTGAATTCCGCGGTCTTCGGTCCACGCCTCCCTTGTCGGGCTACGGGGACGACGCGTCCAATCGGCATGTCCCGACGGGAGCAAGTGGCTACGGCACAGGGAATGGGGTG
Organism: Chloris gayana; assembly: GCA_031894775.1. Classification (NCBI taxonomy): domain Eukaryota; kingdom Viridiplantae; phylum Streptophyta; class Magnoliopsida; order Poales; family Poaceae; genus Chloris; species Chloris gayana. The sequence continues at coordinate 248,181 of JAUNZO010001099.1, read as the reverse complement.
CAGGTCGGTGGCAATGATTGCTAGGGAGCGCCCACGTGGGAGCCGGGGTGGGTGGAGTTAAAGCGGCCGGTAGGCAAACATGGAGGTCGCGCGAGACGGGGCTCTCCCGAGTCCCGCAGGCAAGGTCGTGCGAGGCGGAGCTCTCCCGAGTTCGGAGGGCAAGGTCGAGTCGACCCTTGTTTGGTCCGTCCCTTTGCGGAGGTCGTACGGGAATGGGCCCGGCTTTGACCGTTGACGCGGTTATAGGTCTCGGGATCTAATTCATGGTTAAGTGGGTCCAAATGGTGCCATGTAGCATCGCTAATCTCCCTCCCCCGGACACACACACACTCTCTCTCTCGGGAGAAAAACACGGACACACACACATTCACACATTCGGACACGGAACACGGAGAGAGAAAGATTCACCTCTGTTCGAATCCATCCAGTCTCATACGCACGCTCCTCTCCCGCCTCCTCCGTACGCAAGGAACACGAGCGACGCCACACCCCCAGCTGGACGTAGGGAGCTCTCCCGAACCAGCTTAATCCTCTCATGTCTTTCCCTTGTGTGTCATCCGACCAAAAACGCGCATCCCGGGACAAAATTCTACTAGCCGGTGGTTCGAACACCGACACCCGCATCCTCAAAGCACGCTCTTCGGCTTCCTTTATCCGAGCTTCAATTTTGGCGGTTAAGAGCCTTACATTCTCTTCCATCCGGAGAGTATTTTCTTCCTCGCGGCGCAGCCTCTCTTGAGCCTCCCTTCACGCTTTCTCGTCGCGCTCTCTTTCTTCCCGCATTTGCCTTTCCGGTTCCAACCTCTCTTGCTGCACCCTAGCTCTTCAATCACAACGAGGCATGGTTCCTTCGGTGACCCCTTTGGTCCCGCCCGAGGTCCCTTCGTTGGTCATCCCTTCGGGTAACCCCCTTATGATGGTGCAGCTTCTCCTTGACCCGCAGTGTCGCCCGGCTCCACCGTCGAAGACCCTTGTGGATCACCTACCCTTCCGCTTCTTGTGTAACCTCTCGCCATAACGTCGACTTTCACGTTCGATCCCCATGGACGGCGCTAGCTTTTATGGTAGCTAAGCCCACAACCAACAAGGTATGTGCCGGTCTAAGGGTGTTCCGAAGAGGAATATGGGCTGCGAAACTAGAAGGGCCTTATACTTGGCTTGCTAAGGGAAGGAAAACGAAGGGAGTAACACGGAGGACCTTATGAAGGAGTCCCCACGAAGGTGCATGTTTGTATTACGGTGGCATTACGGGAGGGGGAATCCTATTAGTTGATGTGATGGGTTGAGAGAGTATTTATGGACACGTACTCTCTCAACCCTAATAGTCACCATCAACCCCCAAATTACACTCATGTCCATGCCCTTCTTATGCCTACTCAAGGGCACTCTAGACAATTTATATACATGTCACATGACTACAAAGTGGGCTAGATTCCTCCTTCATGGCCTTGTTGGGACGTTCATGGGCCGAATGGTTCCCTCCAAGTGGTCTTCATGGGTCCCAAGGTAGGCTAAGCACCTCCTTCTCTCCTCATCTAGGGCTTCTTTCCTCCGGATTAGCCCATTGGGGTAAGGTGGTGATTTTCTCCCCAACACACCGACTCCATCTACGTCGGCTTTATGATGTGGACGGGGCATGAAGCGCTTGCAGTGGATTAGCATTAGTACTAATCCAACATTCATGCTCACACTTGGGAATGTACATTGCTCCGACAACTGTTGGAAGTCTCTGTTGAAATTACCTCATACGGAGAAAGGAGCACCGACGGTAGTTGTGCTTCATGCGGATGCTAGCAGTTGTTGGCGATGCAGCTGTTCATTAGGGAACCATGGTAAAGGACGGGCGTCGGGACTCGCTACAGGGGAATGGTGGAGAGGACCGGCAGCGAGACAAGCACTAGGACATCCGGCATGGGTGCCGGGAATGCGCTGCAGGATGCGAAGATTGACGAGGTCATGCTAAATTTTTGTGTCAAAAATTGCCACGTGGACAAGAGAACTAGAATTGGGAGGCCCCATTGTAACCGTGTTTCTAGCCACATCTTTAGAGAGTTAGGGAGGGGGGGGGGGCATCTAGTTTAGTACAGAGTTTAGGGGAACTGTTGGAGTCTTGGAGAAGACTTTTTTGACTAACCTCCATAAATTTCATTTAGGGGGTGTTATTGGGGGCTCTCGGATATGCTATGAGAGCATCTCCAAAAGCTTTCCAATAAATTGATTCCAAAAGACTGTTTTTAGGAGCAGCCCAAAAATTATTAGTGATAATTTCTCTTGTCTCCTTCAATAGTTCTCCCCAAAATTGGATCAAGAATGATTTTGATTGGATCACGCTAGACATTTGGGGCCACAACAACATTAATTCACTTGTAAATAGAAGGATTGGGGCCCCCAACTTTCTCCCAGTTTTTAGCTACAAATAAGATGAATTTAGGGAGAGAATAAATCTGTGTTTTGTTTTAGGGAGCTGTTGGAGATCGTTTTTTTATTATACCCCAATAATTTCATTTAGGAGAGATTTATGGGGCTCTCTTGGAGATGCTCTCAAACTATTAGGGGCATGAGCAGCCCACAGCAATACAAAACCTCACATCGGCATCCCTTCTTCCTCCATTCACCAACCTCCTCGCAAAAACAGAAAAAAAAAACGTAAAAAAGGAAGCCCTGCGCCGCCAATGCTCGCCGCCGTGCGATCCCGCGCCTCAGGCCACTGGCGCCTGCCGTCTTCGCCGGCCCACGCCCTTCCGCGCCTTCTCTCGTCGACCTCCACTGGTGCCTCAGCCATCACCCAGCGGGCGGCGGCGCTGCTGGATCTCCCAGAGGTGGAGAAGGTGCTGCGCGACGTCCGGGCGGATGACGTGTGCGTGTTCCCCGTCGGTGAGGACGGACTGCACGGCGGCGCCTGCGCTGACTACATGGTGGTCGCGACAGGCCGCTCCGACTGGCACGTCCGCAACATCGCGCAGGCGCTGCTCTACAAGGTATGTTACCCTCAAATCCCCCTTTTCCTAAGGTTCTTTGATTGCATCTGGAATGCTAATATGATCCCTGGTTGTATAATGTGCCTTGAATTTTTAGGCCACCTTTAGAATGTAGGAAAAGTATAGGAATTTTGTAGGATTCAATCCCTACAGGAAAAATTCCTATGAGAGCCTTTGGAATGTAGGATTGAATCCTGTCAAATCCTTCAAAATTCCTATGGAATGCTTTCCTCCATGCAAGTTTTGGAGGAAAATAAACAAGCGGTCCAACCTCTTGCTAAATTCCTATCAGTCTATCTCTCTCTTCTAATTCCTGTGTTTTTCATGTGTTGCTACCAAACACTTGCTAGGAATTTTCCTACGTTTTCAATTCCTGTGTTTTTTAAATCCTGTATTTTTCAAACTCAATTCCTGTGATTTTCCTATTCCTGCGTTGTTGAAATCCTACGTTCCAAAGGAGGCCTTAGATGTATTACTAGGTTGTTGATTAATCCTTGTTGCTGTAAATTCACCATTCCTCGTAATAGCAGCATCACGATTGCAATTGCTGAAGGGTTTATTTTAGCAAATTGGAGTCAGATGTGTCAAATTCAGACTGATATGTGTTTCCCTTGTGGGGGAGTTAGCAGATTTTTCTGGAAACCTGGAGTGAACTCCTGGAATAACTGGACAAGGTTCATTGCTTTGTAGCAGATCTTTTAGCTGCACCTTTTTCTGGATTCGAGAAATTTCATATTTCTTGGTCATCTGCAGTATATCGTTCGTGAAATATATTCTGTCTTAGTTTGGATTTGGATTTACCCATTAGCAATCAAACTCAGGCTTCAGAACTATACCATTCTGCTACATCAATACTTTACCAGCATGTTGAGTTAAACACTTGTGTTGGAGCGTTCACCACTTTATAATATTTTTAACATTATAGGAAATCTACATTCTGATGCTGTTCTGCTGGAAAGGGAAGTGCCTTGGATATATGATCAGCTGTATCACCAACCCTGGAGCATCTCCAATCTCCTCTTCCACTTGATTATCGGAATCTCCTGTCACATCTTGGCATATGCCAACCTTTGCCTCACGCGACTATAATATAGAAAAAGAAGGGGCAAAATCAGTAATATTTATTGCAATCATTAGATAGAGCAATTAATTTTCTCCATATGCAGGGGATCTGCGTTACCTTAGTATTAGAGGGAGGAAGGGCACTTACAAACCGCACCGCAAAATGGGGAACACACATTTCATTTCTTTGGCTCCTGCTGGAAACCAAAATTGAAATTCGTTCACAGGGAGGGAGACTTTGTTACTTCAGCTCCTGCTTCACACGAAAGTTGAACTTTGTCTGCAATGTTTCTGAGAACCAGCTGTATGCTAGGTGCAGCATTGTTGAACACTATCATTCTGGTGTTTCCAAATAGTTCAGGGGCGTGAGATGATCTAGTTGATCCCCTTTCTTAGTTGCTTGCCTTCCCTTGCTTAGTTTACCCCCTTTCTTAGTTGCTTGTCTTCCCTCCCCTTTCTTAGTTGCTTGCCTTCCCTTTCTTAGTTGATCCCCTTTCTTTGTTGCTTGCCTTCCCTTTTGTTATGTCGGTATTACGTATCAGCGCCGGTGTGACTAGTTCAGTTAGCATTTTGTTAGTCAGTTTGTTAGGCTCAAGACCTTATCTTTATTCAGTCATGATTGTAATCTCTCTATTAGTACCCGGGCTATATATGCCTAAGGGCGTTATCAATAAAGGTTACGCTGGAGATTGAGATCAATCTCTCCCACGCCACTTGCTGTTCGATGGCGGTGCGCCGGCCAACAGCATGAGCTAATCGTCGGCCACTGAAACCCCGCCGTCCCATCTCTCACTCGTACAACCTCCGATCCCTTGGTGCTGCTCTTAACCCCTTTCTTAGTTGATCCCCTTTCTTAGTTGCTTGCCTTTCCTTTCTTAGTTGATCCCCATTCTTAGTTGCTTGCTTTTCCTCTCTTAGTTGATCCCCATTCTTAGTTGCTTGCCTTCCCTTCTCTGGGCTCTTCTCCACCAATCTGTGAATACCATATCAGCTGATAATGGAGCAAGTTCAGCAGTCTGAATCCTCCCTTGTGAATGGAATTATGGAAGTTCAACACCGATTGGGAGGGAGCAAATTCAAGCAATCGGTAGACTGCAACACACTAGCTGACTGGATATCAAACTCGGATTGTGACTGCAAGGCTATTGAAAAATCCTTCACTCGAGTGATGCCCAAGATTGCCACAGCATCTTCCATCGCTCAAACTCCAGTGCTAAATTATGAATGCTAAATAGGTTGACTTGGTAGTCAGCTAACCTGTTGCCGAATGTCAACAGATCCATTTGGAAGGGTTAAACAGATTAATATGAGATTATTTTTCTGCATTGCCTCTTCTCTCAGTGCTATCTAGTTGTAATAAAGTGTTCCAGTTAATGTCTTTTGATAGTACTCATTATGTTTTCATGTAGTGTATGCAGTCCTTTTCATGTCCATGCCATGGCCCATGGAAAATATGAGTTGTTGGTTTCTGCTTACAGATAAAACAGAAGCAAAAGGGTTCCAAAAGAATATTGATGCCAAGCGTACAGGGCCAGCAAGCTGGAAAATGGGTCGTCATTGATTCCGGTATCATCCACAACTCAATTCATCTTTTCCCTTGGTGAATTTGAAATTGTGGAAGTATTAAAACTAGTTTCTTAGTATTTGCATCTGATTAATGACATGATAATTATTTTACCCACCTTGTTCTATCTTGCAACTATGGTAACTGCATAACTTACTGTATTATGGAAAGGAAATCCAGACTACTATTATTATGGAGCACCATGAATTTTTTTCTCAACATTTGTGCCTAATGATGAGTACAACTAGACTGATTTGAAGCTATCTCTGATTAAGTTAACTCCATTTTAATTTATAGTTGTTTAATAGCGTTCCCATTTTTCGTACTATTCCTATCTGTTTTACAAAAATCAACCAGGTTTGAATTAAGGACGTGTTTGGCATGGCTCCGGAGCAAAACTCCAGTCTGGAGCTGCCCCAAACTAGCCAAACACCCCAACTCCTAAACTCCTGAGAGCAGGCCAAGATACAATAGAGCAATTTGGGAGCTAGTATGGAAGAAATCTTTTAGTGAATCTAATGACATTTAGTGCAAGTCAACTAGTGAAACATACAATGTAAAGCAAACAGTCACTACTAGTGGATGGAATTCTGTTGCAGATGGTGAATCCTAAACATGGCTCATGTTGCTATTTATTGATTAGAATTTTTCTGGTACTATCATTTCAATTTTACACCATCAAAAATGTTCTAAATAGTAGATCGATGGTGATTTTTTTCTTTCTATCTGTACAATTTTACTCTTGTTATGTCAGGGAGCATTATCATACATGCACTTGAAGAAAGGGCAAGGGAATACTATAATTTAGAAAGCATCTGGTCGAAAGAGGTTTCTCCCAACGATTCTGTTCAGGTCTGGTGGCACGTAACTATGCCTTTATGAATATTTTCTTGTCATATTCGAAAAAAATATATTGTGTAATACCAACAATGTGAACATAGTTTGAGTCTTATAGAAATGAGGTTTAGCTTTTTAGCTGTTGGCCTTAATGCTTCTCATTAGTTTGATAGTGATAAATACTGTTGTTTTTTGTTTTAACTACCTTAGGGCATATGAGTTATATCTAAAATCATATTTGGTTCAATCCTTTATATCAATCTTTCTTCCAATGATTTGAATTCTCGTAAAGCTCAGTAAAAACATATTTTAGACTTGGTTTGAGTATTACAGTATTAGGATTTTGCTGTGATCACATTTCTCTCTCACAATGCTCACAACACTCTGCAGGAATTGGAGAGCTCTCTGGTTAAGACACGCCGCCGGAACCACTCGCAGAAACCAATGAAGAGCATCTGAAGTTGATGGTCAGAAAAGCCATGATCTACGATTTTTAGTATCTGTCTTTTTGTAATAACACCGTTCCAAAAACTACTAATATGATTTCGCTGTTGTGTAATGACTAAAGTCGTAACTCAAGGTTCTATCTAGGACATGTTCACAATTGTTCATATGAATAGTCGGAACAAATTCTATCCGAATCCCAGGTCATCCTATAATGGTTTTTAAGTGAGCCAAATTTCAACCTTAATTTCTTGTTATTTGAGGGTTCATGGGTCAACACCTTGGTTACTACTCTCTCCGTCCCATTGAAAGTGTTGTTTTAGACTTTTAGACATTGTCGTCTGATTGTTTGTCTTACTCAAAAAATTGTAAATAAAGTTATTTTTTCTAACTTAATTCATCATTCGTGATACTTTTAATGAATAAAGTTTGCTTTGCTCCCTTGAAGTCCGACCAAAGTCTAGATAACCCTCTAAACTATCATTTTGTTTGTTTTACCCCTCTAATTAAATAAAACAATTCATTTTACGCCTTTTATCGGTATTTTAATCCTAAGTTACTTATGTGCACCTAGATTGTATGATGTGACAAAGTAGGGAACATGTCATATAGCACATGATTGTATAGATTTTTTTTCGCATGATGAGGACATCACTCCTTTGGATACACAACACTCCACCACGGGACATACAAGGTCCAATCTCAAGAGCTTGAGCACGACAATTGAATTTAGAGGTAAGCTCATTCATAAGCACTTTCTTATATGCCTTTGAGGATAGATTGCTACCAAATGATTATATCGTGATTAGGAACCATGGAGAGGACTAGGAGATGCTTAGAGAAGAGCATGGAGGTGGAGAGGGCCAGCAAGGGTGTTCAAGCCACATTGGAGGCCCAATCCACGTCGACTTCGATTCGGAGTCCAGAAACAGTCTGACTTATAATGGACGCACAGATCACATACCATGTCGGATTTTGACGTTCTATATATGGATGGAAAGATAACTTTATAACCTTTCTAGTGGATCTGGTCTCGTGTCAAGATTCGTCCGGAATCGTCGGGAATCATCGAAAGAGTGGGTCGTCCATAATCTGTTTTGGTGCTGCGTCACCGTTTTTGACCTTTGGGCCATGTATCTCGTTTGAGCCCATTAGGGGTGAGTCCAGGGGTCTTGCACATCCCCAAGTCAGCCGCCACCCAAGTTAGGGCTGGGTTTTGCTTAGATTATTCTGCTTAGATAGTTTCGCCGTACATCGGTTTGTCGGACCCCAACTCGTGAGATTAATCACACATCTGCAATTTTGGTTGCGTTCTTTCTTGTTCTTGCTTGTGTTCTTGATTCTCGGGCATGGATTAGCCTTCTTGACTAGGTCAACCGTGCAACGCCGGTTGATAACTATAGAAGACGTGGTGCTGCAATTGCGGGGTTTGAACGTGTTTGTTCAGAGCCGGATCGATGTGTCACATCTTCCGCAAATCAAGAGTTATCCGAACCTTTCGGTAGATTGGGACCCTAGTCCACATCAAGTGGTATTAGAGCTTGAGGTGCACCTTCAGGTTTGCCCTACCTTTAGTTTAGTTTGTTTCTTTATTATCCTATCATCCACGAAAAAGCCAAAAAATTTTAGTTCTAGGGTTCATCCTGTCCAAGTCGTGTTTAGCCTTTGCATTTTTCAATTTTAGAGTCTGTAGTGTTGAGTTTGTGTCCTAGTGATTGTTTTGTTGTTGGTTTAGTTCGTGTTCTTGTCGTCGGCTTTGTGCCCCTTGAAACTCTAGCCGATTTCCCTCGGCTTGCTTTGGCTCGGGAGTTATTGTCACCTCCGCTACATCCACTATAGTCCCACCCTACTCTCACCCTTTAATATACAATGAGCGGAAGCGTAAAGATAATCTCGACGATGGTCACCTAAAATGTAACACATCAAGCCTGTAGATGTGTGTATTTCTCTCGACAATCTCACGTGCATAAAAATGTTAACAACAAAGTCCTGAGTATCTAATATACTCCGTAAGTCTTACCCAACAAAAATGGTTTCTAAAACCGACTCCTAGTATGCAGGGGACTGATCGGGCTTGCTGGATATTGCCAAAAACAGCACATATTCCAAGTCTAAAATTCCATGTTTTAGCCATATTAAGAGGGTTGTGACATAAACATAAATTTAGTGAGCAAGTCTAACAAACATGGTTGCAATACCTAAATTCAATACTTCCAAACAGCAAGTTCATCATCATATTCCATGTCATTACTACGATGCGATCTCGCTCGAGACAAGTGATACTCATTACCGCGAGGGACGGCGATATATATCGATTTACATCGTGCAGGAGAAACCCAAATGCACGACATACACATCATTTAAGAACACATATGGCTACCTTTCACGAGATCACCATACATATGAGCCGGGTCCAACCTCCGAGTGTGCGTTCCCCATGTAACCACAATAGCGTCGGGGCCAAGGGTAAATGACACACCCTCCGTCTATTCACAAACCCGTACATCCACCGTGACCAACACTTTGCACAAAGGGAGGTGTGACTGTCCAACACTATGGCTCTCAAGTTACATCGGTTCTCCAACTCCCGTATGAAGGTATGCATTTGGTACACAGCTCAATACTTGCTCGCAGAGTGTCGGGGGGGGATTAGCGATGCCACGTGGCAGCATCCGGACCCACCTACGAAGGATTAGTCCCCGGGACACGAAATTACGTCAACGGTCAAGGCTGGACCACTCCCATACGACCCTCGTGAAAAAGGAACCGAGCAAGGACAAGCTCGACCTCCCCGCGCAGGGAAAGATGGAGTCACGACTCGCACGACCTTGCCCGCCGAGCTTGGGAAAGCCCCGCCTCGCACGACCCCGGGGCTCGCGCACCGGCCCGCATTAATTCCACCTGCCCCGCTCGCATGTCAACACTTCCCGGCAATCATTTCCTTTGACTCACGCCCCATCCCTTCGCCACAGCCCACCGCTCCCGTCGGAGCATGCCGACGGGACGCGTCGTCCCTATAGCTCGACGAAGGAAGTGTGGGCCGGAGACCAAGGACTCGGTCATCATCGTCCGGCGTACGGCGGTACGGCTCCCGGCCTAATCCGGAGACAGGTGGAGCTAGAGCTCGGACTAGAGCAAGTGCTCCGCCTCGCACGACCTTCACCCGTGACCAAGCTCGACGAGCCATCGCCTCAACCTCCAGCCTTGTCATCAATGCACCCGACAGAGAAGGACCGGTATGGGCAGTCTTTTCCCTTCAACCACTCCGCTGCGACGCCATCTCCAACTCCGCCAAATGAGGGACACTCCACCCTCGCATCCCCGACGTGACGGGCTACGGTAGCGACGCGACGGGCCGATCAAAGCTCTCAAGCACACATCGGGGAAGGTCAAACGGGATGGCACAGGCGCACGGATAAGCACGGCTACTCCCTCTCTCTCTCATGTAACTCGAGCTCGACCTCTGTGGCTATAAAGAGGAAGAGTCTCTCTCTCTCGGCACGTTCACACGGTTCACCAGATTCTCACATACACACGAACACACTCACACACGTATTCGCCGCAAGGGACTTGGAGCACGCTCCTCTCCCGCCTCCTCCGTACACCATCATATTCCATGTCATTACTACGATGCGATCTGCTCGAGACAAGTGGTACTCATCACCGTGAGGGACGGCGATATATATCGATTTACATCCTGCAGGAGAAACCCAAATGCACGACATACGCACATTTAAGAACACATATGGCTACCTTTCACGAGATCACCATAGATATGAGTCGGGTCCACCCTCCG